>JAQSVV010000039.1:5593333-6991666 GCA_036375495.1 Agrotis segetum
CAACCAGTGTTACCTAGAAGTAACCCCATGATTACCCAGTTATTGGGTTTTTGAGATCAGAAAGGTTGACGGAGTAGATGCTCCATGTAAAATATGTACTGATATTAAGCCGAGCCCAAGACAGCCCAGATAAAGGCTAGGCAGAAAATGATGATATCTGTTTAAGGAATATCTCATTTTCTTAAAAAATACCCCAAAATTCAATATAAAACTATTTCAACGGATGCCCTAGATGTATTTATTTGTTATTGAAGCCCGTTTCAGCGGATGTGTTAGATTTCAATTCGCCCACGTCAGGGAAATACACCGATGTTTTAGCAGTCAAAACTGATCGTGAATCTTGCCAAAATAGTTTACAATAGGTAATTGCGATTTACTTATAGGAAGCATGAGGAAACATCGTGTTATTGTGTATGCTTTTAGTATTTAGGCATATAAATTACTAAACCCTTTCAGCATTTCTCAAGTACCTAGGTATCTAAATAATAGTTAGTGTTAGACTGGCCTGTTGGTCTAGTGGTTAGTGACCCTGACTGCTAAGCCGGGGGTCGTGGGTTCGATTCCCACCCAGGACAAATGTTTGTGTGATGAGCACGATCATTTGTTCTGTGTCTGGGTGTAATTTATCTATAATATGTATGTATTTAGTAATATATAAGTATGTTTATCAGTTGTCTAGTACCCATAACACAAGCTCTGCTTAGCTTGGGACTAGATGGCGTTGTGTGATAGTTGTGGAATATAAAAAAAATTAAAAAAAAAGTGAAACTTATTTATAGCTTAACCCGGCGTGAATGAGGTGGGATATTGCTACACCAGCTATGAGGTGGGTAGGAGATACCTAAAATTTTGGTGTTCAATTTTATATAATATGATTGTGTAATAAGCATTTATGCTTGAGATAAATAAATAATAGTATCCATCCAAACAAGATTTGTAAATAAAATACGAGCATTAAGTATAAAAAGCGTTATTTTTTATTGGAATAACAAAGTATCTAAATTTTCTTTGAAAAAAATAGAAGTTTAGGTAGGTAGCTTTTTTACCCATAAACACTAACAAAAAACACAACTTCTTTGGTAAATTAACATAACAATAGTGTCTTCTAATTATTATAAATAAAAATTGAACTAACAAGTTTTATGAGATCATGTTACGGAGCGCCAAAGTTACACCTACAAATCAGCACAATCTTCGCACATAAAAATCGCACGTTCCATACATATTAGCTTTTCACATTTTGGCACAGATTCCGGCTCTTCCAAATCATCCAAAATACCCTCTTGTTCCGAATCACTATCTTCACTTCCATGAGAAACCTTATCAATATCTAGCTAGCTCCTGAGATTCCGAAAGCGAAGACGAACTTCGCTCACGGAATCTCAGGAGCTAGCACTTGAACAGTTTTCTAATAATTCTCGTAGCCAAGGTTCATTTTATTCATAAGACATCTTGAAAAATCTAAAAATAAATCATAAAATACTATAAACCAAAAAAATATGTCAACACAAAAATGTAACAACGCCTACGAGGTCGGGTATAACGTACCCTAGTCACATGTACGCACGTGTATCTACCGTCGTCGCTGGCGCAACATTAAACTCGATACTGTACCTGCCCCCTCGCACCCTTACCTCCAGCTACTGAAACGACAGGACTCGCACGGCAACAGTAACATTAAATAATCTGCGTTTAAAAACTTCTCGGGTATGACATACCCGACCTCACTCACGCCGGGTTAAGAGCCCTTCGGACGACTTAGCGCAGACACCTCGTTGAATCGAAACATCGAGATATTTTTTTAATAGGACATTCTGTCAGTTGAAAGCGATTTTCCCTAGGGCGTTAGTACTATTATATATTCTGTGCTAGGGCTGAAATATATAACCTAACTCGTGTCTCAGACGTGTTCAGACCTACTTTTGGCTCTGTAGCTTTAAAGAATTTTATTGACCTAAATCATGTATTGAAACGAAAAATAAATGATAAAACCTTTATACGTTAGGTAAATTTATATTTAAACATATTACTGTCCCTGTAATTTTCAAATTATACACACAGAATGATATATCATCACTACATAGTATAAAACAAAGTCGCTTTCTCCGTCCCTATGTCCCTATGTCCCTTTGTACGCTTAAATCTTTGAAACTACGCAACGGATTTTGATGCGGTTTTTTTTAATAGATAGAGTGATTCAAGAGGAAGGTTTATATGTATAATAACATCCATTAAATAGTGGACAAGTACTGTTGTTTTTGAGGTTTCTAATGTGATGTCGTAAATAATTACATTTTTTCCGCTTACATTGCAAACGCAGGCTGAACCCTACGAGTTTTATCAAAATAATGTACTAAGTATTGTACACATTGAAAAGGTCTACAGAAAAGTAGTCCGCAATGGTATATGTCTATCTCTTATGGATAACCCACAATAACTTTTTTTTTGTCATTTACTTTTTACGACAAATTATGGCTAATTTTCGAAGCGATTTTAACCAATACAGCATTAATCCTTAACCAATTAAATACCTTGAATACATTGTTCATTTAATATAGATCTATATGGCCACCATATTACACCGTGTGATTTAAGTGAATATTTTTGAAGATATTACAGATTTAAAAATTGCGGGATGTAGCGTTTGCGGCGGTACCGGCCGGCCGCCCGGTGCTGCAAGAGCGACTTTGTTTTATACTATGTAGTGATTCTGTGATATGTTGTAAAAATAAAATAAATAGTTAAAAATGTAAAAAGTAAATAAGTAAAAATTTAGTGTTTGAATTTAGATATTCCAAAGATAGCAGGAAATCTTCATGGTATAGGGAAAGGGGGATTGTTTCACTCCAAATATTTAACGCGTGCGGGCCACGGGCATTAATGAATAAATCAAAACTACTGGATCGATTTTAATCACATAGGCTATATAATTTATACCCGTGCGAAGCCGGAGCGGGCCGCTATGTTTTTATATACAACGTCACAGTTTTTCTGTAGTGTATTTAGTATCAGCATTGCACCCGTGCGAAGCTGGGGCGGGTCGCTAGTAAAATATAATTTGAAAAAAAAAAATGGCTAGTCAGTTTAGAAAAGTGATAGCTGTCAAATTACGATAATAATAGACGTCTCAGCTATAAAATGTAAATCTGAAAGCCTGTCTTACTCTTTTTGAAGATTATTAGTTTATAGATGTTGTATGAGTTCTAGGTATTTCAAGCAATGATGGAATCTTAGAGCTGTAGAAAGAACTATAAAGTCGTAAAGACGAATTTATGACAAAAATAATTTCAAAAACAAACATTGCAGAAGCTCCAAAATTCCAATAGAATTTATTTCGGTTGCTTACAATATATTTATTGCATTCTCAAGAACACTGGAAAAACGTAGCACAAGACAATGATATTAAAATGAAACAATGCTCCGTCACGTTTCCCGCGCAATTAAACGTTTGACAGCTGTCAAGCAGTTGATTTTGTAGCTGTTTTAACGACTTCCAAAATGGCGGCTGTAAATTCGATATGCATGTTATTTGCTGAATTGACGGTAATGTTCCTTTGAGGTTTTATAAAGAAGTTATATTTTGTAGATTTGGTATCTTAAATCATCAAATTAAAGTGGTATGTTGGGCTGCAGGAGCATGAACTGAAAAGGGTCGAAAGTAACGCCATAAATTAGGCCCTGACTATACGTGACACAAATAAGGTTAGGGGAAGTCTCAGTCTCAGGTAACTGTGAAAAAAATGTGTGTGCCAAAGATTTGGTGCTTGCAAACGGAGATACATGGAAAACCCCAAATAGAAGAAGAAGGTTGATTAAATCATCGTTTTTAACCAACTTCAAAAAAGGAGGAGTTTCTTAATCAATTTTACTGGAGATATTTTTTTTCCTTTTTTCTAAATAAAACAACTTAAATACCTAGGCACTTACTTCAATTTCGCTTGACTAGTTTTAAATGAATTATTAGGTACTTAGTCAAAATTGTCCTCAGAGGCCTTACCACGAGCTCTTAATGCGATCCAGTTTAGGCTGTGAGAAAGAGACAGCTATACAAGTCGTCTAGCGCCATCTCTTTCCCACAGCCTAAAGACTCACGCTTTAAGAGTTCATGGCAGGTCACCTGTTCTCTGAACAGAAAAGATCCTTCCTTGTCTTTGATGAACGAACCGAATCAGAGGGTATTGGTGTTCAAGGATTGTGTGGTAAAGGAGGTTCGTGTTGTACATGTAAATAATGGTTTATTCCAGAAATCCCCACTGACAAATCCCCACCAGTGGAGATATATTGCCCTGAATGGAGTTAGTGTACATACACATTTTTCCTGACATGTTTTAATTATGCAATAGTAGCGATTCGATTGCCATTGACCGGCACAAGTTCAGACCCTCTGGCTGTACAGACATCTCTAAATAAAGAACCTTATGACAATAGTGTCTTCATACAACGGACATAGGTCCGACCTGGGATTTGCATCTAGGATCTCATATTTTGCAATAGGCTAGTTGCCTAAAAAAATGTAATTAGTCCGTCTTTTAGATTATTCAAAAATAAGGGACACGTATTTTTTTATTTGTAAATTAGACCAAAAATGACAAAGATATAGCCTATTAAAGTTACGTGTGACGTCACGATGCGTGGCATTTTTCGCGCAGAGTGACGTCACAGGTAACTTAAATAGGCTATTATCTTTGTTCTTTTTTGTTTAATCGTAAAAAGAAAAAATACGTGTCCAATATTTTTTTATAATCTAAAATACGGACTAAATAGAATGTAATTATTTTGACCCTGGAAACTACCCCTATTATTTGTAACTAGCTGTTGCCAGCGGCTTCACCCACTACAACTCAAAAATTATCCCCCGGTAACATAAAATCGGAATAAAAACTATCCAATGTATTAATCCAGATTAAAAACTATCTGTGTACCAAATTTTAACCAAATCCGTTGAGTGGTTGTTGCGTGAAAGAGTAACAAACCTACCTACATACACATACATACATCCTCACAAACTTTCGCATTTATAATATGAGTAGGTCTATCAGACTCAATAGGCAGTCGAAGACTGTTCTGTAGTTTTAACTTATGAATGAGTACATTAGCCAACAAGACTTGTTAACATTTCTGTAACAATGATCAATATATCCCATAACACCTAGAAATTCTAACAGCTAAGTAAACAGTTCACAATCCATCAAGCATGTGCCAATTGGAAATCGATGTCATCGGGCAAGGCAACCGTGATGTGTAGCGTTCCACAAAATATTCGTGAATCACTCGACATCCACGTTTGCGGAAGATATAAACAAATCTACCAAAAGTGTGTATCATTACAGTTAAAATTTGGCCAGTAGAATGGTAGAATTTAGATAGATTACTGACATAAACCACAGCCATGTTGGTTTGGATTCGCAAATAGTTTTGATTGCAAGGTGAAACTCCTTGCTTGCCTATGTTTTGTTTATGTTTTTTGGGATTTTGTAAACAGTGCCAGGTTGGGAAGTGATCTGTTTATTCTTAAATAGGGAGAGGCGAATACTTTTTTGTTGTTAAATTTAGAAATACGAGTCATAATAAAACCTCGTAGTGGAAAATATTCTAGGCTACTGTATAGGTACTAACATTATAAAGAGGGAACGTTTGTAAGTTTGAGAGGTACCTGGTCCTCAAAACTACTAAACTGATCCCGAAGGAACATTCATTACTCATAATTATGCCTTCAGGCCTTTTCTCAACTATATTGGGGTTGGCTTCCAGTCGAACCAGATACAGCTGGATATCGGTATTTTACACGGAGCGACTGCTTATTGGACGTCCACAACCCAGAAACTGGGTAAGACTATGGTTGTCAGACTTTAAGAGCTTCTGACTAAGAGCAAGTACTGTCAAAGATCCACAAATGACAGCCGAGACCAACGGCGTTACGTGCTTTCCGAATCACGGAGGAAACTCGCTATGACATGGTCACCTACAGACCAACCTCGGCAAAGCGCGGCAGCAATTATTTAGCCACGAGCGTCTAAGTAACAAACAAAATGTTCAATTCACTGTATTTTCCAACAGCAAAAATCTCTTTGGCAATTAATTCTAAGCTCTATTCCATGAAACTGTGAATATTCCCTAAAATTGAACACTATTGCGAGAAATTCAGGCTCGTCACTGCTTGAAATACTTCACCGAGTTATTGCAAATACCTTCATCTGAAACTGAGTTAGCTCTGAAACTACTTTGGAACACATTTCATCAATCTCTCTTGAGCCGTCAAAACTTATACCTACTTCAGGCATAGTTTCTGCACTTGGATCCTGTTATTCTACAAATTATCGTGTTTTTTTAAGAAATTGTGCTTGGTTTCACATTTTAATTAATGACTGATTCGTAAAGTGCTCTGTTGAAATAACAGGCGAAATAATACTCGTAGTACAGACGCTAGCGCATCAAAAAAAAATGTCAGATTGGGGAAGATCTGTTTTAGATTTTCAACTGAATCACAATACACAAAAGTCCATTTTCAATTGAGAACATTTGATTAATGTAGCTAGATGAGCTGGCGTATGTATGAGTGACCTAAATCCCTGTATTAATTAGAAAGAATTATCCAAAATGGTGAAGTTTTTCGGAAGTAAATGCACGTGCACATAGCAAACGACTTATCTCATTACAAAAAAGGCTATCAAGAGTACTTAAAACTAGTTTCAACCAATTAAATGGCTTGAATAGTAGTTTTAAGTAATGCTTGAGTAGTGAGCGACATTTTGTAACACGGAGCTTAGTTTAGTACTATTTACAGAATCGCATTGATTGACAGTTGAGTGACAGTTGTTAGCTTAGCCACAGATTGGTTAACGTCTCAAACAGACACTTTAAACATTACGTTTTTGACCTATCCCAGCAATGCGCATTCCATTTGTACGAAGCTCGAACCATTTTTTTTTACAAATGCGAATGAAATATCCAGTATCTTAAAACGGTTGTGCGCTTGTCTCCAGACGGTAGCACAAGAACCTCCTAATCTGTCGAATACCAATCGAATATAGTCCGTCTCCATTTGTGAAAAAGTTGAAAATCTATAAAAGACAGATTGGGGTTGCACAGGGTCGCCTTTATCAATGGGCACTCTTGCTTAGGGCCCAGGTTTCACGTGAGTGATGCAGTAATTTTTGATTTACGTAGAAAATCGAAAACTTGATAGGATAATATAATTCAGACACTAACTTTCTTTAGTAACCTGTGCATTATATATGTGCATATAAGATTATTAGTAAGTACTTAATTAGAAAGTACTTAAAAAGCTAAAAGAAAACTTTACGTATCCCAGGCGAGAGTGGCGAGGCCCTATTGTCCTATATTGCCCAGGGTTTACGTATAAAGACACGGTTGTCGCGTCGCAGTGGCTGAGCGATTGGACTACGTGAAACGGGTGCGATTCCCGCACGGACAATCCACGGAGCAAATATTTGTATGATCTACAATTAGTTTTTGCGGGTCTGGGCGTTTGTGTATGAGTTTTATATTTGTGATCGCCCACGATACTAAAGAAATTCCAAAAGTAAAAAAAAATCCCTTTACCAGAATCATAATATTAATAGCGATAGAATTCGTTAACTGGAATTTTAGTAGTACTTATGTTTTTTTTAACACAATTCATGTTATGATTCTGCTAAAGAAGGCTCTGGGTCAACCCCAAGAGCCTTCAATAGGTTAGATCCGGCCCTGTGTATTATATTGCCCTAAAGTGTATGTTTGTTTGTGCAGCGCAAGCTGGGCGGGCGTGGGAACGCCTGCTGTGCCGCGACGAACCAACGCACAAACATATTCTCCGCGGTCAACAACTTCTTCGCTGATTCGCCGCTGGTGAATCAGCTCAAAGGAATCATGGTAAGTTGAGTTTATTTTCTGCTAGCCCATGCTCGGGCGATTTTTATCCTAGGGGAAAGCCATACCGCAGTGGTAGACGCCCGCGGCGTCGGACATCGGCCACCGTAGGCGCAGGCATGCGGACAGCGAGTAAAGGGCAACTCGCTGCCTGACCATAGACCATGCCCGAGTCAACGGCGCGTCGTGTTCCAGGCGCTCCTCAAAGAGCGTCAGCAAAAATGACGGCCTCTCTTAGAGGGCCAAAGCCTGCCGGGTTCGCGGGACTTATTTCATTACCGTGACCCCGGAACGTAACGGGCTATTGAAGGACACCTTGGATTTTAGTCAGTACGAGTCTCAGTCCCGTCTTGCGCTAGGTAGGGGGACTCATTTGATGATTTTACCACGTAAAAAAAAACATTCCAAACTAATAAAAGTTTAAACAGGAATTCTGTCTACTTCAGTAGGTACACTTTAAGGCTGCGTTTTCAAGCCATGCGATTGGTGAATCGCACCTCCGCCTCCGTTCCATTCCGCTCCGCCTCAGTGGAAACGCAGCCTAACTTGTAACAAATTCAGCGTCAATTCGCAGGACCGATCCGATCAATTTACATCCAGCCTAAGCGGCGATTTCCCGCGATTTTCACGAAATCCTCCACTTTCCGATACTTTGATCTGCGCAATAAAGGAATATCTTCTGGAGATTTTAACTTTTTGAGAATGGATTTTTGTATTTTCATGTCTTTTAGTATTTTGAGTAGAATTACGATGTGTAAAAGCGATGCTTTATTGAGTTGTATGTGATTTTTTTCGGGGTAAAATCATCAAATGACTGCCCACCCAGGTCGTAACGGGAGGGACTGTCAGACTCGTACTGACTATAATCTACGGTGTCCTATAATAGCTCTTTACGTTCCGGATCCACATTTACCTGATAAAACAGTCCCGCGACCCCGGGAGTTGTGTATAATATAATAATATTCCACAACTATCACACAACGCCATCTAGTCCCAAGCTAAGCAGAGCTTGTGTTATGGGTACTAGACAACTGATAAACATACATACATATTTCTAAATACTTATTATAGATAAATTACACCCAGACACAGAACAAATGATCGTGCTCATCACACAAACATTTGTCCTGGGTGGGAATCGAACCCACGACCTCCGGCATAGCAGTCAGGGTCACTAACTACTAGACCAACAGGCCAGTCAAATCAGTATACTACTGATGTTTTAAATACTAGTTTCAAACTATCATCTCTGTAAATTGTGTTCTTTGATTATATTTGTGTCTTTATTTCGATTGTTTTTTTTTATTATTTTCTTGACGAATCTGTTTCGTTGATAAAATCACCCCCCTTATTAATAAACGTGGATCAAAATTAAAACCAGGATAATCTTTGTACTAACCATACATTTTTAAGGATTACTTTACTTCTTGTTTTATTAATAAGGGGATAGTTTTAAGGTACGAGTAGTAGATTATTGTTTTTTAAGCTATCAGTATTTTCTGTTTTTTTTTACAACAGTGGCCCTTTTTTTTTTGCTTGTCAGTTTATAAACTAGATAACCAGATATGATATTTTTTATCCCGGTATTATATTCCTGTTGGATAAATTTCGAGGTAAACATGTGACAAGCAGAAACAACTAGCTGATTATTATGTTAGGTAAATGTCACTATTAAACACAATATAAATCGATATTTTATACGATGTTGCATGTCACACAAAGTTACAACCTTATTGTACTAATGGCAGCCATAATAAAAATGTGACGAAGTTGTTTTTTTACCGGCAAACAATAAATATTATGTAGTTTTAGGTATTTAAAATTGATTTTGTTATGCCATCTCTGCGCAATCATTGAGCGATTGACTGCTGTGCTGCGTATCACGGGTTTCATTCCCACACAGCGCAAGTCGGTGTACCGGGTATGGGTGTTCGTTTGAAAACACACCCACTACGGCCGCTACACCCTACACAGGAAAATTCCTAGTCCACACATTGGGAATTTCTCCTGTCCGCCCACCAAGAATTCCTCCTTTTCTTACCCTATCAATTTTTCCTGTTTGTTACACTAGGAATTTCTCCTCGACTAGAAATTTCTCCTTTTTTAACCTTAGCAAGTTCTCCTTTTCTAACCCCAGCATTTTTTCCTGTTCCAACCGTAGTAATTTCTCCTGTTCTCACGCCAGGAACTTCTCCTTTTCTCACCCTAGCGAATTTCCTTGTTCCAACCCTACCAATTTCTCTTGTGCCAACCCTAGCAATTTCTCTTGTGCCAACCCTAGCAATTTCTCTTGTGCCAACCCTAGCAATTTCTCCAGTTCTCCCACCAGAAATTTCCCTTCCACCCTAAAATTTGTTGAACTGACAACGACAGACACTATCATAAAGGGGTTACGTACCTCTGACCATCTTTCATGGTGATGATGTAATACTATTGTTCCAGACGAGACAAACGAACAGCAGCGGTGGCGAGCCAGGTCCTCCGGATGAAGCCAGTCGTCCTGACAGCAGGGTGCCTCCAGCCGTGGCGGTCAGCCCTTCTGAAAGGTCAGTGTTATTTATAGGGGCTGAAGAACTTGTGAGAAAGATACTAGCAGGAAGAAAAGGGGTGCTATAACAGGAACCCTCTCCGCGCGCCCGTGGACTGGCGTTCCCTCTCGGATAAGTCTGTGGGGAAGACCAGTTTTGCGGGCCGGTGCTCCCTGGGTTTCGGGCAAAAACTCTTCCTTAGACACTGTGTGCCTAAGGGGTCTCTTTGCCCGTATGCGAATAGCCTGTCGGGTGGACGCTCCAACGCGTGTCCCTCTGATTAGCAGAGGGCACAGCGGCGGAGCGGGCTTGCGGACGGTGAGTAATGGGTAAGCCCATGGGGCCAAATGCCTGCTGGGGTCGCGGAATTTTCTTAATCCAGGATACCGTGGCCCCGGAACGTAAAAGACATCCGAAGGAACACGGGTGGATTTTAGTCAGTAAGAGTCTGACAGTCCCTTCCGCCCCACCCAGGGCGGAAGGACTCATTTGATGATTTTACCTTCAAATTTCAGGTCGCATTTGTGTGTATGAAATAAATACTACAAAAACCGGAACAAACGGTACTATTTCAAAATGTAGATACTTTTGTATACGTTTTAATTCCTTCTTACTTTAAAGTTGTCTTCCTCTGAATCTAATAATAGTTTCAAGTGAGCCTGTAAGAGCATTAGGTAGGTACTCAAGAAGAAAATACTTTTCTGAGAAAATTATAAGTGCATTTTCTATAAAAGTCGGAAGTGTAATCCGATTTCCAAGCTATCTTCCTAGGGTTGCCTCCTTTGGGGTGCTATGACAGGAAACCTCCACGTGCGCCCGTGGACTGGAGTTCCCTCTCGGATACGTCCAGGGGGAAGACCAGTTTTTCGGGCCGGTGCACCCTGGGATGCGGGCAAAAACTCTTCCTTGGGCACTGTGTGCCCAAGTGGTCTCTTTGCCCGTATGCAAATAGCCTGTCGTGTGGATGCTCCAACGCGTGTCCCTCTGATCAGCAGAGGGACACGCGTTGCCTCCTTTGATAGTTCAAGCCTTTTTTCTTCTGTCTTTGTGTAGGTACTCTGTGGTTACAGATTAATTTACCATGTTTATGGTTTCTTTTTAGTGTGCAATTTGAGATACCATGTCTTAGAACCGTGTCTTAGGATGAAGCTTCACTAGACTAGACTGAGAAGCGGTCCGCGAAACATGAGTGATTAAAACAAATAAATTAATGCTCACGTACGAGTAGGTATATGGCTACACCGTACATCAGCGATACCATGTGTAGCTTGTTCCGCTCTTCCAGTCGCATCGCAAATCGCTATCTAGTATAGCCTCAGCCTTAGAATATGGGCAGTCGCTCCACGTAAAATACTGATATTCAACTGCATCTGGTTCGCCTGGAAGCCGACCCCAATATAGTAGAGAAAAGGCTAGGCAGATGATTATGTCTTAGAACCGTAAAGAAGGCTATTTACATCAACTAACCCACTTAGAGCCCGCGTGGTGAATTAAATACGGTTCTTTTCCACTGACAAAGAAAAGGCCTGTGTCCCAGTTCTGGACAAGTTATAGCTACATACAAATGTACTCTATGAGTTAAAGGCTGCAATGATATTGTAGACACATTTCCAGCCAATCAATGTCAATAGCTGACAGATAAGGACAGGTATTTATTTAAAGGATAATAACTTGACTTGTGATTGATTTATAGTTTTAACTGTGTCCGGGACCATTTAATTAATTTATTATACAAGTAACACAGACTCATATTGTTAGTAAACTTAAAAACAATGTTAGTAAGATTTACTTTGATACAAACGTATTCTAACGGCAGCCGATGGATGCAAGTGGCGAATTGTCGTTCGGCGTGGCGGTCTAAGGGGGAGGCCTATGTTCAGCAGTGGACGTCCTCCGGCTGATGATGATGATGATGATGATGAAACGTATTCTAATCCGCACTGCAGTGATTAATGTATGAAGTGCAATCAAGCTTGCTTGCAATCAGTTTTAGGACACTGTTACAACTAGCCCGGATCATACAGGATACATCAGAACTCTTGCGCATCCTTTTAATTTCGCAGTTCATATAACTAAAGCGGCTTTTTTAAGCCACCAGTAAATATCTGTTCTTATAAATGGCAGTCGAAATTAATGGGGAAGGCAAGTCAAAGCTAACTGTAGCTGGCGCCACCATAGCTTAGTCCTAATCCGACCAATGACGTAGTACTATTTTGAAGTACCTTTAAGATTTGAACTGATTTTAACCAATGACGATGCTTGGAACAAGCTATACTAGCGCCATTAGTTCCGCAGTTGCCATCCCCATTGACAGGGAATCTGTCATCAATACAGCCGTGAGGAAGAGGACAGCTTCTTCCTCACAACGAAATAACTATCAGCAATCTGACGGGGGCCTGCTTAGAAGGCCAAAGTCTTCCAGGGTCACGGGACTGTCTCATCAAATAACCATAACCCTGTAACGTAAAGGACTATTGAAGGATCACAGTGGATTTTGGTCAGTACAAGTCTGACAGTCCCTCCCGTTTTGCCCTGCCTGGGCGGGATGACTCATTTTTGATGATTTTAGCTGAGAACATATTATCGGACGCGTCCGTCAGCCGCGGCTGAGAGACGCGGCTTAGCAGTATGCACGGCAGTTCTGACGACGTCTTCGGATGCGCCAAACATCATCATGCACAGACGTCCGAACGCTTAAGGTCACGTCCGCATCTTACGACCGATAGTTTGCACAGTGCAGTATTAAATGTACTGGCTAGATAATAATGGAAGTGGAAACATATTTTTCACACCACCTGCTCGAAAATGTCTAATTATATGTCAAGCAACCTTAACCTAAAGTGAGTCATTAGTGGCCGAGGGCACAGCCGGTCAATAATGTTGTACTGGATTTCATTATTACCCGCTGGTCAATAATGTGATTTGAATTTGGAATATGTTTATAAACAACAAACACCCTTTGGTGCCAGAAAGTTTTTTTTTTTAATTTTCTTTTCCGTTTTGGGAAGACAAAGGGATCTATCTAGCCCATGCAGCCTAGATTTTTTTTTTTTTGGTTCTTTTCGTTCTCTTAGGGGCAGGCAAAGGGAGCTGAGCCCATACAGCCAAGTCTGATTTAGTGTGCCAGAAAGAGGAAAGCTATTCTCGAAACCCTTATTCTTACTGTTTTTTTATTTAATAAATACTTTGTTTTTCGTACTATGGCTATTATTTTCTCACAGTAGGTGTAAAAAGTAGAGTATCCTCCTCTGGGCTAAAGGTGTCTTTGCCTTGGGCTAGCTTGAATCCCTCGCTGCATTCAGGATTCTTGTATTAACTCCCTCGCTTCGCTCGTGAGTTAAACTCTTAGCTCCCTCGCTACGCTCGGGAGTTAAATCCCGAATCCTTCATTGCGCTCGAGATTCAATATGACGCCCGTGACATAAGACACAACTTTAGCCCCTCGGTGCATAATCTACTATTTCCTACTCCTTCACTGTTCTTTTCTGATTAATTTCGTTGCAGGATCCAAGACAGGTAAATTCATTCTTCGGGACACGTCGAGCTTCATTGTCTCGGCGCTTTCTGGTGGTTGCCACTGTTGATTCTGGCTTTCAGGAGTTGCAGTGGTTTGGGAATAGTGTGGTTTGTTCCAAAAAAATAATAAATAAGCCGCGTCTCTCAGCCGCGGCTGACGTGACGGACGCGTCCGATTTTGTTCGAAACCTTTACCACGTCAAAAAAAACGCCCTTTTCCCCCTAGGTTAGTTAAGGTGGAGTTCTCAAACCGGATGTAAGTGACAACCCTAATCAATTCTAAAAGCGTGCACTTAATCTCCTTCCGTATTGACTTAACCCCGTTCAATTTATTTTCCGATCTAGCTTTGAAACATTTTGATGGCTTTTCCATTAGCCTTCAGCCAACTAAAAACATCGTTTTTTATCGACACTTTAATAAAATACGAGTCAAAGGCGAAATAGTTTTTCATAGCTTTCAATTTCCGTGAAAAGAAATATGTAGGTAAGTAAATGGGGAAGTCATTAGAGTCAATGGAGGTTTTCTGATTATTAACTTTGGAAATTGATTTACTTAGTTTACTAGCGAAGCACACATGCTTCGCACGGCTTCACAATTTTTTTTGTAAATTTACTTGACTAGGCATCTATTTTTCCTTTATTTTAACTTGTAGAAAATTAGCTTTAGGCACCAATCAGTTATTAATTTATGTATTACATTCATCTTCATTAGTGTTTTTATTACATACATACAGAACAGCTTACGGAATACTTACTTTATCTAAAGGACGTTTTATACATTCATAAGTAAGTGACCAAGTATGTAAGAAGAAATCCGGCGTTAACACGGACACCGCTCAGCGAGTAAAGACACACACGTGAGTTCTTCTTACTAATGAATGTGTATGTGTAAGTCGGCCTTTATGGATTGGTGAAGATCGTTACAAAATCTGTTTTGTAGTTCAGAAGAACTACATCGGTTGAATAAACACGAAAATCTACTTAAAAGTTTTACGTAGGTACGATCACTGCATCGATACTGAAAAGGGTACAACATTAGATTCAGGTTTAAAGTTCCGCGATTTGTTTTGTATGTAATCTGTGGTGTAAGTTCTGTTTTAGTTACGAGTAAGATAACAGTGAATGGTGTAAATATTATGTCTTTACATTGTTGTTTATTTGTGCTGTGTTTACCAAAAAGAAGAATATTTTCAAAGGCATGGACCTAAAAAAAAAGGCGGACGGAACTTCACTAAGAAACAAGTGAAGCACCAAAATGGCGGATGCTTATGTATGTGTGCGTCTGTATAGGGATGCCAGATGAAGGAAAAAATTACCCATTTTTAAACAATATTTAATTAAGATCTCCCTTGAACTTAAGTTTAATTACAACTTTTTTGTAACGGATATCTTTTTTTAAAATAAAGGTAAAATAATTAAAACACATTGGATATTAAAATATTTACAACTCGTTTAATGTTAATAAAGTTTTAAAAACCCTTTTGTTGATTCAAATTTTTGTAGACTTTTCTTTTGCTATCGACACAATATCTAGAAATCCTTTCTATTTACTTAAGTGGTGAAAACGAATGTTTAAGTATTTTTCGGCTATAAATATTTAATTAAAGCTATTTTATGTTCCATTTCTACACGTCTACATTCCTATTCCATGTCTACACTCCCTTATTATTTTTATAAAATCATTTTTCCATGCATCATTTGCCGAGGGAAATCTGTAAAAATACAGAAGAATACAATAACGTTAGATAGTAACATAAAATATAAATCTCCCAATTTTATAATAATTTGAACCTTGAAATAGTTGCAACACTGATTGATTTCGAGATGTTTATAAAATTTATTGACGTAAAATCGAGAAATAAGCTTCAAATTGACATGCTTAACTATGAGAAGTGATCCCCTGGCTTTTTTAATTGAACTAATATGGTTTAGATAACTTTTTGCAACACATGACGGCATACTTTGATTTTTATTAGACAAAATAACACCGTATGAAACCGCGAGTGTCGTTCGAAGCGTAATGGCCGACGGCTGACTTACTATGGTGTGAATGTGTGTGTGCTGGCTTGTGTGGACAAGCGCACTGACTTACTATGGGTGCTTCAATTGTTTCTTAGTGAAGTTCCGTCCGCCTTTTTTTTTAGGTCCATGTTCAAACGTTCAAAGGCAATGCAGAGTGATGATGTTATTATTATGTAAGTAGGAACTCTTTACTGCTTGCAATCAATTAAAAAAAAGATTAATGGACTCTATGGTTGAAAGCAAATTTAAATTTAGAACGTCGCAGGACATTCAAGTTTACCAATAAATTAATTCGGAAGCCAATTTTCCGATAATTTATAATGTAACACTTACAACCCAAGATTCGATTTAAAGCATCACCTTAGGAGCCGAATAAATCCGGCGAATCATCATCACCATCACTACGGAAGACGTCCACTGCTGAACATTGGCCTCCCCCTAGACCACCACGCCGAACGACAATTTCGGCGTTCCAAATCCGTTTCCTTGAAAATTTAACAGCACTACTTGTTAGTGTTACCTACGTCTAGATTCTAAATTAGTAGATAAAGGCGTACATGGTTAGTACGGACGAAGTTTATAGACATGCTGTAATCTAAGAAAGTATCGATCAAACAACGAACGAACGTTTGTGCGTGATAGTTAGAAGTTTTAAGTAAGATAAATAGAGGCCACAAAAAATGGGAAAAACGAGAAATATAATAATGGTGTTTTAAAACTTACATAACATTATGACGTCAGAAGCCCCCACTCCCGAATTTCAAAGTGTTTTATCTTTGTCAATAATCATTGATTTAAAAAACCAAAAATTACTTTTCATTTCTTTTCAATACTCTTACTGCCGGATACAGATTTTCAATTTATTCATGCAGAAAACTACCCAATTGGTCTAGCCTTTTCTCAACTACCTACGTTGACATCGGCTTCCAATCTAGCCGGTTGAAGTATATTTACCAGTATTTTACTTGAAGTGACAGCCACTTTGACCTCCATAACTCAGTAACTGGGTGATACTATTCCGATTCCCCTTGGACGTAAGAAAGGTCTCTTGGCACAAAACAAATACTATTTCTAGTAGAGATGTGCCCGCTAGTTGCTGACTAGTTTGCCATATTTGCAGTCGGTGACTAGTCGGCCAAAAGCACGTGGGGTTGGAGTATTTACCTATTTAATTATTATGAAATTACTTGCTGTCATAAAATAACGCGAAAATGATCCTAAAAAAAAATAAAAAAATACAGGTTATAAACTACCTATGTATCTGGATTTAAACAAAGACCCTCGCACGAATCCTAAGAATATGGCTGTACAAAGTGTACAACATGCTTGAAGAATGAACGACTTGGATAGAATGAAAACTGAAACACGTCTACCCTCTTATTAATAAACGTGGTAAAGTTACAACCAGGATAAACTTCGGATTAACCATACATTTTTAAGGATTAACCTTGGCGTAACTTTAATTCTCGTTTTATTATTAGGGGGTTATTGTACAAACGGAAAACTAATTTTATTCATTAAATTCAACGTCAAAGTTCCCGGTTCCCTTCGGCTTCAGATTTAAGGGATTTGACATTTCCGATAGCCTTTAAACTACTTTAGCCGACGGTTCGGCTTGCCGACTACTTACAGTCGGCACCCCTCTAATTTTGTAAACGCCAACCGGAGACGGATCGATCGCTCTCTACAGTCTATTACGATACGAATGAGTTTAACGTGTCTTTTATCGTTAATCTCCCGTTGAACTACCGTTTGGCTGGTTTGATGCCGATCTCGGTTTAATGACGTTCAAGAATTTAAGAAGGGTATTATAAAGGTCGAAGTTTTGCTGAAGTTATAAAGTCTAAAAATAGGTAAAGAATCTTTTGAGTTTTACTGTTTTATTTTTACCTAAATATCAGCTAGAGATACAAGATGTTATAAAATAACTCAGATCAAAGAAATAGGCAGATAGAACGCTCAGAACACGCGAGTGTCTCCACCAAAGTTAATACAAAATCAAATAGAATTACATTACATAATGTTTTCTTTGTTTTTGAGAACCACTTTTACGATGGTTAAAGACACAAGACATATTTTGGCAAAAAACAACAACGACGCGCAGCTTGGTACGACGCGTAGCTTGGTACTGTCGTGACTTTGTATTCGATTTTGATTTTGTATTAACTTTGGTGGACCCACTCGCGTGTTCTGAGCGCTCTATCTGCCTATTTATATAATCTGAGTAAAATAATATAAATTATCTGGTACCCTTCATGATCATTTGGCTTCTTCAACTAAGATGCCAACTCGCGGGGTGGCGATACTGATTTACAACTTCACCGCGGTCTTGGAATACAAAAGGTGGTTGAAGGAACCGGTCGGATTTCTGAGA
Organism: Agrotis segetum; assembly: GCA_036375495.1. NCBI lineage: Eukaryota > Metazoa > Arthropoda > Insecta > Lepidoptera > Noctuidae > Agrotis > Agrotis segetum. Next base: position 5,611,643 of record JAQSVV010000039.1, read on the forward strand.
TCATAACCACAGGAGTCATTTGATGATCTAACATCAAAAATAAAGAAGCACACAGGACGAAAGATTGTATGGAAAATCCAGTTATTTTTTAATAGAAAACTCCGCCATACTGTTTATTTATGTAACTAAATAATATGTAGACGTTTATTCTACAACACCAACAGATATTTTTCGCAACGAAAAATTTCCAGAAAATTCCCTAAGGGCTCATTTACACGACGCCGCCGCCGCGCCGCCGCCGCGCCGCTACCGCGCCTCTAGGCTGTGTACACGGTCGCTACCGCGCCGCCGCCGAGCCGCCGCCGCGCCGCCACCGCGCCGCTGCCGCGCCGCCACCGCGCCGCCGCCGCGCTGGCACTGCGAATCCAATTCGATAGTGTTTTATTTATCTGAAAAAGGAGGTTTCTCATTTCGGCCACAATGTTTTTTTAATGTTTATTCGCGGATTACTTCTTTGTTCATGAACCGGTTTTGATGATTCTTTTTTTGTTGGAAAGCAGATATTTCTTACTATTTAGCTCCACTCGATTTCTCTGGTCTTCCATCATCAAACCCTTATCTCCATATCATGGAACCGCCTTTGAAATACCTTCTTTCCAACAAAAAAAGAATCATCAAAACCGATTCATAAACGAAGAAGTTATCCTTGAATTATCAAAAAAAAAACATTACATGGCCGCAATGAGACATCTCCTTTGTTAGATAAATAAAACACTAGCGAATGGCATCGCGGCGGCGGCGCGGTGGCGGCGCGGTGCGGCGGCGGCGCGGTGGCGGCGCGGCGGCGGCGCGGTGCGCGGTGGCGGCGCGGCGGCGGCGCGGCGGCGGCGCGGCGGCGGCGCGGTAGCGACCGTGTACACAGCCTAGAGGCGCGGTAGCGGCGCGGCGGCGGCGCGGCGGCGGCGTCGTGTACATGAGCGCTAAGACAAGAAGAATAACAAAATCCAATTGTAATGAAACCAGACGAAAACACTTAAATATTGTACGATGCTTTGAAACATTAATTTCATGAAACATGAAGATTCTGGCAATTTCAGTTTCTCTCGTTTCGCACTGTTTTCATTAGAAATAATTCCGTAGCGTTGCGAAGCACCTGCTCATTAAATTTTTATCTAAGTACACTTTAACCTTTAATGAACCTACGCAACCAGCTACTTGATATCTTCTTATTCTGTAAAAGGCATATTCTTACCCTCAAAGTAAGTACGACCGCATACTATAAGAAGATGTAAGAAGTAAGTACTAAGTAGGAAGTATAGTATAGTAGGTAAGAAGATTCTGCAAGAAAATTCTGATGCTCGCCGGGTGCACTCCGCATACTATTAGAAATTTTTGATCAGGTGGCCTTAGTGGTTTCATTGAGGGAACATGATGGAGCTGGACGACTTGTATAGCTGTGTCTCTCTCCCACAGATTAACTACTCACGCTTAAAGATGTCATGGCAGCCTGGCAACTTTTAGGCCGATACTCCACCAAAGCTGTGCGAGTCGAGACGTGTTTTGAACAACCAATAGAATTGCGGTGCGGAGTGGAGCTGTGTCAATAACGCAATTCTATTGGTTGTTCAAAACACGTCTCGACCCCGCACAGCTCGATACAACTTTGGTAGAGTCTCGGCCTTACAGTAATAAAAGTAAGCGTTCGGCAAGAAGCGGAAGACTCAGTCAGTTATTTTTTACAATTCTTCTTTTACAAACGTATGCAGCAGCATGTGCCTTTCGTCAAGCATCAGAACTTTTCTGATTTAAGTAGTTTCTTACAGTATACGGTTGCGCTTAAGGAGAACAAAGATTTTGAGAAATTGAAGAAGAATTTACGTACCTACTTATAAGTATTGTTTCTTTGTCAGACTTCTTTATTATAGCTTCGTACTGAACCGACCGGTTCGACCGGTCCGACCGGGTCGATGAGTTCGGTTTCATCGAACTCAAAAAAAGTGGGCGTGCAAGTGCGTCAACTAAAATAAGTAGGTATTTCGGTTTCATCAAGCTCAAAAAAAGCGCGCGTGCAAGTGCGTCAACTAAAATACCTACTAAAAGACTAATTCTGGGTTTGAAATGTAAAATCGGTACTTATAATTTGCAAAAACTATACCTTTCGGTATTTAGGTAGAATCATATCGGTATATAGATACCGAAAAATTGGTAGGTAGGTGCGAGACCTCTGCTTGGGTGCATTTAATTGGTCTATGCAACGTGTAACGTTAATAGCGCAAAACGTCTCGTGGGGTAACTCAGCCGATGTTACTGAACAATGTTTGTTCCAAGACTTTTGGGAAATCGCAAAAGAGAATTTGCTTTTTCATACAAAATAAGAAATCGATCGGGCCCATCAGTATGAAAAATCTTTTTCTTTTTTTGCTAATTTCTAAAAGTTTTAGATCAAACATTGTTCAGTAACATGGGCTGAGTTATCCCACGAGACGTTTTGCTCTATTAACGTTACAACTTACACGTTGTATGTAGAACCTGATGCAACATTTTTCAAGTAAGGCTTTAAACTCAAGATGAATGAGGCAATCTATTCAAGAAAATTCTAAGTTCAATTATTAATTTCTTGACTCAGCAAGTCTTGAGCTAGCTCAATGACATTGTTGACATAAGAAAATCGACTCGACAATAGTCTAGAACAAGTTTATCAAAGACTTTCATTGTTAGGACTAAACTAAAGCTAAAAGCGATGCGATAGGTACAATAGAAGTGGTAGTGGTAATATTTGAACTATGAAAATCAACTTTACCACTACGACATAAAGTCGCTGCTAAAATACAATGGTTTCTTGATGTATGCATGGACCTAAAAATGTAGGTGGACGGAACTTCACTTAGTTTATTACCTGACCCACGCAGAAATGGCAAAACGTGCATATCAATCGTTTGCATTGCCAGATGAAGGTATATATTAGCCATTTTTAAACAATATTTAATTAACATCTCCCTTGGATAATCATCAATTACATTCTTATGACTAGGTACCTATTTTTAAAAAAGGTAAAATAATTTGAAAGCACAGATGAAAGATTTACAACTGTTTAATGGTTAATAAAGTTTACAATCCCTTTTGGTTAATACAAATTTAGGTAGACTTGTCGCCAGCATATTGACACATCTAGAAATAGATTTTAATTTATCAAACATGAAAACGAATTCAAGTTATTTTTCGGCTATAAATATTAATTACAGCTATTCGAGTAGGTTCATGTGCGAGCAGTCGTGGATTCCGAACCATGTCTCCAGGCACTTATTACTTGTGTAGGTAATTTTTTTCCATGCACCATTGCTCTGGGGAAACTTGTAAAAAAAAAACATTTAACGAAAAACAAAAAAGGCGACTGTTCTAAAAAGAACTAAAAAGAAAATTCGAAGCCCATAGTTAAGACATCCACCAATTCGCACTGGGCACGCGTGGTGGATGGCCCACTTTCAAATCTCATACCAGATCAGGCCTCTGTCCCAGCAGTGGGAACATTATAGGCTGTTCTCTGAATGTCGTTCGAAATCGTAATGGCGACCGGCTGATTATTTTGTTTGTGAATGTTTCAAAGCTGTAGCCGGCAAGTATGACCAGCGCACTGAACTTACTATGAGGGCTTCAATTTTAGATTCTTGTGTGAAGTTTAGACCGGCTTTTTTTAGAGGTCCATGGATGTATGTAGGTGGCTTACCCGTTATTTTATACCTTCGCACGGACAAATCTCATCACAGCAAACCAGTCGAATATGATGGATTTTAGTCAGTACAAGTCTGATTTCTCTTCCGTTAAATGCCCTGAAAAGGAAGCTATGACATTTTGAAAAATTGGTAATACCCCCCAAGTAGGTACAGTTTTTATTTGTCTTTAATATTGTGGTGAATATTAGTCAGTACGAGCCTGACAATCTCTTTAGCTCGCAAATGAGTCCTTTGGGCTTGGGCTTTGCCCAAAGAGGACTCATTCCCGACTCCTTTTCGCTACCATAAACAAGCGTTTAGTACAATCGACAAACTTCGAATTATGACCCACGCATAAGCCCGATTTTCTAACGATCCAATTTAAAAATTCTATTTGCTAACCCGAGCAAGTATTGCAAGAGTTGTTCAAACAATGTTGGGTCGCGCCTCGCCCCAGGAATTATCCCATTATATATGTACAACTAATATTTACCCCGCCGGCTTATGTATTTGCTTTAGGTATCTTTAAGTAAAATATATAAGTAGTGAATTCTTTTGCTATGCGTGGTGAATGCTGCCCGGGTCGACGGCGCGTTGTGTTCCACGCGCGCCTCAAAGAGCGTCAGCATGATGACGGGGCCCCCCTTTAGAGGGCCAAAGCCTGAAGGGGTCGCGGGACTTATCTCATCACCGTGACCCCGGAACATAAAGGGCTATTGAAGGACACCGTGGATTTTAGTCAGTACAAGTCTGACAGTCAGGGAGAACTCATTTGATGAATTTACAACGTAAAAAAAAATGCGTGTTTAATGTATATTTTTTGTGGGGTTTGTTTTAGAAATAACAAAACATACCATCGCACCTGTATTTCTTCAAAAGTTAGGCAAAGTTTTACCATAAATACTCCTAAATTTTCTTTACAACACGATGGTACCTATCTTTTTCTGTGTGAGAATGTGTCCACCCTCTAGTGTCAGAGCTAAATAAGCCTCCTTTGAGAAACCTAATAGGTCTTTGAAGACCTAACTTAAACCAGCACTGGGAATCTGAAAATCCCACAGGTCCTACTGTACTGTCAGACAGTGCTTTAGGTTTCTGTTGACTGTGTAAGTCCAGGTTTTCTATCAATATTTTACTGGACCGACGTCAGTGATGTCTAAAGATAAACTAAGTTCTTATAGGCATTGTAAAAGCGCCACATTGGTAGTTTGTAAGCCCGGGCTTACAAACTTTTGAACTTTTTTTTTTTACAAATTTGTGAGTACAAGCCCGGGTTTGTACTCACAAATTCGGCAATGAGAGGTGAGGTATCACCTCTGGACTGACCATAATAGACCCACATATCACCAGTGTCCCTTCTCTGCAGGAATTAACCAAGTCTTTCTCACCTTGTTTTCAGCCAGCAGCTTTCAGAGCAGTCTTCACCGTCGAGGCCACCACGTCAGGTGTCATTCCTGAAGCCAGCTGCCGACACAACCCTGGACCGCAAGGCTTCCATCGTTGATGAGACGTCCGGAATCACCAGGACGCAGATGAAAGGTGACTGAATCCTCTAATTAAAAATAACAAAATGTATGTTCTTCTCTGTGGGTTATGAAATGGTGGCCATTTTGAAATGGTGTCTTGAAATGTGTACTAAATGGGCCGGACAATGTGATGTACAGTCACGAGCAATAAAATGTATACACTTAACAAAATTCAATTGCAAATAACTCGTGAAATACTGGTTTTTACTCTGAAATAAGACCTATTTCGTATTAGTCTGGCTTCCAAAATAGAAGTCTAATAAAATGGCAAAAATTTAATCAATATGGTAGCAGAACATAGCTTTTGAATACTGCTTAGTGTATACATACTATTGCTCATGACTGTACATAAGTAGGTGCTGTATGATTATGTATAACACTATCGAAAAATATCGGAATCTTCCACTACACACAGGGTGTAGGATTAACTTGATTGATGATTTAAGCACCCAAAAACTGGCATAATATACCTACAAAGAAGTATTCTACAGCTTGGCCAGAACGTCTTGAAACGGAACTAATATTTATGTTTGCTGACAACGTGTTAAAATCTTTGATATTTGATGTAAACAAAGAAAGTAGGTTTGTTAGATTTATTATTCTGCTATAAAACTAACGTGATAAGAGAAAAAATATTAAAATAAAATCATTCAAAGTGCTGGTAGCGAGAGCACAGAGGAGACTTCCGGTTTTCTACTCTAATTTGCCAAGCTGTATCTACTTATTCAACCCCCTCTAGGTACATCTATCCATTAAATTAGTAACTTAACAAATTGTAACTAATAATTAACATTCTATAACACCATGTTCACCGCTCATTCCTCAGAATTCCGCGAGGCTTTCCGCCTGTTCGACAAGGATGGTGATGGAACCATCACGAAGGAAGAGCTCGGCAGGGTGATGAGAAGCCTGGGACAGTTCGCCAGGGTTGAGGAGCTGCAGGATATGTTGCAGGAGGTGGACAGTGACGGTACGTGACTGGACCTACGTTGAAGAATGCTACAGTGAATGTTTGACGTATAGCTTTGGGCTGAAAGGAGCTGGGACAGGCTGGACGGCAGAAGACGAAGGGAGGAATATGTAGAAGTCTATACCCAGCAGTGGACTGCGATAGACTGAGTTGAATGAGGTGGGGTCTTCAAGTCAAGAGTGAATAATATGTGACTTCTAGGCAAGCGTGCCTCAACATATTATCAACGCTTACCATCAGGCGAGATAGTAGTCAAACGCGACCCTATCACTAAATAAAAAAAAACTTATAATATAGAAGTTTCCAGTGCACATTCTTTTGAGAGATCCCTTTATTTTAGAAAAGATTTTTCTAGGAATTTTAATATGCAAGTAACGAACAAAAAAATCCAGTGGGCCAGTGGTGGCCCAGTGGTATCGGCCCCGACTTACGAGTTGTAGGTCGTGGGTTCGAACCCCGCCAGGCGTATTACTTTGTGTACTTTATTTCATCACCACTGCTCTCAAAACGGTGAAGAAAAACATTGTCAGGAAACCGGCATGTCCTAGAACCAAAAATTTTAAGACATGTAACATCTACCAACCCGCACTGAGCCCGCGTGGTGGATTATGGCCCACTCCTTCTCACAGAGAGACCTTGTGTCCCAGCAGTGAGAACAATATAGGCTGATTATGATGAACAAAAAAAAAACGGGGTCTCATAGCAATTGCTACTCCCATTGGTTAGTTAATCCGGCACTCTACACCTGTAAATCAGAGACTTGAGTTACTTACAAAAAAAAAAATCCATATCTCCTCCTAGGTGACGGCAATGTCAGCTTCGAAGAGTTCGTGAGCATCCTATCCAAGTCGATGAGCGGCGCTGGAAGCGGCACCAGTTCTGCCGAACAGGAGGAGAGGGAGCTCCGTGATGCCTTCAGGGTCTTTGACAAGCATAACCGGGGGTACATCTGTGCTTCTGACCTGAGGGCTGTTCTACAGTGCTTGGGAGAAGACCTTTCTGAGGAAGAGAGTAAGTGACATGTTTTATTGGGATTTATTTGACGGTGGCCAGAAGATAAATGGAAATGGCGTGTTGATAATGAATTTACAACACGCCAGAGTCGATACTACGAGCTCGTATTTCGTAGCGCGTAAGAGATTCGCTATGTTGGATACTCAAAACGCTGTGCAAACGTAAAGAGTTGGAACTCGAGAAGGAAATGTGAAAAGTAATTCTTATTATTAGTGTTTAATTTCCATCTTTCTATACTGTTTCAGTTGAAGACATGATCAAAGAAGTGGACGCGGACGGTGACGGTCGCATAGACTTTTTAGGTAAGATATAGGTACAATGTCTACGGTTTCGATCTGTACAAATTCAAAAGGGAGGTAACTTACTCAATTCTTTCAATAAAATTAAAGCCAAGGATACTTTTTTTTTAACGAGGCAAAATCATCAAATGAGTCCTCCCACCCCGGGAAGGGCGGGAGGCTTTCAGACTTGTACTGACTAAAATCCACGGTGTCCTTCAGTAGCCCTTTATGCTCCGGGGTCACGGTGATGGAATAAGTCCCGCGACCCCGGCAGGCTTTGGTCCTCTGAGAGGCGACCCCGTCATTATGCTGACGCTCTATGAGGCGCACGTGGAACACAACGCGCCGTCGACCCGGGCATGGTCCATGGTCGGGCAGCGAGTTGCCCTTTACTCACCGCCCGCATGCCCGAAGCCAAGGATACTAGGGGACAAATGTGCCACGACATGTAACGGCGACATGTCAAGTGAAGCCGGCCGGCTTGAGTTCGCCTAATAAATATGGCGACAGCGCGCGACTTATGTCCGCAGCAACATCAGACGAAGTCATGTGGCTTCGCGAAACTTCGCCTGACTTATCTGGAGTCATCGTGCGACTTATCTTACTCACGCTACTTTACTCGTGATGTAGTTGGTGACCAGTGTCGCTGTTGCCAGACATGTAGACAGAAGTCCGGCTACGTCGTGCTACTTCACCCAACGGCGCTGGCGACATACCGCACGACATTTGATCCCTGGTGTATATCCTTGGCTTAAAGCACATGTGGGGTCGAAACCCAACCCCTCCTGAATGATAGCCATTTTGGTTTTTAACATTCCGAACATACAGTTACTGAGCTAGATTTAACTACTTCAACAGAATTCGTACGTGCTCTGGGTGAACCTGAAGATGCTTGTGATGATGAAGACGAGGATGATACGACGGAAGGGCCAGACCTGCTGCTGCCGCGACCAGTGGCCGCCAACTGAAGTGCTGAAGAACAAGGACGTAGCCAGCATTAGGAGCAAAGACTTTTGTAGCACACATTACTTTTGGGGAACGAACATGTAGACAATGAAACCTAAGGAGATCTTGGAAGGCACAATTTCGAATCTCTTCAAAGTTATAGCTTCCTCTAGGTAAACTCGACGAAGACAGTTTCGGTCAAACCCTGACCTAATCTAAAGTCAAGAGTTAAACAATCTCAAAAAGAAGCTACCATACCCATCATCATCAGCCGACGTCCACTGCTGAACATAAGACCATACCCACAAGCCATAAAATCGGGGTCTAAAAAAAAAATTGGTAAACAATTTTGCTTGTTCGTCATTTAGTAAAAAATTGTGAAAATCTCTGTCACATCACGCGGTGCTATCGATTTGATAGTCCCCATCACCGACTTTGCGCATAGCATATAGGTTATAATAAAATATGTTTATATGACATTACTTACATTCCGAGACACGCAGAAGAAATGTGGCGGCAACAATGTCGCGGAATAACTGCTGGGCGGCAGTGTCACTCCGCCTGCCGCCTTACTGCACCATAGTGGCAGCAATTACTGCAGTCTGAATCATATCTTTGAGCAATTACACATGAACCAAAAGTAAACTATCCTGGCTACGTACCTACATCGACCGCTTTATGCTAACGCTGGCTTTAATTATTTATTACGTTGTTTATACTAAAATATTGTGAATATGGAGTTTGGAAGCGCCTAAAAATTCCAGAATGATAAGAAGAAAATTCCTGAAATATTGTAAGGCTTCAAGGGTAAAAACTCTAAGAAATTATAGTCTTGCGCAAAATTTACCTTTGCAGAGTCACTAAGATGCAGCTATCCATGATACCAAGCGGCCATCTTGCATGCAAAGCAGCCATCTTATTTATACAAAGTGGCCACCTGAGATACAATACGGCCATCTTATATACAATGCGGCCATTTTATATACAATGCAGCCATTTTATATACCTACAATGCGGCCCGCCCGCCGTGCTGAATGAATCTCAAAACGAATGTAGGTAGCTGTATTTGTCTGTTTAAAATGTTTTGTTAAGCTTGTTATATTAAGTCTGTAAAATGCAGCTCCTATAAGCAATATTAGAGATTTGAAAATCCCAACTCGTTCTCGAATACATCGTAGTATTGAGCCATATCAATGAAAAATTATAGGAACCTACAACGAATTTTATCCCATGTTATTTCACCTTTAGAATCTCTGTTATTTTAAGTTAACTTTGAATTAGCCACGGATTCATAGAGCATATAAATTGATTTAAATATTGTATTGTATTGTATTCATACCCTAGATATATTATAGTCCTTTTATATAATAGGTTTTTTTTCGATATACTTAGTGAAACAAGAAAATAATTGAATTCATCAATTCTCATCTAAATCCGTTAGCTGATAGGTAAATCATTAATAAATATAATTACTTTATTAATATAAATTATCTACTAATTATAAAAGTCATATTTCTCCATAATATTAATAACGAGAGCATATTGCTTGGCTTTCTTCTAAACCCAAGCCAAAAAGATTTATATCGCGAAACGCTTTTCGCCGTGTCTTAGTAGTGTGATGTTATATAGCAATAGCATAAGGCATAAGGCGTTACAGGACTTGATATACGAAGCGACCGGGGCACTAATAGCGCCTTAATAGATTAGATAATACAATGTGTCGCGGACAAGCGGCCTGGTAGGTGTGTGGCGGCCCACGTTTTTTAATGGCTTAGTGTAACAAAATTTACCATGCGGCCAGGGCGCAAATGGCGAGGCGTCATATCCAGCGCCATGGGCGCTTTGTGTATCCTATTCCTAACACCGCTAAAAAGGTGAAACATCCAGTCATCAACACTACAGACAAAACGAGACGAATGGCCTACATCTGAGCCGTGTTTCATACGGCTAAAAACTCCATATTAATTCTAGAGATTTTTCCATAAAACACCAATTTTTTATTAAAGTAATAAGTACTTAATATTGTAAATATTTAGTCGTTTTTACTATCTTTCAGGTAATTGTAATAAAGAGTGAGATGGTTGCAACGTAACTCTTACCTTGCTTGTGACTACTATAAGAATACTATTTACATTTAAAACTAATTCTACTGGCTTAATGTTTTGCCTCTTGTTAGTAATATTACCTCATATTTGAAAGAACTATATAAACAGAGCTGGGCCCAATCGAGGGAGATTGACAAAGGGCACTTTATTTCGAATTTTATCACAATTCATATATTCACATGCAACTTTTTAGCCGCCCAATTTTTAAATCGGTCATATCTTTCATTTTGTGTGACCAGTAAATCTGCTTGATATCTACCTGTTGAGCGACAATTCATACGGCAGTATATCATTTTTTTTTTAATTATTTAAGTACTTACTTAATAACTTTGGAAGTCACTAAGTATAATTGTGTTGAGATTTTTTTTTATATTTCTGTAATGTTAACTCGCTGATTTGCCCAGCACTGTTAAACTCAATTATTTTTTGTAATAACTCCTTTAAGATTTTATCAATACTTAATAAAAATCTAAACTATTTATACCTCAAACTTTTCAACATATCCTAACAAGAATTTATATTATCAGAGCTTTTATTTGTCTATAAAATGCATGAATAGGTATAAAGATTAACTGATATTTCGCAAATATTGATGTTGTATATTAATGATACAGAACCAATATACAAATAAAATGTTCTTGAACAGATATTTTTGTTTTCTTTATAGCTCCTTGAATGATAACGAAGACAACTTCATTGACATTCATGATCTGAGGGGCCCTTGATGTTTTCCCAAAAATATACAGCCAGTTTGATCAGTAGTTAAACGAATAATGAACTAGTTAACCTTTGCTTAAAAAATACAAAAATATGGGATTTTAACAAATACGTAGCTTAGCAAGTGATCTTTAACAACAGGTTAGTCGCTATTATAATCAACAGTCGGGATCAACGTCGTCGGACTGTTCATAATTAGTCGAGGTGGCATTTGTCCGTTGGGCCTCATCCTACGTGGGCTCTACGCAGGCCTAGGCGGTATCCAGATTGGGCGAAGGCTAAGGCCCTGATTCCTAGCTATTGAGACCTAAACCAGATCAGATAGTTCGTGAAATAGAAAAGGTCGCCCCGGAAATGAATTTGTGAACCGCAATATTCTGTGCATCCGGGCCCTACCGGCGCGGCCCAGTCCGGCTCTGTTCGGGTTAACCTATCGATTGCCATTAAGTGATCAAAATCAATCACACTACTTTAAAGATAATTATTTTTTATAATGAAATAAATATACGTATGAATGAAAGGGCTATATTTAAAAAAAATACTAAGTCAAAAATAGTAAAGTCGTCGTCGACGAGTTCGACGGCGAAACTTTATTTCGAAACTGGGGCCGCGCTTACTCAAGGCTGTATTCTTAGAAAATTACACCCATATATGTACAAACTAGTTTGGTATAAAATCGGGCATGGCTGGTAACAAACATAAAATTTAACAAACTTCACTTTTTTTTTCTCTGATATGAGTAAAAACCAGTTCATTGATACAAAGATAGATTTCTATAATGTATATTACTATAATGGCCACGACAACTTGGGGCCCTAAGTAAGGCCCCTTATAAAAGACGGCCCTGTGCGCTAGTACAATTTAATCAATCATAAACCGTTCCTCGTCACATTACAGTGATGTACTGGGGTTGCATATGACCAGATTCTGACAAGGATCGCAGGATGACGTTGCCGTTCGGCAATATGGACAGCTGGGTTATGGACGCATGGTTCACGGACATCCGGAGCCAACCTTCAGGGGGGAACTGGAGGGCTCTGGAAAAAAAAGCACCATGTTTTTAATAACATAACATCAGGGAAGCAGTGGTGGCCCAGTGGTATCAGTCAGTACCGACTTACGAGCTAGAAGCAGTGGTGGCCCAGTGGTATCGGTCCTGACTTACGAGCTATAGGTTGTGGGTCGAACCCCGCCAGGCGTATTACTTTGTGTTATTTATTTCATCACCACTGCTCTCAAAACGGTGAAGGAAATCATCGTGAGGAAATCGGCATGTTCTAGAACCAAAAATTCGAAGACATGTGACATTTTGGTGGATTATGGCCCACTCCCTCTCACAAGAGAGGAGGCCTGTGTCCCAGCAGTGGGAACATTATAGGCTGATGATGATGATGAACATGATGAACATCAGAGGCCTTACACGAGCTCTTAACGCAATCCAGTTTAGTCTGTGGGAATCTTTGGGCTGTGAGAAAGAGATGGCGCTAGACGACTTGTATAGCTCTGTCTCTTTCCCACAGTGGTCACTCTTATTTTAAGACGTCATGGTAGGCCTGTTGCAGACGCGCTTACGACCATTACATCAAATAGCGTATCTTTCACGTAGTTGAAAAAAAAATCAAGAGAAAAAAAAAAGCAATAATATTAATCTTACTTGCAAACAAAAAACCGTATAACATTAGCATGTGCGACGAGCAGCGTGAAGGAATCTTCAGTTTGTTCCGGGGGCGCCCTATAGAAGTAACGTCTGAAGCCGGCTTCTATTCGCGCGCCATCTTGATAAAACTGCTGTACGAGCAAAAGGTTTTTAATCAGTTCTTCATCGACCTCGCAAAGAAATTTTTCGGCTAGTTTCGGCTTCTTATAGATCTATCTCTGTCGCACGTAGCACTTACCAACCGCATCAAACGGGAACCAGAGACAAACGCCACCTAAGGGCCGATTGACACCGAAATGGCAGCGGCCGGTAGCGGCGCCGCTGGCAGCCGCGGGCGGCCTCGCGTCGCCGCTGGCGGCCTCGCGACCTTTTCATGCGATAATTGACACTGAAAGAGCTCGCCGTGTTGCTGCCAACCGCTGCCATTCTGGTGTGACCCGGCCCTAAGTAGTGTGTGACAGAGAAAACGCTACGAAAAGCCGTAACTAGGCGAATTTCTCTTTCTAAAGGTCGATATAAAAACTCAAGATTTTGAAAAGATATTAAGGGTGAAATAAAATAAGAAAAACATTACTTTTAAACATATTTTATTCATCATTACAAAATATTTACAGCTAATCATTTACACGAGACTACCTCACTGTAACACATGTAGCTAGAGGTAATTTGGCAAGTATGATATAATTGTAGTACAGTTTAATAGGCAGTGGCTTTTACATAAAATTATTACTTGAAGTCTTAGGGTTCAAACCACAAGTGAAAATCAACCTTACCACTACGACATAAGACATAAAACACGTTCATACCTACGGGTAGATGAAAAACAAAACACGATCGCCACGACCGACGACGTCAAGTCAATCGAATTGCATCATTATTTTGAAGTAGTGAAGGTTGATTTTCACTTGTAGGTGGAATCGGTCGAATGGCGTCTCTTCACATCGCGTCGTGGTTAAGTACCTTAGATTATAGAATATCTAGATGCCTAGTAGCCCACTGAGAATTGAAGCGAAAAAAAAGGAAGAAGAATTACTTCTTTAATCGAACCCTACGTCATAGAATTACCTATATTCTAATGTGAGGTGGCTTCACTAAAAATGTAATGTTTTATTACGAACGGAATCTAGACATTTTATAAGTTAAGCTCATATACTTTAAAGCACAGTTTCGCATTAAACACTCTGAAGGGTCAGCACAGACCAAGACGTGACGCTGCGGCACATTTCAACCGAGTAACGCAAAATCTAACTCTATTTCCTACACGAAAAGATACACCTTACGCAACGCAGCGCGGTGCTGCGTCTTAATAGCAACTCAATATGTGACTCTATTTACTACAAGAAAAGATACATATTAATGAAGTATCGTTGCGTCACGTCGCGCCGCGTCAATCTCGGTGTGAACTGACCGTAAGGCACTTTGATTAGACTAAATGACCAGTAAGTTTACATAAATGAAATTCCTTCAAAAGGTTTATTAATATTACAATTAATTGCATTATTACTTACTAATCACTGTCACTAATCAAAGAAAACAGGTTCCAATTTAAATGAACGTTATTTTTACTGAATGCAGCCAATTCAGATTTTTTCCAAAATGAATACTTAGTTGTTTTTTTTATCACAACTTGGAGCCTTACCACGAGCTCTTAACGCAATCCAGTTTAAGCTGTGGGAAAGAGACAGAGCTATACAAGTCGTCAAGCGCCATCTCTTTCCCAACAAATAATCGTAGAATGTCAATTTGTTTGCACAATTAATTTTGGATGATGTCATTTGGTACACTTTTGGCAATTGCTGCACACTATTACATTTTACGTGGATTATTTTCATTTTTTTTTAATTATCTGATTTGAGACATTTTTCTTTCGAATACAGTTTAGACCGTGAATGGTAACACCATTTGAAAACAACATTTCTGTAAACATGACTAGATTTAGTGGTAATTTTAATGAAAACATACTTTATCTCGATTATGCAACAACATGAAAAAAAAGGTTAGTTTGTTCGATTTTCGAAAAAAAATTGCCAACATAATAATAAGTGTCTGAGTTTCCTCGTGATTGCTGTTAAACACTTACCACAAATATAAAATTCTGTTGAACGCTTGCCTAAAAAAAAAGTGTAACTGCAAAATGATCTTTATGCCTATCAACATGAGATGTCGTTTTGAAGTTACTTAAGAGCCTATACTACCTCAAATGGCTTAGCAGAAACCTGTGATACGTCGAAAACACTACAGCATTAATTTTGAAATAAATATATGGTAAAGTTGAGGATTAATGTTAGGTCTTATGTTTAGCGAAAACATGATTCCCTAAAATTTTCTCGATAGAAAAAAATCCCAAAGTTACCTCTAAATTGAACAATTAAACGCTGGCAATCAGAAAATACTTAAAATTAGATCATGAAACTTTTTATACTAACTGAACTAACTATAAAGCAGGTCTTATGTTATTTACTTTTTTGAATTTCCTTTTTTTTTCGCCGTAAAATAAATAGATTTGCGTGTAGACAGCTAAAAGAAAGAGCAAGCAATAGTGCGTGGTACGTGCAAGTGCGAACGAGTAAGATTATGCTGAAGTACTATAGACCCTTAACAGTTGGTTTAGACAAGTGTTCAACACATATTTATCATTTTTTAGCAAGACGGTTATTAAATGGCACTATAAGTAGGTCGGAATATTGTAAAAAAAAAATATAAACAATGTAAGGTTTTTAAATTAAATACTTATTTTTCACATTAAAAAAAAAGACATGCTAGCGTGCAAGCAAGCGTTTTTAGAGGTCGTTTTTAACACTGATCGTGGCAAACATACAAAAAATCAAGAACATATTGATTCAATGATCTATTTTTACACTCACTTTCACTAAAAAATATTTCTTAAGTCAAACAAACTAGATTACTTTTGTACTAACATATACAGGGTGATTTTTTCAACTGACCGTGGTTGCCTACATCCGGAACTATGGGGAATATCGAAAAACGTCTCCAAGTCTCGAGTATATCCCGTTGAAAAATTCACGCTGTTTATAAGAAGTATGAAATATTATAAAGAAACAATTTCATAGATCTAACTTACATTTAAAATGATAAGAAATAATTACATTTGATATGATACTATAAACTATACAACCAAAGACGGGTAGATTTTTTATAAACCAACAATTTAGTGTTTATTGTGTCTACGATTTTTAACCTTAAGTGTAAACTGACAGAATATCTTTTCGTAAAGATGCGTACACGCCTGTACATGTGCATGGAAAGTGCAGTTCCCGCGTAATATTTTAGGACATCTTCGCGCGCATCTTATCGTGCGTCGATTCAAATGGTGCGCAAGCGCAGCTATGTTATTTCCTTATAGAATTTATGAAGACGTCGCTATCAAACAAAACATGTCTTCGATTTTACGATATGGCAATAACCGTTTTGATTTTATTGTCAAATAAAGTATAGTCTGGCAATTACAAAACTCTTACGTATAAAAAACCAACATTAAAAAAAATCTTGTATTTTTAACAAACAAGGGTTTGAAAAAAAAACTTAAGTAAGGCTGAACTTCTATTAAGCATTTAAAATGAACTTTAATCCTCAATTACTAATGCTCATATTTGTATGCTAAGCTTGACGAAAGAAGCTCGGCAATATTGTACTACATTGTATACAAAATAGGATTTATTTTCAGTTGCAAATTCGGTTGTTGATTCGTTTTTTAACTTCAAGCGTTTAGTGCGTTCCAACTAAGCAGGTCAGTGTCTATGGTCAACTGTTGGTCTAGTCTAGTGGTTAGTGACTCTTACTGCTATGCCGGAAGTCGTGGGTTCGATTCCCACCCAGGACAAATGTTTGTGTAATGAGCACGATCATTTGTTCTGTGTTTGGGTGTATTTTTTCTATAATATTTATAAATGTATTTAGAAATATATAAGTTTGTTTATCAGTTGTCTAGTACCCATAACACGGGCTCTGCTTAGCTTGGGAATAGATGGCGTTGTGTGATGGTTAAAAAATAAACTGAAACTCAAAAAGTACAGAGAATATTAGACAACTGTTTCGATTTGACAGGTGTGACGTCAATAGAAGCTGACCTTCTTAGTTGGGTCGCACTACTTAAGTACAACCTAAATAGATTTCGCATTCAATCATACTCTTTTCACTCCAACTGACTTAATACATTGTTCTCTTATCGCAAATCAGATATTAATTGACCAATTTACACTAAAACACAAATTAAACAATTTAATTGCATTAAATCCGATTACTGTTTACTTTTACATCGAAGTAATCAGTGAAGGTAATCTTAAAACAATGATTACGGTAAGAGTTACTAAGTTTCTTACCAGTTCTGCTCCTTACAAGGTTGTGGCTTGGTATTTCGTTTTAAACTGCTATTACTGTAATCAAAACATACAGTGATTTGAAAAGCTGACAGTTTTATTTACTAGAATAAGAAAAAAATAACTTAGGTTACGAAAACAATAAGTTATGATATATTATTATGAATACAAGGGTTCGATTTTAATTGAACTCTCAACCATGCCAAAAAAGAATAGGAGGATCTAGGTGCCATATTGCTCATAAATCTATAATCAAAAGTTAGAATTTGCTTGGTTGAAAGCGCTAATCTCAGGAACTGGTTTGAATTGTTTTTTTTTTGTTGGATAGTCTATAAGGTAAAGGGAGATTATTTGGTGAGACAGGCAACTCAGTGATAGAGTCTTAAAAGTCTCTCAAAACGTTACCTATGCATGCAGTAATGCGAAATAATGCAACTAGTTCACCACTAAACTGGACAAGTATGTAGTGACACACCATTTCGCATTACAGCATACACACAGCTTGGCCAGAAGGGATTGAAACGGAACTAATTTTTTGTCTGTTGATAACGTTTAAAATCTTTGATATTTGATGTGAACAAAGAACGCAGGTTTGTTAGATTTATTTTTGTGCCATAAAACTAACGTAATAAGTGAAAAATAATAAAATAAAATCATTCAAAGTGCTGGTAGCGAGAGCACAGTGGCGACTTCCGGTTTTCTACTGTTTTTTGCCAAGCTGTACAGCATAGGTTTAGGTAATAACGTTTTGGGAGACTTTTAAGACTCTTATCACTGAGGTGCCTGTTTTACCAAATATCTCCCTTTACCCTACATCGAGGAAGGCTATAGGCTATATAACATCACGCTACAATCAATAGGAGTCAAGCAGCGCGGATGAAACCACGGGAAAACAGCTAGTAAATAATACAAAATAAAGTTTATTTTTTTCAAACTTAATTTTCGTCAAAATATGGTGCCAAGGTCATCCTATTGTTAGTTGAAACAAATAGTATCTACACACATGGCCACACATCAAGCCATGCAAAAACCAGTGTATGGTGATCGTTGAATGTCCAGAAAGGTCATACAAAAGCACGACCACGATAAACTGGTTTGTTTTAGGGCGGCCACATACATCAGTTTTTTAGGAATCCTGATCTGTTTTCTATCCAAACACAGTACAAATGGGTGTGCATGTTTTGTATGTGTTGAACGAAATTATGAATGAAATGTGAACATTTCATTCATCATTTCGAATACCGAACGGAAAAAAAACTGATGTATGTGGCCGCCATTAGACTAGAGATATAATTATATTAATTATCTACATACGAGTACTACAAAAAGGTTACTACTGTCCAAATCTATCTACGTATTAGTAATTCACACTTGCTACTGGCTGGTTAGTGCGAACAAAAAACATTACATAGAAAGAAAAACAAAACATACCTGACACTATGGATCTTTTCGACCGTGACAAATGGGGATGGCAACTGGGAAACGAATGGCGCTACTATAGCTTGTTCCAAACATCGTCATTGGTTCAAATCTTATAGGTACTTCAAAATAGTACTACCTCATTGGTCGGATTAGGACTTAGCTATGGTGGCGCCATCTACAATTACCTTTGACCGGCCTTCCCCATTGATCATAGTTGGAACTAGCGCCCAAGCCAACTAACACAACAACGTGGTGTCATTCAAGCACAAAAACCCTAACCCAATACTTTTTTGTATAGACACCAGCATATCAACCTACCTCAATCTCTCTTTCTTAAATAGATTTTCAACCTAATCACAATAGCGAAAGGTTTATAATAATAATAATAAATCATTTAATTCAGAAATAAATTCCATAATAATGTACAATAATAATTTGTTAGTAAAACTACTTAAAAAATTGTGTTCGATTGGTAAAATTTGACCGAATAGGGTAGGTTGACTTGCAGGCGTCTGTACATCTACAAACAGTATTTTTAAAGCATTAGCATACTCGGTTTATAATATTCTCATTGTTGAAAAACAGGCATAATCTCTGTGAGAGGTGGGCTGTAATCCACCACATGAGCCACGGTCACCTCCTTCTGTGAAGCAATCTTGCTATCAAAGGAGGAGGGACGTGTAATGGAGAGGACAGCGTCCACCTCACGACCAAACCGCCGTGGGAGACTCCAACGGCAACGGACGTCGCGTCATCGCGAGGCGATTTCCGACTAACTTGGGCCTACGCACACCACGTTTTTTTAACGAGCCGTCGACGCTCCTTTTTAGCGATACAGACGGTGTGGTGCCGCGCGTTTGTCGCTTTAAAAACGAAAACAAACTGCTCTGTGTGAGAAAAGCGCGCCGACGACGCGCGTTTTAAAAAACACGCGTCGACGGCATAGCATAAGCCCTTAGGGGCTCTCTAGATATGTTCATGTCTTCGAATTGTTGGTTCTAGGACATGCCGGTTTCTTCACGATGTTTTCCTTCACCGTTTTGAGAGCAGTGGTGATGAGTAAATTACACAAAGTAATTGACCTGACTGAGCTGGGTTTTATTCACTGAAAGATATTTCTAGGCTGTTTGTGTGTTTGAATGGTTGTAAACGCAGCCACGATAGAGGTCGAATCGTAGAGTGGAGCAACTTTGACATAAAAGCTTTCATTTTTACCAGACTATACCAGAAGGGAGGTTTTGTTTTAACAAATCAATGAAACAACCAGTTTCAAGTACAAATATTATTAGAATTCATTTACTGCCTACGACTATTTCCCAATTATGTTGGGATCGTCCAGTTTGACTGGAATCTGGATACAGCTGTACCTTTATTAATATTTTACATAGAGCGAAAAAAAAACTAATATTTTAAGAACTCATATCTGTGATTAACTTTTGAAGGTTTTCATTTGATCTTTATTATATTCAATAAAAAAATCTTATTTCATTTATCCATATCTGCCACCATAAGTTGATTATAATCAACTTATTATAATTATAATATTGGCCTTTGATTCAAATAGGTTCAGTTACTGGCATAATTGGCACGTGAACAATTCAATCAATAACTATCACGGTAATTCTATATGTAATGTAACTTCTTTGTAGAGTACACCAATTGGTCCGGGGTCGCGGGATTTTAAAAATTACCGTTACCCTGGAACGTATAGGGCTATTGAAGGACACCGTAGATTTTAGTCAGTACGAGTCTGAAAGTCCCTCCCGCCCGTCTGGGTGGGAGGACTCATTTCATGATTTTACCACGTAAAAAAAAGGAGGTACCTATGCTTATTGGTCACTGGCGTCGCATCGTGGCGTGTTTTAAACATTTCATCTTACCACTCGTTACCCCAAGCTCAGCCGAATATCAGTCTTAAATTCGTATTACACAAAAGCCAGTAACTGCTCCTATATGAATCAATATTTTCCAATGTTTACACATTCCATCTACAAAACATTTTTTTAGTGACACCCCCATCCCAGTGCACTTTTTTCTAATTAAGGGTGAATTCACACTGAGACGCGACACTGCCCACACTTTTAGCTACGCATAATTTGACTTTACTACACGAAAAGAGAAATATTTCCAGTACAGTCGGGTCGCGTCACGACTTGGTGTGAACTGACCCTTAAGGTTAAAGTACAAAACACACAATTAAGTTGCACCTTTAATTCAATATCCTTATTTTATATTATTGTCGAATAATAAGCAATAATGTGTTCTATACTTATCACAATACTGTCTACTTTTACTTACTACTAGCGCTAGTGCATACCCATCTAACTACTTAATTATATTACCTATAATAATAGTTTACCCTAAACTTCTTTTAGACGCTAATTTTTTGCGGGACCATACAGGTCACCTCGGCCCTGTAATTCAAAGGGCAAATGAAGAAAAAGGGTAAGTATTGACACTAGACGTGTGTAAGGGACTGTCAGATTCCGACACAGTCCCGGTTTTGAATTCACCTTGATCTTTTAATTGCCCTTTGCGTTCTAGGGCCGCGGTAACCTCTTAAGTCATTCCCGCAAACTACAATTAAGCCTTATAGAAGTTTAGGGTAGACAATATATGTAACACTTTTATAAAATATTGCACACTTAATAACCAGGCATTAAAATATAAAAAAAAAACTATCTTAGAGAAATGTATGACAAAGATAACATTCAAAAGCTGAACTGTTGTCACTTCATTTAATCGATTTTCAACTTTATTACAAATGCATAAGGTTCGTGTTTGAATGGGAACACTTAGCAGAGGAAACTGTAATCCAGTGCTCATAAAAGGCAAGATTCGAAACTACGTAAATTATTCAGAGATGGCCTAACAGATATTTTCTAGAATTTATTATTACTTTTATATCTCTCTGAATAATTTACCCATAACAGCAAATAATAATATAATATAACGAAAACAATATTTCCAAAGCGTTTCATCCACAATTTCAACAAGTTTTTTTTTATTGGAACGAAGTTCCTTATCGTACGTTGTGAAAGGGAGCTAGACGGAAAAAAACTCTTACGAAAAGTTGGCACGACACTTTTTTGCCTCGCCCCGCACCTCGCGCCTGCACCCCGCGCCCCTTACCCCTCACTCAACCCCCGTTCCTCGTGACTCTTGTCGTATTGCGGCGTGCACATGTTTCTCTGTCTCTCTCTCTCTCTAATAGAAAGCAAGCCAGATATTTTCGTTTCGTCTTTCTATTTCGCATTGAACAGTGTGGTGTTGCGACGATTATTTGTTAACTTCGTTCCATCCGGGTATCCCTTGACACCTCTCAAGTTTTTATTATACAACATAGCTTCCATAACAGTAATTTATCTGAAGAAATGATAAGGATGAAATAAAAAGTGATAAAAAAAAAACTTGTGGATAGAACGCTTACATCCAGTTTTACCATTAGTTGGTGCAACAAGCCCAAATTACGTATAAATTGCTATAATTTCTACAACAATGCATAATAATATGTGTCTACAACAACGTTACTTTTTGTTGAGCAATTTAAAACTTTTAGAATGTTTTCGGCTTTTACTTATAAGGACGGAAATAGAGAGACATTTGCCCAACAGTGGGGCAGGACAAAAATTTTTTTCGAAGGACTTGTAAACATTGCTCCAAAAAAACTAACTTCGTTGTCGACACATCTTTAGAAAGTAAGCAATAGCAGTGCATGACATTTCAGAGGGTCTATTCAAGTGATAAATGATAAACAAAAACGCTCGTTAGCATTTAATACAGTTGAACTTTAAACTCTAGCACATAAAGTTGAAAATCTATTAAAGATAGAATTGATGTTTAATAGAAACTACAGTTCGTCTTACGAGCGTTTCTGCTTATAGTCTACTACTTGTCTAGACCCTTAGCCCCCCTAGACGAACCATAAGCTTTAATTTACGTAGTATTCTTTAATACATTTTCAACTTTATGAGCAAGAACTTAAAGTTGAAAATGTATTAACGACTACTGAGCGTTAACATTTATCGCTTGCCACTTTTCAAATCATTTATTCAATTAGGCCAGTGAAGAGGCACTTTTAAACGTCGACCGTCTTACTACAAAAAAGTTAAACACCTGTTGAACACTTGTATAAAAGAACTGTCAATTTAAAACGGCAATTATTGTCGTTGATATAAGGTTCGTTTTGCAGTTACACTTTGTTTAGACAACCGTTCAACAAAATGTTTATTTTTTTTTTGTCTAGAGGGGCAGTACAGAATCTCTACTGGCATGCCAGTACCACTAGCGCTAGCAACTACACCCGTATGACCACTCGTAAACACCTGTTTTACCGGCTAGTGACGTATTTGGGTTCCATGTGGCCAGTGTCGGAGAGTGATCGGAGGACCACGTTGCCGTTCGGCATGATTGATATCCACGTAATAGAGGCATGGTTTAGAGATATCCGGAGCCAACCTTCAGGTGGGAACTGGAGAGCTCTGGAAAAAAAAGAAAAGAAAAAGTGAGGGTATTATATGACCCACCTAAGTTTGACACGTTTCTAAACTCCAAGATTTCCTGATAAAAGTTCAACAAGAATTAAAATAATTTGGCACAAAACTTATTGCAACAATTATGGACAAGGTCGAGGGGCTGTCTTAGCAAGTAACTGTGACCCCGGAACGTAAAGGGGTATAAAAGATCATCGTAGATTTTTTCAGTGTAAGTCTGACAGTCCATCTCAACCCGCCCTGGGTGGGAGGATTCATTTAATGATTTTACCCAGGGCAGGTCGGGAAGGATGTTCCAAGGTCACGGTTGCCCGATTTTATTATTTGACCCTCTAAGCTGTCGGCAACCTGGTAGCGGGACTTATCTCATTACCGTGACCACGGATCATAAAGGGCTATTGAAGGATACCGTAGATTTTAGTCAGTACAAGTCTGACAGTCTCTCCCGCCCTGACCGGGGTGGAAGGACTCATTTGATCATTTTTCCACGGTAAAAAAAACTGTCTACCGCTCTTTGAGGCATCCTTGGACCCGGGCATGGTTCATAATCGAACGGCGAGTCACCCATTACTCGCCGTCCGCATGCCCATGCCTACACTTGGCTTTAGTAGCTTTTATATTCATTTTAGTAAGTAGTATTTTTTTTCCTAAAAAATCCGGTAGAGACTAGAATTCATTCATTCATTCACATATTGAAACTACAGTGTCTTTGGACCCGGGCATGGTTCATAATCGAACGGCGAGTCACCCATTACTCGCCGTCCGCATGCCCATGCCTACACTTGGCTTTAGTAGCTTTTATATTCATATTAGTAAGTAGTATTTTTTTTCAGATGGCTTTGTTCTTGTCTCTAGTCTAGGTCAGGGGGTGAAAGAAACAAAATCAACGATGGAGCGAGTGTGCCCAGCATGTAAAGAAAATATTCGCGAAACATTGTCACAATCGCAAAACTCTTGTATGCGATCTATTTCTATACACTGTATTGTACACCAATCAACGAATACATTTGTCAATTTAGTATTTGAGAACAGTAAGGACTGTCAAAGATCGCATAAAAGAGTTTTGCAGTAAGGACCAACGGCTTTACGTGCTTTCCGAGGCACGGAGGAAATTCGCTATGACAAATGGTCACCCATCCACAGACCTTGGCAAGCGCGGCTTAACCCGAAAGATCGCCTGTAATTATATAGCCACGAGCTCCTCAACTGACTTTGGAAAAACTTAAAAAAAAAAGGCAGAAAAGTGATAAATCGTGATAATAAAAGCGTTTTGCCAATACCTTTATTGTTCGCACAGCTAAGGAGTGGAATTCCCTGCCGCCGTCTGTATTTCCCGACAGGTATAACCTTGGGGTCTTCAAGTCAAGAGTGAAAAGGTTACTTCTAGGCAAGCGTGCTTCACCGTCGACCACATCTTCGCTTACCATCAGGCGAGATAGTGGTCAAACGCGAACCTACCATTAATAAAAAAATAAAAATAAACTTACTTGCATACGAAGTATCTGATAACATTAGCATGGCAGACCAGCAAGGTGTACGTGTCTTCTGTTTGGTCCGGGGGCGCCCTATGGAAGTAGCGCCTGAACCCAGCCTCGATCCTCGCACTATCCTGAAAGAACTGCTGTACGTGCCAAAAGGGGAAATTATTATACGCACCAGTTGCATTCTAAAATAAAACTTGGGTCTTTAAGGAGAGAGTGGAGTTTCGGTTGGGGATAAATAATAATTTTATAGAATATTTTTTTAGTTTCTATACTAACAGTGCATAGTTCATCCATGATTATTATGTTAGTGTTGAACAATAGCCATCACATTGGCTGGTAATAATATCATACTTGCTATTTGTGCGAGATTAAAAATATAGATTTCTATATGGACACTCATTTGAAAGCCAATGATATGATTTCAAAATTTTCAAAAAAAGGAACACAAATAATTATGTGGTTAATATTTTGCACATTTCAGAGACTGCTCATTTCAGTCTCGACACCGTCTCTTTTCCGAATAGACTCAGTGATTTCCATTTACTCGTTCAGTGCCGTACACTCATTTGCCAAATTAGAAAATTCTACTGTAAATCACAGTTTATAAAGCTCACATTTCAATGCTTAACAATGAGTCAAGTCAGAGTAGAATCGACGTCGAGTCCATGTTAAGTTGGAGTGGAGTTGGAGCGCGAGTCTATGGAATGTGAAAAGACCTTAACTACCTCACCCTTGATTTCCCAAAGCTTGATTGCATGCATGCAGAAGTTATAGGACTGTAAATTAGAGGATATACTCAAAGTACACTGTTGGATTTTCATCTCATGGATCAGTGCCGAGAGTCTAAATTCCAAAAGCACAAAAAGTAAGCATTTTTCAGATATCGCTTGAAATACAGGTTGGGTTAGAAAATAAATACACCTTTTTATTCTTTCCAGAGGTATTGTTAGTTTCAGAACCCAACAAACGTCTCATTTAGACTAAAATGTATTTCATGAAGTCTGCATCACATTATTCTAAAAATATGTTAGAATTAGAATTATTGCAAAAAGGTTATCATAAAGTCATCTGAAAATTTGAATTTCAAAAGAGTTTCTGAATGCCAGACAAATGATAATAATACACAGGATACTGAAAAATTATTTGGTTCTAAAGACAGAGCATAAGTGTAGAAAAGAGAAAACGTTTTCTCTATCATATAAAAGGTAAAAAACTGGCTGTTAATTTGTTGGTAAAATCAATCTTTTTCTCTTCGCATGTAAATGAAAAGAGGTACAAATAAAAACACAGTGATATTTTTATCAAAAGTATTTTAAAAATAAAACAAATAAATGTACTGTCTGACCGAGAATGTCTTGCATCAAATAGTTAAGAAAAATAAACTTCTTTTTATAGTAAGTGGCAAAGTTCCAAAGCTGCATATTTTATGCAAAATAATAAGACACGCATTTAAGAAATAATTGTAGTGACAATGAGTCTGCATAATAGAAATAACAGAATTGCCTATTTGTCAAATAACATCAACTAATTGCAAATCTATGTTACTATTTTGAAAAATAATGGACACATTTTTTTTGTTTTGTTTTATCATTGATTATTTATTTACAAAGATATAATGCTTAAAACTTGAGATTGGGGGCTCGTGACTTGAAAAGTTCGTTACTAAAATCAACTTTTTACTTGAAGAACACTTTGACGTCACGGTTCCAACCGTGGCTTAGCGACTGACAGCTGCGGTGCGTGTCGCGGTTTCAATGGGGAAGGCAACTGGGGAACTAATGGCGCTAGCATAGCTAGTTCCCAGCATCGTCATCGGTTCAAATCTTATAGGTACTTCAAAATAGTAATACCTCATTGGTCAGATTAGGACATAGCTATCGTGGCGCCATCTACAATTAGCTTTGACCGGCCTTCCTCATTCCCGGACGCGTGCAAGATTGCCGGTTTGACTGTTTGTGTACTGTGAGTTTTGAACTCTCAGGACAGGGCATTTCAAAAAATTAAATATGCAAGCACAAGTAGCAGTATAATGAAGACGCGGAGGCATCTTCGGTGTCACATGCTTTAATGGCATCATGGCGCATCTTGTCAAAGAATAGATCAAGTGATCTATTCATAAGCGATACAAATTGTCAATAGCTAGTCACTTCTTTGTCAGTAACAAGGCATGTGAAATGCTGTAAATTAATAATCTGGCTTTGGTTGGATTTTTGTTTGTAACCAATCAACCACTGAATTTGCCTATCCGAGTCTTGAAGATGTCCAATCAAAAGCATCCCTCAAAAACAAAGGAGCGGATTTAGATAGAGATTAAATAATGTTAGATCAGTGTGCTTAGTGCGAGTTTTTTTACGTTGACGCGTTCGTAACGTTTTACTACGTTCGGCGCTCTTATTGGTCCGTTCCAAGGTCGTGAGAACTCTCAACCAATGAGAGGGTCAAACGCGTATAAACGTTACTATCGCGTCAACGTAAAAAACTCGCACAAAGCACAC
The DNA here is from genome assembly GCA_036375495.1 of Agrotis segetum. NCBI lineage: Eukaryota > Metazoa > Arthropoda > Insecta > Lepidoptera > Noctuidae > Agrotis > Agrotis segetum. Next base: position 5,638,739 of record JAQSVV010000039.1, read on the forward strand.
AGGCCAATTATCTAAAAAAGTTTACCAAAGAAAAACTTACTTTTGGTTCCGGCCTCCAATGTCCAACTGGTGGTTCTGGAGGTATAGGAGCTCCTTCTTCAATCAGCTGGCAGTTCTTCACTTCTATATCCTTGGGTAGATGCTTGGCTATGATCTGGCCTGTCTCCTGGGCCCTGGTCATTGTGGACTGGACTATACAGTCCCATTTTATGTCTAAGAGAGCCAGTCTTTGGCCTGTGAAATCTGCTTGGAGTCTGCCTGTGAAAATAAACTAGATTATGATAATCATTGAGTTAAAACCTAAACTTAGTTCAAGGTTCAAAACCGGGTAGGTGTTTTAGTTTGTGTACTTTTTTTTCTTTTCTTTAGATGTTGCCCTTGCCTCTCACTTAGACTTTCCTGTGTTGTGGGCAAGTTTACAAATATTTATTAGCAATGGCTGAGCGTACATACGAGCTATATGGATGGAACAAATATTCGTATAATTTACAAGTAGTTGTTCTGGGTATTGCTTTAAAATTAATTGTTTGAAATCACCCAATATGATAAATATATCCGGTACCGGTTGTGTTCCACGCTAGCCTCAAAGAGCGTCAGCATGATGACTGGGCCCCCCTCTAGAGGGCCAAAGCCTGCCAGGGTCGCGGGACTTATCTCATTACCGTGACGCCGTAACATAAAGGGTTATTGAAGGACACCGTGGAATTTAGTCACTACGGGTCTGACAGTCACTCCCGCCCTGCCCGGGGTGGGAGGATGATGATGATTTTACCACATAAAAAACAACAGCCAGAGACGGAACAACAACTTGCCCTCAAACCAAAGATAATTTATAATACTTCTCAAAGTATCTGTGTTACTAAAACAGAAATGGAACATTAACGTTTACATTTTGCGGAAGACGGCATTAAAACATTGAATTCCATTGTGAATGTTTGTTTGCTCTAGATTCTAACGAATTGACAAGGAATTGTTTTTATTATAAATTAGTTAGCTAAAACAATTTTACAGCAATACAGCATTTAATTCAATAATAGTTGCTGCCCACGACTTTATATCTGTGGTTCTGTTTCGCGATTTAATTTTCGAGGACTATGTGTAGGTCTAGGGTAGGCCTCAAATTTGTACTTAAAAATTGTTGTTCAGGTTTCCTCACAACATTTTACCTTCATCAATTCTCAGTAATGCTAAAGGAAAACTTACAAAGTAATTATGCATCGAAAAACAGGACATAAATAAATAACAGGATGATTTGCAAAGTCGTATAGACAGTTAGTAAGCAAGAAAATATTTTTTTGTCTTTTAATTTTACAGTTTTATGTTTCTGCCATCATAATTGTTACTAAGAAAATAAATTGCTATCAATCCTACTAATAATAATATAAATAATATTAGAAATGCGAAAGTTTGAGAGGATGTATGTATGTGTATGTAGGTATGTTTGTTACTCTTTCACACAAAAACCACTGAACGAATTTGGCAAAATTTTGAGTCGAGTTGTAGCAGGCGAAGCCGCTGGCAACAACTAGTACTGTACTGTAATATACATGTAAAAAAATGTACTTGTTATTTAACCCAAGCGAAGGTAACATCGGGATAAAATATATCCTATGTGTTATTCCAGATTATAATGAGCTTCTTTCATCAAAATTAATTCAGCTGTTTAGACTCAAACATCCAAATCCATTCAACAGTACTGCGTGCCAGAGAAACAAACATCCAACCATCCTCACTATCTTTCATAATCATTATAATAGGTATTAGTAAGAAGTGAGATCTCACCCAAATCCGTAAGAGTCCTATCCTTATCTTTGGCACCGTCAATGTTGTACTGTCCGTGTCTGATCAGGAACAAATGCCTGACTGCTCTGCTCTTTGCTTTCTCAAGTTTCTCATTGTATCTGTTGTCATCCTCGGGGTTTCCCACATTTCTTATGGGTTTCACTATTGATTCTGGTTCTCGGCTTACATGAAAAAACAAAAAAATGTTAGTATGTCCAATTAGTTCTAACCGTCACTCACAAAAACAAGGAGAAATTCCTAGTGTGGGACAAAGTTAAAAAACAATGTATGTTTATGAATTTGGATACCTGAACTAATATTATAGAACAGAAGTGTTTGTGTTGAACATTCTAATCTCAGAAAATACTGGTTTCAATTGAGAAATTCTTTTGTTCTAGTTAGTAAAAAAATAGGACTATTTTAAGTATTTCCTACAAAAATATGAATTGCATGTTTATTTTTGTGGTCCGTGTAGCATAATTATATACTAAATAACTACTAATATTACTCACTTGTTTGTTTTGCATTTCAAATAAAACTTAAACGGAATTTGTAAAGGTTCAAGATAGAGTATGAATAAGAATGTCTTTGCGTCTGGGGAATCCCCTAAAATTATATTCTTATTGGAATTAATATAATACAAAAACAAGACACTTTCCTTGAGTGTGCAGTAGGTACATAGGAAAGGTAGTTTTTTTCAGGGGATTTACCTTATAATTTATAAAACTTATGACTATTAAAATGACCTTGTAAGATGAATGCTTCAGGAAAATAGTTTACATTCAGGTAATTCCCTAAATTTAAATATTGAAGGATGGTCATCCATCCATCCATCAACAATGTACCTTTTCTATGAAAGCACATTCCCTAAGTATATTTACTTAATAGCTAAAAAATACTGTTTACAAAAAGACAGTGTCTATTGACAAAATAAAATGATTTCAGAGGATGAAATGATTTTTAAATAAACATTCAAGTAGCTATTTCAGTATGTACTTAGTGCCTTTTTTTGTATATTCACTGTAATCTTTAAAAGGTATAAGTCCATATTTAGCATCAAAACATTGATGCCATGAATTGGGTCACGAACTCATGACCTGCATGCATGGTATTGACCTCAGTTCCCATGAATGGAACTTTTATCTTCGATAAGATTAATATTTAAATACAAAAGACAAATAAAACGGTTCGAAATTTACTTTAGACACGCTATTTACGTACTAATTATGCAAACAATAACGATCCTTTTGTTGTCCGAATGATATGACAAAAGATTTTTATTTAGATGTGAAATAGGTACTTACTGGTCCCAATTCTTATCCCACTGGACGCTGGGCGTGTAATTTGTTGTCCAAGAGTTGTATGCAATAGATTTCCTCTCATTTTTATCATTATTTATTCGGTAATAAGCTAAGCCGCCCCCGACAGCACCCAAACTAAGGAGCGCGATCTTTTGAAACCTTGACAGCGATGCCATATTGATTATGTTATGTGCTGATACAGCAGATTACCATTTGCAGAGGTATTTTTGCCGTAAGTCTATTTTTAAGTAAATATTTGAAAATTCTGGTCAGCCGTGAAAATAACCTCCCTATTTCCACGACGTTCACGAACTGACAGACAGTGTTGCCAGTATGATTTACCAAAAAAGTACGGATGGCTTTCTGAAAAGGTACGGTTTTTTAACTTCAAGGTACGGTTCAGTCGGGATACTTCTACAAGAATTAGATCATTTTTTTCTGGGAGTTGACTGTCGGCGACCATAGGGTGGAAAAATAAAACTTTTCTTAAAAAAGTACCGACTTCAAAAACAAATCTTTGGCTTTGTTTTTCATTATTTCATTGACTTTTGCCACTGACATCCGAATGAAAAGTTATTTTATACTTTTTTGTATATTTGTTTTTGAAGTCGGTACTTTTTATTTTTTTTTACCCTTTTTAGTTAGTTCAGATATTCAACAAAAATCTTCGTATAATCTGCGTCTTGAGAAATCTATTTCCAAGCGAGCAGCAAATACGGATCTATGCGGGCTTATTATTGTTATATACCGAAACCTTCCCTAGAATGTAACTAACGCTTTTCCGGAAACTGCATGAAAATTGGTTCCACCAAACGCGAGATAATCGTGAACAAACATACAATCGACTTTGAAAAACTACGATCCAAGTAGACAAAAAAAATCTATCTCAAAAACTACTGAACCGATTTTGACGAAACTTGCAGTATTCCCTAAGTTGAACAGTACCTAGTACAACACAAAAATAATTACGTAAATCGGACTTGTGGCTCGGAGATATGCGAACACAAACATAAAATTAAATTTAAAATTTAAAAAACCCCCGACACATAAACCATGATCCCTTTAAAAAGAAAGGGGTTTTTTAAATTTTTAATTTAATTTTTATTTGAAACTTTTTATAGGTACAAACTTATTATATATCATTTTATGTTGGACGCTTACAGCATAAATTATTTAATAATCTACGTGATAAATCATCTTTAGCAGATTTGCAAACACTGAGATGTATTAATTGACACTCTCACTTGACAATCGGATTTCCGAGTCCCAATTTTCCCTCCACCAATTTTCTCATCAAACGAAACTGAGAGCACTCTCGTTTAAGTCATCAATATTTTTCAGTCATCAATTTAACGCATGCGTAGCGAATTTCAAAGATTTTCTTAGGAAAGAAAAATTCAATCCGCGGGCAGGATTCAAACCTGCGGCCTTCGGATTCAGTACATAGTATTCGTTAGTCCAGTGACATCAAACGATGCTAAGAACACTCTCAATTAAGTGATCAATATTCCCTTTCAGTTTGCTTTGATTTAAGACCCCACTCGAGTATAATAATATTTGCAAACCCTCGGCTACCATTTCTCACTTTTACCCCCACAACTTTTAAACGGCTCAACCGATTTTCATCAAACATGTCTACGAACACTCGCACGTAAATCACCTTTAATACAAAAAAAAAACTAAATTGAAATCGTTTCATCCGTTCGGGCTCTACGGTGCCACAGACAGACAGACAGACATGTCAAACTTATAACACCCCTCTTTTTTCGTCGGGGGTTAAAAACATACAAACATACTTTTGCAATTTGGCACATTTGTTCAGACGCTGATATAGACTAACATATACGAAAACAGGGCAGGTCTGGAAATAGTACATACATACGGGTCGAAGTGATAACCTCCCTTTGTTTTAAAATAATAATAAAAATAAATCACTAGTATAGAAGAGGTACGAAAAAGGTACGGTCAAGGTACGATTGTGTGACAAATAGTACGGAAAACCGTACTTTTTGGTACGGTCTGGCAACGCTGCTGACAGAAGTGACAGCCGCAGACGTGACAGAAAATTATTAGGAGTTGTCAGCCTATAAATAAGAAAAAAAAGTTGCCAACAAACCAAATGCTAATGTTAAAAAGTAATGTCCGACCGAAACTGATTTTTCAGCCGAAACCGAAACCGAAACCGAACCTTCGGCCTTGCTTTCAGTTTCGGCCGAAACCGAAACCGAAACCGAAACTTTTTAAAACTTTTAACATTTCAATTTTTTTCCGTTTTTTTTTTTTTTTTTTTTTTTTTTTAATTTATTGACACAAGAAAAGTGTCAAATACACAGAGCGAATTTTTCAACAGGGCGTGGACGGCTATATTTTTAACTATGACGAATATCGAAAAACGTTGAATAGAGTCTCGAGACCGATTTTTCCGAAAACTAAAACTGTATCATTGGATTTTAGAAAAATCAATAATCGTGGCCAAAAATCAACCCCGCTAATTTTGAAAAAAAAAATCACAACCTGTATTATTACACCATTTGATAGTGTTAATAGTAAGGATCAAATTCTGGGTAATAATGAAATACGACAAACTTATGGATAGATAGATAGATAGATAGATAGACGATATTAAGAATTGCTATTTTTCTATGTTATCTAACTTCTACTGTCCATAATCTATTCGAAATTATAAAAAAAACATTGTTTCCAATGTTTCACTAGATTTGAAGTCTCAACACTCGGACTATATTAATTTAGCAATACGAAATAACTGAGACATTAGACTAAAAAAATTACATTATTTCAAAAAAGAAACCGTTTACTTAATTATGTTTCGATTACCGCCTAATCCTAATGAGGGATTTTCTTTTTATGTTTTCCCTGTCAATGGATAGATGGCGCTGAACTTGATATGTGACTGCAATGAACGGAACGTCACGTCATTTTTTGTTTTTTTCACTTGTATGTAATTTTGAGATCGTAAAACAAAAAGTACATGTCATGTCATTGTCAGTCACATCTGTAGTCACATGACATCACACAAATGGCATTTTGAAAATAAATAACAACAAGGAAAAAGAAAAAAATATTCATTTACAAGACTTTTTAATTAATGAGTTTTCCACGCCAAAAAGAAAATGTCCCAAGAGAAGAAGAAGCGAAGTCTGTGCTCGTGGATTTGTGCAAAAATGAAGGCATACATCTTTTTCCTAGAGTCACACCGTCAGTTCAACGCCATCTATCGAGTTCTTGGAAACTACTTTTTTTTTTTAAACTCCAAAAAGAAAACCTCCCATTCTAATCGCCTTGACGATTAATAAGTTTTTAATCATTAACGTACGTAACAAATATTTTTTATGATGACATGAATATACAAGACTTAGGTACTCTTGGCAGTAAACTCAAAAACATAACCTCGTCTCACGAATAAACGGACGGTGGCAAACTGAGCCAGGGTCCCGCCGGCGAGCAAGTACGTGTTAGCTACGAATTTTACCGAACGACCCGCGAAAATGCAGGAACACTTGAGTTTCGGCGGGGCCGAAAGTTTCGGCTATATTTTGGCCGAAACCGAAACTAAGGCCGAAACTAGATATTTTGGCCGAAACCGGCCGAAACCGAAACCGAAACCGAAATTTCGGTCGGTCACTATTAAAAAGTTCGTTTAGAATCGACTAAATAATAAGTAGATTTTTTTCAAAATAAAAATATACTGCTTATATAAAAAATTAACGACTTCTTAGAAAAAAAATACTAAAGATTCTTAAGATAGACATTTTGAAAAGTAAAACCCTGGATACACAGACATACCTCAACCTACCCGAATCCATCTTTTTAGGGTTCCGTAGCCAAATAGCAAAAAACGGACCCCTTCTGTCTGTCCGTCCGTATGTCACAGCCACTATTCTTCGAAAGTATAGGAGCTATCCTGTTGAAACTGTCTTGGTAAGTAGATGTATTATGTAAACCGCATTGGGATATTCACTCAAAAATAAAAATAAAACTAATTTTGGAAGTTGCCCTTAAACTTACAATTGAAACTCAAAAAAAATATCATATTTATCTAAAACTGAACAATTTCCGCGAGACACACTTCCAAAGTGGTAAAATGTTGGTCTACCTGTACTACTACTAAATTAGGAGAATGATGAAACTAAAAAAAATATAACTATTCAGATGTATGTACCTACATTATCATGCAAACTAAAATTGAAAATTGATTTGAACGAGATCAAGTAATTAGTTTTTTTTTTAATACAACAAAAGTCAACGATTGAATTTGCCTATCCGAGTATTCCGAGTCATAAAATATATTTAATCAGAAGCAATCAAAGATATTGCCAAGTTTCCCTTGAAGCGTCGGCCCATACACCCAACAAAGATGAATAAGTATATCTCATTAATTAAAAAGAAAAACAATATTTTAGAATTTAACGCTTTAATTTATTAGTTTTCCGAAGAAGTATACCGAAAAAAAAATGTATGTAGTAGGTAATGACCACTCAATAATTTTAACTTTATTTGACCTTAACTTAAAAGAAACTTTTAAATGATTAATTAAACTAGGTAATGATTTTTAGAATATTATTATTGTCACATAATAATAAATGTTTTATTGTTTTATGCTCAGATCAAAGAAATAGGCAGATAGAACGCTCAGAACACGCGTGTGTCTCCACCAAAGTAATACAAACAACTTTTACGATATGGTTATAGACACGAGACGGCATATTTTGGCAAAAAACAACAACGACGCGCACAAAAACATTCAAAGTGCTGGCTGGTAGCGAGAGCACAGTGGCGATTTCCGGTTTTCTACTCATTTTTGCCAAGCTGTAGGAGCATCCACACCTTGGTCACAGAATATATAATAGTACCTAAAGGTGCCTTGGTCCACACAGAGGCAGCTTTGCGAGGCAGTTTCTGCTCGCGCTGTTTGACCCTATTTGTTCATACACACATTTTCGTAAGAGGAAAGTATCGTCAAGATGGTTTTTTTCCAAAAACCCTGTTTCCAGTTCTGAATACATAATGTGTAACTTAAGTACGTGATTGCCATTATTATGGACGTAAATGTGTTGAGTATTCGGTAGATTTTGTGGTAACGTGTGTCTTGCCTGCCGGGCTCGCGGGATTGTCTCACCAGATAACCCGTGACCCTGGGTCGTTATGGGCTATTATAGGTGGATTGCTTGTACAAGTCTGACAGAACCTTTCGCTCCATCCAGCGTGGGAAGACTCGTTTGATGATTGTAGGTAATATGTAGGTATTATTTAGTCGGACTCGTCAATAAAGGATTCCGTATCCGCAAATAACATAATATAAAAATTCTTGTGGTTGGTTTTAACTTTGAAAGGTAAATTGCGGTTTAAGATTTATGACGTATTCAAAAAATAACAAATTACTTGATTTCGTTCAAACCAATTTTTACCGACTTCAAAAAAAGGAGGTTATCAATTCAACCCGTATGTATGTAATATTATCAGAACTGCCCAGTTTTCGTATATGTTAGTCTATATCAGCGTCTGAACAAATGTACCAAATTTCATAAGTGTATGTATGTATGTTTTTATGTTTGTGCACGCATATCTCCGGAACTACAAGTCCGATTTAAGTATTATTTCTTTTTTTGTTGTACTAGGTATTGTTCAACTTAGGGTACACTGCAAGTTTCATCAAAATCGGTTCAGTAGTTTTAGAGATGGTATGTATTTTTTCGTTGTGACGGATTACGAGATTAGTGCACATCATGTAAGAAAACTTTGTATTTTACAAGAATTTGGATTGAATATTTAATAAATAAACTAAAAAGGGTAAATAAAAACTTTTTTTTTAAAAAGTTTCGACTTCAAAAACAAATACAAAAAAGTTTAAAATAACCTTTCTTTCGGAAGTCGGTGGCAATAGTCAATGAAATAATAAAAAAATCAAAGCCACCGACTTCCGAAAGAAAGGTTATTTTAAACTTTTTTGTATTTGTTTTTGAAGTCGGTACTTTTTTTTAAAAAGTTTTTTAGTTTTATCATTCTCTTATTTTAGAAGTTACACATTTTTCACCGGCCCGAAAAACTGGTCTTCCCCCCGGAAGTATCCGAGAGGGAACTCCAGTCCACGCGGGCGCACGTGGAGGTTTCCTGTCTTAGCACCCCACACATATGACTCTCACGCAAACTGTTCAGCTTTTTTTTTAGCGTGGTAAAATCATCAAATGAGTCCTCCCACCCAAGGCAAGGCAGGAGGGACTGTCAGACTTGTACTGACTAATATCGACGGTGTCCTTCATTAGCCCTTTACGTTCCAGGGTCACGGAACGGTTATTGAAATAACTCCCGCGACCAAACTGTTCAGCTTAGAAAATATATATTTTTAGTAACCTCAACATCATTTTTAAAGACCTATCCATAGATACCCCACAGATCAGTCAGGGTCAAGCAAAAAAAAAAATGATTGAAAATGTTTCAATTCAATCAAAGTACCTATGGGGGGTAGGTAAAACTTTTTGTTTAAAAATCATAACCAAGTTTCAAGGATAGCTCTTATATACTTTCGAAGAAAAGTGGCTGTGGCATACAGACAGACAGACAATGACGAATCTATAAGGTTCCGTTTTTTGCCATTTGGCTACGGAACCCTAAAACGCGGATTAGTTATATTTATTTTTTGCAAAAAATCTTTCCCCCACTCTAGGAATTTCTCCTGTATCTTGGATGCGTTTACAAACATAGAAACTCACAATACACAAACACAAAGACCCTGAACAACTGTTTGCAGATTATACAAAAATATTAGTTCTGTGCGTGGATCGAACTCGCGACCCGCCGCGCAGCAGTTGATCGCTCAGCTATTGCGTCAATTGTACTCACCATAACGAACAACTTTTTTATGGGACCAAACCTATTAAACTAGAAAACATTTATTTGATAATGGACACACACACAGACATAATAAAAAAAAATACAATACGAATTTTGCTGAGCATGTCCACACCAAAGGGGAACTCAGCATAAATAATATAATTATGCTGGGCGAAAAAGACACCCAGCGCCGCGTTTTCAGTTGGCACCACGCAGTGACACACGGACGAGAGTAAGCAAAACAAAAAATAAATAAGTAAAATACCTAGTTAAATTACATAAACAATTGAAAATGTGTGTAGGGAAAAGTGAAGTGCATTAGATAAAATTAGTTCAGTATATTTTGACGAGTTAGGCGAACATTATCATACGTACCTACCTATCTACGGGCACTAAAAGTACCTTTTCATCCCCCCATCTCGGAAAGGCTATTTTTCCTCTTCGATATCTGAGGGTAAAAGCCGTTTTTATCCTCTAGTGGATAAAGTAAATTGAATTTGGAACATGCACGTGCACTAAAGAGTTGTGCCAGTAAAGGCGGCTGCTGACCCCTACAGCTGATCGCTTGTTGTGGTGCCCATTGGGCTAACTTGAATCCCGAACCAGAATCCTTTGGTGCGTAATCTACTATTAATTTATTACAATCTAAAAATAATAGAATAGAATAGAAAACATTTATTTGATAATGGACACACACACAGACATAATAAAAAATAAAATCTCAGACTCGGAACCTTCTTGACTCAGAACTTTTCTTTTGCGGATTTCTTTTCACGTCCTACTTATTGTTAAGGCTTCCGTCTTCTTTTGCACAAAATTGAATCGCGTTCGGCCAGTCGATCGTACGTCAAATTTCGGGCTCCCTTCCCGCAATCCCCCCGCATACATCCTGCCCACTGAATTATTATAAAACAATTTTGATACGGTAAGAACATTGCTCTACTAAGGATTATTTAAAAGGAGTTATAGAAATTTTTGCTTAATAAGGAGTTTTAATATGACTTGGTTTCAGGGTTGGAAAAAAAAAGTTTTTTTCAAATTTATAAAACAAACAGTTCAAAATGTTTTAAATAAGTGTTTTTTTTTTAGTTTCTGGTTATTTTTTAAAATTAATTCCACCTTGTTTGTTGATGTCTAAACGTATAAATCAATTATGTTTCATTTCTAGACTACATCTTTTCAAATTCACCCTTTGTAATTAATTTTTTACGAAAAATGATCAATGGAATAAAAACATGTGATCTACAAATTTTAAGCATTATTTCATTTATTAAAGTGTCAATAAAAATTAAAAATATGACATAACAATGGCATTAAACTCAAAAGGTTTTATGTCAAACTATTTAGACTTCTGAATATTAATTTATTTTCATTTTAATATGCATTCATGTGCCTTAAAAAGTAGTTGAAACAGGTAATAAAAAACACTGTTTAATTTCAAACTGTTTTAAACAGGTGTTTTAAAACAACTTGTTTTAATCATGCCAACCCTGCTTGGTTTGTAATAATACGAGTATCACACAAGTGTTTTAATACTATTTAAATACTCTCATAGGTTAAATTCTATTAGGTTTAATTTGTTAAACACAATCGTGTTTAACTAATTAAACCTAAAAAAAGGTCAGTGCAGCAGTCATGTTGGCAAAGGAAGAGGCGGGACGCGTGAGAGAGAGGACAGCGTAAACCTTAACTCCCAGCCGCAGTGGTAAACCCAGAACGTAAAAGGCTATTAAAGAACGCCGTGAATTTAAGTCAGTACAAGTGTGACAGTATCTCCCGCTTGGCCTGGGGAGGACTCATTTGATGATTTTATCATGAAAAAAAAGTCATGGGCCATGCCCGGGTCGACAACGCGTTGTGTTCTACGAGCGCCTCAAATAGCGTCAGCATGATGACGGGGTCCCCCTCTAGAGGGCTAAAGCCTGCTGGCGTCGCGGTACTCATTACCGTGACCCAGGAACATAAAGGGCTATTTGAAGGACACCGTGGATTTTAGTCAGTACAAATCTGACAGTCCCATCCAAGGACTGCAATCCTTGTCATAGGCACAGTCCATTACCACCGGGAGACAGAGAAACCAACGGTTTTGTTACTTGCTGGATTTTAATGAAGGAGCAATTTTAGCGAACGTGAATGTGAGAAAAAACAAACTAAATTTTAAATGTCAATAAGGTCGAAAATCACTTGAAGCTGTTTTTTAACTTGCTATCGTTAAGCAATTTAAAAAACAGGTTCAAACGATTTTCGACCTTATTGACATTTATACAAAAACCGGAATTTAATGAAGGAGCAATGTTAGCGAACGTGAAAGTGAGAAAAAACAAACTAAACTTTAAATGTCAATAAGGTCGGAATTCGCTTCAACTTGTTTAGTTACTTCTCCATATCTTTTAACAGAACGGTTCACAACTGAAAATTCTGTAGGAAATTTGACAATTAATTCCTCTTTTTCTACCCTTATAGGCCGAGTTTAATTTTGATATTTAAATGGGACCAACTTTCAGATAAACTCTGTCCAACAAAAAAAAGATTTTTGGATATTGGACCACCTTAGAGAAAGTAAAGAAAGGTCATAAATAAAAATAAAATAAAAAATATACATGTCGAATTGAGAACCTCCTCTTTTTTTTCCGTCGGTTAAAAAATATATTTTAACATAATAAAGTAGAGCAACCTGAGATGCGTAACTGCGCGTCATCACCGTTAGAGCGAGAGAAGGTGCGAGCGAGAGGGACCAACAAAAATTCGTCGTGGACCTCACGTCCAATCGCTCCGGCCGTCCACCGGCCACTAAGGAATTTCTCTTGCAATTCTCGTTTATAAACACTTTTTGAGAGGTTATTTGAGATATTTTTTATTGTTGAAAAAAAGCGCTTTAGGTACAATTTTTTTTTTGAATTTGCTTTATTGATCTGTTGACATCAAAATAATGTAAATATTACATACCTACGATGCATAGTTCCTATGAAAAAAAACCATTTATTAAGAGATGAAATCCGAGAATTTTGATGATATTCTGCCATCTTAATTTAGAAAATGGAAGATAAATATAAAAAACTAATCAGCGCAGTTTGAAGACGAGGATATTGCGGTCATTATGCGCTGATCAGATTTTTAAATGAATTCTTCATTGTCTCAGATTAAGTGCACCAACGTAACTGGAAATGACGTTGGGCAGGAAAGAGCTGTTTTGAACGCTTGATTTACCTAATATAATCTACTTAAATCAACTTTAAAAAAATAACTAGCTGTTACTTATATTATGGTTGTTTATGTGCAATAATAATATTTCAAGCTATTGCACTATTTTGTTCAAAAATCACAAACAAAGTTACGCAAATAATTCGGTGCGCGTGAATTTTAGAAGACCTGCCCCTTAAGACAAACCAAGATAAAAATAAGGAACTTAAAAACATACTAAACTATATCATTATTTTCTGTAATACTTACCTATAATAACGTAGTAAGTAGTTACCAATTACCTAAACTTTTTTTGCATCTACTCATTTCCTCGCTGAGGTGGGATGAAAAGTTACATGTTGCACTCGAGTGCAAAGATTTTTCACCTTGTGCTCTTTTGATTCCCTCGCTACCGCTCATGATTCTAATTTTTGAATCACTCGTTGCACTCGTGATTCAATTTTAGAATCATTCGCTTGCTCGGTCATCAAAATTGAGCACGCGGTTAAAAAGCAACTTTGCACTCTTGTATAACAAATTAACTATTACCATGCAAAGTAGAAACAACGTATTTTGCTACTCCTCCGCTATTTTCACATTAATTTCGTTGCAGGAACCAGACAGTTAAATTCATTCTCCGAGAAACCTTGTGCTTCATTCATTCATTGTCTCGGCGCTTTTCTTGTACTTAGTCAAAAGTTACGCGAGGCAAGATGTAGACTTGTAGGCAGTGGCGTAGTTAGGCAGGGCCGAAGCGGATTCGAGCCCCCGGCCTCACTCCTGAAGGGGCCTTCCTTGCGCTCAGAGAATAAAAACGTAAAATCTTGACAGCGGTGATCACCAGTCAGTGCAACTTAACTTCTTCTAAGAAATTAAAATGATCTGGTGTCTGATAATTGGGATCTGAAAGGACCTCGCAATTCTGATGTCACCGACGACCATGTTGCAAAATAACTTGGTAGGTAATATTTTATTGTTACTTGGAACTGAGAGAGTCAAAGAGTCACGAACGAGAACACGTCACAATCACATTTGGTAAGATGTCTTGGGGAAACCAAGTCATCTTAGGCGCGGGCCACATAGAAAAGACGTAAGGCGCAGACGGGGTGGAGACATAATTATGTCTCTTCGGCGTCTCTTTCATACAAAACGTATAGAAGCATCGCGACGTAGAACACAGAGAGGAGACGAGGCGTGGGCGCGATTTTCATACATTTTCGCGACGCGACGCGTCCTCGTCTTGCGTCTTTTCTGTGGCCCGCACCATACAAACATCATGTTACATCTTACAAGGGGCCTCACGCGAGCAGCGAAAGAAAAAAAGGCCCCCGCACATGCGTCTTGCCCTCTTCTAATTTCGGTCACGCTACGCCACTGCTTGGAGAATTGTGCAAAATAAAATAAAACGAGTTCAACTTCAATGTTTATGTATTTCTTAGAACCTTCTCTCTAAGGCACATACAACGCCTTTCTATGCACCGGACTTATTCTTAGCATTGTGAAATTGCCCGTATGTTTCTACGTTGTAAATGTGGCGTTTTGTAAAACGATTTACCAGTCCTTCGAGAGTCTCAAGCGCGCGTGATACATTGATATCAATCCGTGTCCCTTTCATAGGTATATTTGTTTTTTATTAAAAGAGTTTAATTGTGTAAAAATGTACCTACCATTACCCTTGAAGAAAAAACCGTTTTAGGAAGTGATTCTAATTATTTTGAATAGTTTTTTGAAATAATTATTTATTTAATTTTGAGATACCTACAAAGAAAGTGCAAACTTAAGAAAAAATCATTAAAAAATATTACCTTTTGCATTGCATAAAATTAAAAGCGAGCTCTGTTTATTTGACGCGTCATTTTCAGAAAAAGTTACAAGGGTTTTTTCTTGCCTATTCACCAAAAAAATCATAAGTATCATCAAAATGCCCTCCCGCTAAATAAATTGTGGTAAACATAAATTTTATCAATTTCTGTTTCTCAAAGGCAGTGGTCATCCATTGTGTAGTTTGCTGTTTCTCAGTCGCCACCATGTCCTGGTTTGTGGTGCTGTCAGTGGTCGCAGCAGCCGGGGTCTTATGTTGGCAGTACTGGAGGTGGACTCACAGGCGAATGATGGAGCTTGCAGCTAAAGTGCCAGGTCCACCAGCGTTACCAATACTCGGTAATGCGCTCATGTTTATGTTTAATCCTGGAGGTAAGTCGCTAATTGAAACCCCGATGCCAAAAAACGGTATTATAGTTTGCAAAGCCCGTTAATTTTACCCCCCGAAAAAAGGATTTGATATGTTTGTCAATATATGTATATAAACATGTATAGGTATCTACATTTAAATAAAATTGGAGTGTCTGCTTGCAATATTGAAATAATCGTTTTTTACTTTAGGTATGCATACGGTACATACACCAAAACAATGTCGGTTTGTAATGGCTAATCTCTGAAATAGCTGGACCGATTTTGACGGAAGTAAAGTATATATATATAAATAAGGAGTAACTTAGAAAAATTCATTTACTACTACTACTTTTATTTTAGAAAAAAACATTTGTTTCTAAAAAATACATTGTTGAGTTCCGACATTTAGACATTTTCCGACAGCTAGCCATCAATATACTTAACTAACAACATCGCTAGATGCATGCTTGTACAAATGTACATGCATGTAGTGATGATGACATTCTTTTAAAATCATTCAGATAATGTGACTCACATTCTGACTACTGTAGATCGGATTTTCTATAATAACCTAATAATACGTACTTAAGTATGCATTCCACATCCATCTGATCTTGGATATATCCATTCTTGGTTGTAAAATGCATAACACAGTTAACAGCTCGTCCACAACAATGGTCTTAGCGGTGAGCGGAGCGACGGGCGACGGATGATGCACTTGTTACAATGGTAACTTTGTAAGTTACGGTGTAACTCGGTACTGGCGGCACCCCGTGGTGTGTTCCAAACATTTCTATTTTTCCGCGCTAAGTCATCACTCACAACGAGAATTTAGAAAAGACTCTCCGATAGAATCTTTATCGACAAGAGAGAATGGAAGTAGAAAACGTGTTGCGCCAAATCCCAAGTTGGAATAAGGACTGGAAGATGATATCTCGTAAGATTTGAAATCTAAACCACTATTATAAAGCTGCAGACTTTATTTGGTTGAATGCGCTAATTTAGGGAACTTATACTGGTTTGATATGAGAAATGATTTTTGTGTTGGAAACTCTATTTATCGAGGAAGGCTGGCTATAAAAAAAACAGCACGTTATGTCCAATAGGAGTCGAGCAGCAGATAAAACCGCGGGCAACAGCTAGTATACGTATAAATAAAATTCTTACATGATGTAAATTATGTACCTAACGGACGCATGAAACGCGCACTTAGTAGGATTTACACACGTAAATCAAACTAAATATTGGAATCATTTAAAATTAGAATTAGGCTAATAATAATAATCAGCAGTTTTTGAACGCGTCTGAATGGTAAGCGTCCACAGGTCCGCATCGCACGTATCGGACGTATCGTACGTAACGGATTTTAGTGTACCTTGTACCATTAAAACTCTTCCAACTGCATCCACTGATCCGCATCGTACGGACGGCTCATCGGCAATGCCTACATGCGAAGCGTACCGATGACGTCATACGGAATGCCGATAAGTGGACGCGATGAAGTGGTGGCATCGGCAATCCGATTGCTGGTACTCGGCAATCCGATCACTGCCGATACAGAAATCCGTTTGATGCGATGCGTCCGATACGTACCTACAATGTCGACCTGTGGACGCTTACCTTTACAAAAGACATTTCTTACAGAATTAAATTATTTTTTATATTGCTCATTTTTTGTTATTTTTTCAGAATTTCTGAACAAAGTAGACGTGTTGTGTGAAACTTATGGAGAATACATCAAGTTCTGGCTGGGGCCGGATCTCAATATCATTGTGAAGAATCCAACGGACATAAGAGTAAGCATCTTGATATTCAAGCCAGCAATGAATAGCAAAAGAGATCTAAATTCTCTGCCTGCGTAATGTTTCCGAACGCAAATGATTCTAACGGCACGTTCAGGAACTTGCCGCTGTAAGCGGTGACTGACCGCGGGCGGCAACAGTTAAGATCAAATGTTTGAAACATGACACGTGGTAATCTATTCAAAGTTCTAGCGAACTGAGGCCTTAGCACGAGTTAGAAATATAAAGTAAATATAAATATTATGTGGTGTAGAAATGTTTGAAACACGCCACGAACCACTGAGAGTGGCGAATTCGCGTACTTACAAAGTACCTAAATATCTTGCCACTCCGCTCACCACTCGAATGACCCTGGAGGTTGAGATTATGTCATGCTCACTCAAATGTCTTGCTGATGGTGGCGCGTGTATCGGATCATTTAGTTCCCTGCAAAATGAATGATGTAACAAAGTTTTTGTTAAAATTTTGGCGATTGAAAAAGAGTGTCCATGGAGTTTCTTGCCCGTTCTTCTCCATAGAGATCTACGCTTTGGAATGGGCATCTACAGTACTTTCACAGTTTTTATGTCTTGTGACTGGGACTGTAGCACCGTAACCAATGATATTATAAGTAAAAAGGTGTAGATACGTCATACGCGCTCAATAACGTATGTGCTCAAATGAGGCTGATTCACACATCTTGATCTCAGTGCGACGTTGCCAGCGGCACTTCACGTACCACAGACTGAATTAAAAGTAAAAGTGACTCAAAAATACCGTAAATGCTGTCGTGTGTGATGAGATATTGTACAAATTAAACATGCAAGACTTCTAAAAGTCAAAGAATCACATAACATTCGTAAATATACTATTTATCTTTAATATTTTCACAAATAAAACATAACGTTTCTATAAATATGGCGTCGTAAAAGAAAGAGTGCGAGCACGGGTGCGAGCGAGAGGAGACGCTGACGTGCGGGGGGATTGATGACGCGTGGCGCTGTTTGTTTATCTAGCTGTCACTTTTTTTCTTATTGCGTTGTATCAAGCTATCCTTTTTACTTGTAGTGAAATGTAATGTGTGAATAAAAAAGTGTGTATCTGTGTTGCCGCTCGGCGCGGCACAGTTTTTTCCGTCGCTTTGTACGTGTATAACGCATCTATGACTTTATAATATCATTGACCGTAACTGTTTTAAAACTATTTTATTTTACTTTTGTCTTTTGACAATCAACAATGTGCCTGTAACTGGCCTACTTGAAATAAATTATTTGATTTGATTTGACTCGCTCACCGCTTAGACCAAAGAGTGGGTCGTTAGACTTCCACGAATTTCAGGGCCGTGAATGCCTGGCCTTTAGCCAACTTACTTGGCACCGGCCTAGAGCACAAGCCTTGTTTATGGCTTGAACAAACTATGTTGTAGAACCCGGATTGATTTTATCGACGTTCAACTGCATTTTTTCCATTTCAAAACATAGTTTCTGTAGGTCGAATACTTACGGCGAATATTTGCGTCATCTTAATTAATTACAACTTCGTTCGCGATGTAATAATTTACCCATGTTTAGTTTATGTGTGACAACATTTTCCTGTATCCGACAATAATTCACATATCCATAGACATTATTATTGCACACTGTTCACATTATGAAAGGAAGCTTGAAGCTTAGTGTGAATTCAAAAAAAAAAAAAAAGCAAAGTCGTACCTATATTTTGGAACAAAAACCTGAAAACGATGGCATCTGCAAAAGTAAAAACTGTGGCGGAGTTGCCAAAGGAATTAGTGGAACACAAATATTAATAAGATAATCATAATTTTTTTCTCATTAAACAATGATCCCGTTAACCCTGTTCCCTCTGCAATATTCCAGGCATTGCTGACCAGCAACAAAGTGAACCAAAAAGGACCGCTATACGAGATTCTGGTACCATTCATTGGCTATGGGATTCTTGCGGGAGGTTAGTCTTTTTTTTAAAATTTGAAATGGATGTGCCTAATGATGGATGAGGCCTAAGATGGAGCCAGCTCACTCAGAAGGCACTGGGCACCGAGACGAGACGGAAAGATCCTGAGAAACGGACGGAAAGAGTACTGGACTCCGACAGGATGGTGGTTGAGAACCTATTAAAGGTGGTGGTTCGCGCCGCGACCGAGACAAGAGAACAGGACCGAGACAAGAGACCGCTACCCGAGACCACGACTGGAGACCACGATGGAGACCGCGACCGGAGACCGCGACTGGAGATCGCGACCTTGTCTGTCTCCTGTCTGTATCTCGTTCGTGAACTGCCGCTCACAAATTCCCTAGTCGCGAGCTAATGTCGCGGTCTCCGGTCTTGGTCTCCTCTCTCTGTCGCGGTGCGAACTGGCAACTTAGTACAGCTATAAGCTCCTTCGTACACAAGGCGACTGAAGTCTTCGATACCTTACGACTTTGGTATCTATTATAAAAATTATTACACAAAAGTAATTCCTGGATTTGGGGCATATCCACTTAATTTTTTTTGTTGTATGATATCAGTGTTGCTTATAAACATTCCTGTCTACAAATGCATGGTTTGCAGGTCCAACCTGGCGCAACCACAGGAAGATTGCAACTCCATCTTACAATAAGAAGTCGGTGGAACACTACTCGCCTATCTTTAACGCGGAGGCTGAGCAGCTGGCCAAAGTTCTCAGCCAGAAGGACCCGAAGGTGACCTACGATGTTTATAAGGACATTGTCAAATGTACCACGCAGAGTGTGAACCGTAAGTTTTCCTTTTAACCGACTTCCAAAAGGAGTAGGTTCTCAATTCTAATGTTTGATTTTTTTAAATGTTTTTTCGGGCATAACTCCGTCGTTTAACAACCGATTTGAAAAATTATTTCTTTTTTTTTATTGTATACTTCCGGAATGATCCCATTAAAATGTTATCGAATTCGGACTAGCACTTTTTGAAAAATCAACAAAAACTTAAAAAGTTTTCAACTTTGTCTACACCGATTACTCCGAGGTTTCTTATCCGATTTCGATGATTCTTTTTTGTTCGTTTTTTTCACCACTGCTCTCAAAACGGTGAAGGAAAACATCGTGAGGAAACCGGCGTGTCTTACTAACAAAAAAATCGAAGGCATGTGACATCTACCAACCCCCACTGGGCCCGCGTGGTGCATTATGGCACTCACAGAGAGGAGGCCTTTGTCCCAGCAGTGGGAACATTTATAGGCTGATGATGAATTAATTACTTGGAAGTACGCGAATTCGCCACTGGCGGCATCTCATGGAGTTTTTTAAACTTTTGATCTTATTGCTCGCTGCTCATGCACACGAGACGGTTTTAACACGGCACGGTTTTTTGAACCGGCTCTAGAGTCTAGCGCCGGCGTCTCGTGTGGTTAGCTTCATAGAGTTTCATATTCGACTGAAGACCGCCCGTAGACCCGGTTTGACGCAAAAGCGCAAATAGCTTATGCATGAGCGCTTAGCGGGACGGTAGGTATTTGCTTCTCTTATTCGATAGGTATTTCAAATACATAAGTATTTTCGTTTTCAGAAACGCTCTTAGGACTATCCAAAGAAGATTCCGAAAGTGTATACAGGCTGGACGAGTTAATTTCTAACACAAGAGAGTAAGTCTAGTAGAGTCTACCTGCAAGTGGATGCTTATGGACTATGGTCTAATACTATACGAGCAGGCGGTATGGGATCAATTAATTAATACCAAATTAACCCCTTTTTATTTTTAAAAGCTTTTTTGTTGGAAAGAAAAACTCGACTGCAAGCGGTTTCTAAATAATTAAGTATACTATCGACAAAGTTGAATCATGACCAATTTGGACAATAAATCGTTTGTAGTTTGAATTCATCAAATTGACAAAGATCGAAGTCGTTACCATGGATAATATTATTTTATGTCGCGAATGTGGAGTGGAACTAATTCAATTTGAAAGTCTTTGAGAGAATAAGCTTATGGTGGGTCATGATTCAACTTTGTTGATTATAGATATATTAGTAAAACGGAGCAATTACGGTCCTTTTCACGAGGGTTGTTTTACAATTTACGGTGACCATTACTTACCGTGACGTTGATATCTATGGTGTGGTTCTCGAATTTTCATTCGACAGAAAAGCTTTAAAACTCGCCACACAGATGTTAATGAGTATACATATTTAAAATCAAATACGAATCACTTTATTTACCTACACATTCACTAATTTTCTACTGATCACTACTTTAACTAACAAGTTTCGGGTACATGGTCGCGACGTAAAATTATGTGAAGAAAATGAGGGCGGGGAAACCTGACAAAATAGCTAGTTCTATTTTGATGATAGACGGGGTCGAGGGACATGTCAGGTTGTTGTGACCCTGGAACGTAAAGGACTATTGCAGGGCACCGTAGATTTTAGTCAGTACAAGTCTGACAGTCCCTCCCGTGTCGTCCTGGGTGGGAGGACTCATTTGATGATTTTACTAAGAAGAAATGGTGATGGTAGACGTTTATATGAACATAATTATTTAAAGCTCATTATCACAGTGATATGAGCAATGGAAAGAGCTATGCTCGGAGTTTCTTTGCGGGATAAAATCCGAAACATGCATATCCGGCGAAGAACCAGAGTCACCAACATAGCTCATAAAATTTGCAAGTTGAAGTGGCAATGGGTAGGCCGCATCGCTCGTAGAACTGACAACCGATGGGGAAGAAAACTTCTAGAGTGGCGACCACGGACCGGAAGACGCAGCGTAGGCAGGCCTCCCACTAGGTGGACCGACGACATCGTGAGGGTCGCGGGCAACCGATGGATGCAAGTGGCGAATTGTCGTTCGGCGTGGTGGTCTAAGGGGGAGGCCTATGTTCAGCAGTGGACGTCTTCCGGCTGATGATGATGATGATGATCACATTGTGTGGCTCGAGTATTTATAAAATAACTACATATCTTAATTATTTTTTTAATACCAATAGCTTGTACGAGCTGATCTTCGCCAAGATGTCACGATGGTGGTTGCAAATACCTCTCATCTACTGGTTGTCAGGCAAGAAAAGGATGCAAGATTACTTCGTGAAGCTGACCGAAGACTTCTCGGGTGACGTCGTGAGGAAGAGGAGGAAAGCTTTGGAGACACACGTCCCTAATGATGAATGTATGGGGATCGTGGATAGATTCATACTTTCCGGGGAAATGAGCGAGAGGGAGATTAAATGGGGCACTATAACTTTGTTTACTACGGTGAGTTGTAATTACAGGGTGGGTATTACGTCTTAAAACCAGGCTTGTTCCAATGAGTGAACGAGATGGCGCTAGACGACTTGTATAGCCCTGTCTCTTTCCCACAGTGGAACTAGTCTCGCTATGGTAGACCACGTCACGGTACTGTGCGAGCAATGGCTAAATACTTAAAATATGTACTCAATACTCATACAGGTCAATAGAGAGGCTGCCTGGTTATTTCCTTTTGGTACAGTTTGTCAGAATTTCTAGCTTTTGACTAATAGTAACGACTGACAAGGATCAACAAATGACAGCCGGGCAACGGCTTTACGTGCTTTCCGAAGCACGGAGGAAACTCGCTATTATCAGTGGTTGCCCATCCAAAGGGCAGCCTTGGCAAGAATCAACCAGTGCGGCAGTTATTACTTACTAACGAGCCTAAATAGTAAGCCCATTCATAACCAAGGCAACACAAATTTAGTATCCGATACCTTACGACTTTGGTATCCATTGACGCGTGCCTGTGTAGAAACCTCTATGGATTTGTATTGTGATAGTCGCCTGGATAACAAAGTCATAAAGTATCGGAGATTTGCGTCGCCTATTGTACGAAGGGACTAACGGTTCGAAAATTGGCGAGCACCATAGCATTAAGATAATTAAAGTAACATTACGCTACTTTTCAGAGTCAAGAAGCGGCTGCCAAGATGGCGTCGGGGCTTCTTATGATTCTTGCTCACTTACCAGACTGGCAGGTACGTAAACTTTCTGCGAAAAAAATCCGGGCTTGATGCAGGATGCTATACCACCCACCCGCCCTAATGCATATGCACAAGTGCAAGAAAAACGGAAAAACATGTTGCCATGCAATCAAACCTAACGTGTTTCGCCCCTCCACGGGGCATCCTCGGGAGATTTTGACTCGACAAGCGTTCGCCCTCGTTTGTCGATAATGAAATTTAAACATCTGTTGAACAGTTCTTTAGACAAGTGCTTAAAAGATGTTTAACTTTTTTGTAGTACAGACAGATGTCTGTTTTTGTCATAAGCTGTTTTGAGCCAGGTACAAGTGTCCGACAGATCTGTCGGGTAAATCTGTACGGATGTGGCCAGCTAATAATGTGTAGGTAGGTATCTATCCCGTTGATCAAGAGGTCAGAAGTGCGACTACTGACCAAAAGCTTCTGGGCAGTGATTTATGGGGCTTTCATTGAAAATTCAAATCAAATATTCATCGGTAGCTTATGTCTGACACAAGACACGAAAGCATCCAACGTTTACGCCCTGCCTGACCCTATGCCTTACTCATCTTCAGGAAAAAGTGTACAAGGAAATGATGGAAGTGGTTGGAGGATATGGTCCCGTCACCAGTGAGCAGTTGAAGCAGCTTCACTACCTGGACATGGTGTACAAGGAGACCCTGCGGTACTTCGCCATCGCAGCCGTGATACAGAGGACTGTGGAAGAGGAGATTACTATAGCTGGAGGTACGGTATCATATTAAATAGACACAAGATAGAAGGTTCCTCTCAGACAGATGTGTTGGTGGGGAGTTTGTTCCGCCACTTCTTCTTCCCAGCCAAAACACTAGGAAGTGTCGAAGGGGGGCTTTGAGGCACTATATGACGTAAAATTGACATTCAAAAAGTGCTGATAAATCAGCCTAATTTGAATAAATGACTTTTGATTTGATTTGATTTGACATCGGCTAATAAGTAATGAATAATTTGGGATAAAATATGTATATCCTATACTAGCTGTTCCCCGTGGTTTAATTCCCGCTACTCGGCTCCTATAGGTAGAAGTGCGATATTATATGAATTCACGATATGCCTTCCACGATAACTGCACAATCAAACACAAAAATAATTAATTTATCAATTAGAACCTGAGATATAATAAGGGCGTACAAACAAACTCTTCAGCATTATAATACTTATTAGGTATTGATGTTATTTCAGACTACAATCTCTATTTATTTTTTCATACTATACGTATTTAAAAAAAAAGCTAGGTATAGAAAGAAAAATTCGAACCGCGAACTGGAACGTCCCGTTAGGCCGAGACTCCACCAAAGCTGCGCGAGTCGAGATGTGCCTCGAACAACCAATAGAATTGCGTTGCCGGAGTTGAGCTGTGTCTATAACGCAATTCTATTGGCCGCTCAAAACACGTCTCGACTCGCACAGCTTTGGTGGAGTCTCGGCCTAAGGACCTCGGTGGCTCGGTTGGTAAGAGTATACTCATAGTTTGTACTAAATCCGGAGGTCGAGATTCAAATGCCGCCGCTCGCGGTTCGAAGTTTTCTTTCCATAAAAAATCATTGAATAATGTAAATAAATATTTATTACCATTTTCTCAATTACCAGGAAAGCTCACCCTTCCAGCAGGTACCTCCCTGGTGCTTCCAATCCACTCTCTGCACCGAGACCCTCGTTACTGGGAGGATCCCCACAAGGTGATGCCGGAGCGATTCCTGCCTGAAAACGTGAAGAAACGGGACCCTAACGCCTTTGTACCGTTCAGTTTGGGACCTATGGACTGTTTAGGTAATTAGTTAGAACACTAAAGAATGTTCTAGACTAGAAAGTTGTAATCTAGGGTTGCCAGAGTCGCTGGCGTCGACAAAACAAACAACCTCCAGGCCAAAATTTTTTCCGCCCGTTTTTAGCATTTTAAGAAAACCTGCTCAAGAGTTTTGATTCGCAAATTCAACTCATTCAACTCCTTCGAATAACAGGCGGTTTCGTTCCTTTGTGAATGAAATAATAAGAAAACATTTTATAATATCATAAATGAATTAGTAACAAAATTATGTTGAACTCAACATGATTTTAGTTATTACCACGGCAAATTCCTCGCGAGTCTGCTCGCCCTGTGTGGACGCCCCTAATATTTCAGCAACCGATGACATTAAGTTTCCTTATATTGTTGAACCAGGTCGCGTATACGCCACAGCGTTAATCAAGACGATAGTGGTGTGGGTGCTGCGGTACGCGCACTTAGAGCCCGCGGGTTGCATGGACAACATCAAGCTGAGTGTCGCCATTTCTGTGTCCGCTGCTGACGGATACAACATTAAAACAAGACCCAGGAATATGAAAAACGGAAAAATAAATGGTTTTAAATGATGGCGTTTTTTTTATTTTTTCTTGGCTTCTACTATCTAGCCCAGACCATTAGGTACTATTATATATTTGCGTCGACGCAAAGATGAGACCTATATTATCTCAGAAGGAAATGAAACTCCGGCGCACAGTTCAAATTCAAAACACAGAAGCGTAGCAGCGTAGCAAGCGCTACGCCGCCGCCGACCGCCGCCGCTACGCGTACAGTCACGAGCAATAACATGTTTACACTTCAACAAAATCCAAACGCAATTTACTCGTAAAATACTGGTTTCAACTTTGAAATAAGACCTATTTTGTAAAAGTGTAGTTTCCAGTGTAGAAGTCCAATGAAAAGGCAAAAGTTTTATGATCATGGTAGCAGAACAACGGTTTTGAATACTGCTTAGTGTAAACATACGATTGCTCGTGACTGTACTGCAAGAATCTTATACGAATTACCGTGACTCCGGCACGTAAAGGGCTATTGAAGGACACGGTCCCTCCCGCTCTGCCCTGGGTGGGAGGACTCATTTGACAATTTTACCACGATAAAAAAAAGTCTGATGCGACAATAGTTATTTTGACAAGTTTGGTAGTCTACTTATAAAATGGTGTCATGATGGCTTTCCTGTCAGGGTCCAGCACCAAACAGTTTTTACTGTGTTCCGTCGCTTCGGTGCGCAGGAGTTTCAATTCCTTTTGGGTGAGCTCGCTCCATCTTCGGTCGTATCTTTGCTGCAGTCTATGAGATCATGAGCAAACGCATGAGAAACAGAATAACCTCCTTTTTTTTTGCAGTCGGTAAATAACCGTCACTAATGCGTAGTGTCTGTATTTTGATACCTATTTGCAAAGAATACATTTTTGAACTGGATTTCGAAGTTAAAAAAGAAATAAAAGCAATTTACTCAGGCCACGTTCAAAACGGCACATGTGGGTACTTTTAAACGTTAAAATACCATTAAAAATTAAAATAAAGCTACTGTTTTCCTCATTACGATGACTTATAAGATTAAGTTGTAAACAGAATCCATTAATTATTTTACACAATAACACATTGTGGGCTTGTAGGTGGCAACAATAATAATTATAATCTATCTACACTAACATTATAAAGAGGAAACATTTGTACTTTTGTGTGTTTTTGTTTGTAATGAATAAACTCAAAAACTACTGCATGAACCGATTTCATGTTGCTTTCAACAACATGAAATCGGTTCATGCAGTAGTTTTGCTCCTTTTTTTGACAGTGCTCGTTGCTGCCTATTTTTCTAAATAATTATCTGTATCTGTACGAAATATCTGTATTTTCTTTAAGTATGTATATTTGCCAAAAAAAAATCATACCTTTTCGGTTCTCTATTTAGGGGTGACAAATAAACAAACTCGGCATAGCATGGCATATAATAATCGTCAGCCTATAATGTTCTCACTGAGCTGTTGGGACACAAGCTTTGCTGTCACAGGAAGTAGGCTGTTACACAACGCGTCCACGTTTCATGTAGAGAATTACCTATTTTTAAACCAAGAATTCGAAATACATGATAGAATAGAATATACTGAAATGCTCTCTGTGATGCTCACCAAGTTGTAGAAATTACCTATTTCTGTTTGCATGGTTTAATTATAGGTAATCTAACCAAACTGAAATTAGGGGTGTCCCTGAAATCTTGCAAAACTTAGATTTGGTCAGCATTTGTATCCATTTTGGTATACAAAAATTTACAATTTATTATTGATGAGTATTTAAATTGTAGCCTTCTTTTTCTAGAAGAAAGAGTGTCCATGGAGTTTCTTGCACGTTCTTCTCCATAGAGATCTACTTCTTGGAACGTGCATCTACGGTACTTTCACAGTTTTTATGTCTTGTGTCTGGGACTGTAGCACCATAACTATTTTTATACTTGTTTTATTTTATGTCTTTTGACAATTCATAAGTGCCTGTAATTGGCCTAGTTGAAATAAACGATTTGATTTGATTTGATTTGATTTGAAAAGGACATGCCGGTTTCCTCAAGATGTTTTGAGAACAGTGATGAACTAAATAACACAAAGTAATGCGCTGAGGCTGTTGGTATGCTGTCTGTGTAGTTGTTCTTACAACGGTAGGTTATTATTTCGGCAACAATATCCCTAAAGAATACTAATAATAAGGGAAAATGCGTGAAACTGGCGTGAGAAGAATAATAAAAATCATTAAATTACCCTTTTCCCATTTTTGGTAAGACTTATTGTTTAGCTAATGCCCGCCGCGTCTCTTGAAGGTCGGTAACGGTCCCAAGAAGTAACGCAGAGATTTAAACAAAGTATGTGTCAATGTAAGTTATAGCTTTAGTGTGCATAACACCTAGATTAAAAGATGCAAGTTTTATAGAATGGTGGCCGAATAGACGATTTGAGTCTTACGACTCGAGTCGCCGCTGTGTACGGATCGTGCGCTACTAGAGTCGCGCGACTTGGGTATTCGACTGGAGTATCGGATACCGGAGTCGCCTAGTGTACGAAGGGCCTTATTGTATAGCAAATGCCCGCCGCGTCACTTGAAGGTCGGTAACGGTCCCAAGAAGTAACGCAGATAATTATATAAACAAAGTATGTGTCAATGTACTTAAGTTATAGCTTTATTGTGCATAACACCTAGATTAAAAGATTCAAGTTAGCTCTTTAAACGATTCGACGAATTTAGATGCGGTTTTGAAGATACCCTTTTTTACGTGCAATCAATACGAAGTTAAAGCTTTGACAAATTATTTGATTTAATTAAGTTCCATAACGCGCGTTGTGAAAGGGGGCTAGACAGAAAAAAATCTTACGAAAAGTTGTCACGACACTTGGAACGAAGTTATCGCGCGTTGCGAAAGGTTGCTAGAGCTCAAAGAGTGGAGTGCAGCAGAGTGGAGTGGAGTGAAGTCGCGACGATTATTTTTGTTGAGTGTGTAGAGTAACTTCGTTCCATCCGGGTGTCCCTTGATACCTCTCAAGTTTTTTTTAATAAATTGCGTGTGAGCAACATCAGCAATGCTTTGTTTGCATAAAGTAAATAGCCTTTTAAGAAAATTATACTTGTACCGCTCGTTTCGCTCACGGTTCAATGCTAGGATCCTTCGCTTACTCAGTTTTCAATACAAGTACTTTTTTTGTTTTTTTAGAGGCTTTAATTCAAGTACTTGCGCCAAAAAACAACTTTCGTTACTCAAACACTGAGCACAATCTATTATTTATCATGCAAGTCAGCAAGACACGTTTATTTTACAGAGAACGTTTTATTTATGCCATTAACTTTACGCGCGGTTTTACCATCTTATTCGTCTTATGATTTCAAAGAACAAAGCGAATTTAGAGTAGTAGTGTGGTCGTTAGTTACACAATAGGTACACACACCAAAAAAAGTTTAGTATTTACGTGATTTTTTTTTTACGGAAAAAATATTAAACTGTTATATTTTAAGTCTGTATTTTTAAAAAGAGAATATAAAAGAAGAAGAAAAATCATAACATTTTTGAAGCTTATCAAAAAACTTACGATTTTTCGTAGTGATCGCATACTTTTTTTTATTTTCTCTATCAGTAAAATAGTCTAATCTATTTTATTTTGTTCAGAGTTTTTTATTTTTATTTTGCGTTCACTTGTGGCGTGTGCTAAATAAACGAGGTTTAGTTGATTCCTTTCCTTTTTTTAAATTAGCGCGTTTAAACAAACAAACGAACGGACAAACTCTTTCGATCTTTATTATAGTGTACATTTTTAAGACAATTATTTATCTGGTCACGTACGAACTCAGGATAGTAAGTTGTTGAAACTGTGTGTGGCAAGACGTTTCATTTTTAAAGGTAACGTACACGCTTTTTTTTTGTAGACCCTTCTTAGAGTTGTATAACAGGGAAAAAAAAACTTCGACTTTTTACCTAATTTTGGTGTAATTTTTTGTTTACGGTATTTTGGATAAGTAAGAAAAACATTTTTAGGTACATAGGTACATAAAATGTTACAATTATTCCTGAAAGTTTCTGATTGTTGACACCTGAATTGGTAAGACGCCAAAATTTTTGACACAAAAATTAGAATTTCTTGGAATTAAATATAATTATTTTACTTCCAAATTATGAATTTACTTTAGTTTTTGTTAGGTACAATTCATAGTAGCTTAAACACTATACCGTCTTACCACAAAAAGAAAAAAATCTCTTGAACACTTGACTAAAAAAGTGTACCCAGTTTAACAATGCGAAATGCCGTTGCCGTTGAGATAAAGGGTCGTTTTGCAGTTACATTTTTTTTTTTTCAATTTCACGACCGTTTTTCTTGTTCTGTTGAAAACCTTTTTATTTTCTCTAACCGCGAGACTCGCGTAGGTAGTTCTGATATTTTTAAGTACTTTGCTTTTCATTTCTTTCTTTTTTGTTGTTTTAAGTAATTTATTTGTTTTTCTTTTAAGTAGTTTATGTTTATGGAAACGTGTTAAAAATAAATGCCTGTCTTGCTTTCTCTGTTGCAGAATGAATTGGCTGCTCTATCTAACAGTTGGCGCGTTGATAGCCTTCTGGTTACTATGGAGGTTCAAGAATAGAAGAATGCTTGATATGGCCAAGAAGTTGCCCGGTCCTCGGCCAGTGCCGTTCTTAGGGAATGCACTGCTGTTTATGGGCCAGCCTGATGGTATGTACTTCGTCATTATTTGTGAGGATTTTAAAGATCGAGATCTAGGGCTCTTGAGGAGCCTGTGGCTAAATAATTACAGCCGCACAGGCCGCGGCGATCTTCCCGGGTTCACTTGCGGGGGTTGGTCTGTGGATGCCATGGCGAGTTTCCTAAGTGGCTCGGAAAGCACGTAAGGCCGTTTGTCCCGGCTGTCATTTCTTATAGATCGTTGAAATTCGTTACTTATTAGTCAGAAACGCTAAAAGTCTAACAACCAATCTTACCATGGGGTATCGTATTTTACCGTGCCCCGGATGTGCTGCACGGGCTGCAAGCATGAATCACTTCAAACAAAAAGTACACCACACAATATTCGGTCGTGCCCCGTCCGGCGCCAAGACGGGCGTACGGACGAGCACGATCCGGTCCCGGCCACTTGTGAATAATCCTTTACACCAGGGTTAAATATTTGCCTTGTACATTTGTTTCAGAATTCACAAAAGTACTGAAAGAACTGATTGTGGAGTATGGAAATGTGTTCAAATTCTGGCTAGGTCCTGACCTGAACGTTGTTGTGACCAATCCTGATGACCTGAAGGTATCTACTTGCTTGTTTAAAAAAATAACTAACTTGTTTTAAACTTACCTTATTATTATTCCGACCGCCAGTAATTTGACCATCAAAACTCAAATCAAAATGGCGCGACGAATAAGGCCAAACCTTTCAAACCCCTTTAGTATACTTAGACTATTCCCCTTGGTTTCACTAACGCTGCTCGGCTCCACTCCAATTGGCCATAGCGTGACATTTTATAGCCTATAGCCTTCCTCGATAAATGGACTACCTGTTCGAATCAGTAATTTCTGAGTTAAGCCCGTGCAACTAAACCAACAAACTCTTCAGCTTTATAATAATAGTTTAGAGTATAGATTTGCCCGTTAGGGGGCTGTGTTAGTGCAAATTACTGTCGTCCGGTGAGCGGGGAAAGTTTAAAGACGCCGCCGCGCGCCGCCGCGTGGTGCTGTCGTCCCCATACTATTGAAAACCTAACTTTTATGTACTTCAGCATTTCTTACAGTGTTCCTTTTACGCAAAATACCTACATTTATTACTATAGAAGAAATGTTTTTGACAAGGTACAAAGATGTCGATACATTTACAAAATGACATAAGTACCTATATACATATAAATACGAATTGTTGTAGACAAATATTTCATTGTGTGTCTTTCAGTTACTGCTGTCTAATACCAGGACGAGTGTCAAAGGTCCTCAGTACAAATACATGGCTGATGTACTGGGAGGAGGAATATTGAGTGGATCAGGTAAGAACACCAAGGATATTGTGAAATTTTTATGGGCACTTATCTACAGTACAAATTAGTGCCTGGGGCTGTAGCTTCATCGTTTTCTATTTGAGATGAAATTGAACGATGAAATGAAATTAGGCAAGTACTTGTTATTTTATTTTTGCAAATAGGTTATTATTATTATAAACACTTTTACACTAGTCTTGGGCATTCTAGTTCACGACTGAGAGCGCTCAATCTAGTTCTCCGCTCTTAAACGAACTACATAGTTCGTTAGTTCCTATCTCGTAATAGAGACCGACCGATCAAGAGCGATAAAATCGTTCTCTCGCAAAGAGATGTCAGATTTAGTTTGTCTTTGTTCGCTCGTTTTAATACGGTTCCTGCTGCATGCGACAATTTGTGTAAAGTGTACGACGGGATGCGCGCATGATCGGTGAGCGAACGGGAGTATTATAGTGTAGTGCTGTCCCGCTCCCGTGCAACGATCTTAGATCAGTCGATCTCTTTCATTCTGTCCGAACTACTGAACTGGAATGGAGCGGAAAATGTGGGAGCTAGTTCACTAATTTCGAACTATTTCGTTCGCGAACTACACAAGACTATTTTACACGTCGTCTTTTACAAACTAGATGAGGACGTTGTATAACTACTGTGAGAAGAAACAGCCGGAACAAACTCAGAGGTTAATGTCTCTTTTATACTCCAGACACTATAATACTGGTCAATGCCATACGAGGACCATGTAGGTCATCGTTAGCATTCGCTTCGCAGGCTTCGACTTCTTATAAGTTTTCCTGTTATCTCATTGTATATAATCAAATCAATGACAAGGTCTTTATCTTTTCTGCCAGGCCCATCATGGCGGAAACACAGGAAGATAGCAACCCCGAACTATGGCAAACGGGCCATCGAGAGTTACAGCGAGGTCTTCAACAAGGAGGTGGACCTCCTGCTCCAGAAGTTCAGGACTATGGGCAGGGAACAGTTCAATGTGTACACCCCTGTTGTGAGGACTACCAGCCATGCTGTGTGTCGTAAGTAAATGAGTCTTTATCGTTTGAAGAACACCTGCCTTCTAAGCAACGAGTTTCAGGTTCAATTCTCACCTCGCGCCTCTTTTTGCTGGGGTCGCCGGACGGACTTATTAGGTATAACCTAACCGTGAAACGTAAAGGGCTACTGGTGTTCATCGTGAATTTCAGTCAGTATAAGACTCACAGTCTCGAACGACCTCGGGTGAAAGGATTTGGATCCTGCAACTAAATCTGAAAAGATTAGTGGAGGATTAGGAAAAATGATGAAGACTGTCGATGGAGCAGACCTGTGCTAGAGTGGAGACTGCGAATGGGCAAACGTGGTGTGGGACACCCTGCGATAAGATGGCGAGATGATTTGAAAGATGTGGCTGGATGTGGCTGGCAACGGATGGTTGCGAACTGCCCAGGACCGAGAGGGTTGGCGCTCTTTGAGGAAAGCCGTGGTACTATTAGGTATTCTATGGGGATGATTACGTTCAGCAGTGGACGGCAACAGACTGATAATGTATAGGAAAAATAATTATGTTTTTAGTCTACTATCGTCATTTGGACACCGAAACAAGGCGACCAGAACAATATAAATGTTGCGTCAGCAGTTTGACAGCATTGAATAAAAAATTAAGGAAATTGCATAAAGCATGTACCGTGTCAAGGAGATGCAAAGGAAACGAGTGACACAACAAGCCATTATAACGCGCAGCTGTTTCATATAATTGTGAGCGAATTTTTATATTGGACAGCTACTAGATTACTTTTTTACGGCCAACGCTCCTTAACCCTGTCAGCAGTGACTTAGGTTAGTGAAATTTTGTAAGGGTCATTTCACGCAGGCTCAATTTTTTACTAATTTCGGTGGATTTTTTTATTTGTAGGTTTTCGGATAAAAAATTAACTTGTTTTATTCTAGAACACATTAGCATTCTATATATTTTAGTAGGAAATAAACAATTGTAGTAGTTTTGAAAATAAGACGGCCACCGAAATTGCCATCCCACCAAAATTGAAAACTGTACACCGAAATTGCAACATCGCACCAAAATGATTTTTTTGTATTGTACCATGACAGTTATTAAACAAAAAACCACTTAGTAATTGGCAACATTATATAGCGACTGCACAGGCCCCATTGCAGGTCTAAAATACTCGTACGTTTATTTGTCCGGATTTGTTGTATTTGATACACGGATTATAGGTCACATTTTGCACTTTTACAAAATTAACTTTAGTTCTGCTAAATGTGAGATGTTGAGGGTAATACTAAATAAAATGAAGTTATGATGAGATCTTCGTTTAATTAACATTCGAGCAAATAATTAGGGTTTTTTTTTCTAAAAAATCTTCAATTCGTAAACAAATATAAAATAATAAAATCTCAAAAAACTGCAGTGAACAAAACAAAAATCATAAGATATTCAAATCACTGACACAGTCATTTTTTTACTGGATCATCTTTTATTTATTTTTTTCTTAGTCTTTCAGCATGTTTTTTTTTTTCCTCTCGATTGTTTTTCCTTTCCCTTTCCCATTCTCAAGACTCTCTCAAGAAAAAAATTAGAAAGTATAATAAAGTACAAAGAGTTTACCCATTTGTTGTACAGGTCAAATGCAGGCCCAGATAAAAAATTAAAAATTTCAACAATGTTACATTCATAAGTTCCTTTTTCTAAAGCCAGTTAAAATTTTTTAGGTTTAATATGTACCTACTTACAATGATAGCCTTCAAAGTTTGTCCAATAAATTGTGTTGCCTCTCAGGTGTAAATATCTTACCAAAGTCTCATGAATCTACAGCCCTTTAAGTATTGATGGAATATCGGTGGCAATAAACTTACCACCGAAACCACCGTTATTGCACCACCGAAATTAGTAACATGAAGAAAAAATTAGTAAAATCAAAACTATTTGTGCTGCAGTCATCTCAAATGTATGGTCGCTAAGGGTACCCATTAACACGTAACATACTCGCGTACCATACCGTAAAAAAATAACATTCATTCGTACAGTAACCCACCGAGGTTACAAATTTTGTATTCCCCTCTTAGGTTTAAAAAGTATTTACGTATTTTCACAAAACCTTGGCAAGATCGGCCAGGTCACTACTGCGAGAACGCAAGAGCACGACTGGGCCTCCGTGTGCGTAAGGAGATAATTTGTTAGAACATACTTGTTTAAGTTATAGATCGGTTTCAACAAAACACACCGAAATTGCACTTTTGGCGTGGACATTCCCTATCACAATGGTCCTGATGTCTGCATGATGACAGAAGTAAAGGAAGTAATCAATATGGTTGCTTTAAGCATGGACCAACATAATCATGTTCAATTTTAGTACCAAATTTCCCTCACAACGTATTTAAAGAGGTAAATGCGCTTAAAAGTCAATCACGGACATACCACCGTTATTGAGAAACGGACAGTTTTTATTTTTTTTATATTTATATTTCACAGTTTTTTATTTATATTAGTGCCTTCATATGAGCTAGTTTTCTTATTACACGAAAAAAATTAAAATGGTCTTTTAAATACATTTTACACAGTGATTTCACGCGAAGAACCCTTAACCCTTAATTTGGCAAGACCAAAAAAGTTGTAGTAGAAAGTTGGCATTAATATATTGTGTTAATATGCATTAAAACCTTACGGGAAAAATAATAAAAAAAATATTACATGAAGGGTTTCCTGAAAACTCAACGTTAAGTATACTCAACAAAATCCTATGGCTAGAGAAGTACTTTATATATAATATTACATTATATATAAATAAAAAAAGGTTCACATGCAGTATTTTTATGTAGTAAGAAATTTTCACTTAGTTAACAATATAATTAACTATTAGTTTTGGCACAAAATTCGTCAAACAGATTGTCAGAAATGAAATCGATGAAATAATTGAATTAGTTCTTTCTATTGGGACCCTAGAGCTTGCGAACGCTTCTGGATCTACTTCAGCACAATGAAGGACACTTCCATGAGACCATTTAAACTTAATTACATGTTTTTCTTGGGTACAGGGGTTATCTGGATCATGCTAAGTGGAGTGGAGTGGAAACAGAACACAGCCTTCTATCTCCGACGATTTATTAGTAGCTGTAGTACATGCTGGTAGTGGCGCAATAGCCAAGATTTGTGTAAATTGTAGAGGAGTATCACTTACCTAACTGAAAATGCATCATTTCAGTTGAAAAAGTGCTAGAACTGTCATTTCAATAAGTCTCACCATGCAGACTTGTTGAGTATACTCTACATAACAAGATTACTCACCATCGAATTTTGTTGAGTATACTTAACAATCAAGTTCACTGACTCCTCGTTTTCTTATTCAGGTGAAAAATGGATTTCTAATATTTTTAATGTATTGATTACACAATAAATAAATAGAAATAAGCAAAATATGTATCAAAACTTAATATTTACCTATAAAACAAAAATAAATATTTACCTATATGGGTCACAGATGACGTTGTCTCGTTGTCTTTTCTGGTTCGCTACTGTCAAGTAAAATATTGACAGGCCGTTAGAAACTTTTTCCTACTATAATTAACTATAATTGAAGTATTCCTAGCCTATAAAATTTGAAACCACGGAAGAAAATTTGACATCTAGATTTTTTCAAATGTTATGTTGAGTATACTTAACTGTACCAAATTAAGGGTTAAAAACGCTGTCGGTGTAACTGCCCTAATGTTTGGAGCACTAACGTGTGAGTTCGACGCTACGATATGGAGCGGTTTGGACAGCGCGAGCGGTGTGGGTGTGGGGAGTTTGGCATCTGTTGCCAATCACTATAAAATGTAGGTATACGTGACGTGGAGTAGATCATGCTCCGTCGCATTGTCCACCGCGCCGCCCACCGCTTAGACCAAAGTCGTGAAGGGCTGTTATGCTAATCGACTTTTTTGGCCATTTGAAACAGCCTCATCATCATCATCTCACCTCGGCTTTACGGCACTGAAACGTGGTCTTTCACTATCAGCCTCATCTCAAAGCTCAACGTTGCCCAACGATGGAGAGGGCTATGCTCGGTGTTTCTCTACGAGATCGAATCCGAAATGAGGAGATCCGTAGACGAACTAAAGTCACCGATATAGCCCACCGGATTAGCAAGCTGAAGTGGCAATGGGTAGGCCATATTGCTCGCAGAGCAGATGGCCTATGGGGTCAAAAAGCACTAGAATGGAGACCACGGACTAGCAAGCGCAGCGTAGGACGTCCACCAACAAGTTGGACAGACTACCTTATAAAGGTCGCCATGTACGTGTGGAAATCTAAAGGGGAGGCCTATGTTCAGCAGTGGACGTCTTCCAGCTGATGAACTCGTTTACTTAGAATAAAAAAATAAATAAAAATTAGGATTCCCGAGAAAGGAGGTAATGCTTATAAATATTCCTACACGATAAACCCATACTCGTAGATAAATGACAATATAAATTCAAGATCAGACAAAATTATGTCATCACTGAATAGATTTATTCTACTACTGTATTTTAATCAATAATCAGTTTTCCCGGTATTACACAAAGCCTTTACGATTAACTCGCAATTAACACACAAGTGTTATATTTTTAATTACAAACAAGAATCTAACGATTTACTTGAAATAGGAATCTACGCAATTTACGAGTATGTACCTAATACCTTGTAAGTACTAAGTAGTTATTTTTAATTGAATTTGTCATCACGATTGCCGCAATGGCTGAGCCCTGCAATGAACACATAATTATTATTTGTGTGATCTAAAACTTTCAAAACTTGCTTTAAAAGTAATAGTCTGAGCTGAGGGTCTGATTTTGACTGTTTGTGATGTGAGTTCAAATGTTTTAAATGCAGCCAGGAGAGTAACACACAGCAAAAAAACTTTGCGAGCATTTAGAAAAATACAAATCTTTTTTGTTACGGTACATTAGATTAGAAATTATGATTTATTCTTATTTTCTAGATTCTTTATTAAAATATAGATTTAGAACATAAAACAATAAAACGATTCAATTGTTTTTCCTTAAAAAAACTGCTCATGCATTTTTTTAAATTATTTTGTGTTTACAACGACTGAAAAGATATTGATTTTTAATTGAACACACGTAATTTTATTTGTTCAATTTTAATTACGTATGTCCAACTTTATTGTTTTTAACTTTTTAGGTAAGGTAGGTAGGTAAAAAGGTACCTACAAAACGGATAACTTATTTTTTTTTACAGAAACACTTATGGGTTTGACGAAAGACCAGACATTGAAATTACCACATATTGAGAAAGTAATAGAGGATACTCCAAGGTAATTAAATTTTACCATAATTATTTTAGTTAATCGTTTAAATCATAAGGGTCGATTCACGCCGAGACGTGATGCGGTGCGCACATTTTATTAGAGCGACACTTATCTAAATTTAGTTAAGGGCTTCACACACAGTAGCTATAATGTAAAGATGTACATTATAGCACGACACATCTCATTACATCTTTCCATAGAAATCGTCAGGAGACCATCACACACGACAGCCATAATGTATATTTTTACATCTTCAAACCCTACGATACTGAGCTATGCGAAAATATACATTTATATTTCGATACATCTTAATATTTTTATACATCTCAATACATTTCCGTACATCTCTCTTCGAAAAGGATGTTATGAAAAGATACATTACATTGCCTGTTGTGTGTATGATACCTTAAGGTAATTTGAAGCTTTACATCCCGGGATGTAGTGTAATTTATACCTGCTGTGTGTTAAGCCCTTTAGGTGCTACAGGAAAAGATACACAATTCCAGTCCAGCCTGTAAGGCCGCCTGCGACGCGTCGCGTCACTTCTCGGTGTGCGCTCACCCTAAGGATAACTCCATTATATTTAAATCCAAAGAAAAAAATCGGGTCGGCGAAAGTTGGTCTTTCACTAAATACACACATCAAAAGTGTCTAGGGATCAAGCATTTTTATGCGGATTTCTTGAGATTGAGATGTGGCTTTGTAATAAATTTATGATTTTATAAATTTATATGGATCCTTTTTGGTGCATTTCATAATTTGAATCAGGAACTGTAAATCAAATTCGAGTAAAAGATGAAAATCAGCTGTCAATATTTTCCCTATAAAAACATACAACGCATTGAAGACATTATTAGTGCTACTGTTTCCCTACTACTGATTAAAACCAACGTTATTATGGAGCGGCGACGTCATTTAAGCAGGGAAGAAATGCTCAGAGCCGTGGGAATGATAGAAGCTGGTTCCCGGCAACGTACTGTGGCTTTAGCTCTGAATACAAGTCAGAGTGTTATCAGTCGACTTTGGACACGTTACCGAAGCACTGGTACCGTGGCTGAGCGCCATGGAGGACGGTATCGCTGCACCACAC
The DNA here is from genome assembly GCA_036375495.1 of Agrotis segetum. Classification (NCBI taxonomy): domain Eukaryota; kingdom Metazoa; phylum Arthropoda; class Insecta; order Lepidoptera; family Noctuidae; genus Agrotis; species Agrotis segetum. Next base: position 5,677,458 of record JAQSVV010000039.1, read on the forward strand.
GGAGACAAGACCGATACATTCAAATCTTAACTCGAAGAGCTCCAACAATAACCGCCATGATGTTAGCCGTGAGGCTTCATCACTCTTCAGGGAACTTAATTAGCGACCAAACAGTCAGAAACCGCTTGCATGAAGTGAACCTTCATTCCCGAAGACCGCTACGGGTACCACCTATAGCAATGCACAATCGTAGGATTCGATATCAATGGGCTCTTGAACACAGAAATTGGGCAGAAGAACAATGGCGTTTCGTGTGCTTTTCTGATGAGTCTCGTTTTGGTATGAGACCGGATACAAGACGTATACGACACTGGAGAACCCCTGGACGCCATAGTGATTAAAATCCTGCCAGGAAGTCCATCCTTATAGTGGTGGAACCATCATGGTATGGGCGGGTATTTGGATCGGCGGAAGAACTGAGTTGATTTGGATCAGAGGCAACCTCAACGCTCAAATTTATGCTGAGACGATTGTATCAGACGTCATCGTTCTTCTACAAGTGCAAATCGGTCCCTTATTTCAGTTAATGCATGATAATGCACGACCGCACACCGCAAGAGTTGTAAGACAGACTCTCGCCGCAGCTAACATCAATGTCCTGCCCTGGCCTGCTCAGTCGCCAGACTTGAACCCGATTGAGCATGCATGGGATATGCTACAGAGAATAGCTCTGCCGAATATGGAGGGTATCCAGTCGCAAGAAGACCTTTTTTGTTGTTGCAACGAACATGGGCGGCCATTCCACAGCGTGATTTGGATGAACTCATTTTGAGTATGCCAAACCGATGTTCTTGTGTTGTTAGTGTTCGCGGTAGAAACACGGATTATTAATTGTTTAAGTTACCCAATAAAATTTTAAAGAAAACTGTTATTTCAGTCTTTTTTTCGAACTTTAATGTTAGTGGTTCAAATGTCAAAAATCCCTTTATTAGGAAAATGGCAAATTTCTTTATGAATGCAAATGTGACTTGGTTTATCGTTACTGTGACAAACGATAACACTTTATTTGATGAATCCTTAAAGAACATTTTAATTGATATCAATCAGGAGAAAAGTTATTGCAAAAATATATGTTGATCCCTAGACACTTTTGATGTGTGTATTTTTTACCTATACAATTTTTATGAATAAAGAAAAGAAAAGCAGAATTTGATCAAAAAGTAATGTTTCTATAAAAAACCTAGAAACGTGTTGGTTGTTGTAAATTTCTCAAGATTTGACGAACATCTGCTGGCCAGATATTTTCCCGTTCAAAAGTTTGCAGTATGGAAAGAGTGGAAACTCTAACTCAATCAATCAAATCAAATCAAAAAAAGAGTATACACATGTATGGAATAACTCACTTGAAATTGATCTGGGACGCTCCTAAAATAATGGCGTGATTTGAATGAATTTGGTATTAAATTAAAAGGTAACAGTTGAACCTTCAAAATGGTTCCATTTTTAGGGTTCCGTAGTCAACAAGGAACCCTTATAGTTTCGCCATGTCCGTCCGTCCGTCCGTCCGCAGTTTAGCTCAGAGACGGACAGTACTAGAGAGCTGTAATTTGGTGTAAATATACGGATTTGTTGTGCCAAAAAAGTGGTAAAATAAAATCTCGTAAAATATTTTTTTTTTAGGGTACCTCCAGTACTTACACGTAAAGTCAGGATTTCTTTTTTCTCGCGTACCCCTTAGTGTGGGGTATCATTAAATAGGCCTTTAAAAAATAATGATAGTTTCCATTAACAATTTTTTGATAAAAAAATTCGTTTGTGAAATATTAAGCTTTAAAGTGCTAAATTTTGCTCGATTCGAGTGTCCCCCCCCTCTACCAGCTAAACGGTTATGCTTGGGGGTGTGAAAAAATTCACATTAGTAGTACATATAACGAAGTTTAAAAGAAAATTATCATGACTAAGTAGGCTTTACAACTTTACGAGTAATAGTCGACCAACTTATAAAATGTACTTGATATCATAAATTTTCTTAAACAAAATGTATCGGAGACAACTGCAAATGTAAGTTTGTCAACTTTATTTTTACAGCTTTTATAGGTATGTTTTTTGGGGATAGGTAGGTTTTTATCGTCAACTATTTTTAACTAAATTCAAAAAAAGGAGGAGGTTCTAAATTCCTTGTAATCTTTTTTCTTATGTATTTTCCCCGATTTCCCAAAGACTCCTGGACCGATTTTGAAAATTCTTCTTTTTAAAATTAAATTCAGCGAATCAGTTTAGTTAGTTCGCATAAGTATTTTGATGGGCAACTACGGAACCCTACACTGTGCGTGGCCCGACACGCACTTGGCCGGTTTTTATTTTTTAAATTAACTATTTAAGGTAGCGCGGAATCAGAGTAAGAGTCTATGCACACCACGCAAGACGCAGACGCGATACGCACGCAAGTCAGACGCAGCCTTATCTGCAGACCATTGCAAAATGTTGCAAACGCACGGCACCCGCTGCGGGTTATGGGACATCTCGCCCACAAAAAAACTGGCCCACAGGCCAGATGTCGCCTTTTTAAAATGTGCATGGGTATATTCGCCCGGATCAATATCCGGATAAGGTTCAAAGTGGTATGTACTTAAATAATCCTCCTGCTGAGAATTATTTGAACTTATGCTTGCCTAGTACTTTTGCTGATTTTATTATTATTAAACAGATATTATTTAAAAATATACGATTTTGCCGAAATATCCCTTTACTATTTACTAGAAGAAATTGATCCGGGCGAATATACCCATGCACATTTTAAAAAGGCGACATCTGGCCTGTGGGCCAGTTTTTTTGTGGGCGAGATGTCCCATAACCCACCGCTGCACCACCCCGGTGCGTTTGTATCGATACAGACGCGCCGGTGTCGAGCGTTTGAAAAAACGAGCTGTCGATACGTGTTTCAGAAACGCTCGTCGACCGACGACGGCGCCTTTAAACAACGGTGATGTGCATAGGCCCTAAGTGATCCAATTACTTTTGTGTATTTTAGTCATTTTGCTTTTAATTACAGCATGTACAGTATAACATTCAGAAGAATGACGAAATGGTATTTACAAATTGATCCAGTTTTCTGGCTATCTAACGACTATTTCGCGCTGAAGAACTTCATGAAAATCATGAAAGAGTTCAGTGAAAGAATCTTAGTGCATAGAGCTGAAAGATTGAAGGGACTTGAGGATGACACGAGGGGTCTAATGGACACGGAAGAAGACGATGGTGTTAATACTCAGCTTAGTGTTATAGACAGGTTTCTGCTGTCTCAGGAGTTGAATAAGGAGGAATTGTTGCAAGAGACGTTTACTATATTTACTTCGGTAAGTATTTACTATAATATTGCTACTATGTATTCATCATCATGATCATCATCTGCCAGAAGGCGTCCACTGCTGAACATAGGCCTCCCCCTTAGACCGCCACGATAACGCCACGCCATTATAACTACGAAAGTTTGTATGAATCGATTGATGATTGTTTGTTAGCGTGTAAAGTCGCAGTAAAGCTAGTTTAGTAAGCCATTTAATTTTTGACGTGATAACGTCTTAAATAATTCGATGGCCGCCTACACGCATGAAAAAAGATGACACCATGCGGCGTTACCTCGCTCTGTAGCGTTTCATAGCGGCGGCGTGGAAGCAACTAAGTGCAGTATTTTCTTATGACGTTGTCACGTTCAACTATCGTCAGTAAACCGACTTTACAGACAACCGATTTTTTCCTGAAAAATAAGTTATCTTTTAGAAATAGTTCTCGAAGCTACCTTGGCATTTGAGCGATGAATGAAGAACCCATGTGAAGAACAGTTTTGCATTTTTTGATAATCTGTTTTCTTTTTTTTTTCAATAAAATTATAGCTTAAAATGGAGCCTCAAGCAAGAGATAATACCTAAGTAATAGCTTAAAGTTTTATATCAATTTCAGAGCCAAGAAGCATCAGCAAAGATAACGTCATACGTCTTACTGATGATGGCCTATCACCCAAAATGTCAGGTAAATATTGAATTATTATTATATTTTTTGCACTAAGCTCCCATGGTGACTATCCAAGGTGATTCCTGGTTCCATGATGATGGAATACATGCCAATCTTCTTTGATGTAGGAACTAAGTATGCCTGAATTAGCATGGAACTTTTACTCAAAATACAGTTCTATAGATACAACGCGTAACGTTAATAGCGCAAAACCTCTTGTGGGGTACTCAGCCCATGTTACTGAACAATGTTTGTTCCAAGATTTTAGAAATTGGCACAACCACAACCCATAATACAGTAAATGCAATTCATCTTATTATTAATCCAACGCATTCGCATTAAGAGAATGTCTGTCTATTCTATCAGTGCCATTTATGCTCAACGAATAGACCGATTTTGAAAGCGCTTAGCTATAAATTATGCAAGTCTGTTAGGCGTTTGATGACAATCTGCTCTTGTGTATTGGATAATTTAGTTTATTTTAATTAATAACACCCTGAATAACACCACTGTAATCTATATTTCCAGGAAAAACTTTATGCAGAAATCAAGGACATTATTGGCGATGATGACAGATACGTGACAGATGATGACTTCAAACGGATGCCGTACCTTGAGATGGTATTCAAAGAGGTATTAAGGCTATTTCCCATTGGGGCTGCGCTGCAGAGAACCATCAGTGAAGATATAACCATAAGTGAGTAGTTAAAAATATTGTTTTGACTTCCGATGCAAAAGAGTGTGAATGTTTTACCGCTATGTGTCGGTCTTCGACATCGTAGCTCATAAACGGGTAAACCCATTCAAAAGCGGTTTCTCTTAAAGCAAGTTTTTAGGGTTCCGTAGTCAACAAGGAACCCTTATAGTTTCGCTATGTCCGTCCGTCCGTCCGTCCGTCCGTCCGTCCGTCCGTCCGTCCGTCCGTCCGTCCGTCCGTCCGTCTGTCCGCAGTTTAGCTCAGAGACGCACAGTACTAGAGAGCTGTAATTTGTATTTGTAAATATACGGATTTGTTGTGCCGAAAAAGTGGTAAAATAAAATCTCGTAAAATATTTTTTTTTAGGGTACTTCCTGTACTTGCACGTAAAGTGAGGATTTTTTTTTTCTCGCGTACCCCTTAGTGTGGGGTATCATTAAATAGGTCTTTAAAAAATAATGTGAGTTTCCATTAACAATTTTTTGATAAAATAATTCGTTTGTGAAATATTAAGCTTTAAAGTGCTAAATTTTGCTCGACTCGCGTGTCCCCCCCCTCTACCAGCTAAACGGTTATGTTTGGGGGTGTGAAAAAATTCACAATAGTCGTATATATAACGAAATTTAAAAGAAAATTATCATGACTGAGTAGGCTTTACAACTTTACGAGTAATAGTCGACCAACTTATAAAATGTACTTGAATATCATATTTTCTTAAACAAAATGTATCGGAGAACATGCTCTTCAACTGCAAATGTAAGTTTGTCAACTTTGTTTTTACAGTTTTTATGGGTATGTTTTTTGGGGATAGGTAGGTTTTTATTGTCAACTATTTTTAAATAACTTCAAAAAAAGGAAAGGTTCTAAATTCGTCGTGATGATCTTTTTTTTTTTATGTATTGTCCCCAATTTCTCAAAGACTCCTGGACCGATTTTGAAAATTTTTCTTTTTAAAATTAAATTCAGCGAATCAGTTTAGTTATTTCGCATAAGTATTTTGATGGGCAACTACGGAACCCTACACTGTGCGTGGCCCGACACGCACTTGGCCGGTTTTTAGCTTTCGTTTCAAAGTCATCAGTTTGTAGTGTTGGAAGAAAAAAAAAAAAAAAAAAAAAACTTACAACCTTTGATTTAAAATAAAGATTCCGACGAATTGAGAACCTCCTCCTTTTTTTGAAGTCGGTTAAAATGCAGACAAAGTGAGGCGTTGCGACTCTTGTATGTGGCCAGCTTTAAAGATACTTGTAAAGGGCTTTTTTTTCGAAATGAATGAAGCAATTATAATGAAACTTCACAGGCATACGCAGGTCTAAAAAGGAAAGATTTTCAGAATGTTTGATGAGCACGAAAAGTTTGACGATGCCGCCGCCACTGGTGCCAGCATCGCCAAACTATTGAAACCTTAACTTCTATATTTTTTTTCTTCAACTTCATCGTTTCTTACAGTAGTCCCTTTACGTAAAATACATTTATTTACTCTAGCTAGTAGAAATTTGATCACAAGGATGTCGCTATATTTTTGCTTGAACACGTTCCAGGCACCCACACTCTCCCAGCTGGCTGTTCTCTAGTAGCTCCAATCTATCACCTCCACCGCGACCCTAGATTCTGGTCCCACCCGGAACGTTTCGACCCAGAGCGGTTTAACCCTGAGAACACGAAGAAACGGAATCCAAACTGCTACATACCGTTCAGCTTGGGACCTATGGATTGCCTGGGTAAGATTTGCTTTGCTTTTGGTGTTGATAAGTTTATCTTTACGGTTACCCAATGGGTAAAACTGGTGGCCTCCATGAACTCTTAAAATTCATCATCATCATCATCAGCCTATTAATGTTCCCACTGCTGGGACTCAGGCCTCCTCTCTGTGAGAAGGGATGGGCCATATTCCACCACGCGGGCCCAGTGCGGATTGGTGGATGTCACATGTCTTCGAATTTTTGGTTCTAGGACATGCCGGTTTCCTCACGATGTTTTCCTTCACCGTTTTGAGAGCAGTGGTGATGAAATAAATTACACAAAGTAATGTGCCTGCCGGGATTCGAACCCACGACCTACAACTCGTAAGTCGGGGCCGATACCACTGGGCCACCACTGCTCGAACTCTTAACGCCATCCAGAAATGAGAAAGCGAGCCAGAGCCATCTAGGCTATGAGAAATAAATGGCGCTAAACGACTTCTGTAGTTCTGTCTCTTTCCCACAGCCTAAAATGGATCGCGTTAAGAGCTCGTGGTAAGGTTCCAGGACCCCATATTACTAAGAATCCGCTGTCCCTCTGTCCAGGCTTTATATATAACCGTGAACCGATCATGAACCGTGGTTACATTATGCTCAGAAGACGAGCTTGCTCTAAGCCCCTTCGTACACTAGGCAACGCAAGTCTCCGATATTTTACGAATTTGGTATCCATTGACGCTTGCCTGTATGCAATACTCGCCTGGATACCAAAGTCGTACGGTATCCAAGACTTGCGTCCAGTGACCAGACTTATCTCATGAACAGTGATAGTTACAGTAAGCTCGTCTTCTGAGCATGAGGTGCCAGGTTCTATTCCCGGAAAGGACAAAGTGTTACTGAGTTTTTCCATGACTTCTCAGCCACTGCGGCAACCGTACCGTCTAAGGCCCTTCGTACACAAGGCGACTCAAGTTTCCGATACCTTACGACTTCGGTATCCAAGCGGCTATCGCAATACAAACCCATAGAGGTTCGAACACAAGCACGCGTCAATGAATACCGAAATCGTAAGGTATCAGAGACTTGCCTCACCTGATGTACGAAGGGCTAACTGATTTTTATTCTATCTTTTTCAGGAAGGTTCTTCGGTACAATGCTGGTGAAGACCATTTGTACTAGAATACTAAGAGAATACGAAATCACTTCGACGGAGTCCTACGACGATCTTCGAGTAATCATATCTATTTCTGTCGCCTCAATGAACGGGTTTCCTATTATGTTGAATCCGAGGAAGAAGATTATGAATACATGAAACTTTATGCTCCTTAGAAAACTAAAAATAAACCGACTTCTAAAGAAACACAAAAAGTGTAAAATATTAAAAGTTAAAATTGGAAAAACGGTGGCAAAAAACTCAAGGAAAAAAAGAAACTAAGTCATGATTAGTCCGGTCAATTTAGACATTCGAGGTTACATAAAGTCGGTTCCATTTAAGCAAGCTGAATTTCTGTGAAGTTTTTATGTTCATAAACGACTAATTATGCAAACAATGTCAAAAGATTTCCCCATCATCCCCTGTAATGGGGTAAAAAAAATATTCAAGGTCAAAGCCAAAAAAATGAGTTTTTTCCGCGATTTTCAGCAAAACGGTAACTTGATGTTTATCATACAAGTACCTCAGACATAAAATTGTAGATCATAAAATTATCTACCTAAAAATGTATTAATTTTTTTTTGGCTTACGAGCCACCGTTTCAGAGATATAACGATTTAAAAGCCTTATAAAAGTTGTTATCGTCAAGTGCATCTAATGAGGTATTGTGTACTTAGCGCGTTTTTTTTAACGTGGTTTCCCCAGTAGGCCTACTCCGCGGGGTCAGTTGTGATCCTGTTTATTGTAAAACTATTGCAAAATGACGGAAATGTTCATTTAAGATTGGGAAAGCGTAAAAGCGATGTAAATAAAAAAAAAAGTGTTGAAGTTTATTCGTCTCATTCGTAAGTTTCAAAATCTTGTTCTTCTTCTCGATCTTCTTCTCCTGCTTCTTCATCATCTTCATTTTGGATGCAAGTAAATTGAACACAGGGACAGGCACGCTTTTATCTTTCCCAATCTTTGCAAAAATTTCCGTTATCTTTGCAATAGTTTTACAATAAACAGGATCACAACTGACCCGTGGAGTAGGCCTACTGGGGGAACCACGGAAAAAAAACGCGCTAAGTACACTACCTTATTAGATGCATATGACGATAACAACTTTTATAACTTTTTGAATCGTTATATCTCTGAAACGGTGGCTCGTAAGCAAAAAAAGTGACTTAACACATTTTTATCGAGATAATTTTATGATCTACAATTTTTGTCTGAGGTACTTGTATGATAAAACTTACCGTGATTTGCTGAAAATCGCGAAAAACTTTTTTTTTTACCTTTGACCTTGAATATTTTTTTTTCCTTACAGGGGAATGATGGGGAACTTCTAGACATTGTTTATAATTATGTTTTGAATAACTTCACAAAAATTCAGCTTGCTGGGACTTTATGTAATTTCACTCACATTTTTTTGTCTAAATTGACCGGACTATGATTGTCTATGCTAGTTTTATGTTTGTAAACGCAAACACGGCAAAGGAAAAATTTCTAGTGCAGAGCAATGTTTTTGATAGTTTAATTTTATTGTTTTTTTAAAGTCGGTTCCATTTTTTTATTTTAACTTTAACCCTTCTTAATGGGTCTAGGCGTACCTAGTATTTTATTGTGTGATTATATAAAAAAACGTGGGAACAATTAAATGCAATCGAAGCATGTACTACTGAACCAAACTGAAAGAAGTTTTTATGTGACCATATACGACTGATATACTGCAAAAAAAATCAAAATCGATTTACCCAGTCGTAAGTAAATTATGATAATTATTATGGGGTAACAAACATTTGAATAAAATTCGAATTGAGTAAAAGCCAATTCCCTTTTTATTTGAAATTATTTGAGTTTTTTTCCATTATGCCTCGGTGTCACTTTAATGGTGTATCCCCCTTCAACATACGTGGACACGGCCACGTTCAACTTGATGTTGTCCAAGCAAATAGCCGGTTCTAAACGCGCATATCGGAGCACCCATACTACTATTGACTTGACCAGAACTTGGGCGTATATTCGACCTGAAAATGAAAAATAAATTTAATGTTTTTGGCTGTAACAGCGATTATAGTTGAGGCAGAAAATTATGGCTTGTTTAAAAGCCTACCAGAAAAGTAACTGATTTAAAAGGAACCAAAACATCCTTTCTTCCATAATGGACAAATGGTCACCAAATTGTGTACTGTAGAAATTAACCTATTTTTTGTAATAATCAAAAAAATCAACCTAAGCTAAGCAGGGCCGACGAAGCCCTGCTTCGCGGGGCTTCTATTTCTGCGTGCAAGGTTTAGAGGAACCTAACCAAACCGAACTTCGGGGTGTCCCTGAAATCTTGCTAAAGCTAATAATTTTAGATTTGGTAAGCATTTATTCATTTTGGTAGGTATACAAAAAGAATTATTGAGGAGCATTTAATAAAAATTGTAGCCGAAAATGTGCATCAGGAATGAGAGCCCGTTTTTTTTTCCAGTAGATCAACTTGGGTTTTACTGGCCACACTAAGAGCATTTGCCGTTTATTTTCACCATAATAATCGTATTGACTTCCACGGTATTTGCCGTTAGTGTGACCCTAACGCCAAGTTAAAAAAATAATAGATACCTATGCAGTCCATTGGTCCTATACTGAATGGCATAAAAGAGTTCGGATCCCGATTTTTCTCGTTCTCTGGCAAAAACCTTTCAGGCTTTATCTTGTGAGGTTCCTCATAATTTCGAGGGTCTCGGTGCATTATGTGTATTTGCACCGCCAAGGAAGTACCCGCTGGTATGGTATATTTTCCTGAAACATCAAGATAAAATTGAATGAGCTGGTTAAAATATAAAAATTCCTACCGTGATAGATCGATATGTACACACGAGTACACATTAAGCTATACAAAAACAGTTTGTCTTGCACTCGTTTTTTATGATCTTTACGCACATTGAACGGTCAGCTTATAATAGTTTTGCATAGCTTTATGTGTAGCCGTACGAAACAAAATTAAATAAATAAGCGACTGTCACACTGTCAGCTTGGGTGCTCCCACATCTATCGTCACACTGCTTTTTCGTCGCCCTTTCTCTTCTGTCGCTTAGAACTGCCATTTGCTAGACCGAGACAATGCGATAGCACGCGGCCGCCTCGAGGATTCCGCCGCGTGCTATCGCATTATGCTTTCTGTCTCGGTCTAGCAAATGGCAGTTCTAAGCGCATCAGCCATAAGCCCCTCATTACCGTGTCCCCGTAACATAAAACATAAAGGGCTATTAAAGGATACCGTGGATTTTAGTCCGTACTTAAGTCTGACGGTCCCTCCCGCTCCGCCCGTGGGGGTACGACTCATTTGATGATTTTACCACGCTAAAAAAAGCCTTATTCTTTCCACAAAACTACATTAGGCATACCTTCATTGATTGTAATGTCCTCCATGACTGTCCTTTGTATCAGCGGTGCTATGGAGAAGTACCGCAATACCTCCTTATAAACTAAGTCTAAGTTGTGGAGCTGCTTTAAATCTTCCCTAGTGACAGGACCATATCCACCGACCACTTCCATTATTTCATTGTACACCTTGTCCTAGAAATGCATTTAACACTGTTTTAAGCTTTCACGGTTTGACGCTTTTCGGGTTACACAAGGTAAACACGGGTTCAATGCAGTTTCCCGCGATCATGGCGCTTGCAACAGCGTCGAAATATCGGGAACTCGAACAAAACACTTTATCACGGAAGATATCCCGTAAGTGACATTTTTTTAGAAATTAAATGCATCGTTTTAAAGAAAAGTGCTTTTGTAAATATGGTACGCACAGGCCCATTGCCAAATCTAGAATGCATATCTACCTACTATCTGCTTCTAAAAAGCAGAGGTAGCCCAGTGCTATCGGCCTCGACTTACGAGTTGTAGGTCGTGGGTTCGAATCCAGGCAGGCGCATAACTTTGTGTAATTTATTGCATCACCACTGCTCACAAAACGTTGAAGGAAAACATCGTGACGAAACCATGTCCTATAACCAAAAAATTCGAAAACATGTCCACCAATCCGCACTGGGCTCGCGTGGTGGATTATGTTATGGCCCACTCCCTCTCATAGAGGGGAGACCTGTGTCCCGGCAGTGGGAACATTAATAGGCTGATGATGATCTGCTTCACGAAATTCCTATGGCCAAAATTCTATAACGAACGTATTGGACACAAATTGACGTAATTTAAATAGACCACAGTTAGGCTTCCGATAGAGTAGATCACCATTTCCTTAGTAATTAGTTTTAAAATAAACGGATCCGAGGAAGTTTAAATCGTTGATTTACTTCATTCCTTAATTTCAGTCGTTAAGCTGCAGTTATCTAACATTTATAGCTCGATTACCTTTTAGCGGTGTTCCTCAAGGTTCTGAGACGGGTCAATTGCTTTAAGTATGAAATCGCCCCATACTTGAAATCATCATTATATTTTGTTTTAGAAAACGATCAACTCTCCAATCGTTTATGCCAATGTCTTTATTACCAAATACGAACTAGGTAATACACCGGATCACACAGGAATCTTACATCGCTAAAGCATGGTCGTATAGAAAAATCCGCATAACATCAACTGAGCAGGATGTATTAATTGGGACGTCTACAAAATCATCCGCTTTTACAATGAAAAGCTTTTTATACTACTAGCAGCCCGGTACGTGCTTCGCTACGAAGTGTCAATTTGACAGCAAAATCCCCATGAACAAAATTATCCGCCATTTATAGAATTCATTTGTTAAAAAAACAAGTGATACTTACCTAAATGATGAATCGCTCGACCGATTTTGTGCAAACTTCACAAGCCATCTACTAAATAGTCCGAACAAGGCCTAATAATTTGGTTTGGATAGGTGGAGCCCGTTCTTAAGTTATAAAATTACAACGAAAAGTGGCATTGATTTTTATATGTATAGATAGAAGATGACTAATGCTTTCTTCAGAAGAAAAGTACTCTTCTTTAAATGAAACTGGATTTCATACCTGCCAATCTGGAAGGTGTGCGAGAACCATGAGCAAGGCCGATGCTACTTTAGCTGTTGGTTCTTGACTCTGAAAAGTAACAAAGTTATCACTTAGAGTCTTAAATAATAAAATGTCTTCCGTGTTCAAAACAAAACAAAGTTTTCGTGAGACCACTTCTGATAAAAGTATTCAAAGAGTGAGTCACGTTCACACTTAAATGTAAAATAATCGCACGAAACTGTAATTTTCATTCCTTTTTTTTTTTGGCTCCGTTTCTCAGTGACCTAAGAATCTGAGACATTCTATCCAATATTTTTCAACTAAACAAAGCAAAGAATAACGTACTCACCGAGGTGAACACAGTCATAGTTTCCAGCTTCAGTTCTTTCTCACTCAGTTCTTTTGAGAGTATAAATCTGTCTACGGGGCCCATACATTCAGGAATGGACACCTCCAATGCTTTTCTCCTCTTCTTTATAATATCAGTTGCGAATTCATCGATAATCTTTATGTAAGTTTCTTGCAGCTTCTTTTTTCCAGACAACCAGTAAAATAATGGAATCCGAAGCCACCATTGCGTCATCTTGGCGAATACTAGTGCATACATGCTGTGAAAAAATCAAATTAGGAACTGCATAAAATGGGCCTTTTCTTGTGTTCTGAGCAATCCAAGTCAAAAACGCCAAGGTGAGCCTTAAACGACCCACTTCTTTTATTAGTCTATTTTAGTTATTTTCATATCGTCATGTCCCACAGCATTCTGCAGTGGGGCAAAGCCGCTGATAACCAAAATTTATTTTTGCCATAGAAACAAGCGATTAGTGCGTTTTACAAACTAGGTGCACGAAATTCTCTATAAGATTTTTTTAAAGAGTTTGTTATTTTCACAGTGGCTGCAACTTCAACTTGTAGAATAAAAGTAGCGATATTCATCCCCATTCGAACTCCTTCCTCCCCCTTTCTTCCCATGAGGCTATTACAGAACCAGCCAAAGACACTTGAAAAAGCCTACTGCCGTAGCAGTCGGGATAATATCTGTTCATTACATTGGTTAAATACTGTAAGCATAATGAAACACTATTATCCAACATTTTGTTGAAACTGACTGAAAAATATAACCGTTTGTCTCAAACTGACCTTGGTGTGTACTCGAGCAACTTATCCAACATGTGCAAATTTTCAGAATCCTCCTTTGATAATCCTAAGAGCGTTTCTGAAATTAAAACCACATAGTTACTTGGTAGTTATTAGTTAATGAGGGATTTTCTTTTTATGTTTTCCCTAGTCAATGGATAGATGGCGCTGAACTTGATAATTATGTTTCTTCAATGAACGAACGTCACGTCATTTTTTAATTTTTTTCACTTGGATGTAATTTTGAGATCGTAAAACAAAAAGTACATGTCATGTCATTGTCAGTCACATCACATCGCACAAATGGCATTTTGAAAATAAGGAAAAAGAAAAAAATATTCATTTACCAGTCATTTATGAGTTGTCCACGCCAGAAAGAAAATGTCCCAAGAGAAAAAGAAGAGAAGTCTGTGCCTCGTGGATTTGTCCAAAAATGAAGGCATACATCTTTTTCCTAGAGTAACATCGTCAGTTCAACGCCATCTATAGAGTCCTTGGAAACTACTTTTTTTTAACTCCTAAAAGAAAACCTCTCATTGGTTGTTATCTCATTCTTGTGGCTCAATTTTTTTCACCACTTCACCTAAGTAAAATAAATAGTATATTTTGGTATCAAAGGCACTGGTTTTCATCAAGTAGTTTGAGATTTGAAGTGTGCCGAATTGATAAGCCAGATGAATGAGAATGTTAGGAAAACAGAATTTAATCCTGCTCTATTATTAAAGCGGCGCTAGTCGCGAGCTCGAACTCACTGGCAGGCATGGTCAAAAACCATGATATTTCACCTGAAATCGAGCCATACTGTTCATGGTGCGCGATCGTCATCCCTCCGTGGAGAAAACAGGGGAATAGTAGATTGTTATACAAGGGTGGAAAGGAATCAATTCCCATACGAGGTATTTAGACGCACGAGCGAAGCGAGGGCGGCTATAGTCCGAGTGGGAATTGATGACTTTCACCCGTGTTAAACACTCTATTTTCATTTCAAATATAAGGAAAGTAAAAAATAGTAGTTTTTCTATATTATGGACTTTGATAGTAATAACACGAGCAGTACCTATTTAAGTCTTTTTTAATTTAAATTTCAAATATGGAACACACCGCCCGCGTCACCGCCGCGGGCCATCCCACTATAATATGTTTTTTTTTTAATTCACATTGGCCGTATACACTCACAAGACCGCAGCATTTTTTTTTAATCGATATTTTTCTTAATTATTAAAAAAAAATTATAGCCGACTAACAACTAATTTTAGTTCTATTTTTAAAATTCATTCCCGCCCTAGGGAGGGAAGCAATTACTATGAGTCTTTCCCGCCCAAGGGAGGGAAGCATCGTTTTCGACCCGCTGCTCTGATCAAACAAACACTACTTTCCGAGTATGAGAAATGAAAAACATTATTCTGTGAGATGCACGATCATTGCGAGTAAAAGGCGCGCGGAAAAAAAAACGAAACGGCCTTTGGAAGAAGGGGTTTTATAAAAAAACCACTGCATCAATCAAATTTCAAATGAAGTTTATGGAATTCGTCGATAAATGTGCTGTGTCGTTATGGACTTTGTTTTGGAAATTTGATGCTTCTTTAATTTCTAATTTACGCCCTAAGTTGTGTTAAAATTAGCAATAAAAAAGAATCTTTGGAAGTTTGTAACTTTTTGATAGCTTGTTATTTCGAAATTCTGTTTCCGTTCAAACAAAATTAATAATGAGACAAAATGATATCATGTTTAACTTTGGATGTACAGTGTCAAATGGTGGAGTAATATCCCAACGAAATTTCTATGGAAATGCTGACTAGTTTCACCTTAAGGCCGCATAACCAGAAAGTTGGCAACGTTGCTAGTAGCTGTCAAATATTTGACAGCCATTTGCGCCATTGCCAACTTTCAGAATATGCGCTCTTAATAATAGAGGATTAAAGGTAAACTTACGGTTAACACACTGTGTGGTACACTTGACGACATCTTCAAAGACATTGAAAGACACGTTCGGATCCTTACGACTGAGGACCTTGGCCAGCTGCTCAGCCTCCACGTTCATGATAGGCGTGAAAAACTCCACAGACTTCTTGTTGTAAGATGGTGTTGCGATTTTCCTGTGTTTGCGCCAGACCGTCCCTATCAATAGAGATGTTTAAATTAATGTAATGGGCGACTTATACATCCCTTCTTTCCTTAACTAAAATCAAAATCTAAATAGGTGTACATATACGAGTATGATTGTATAACTCAAAGATTACTGACTGACATAGTGATCTATCAACGCACAGCCCAAACCACTGGACAGATCGGGCTGAAATTCGGCATGCAGGGTATAAGATGTTATGACGAATGTTATGATGAATTGATTAAAATCCTTTCTCAGCGGAGGCCTAATCCGCTGAGAAAGGCTTTTGATCAATTCTACTCCCAAGGGGATAAAATAGGGGGTAAAATTTTGTATTAATTTTGTCAATTACAAAAATACATTGTTAAGTTCCGATATCCACGCGAACGAAGTCGCGGGCACAGCTAAGTGTTAATAAAATACGTTTCACTTAATAGAACTGAATAAATCGAAATTCAGGTACGAGTATACTATGTAGGCAAGCATAATTATTAGAAGTTGGAAGACTATTATTAATTAAAAATTGCTTTGCGCAGATTATATTAAAAATTGCTTTGCGCGATGCTGGTCGTGCTCCACAACAATAAAGGTCAACTTATTAATTAGGTATGTAGCACGCACAATTAATGTAGAAGCTACAGAAGATTGTAAAACTATATACCTAGTTGCATTGTATCGATTCAATTTCTTTAACCATAACCACTTCAAAAAAAAAGGAGGTTATCAATTCGACCCGTGCCCAGTTTTCGTAGTTATATGTTAGTCTACATAATTATATCAGCGTCTGAACAAATGTGCCTTTCAAAAGTGTATTATGTACTTATGTACCCGTACTATGTTTATTTTTATGTTTGTGTTCGCATAACTCCGGAATAACAAGTCCGATTTAGGAAATTCTTTTTTTGTAGTTGTAGGTATTGTTCAAATATGGGAATACTGCAAGTTTCATCAAAATCGGTTTACAAGACAGCTTACCTCCCGCAATAATGCCATATCCAATGAATGGCACAAAACATTCATAAGTTGGCCCTTTTTCGTTCACTTTTGTGCTGGACAGTAATTCCTGGAATCACATAATTGGTATCGTTTTTTTATTTCCATAAATTGTTAGTAAATAACGGAAAATAAACTATTCATTTGTATTATAAGTATGTAGTAAGGCCTAGTTCAGACACGGCGGGAACCGCGTGATTCTCGCGCGGGAATCGCGCGGTTATGTCTGAACGATTACATAATAACTCATACAAATAACATACAAATTAGACTCACGCGATTTCCATGCGATTCTGAAATCGCGTGGCTCCCGCCGTGTCTGAACTAGGCCTTAGACATCAAGTGATGTACCACTGATTGAAGTAAGACGACTCATCTTTGGATGAGTCATGCATGAGCGGATGTCGCGTTAGAAGTGCGTGTCGCAGGGGAGCGTTATTCACACGGCTGCACTCAAGCTGGGCAAGCCTCAACTATATGCTGGACTTGGTGCTGGACATAGTCAGGCATTTTGGCTGCGTGTCCGGCCAAATTCGACCGGCTCTTGTTTGACCATTTTTAGGGTTCCGTAGTCAACAAGGAACCCTTATAGTTTCGCCATGTCCGTCCGTCCGTCCGTCCGTCTGTCCGCAGTTTAGCTCAGAGACGCAGAGTACTAGAGAGCTGTAATTTGGTGTAAATATACGGATTTGTTGTGCCGAAAAAGTGGTAAAATAAAATCTGGTAAAATAATTTTTTTAAGGGTACCTCCAGTACTTACACGTAAAATCAGGATTTTTTTTTTCTCGCGTACCCCTTAGTGTGGGGTATCATTAAATAGGCCTTTAAAAAAAAATGATAGTTTCCATCAAGAGTTTTTTGATAAAAAAATTCGTTTGTGAAATATTAAGCTTTAAAGTGCTAAATTTTGCTCGATTCGAGTGTCCCCCCCCCTCTACCAGCTAAACGGTTATGTTTGGGGGTGTGAAAAAATTCACAATAGTAGTTTATATAACGAAATTTAAAAGAAAATTATAATAACTAAGTAGGCTTTACAACTTTACGAGTAATAGTCGACCAACTTATAAAATGTACTTGAATAATACGTTTTCTTAAACAAAATGTATCGGAGAACATGCTCTTCAACTGCAAATGTAAGTTTGTCAACTTTATTTTTACAGCTTAAATAGGTATGTTTTTACGGTATGTTTTTTGGGGATAGGTAGGTTTTTATCGTCAACTATTTTTAACTAACTTCAGAAAAAGGAGGAGGTTTTCAATTCGTCGTAATCTTTTTTTTAAGTTCAGCGAATCAGTTTAGTTAGTTCGCATAAGTATTTTGATGGGCAACTACGGAACCCTACACTGTGCGTGGCCCGACACGCACTTGGCCGGTTTTTTATTTATTTTTGGCATGGTTTCCGCTCCGCACGCTTCATGTTATACCGCTAGTGCAAGCTAGCGGACAAGCACTAGCAGCGCTCGCTTGCGTTACACGGCGAGAGGAATTTTATATCGTAGAAACGTACTTTAAGTACTTTTTTCTGTTTTAATTTAAAAATATTGGTCGTGCCTTTGGACAAAAACTAAAGTTGTCCGGTTTTTTCTCCTAAACGTCTTGTTAATCTGACTGGTCTGTCCGGCTTTTCTGTTTAAAGACCAACTTCTAGGCAAGCGGGCGGACTATCCAGTTGTTATACACGGGATAGATATAGTTTAGAGGGAGGGAGACGGAGAGGCTAGTTATACACATAATTATATGTATATACTCACTCTAATATCAGTAGGATTTGTCACGCTTATGTTGAGCTCCGGACCCAGCCAGAACCGGAAGTATTGCCCATAAGTTTTGTGCATCACCTCTAATTTTTGTAGAAATTCTGAAATAGATATAAATAATTTATAACAGCTAAATCATGCACGATATTTATATTCCAAAATGGTTTCGTCAAACTCTAAAGCGCCATTTAGACGGAGCAAGAACTCGTATGCGAGTTTCACTACATTGCGGCATTTGTTTCATTGCGGCATTTGTTTCATTAACTGATTTTTGATTTTTCATTCACATCATTTGATTGATCATTTGTTCTACCTATAAATTCCGCAATGTAACGCAACTCACGTTCGAGTTCTTGCATCGTCTAAATGACGCTTTAAACACTAGATGAGGCTAGGGTTGCCATCCGTCCGGGTTTTCCCGGATTTGTCCTGGTTTAGAGGGCGTTCAGGGAGCGTCCGGGGGAAGGTTTTATTTGTATTCCGGGTTTAAAAATTAAAAGTCTTGTCCCGCCAGATATTCACGCACACTTCTCAGCGTCTCCCCACTCCTTCTGACGCAGTTGCCAAGATGGAGATGCACACTCATGTCTGGGTTCTGGACTCTAAAATCCAGGGTTTTCACGCGTCTTGTCCTGGTTTTTAAATTTTAGAGATGGCAACCCTAGATGAGGCCAGTGTTTAGTACTTGATTACTCTGTGATTAAACATCCGAAACAAACTCGGAGGTCACAGTCTTCTAAAATCCAGATAGGTATTATTGTGTTGATAAAGTTATGTGAGAACCATGGAGGTCTGAGATAGGATAGGATAGGACCGATTGGAAGCTGCTTGCACGCAGCGTGATCCTGTGATTTTCATCAGACCGCCTCACGCTGAGCTTGCCAATACGTGGTCTCCATTCGAGAACCTTACGACCCATTATAAATAGGTATATAACAAAAATCAAAAACTACAAAAACCTGCATTTATTTTAAACAAAAAAGGTCAATGTAGAGAAAGAATATTTTTTTTTTTTTTGTTATTTTACACGAAAAGTATACAGTAGAAAATATACTTAACAAAAATCAAAAACTACAAAAATGAGAAAAGTTCCGTATTTACTTAATCTTCATATTCACAAAACAAAAAAAAAAAAAAAAAACATAAGACATAGGTACAGACAAAAAAAGGTCAATGTGTATGTGAAAGGAATAAATTTATTGTTCTAGTTATTTTACACGAAAAGTGTACAGTAGGAAAAGCAAACAACTTACGTCCAGGATTGATCATAAACATGAGCGCATTACCGAGTATTGGTAACGCTGGTGGACCTGGCACCTTAGCTGCAACTTCCATCATTCGCCTGTGAGTCCACCTCCAGTACTGCCAACATAAGAACCCGGCTGCCGCGACCACTGACAGCGCCACAACCCAGGACATGGTGGCGACTGAGAAACGAAACTTCAATTTATTTAAAAGGCAGGGTACAGGTGGGCGGGCACGCCACGATTGCGGTGACAAGACCCCTCTTTGAGGAGTAGCTGGAGAGGCGTCATGGCGTCCTCACCTTCCGCTTGACACAGGCCCTTTACGGGCCAGGAATGTTTCGGGAGGTTCCTGTGTCTGTGTCGTATTAGAAAGGAAGACACCTGGATGTCACCGCTGCAAGGATCGCCCGGAAGACACGGTGGAGCATACGGTGCAGGACTACTCCGCTTGGGCAGAGGATAGCCGTGTCTCATTTTATCAACAAAAAAAAAACCGGCCAAGTGCGTGTCGGGCCACGCACAGTGTAGGGTTCCGTAGTTGCCCATCAAAATACTTATGCGAACTAACTAAACTGATTCGCTGAATATAATTTTAAAAAGAAGAATTTTCAAAATCGGTCCAGGAGTCTTTGAGAAATCGGGGAAAATACATAAGAAAAAAGATTACAACGAATTTAGAGCCTCCTCCTTTTTTGAATTTAGTTAAAAATAGTTGACGATAAAAACCTACCTATCCCCAAAAAACATACCTATAAAAGCTGTAAAAATAAAGTTGACAAACTTACATTTGCAGTTGTCTCCGATACATTTTGTTTAAGAAAATATGATATTCAAGTACATTTTATAAGTTGGTCGCCTATTACTCGTAAAGTTGTGAAGCCTACTTAGTCATGATAATTTTCTTTTAAACTTCGTTATATATACTACTAGCACTACGCCCGCGACTTCGTCCGCGTGATTTTCGAACTTTGCCTTTGAGAATTTCTAGTCCCAGCCACCCTCTATAAAGGATACTGTTGGAAAAACTAAATCCGTATTCAACAATTTAAGACTCCTAACTATCAACACCAATACAAACTTTTAGGGGTCGAATTTCGTATCATCCTCTCTCAGTGAGATCCTGTATCCTAAATAGAACCCCCCTGCAATGTTGAGTTTTCTAATTACAAACACCAAAGACAATCCCTAAGGGGTCCTAAAACAACCCCCATGCTGAAACTCCTAGCATTTGTAGCAACAAAGTTTCATACAAACTGTCAATCCCATAAACAACCCCTTAGGGCTAGAATTTCAGAACATAGTGCCTTAGTGTGCAGTTACGTCATAAAAGAACAACCTTGCAAAATTTAATACTCCTAGCATTTTGTAGAAACGAAGTCATACAAAATATCAACCCCTTATGGGTCTATTTTCACAAAACATCCGCAACTACGTCCAAAAAGAATCTCTATGCATGATTTGAGTCTCCAAACTATCAACCCCGTAAAGTCCCCTTAGGGGTCGAATTTCGCAAAACCGTTTTAGTGAACATTTTGGTCTTAAAAAGAACCCCTCGCAAAATTGAAGACGCCTAGCACTTGTAACAAAGTTTCATATAAACTATGAAAAACAAAAAAAAACCCCTTTGGGGTCAAACTTTGCAAAATCCCGTTATGGTGTGCATCTTAGTCCTATAAAGGAACCCGATGCAAAATTTGAGGCTTCTCGTACTTTTAGTAACAGAGTTTCATACAAACTGTCAACCCCAAAAACAACCTCTAAGGGATTGAATTTCGCAAAATCCCGTGTTAGGTATTACTCACGTCCAAAAAAGAACCCCTATGTAAAAATTTGAATATCAATACTATCAACCCCAAAAACAACCCCTTAGGGGTCGAATTTCTCAAAACTTCCACCTTGGTGAGGATTTACATCTTAAAAAGTACCACTATGAAAGATTTGAGATGCTTAGCACTTGTACTAAAAAAGTTTCATACAAACTATCGACCCCAAATACAAACCCCTCAGGGGTCGGATTTCGCAAAATCCCGTCATGGTGAGCATCTGCGTTCTAAAAAGGCACCCCATGCAAAATTTGGAATTCCTAGCACCTGTAGTAGCGAAGTTTCATACAAACTATCAACCTCAAAAACAACCCCTTAGGGGCCGAATTTCGCAAAATCCGTTCTTAGTGCTCACCTACGTGGTATAAGGAGGGCTTATGCCAAACTTCAAGTTTCTAGGCCCAGCGGTTTGGGCTGTGCGTTGTCAGATCAGTCAGTCAGTTTTGAATTTTATATATATAGACTATTGTGAATTTTTTCACACTCCCAAACATAACCGTTTAGCTGGTAGAGGGGGGGGACACTCGAATCGAGCAAAATTTAGCACTTTAAAGCTTTATATTTCTCAAACGAATTTTTTTATCAAAAAATTGTTAATGGAAACTATCATTATTTTTTAAAGGCCTATTTAATGATACCCCACAATAAGGGGTACGCGAGAAAAAAAAATCCTCACTTTACGTATAAGTACTGGAGGTACCCTAAAAAAAAATATTTTACGAGATTTTATTTTACCACTTTTTTGGTAAAACAAATCCGTATATTTACACCAAATTACAGCTCTCTAGTACTGTGCGTCTCTGAGCTAAACTGCGGACAGACGGACGGACGGACGGACGGACGGACATGGCGAAACTATAAGGGTTCCTTGTTGACTACGGAACCCTAAAAATCGACTGTAGTATAGACCCTCTTTTTTTTTAGCTTGGCAAAATCATCAAATGAGTCCTCCCACCCCGGGCAGGGCGGACGGACTGTCAGACTTGTTCTGACTAAAATCCACGGTGTCCTTCGGTAGCCCTTTGTGTGCCGGAGTCGCGGTATACGTATGTCCCGCAAAGTATAACCCTCTTCAATTCTACATTAATTCACTTCAACTTTAAAACAATAATAGGCGGGTCGCTAAGTATCGCTATTAAAAATCTATAAAGACGACTTGTTTGTTGTATTACATCCATTAAATACGGTACATTAAAAACTTAAAAAAAAATGTATGTAGGTATTTAGCCACTTTCAAAAACCACCACAAAAGAGGTATAAAACAAGCAATATTCGGAAGACAGCTTTTTTTAAAATTTATTTTTCTTGTTGGCGTAGTGGCTGAGCAATACCACTGCATATATTATTATACAGTGTGTTGTAATGCCACCTGGAGGGAAAGTACTCTTAATACTGCAGACAGAAAATTTTGCTCAAAGGAAACATGCTTTTATTTTTGAATAGAAAGCAAACTGCATTCAAAGATTTCCAAAAATTCTGTTCTCCCAACCGGGAATCGAACCGGCTAAAATCTGAAAAAATTATACCCTGTACCTTTATTGCACCG
Organism: Agrotis segetum; assembly: GCA_036375495.1. Lineage (NCBI taxonomy): Eukaryota > Metazoa > Arthropoda > Insecta > Lepidoptera > Noctuidae > Agrotis > Agrotis segetum. The sequence goes on from JAQSVV010000039.1 coordinate 5,700,501, forward strand.
ATCGTTAGGGTCATAGGGTCAATTATAAGGATGAAATCTGTCAAATCAAATCAAATCAAATCAAATCGTTTATTTCAACTAGGCCAATTACAGGCACTTATGAATTGTCAAAAGACATAAAATAAAACAAGTATAAAAATAGTTATGGTGCTACGGTCCCAGACACAAGACATAAAAACTGTGAAAGTACCGTAGGTGCTCATTCCAAGGTGTAGATCTCTATGGAGAAGAATGAGCAAGAAACTCCATGGACACTCTTTTTCAATCGCCAAAATTATTACAAAAATTTTTGTTACATCATTCATCATCAGATGGTACATTATGTGAGAACGATGTGGCAAGATAATAGTGTCCATAGTAAAATAAAAAGACAATTCAAAATAAAGTTATTAATAATTAAAATAGACCGTGGCAGCTAAGAGATGACCAGTCACGACTGACAGCGCCCGTTCACGAACATGACACATGCATCAGCATCACTCAGCTCAACCATTTGAACGGAACTAAATGATCCGACACACGCGCCACCGCCAGCGAGACATTAGAGTGAGCATGACATAATCTCAACCGCCAGGGTCATTCAAGTCATTAAAAGACGTGGGTATCTACTCATTGAAAGTTATAAAGTACATTGTACTCACAAAATGATTCCTATGAAACTATATAATACTAGAAAGATTGACTCTATACAATGCAAGGTTAGTTAACAATCTTCATCAGCTCCGACATTAGTATTAGATGATACCCTACGACTGTCGTGAAAAAGAAGAGAATAAACACACACAAAAAAAAAATCACTAATTAAAACTAAAGTCAAATACGATAATAATACAGAATAATTTGTTGAAAGAACATGAACAATGTCTTGTGTTCAACACAGCGACCAACTATGCTTATCATCTAAATAATCACTCACAGAATAGTAAGCCTTAGAACAGAGGTTAGCTTTTACTTTTGCTTTAAACACGTTAAATGGCAAATCTAGGAATGAGGACGGTAACTTATTATAAAATGTTATACCAACCCCAACGAATGAATTATGCACCTTATGAAGCCGATGAAAAGGAACACGAAGTTTGTGCTTATTCCTGGTATTAAAATTATGGATATCACTATTTTTACTGTATAGGTCGAACAAACATGATAAATTAAATGAAAGGAAAACCAGGAAATCTTAAATTAAAGCTCTCGTAACCTGTAACATGGTTTCTTGGTTCGATTCCCGGGTGTGGGTGAAGAGAATTTTCGAAATTCTTTGAATGCAGTTTGCTTTATATTCAAAAATAAAGGAATGTTTCCTTTGAGTAAAATTTTCTATCTGCAGCATTAAGAGTACTTTCCCTCCAGGTAGCATTACAAAATTCCACCCTGTTGTATATCGTTGCTTCGATTTCCGCACGGAAAAATATTTGTATTATTTTGTAAATATTTTATATTGGTTTTATTTGAAAAAAGAAAAGATAAATAATAGAACTGAACTCACCTAGCTTAACAAATCTACTATTGAGTAAAATATCCCACACTTCACAATAAATAAAAGAATTAAACATACATGTGGCAGTGCATGTGTATTCGCTACTTCTATCGTTTTAAAATTAATGTTTTTCATGTAATCGGATAAACTTATATTATGTACGTAAATTATTAAGGCGGGAGCAGACACGCCAACGTCAAAATTGGTTGCTGATGATAAATGTGTGCTGTCATGGTGTGTAAATGTTTACTTAAATTACTGCCTCTGCTCTCGGTCAAACGGTGAAGGAAAACATCGTGGGGAAACCGGCATATCCTAGAACCAAAAATTAGAAGACATGTGACATCTACCAAGCTGCAGTGGGCCCGCGTGGTGGGTTTTTTGGCCCACTCCCTCTCACAGAGAGGAGGCCTGTTTATAAAAGTGAAGAAAACATTGAGACGAAACCGCTGTTCTAGGACAAAAATTTGAAGACATCAACTATTTAAAATCCGCGGTGGGCTGCAGTGCATTGCTATTCTCTATAACTACAACCTTGCGTGGCGGCAGCGCTCGCGCAACGCTGACACTAAGGTTTGGTATTCACAGCTACTTTCAGCGACACTATAGCATTCACCGCTGTAGCTTGAGAGCTCTGCGAATTTTTGCTAAAGTGCTTGAGGCACGCTGAAAAACTTGCTCTATATTTCTTCAGTTATAGGTACCCAAACACAGAAGTGCAGACGTTGCTGAGAGAAACTGGCCCTATACACAAACAGAAGGCAACAGATGCTTTACAACTTTTTACCCCAGCACGTAAAGTTGAAAATCGATTGGAGTTTACAGATCATTTTCGTTTGTTTCGTTCGTTATCGTTCAGCATTCTGTTATATATTTTCAACTTTATATCAAAGAACATAAAACTGAAAATCTATTAAAGCCTACATGTGACAAACGGTATCTATGGTATATCGTTGAAAATCTAGTGAAGATTAATTATAGTTTTCGATGTTAACTGTCGTTATACTCAGAAAACTTAAATACATTTTCAACTTTAAGCTCTAGGTTATAAAGTTGAAAGATTTGAAAGATTTTCAACGTTTAGCTCTAGGCTATAAAGTTGAAAATCTATTGGAGATTACCGAGCGTTTACGATTATCGTTACGACTTGTTGCGACTTGGCTAGAGGCAGGCCCTGTGTAGCCGCTTTGAAGCTGCCATGCGCCTTCGATTTTGCGCTAGTATGGATTAACCCTTAGTATAGAACAATAGAATAGCCTTTTATCCTGTAATTTACCTACCAATTAAAATACAAGGACGACTTTTAATAACTTAAAATATACCTACATTTAAAACTAAATATGTATAGTTTGTTACGTAATACGTAACTAACTCTACTTAGCTACGTATATTTTAAGTTACTTTGTTGAATTAGTCTTTTCTTTTTCAGCGTGGTAAAATCATCAAATGAGTCCTCCAACCCCGGGCAGGGCGGGAGGGACTGTCAGACTTCTACTGACTAAAATCCACGGTGTCCTTCATAGCCTGTTAAGTACCGGGGTTACGGTAAGGGAATAATCCCGCGACCCCGGCAGGCTTTGGCCCTCTGAGAGGGGGGCCCCGTCATTATGCTGACGCTCTTTGAGGCGCGCGTGGGACACAACGCGCCGTCGACCCGGGCATGGTCCTTGGTCGGGCAGCGAGTTGCCCTTTACTCGCTGCCCGCATGCCCGCGCCTACGGTGGCCGGAAATCATCAAGCGACGTCCGTCGCCGTGGGCGCCTACCACTGCGGCTGGGGCGGAGGGAGGACGCTGTCCTCTTTCGCTCGCGGCCTGCCTCCTCCTTCACGAGCATTACTGCCTCGCAGAAGGAGCTGACCGCTTCCCACTCCGTCTCGCCCCGCAGCATGGCCGCAACCAATGCCGGGCGCGAGAGGTCTCCGCCTATCGCAGCCGTGAGGACACGTCGGTGTTCCGCCCAAGCTGGGCAGTCTTGCACCGTATGCTCCACCGTGTCCTCCGGGCGATCTTCGCAGTGGTGACACCCAGGCGTCTCCTCCTTTCGCATCAGACACAGGTACCTCCCGAAACTTACGTGTCCGGTGAGGACCTGCGTCAAGCGGTAGGTCAGGACGCCATGACTTCTCTCCAGCCACTCCTCAAACAAAGAGGGGTCTTACCGCCGCAATTGCGGCGTGCCCGAATTTACCAGCTACTTAGTAAATAAATAAAGTAAGATAAGAAATCAAGCGTTTTTTGCGGAAATCTATGTCACTAAATGTTTTAATTTTATAATTTAGTGGAAATAGATTTGAACGGATGCAAATGATAAATATTTCTTTATCTGCAGCTACATCTAAAGCATAACAGTAGGTATAATTACACAGTTGACGCAATGAGCGTTTGAGAATGCTGCACAGTGTGTCGTTGGTTCGATACCCGCACGGAATTTAAACTATAATCTATATACAAAAGAACAGGGGTTTTTCTTTTGACACGACTACAGCCGAAACCGCTTAACGCAGAAACTTGAATTTTGGACAGCATTTGCAGTCTACCATGTAGATTGGCAATAAGACGGGATTTTGCGAAAATCCTCCTCTAAGGGGGGAAAAGGGGTGAAAACTTTTGTATGAAAAATCTTATTCCTTGGGTTTATAAAATTGAAACTTACCACGAATAAGAACATTAGTAAATAAATACGAATGCAACAATGTTTTTTTTTAAATTACCCTCCATTGGTATTCTAGGGGTTGTTAAAGTTTGTATGGGAAAATCATAACGCGTGAGCTGATGAATTTGAAAATCAGTATTTATATACTACATAAGAAATAATCAAACACGTGTTTTCGGATTTTTCGAAAATTACCCCCCAAGTTGATGAAAAGGGGTATTCAAGTTTTAAGGGGAGGATATTAACCACAACCTAGAAACCTGAATTTTGGATGATAGTTGCAGTTTATAATGTACGTAAGCATTAAGAAAGGATTTTGCGAAAATCTACCTCTAAGGGGGTGAAAAGGGGTGAAAACGTTTGTATGCAAAATCTTATTCTTTTAGTTTATAAACTACTATAAACTTGAAACTTGGTACGAATGTGAGTATAAGTAAATAAAAAAGATGGACACTATTCTTTTTTCAAAATTACCCTCCAATTTTGGGTTTTTCGAAAATCACCCCCTGAATTTTGAAAAGGGTTGATGAAGTTTTAAGGGAAGAATTACTGCTTGCTTCAATAAATTCTAAACTGGGCATAAACTATCTCTCAATCGAAACTCAAGGTGCCAAAATCAACCCCTAGCGGGGCGTAAATCGGAAAATCAGTTTGTCTACTACGATTGATTGTTTGTATTGAATAGGCTCCGAAACTACTAGAGCATTTTTAGATTTTCCAAAAGTATCTTATAAGGAGGGTGAGCGGGAATTAAACTCACTGAGTTCTAAGTTAGAAACACGCGCAGACGAAGTCGCAGGCAAAGTGCTAGTTAAGTATAAATTTGAAACTTTGGATGGATGGATTTGAAGAAAAAGGTTTAACGGATCTTGATGAAACTTTCAAAGATAGGTTATACATAGATTGGAATAACAATAAGGATACTGTTTATCTCTGTATTAACAGTATTAAGTAGGTACTTACCCGTAAAAGTACCTGTTTAAAAAAATTTAGGTAGGTGCTTACTTAGGTGCCTACTCGATTTTTAAGCACTCATTATAGCTTCCAAATATTCAATGAATTTTAAATTCAAATAATAGATTATCTAATAAGCAAATATTCGAAATTTTGTAAAAATTTTTTAATGTTTGTAAGAAATTTTGTCACAACGAGAATGACGCTCGAACACGCGGTAAATATTACAAAACCTGTTGTGATGTACATTTTAAAAGATCAAATTTTAAAATATTGTTAATAATGAATACAATGTTTTTTTTTTTGCTTTAATTAACACACTGGTGGGATTCTTAGACATGCAAACTTAAATGATGCATTAGGGTATTGTTAATTTTTTTGTAACTTTGAGAAAACAGAAGTATAAAAATAACATTGCCATTATGCGTTATTCAAACAAAAAAGTTCTCATAATTATTGCTTTTCGGCTAGAAAAAACTCAAGAGCAAAAATATTGTAAAAAAAAAAAAATAGTATTACATGTTGTAAGTAGGTAAGTACTTACTGAGTATTAGGATTAAATAAATTGATCCGTTGACCATGGAATGGCAAGGTCCTTCGACATTGTTAAAAAGTCAAATTAATAACTACCTTATTACAACTCATTAGAATCTATTTTCGTAACGTATACCACTGTTTTTAGGGTTTCGGGTACGGAACACTAAAAACGAGGTAAAACGGGACTCTATTTACCTACTAAGACTCCGCCTTCTGGCTGTCTATTCCCATTCTGCATCTCCGTGATAAATAGACAGTTGGAAATTTGGATTTTTTGCAGATGATGTATTTCCTTCCGATAGCTAGCTATAATGAACAACAAATCATATTAAAAAATGCGCAAGTGCGAAAGACCATAATACTATCCTACAGAATAAAACAAATATTTAAAGAGACTGCCTTATAACAACATGATTTTTTAGCCTTTTTTAGCATTTTTTTGCCGGTTTTCTAAGTACTGAATCATTTATGCCCGATCCTGACTCACGCTTTCCCGGTTTTCTTTTTTTATTTCTACTTATATTGTACACATTAATTTGACTGACAGAAAACACAGAGATTATCTACAGAATGAGTGAACAAACCTCATAAAATATTTGGAAATATTAATCTTAGGTACACACGGCAACGCATCAAGCTATAAAAAACCAATTTATCGTGGTCTCGCTTGTGTGGTATTTCCGTATATTCAACGATCAGCTTATACTGGTTTTTTATAGCTGGATGTGTTGCTGTGTGTACCTACTAAAATATTCAGCATTTCTGCCTATGCCGTGTTGGCCTAGTGGATAATGACGCCCAATACTTTAACTCCCAGTACAACCATCCACTGACAAAAAACTAGAAATTATAGTAATGTATTTTTTTGTTTGCCTCAACTTTGAAGATTGACCCGTCCGTCTGTGAGATTCCATGTTTGTAAACGCATCTACGATATACTTTGAAAATTCCCAGTGTAGGCAAAGGTTTTAAGAAAAGTGAGAGGGTATCCCGTTCAAAAGTAGAGTTAGGTAGTTTACGGTACCTATTATCTTGAATACTCGAAATTCATTTCTGGCTTCATCATCATAAACTGTCACTATTGGATAGAAAATTAATCAATAAATAAATTAGATATATCTATTGGATATTATCAATAGTGAGAGTTTAGTCAGTGTGTTCAGAATGAAAATCGGTAAAAATAAAATTTCAAAATTAGCCTTGAACTGAATTTGAAAAGCGCGGGAGCCGATCGGCATCGGTCACCAACACGGTCCATTCACTATGTACCTCCTCTACTTAGAACGGAATGTCACCAAAAACAAACAGACCATAAACGTCAAACTGTCAAACAAAATGACAACATCAACAACTGACAGCCAGTTTGAATTTCAAAAGTTTTGTGTGTAGCGGTTGGAAATTAAGAAAAAGTTTTGATACGCATCGCAAGAGAAAAACTGATATTTAAACATAACATTTACAAAAGAAAACGACGCAGTAAAAGGTAAATTATATAGGATTGTTTTAAAGATGCAAATTACGAAAAGTTTATGAATAGAGATGAGTCACTTCACCGGTTATATTTTGAAAGCGTGTTTACTCAAAAAAGATGGAAATACCATAATGTACGTGGAGTAATTCGCGAAACATTGTTTGTCTTAGTAATCAAAATAGCAATTTCCTTTTCCTCTTATATATAGAAGTTTTTTCAATCAAGTTAGCGCAATTTTGTAAAAGGAACATTCACTACGTTTGTGTGAGCCCCACGCACATTTAGGTGTGCAAATCCATATTCATATAAGGTTTAGTTCGCTATATACATATTAGATTTTCCAAAATAGTGAGACTTTATTATGGTAAATAGGTACCTACTTATAATTTTGTTTGAATTCCTGCAATGTTTTGCCATGAAAACCGATTGAGTTCATTATGAGCCACTCACACTAAACATGGTAAATTTTACTTTTTCCTAAAGAATTTATAATTTTATTTTCTATTTCTTGGTTTTTATGTATTACAATGTAGCTGGAGGCCTCTAGGTAGAATCCAGTATTATAGCTAAAAATTAAATGGTTCCATTACAATACATTGTTTTGAGTTAAAGCTTAATTGTTCCCACATTTTTATACACTCAGTTTTCTTGTTTGTTTGTTGTTGCAGTTGGATTTTTGCAACTCAATATTTTTTAGGTAAATTAAACAATAGCAGTTAAATCATCTCTGAATTCCTGTTCCAGATGCCTTCAGTGTACACATTCTCCCGCAGTGACAATGAGATCATGCAGGAGTTGCTCCGGGTGTTCAGTTCAGGTCGCGGGACAGCTCGGGAACAGTGGAGCATGCAGGCTGAGTTACTGGTGGAGCCTGTGGGCTGGGACGCCCTGTGGAAACTGTCCAAAGATTTCTGTAAAAAGTTTGGTTAGTGTGTTGAAAGAATATTAATTATTATTTATCATTTTACATAAACTATGAGCGTGAGCCAGAAATATGACACAGATGCTTAAGTTGGCCTATGACTTGTTTATGAAAGATCAGAAAGAGGTAGAAATTCCATTTTCATTAAAAAAAATTAATTACTTTTTACTTTTTTGCTACTGTTATTGCCCAAATCACAAGGAAAGTGGGAAAGGGATGAGCATGGCTTGGTTTATTGTTAGAAGTTTATGTATTCTTCTGCCTTTGGTATTACCCTACCCTAGTGGTAAGGGCCCGACTTATAAGCTTGTAAGTCCTGCCAACTCCAATCTAAGTCACTATTACTCCTTTTTCCGCAGTTGTATACATGTCCTAGAACCAATAAATTCAAATATAATTATGTGTCCGTCCCATATGGTGGATTCTCTCTCAAAGAGTAGACCTGGTGTCTAGGCAAATTATGATAGTTCTTCAAACCTCTGGTTACTGAGAAGAACAAACCTTTTTGTTTAGCTTGTAAGAATAAATTTAAGTTCACCTTTGACCCTGTTATCATAATTCAATTATCAGAATAAAGAAGTCATTGACTACATTTAAGCAAAAATTGAAATTGGCAATTGTCAAAGGATGTCTTTAGTTAAATATTTTACTTAGGCAGCAGGATGATCTAGTGACTTCTAAAATGGTCTGTCATAGCTTTAATAAGGAGAATGGAGTCAGATTAAGGTATCTTCATCCAAGAGAGGAATGACACAGGTTCATACAAACATCATGAGATCCTAACTATGCCGAATACCAGAATTTAATATGAAGTGCCTGCCTATCTGACTTTGACAACCCACTACATGTAATCATTGCCAAATGATAGCAAAGACAAACAGGGCTTTCTGAGGCACAGAAGAAGATTGGTGTAAAATGGATTAAGTGACCTACGCAAGCTAGCTTCATCTTGAACCTTAACCTTTAGTATGGCTGTGATTATTTAGCCACAAGCTCTTAACAACAGTAACTATTTAATGTTTTACAGAAGTAAGATTCCCCTGCATCGCATACGTATCTGTCACTTCTGTGGACTTCGAGAACTTGTCCGCTTGTGTGGACGTACTCAGCGTACAACATGAGTCAGTGTCTCTACCGGAGAATATTGTTGATGTTCCGTTGATTGAGCTCTGGCCGACTACGAAACAAAGAGAGCAGTGCATCAACGTGGCTACTACTGCTGAGTTCATAGATTTGTTGAGGTAATTATAAATCCATACTAATATACGCATTGATGAGATTTTCTATGAAAAGAAAAATTCGAACCGTGAGTCACCCTGAGGCGCGGCCCGCATAGAAAAGACGTAAGACGCAGACGGGGTGGAGACATGTCTCTTCAGCGTCTCTTTCATACAAAATGTATAGAAGCATCGCGACGTAAAACACACAGAAAAGACGGGGCTCGGGCCCGGCTCTCATAAATTTTCACACGTCCACGACACGTCCTCGTCTTACGTCTTTTCTTTGCGGCCCGCGCCTGAGTCATTACAAATTGATTTAAGAATTCGACAGGAACCTCGATTGCTCGGTTGAAAAGAGCATCGAATGCGCGAATATACTGAATCCGGAGATGAGAGATCGCAGCTTCAAATCCTGCTCGCGGTTCAAATTTTTCTTTCCATAGAAAATCATTCAAAAAAAGCTGAAGAGATTGTTTGTTTGGTTGAATGAGTTTATTTCAAGAAGTACTGTGCGTTATTAAAAATTCAATGTGTTGAGGAAGGCGACGAGCTATGAAACATTACATCGACCAATAGGATCCGAGCAGTGAGGGTGAAACCTAGCCCTTTACATTCCAGTGTTAGGGCTCATGTACACGAGGCCGCCGCCGTACCGTATACCACCGCGACCGCACCGCCGCCGCCACCTAAAATTGAACAATAGCGAATGGCGGTGCGGCGACGTTGCTGTGGCGGCGCCGTATACATGCGCACTTACGGTCACCCGATAAGGCAGTAACCCCAATTTTTAGACCTCTTAAACAAATATTTATATTCAGATTCTACTACAACGATATCTGGATGCCATGGGACGATGCTGACGATAAAATTCTCCTACCAAACACAATAGAAGAACGCATGCAACTCTGGTCTGATATGCACAATGGTACCATACCGAACTGCGTGGCTCGGTCTATAACATTGCTGAGGAATAGTGCTATTGATGCCCATGAGAGACTGAGGCAGCTGGACTCTTCGTTGTGCGAAGGAGACTTGGCGAGTGATGATGGTGAGTAGTCCTTAAATAATAACAAAAAAAAAAAGATTTTATACTGATGGGCTCTATCAATTTCTCATTTTGTATGAAAAATCTTTTTTTTTCCAAAAGTTTTAGAACAAACATTGATCAGTAACATGTGCTGAGTTACCCCACGCGAGGTTTTGCGCTATTAACGTTACACGTTGTATATCTTTAATTCTTATAGCTTGTCCAGAAAGGGCGAAATCGCCGCGTTTCTCTTGCGCGTAATTCGCGCTACCGTTGAGCCCAGAAGAAGCGTACCAACGCGCGAACATTTGGGGACGCAATAAAGGGCTTGTCCAGAAAGGGCGAATCACGCGCGAGTCGAGTGTCTGGCGTTATGCACGCGATTTACGCGCGTATTTTGAATTCGCGCGATGCTTGTGGACGCGATGTATTCGTGCCTAGTATCTCAATAGTTAAACGTTTCGCGACGAATTCGCTTTTTCTGGACAAGGTCAAAGGATCTCTAGTGTCTCGCTCGACTCACACGCAAAACGCATGAATCAAGCGCGACTCGAGAATCTGGCGAAGGGCTCTCGGTTTACGCGCTATTTTGAACTCGCACGATGCTTGCGGACGCAATGTACTGGAGCTTAATTTGCCACTTCTGGACAAGGTTTTAGTGTTTTTTTTTTAATCTTTATTTTTGGATTACCCTAACAAACAAAAACATCTAAACATTCTACTTACATATTAACATTTATGAGATCTGGACTATTTCTACTCTCTCCTCTCCCTATTCCTCTCTCTACTTTTGTTTGTGCGGCTAGCCTTAGGGTTAGTTCACGTGACGCGATTGTACAAACAGTAAATGAATTTCCACACAATGTCTTACAGATTCTCTCCTGCCACCAAACTACATATCCCTGTGTGCGGAGATGAACGCGCGTTTGGACGGCCTTATGTCGAAGTGGACATTGTACGAGAACTCGCTCATCAGGGAACAGTACCTCGCTAGAGAACGTGCAAAGTGGCAGAAGAATAAGAGTAAGAAGAATGTAAGTATCAGTGACGTAGCCAGAAGGCGTATAGTTTTGCAGAAAACAAGTACCAAAAAAAGTTTATAAAATAACTTTTCTTTCAGAAGTGGGTGGCAATAGTCAATGATATTAAAATCAGAGCCACCGAATTCCGAAAAAGTTATTTTATAAACTCTTTTGTATGTACATATTTGTTTTTGAAGATCCATTTTACTTAGTACAGATATTTAACAAAATTCTTCGTATGATCGGCGTCTTTAGAAATCTATATCCAAGCGAGCAACAAATACGGATCTATGCGAGCAACGTCACAAGATCCATTATTATTATACCAAACTTATACCTATACTTTTAATACATAAAATACCAAAACCTTCTCTAGAATGTAACAAACACTTTTCCGAAAACCGCATGAAAATCGGTTCAGCCAAACGCGAGATAATCGTGAACAAACATACAATTGACTTTGAAATCGTACGAGCCAAGTAGGCAAAAAATTCCCTTTGTGAACCGATTTTGAATGATTCTGAGCCAGTTCAAGTTCAAACCTGGAAGCCGACTGCAATATAGAAAAGGCAGGCAGATCATGAGTCCACCTATACCCTGTGGTGATATCTGAGCCATTCTATTAGCGGTTTATGCCTCACCAGAGTCGCGCCAGACCTATATCATCATCTGTGATTGCGCCGGTTTCGATCTGCAAACCTTTTATTTCTGGGTTATGGGACATCTCGCCCACAAAAAAACTGGCCCACAGGCCAGATGTCCCCTTTTTAAAATGTGCATGGGTATATTCTCCCGGACCAATTTAGTAAAACGGGCCAGATGTCTTCTATTAAATACTAAAGGGATATTTCGGTAGTAGAAAATAGTATAATTATTTATGTACTTAAATAATAATTCTAGGCAGGAGGATTATTTAAGTACATACCACTTTGAACTTATGCTTGCCTAGTACTTTTGCTGATTATATTATTATTGAACAGATATTTAATTAAAAATACACAATTTTGGCGAAATATCCCTTTACTATATAATAGAAGATATCTGGCCCGTTCTACTAAATTGGTCCGGGCGAATATACCCATGCACATTTTAAAAAGGGGACATCTGACCTGTGGGCCAGTTTTTTCGTGGGCGAGATGTCCCATAACCCTTATTTCTTACACAGGAATGTTTTATAGGACATTTTGCGAGCAAGTGCGGTTCAAAAACATGGGCACAGCTATTAGATTATTATTTTTTATTAATTTTATTTTTATTGATCGGATTTCTTTTCACCTTCCAGGTAGTAGCTCTTTGGGAGGGTGGTTCAATATTCGAGTTTGGTGAGATATCAAAGTTCCTGGCGTCTCACCTAACGAGCGAGTACCACCTCAGCATGATGACGTCAGCTGAGGATGCGCTGGCGCTGGAGCCCGAGGAGCTGGTGGTCTGTAGTAGGAACCACACGGTGCCTGACGTGCCGCTGTCCAAAATCAACATCACTAGTTTTAACGGTACCGTAATATTTGTTTGTTTTTTAAGCTCCGAATCGACGGCGATCGAATCAAGAAATTCCGTAACGAAAAAAACCTAACGATAATAAACCTAACACCCTGCATCGTCTAACGTCGTTTCAGTTCGGCAGATTACGGCACGGTGTTTGTTTTAAACCCTTTAACCGCCCGAGTAGCATACAGACAGGGTGAAATTTTCAACTCGGCGTAGATGGCTATATCCGAAACTCTAAAGCATATCGAAGAACGCCGAAAAGACTCCCAAGGCTGATTATGACGAAACTAAAACTTCATTGGATTTTAGAAAATCAACTATCCTGGCCAGGAATCGATTTCTCTGATTTAGCAAAAAAATTCACACCGTGTATCACTACACCAATTTATAGTGTTGCTACTCATTTATGGATCAAGTTCTGGGAAGTAATCATAGATACGAACAACAACAAAGCGCTTAAAAGTTAAATTTGGGTAAACGTCACAAGCAAGTACAGTTATAATTCATCATCATCATCATATCAGCCGTAAGACGTCCACTGCTGAACATAGGCCTCCCCTTTGGACTTCCAGTAGGACCGGCTGTAAGCGGCCTGCATCCAGCGTGATCCTGTGGCCTTCATAAGATCGTCTGCCCACCTAGTGGGTGGACGTCCTACGCTGCGCTTGCCGGTGTGTGGTCTACATTCGAGAACCTTACGGCCCCATCGGCCATCAGTTCTGCGAGCTATATGGCCTGCCCACTGCCATTTCAACTTGCTGATTCGTTGGGCTATGTCGGTTACTTTGGTTCGTCTACGAATAACACAGTAATCAGTTATAATTGCTTCTATTGTATTGAGACAATAAACTATTTTTGTAATTTCAGATGTGACCCTAGAAGCGTCCGACATGCGTTCATGTCTGCTGATGTTGTCTGAGGAGTGTCGCCTGCGCAAGCTGAGGCTACTGTGTACCTCGGTGAACACGGTCATCGTCATGAGGTGCGGTATGCTGCATGCTGTAAACTGCGTCATACAAGACCAGTCTAGTAGTTCACAGGTAATTAATATTTACTATACAGACATACTAATAATTACCAACTAATGAATTACTTTATTATTGACGGCTCTCCGGAAAAAGTACAAAGACAAATCTATTCTTCTATCTATCTATCTACCTTCTATTATACAAAAAATGGATCGCAAAATCTGTTGCTAAGCTCGGAACTCGAAAACGGCTGGACTAATTCGGCTACTTCGCCAGGTTTTAGAAAAACATCATGTCCGCCCGTGCGAAGCCGGGACGGGCCGCTAGTAATAGATACAAATGAAAAAAAAAATTACTCCATATTAAAATAGAGAGAAGCGTTTTTTTTTATCGTTTTCATTATGGGTCAGTGTGATGGTTTGAAATCATGGTTAAAGTTTGCGGAGGACTGTCAAATACACCCTTATTATACACTGAAATAAATCTTAACACACTAACGAGTTTTACCGTGGAAGTCTGATCATAGACAATTCATAGAGAATAGACAGCGCTATCCTTTTGAGTCTAGAGTCTAGACTATAGTCTGTGGTACATAAATATCTATCCTGTATTTGCATTGACTATGCATAGACATTTTGTAAAAAAAACCTTTTGCTTGACTGCATTAGCTAAAGAAAGGTAATGTATTTTGTATGTTATTATTTCAGAGCGACTTCGCACAAGGTATTGTCGCGATGTCAGGAGCGAAGATCCTTCTAGAAGACTGCACGTTTGACAACTTCTATTCTGGAATCGTTGTTCACAAAGGAGCACAGGTAACATTATAGCTAATGTAATAGAGGCCATACACGTTAGGGTTGGCATGAAGGTTTTAACCGTGCACGCATAACTGACCGCACGCACAACCTACACATGCACCGATAACTGTACAGTCTTACCACATACACGCTAGGGCTTGTCTGTTGCTCATACATGTAAAGTTAAAACCATCATGCAAACCCTAGCGTGTATGGCCTCCACTAGGATAAAAGTAAATGACCCGATTTTTTTTTACGAAAACCACGATGAAAATACGACACTTTAAAAATCACACCACGGCGTGACTCACAATACGTCATACCGTGGCCTGGTGTCATTTTAAGTGCTTCCTGACATATCAAGCTATTTTTTTATTAGAAACTAACTGATTTCACAAAAGAAAGAATACGTTGGTCCTTTAAAAGATGCCCCGTCACTATGTTAATACCCGTTGAGGCGCGCGTAGAACACAACGCGCCGTCGACCCGGGTATGGTCCATGGTCAGACAGCGAATCGCCCAGTCGCATGCCCGCGCCTACGGTATCCGCAGATCGTCCTGCGACGTGGCCGTGGGCGTCTACCACATCCTGGAAACTAGCTTATTGAACGATGCTGTATTTTTGGAACGAAGTTCCTTGTCGCGCGTTGCGAAAGGGGGCTAGACGTGGACGATTTCGCATTGAACAGCGTGGTGTCGCGACGATTATTTTTGTTGAGTGTATACAGTAACTTCGTTCCATCCCGGTGTCCCTTGACAGCTCCAAGTTTTTTTAAATTAATAATTTGCAGGTGGAACTAAGAAACTGTACAATCCGGAACTGCGGCGTCGGCATACAGATGTACTCTGGATCACAAGTGGAACTGAATGAGACGGTCATAGAGCAATGTAGCGAGCAGTGCATACGATGTGAGATCGACTTGTCTATGGAAACGGGCGTTGGGAAACAGAAGGGGGTCAATGGGTAAAAATTTCAGCTTCATTATACAATGTGTAACGCTAAAAGCGCAAAATCTCTCGTGGGGACTCAGCCTTTGTTACTGAACAATTTTTCGACTGGCCTGTTGGTCTAGTGGTTAGTGACCCTGACTGCTATGCCGGAGGTCGTGGGTTCGATTCCCACCCAGGACAAATGTTTGTGTGGTGAGCACGATCATTTGTTCTGTGTCTGGGTGTCATTTATTTATCTATAATATGACGTATGTATTTAGAGATAAATAAGTAAGTATGTAAAAAAAATGTTGTTCTAAGACTTTTGGAAATTCGCAAAAAAAAAGTTTTTCATACAGATTTGCCCGACGAATTTCTCAATTTGTCGAATTTTTTCTTTCGATACAATGAAATGATCGTTTCATGAAACAGAGTCGAACGGCATTAAAAAAATGGCCAGTTTCACCGATTTCTGCGGACAACAGAAACAAAAACTAAAAAGCGCCAAAATTGTCAACACTAAAAAAGAGCTCAAGGTTCCTAAGAAAGTTTTCCTGTATCTCTTATGGATTCGAATTTCTCCCTTTTGGCCAATGTAAAAAAACCGTATATTCGTATGCATGTAGTAAAAAACGGTTATTTCAATATTACAAACAGGCACTCCAATTTTTAGTCACGAGCAATAAGATGTATACAGTTAACAAAATTCAAACGAAAATGACTCGTGAAATACTGGTTTCCACTTTGAAGTAAGACCTATTTCGTAATAGTAGTGCTTCTAAAATAAAAGTCTAATAATGAAAAGGCAAAAGTTTAATCAATATGGTAGCAGAAAATCGCTTTTGAATACTGCTTAGTGTATACATAATATTGCTCGTGACTGTATACCTAGATCTCGTAGTGATAAGGCTGCTTTTCACTTGAAGTTAAAATCGGTGGAATTTCATCGCATCGCGTCTTGAGCAAGCTTGCTTGAGTTAGGGTGCTCCCACATCTATCGACGCGGAATCGGCTTTTTCCGTCGCCCTTCTCTTTCTGTCGCTTAGAACTGCCATTTGCTAGACCGAGACAAAAAACATAATGGGATAGCACGCGGCGGAATCCTCGAGGCGGCCGCGTGCTATTGCATTGTCTCGGTTAAACGGAAAAAGCCGATTCCGCGCCGATTGATGTGGTAGCACCCTTAGCTCGCTTTTTGATGATTTGATGCTCACTCACTTATTTCTTGTTTCAGAGTGGAAGGATTACTAGTAAATAATAACTGTAAAATTGGAACAGGCAACCTACAGAAAGAAGTACTAGTAGTTCAGCAGGACATCGGTATATGAACATAATTTACTACAAAATACAGACGAGTACTGGTATATTTAAGTCAGCCATAAAAACTTTATAGTGTACAGTCATGAGCAATATGATGAATATTAAATCATCATCATCATCAGCCTATAATGTTCCCACTGTTGGGACACAGGCCTCCTCTCTGTGAGAGGGAGTGGGCCTTAATCCAGCACGCGGGTCCAGTACGGGTTGGTAGATGTCACATGTCTTCGAATTTTTGGTTCTAGGACATACCGGTTTCCTCACGACGGTAAAGGAAAATACCGTTTTGAGAGCAATGGTGATGAAATAAATTATACAAGTAATGCGCCTGGCTGGGTTCGAACCCACGACCTGCAACTCGTAAGTCGAGACCGATACCACTAGGCCACCACTGCTGATTATGAAATACTGGTTTCTATTTTGAAATAGGACCCATTTCGTAATAGCATGGCTTTCAAAATAGAAGGTTCATGAAAACGCAAAAGTTTTATCATTATGGAAAGAGAATATCGCTTTTTCATTCTGCTAAGTGTTTACATATTATTGCTCGTGACTGTACGTATTTTTGATGATTTTAAAAAGGTTTTAAAACAGGAACTGTGCAGAATATTTTATATAGAATTTTACGTTTATAGTCACTTATAAAAAATAGTATTTTTTAACCAATTTCAAAAAAAGGAGGAGTTTCTCATTTCGGGCTTTTTATGTTTGCTACCTCACTACTGGGTGAACCGATTATTACGATTCTTTATTTGTTCCATAAATTATACCCACCATTACCACAATTCTCACATTGTATAATATTAGCTTGAAATTAGATGTATGTATTATATTGTTTTTATATTTATGTTGTTTCGTTAATACTGAACAAAGGGGTTTGAACTTTTTTTTATGGGCCGTGTACCAGATGCCATCCGCCATTTTGATTTTTTTTTAAAACGGCGTACACGAATGAAACATGCGTGAAAAACTAATATTCAATTACTTTTGCGGAAGTATCCTTTTTGATCAATAAACATCCAAATATTAAAAAAATAAGAAAAAATGTGTCACTAATTTTACATGTTTGACAGCTCATAACTCGGAAACGTGACGGTTTACGAGGTTTTGCCGCTTACATTTTATGTTTGTATTGATTTGATCTATCGATTTATCAATGTTTCATTCGTGTACGCTGTTTTGAAAAAAAATCAAAATGGCGGACAAGGAGCTGGTACAAAAAGCACAAAGCCCTTTTTGGTAAACAATGTACTCAGAAGTTTTTCCATTATTTTATGTAGATAATTTGATTTGTAAAAAACAAAATTTTCATAATTATTGTTTGGTGGAAAATTCAGAAGAATTATTTTTAAATATTTATTTTTGATTAATAAACTGTAACATTCGTTTTACTTTAGAATAAGGGCTGATTTTTCAATAGCCAGATAACCTATAACTGAAAAATTAAAATAACGATTTGACATATTTTCTATAGATAAGCTGTCAAACCGCCGTTTTTATTCCTTAGTTAGAGGTTATCTGGCTATTGAAAAATCAGCCCTAAGGGCGACTTTCACCAAAAGTTGAACATGTTTAAAATTTTATTTAGTGTCAAAAATCAATAGAATTTTGACATTAAATAAAATTTTAAACATGTTTAACTTTTGGTGAAAGTCGCCGTAAGTGTTATAAATTAGCATGTTTATAAGATACAATGATTTAAATCGTTAGAAGTGCTCAGACATACCATAATGTTAAATATACGATTTGTAGTATGAGTTGTGGGCTAGACAATACTTTTCAAATGACATTTTTTTAGAGGCGGAAAGGCGATTCTAACGATTTTAATTTTTATTGAGATGTACAAATATTCCATAATTATAAACATTTAAACGAAAAGTCATATTAAATTAGCTAGCGATAAATAGAAAATGTATATTTTTCGATATCTAAACATAAAAAAAAATAAGTCCTGTTTCATGGCCCAATAAAAGTAAAGGATAGGTTATACTTCTGCCAAGGGTACATATCTTTTTGCCAAGGGTATACCTCTGCCCAGGCAACACCTCTGCCAAGGGCACAACTCTGCCAAGGGTACAATTCTGCCAAGAGTACAACTCTGACAAGGCTACTGCTCTGCCAAGGGTTTACCTCTGTCAAGGGTAAAACTCTGCGAAGGGTAAACCTGCTCTGCCAAGATTACAACACTGCCAATGGTACAGCTCTGCCAAAGGTACTGCTCTGCCAGGGGTACGACTCTGCCAAGGGTACACCCCTGCCGAGTGTAAAACTCTGCCAAGGGTACAGCTCTGCCAAAGGTACAGCTCTGCCAAGAGTACAGCACTGCCAAGGATACACCTCTGCCAAGGGTACTACTCTGCCAAGGGTACTACTCTGCCAAGGGTACTACTCTGCCAAGGGTACTACTCTGTCAAGGGTACAACTATGCCAAGGGTAAAACCGTAAAACTCTGCCAAGAGTAAAACTCTACCAAGAGTACAGCTCTTCCAAGTGTACACGTCTACCAAGCGTACCGTACACCTTTACCATAGGTACACTTCTAACAGCTCGTCACGACTTCGGTCTAAGCGGTGAGCGGTTTTCTGTACATTTGATTTTACCGCTCGCCGTCCGCAGAGTCACTATCTCACAGCGGCAAGGTTGCGAACGGCCCTTACACTGACTTTGTAACTTCGCTAGCTAATCTAATGTGACCCTGTACAATGCAATAATTATAAGTTATAATAATTGTGTAGTTGATTGAGCAGCTTTAACTAACTCGGGTAAACAGTGCCTTTATGTTAACTTAGAATGTATTAAGTTTAGTTGGAATCTACCATTTTATCTTACTGTTCCAAATAAAATAGTTTAGCAAGTATGTGTGTATTTTTTTTTTCTATCACAATTACGTAATTGCAAAATAATCTCGATAAACTACTTATTTGATCTTTTGCAGAGCACGATTTTTCTTCGGGGTTCGGGTTATTCGGTTTTTTTTACTTTGTGCATGAAAATCTACAATGCGAAGTCAAACGCTGTCGGTTTGCTGCGATTTCTTTTTTATTTGAAACGTGATAAAAATTAAGTTACCGCCTTTTGACTTAACCAATAAAAACTATAATTTGGGAAAAGGTCCCAAATTATAGTTTTTATTGGTCAAGTCAAACACATTATTGAGAATAGGGTTAGCGGCACGACCTATTGGCGTCTCCTAGGTAAGTTTGAAATTAAAATACTAGTTAGATAAACCGTTTTCTGTTGGTTCAATAATTCCCAGCTATAGCGTTTCAATGCTATTGGATTTTTCCAAAAAAATAATTGGTAACTACTTAATTAGTCCCTCAGACTAAATATCAATAATTTCTTAGAATATTTATAAAGATACTCACAAAATTCACAATACGTCACTATATTTTTACATAGTTCTGTGTTACTGTTACAGAGTTTTGATACCTTATAGCTTTGTCAGTATTCATTATAATAATAATAATAATATTCCACAACTATCACACAACGCCATCTAGTCCCAAGCTAAGCAGAGCTTGTGTTATGGGTACTAGACAACTGATAAACATACTTATATATTTCTAAATACATACATATTATAGATAAATTACACCCAGACACAGAACAAATGATCGTGCTCATCACACAAACATTTGTCCTGGGTGGGAATCGAACCCACGACCTCCGGCATAGCAGTCAGGGTCACTAACCACTAGACCAACAGGCCAGTCAATTGATTGATTGATTTCTTGCTAACAGTTAAGAATATATAATAAGTAAGTAATTCCTTTTTTGTTTTAGTAGGTAGTTTATATTTTTTAATGAAAAAACTGAAAGTTAAATTGCTTGATACGCTTTCATGCCTAACCTGTTTTTAATGTTAATGAAATTGCAGTTGAAATACATTAAAGCTGTTCAAAATATGCTCTCCAAGGATAGCCTTCTGTCAGAAAGAACTCTTGGACACCTACAACGCGGTGAAGGAAGAACTGGGTCTGAACACAGAAGTTATCTGCTTCGATGAAGGCAAGCAATCTCTGGCCAGCTTCATCGAGAAGTATGACGACAAGGACGATCAGGAGGAATTTCTGTAAGTATTTTGTTTTATTAGCTATCTGTAGGTTTCCCTTTCCTTTTGACCATTCTCTAAGGATATCCTTATCGTGTTTAAATAAGTCATGACAGTCGTACCTTCAAGGTTAAGCCGTGTTCGCCTAAGTGTGCCTATGGATGGGTTACATACCTTATAGTTTTCTCAGAGCCGAGGCCTAGGTCGCGGGACTTACCGAATTACCGTGACCCTGTAACGTAAAGAGCTATTGAAGGACACCGTGGATTTTAGTCAGTACAAGTCTGACAGTCTCTTCCGCCCTGCACTGAGGACTCATCAAATACCTAGAAAAAGAGAAATAGTGCCAAAGTCTGTACAGTCTTCGCCACGACAGTCCTGCCGTATTACAACATCTTAAAACCAGGCTTGTTCCAGTGAGTGAACGAGATGGCGCTAGACGACTTGTATAGCTCTGTTACTTTCACGCGCCGGAATAAGCCTGGTTTTGAGACGTTGTAATACCTACCCCCCCCTGATGTCCTTTTGACGCGGCGCTAGTGTCTCTTTCAAAGCAAATTGCATTAAAAATATGTAGTACGACGAATTTTTCGCAGGACTCGAGTCGTCGCGGTTTCGATATTTCATTCACAGTTGTCATTACACCTCGAATAATAAAACAGGTGAATAGGTGGCTTACCTTTTTCAATAATAAGTTGTCCTATCTGCATTCTGAACCATAGATCCGGTTGTGTTGAAGCTAAGGTCACACAAAATCTATGTATTTACGTAGTTTGCAAATAACTTAGGTATTTAAAAAAAACAAATAAACATTTTTAGTTCTTAGAATCGTATTTATTTTCCGTTTTTCTTCATTCATTATTTTTAAATATTTCTTAAAACATTAAAACTAGTGGTGTGGAAGCAGGGTTCAAGGCTCCAGAGACAGGAACCTCGTCACACTGCGATTTGTAACGAAGATCTGCCTTCTGAATCAGTCCCTGATCCAACCTCTAAGGAGAACCTTACTTTTGAGCCCCGAGAAAAACATTTTCCCACCAAATACCTACTGACCGATTTTCAGACTTATTTTTCCAAAAATACAGTTTAAAATAGGTCGGGGTTTGGTGGCACAAAATCGTGCCATTGGGGTCCGAGAAGAAGGTGTTCGTCGAGGCTCTTAGTCATCAGGCCATTGCCCGTAACGACTATTGCCGAGCAGAGTGTATCACAAAAACCTGATTTACATTAATTTGGCATACGATAAGCGATAATTAGTAAGATCAAGATAGACCAACGAGCTCTCGGAGTCTCACTGAGTAACTGAGTCAGAAATTAGAAGATTTGTAGACAGATCAAACTCAAACTTGACCAAAAAATAGTATTTATTTTTTGGTCAAGTTTGAGTTTGATCTGTCTACAAATAAAAACAAGCTATAATTGTCTATATCACCAAAAAAAGACGGAAAAAAAGAAGAAAGTTATTCTGTATCACGGACTTGGATTGCCCTCTGTTGGACAAATTAAAAAAATAGTACTTATAGAAAAATGTAAGTAAATAACCGGCTTCGTACGCTTTCATAAACGTTAACGAAAACCAAACTATAGCGGCAGGATGGATAGTTTCTGACGGGGCCCCCCTCTCAGAGGGCCAAAGCCTGCCGGGGTCGCGGGATTATTTCCTTACCGTGACCCAGGAACATAACAGGCTATTGAAGGACACCGTGGATTTTAGTCAGTAGAAGTCTGACAGTCCCTCCCGCCCTGCCCGGGGCCGGAGGACTCATTTGATGATTTTACCACGCTAAAAACAAAAAAAAGGATGGATAGTTTCATTCATTTCTATGGAAAAAAAGGAGCGAGAGAGGTCGATATACATAGTGTCGTGTCGTAACAGTTATCTTCTGTGAAAGCGTCCTTACTCATTTTAATGATTCGAAAACAGGCACCAGTATTTAACATCAACAAATACCGATATGCAAATGATTACCTCTTGACCTTCAATTTAGGTTCAATTACTTAAAATGAGATGAATGGCCTTCCATCCAAAGTATAACCGTAGAAGGCGTGGCTTATAACCTTGCAAAATGTCGTACCGACAATAACTTCCGCTATCAATTAACCTATATTATTTGAGTTATAAAGATATCGATACTTCTAAATACCGGAACGAAGTATTTTTATCTCAAGAAAACTCCTTAGTTGGAAAGAGACGGTAAATCTGTATGACCATCTGCCCAATTTGCCTCCTACGTAAGTACCTATCTAAGACTAGGTAATTGGTAATTACGAAAATCCTAATTCTTCTTTAAACGTTCAAGGTTCTCGAAACTCGACATTATTCGATCTAATAAGGAAAAAAAACTGGCCAAGTGCGTGTCGGGCCACGCACAGTGTAGGGTTCCGTAGTTGCCCATCAAAATACTTATGCGAACTAACTAAACTGATTCGCTGAATTTAATTTTAAAAAGAAGAATTTTCAAAATCGGTCCAAGAGTCTTTGAGAAATCGGGGAAAATACATAAGAAAAAAGATTACAACGAATTTAGAACCTCCTCCTTTTTTTGAATTTAGTTAAAAATAGTTGACGATAAAAACCTACCTATCCCCAAAAAACATACCTATAAAGCTGTAAAAATAAAATTGACAAACTTACATTTGCAGTTGTCTCCGATACATTTTGTTTAAGAACAATTACATTTTATAAGTTGGTCGACTATTACTCGTAAAGTTGTAAAGCCTACTTAGTCATGATAATTTTCTTTTAAACTTCGTTATATATACTACTATTGTGAATTTTTTCACACCCCCAAACATAACCGTTTAGCTGGTAGAGGGGGGGGACACTCGAATCGAGCAAAATTTAGCACTTTAAAGCTTAATATTTCACAAACGAATTTTTTTATCAAAAAATTGTTAATGGAAACTATCATTATTTTTTAAAGGCCTATTTAATGATACCCCACACTAAGGGGTACGCGAGAAAAAAAAATCCTCATTTTACATGTAAGTACTGGAGGTACCCTAAAAAAAAATATTTTACGAGATTTTATTTTACCACTTTTTCGGCACAACAAATCCGTATATTTACACCAAATTACAGCTCTCTAGTACTGTGCGTCTCTGAGCTAAACTGCGGACAGACGGACGGACGGACGGACGGACGGACGGACATGGCGAAACTATAAGGGTTCCTTGTTGACTACGGAACCCTAAAAACCGGCCAAGTGCGTGTCGGGCCACGCACAGTGTAGGGTTCCGTAGTTGTCCATCAAAATACTTATGCGAACTAACTAAACTGATTCGCTGAATTTAATTTTAAAAAGAAGAATTTTCAAAATCGGTCCAGGAGTCTTTGAGAAATCGGGGAAAATACATAAGAAAAAAGATTACAAGGAATTTAGAACCTCCTCCTTTTTTTGAATTTAGTTAAAAATAGTTGACGATAAAAACCTACCTATCCCCAAAAAACATACCTATTAAAGCTGTAAAAATAAAGTTGACAAACTTATATTTGCAGTTGTCTTCGATACATTTTGTTTAAGAAAATATGATATCAAGTACATTTTATAAGTTGGTCGACTATTACTCGTAAAGTTGTAAAGCCTACTTAGTCATGATAATTTTCTTTTAAATTTCGTTATATATACTACTATTGTGAATTTTTTCACACCCCCAAACATAACCGTTTAGCTGGTAGAGGGGGGGGACACTCGAATCGAGCAAAATTTTGCACTTTAAAGCTTAATATTTCACAAACTAATTTTTTTATCAAAAAATTGTTAATGGAAACTATCATTATTTTTTAAAGGCCTATTTAATGATACCCCACACTAAGGGGTACGCGAGAAAAAAAAATCCTGACTTTACGTGTAAGTACTGGAGGTACCCTAAAAAAAATATTTTACGAGATTTTATTTTTACCACTTTTTCGGCACAACGAATCCGTATATTTACACCAAATTACAGCTCTCTAGTACTGTGCGTCTCTGAGCTAAACTGCGGACAGACGGACGGACGGACGGACGGACGGACGGACATGGCGAAACTATAAGGGTTCCTTGTTGACTACGGAACCCTAAAAAAAGACCAAAGACAATCAGTACCTACTTCTAAATTCAAACTCGACGGACAAGTTCCATAGCTTGCATCAATATTTTTCGGAAACCGGATTCGTAGATTATTATTTTAGCAGTTATGAGTAACTTATAGGATTATTTTTAATACAAAACAGTCTGTCGTATGTTTGAGTCAAAATATTGTGGTGTTAATTACTTCTTTTTTTTTGTAATGGATGTGAATGATAACAAACATCTCGGGCATTTGTTTTTCGAACACATGCTGAAACGGCCAGATGCTATATGTCAGGTTGGTTACTATTTATTTTTTAATTTACTTATTGTAAAACTTATACTAGCGTACCTCCCCTGCTTTGCATGGAAGACGGTGAATTTCCGACTTTTCCCGTGGATTTTCACAAATATTTTTTATTACCTTTATCCATACCTACTTACTAATTCTATAAAGCTGAAAAGTTAAAAATAGTTGAACGCGGTAAATCTCACAAACTACTCGCTCGAATTGAAAAAATATTTTTAATTGTATAGTCTATTTATAGAAGAAGGCTATAGACTATATTTAACATCTCGCTACGGCCAATAAAAGCCAAGCACCGGTGGTGGACTGCAAACAGCTAATCTATACATAATTATAATAAATAGTAGGAAAGTCAAAACTGTACATTGAATATTTTTTTTAAAGAAAACTTGGGGTGTGATCTACAATCGATATCGAAGTCAAAAATACAGTTTTTTGTTTTTTTTTTTATCTATCCGAAATAAACTTAAAAAGTACTACTGCATGGATTTACTTAAAATTTGGCACGAATATTATTAAGAAATTGGGTCAACATATAGGCTACAAATTATCACGCTGTCACCTACGGAGAACGAGCAGTGAACCTTTATTTCTTCAACGCATTCACGCAGACGACGTCGCGGTCAGCAGCTAGTATTTACTAAACTACAATGATTGATTGGTTCTCAAAATCCCGCCGCCCAGTATGACTAGACAGTATGACTAGGCATTTAATTATGATTGATAATTAAGTCAATACTAACCTATTTATTGGTATGTATATTGGCATAGGTTCTTTTAACCTTGGGACTTTGTGTACCTATTATTATTATTTTTCGTCCAAACAGAACGCTGAGTAAATGGGTGCCCTCTATCTGGCAGAAACTTGTTGCTCCGAAACTTATTTGGCAGAACTCATTTGGCAGAAACTTTTTTAAACGAACATTGTTATGGTATAAAAAATGTTTAGTATAATTGTTTTTTGGCCTAATGTTTTTATGTCCGAATTTAAATTGGGATACTTTTAAGATGGCAGAATGGTGGTGGGCGTAAAATCATCTGCGACGATTAGCTCGCGTGGGACCGCCGGAGACCCGCAGCGCCGGAGCCGTGACAGAAGCCATGCCTGCTGCCATGCCTGCTGTGAATTTTCTGCGATATGATGGTTATACTTTTGATTATTATGGATATAAAATATATGCCAAAAGATGATTCTGGTTATGAACTTTCTACGATATGATGGTTATACTTATTGATTATTATGGAAATGAAATTTATGCCTAAAGATGATTCTGACTTACAAAATTATGGGTTTCGGTGTTATGGTAAATGAGTGTATGCCAAACGATTTTCTGCGAAAAGAGGTTTATGCTATCCGTTGCTATGCAAAATAAAATTATGACGTAAAAAGTTCTGCTATAAAGGGTGGACCCTGAGTAAATGTCTCAAGTTGAGAACTGCATTAATGCAAGTTTTATTTTCGTATTAACACACTCGCTAGAAAAGTGTGGAATCACTCTGAATCCGCGCGATCTAATAGTACCATTCTAAAGTTTTAGAAGTTAACTTTAATATGAATATCAAATTCATTCAAACCGCGCCATTATAAAATTATATAAAGAGGAAATTCTATGCCTTACTCTAATAAGTACGTGGTCCACTTTCATTAGAGACAAGAAAAAATTAGCAGATAGCCTATAAGTAGCCTTCCTTAATAACTGGACCTTCCAACACCAAAATCATTTTTTTAATTCGAACCAGCAGTTCCTGAGATTAGCGCGTTCAATCAAACAAACTCTCAACTTCAGCTTTATAATATTGTTAGGTAAGTACGAGTACTTAAAGATTAGTTGTCTCTCGAGTGAGTAAGAGTATAAGAGAGAGTGATGAGTATAAATTTTGATGGATGAAGAGGAAGAGGAAGGCCAAAGAAAATATGGATGGATTGTCTAACTTTACCAAGGAATGATATTAAAGAAAAAGGAGTTAATGATACTATGACGTCTGATAGGGGAGAATGGAAGAAAAAAACGTGGTGCGCCGACCCCAAATAACCTATTAACCACCAGACTTCATATCAATAGGGTAGTTTCCAGGGTCAAAATAATTACATTCTATTTAGTCCGTATTTTAGATTATAAAAAAATATTGGACACGTATGTTTTCTTTTTTCGATTAAACAAAAAAGAACAAAGATATAAATATATAGCCTATTTCAGTTACCTGTGACGTCACTCTGCGCGAAAAATGCCACGCATCGTGACGTCACACTTAACTTTAATAGGCTATATCTTTGTAATTTTTGGTCTAATTTACAAATTCCCTTATTTTTGAATAATCTAAAAGACGGACTAATTACATTTTTTTAGGCAACTAGCCTATTGTCCTGCCCCCAGCGCCAAGCTACGAATCGGTAAAATACAAGTTCTTCTCTCTCTACTCCTCTTAAGCTCCAATTCGTAAAATATTATGGTGTACAATCAAAAGTATTATATCTGTCTATCTACTTAAACAGAGAGATATGGAATAGATGCACTAAAATAAAAAACAAAAAAATCGTGAATATTCTCTGTCGGATATATCCGACTCTGGCGTAATGGTCCCGAAAATATTTGTCAGATACCTTACCTATATCCGACGTTGGTGGTTAAAAGGTTAAATGGGATAAGAGCCTGTAGCCAAACAGCAAGCGACAATCGATAACGTTCAGCAGTCGCTAATACATTTTCAACTTTATACCCCATTGCATAAAGTTGAATTAATCGTTTTCGTTTGTTTCGTTCGCTATCGCTCAGCAGTCTCACTAGATTTTCAACTTTATGCAATGGGGTATAAAGTTGAAAATGTATTATCGACTGCTGAACGTTAGCGATTGTCGCTTGCCGTTTAGCTATAGGGCCAGGGCAGAAAGATGATGAATTGATGATGTTATTCTCGTAGATAGATGCAGCGACTGGGAAGTCGGAGACTAACGCCTCAGTCCTTGCCCGGTCCATTCGCCTCGCGAGATGTCTGCGTCGCTTTGGAGCCCAACCAGGGGACGTGCTAGCCTTACACGGCAAGAACCACCTGGATCTACACATACCGTACTATGCTGCGCTGATGAACGGCATGCCTATTGTTGGCGTTGACCCTATGTTTAAATTTGGTAAGTAGATTGGCCCTTCAACTCCGTCGCCGTCCGACCATGGACCATGCCCGGGTCGACGGCGCGTTGTGTTCCACGCGCACCTCAAAGAGCGTCAGCAAAATGACGGGGCTCCCATCTAGAGGGCCAAGGCCTGCCAGGGTTCCGGGACTTATTCCATTACCGTGACTCTGGAACGAATAGGGTTACTGAAGGACGCCGTGGATTTTAGTCAGTACAGCCTCGGTGGGAGGACTCATTTGATGATTTTACCACGCTAAAAAAATAAAAGTATATGGGCCCATACAAGGAATAGTCGAGTAATACAGAAATATGTATATTACTCGTATGCTCACATACGGACTGCACCAGCAGTAAGCCAATAGGCTATATTTTACTCAAAACATAAATTAGTCCTAATATTAATTGAGCAGCAGTGGGGAATGTAAACGGCACAACTCAGTTGAGCAGTGAGGAGAAAGCGAATCATTTTTTGAAAAAAATTAGTGATCCATATTTTTTCTTGCCTAATTCTTATAAGACGAAGTTTCTACCAATCACAAAATGTCGTGTTGGTATAATTTTACATTATGCTTATGATGTCACAAGCCCCACTCCCGAATATTGAAGCGTTATTTGTCAATTTTACAAAAAAAAACCGTACGTGTCCAATTGTCCATTAATTTTCAATGCCCGGACGGCCTGATCAGATTTTAAATTTATTTATGCGCTAAACTACCCTATTATCAATATAAAAAAATCACATTATTAAATACGTCTGGCTTGGTTCAACCCCGGCCCTTCTCAGGTCTGCATTACTGTATTTGAGGAATAATTGTCTTATTGAACAAGTTTTCAGTGTCTCAAACCTAAAAATTCACGCAGATCTCCAAGGCTCTCTAGCCAGAGATATACATACATTTGTTTTTTAATTGTTCCCAGAGGAAATAAAGAAACTATTTAAGTTAACGACACCGAAGATAGCGTTCTGCCAATGTGAGCATTTTATGGACGCTGTCTCAGAATTGGGACTGGACACCAGGATCGTAACCTTCACTGATGGAAGGTACTCTATGGAGAACTTCATCCGGGAGTTCGATGAAGAAGATTGGAAGGAATTTCGGTAAGAGATATTTAAAGGTAACATGCATATGCCAGCGTCTCTGCCCGCGTCATCATCATCATCATCAGCCTATAAATGTTCCCACTGCTGGGACACAGACCTCCTCTCTGTGAGAGGGAGTGGGCCATAATCCACCACGCGGGCCCAGTGCGGAATGGTGGATGTCACATGTCTTCGAATGATTGGTTCTAGGACATGCCGGTTTCCTCACGATGTTTTTCTTCACCGTTTTGAGAGCAGTGGTGATGAAATTACACAAAGTAATGCGCCTGCCGGGATTCGAACCTACGACCTACAACTCGTAAGTCGGGGCCGATACCACTGGGCCACCACTGCTCACCTCTGCCCGCGTGTAACTCGAAAATATAATTCAAGGGAAAGTAAAATCGGGGTAGAACTAGAAGGGCCTTTATGTTATTCCAGACTTTAATCGATCTCTGTGCTCATCTAGATTCGTTCAGCCATTCTGGCGTAATGGAGTAACAGACATCCATGCATCTCTACTACAATGCGTGCTGCGGTCGATTTCAACCCACACCATCGACTTCGCACATAGGGTCAACTCACACCAAAAGAGCGTCGAAACGCAGCGAAGCGGAGCATAGTTTTAGTGTCATATGAATTTTAACTTTATTTTCATTACTTATTACTTAATATCTGGTAGATCGAGCTTCGCTCGGTTTTTAAATGTCTATATCTTGGAAACCAAGCTTTTCTCGAACCTGAGACCTTGACAAATCGATTCCTTGAGCCGAAAAACCCCTAATCTGTAACTTTCATGAAAATGTGTGTACTTTTTACCTCCAGACCAGCAGAATTCGACACGGACAAGATCTATCTCTGGTTGATCAGCACGGGCGGCACCACCGGAGTTCTGAAAGTAGCTGCTTTCAAACATAAACCCTGGATTGACAGGATACTAGAGCAGAGGAAAGAATTACAATACGATGAGTAAGTTTTTTTTTTAAATATATTGGAGTATAATTAACAGGACAGGGTATTCACGTGGAGGTAGCGAAGGGCTCAAACCAGGAAGACCCCTATTTGAGTAGTGGCTGGAAAGGTGCCACGTCCATTTGTTCTGCCTGAAAAAAGTCCTACGGATGATTAGGGAGCTTAGTCGTTTTGTTGGGAAGAAACCCCTGGGAATCAATAATGTGTGGATCGCTCGGAGGACATGGGCGGTGGAGATGTGCCCCACTTGTGCAGGGCACCGCCATGTCCTCATGGATAGTGAAGCGCTTTCGCTATTTGATTAATGAACGCGCGCGAAAGTATAATTGAGTCATCAAATGGTGGCAACTCTTGTCGAGGTTCGTCTAGGGATACCATAATTTTATCGTGGTAAATTAATCAAATGAGTCCTCCCACCCAGGGCAGGGCAGGAGGGACTGACAGACTTGTACTGACTAAAATCCACGGTGTTCTTCAACAGCCTTTTACGTTCCGGGGTTACAGTAGCACGTTAGTCCCGCTACATAGGCTTTGGCCCTATAAGGGGGCCCCGTCATTGTGCTGACAGTTCTTTGAACGGACACTCGGAGGACACGGTGGAGGTGAGAGTCCTCAGAAGGTAGCAACTCTAGTAGGTCTGTCTAGGGATACCTAATCGATGTTGTGTTGCTTATTCTTGACAAGGTGACGTGTCAAATGTTAATTTAGTAAAAAAACTTTACAGAAATTCCAGAAATTCTCCAGCATTACATCTATCGCCCGTGCAATGGATAGCAGGGTTCTACAATGCGATAGCTATGCCCCTGTTCAATCTATGCAAGGTGCAGACCTCCCTACAACTCACTGCGGATCACCTCATTGACATTATCATTGAGTACCGGGTAAGATGATACATTCTAAAAACTTATAGTAGTGAGCAAGGGGGGTTGTTCTAGTGAGGAGATGGAGTTTTCTTCTCGACATTTTATAAGTATAAGCCCATGTAAAATAAAAATATTTTGATTCTTGAGTGTACGAGATGGTGCTAGACGACTTGTATAGCTGTGTCACTTTCACTCGCCGGAACAAGCCTGGTTTTAAGTTTTAAGACGTTGTAATATTCCCCCCCCCCCTGGTGGCCTTTAGTGTACGAAGGAGAATTTCTTTCCATCAAATATTAACGTCAAAGTTCCCATTTACTTAACGTCTCAAAAACGTAAAAAGTCATGTTACACCAAACAAAACCCCTCTTTGCACTTTTTTTTTTACGTGGTATACCTAATCATCAAATTAATCCCCCCACCCAGGGCAGGACGGGATAGACTGTCAGACTTGTACTGACTAAAATCCACGGTATCCTTCGATAGCCCTTTACGTTCCAGGGCCACGGTTTCGTGATAATCCCGCGACCCCGGCAGGCTTTGGCCTTGTCAGGGGGACACGGTCATATTGCTGGGAACTCTTTAAGGCACGCGTGGAACACGACGCGCCATTGACCCGGGCTTGGTCCATGGTCGCCGGACAGCGAGTCGCCCATTACTCGCAGTCCGCATGCTCACGCGCCTCTTTACTCTAAGTAATATTTAAATTACAGCCTGTTACCGCACTCTTCGGTCCGTCCATGTTGAATTCCATATTGAAACACGACAAAAAGTGCGACTTCACTTCATTTGATCGAGTTATGGTGTCAGGAGCGAAGGTGCACAAGGATCTCATTTGTGAACTTAGGGTATGTCGTCCATGTTTTACTATAGCTTTTTATCTCAACTTTTGATGTAGCAACCATTAAATAGACTAGTGAGCATTAAAAAGCGTTGAAAGTCTATCAAAGCCTACATTTATCGTTCTTTTTTTTTGGGACAAATCCACCACGCTATTCCCAAACCACTGCAACACCTGAAAGTCAGAATTAACAGTGGCAACCACCAGAAAAGCGCCGAGACAATGAAGCTCGACGTGTCCCGGAGAATGAATTTACCTGTCTTGGATCCTGCAACGAAATTAATCAGAAAAGAAAAGTGGAGGAGTAGGAAAATAAATGTGTCCACGTTTATCGCTTGCCAGTCGTATAGGCAGGCAGGGCTGTGCCTATTCTTAACAGACCTTGCACAGGAGCAACCCTTAGTTTAACCCCGCAACCCAGAGTTACCCACCCTTTTCATCAATAAATATTGCCAAAATAAAATGCATTTTTAAAATAGGTCATACAACATTAGTGTTTCAGCTCAGTGTCAAGTTTTAATGCGTTATATTTTTGTAAATATTCATTGATTAAAAAAAATAAAAAGAGCGTGTCCATTATTTTTTAAACTAAGAGCCAAAAGAACTATTTGACAGCCAATTCACTTTAAAAAATAATTCCACAGAAAAGAATACGAAATGACGCAATTGCGGCCGAGATTTATGGACAAACAGAAACTTTGGGCCAGGTCTTCTCTCTAGAAGCTAATGGACCCCTGGGCAGCTGTGGGAAGCCTACAGAAATGCACCAAGTCATGGTAAGATCATGCCTTTCCAATAACTGCCAATAAAACTATAGCGCCGCCTATATTGCGACAGTCATGGTGAAAATAAATCACACGGTGAAACGCAACTGCAACGAAACTGCAACTTCTAGTTACTTTAGAGTTTCAAACCGGTTTCATCGGTTGATATCGAATTTGTTTCTACGAATTCACTGCGTTCGTATGGCAAATGAACAACACACATACAAAACATGCACACACATTTGTATGTGTGTGCATGTTTTGTGTGTGTTGTTCACATTCGATCACTTCCCATACAGATTTCTAAAACGGATCAGGATTCCTGATCAGGAAAACTGATGTATGTGGCCGCTCTTAATGAGGAACTGAACTTGAACGGAACTTTCAACAAGCGGAAGTTACAGAGGCGACCACTTAAAACAGTTGATTTTGTTTTTGTTTACAGCTAGTGGATCCTGACACGGAGATGGAAATAACGAAGCCAAATACACCTGGAGAATTGTGGGTGAAAGGACCCATGTTTACAGTGAGTATAGTTAGACTAAACACAAAAATAGATTAAAAAAATCTAAAAACCCACCTTTTAAAATAATTTCCTAAAAACAAGGAAATAACCTTACGGGGCTGAGAGAAAGGCCACTCAAAAGGTTGCCAAAAAAAAATTCAATGTTTATCGGGAAGTGCCTCAAAATTGATTTGCAAAAATCTAACCGGAATGACAAACAAACAAACAAGAAAAGTGAGTGTATAATAACGTGGGAAATGCTAGCTTAGGTGGACGTGCTTGCTTACATTTCAGAGAGAATTAAACCCGAATTATGGGTGACTCGACGTCCGATCATGAACTGCCCATGCCCGGGTTAACGGCGGCGTCGCTGTCGCGTTCAGTTCCACACGCGTTACATACTGCTGTCAACACAATGATGGGGACCCTTAGAGATCTAAAGCCTGCCATCTAAAGCCTATCATGCTAACACCGGAACGTAAAGAGCTATTGAGGGCCATCGTGGATTTTAGTCAGTATAAGTATAACAGTCCCTTCTGCCCTGTCGGCTGTCCTGGGTGTGAGGGCTCATCTCTTTTGTAAAATTTTACCAACTTACGCCGTCCCGATTTTTTTCCGATACAGTGAAATGATCCTTACAAGATGAAACTGAGTCGAACGGCATAAAAAAATATTTATAAGTAGTCATTTTCACTCATTTTTGTGAACAAATCACGCTTTTTTTTAGCTTGGTGAAATCACCAAATGAGACCTCCCACTCCGGGCAGAGCGGGATCCCACTGTCAGACTTGTACTGACTAAAATCCACGGTGTCCTTCAATAGCCCTTTATGTCCCGGTGTCACGGTAATGAGAACAAATCACAATTGACCAAAAAAATAAACACGCCAAAATTTTCAACATAAAAAAACCGGCCAAGTGCGTGTCGGGCCACGCACAGTGTAGGGTTCCGTAGTTGCCCATCAAAATACTTAAGCGAACTAACTAAACTGATTCGCTGAATTTAATTTTAAAAAGAAGAATTTTCAAAATCGGTCCAGGAGTCTTTGAGAAATCGGGCAAAATGCATAAGAAAAAAGATTACGACGAATTTAGAACCTCCTCCTTTTTTTGAATTTAGTTAAAAATATTTGACGATAAAAACCTACATATCCCCAAAAAACATACCTATAAAAGCTGTAAAATAAAGTTGACAAACTTACATTTGCAGTTCTCTCCGATACATTTTGTTTAAGAAAATATGAATCCAAGTACATTTTATAAGGTGGTCGACTATTACTCGTAAAGTTGTAAAGCCTTCTTAGTCATGATAATTTTCTTTTAAACTTCGTTACATATACTACTATTGTGAATTTTTTCACACCCCCAAACATAACCGTTTAGCTGGTAGAGGGGGGGGACACTCGAATCGAGCAAAATTTAGCACTTTAAAGCTTAATATTTCACAAACGAATTTTTTTATCAAAAAATTGTTAATGGAAACTATCATTATTTTTTAAAGGCCTATTTAATGATACCCCACACAAAGGGGTACGCGAGAAAAAAAAAGGTTGCACTCCAGGAGTGCCGGTAGAAGTGAAAACTTTTTTGTTACTATGTTTTATTTTTAATTTGAATGACGTCTTACTCATTTTCGATCAGGGTCACGTGACCCTGACGCGAGTTTTAAATTTTTTACCCATTACAGAAAAAGTGTACAACGCCGCTAAAGAAGTTTTCACTTCAAAAAAAATCCTCACTTTACGTGTAAGTACTGGAGGTACCCTAAAAAAAAAGATTTTACGAGATTTTATTTTACTACTTTTTCGGCACAACAAATCCGTATATTTACACCAAATTACAGCTCTCTAGTACTGTGCGTCTCTGAGCTAAACTGCGGACAGACGGACGGACGGACGGACGGACGGACATGGCGAAACTATAAGGGTTCCTTGTTGACTACGGAACCCTAAAAAAGAGCTAAAAGTTCTTCAGAAAGTTTTCTCGTATCTTTTATGAATGAGTATTTCTCCCTTTTGGCCAATAAAGACCCTGTATTATGCTGATGTTTATAACTGAATGTTACAGGAATACTACAACGACCCACAGCGAACCGCCGAGGTCTTAACAGAAGACGGGTGGTTCAAGACAGGAGATCTATTGTACAGAGACTTAGATGACTACTACTTCTTTGTGGAACGGCTTGGCATGCTCATCAAGTACAGGAATTATCATGTGAGGATTTATTATCTTCTTTTTTCTTGCTTATTTTCTTTTTTAACCTTGTCCAACGATGTTCATGTGTTGAATGAACGAATGATGTTAATTCATAATCATGGCGCTTACAACAGTGCCGAAATATTGGAAACTCAAACCAAATGGTAAACATGGTAAATATCCCACTGTAAATCTAAACATAGCTTTACCATTTAGGCTACCGCAACTCACACTCAGAAACAGAATCTTCTATTTCCTCGTTAGAACGTTTTACGGTAACGTGTGTCATTTCAAAATTTATCAAAGATTACAGATCGTTTTCGTTTGTTTCGTTCGCTATCGCTCAGCAGTCTTTACTAGATTTTCAACTTTATGCCATGGGGTATAAAGTTGAAAATGTATTAGCGACTGCTGAACGACAACGATTGTCGCTTGCCGTTTGGCTACAGGCTCTGGAGTACTTATCCAGAAGACGCGAGTTCAAATCCTACACGCAGCTGAATCTTTCTTTCCTATAAAATCACATTTACAATGCGCGTCGCCTGCGTTAATGCGTTTAAAAATAATTAATTTGTCCCACTTTACGAATTTTTTCTGTGTCGTAGCTGCGTTTACATAAATACTCGTAGAAACTATACACAAACACCAAGACCCGGAACAACTACTTGTAGATCATACAAATATTTGACCGATTAAACCCGCGACACACTGTGCAGCAGTCGACAGCTCAGCGACTTTGCCAATCGTGTCGTTAGCCTACTTGTTGTGGTCGCGACACTGTCCCACAAGGGAACCGTGACCCTGGATCGTAAAGGGCTATTGAAGGAACACCGTGGATTTTAGTCAGTACAAGTCTGACAGTAACTCCCGTCCGGCCCTTAGTGGGAGGACTCATTTGATGATTTTACCACGTAAAAAGAACATAATATTACTCCTTTCGCGATTGACTCAATGAGATTCGTAGACGAACCAAAGTTAGCCACATAGCCCAACGAATTAACAAGTTGAAATGGTAGCAGGCAGGCCATGTAGCACGCAGAACTGATGGCTGATGGGGCCGTAAGGTTCACGAATGTAGACCACGCCCGGCAAGCGCAGCGTAGGACGTCCACCCACTAGGTGGGCAGACGATCTTATGAAGACCACACGATCACGCTGGATCCATGCCGCTTCAAAACGGTCTTATTGGAAGTCTACGGGGAGGCCTATGTTCAGCAATGGACGTCTTACGGCAATACGTCTGATATTATTATTATTATTTTGAATTTGATGTGGCCTCTCGTAGCACAACAACTCTAGAAGGTTGAAGCTACTTAACCGGACAATGAGATTACTCCTTTTTAGGGTTCCGTAGTCAACAAGGAACCCTTATAGTTTCGCCATGTCCGTCCGTCCGTCCGTCCGTCCGTCCGTCCGTCCGTCCGTCCGTCCGTCCGTCCGTCCGTCTGTCCGCAGTTTAGCTCAGAGACGCACAGTACTAGAGAGCTGTAATTTGGTGTAAATATACGGATTTGTTGTGCCGAAAAAGTGGTAAAATAAAATCTCGAAAAATATTTTTTTTTAGGGTACCTCCAGTACTTACACGTAAAGTGAGGATTTTTTTTTTCTCGCGTACCCTTTAGTGTGGGGTATCATTAAATAGGCCTTTAAAAAATAATGATAGTTTCCATTAACAATTTTTTGATACAAAAATTCGTTTGTGAAATATTAAGCTTTAAAGTGCTAAATTTTGCTCGATTCGAGTGTCCCCCCCCTCTACCCGCTAAACGGTTATGTTTGGGGGTGTGAAAAAATTCACAATAGTAGTATACAGGGTGAATTTTTCAACTGGGCGTGGATGGCTATTTCCGAAACTATGAGGAATATCGAAAAACGTTGAAAGGAGTCTCGAGGCCGATTTTGACGAAAACTAAAACTGCATCATTGGATTTTAGAAAAATCAATCATCTTAGCCAGGAATCGAACCCGCTGATTTTGGAAAAAAAATCACACCCTGTATTATGAAGCCATTTGATAGTGTTGCTGGTAAGGATAAAATTCTGTGAAGTAATCATAAACGGCAAACTTAAGGAAAAGGTATAATTTAAAAAAAAAACTGATCAATCTTCAAAGCAATGACTTAATTCGAAACATAAGTTAACCATTTCTTCTTTGAAATATTGCTATTTTTTATTCAACTCAATCATTTATTATTGCTGAATGCAGTGGGATTATTGAGACGTCAAATCTAGTTTAACATTGAAAACAATGAAATTTTATAATTTTGAATGAATATGGCTCAGTAGGAGTAAAGTGACATAGAAAAACGCAATTTTATAAAAAATAACTATTCCCTTAAGTTTGTCGTATATGGTTACTTCGCAGAATTTGATCCTTGTTAGCAACACTATCAAATGGTGTAATAATACAGGGTGTGATTTTTTTTCCAAAATCAGCGGGTTCGATTCCTAGCCAGGATTATCGATTTTTCGAAAATCTAATAATGCAGTTTTAGTTTTCGTCAAAATCGGCCTCGAGACTCCTTTCAACGTTTTTCGATATTCCTCATAGTTTCGGAGATAGCCATCCACGCCCAGTTGAAAAATTCACCCTGTATATAACGAAGTTTAAAAGAAAATTATCATGACTAAGTAGGCTTTACAACTTTACGAGTAAAAGTCGACCAACTTATAAAATGTACTTGATATCATATTTTCTTAAACAAAATGTATCGGAGACAACTGCAAATGTAAGTTTGTCAACTTTATTTTTACAGCTTTTATAGGTATGTTTTTTGGGGATAGGTAGGTTTTTATCGTCAACTATTTTTAACTAAAAACAACAAAAAAAAGGAGGAGGTTCTAAATTCGTTGTAATCTTTTTTCTTATGTATTTTCCCCGATTTCTCAAAGACTCCTGGACCGATTTTGAAAATTCTTCTTTTTAAAATTAAATTCAGCGAATCAGTTTAGTTAGTTCGCATAAGTATTTTGATGGGCAACTACGGAACCCTACACTGTGCGTGGCCCGACACGCACTTGGCCGGTTTTATTTATAGGGCAAGTCTGCCAAACTTTTGCCAAACACTTTAATCTTTTCAACACATTTGCTCGAAAAATGCATTTACGAAGCCTGTATACATTGTTCGAAAGTTAAAAATTACGCACCATACAACGGAGCGTGCGGTAAAGTAGGTACTTAGGTGAGAGTACCTATTTTACCGCACGCTCCGTTGTATAGCACCGTGCGTTTTCTTTACGGTTTTTTTTTAATTTCCATTAAAAAAAAAGAATTCCACCAAAGAGTTTCACATTCAGTGTTGCCAACTGCTATTGCAAGAAATGCGCTAAACAAAACCTAAAATGCACTAGGTTTGTGCTAATTTTGATAAAAAGGCACTAAAAAAATAAAATCAATTAAAATATTTGAAAAAAATCATGTTTCTTCGAATTCAAATGTCGTTTATATCATTCAGCCTGGCACTCATTTCTACCTTACAATATGCACACATAGCTTTCGTCGTGGTCCCACTGACTGGCCGTAACCAAAGCTAAAATCAGGATCACTTTCCCACTCCTTGCGATAGTTTTGTTGATAGTTCTTTTTTGAAAATGGCATCTCCATGTTGTATATATAAAGTTATTGTTTATTTTACACAACACACACAATGAACGGACACTCTTATTACTCAAAGACTGGTGTTTGCTAATGAATAAGACAAATAAAGAATAAAAGATCAGCTAAAGTAACAATTTGGGAATTCCCCAAGAGTAGAGAACAAATCTCAGATCGGACGTCTTTTGTTCCACTCTCCTTGTTCAGAAACAGCTATACGACCATGGAGATACGCATTTTCATAAATAAAAATATCTAATAATTAGAAGTGCGTTCTGAAATTTAACTGTGTTTCAGAAAGCGCCATTGATTGATTTTGTTTTTACGAAATTGCGTAATACGAGTAAATTGCAGACTTTTAAAAATGCACTAGTTAAGGCACTAGGCACTGTTGTGGAATTTTGAGCGCTAAAACATCAAGAAATGCACTAGATCTAGTGCCGAAAGCACTAAGTTGGCAACACTGTTCACATTATGAGAATAAACAGCCTGACTGATCGAACCTCCTTGGAAGCTCCTTTTGATCAATACGTTGTCTCACTTTAATACTTATGAGTAAATGAGACGAAAGATGTAGTTCTAATTTCCACCACGTGCATGTGGCGCCATTTGCAAATTCACGCCATTTTCATATTTGGAACTTCAAAAATTGTTGCGACTTTTCTACTAAATAAAGTTTGTTTAATTACATATTTTACTGTTTTCTCGCAAATGTGTTGAAAAACGTTGTATGACACACGTGCAGAAATTGGTGTTTACAAACTCGTGACTATGGTAAGCCCTCGGCTTTGCCTCGGGCTTACATTCGTCTACTCGTTTGTAAAAACCAACTTACCGCACTAGTATCATAAATAACTATTAAAAGCCAGATTCAGAGATGTCTTAGTATGATTTTCCAGATAGCTCCTTTGGAGTTAGTGGAGGTGATCAGACAACACCCTGGCGTGCAGGATGTGAGTGTGACCAGCGTGTATAATGTGTTCGATGGAGAGCATCCGGTCGCCTGCGTTGTAAGACGACCTGGCTCCGATGTCACCGCGCATGAGATCAAGGAACTTGTTGCTAGTGAGTGGAACTTACAAATCTTTACAAAATTTTGCTTACCTATAGGTACTTAAATGTGAATGCTTAGGTGCATTTTGTGGTAAGTACTAACTGGCACCAGCGTCTTCGCCCACTATAACTCGAAAATTATAACATAGGAAGTAAACATTGGGATAAAAACTATCTTATGTGTTAACCCAGATTATAAACTATTTGTGTACCAAATTGTATACAAATCTGTTCAGTGGTTTTTGCGAGAAAGAGTAACAAACATCCATCTATCCAAACAAACTTTCACGTTTATAAAATTAGTAGGATAGGATAATCATCACTGATACTTCCGACGAAACCGATTTTTTCTCCTCATGCAGTGAAATGATCCTTACCTTAAAAGGAGTAGAAAGGCATTGAAAAAAAAATGGGCAGTTTCACAATTTTTTGTGGACAACTCGCACTTGAAAAAAAGTATGCCAAAATTATTAACAACAAAAACGAAATACAGGAAGAAAGGCTTCCGTAAAAAAAATTAAAAGTACACTGCAATTTTTTTTTCTGTTTTACAGACAAACTATCGTACAGTAAGCGATTGCGAGGAGGAGTGGTCTTCATGGAGAGATTACCACGAACGTCTACTGGGAAAGTGGCGCGCGCGAAACTGAAACATATTGCTGCTATAGCCTATAGAGAATAAAGTATGTTTAAAAATAAGATAACATCCGTAAAATGAATATAGATTTATTGCAAACTAAGTCATTTACTTCTATAATTTAGTACCTAAATGTTTAAAAAATGCTATTTGAACATGGCAATTAATTAAATCTAAATATTTACAAAACAAAAAAACTGTACAGAAAAATAGTAATTAATTCATTAAATCCTTTCTCCAGTTAACGCAATGGCTGAACGATCGACTCCTGCGCAGCGTGTCTCGGGTTCGATGCCCGCACGGAACAAATATTTGTATTATTTACAATTAGTAGAATTAAGTTGAGTCACGACACAGGAGATATTCCTAATGTGGGGCAAACCTTTTTTTTTTAATAGAAAAAATAATAATTTTCTGACATGATTCACATGCTGCATTCGGTAAATGATACTGTGACGTCTGATAGGGGAGAATGGAAGAAGAAAACGTGTTGCGCCGACCACAAGTAGAATGGGAGAAGGGCAGGAAGAAGAAGAAGATTCACATGCCTGTCACATCGCACGCTACGATCGATCTTAGGTGTGCGTCCACAGGTCGGCATCGCACGTATCGGACGTACTGTGAGCGTACGCTTACCATTAATAGTCGGTAGTGCCCACCGACTTTGCACATAGAGAATACGCCTCGCATTGAGAGATGGTTCCTATCTCTGGACCTACATACATTTTGTCTATTTGATCAACAACAAATAAATTCCTAAGATCTTGAAAAATAGAAATAGTTCATTTTTAAAATATACCATAATGTACTCTTTATATTAAACGAAAGTTTTTTTTTTAAATTGTTTATTCATAATTCACTAACAATAACATTATTAAATTCATATATTTATTCATTAACAAAATATTCTAAAAATACGGACAATAATAACACAATTATTTTACCTACATAAAAGATTCTAATTTTAAAACAAGATCAATACTGAAACATTTGTTTTGCTAAAAACCAGGAATTTTCCGTAGGACTACAGCCGTGCGGACTCTAGGCACAGAATACTTAATAGTCTCTAGGGATATACATAATAGCAGGTTGTCGGTACAGGCAAGTACGTATCGGCTGGTGCAGGTGAAACTTGTGTAAATGAATCAAGTCCTGAGCCTGTAGCCAAATGGCAAGCGACAATCGTTAACATTTAGCAGTCGCTTATACATTTTCAACTTTAAACTTCAACCCATGAAGTTGAAAACTTAGTAAAGACTGCTGAGCGATAGCGAACGAAACAAACGAAAACGATCTGTAATCTTTGATAGATTTTCAACTTTATGCCATGGGGTATAAAGTTGAAAATGTATTAGCAACTGCTGAACATTAACGATTGTCGCTTGCCGTTTGGCTACAGGCTCAGATAATCAATATGACTGTGTCTATTAAAAGCAAGCGCATAAATAACTCGGGCGAGAAATCTAAATCGCCGAACTGTAACCTAATATTGGAATGTCATCTAATATAATTATGTACTAAATTGTATAGTGGTAAAAGCACTTCCGCTGAGCGTGAAGTTCTAGTTTCGATACCCGACTTGAGTAGTGCAATTGAGTTTTTCACCCTGATTTTCGTTTATGATGGCTAAACTAATGGTCTCTATGAAAAAGAGCTTCATTATAGATATATCTAACCGTTAGGTATATATTATAATAGTTTTTTATTCTCTCTTCAGTGTGAGTACCATTTTCCGCAGCTCGCCGCGTGCGACCTTCCCTGACGAGGTCAGAGGGAGCTGATCCAAGAAGATCACACCACCTCGTAGTCTTTGAGAATCTGATAGTTTATCTGAAATTAATTAACCTCCGTCAGTATACATTATGTAGAAATATTTAAATACCTATTAGCTTTTGATCATTGACTTTTGGACTTATGTGTCAACTCATCCGAAAAATATTTGGGCCGAGGATGAAACGACACTCTTCAGAAAATGAAGGCGTCGACTCATTTCAGTATATTTTTATTATCTGTTTCCGCGACTTCGCGTGGATATCGGAAGTCAACAATGTATTTTTTTAAACAAAGGATTTTTTCTAAAATAAAAGTAGCCTTAGTTACTCCTTATTACATCAGCTACCTGCCAAAAAAGTTCCGTCAAAATCAGTCCAGCCATTCCAGAGATTAGCCGATACAAACAGACAAAAATCGTGAAAATTTTTATTTTGGTCTATGTACCGTATATAATATTCATAATTATGCATGTAGTAAAAAACGGTTATTTCAATATTACAAACAGACACTCCAATTACCATTGTTTTTCAATAATCTATCTGCCTGTCTTTACACATTTGAAATGCATTGATCCTGTAATGGTTTCTATTGACGCACATAGCACCTCGTTCATACAGTCAGTCAGGCGTCCCTAGAAACAGCGAGAAAAAGAAAAAGAAGAAGAAATTTAAAGAAGAAGAATTTCAATAAAACGTACTGGCAACAATCTCTTTAATCTCCTCTGCTGTAACATTGGACCCTCGATTCCTCACGACGCAGGCGACGGGATGCTCTCCATCGTCCTCATGAGGTATGCTGGTGACACTGACGTCGTACACGCCCGGGAGTTCCCTGATCACTGCCTCGATTTCTGGGGGAATGATCTGTGAAGAAAATGTATCAAAATCAAAGCATTTATTTCAAGTACGCCAGCACGAATGGAAGGGGGATGGCAACTGGGAAACGAATGGCGCTAATATAGCTAGTTCCAAGCATCGTCATTGGTTAAAATCTTATAGGTACTTCAAAATAGTACTACCTCATTGGTCGGATTAGGACTTAGCTATGGTCGCGCCATCTACAATTAGCTTTGACTGGCCTTACCCAATGTCAAAACATAAAAAAAAAATAGTATGGTGCTAAAGTCGCAGCCAAAAGACATATTATCAGTGAAAGTACTGTAGGTGCCCATTCCAATGCGTAGATCTCTATGGAGAAGAATGGGCAAGAAACTCCATGGACATTATTTTTTTCGTGTGGATTATGATGGAAACCAAAAACCAAGTAATAGCGACTAAAAATCTACACACATGAAAAGATACCCATTTCCAGTAGCGTCTGTCGCGTCACGTTGCATCGCGTCTTGGTGCGAGCTGACCCTAATAATCGAAATTCGGCCTCTAGGCGACCAATAAATTGTAAACACAGTTCGCAATCAAAACGGACAACATATTTATTACTTGACACATTAAAAAATTGCGTCACAAAAGCATTTATGATAAGGAAACGTATTGAGGGGACGGT
Organism: Agrotis segetum; assembly: GCA_036375495.1. NCBI lineage: Eukaryota > Metazoa > Arthropoda > Insecta > Lepidoptera > Noctuidae > Agrotis > Agrotis segetum. The sequence continues at coordinate 5,744,603 of JAQSVV010000039.1, forward strand.
AAGTAGGTAATCGAACGACAAGTTCAATAAACAAATTGCTACATGCATTGTTGCACAAACTGTGATATCAGTTAGATTACTATCCAGGTTAGTTTGCATGACCTAATTAAAAAAAAAGTATTAAAATGACTTTCTTTATAAAATAATCTTCATCAATCATTTGCTGTTCGTAACTTCGTATGTCTCATTAAAACTCAAAAACGGCTGAGCCGATTTGGCTTATTATTGTTTTGAATTATTTTTCGAAGTCCAGGGAAGGTTTAAAAGGTGATTTTGAGGCGGTACGAGGTTTACCGGGTCAGCTAGTTTTAAATAAAAAAAGTAATGTTATGATTTTACACAGTTTTTTTATATAGTTTTTTTCATAGTTTTTTTTTTCACAGTTTTCAAAAGTAATCGAAAATCGTGTTTGTGCCGTAGCGATATTTTTTGTTAACAGCGTCTTCCCGACCTAGTTAGGGTGGAGGTCACACTCCTAGCACACCCAGCTCTTTCTATCTACTAGCTGCTACCTAGCCTTCTGCGTTCCAAGACCACGATGTCCTTTTATACAGGTTTTAGGAAAGAAAAAAAACTTACATGGTAACTCCTGTATTTGATCAACATCTTAAGTCTTTCGACGAAAAAGAAGTATCCATTCTCATCTCTATAGAGAATATCTCCTGTTTTGTACCAGCCGTCTTCTGTGAAAGAGGCTGCGGTCTCTTCGGGGTTGTTGTAGTATTCCTGAAAATGTAAAGTGTTATTATTGAACTGCATTGTACTATTTAAAGGGAGGAGGAAGTCGTGGCTAAATAATAACAGTCGCACAGGCCGATCTGTCTGATCACTGTCATAGCGAGTTTCCTCCGTGTCTCGGAAAGCGGAAGGTTGAAAAGTTTTAATCGTTACTGTTAGGGACTTTAAGCCGGAAACACATTATTAACACCCGACGCCTACCGATGAAACGTGATGCGTGTTGGGTCAAATCAAACGTAAGCCGGAAACACATTATTAACACCCGACGCCACCCGACGAAACGTGATGCGTGTTGGGTCAAATCAAATGTATTGTTTTCTATGACCAGAAGCAGACTATGAACACCCGACGCGACGACACGCGCTCACTGCACATCGGGTGTCGACACGTTGCGTCGCGTGGCGTGTTAAATAATGTGTTTCCGGCTTTACTCATGGCGCGATTGGAACGAATTCAAACTACAAGTGAAAATCAACCTTGCTACTAAGAAATAAAAATGAAATTCTATTGACTTGACGTTGTCATGCCCATCGTGTTTTGTTTTTCATCTACCCATAGATTACAACGTGTTTTATGTCTTATGACATAGTAGTAAGGTTGATTTTTTGTCATAAGGCCGAATGGCTCTTGTCCCGTTCAGTTTGGGCCGTAAGTACCCGAATTCTCAAGGAAAAGACCGTGCCAATGTCGGCCTGTGAGTAGGCTCTATTATCCCATTATTTAATGAGTTCTCTTAATTAATGAGTAAATGAAAGTAACTCACAGTAAAACTGGCTCCTTCTGACCATAATTCTCCCGGCACATTTGGTTCTGTTATTTCTTTGCCGGTCTCTGGATCAACCAACTGAAAAATACAAAAGACGTAGGTACTTTATTTAGTTCTTTTTTCATCGGAACGTGACGATGGCAATCTATAAACTGTACAATATAACAGCAATTATTGTGCTGACACATCAAGCTAACACAATCTGTAAAATTATTCCGATAACCCGAAAATTAAACTTCTAGCATCCTGATAAAGGAGAAATGAAATGAAGAGCAGTGGTGGCCTAGTGGTATCGGCCCCGATTTACGAGATGTAGGTCCAGCCAGGAACCCAGCCAGGCACATTACTTTGTGTAATTTATTTTATCACCACTGCTCTCAAAACGATGAAAAAAAACATGGTGAGGAAAGCGGCCTGTCCTAGAATGTCCTAGAACTAAAAATTCGAAGACATGTCACATCCACCAACACGCACTAGGCCCGTGTGGTGGCATTATGGCCCACTCCCTCTCACTGAGAGGAGGCTGATGATGAAAATAGAAATACTAATAAATAAAGACAGATGTAATAGCTTGATGTGCGTCTGTGTTTAAAATGCCTACGAGTATTATATACAAATCGACTAGGATTTTATAAACCTCTTTAATAACAAACCTTGACAGCTGGTAATCCAGGTGCGGTCTTCCCGCAGGTACCAAGAGGACCGTCTGACACTCCAATGAGTGCTGGTCCCAAACTCTCAGTCTGTCCGTACATTTCCACCACTCTGGCGCCTGGTCGCACCCTTTTCTGCAAATACAACCGAAAACACTTCGTCAGATTATTGTTTCCACTATTATTTCAGCTGTAATACTTGGTCCATTGCTATGGTTTTTTTACGGGGTAAAATTATCGAATTTGTCCTCCCACGGCCCACCCAGGGCAGGGCGGCTGTTACTCGTTAGTCACGCGACCCTGGCAATGGTTGGTAGATTCGTCGAGATTGTCTCAATACTTCAGATACTTTCTGTAAATTTTCGCCAGATAATTAAGCTAGAATCTAGGTAACATTTTCAACACTGTCTAAAGATGGAGATAGGTTACGTTGACTGTTCCTATATGCTGACAGAACTGAATGTATCAGAGTCGCTTTTGTGTCCATCCTTATGACCGGTCTGACTTTGAAGTCCTTCATGTCCACAATGGATAGACAACTTCGGAGTTGCATCTAGCGCAAATGATCCGCTCCCAGCGGTTTCTATCCAGCATATTATCACTTACCACCGTGTATAATTTAAAGATCGATGATTCCTTCACCAGATCAGTGAAAGAGGGACCGCCATTGCTTCTAAACTTATTCAAAGTTTCGTCATCATTTCGAGAACCAATAGAATAGAAAAAATAATTGAAATAGATAGAAGGTAGACCATTGTTCTGTCAAGTCTTTTAAAACGTACTAGTGAATGAATAAATATAAAAGTACAATAATTACCCTTAAATCCAGAAGCACATCCTTGTGTATTTTTCCTCCTGATAGCATAATGGTCTCGAAACAGGTGAAGTCACATTTCTTCTCACACTTCATCAAGGAAATTATTATAGCTGGACTCAGGAAAGCACTTATGGGCTAAAAGACAAAAAAAAAAAAAACATTGGATAAGATTAAACTCATGTATTTGCCAGAGTTGTTTTTTAAATGGATTTTTTGCATAAACTTTTGCCATAGTCCCAAAATTCGGTTGATGGAATTGGCGTAGGTAGCATAATTTTTGAAACAACAATTTATTTCAACTTCTTGCCTTCGAAACATTATAAGGAAGAATTTCGAGACTGTGAGCATCTCTCTTTTACTTGGTAAAATCCAATCGTTCCTCCCACCCTGGGTAGAGGGCAGGGACTATGAGACTCGTTCTGACATAAATCCATGGTTTTCCTTCCATAGGCCTTTGTTCCAGGGTGGCAAGCATTAATATAATATATATTCTACAACTATCACACAACGCCATCTGGTCCCAAGCTAAGCAGAGCTTGTGTTATGGGTACTAGACAACTGATATACAAAAATATATTACTTATTTATTTTTAAATACATACATATTATAGATAAATTACACCCAAACACAGAACAAATGATTGTGCTCATCACACAAACATTTGTCCTGGGTGGGAATCGAACCCACGACCTCCGGCGTAGCAGTCAGGGTCACTATCACCACTATCACTAGACCAACAGGCCAGTCATTGGCTTTTTATGGGGGCCCCAACAGATTACTGACAGCTGACTTGGTACATCAGGTGTCCTACCATGAACTCTTAAAACGTGAGTCTTTAGGCTGTGGGAAAGAGATGGCGCTAGACGACTTGTATAGCTCTGTCTCTTTCACACAGCCTAAACTGGATCGCGTTAAAAGCTCGTGGTAAGCCCTCAGAATCTCTTGTCATCTGAGATGGCAAAATGGTGGGAGATACAAATCCCGCTTTTAATTTTTTTTTCTTTTCGCAACAAAAAACCATTAGTGTTTGTGGTAAAAAAAACTTACCTTATATTTATTAATAATTTCTACAATGTGTTCCGTGGTATGTGGATTTGAGGTCTGAACCTTTGTCTGTCGTAGCAGAGGAGCGGATATCGCGCTGAAGAAAGCCGAAATCCACTGCACTGGGGATATATTTAGACCCATCTTGTTTTCGCCGTTGGGCCTAAAAGTAGAAAACGAAAAGTAAGTATAAGGACCCATGCATGTTTAGCTTAAACAACCTATAACTTTTTCACCTCACACGCTCGGAAACATTCTATTTCTCATTCAAAATCTGAGCGTAAAATTCCATTTTGTATTCACCAGAAAAACGCCGAGACAATGAAGCTCGACGTGTCCCGGAAAATGAATTTACCTGTCTTGGATCCTGCAACGAAATTAATCAGAAAAGAATAGTGGAGGAGTAGGAAAAGATGTTTCCACTTCCCTGGAGACAGAATAAAACAGGACAATAAGCGTATAAACGTGAAAGTTATTTTTGGATCTCTTTCACGCAAAAACTACTGAACGGATTTGGGTGAATTTTGTGAATATCTTTATAAATATTATTAAAACCTGGATTAACACATAAAATAAGTTAATTTTCATACCGATTTTATCTTCCTGTGGCATAATTTTCGAGTTATAGCGAGAGAAGCCGCTGACAACACCCAGTTTATTCTAAATCTAAGCTAACTTCTTCAAACTTTCACAGAAAATATAAAAAAAAAACAGTTCTAGGAAATACTTACGGAGGTGAACCGGATCCAAAAAAGTTTTTCAATAATTCTAATTTTTTCAAAAATGCCCCGTGAGTAATAGCAGCGAGTTTGACAACACCGGTCGTGCCTCCCGTACTGATCAACCACAGGTAGTGCTTATTTCTGTCGATTATTACTGGCCTGAAAAAGAAAAAAAAATATAAATTAGGTACCTACTTACTACTAGTACGTATAACAGTCGAAGCTCATTGTTATTATTGTGACCCATCTTATACGCCAGAATTAATTGTGAAAGTGGGTCAATTAATTCGATCTTCGGCTAAAATCATGCGGGATTTTAACAAATTCGGGATCGTTGGGATTATAAACAGTCACCATTCTTTTTATGCGAAACGCAATACTTATTAACCAACTTCATTAAAGACAATCGTCTACCGAGCGCTCGTCCATACTAAAAGAGAAAAAGTTTTCCTGCCCCTAAATGTTAGACACAGTAAAAGACTAGGGTTTAGGTTTTCTTTTGTTCAAAAGTAACTCTTAGGCGCCTGTAACTTTCAAACTAGTATAAATTAAAAAAAAAAAACCTGTAAACCTAGTTTTTTACTGTGTCAGAGGCATTCTAAAAACCATTGAGATAGGATAACATTTAGGGGCAGGAAAACGTTTTCTCTTTTAGTATGGACGAGCGCTCGGTAGACGATTGTCTTAACAAACTTCGCAATAAGCCGATAGGAACCCTGTAGATAACCATCAAAACAAAATTCTTACAGAAATTCCTCCTGATCGTCCTTGTCGTCATACTTCTCGATGAAGCTGGCCAGAGATTGCTTGCCTTCATCGAAGCAGATAACTTCTGTGTTCAGACCCAGTTCCTCCTTCACAGCGTTGTAGGTGTCCAGGAGTTCTTTTTGACAGAAGGCTATCCTTGGAGAGCATATCTTGAACAGCTTCTGTATTTCGGCTGTGAACAATATCAAGAAAAGTTAGTGACTTCTGTGGTAGTCTAACGAATTACCGTGACGGCGTGACCCCGGAAAGTAAAGGGCTATTGATGGACACCGTGGATTTTAGTAAGTACAAGTCTGACAGAGTCTCTCCTGCCCTACCCTGGGTGGGAGGACTCATTTGTTGATTTTACCACGCTAAAAAAAAGTGACTTCTGTAGCCGGTGTTGATTCTGATAATTCTTCTGAATTGGGAGTCTAGACTGTAATAAGGCCTTTATTTTTTAAATTATAAAGAAACACAACATGTTTGGTTATATGCCCTACTTTTTTTTTCGAATTAACATTTTATTCGTCTGATATTATGAGCTGAATCTTACTTTTGAGTATTGTACTCAAATTGAAAATGTATAGTCAGCAAAAGAGTTATAGGTACATGTTAAGACGATCGTCTACCGAGCGCTCGTCCATACAAAAAGAGAAAACGTTTTTCTCCCCCTAGATATTATCCTATCTCAATGATTTTTTAGAATGCATCTGACACAGTAAAAAACTAGGTTTATAGGTTTTCTTTTTTTCAAAATTTATAATAGTTTGAAAGTTACAGGCGCCTAAAAGTTACTATTTTTATGACAAAATCTTCATTGAAGTAAAACCTTTGTATTTAAGAAACAAAGAAGTTTAAGAAAAAAAGCAAAACCTACAAACCTAGAATATAATATGCTGAAACGATTGACACCAGAATCTAAGAGATTGGTCGTCATTTAGTATGTGAAAAACGTTTTCTCCCGAGAGACAAAGTTCATATAAAAAAAACCGGCCAAGTGCGTGTCGGGCCACGCACAGTGTAGGGTTCCGTAGTTGCCCATCAAAATACTTATGCGAACTAACTAAACTGATTCGCTGAATTTAATTTTAAAAAGAAGAATTTTCAAAATCGGTCCAGGAGTCTTTGAGAAATCGGGGAAAATACATAAGAAAAAAGATTACAAGGAATTTAGAACCTCCTCCTTTTTTTGAATTTAATTTAAAATAGTTGACGATAAAAACCTACCTATCCCCAAAAAACATACCTATAAAAGCTGTAAAAATAAAGTTGACAAACTTACATTTGCAGTTGTCTCCGATACATTTTGTTTAAGAAAATATGATATCAAGTACATTTTATAAGTTGGTCGACTATTACTCGTAAAGTTGTAAAGCCTACTTAGTCATGATAATTTTCTTTTAAACTTCGTTATATGTACTACTATTGTGAATTTTTTCACACCCCCAAACATAACCGTTTAGATGGTAGAGGGGGGGGACACTCGAATCGAGCAAAATTTAGCACTTTAAAGCTTAATATTTCACAAACTAATTTTTTTATCAAAAAATTGTTAATGGAAACTATCATTATTTTTTAAAGGCCTATTTAATGATTCCCCACACTAAGGGGTACGCGAGAAAAAAAAAATCCTCACTTTACGTGTAAGTACTGGAGGTACCCTAAAAAAAAATATTTTACGAGATTTTATTTTACCACTTTTTCGGCACAACAAATCCGTATATTTACACCAAATTACAGCTCTCTAGTACTGTGCGTCTCTGAGCTAAACTGCGGACAGACGGACGGACGGACGGACATGGCGAAACTATAAGGGTTCCTTGTTGACTACGGAACCCTAATTACTTACATTCAGTCGCGAGCTGCAACGCTCTCTATCGCACGATCGGGGTTTTTTCAAAGCGTGAGAGAGACAGTAGGAGTTTTTCTAAATACCTATTTTTTGAAATGGCAGCAGCTATTCTATCGTCTTATCTGCACTTTTTGGCTGTACGGCTGTACCGTGGCTGTACCTTTAGTACCCGATCAGACAGTTTGTTAGATGAAACTTAAAACACAAAATTGGAAAACCGTTTAAAAATTTGCTGTTGCCACATAAATACGTAGCTATATTTTCATATACAAGATTTACTAATGAGTTACTAATCGCTACAAATGTATCGACAAAAACTAAAGTATGTACACAGTGAACGCTGGAGCGAATAAATAAATAAATACCTATTCTAAATGCAGACAAACCCAAGGTCAACAATGTTTTACCTACTTGTATTCTCATGTAATCAGTCACGTTGTATTAGGTACGTAATTATACTATCTACCGCAATATAAATAGGTATATAATATGTTTCGTACCATAGCGGTTAACCTCTTATTCAAAGTAGAATGGCTGGCACTGCCACATTGAAAAAATTGAATTTGAGACTAAGCCCCATTGCCACAAGCACTATTTTTTCAGGCGTGTTAAAAGCGCCGAAATAGAACAAATGCATTCCCATGTATCTACAATCTGTTGACACGCCCGCCCCAGCGTTTTTAAACCGCGACGCTTTTTTTGGAAAAGTATTTGTCAACGCTTTTTAAACGCTCGTAAAAATGCGCTAGTGCTAATTTGAAATGAGACTTAAGCGCCATTTAGACGGAGCAAGAACTCGTATGCGAGTTTCACTACATTACGGCATTTGTTTCATTGACCGAATTTGTTCTACCTATAAATTCCGCAATGTAACGCAACTCGCGTTCGAGTTCTTGCATCGTCTAAATGAGGCTTTAGAAAAACCGGGCAAGTGCAAATCAGACTCGCAGACGCAGGTTTTAGTACCATTAACTATAAAACCATAAAGAAGGCCACAATGCAGTCTTCCAAATTTTGGTACTCAGAAGCCAGTGGCTCACGATGAAATACTCACTTTTTTTAAACTGTGGATCCACGCCAGCAAGCGGCATGCCATTCATAACTGCTGCATAGTATGGTATGTGTAGATCCAGGTGGTTCTTTCCTCCCAAAGCGAGGACATCTCCAGGTTTCGTACCTAATTTTCGGAAGCATCTTGCCAACTGGATCGAACGAGCTAGGACAGAGGCATTTGTCTCACTCTGTTCAGTTGCTGCGTCTATCTGTGGGACGAAGATAGAATTTTTTGTAAAGTTGAAGCCGTATTTAGTACTAATTTGAAAGTTTCTCTATTGATCGCATATGAATACGCAGATAAAAGGGTAGGTACATCCCTTTATCCCAAATTCAATTCCAGCGGATCGACCGACTCGTGCGCTGCATCTCGCGGATAATGAGGTCTCTCACGGTAAAAATATTTCTTTGACCTACACAGGCTACACAAGTACCTAGGTGTTCAGAATCTGGGTGTTTGTTTATATGATTTTCTATGTTTGTAAACACATTTATGATGTAGGAAAAAATCCTAGTATGGAAGAACTTTTTTTTTGTTGCAGGTCTCTGTAATAACTAACTACATAGGTACTGGTCGTTTTTTGAGTCCGTCAGAAACAATATGAAAAGGAGAAAAAGCAAAAAGCAAATTAATGATTGTAACAGGATCTTAGTTTTTTTTTTCATAATTGTACCTACTTATCAACTCACTACTATTTACTAGTACTATTCTGAATGAATGAGTTTACGATTTCCGGCAGGTGATCGTCTACTTGATAAAGATTATTTCTTTTTCGCAGGTCAGTGTCGGATGAATGAATCACTTTGTTATCAATTGTAGATTATGACTACGCCAATGCAGGTTTGGAAAAAAAATAACAACGGTGAAATTTATTACAATGATCGATGGTGAATTTTCCGTCAGCTATATTATAATCTTATCGAGAAGTGTTAATTTAAACAGGGCAATTTGTAATTGGGTCCATTCCTTGAAACTAGGGTATTGCCATCTCTAAAATTTGGAAATCAGGACAAGACCCGTGAAAGCCCGGATTTTAGAGTCCTAAACCCGGACATGAGTCGAAGTTTCGCGGGCTGTCCAAGAATATACATTTTTAAACCCGGACTACGAATGGAGCCCCCATCCGGACGCTTCCCGCATGCCCCCTAAACTAGGACAAATCCGGGGAAACCCGGACGGATGGCAACCCTACTTGATTTTGAAACGCACCCGTTTCAAGGAATGGCGTCGCGGGACTCATTAAATAACAGTGGCCTGGACCGTAAAGACTAACGAAAGAAACGACTTGCCCTGGGTGGGAGGACTCATTTGAAGATTTTACCACATTAAAAAAAATGCCAGCTGCAGCGGCTTCGCCCGCGCGGATCTAGGCCCTAGAACAGATGAACCCTGGACCTAGAGGTTAGTTCGTATTAATGTAAGTGAGTAATTAATAAGAGAAACATAAATCCTTCCATACAAACTGTCGTATATTTATTTTTAGCATTAGTATGGTAAAAATAAATCAAATCACGCCATTTATATTTACACAACCTTCAGCAACTATTACGTGAAATACTAAAAGCAGTTGATGTTTTCTTCGAATCTCATTTTTCATCATCATCTTCTAATATTCCCACTGCTGGGACACTAGGCCTCCTCTCTGTGAGAGGGAGAGGGCCATAATCCACCACGCGGGTTGGTTTCTCGATCTCGTTTTTAGTAATTACTTTTAAGTAGATATTTAAAATGATAATGTGCAATAGACGAATTTGAAACGTGATTCCATTTTGACATAAAATCTTTTGAATATCGGTGTCTACAACCTGAGTCTCCAAGTCATGAACTCATGAGTTAATAGCTTCTATCTAGGCAAGCGAGCTTCACCGTCGACCACAAACATCATCTTCGATTACCATCAGGCTAAATAGGTAGTGATCGAACGAGACTTTTGTTAAATAAATAAAAAAAAAACTGACGCAAGATTGTTTTTAAAAAAAAAAAAAAAAAAAAATTACTGAAGTGAGAATTGTATTTACTACTACCGATATAAATAAAAAACATACTTCAGGAAGTAGCCACTAATTTTTGCCAGCAGTGTCATGTCGCCCACGCAGATGTTGGATTTAGAAACTCTCATACAGAAGATGAATGAATACATGTATACGAGAAGCTGAATCGGTTTTTTAACCAAAACAATAGATTTTTGTTCAACTGTTATAGTTGGGGAGCCCAGGAAGGGATTTTTGCTGTTACTCCAGCGCGTCAGATTATTATAAGGGAGAATCCTTGCACCCTTTAATGTACCTGTACAAAATATCAACCCTTTATCTGGTGGGGTTTGTCTGGGAGAACCCGTCAGATTAGTAAAAAAATCGATCCGCAGAAATACTCGAGCGCGTCAGATTAAGAAAAGGTAGATTAATTACGTTCAGAAGAGTGTATATTTCAATAATCTGACAATTTGAGCGTGGCATTAGGAAATGAGCGAGTACTGAAGTTGTAAAAAAAAACGTCATTTTGAAATACTCGAGCGCGTTTCATTTTTTTTTTTATTGAAGGTTACACTGTAAAAATCATACTCACTAATAATCTGACGTTTTCCATGGGGCGAAGTCGGTAGAATCGTGAAGAAAAGGTGAAGTACCAGTTAGTTCGCTACTATCGGTCGTGATTTAATGTATGTGGCGTTCCGAGCAATAATATGGCATGCCAGGCATGGAAAGAGGCCATTGTTATTGGTCATCAGTCAGGCAAGCCCAAGTCCGAGTCCATGAGTTACCGTCCTATCAGTTTCCTGAATGTTCGCGGAAAAATCTAAGAGAGACTTATTTATAAGCGACTCAAAGATTACGCTGTTGTAAAGAGCCTCATTCCTGACGAGCAATATGGCTTCAGGTTTCGGTTCCAACAGATCCAGCGTATAGTCGAGCAATATCAGTGCTGGGTTCCAGCGCGGCGCAATGGCTGGTGCACTGTTTTTAACCGACTTTCAAAATGTCTCATGGTAAGGAAATCAGGGTCTGATGATGGAAGACCAGAAAAATCGAGGGAAACTTTCAAAAATCGTAGGGGTGACTAGTGCGTTTATAAGTTTTTTTATAAAGAATTTTTAAGCATTTCAATTTGATAAAGGTCTGGAGTTTTATTAATTAAAAATAATTTTGTGCATATTTTATTTAATTTTTATTTACATCTTCATTTCAGCCCGTTAGGTGCTTCGGTACTTTGACAGCAAAAATCCCATTAACAAAATGATCCGCCTTTTATTGAATTAATTTGTTACAAAAAAATGTAATTTGTATATATTAGGATTTTAATGATGTAGACGAGTTTCTATTTGTAATTACTACATTTAATTTAATTTTATACTTTTTTTATGCGTGAATGCAGTTATCTTCTTTATAAATTTATTTTAAGATGCTCAGAATAGCGATATCCCTCCGTATAATTGTCAGATTATTATTCAGGAGGACTATGATATCAATTTGAACCTCCTGCATAAAAATCTGACGCGCTCGAGTATCTCGAGATTACGTTTTTTTTTTACAGATAGAAATATGAATTATTACTTTGCGCCACATCCAAATCGTCAGACATTTTAATACGACACTTTTTAGGGTTTACTTTACATACACTTTGAATATCTGACGCGCTCGAGTAACTTATTTTTTTTTGGATTTTCAACCGCTTGCCACGGACAGCCCCCTCGAGTTAATCGTCAGATTAATATGTATTGGTTATCAGAAATGTAAAGCGCGTTTACACTATAAATATCTGACGCGCTCGAGTACTTCTGTACAACTGTTTTTTTTTACAGTTTCAAAGCTCTTTACAAGCTCTCCCCCTCACTAAAATAGAAAACTTGTCAGAAACTTTTTTTCTTTTTACAACATAATCTTTCAAATCCGATAGGTCTCCATGACGCTCGAGTAACTGCAAATTTAGCATCCTCGGCTCCCCTACTATTAAGAGCCTATACTACCTCAAATGGCTTAGCAGAAACCTGTGATACGTCGAAAATACTACAGCATTAATTTTGAAATAAATATAGGTATGGTAAAGTTGAGGATTAATGTTAGGTCTTATGTTTGGTGAAAACATGATTCCATAAAATTTTCTCGATAGAAAAAAATCCCAAAGTTACCTCTAAATTGAACAATAAAACGCTGGCAATCAGAAAATACTTAAAATTGGATCATGAAACTTTTTATACTACTCGTAACTGAACTAACTATAAAGCAGGTCTTATGTTATTTACTTTTTTGAATTTCCTTTTTTTTCGCCGTAAAATAAATAGATTTCCGTGTAGACAGCTAAAAGAAAGAGCAAGCAATAGTGCGTGGTACCTACGTGCAAGTGCGAGCGAGTAAGATTATGCTGAAGTACTATGGACCCTTAAGTATGACGCTGAAATGTATCACACAATAATTTATGTTTTAAGACGGATAAGGTCGCTAACAATATCATCTAATGGAGGCCATACCGTTTGATGGTTTTAACAGTCTGATCAAAAAGGATTTTTTTGTATGAAAACTTCCGAAAAATTCCTCCGGCACTGTTTGTCATATGAGTAGTAGGTGATGCAGATTATGGCTCATTTACATTAGGTCGGTTTGAGGTCGGTACCGAATGCGGATTGAGTTGTTTACATTGGTCGGTTAACCGAATTCAGCGACTTGATTGATGCGGGCTGCGGGCGGCGGGCGACGGGCGGGGCACGGCGCACTCGACACCGACAACGGGCTCGACCGAATACGGCCAAATGAATAGGTACCTGTTTATATTAGTCGGTGACCGAATACGGCCTGCAGCCGAATACGGTCTAACCGACTTAATGTAAATGCGCCATTAAAGATGCACAATAATCCATATGTTTTTTTTAGAGAATTTAGGTTTTTTATTTACCAAATAATGAAAAGACAACGAAGGCAAAATAGACATCAAAGTAACCATACAATTTCAAACTGTCATCTGGAAACTTTCCCAGAAGACAGGTAGCATTTCTAAATTAACTAATAGGTAACTCAGTTGGGCAGTTAGTTGAGCAGTTGGGCAGTTTAGTTGAGCAGTTGGGAATAAGCGAAGTACCTATCTAACCAAACGCGTACCCACTTTAATAAACACCTATTTTTCCGCGCGCCGTGTTCGCTCGGCAATGTGGGATTGAGTAGGGTGGTAAAAAAAATACTTTGAGACTTATTCTCATACAATCTACGTAAAATAACAGTTATAAAAATAGGTATATATTTATGTAGTAAAATCAGTCGAATCGTTTCTGAGAGCGAGTTCAAGTTCAAACTACAACCACAAACACGAGATTTATAAATAAAGAAAATGTAATCAAAATTACCTGGCATACAGCATTTGGTCTGGATCTAAGGCTATCCATACACAAATGTCCCAAATTATAGTTCTCATTTGTAAAGTCAAAAGGCGCTAACTTCATTTTTATCACTTTATTGTCACACTATCAAGAACACGTCTTTATTTCGCGGTACTCGGACAACGTTTGGCGATCACCGAGGTCTTCTTGATACTTATAGTTAGTTCAATGGCCTGCCATCCGCTTAGATAATAGATGTGTGATAACTGCGGCTTTATTGACGGGATCAAAATAATACAGGTTTCTATCAAGGTCACTTATTTTATTAGGTTACTCATCATCTTCCTGCCCTTATCCCATTTTACTACTCCTTTTTCTTTCATATCATTCCTTAGACAATCCATGCATCTTTTCTTTGGCCTTCCTCTTCCTCTCCATCCATCAACATTCATACTCATCACTCTCTTACACATGATTGTCATCCCTCCTCATCACATGTCCATACCAAGATAGCCGATTCCCTTACATTCTTCTGTAACAGGCACCACGTATTTTATTAGGTTACTAACTACGCTTATTATAACGGGTATGCAGATGGCGCGGCGCGGGGCGAGAAATAGGTGACTTGCCGTCCGTTACTGGACCTTACCCGGGGCGACTGTCGAGTAGCTGTCAGCAATCTGACGGGGCTCCCCTTAGATGACCAAAGTCTGTCGGGGTCGCGGTGCCGTGCCCCCGAACCTAAAAATATATAGAAGGATTACCGTGCATTTAGTCATTATGAGTCTGACAGTATGGTTGGGAGGACTCACAGAAATGTAATATCTATGGGAGGACTCATTTGATGATTTTACCACTATCAAAAAAAAAGTGCTAGGGTATTACTTTCGAAAGATTTACACCCATTTGTCTCAAAGATTTTTGACGGTCGTTACAAATTGTATAAAGCTTTAACGTCTGACAACTAGTCTTGCCAAGGTGTAACATTATGTCTCATTAATAGGTACATAATTGGGTTGTGGAGGTCAGATAGGCAGGTCGCTCCATGTAAACTACTGCCTAGTCTATTTGCCTAGATCAGACTGGAAACTGAACCCGACGTAGTTGGGAAAAGGCTAGTTTGATGATGATATTCTCTACTTAGATGATCTGTAACTGTAGATCATGGTCATGGTCAGGGCTCATGGCTCATGTCCGTTTTCAATTGATAGTTCCTTAGATAGTATCTAATCTAAATTAATGACAAAATTGAGTTGGTTGTTTTTGGCTCTATCAACTCTAGTCACATTAGAGTTAAAATCCAAAGTGCTATTCGGACCTCTTTTGTCCAGTATGGGGCACTGGGTTCAATTCACAATGCCGGCAAATGTTCAGGGTCACGGGACTATTTGCACAGATGACCCTGGAAAATAAAGGGCAACTCATGAAACAGTGGGGTGGGGAGGTTTAAGTCATTCAAGTCTGACAGCCCCTTCTGCTTGAGAGAAGAGCGGGAGAACCTTGTTTTTAATATTTCTGTAGGGGGGAGGACTTATCATGATTTTATAAGTTCCAAAAAAGGGGTCATATGTTTTAGAATATTTATAAATCCACAATTTCTATGACGGTTAGGTAATCCAGGACTCTTACGTTTATACATATAATGGTGGCAAATAAGATCACCTCCATTCCTTGCGATGAGGTGTTTTTCTTTATAGGTATACATAGGGTGATGAAAACTCCAACTGGCCGCGTATGCCTATATCAGCCTATATCCGAAACTATGAGGAAAATTGAAAAATGCTGAAAGGATCCTTTCAGCATTTTTCGATTTTGACGAAAACTAAAAGAGCATCATTGGATTTTAGTAAAATCAATCATCCTGGCCAGTAGTGGCCAGGAACCGTACCCATTGATTTTGGAAAAAAATCACACACTGTGTTATTAAAAACCATTCGATAGTATCGTTAATAAGGATTAAATTCAGGGAAGTAATAGTAAAGGTAATAACATTGTGATCCATCAGTTAATGTCCACAAAGATCAAAGTCCAACGTCCGGACTTTGGATCTAACTCGACCTTTGATGTTTGTTATGCGCAGTTTTGGCAAGTCACGCGTAGATAAAATCGTTTGTTTTTTATTTAAACCTGTTTTTATATAACATAGTCTGTTAGTTTTGTCACTATTCAGACTCTACGCAATTAAAATATTTGTCCTACTAATATTATAAATGCGAAAGTTTGTGAGGATGTTGTATGTGTATCTGTGTGTATGTAGGTATGTTTGTTACTCTTTCACGCAAAAACCACTGAACGGATTTGGCTAAAATTTGGTACACAGATAGTTTATAATCTGGATGTTAATCCAAATTATAAACTATGTGTACCAAATTTTAGCTCACGAGAACATAGAACTATTTTATGGTCTAACATAGGATAGTTTTTATCCCGATTTTATGTTCTCGTGAGCATTTTCGAGTTGTAGCGGGCGAAGTCGCTGGCAACGGCTATATGATGTATATAAAATATAATAAGATCAAACTAGTTGTTTTCCGTGGCTTCACCTCTGCTCGGCTTCTATTGATTGTAGTGTAATGATATAGGTATAGCCTACACACACACTCCACACTAGGAATTTCTCCTGTATCGTGGGTGCGTTTACAAGCATATAAACTTACACGCGCTAGGGGAGAAGGGGGAAATTGGAGCCTACTAAGGAAAAAGTTCAATAAAAGTCAAATTTATGGATACTTATATAAGAACTTTTTATTAAAAAACTAAATCCTTACTCATTTGACTATCATTTAATAATAGCGTTAACGTTACATTATTAGGCGTTTGGCCACAAATTAACTTTAAAGAAAAAAACAGAATCGCTCTCATTACCCGACGTTGCGGGAAATGAAAAAATCTTGACAACAGTGAGACAAGTTGCAAGATAACTTGGTTACCTATAAGGGAATCGAAAGAGTCAAAGAGGCCGAGACATTTGATATTTATGTAAGCTCATCCTCATTCTAAGGACGTCTACTGCTAAACATAATTATGGCCTCTCCTTAGAACGCCACAAGGCAGCACAAGGCTGTTCTGTAGAGAATACATCTGCAGACTGTGTGGAATTATGACTTCATAATAGAACGGTAAGGGTATCTACCCTACCTTAACGTTCAGTTCTACATGCGATCTCGCTTGTAGAACTGATAAGCGATGGGGAAGAAAACTTCACGAGTGAGAGTGACCACAAACCAAAAGACGGAGCGTTAGCCTCTCAGTAGATGGAACGACGACATCGTGAGAGTCGCAGGCAACCGGTGGATGCAAGCGGTGGATTGTCTTTCGATCCCTTTGTCCAGTAGTCATCTTCTACCTGATTATGAAAGCCCATGAAGCAGGCTGACTATTTTTCAAGTTCTTATTTTTCGAAGGTATAATGACTGAACCAATTTTAAATTCGACAAATTATACAATCAGACGATGACATTATGTGCAATCAGATAATATTTGGCGAAGTCTATCGTAATTTTAATATTACAGCAAGCAATGACTGGCGAGAAATTATGTGAATGCTCCAAGTCAGGTAGTACATAATAATCTAATACTTACCATATTAACATTTTTTTATTATCAATGAAGTTAAAAGTCCATAGTCCGTTATTATTATTCTCATTCAGTTAAGTGTCACAAAACATGGACTTAGGACTTGACAGACACGACTATCTATTGCACTTTGCTCTTTATTTCTAGGACACACGGTCCAGGGTACAGGCCGATCTTCCGGCTCAATCCGCGCTCGCCAAGGTTGGTCTGCGGATGGGTGACCATCTGCCATATCGAGTTTCCTCCGTGCCTCGGAAAGCACGTAAAGCCATTGGTCCCGGCGTGTCTTTGACAGTCGTTACTAATCTAAAGTAGTCAGAAGCTCTAAGTCTGACAATCAGCCTTACCATGGGGTATCGTATTACCCAGTTACTGGGTTTTGAAGGTCCAATAGGCAGTCGCTCCATGTTAAGTACTGACATTCAGCTGCATCTTGTTCGACTGGAAGTCGATCGACCCCGATATACCTAGTTGGGGAAAGGTGAATACACAATATCCTTTTTTACCCGACTGCGCGACGCAAAGGAGGGTAATGTGTTTATCAGTCTATGTACGTATGTATGTAAGTATGTATGTATGTATGTTTGTTTCTATGTGGCGTTCTAGAGACCAAACGCGTGGGCCGATTTTGATAATTCTTACGTCAATCGATTCGTCTTAACCTTGCGAGTGTCACTAAAGACATGACAGTAATCAATATTCACCACAGCGACAACCAGACGCCATATTGTCAAAATGAAAAAAAATAAAGTCGATGAACTATGTCATGTGGGGTATCGTTGAATAGGTATTTTAAAATCATCTTTAGGTTCCCTTAATAGTTTTTCATTTAAAATAATAGTTTAGGATATATGACGATTTATAGTTTTAACAAAACAATAATTTTCGCTCATTTTCTTACTTATTGATTTAAGTTTTTATTTCTAGTAGGTACTCGTAAATAAACGGTTTTCCAACCAAAAAAGAAACAGTGAATAAGCATGACGAACAAATATTTTTGGTAAAAATAATCTAAGAATACACAAGCACCAAGGAACTACTTTGGACTGAGCTGTGGTTGACTTAAGTTCACGCATTTTTGCTAAAGGTCTTTTATCAAGCATAATTATGTAGCTTCGAGCCGAGTTAGGTCTCTAGAGAGACTAATTCACACTAATATTATAAACTAAAAAGTATGAAATAAAAAAAATAATTTAACGAAAAACAAAAAACCCGACTGCGTTAAAAATACACTAAAAAGAAAGAAACAAGCCCAGTAGTTTAGAATTCACTCATTCACACTCACAGTCGGGGCCCATTCAAATTATACCAATCAAATCTTCCCAAGGGGCCCCGACTGTGAGTGTGAATGAGTGAATTCTAAACTACTGGGCTTGTTTCTTTCTTTTTAGTGTATTTTTAACGCAGTCGGGTTTTTTGTTTTTCGTTAAATTATTTTTTTGTTTGAGGATTCCCTCTTTTCTAAACTGGAAGTGAAACAGATAAGTACCCATTTTTTTCATCGTTTTAAAATCGTCAAATGAGTCCAAGTCTGATTACTACTGATTTCATACAGCGAAATAATGTTACATTAATTCCGACTTCTGATTATTATTTCTATACAAGACGTAAAAAAATACAGTTTTGTACGGGAATCGAACCCTTGGGCCTCGTCATGTAGCGGGCAGCGCTCAGTCACAGCGAGCGTGATTTTGAAACAGCGATCAGAGAAAGGCGGGAGAGATTATATTCTGCTTTGTTTTTGTCTCACTTGCCTTTTGAGGAAAAATATATATACGAATAGTTCAATGAAAAATATAAAAAGTTTTTTTTTCTAGCTACGATTGGCTACGATAATAACGTATCAATGCTAGCGACTAGCGACATCTATTTAGTAAATTATGAACTAAAATCAGGAAGTCTCCGGTTCTCCGCACAGAGATGTTCGCCCGTTGTTCGCCTCAAGATTAGAACTGAAAAATCCTACGGAAAAATCCGATTGCATAACGTACCTAGTTGTAGTTTTATGACTGAAGAAATCATAACTTTTGGCCTAGGAAAGATGAACTATTCTCCTTTGGTGTACCGTACGTATGTTGGAACGTCTTTAGTGTAACGTTCCGTTCCACAGTGAAAAATAAATAACCGATAATTAAAATATTTTCTTTAAGTGGACATACAGAACTTAGATCTAGTTACTATTAGTAACGAATTAACTTTTAGAAAGTACCGTACCGAAAAAAATTAAATAAAACTATCTGATATACTATACACTTTTTTTAAAGAAACATGTAGAAATGACAGAACGTGAAACAGAACGTTATCTTGACATATATATTGACAAACTGTCAAATTACGATCGGCTGATATCGTCGATCGTAATCGTGTAATATTATTAAAATGTATTTAATCGAATAATATAAACAAAGCCATGGATGAAAACGAATTCTTTAGACAGACCGTGCAGCATTTGGCTCGATGTTTGTCGAGTATAAACCCGACGCCATGGGAGAAGGTAAAAATTACGACACGTATTTTGCAATCCTGTAACTTTTGTAATGGTGTTGTTTTCCTGAAAAATCCGTATCAGCGGAGAAGGACCATATCCTTGTTTTCAAAATGCATTAAAGCATTTTTACTCTTCCTTCGTTGCGATTTCTAATTGTTTTTTTTTCTAACTTCGAAAATGGTGTGACCTCACCCAAACAGCCTGCTCCTTATCAAAGGTTCATAGCAGAATATAGAGTGATTCATCATTCTGTTGCTACTATATCGATGTCTAATTTAACGTTGTACAATAATGACATAAACTCTTGATTCTCAGAGTGACTGCCTTGAAGTTTATGTACTATTCTTAACTTTTTAAATCATGTGAATGGCAATGACATTGATATTTAAAGCTGGGTTGCTCATTCGTGGCTAAGGATTTAAGATATTTTTCTTAAAATTACTAGCTTTGAACCAAGTCTATAAAATAACTGTTTTCTCGAATCATTACTTTTTTTTTTGCAATTTTATATTTGTCTACAAGAACATATTACTCTGTACTCTTGTTAGTCCTAATTATTTTGTATCTATTAGTTGATTAATATTTTACTTCTTTTTCTGCAGTGGTAGGGTATTTTGGGCCCTACCAACTGTGACTCAAAAAAATAACACAGTTCTTTGAACCCTTTGTTTTAAATACCTAAGTCTAATAATTATTAAAAAAAATATGCTTACATTTATTTTATTTTATTTCCTTGTTCGTTCCTACTATTTGTGTTGTAATTTGTGGGTCAATTAAATGCTTTTTATGTCCCACTATCTTAAAGACTAATAATATTCATTCACAAATAAAGGACTTGAAAATAACTAAAGAAAGGATTTAAAAAATAAAACATAATAATATAGGTAATAATTGACTAATTTTTGACTCCACTTATTATCAATGAAATGTTTGTGGTGTTAGTATTTAAAATATCATAGTTTACAGTGAATATCATACCTTACATTGTTTTTTATGAGCAAAAAACTGTTCCCCGCAGTTTCCTATAGGTCAAAGCATGATGCTTATAGCCTATAGTCTTCCCTGATAAATAGACTATCCTGAGATTAGGGCATTAAACTAAACAAACAAAATATTCTGCTTTATAATATTAGTATAGACAACGGCTGGATATATTGCTTCATCACAAATAAAAGTATCCTCTCGCCAATGATTATGTTAAGTGGAAAAGATCCACTTAACATAATCATTGGCAAGATTTAGCTAGAAGGCAGAAAAATTGAAAAAAAAAACAAATGTTTGAATATTTAAAAAAATATTAGACGCACTAGCATGCATAGAAAATTTTTCAAAGATTTCCCTTGAAAAAAAAAAAACAAATACAACAATAAAAAATTAAATAACTAAATTCCAGGTAAACACCCTGTTCATGCTGTGTCCCCAAGCCAGCTCCACATTGGTTGTGACTCCTCGCAGCCAGGAAGCCTCCATAGCCCTTGGACTGTACTTCCTGCAGAGTAACTTGCAACACCAGGACAAGCTTCTACCTTACTTCCTGAAGGTCCTCAAATGCCTGACTACTGCGCAGTTTGAGGAACCGCTGTGCCGAGTCAAAAATGGAGACCGTGAGTACCAAAACTTTTTGTTGTGGAAAGAAAAATTGCGATTGCGAGCAGGATGTGAACCTGTGAATATCTGACCAATTGCAACTTCAACATAAGACGCTTAAGCTTTCAAGATTTAAACCTAAACTTATACGATCTAACTACAAAAAAAATAAACATCTGTTAAACATTTGCCTACAAAAACTGTCAGCTTCAAAATGGTTTTTGACATTGATATAAGGGTAGTATTGCAGAGACACAACACAGTCACCAATCATAAAACTGAAGCACTTTAACCACGGGCACGGTAATCATACGAAAATAATGATTTTATTAACAAGATTTATTCTGATAAAGTGGTGTTAAAACTTAGCAATATTACAAGGTTAAGGTCAAGGGTCAGGAGGGAATTCGATCAGGGGGGTATTACAACGTCTTAAAACCAGGCTGGTTCCAGTGAGTGAACAAGATGGGGCTAGACGACTTGTATAGCTCTGTCAGTTTCACTCGCCGGAATTAGCCTGGTTTTAGGACGTTGTAATACCCCCCTAGTAACCTGCGAGGACGAGCTAAGCGATTCTAATTGCGGTGGTAGGCCTCACCAGCCCCTCTAGACAAGTCGCAAACGATAATCGTTAACGCTCGGTTCTCCTCAATAGATTTTCAACCTTATTCTTTCGAGTCTTTAGTTGAAAATCTATTGAAGATTTCATTGCGTTGTCGTTCGTTCCAGTCGCTAACGCTTAGAAATCCTAACTATACAAGTCGTCTAGCGCCATCACGTTCACTCACTGGAACAAGCCTGGTGCTAAGCTAAATGATTCTAGTTGCGTTCGTAGGCCTCACCAGGTTCTGTGTATCCTCTCGTGTTTTACCTACATTGGACCGCTAGAAAGGTGGATAGCACCTAGCCACCTACCCTAAAAAAAGTTGGCAAAAAGCTTTGCAGATGACGAAGTAACGTAAGAAAAAAACAACTAATTAAAGGTCTAGTATAGTTTATTCACGAAACATTCACGTTTATTTGCCGCCGCCGCCGGCACCTGCGCCCGCGCCCATGTTGAAACCAGCGCCAAACCCAGCGCCGGCACCGCCTTCTCCACCAGGTTGTCCGTTACCTGAAAAAATATTCATTGCAGTCATCATCATTTTAGCTCGGGATGACTTGCTGTTGGGTATATTATATCCTTCTCTGCCTCCTCTTTTTTTGCTATACTCCATCAAGACGTGATATCAAACTGTATCGCTCATGAACGGATCAGGTTTTATTAGCCTAATCCTGAGCAATTTGCAGTTATTTTAATATGAAATCGTTTCAGTGATTTTATTTCTGAACGCAGTACTCTAACAGCATCCTTACCATAATTATACTATCGGCCTGTCCCGACTTCGCACGAGTTCTTTTTTTCGACGTACCCAGTGGTTTTCCAAAAACATGCATATATCCATATCCAAATCTTGTCCTAATAATAACGAACACAAAAAAACAAATTGTCCAATAAAGCGCAGTCGTTCTGAAGCTATGCGCGTACAAACAGACTTAAATTACTTTTATGCTAAAGAATTTTTTTTTCTATTGGTTCATATAATTACCTCTTCCACCACCTCCGGCGTTACCACCAAAACCAAAACCGACCTCTCCTGAAAATAATAAAAAATGCATTTACTATCTATATATTTATATCACAAAACCCATATAAAGGATGTACAGCTTGGCAAAAAACTGTAAGTCGCCACTGTCTTCTCGCTACCAGCACTTTGAATGATTTTATTTTATTTTATTTCACTTATTACGTTAGTTATATGGCACAATAATAAATCTAATAAACCTGCGATCTTTGTTTACATCTAATATCAAAGATTTTAAAACGTTGTCAGAAACAAAAAGATTAGTTCCGTTCCAAGCCGTTCTGGCCAAGCTGTAGAAATCGACCATGTGGGCCATTTTGTGCTGCACACTATTTCGGTGGAATCATACCATAACAGACGGTCCCAAGACCCCGGCAGGGTCGTATAGCTGACGCCGATAACTCCCCCATTAGGGTCTTCAATAAAAACAAAATTACGGTAATGTTGAAAAATTTTTACCTCCAAATCCACCGCCGCCGCCTGGCATTTGTTGCGGGCCTTGCTGGATACTCTGTAATGTTAAAACGATATTGAAGAACTAAAAACTAACGAAAAACAAGCAATTGGAAAATAGAATATTATGGCACCATTATAAGAGAACAGCGTGGCGGTCTAAGGAGGAGGCCTATGTTCAGCAGTGGACGTCTTCCGGCTGATGATGATGATGATAAGAGAACATAAGCAACCAGAACTAAACTATTTAATAGGAGAAATAGGAAAATCAATGAGGAACTGTGTAAGAGGCACCAATTACGAGGAAAAGGAGTCTTCTGTCTATGTATATGGACATGAGATGAAAACGAGACGACATGAATGTGGATGGATGGAGGTAAAGAGGAAGGTCAAATAGTTTTTAAGGGTTTTGAATTGTTTCCAGTCCCAGAAAGATTAGACGCCTTCGGAATTCCGCACTCAAAATAAGCTCATATGACGTGGAGTTGCGGATACCAGCTCGTTATACAATTATACAAGCTTTCAGAATATAACGCTTTCTTGGGTCTTGCCACTATACTATAAAATTACGAAGAAAAAAAGAAAAAAAAACTTACGTTTCCAAACATCATTGCAACAAGACAAAGCACAAAAACTTTCTTAAACATTTTAACGAACTTCGCCTAGTTTGTGATACTGAGTGAATTTTACTTGTTGACAGCAGTATTTATATCATGACACAAGTATAACACCACGGTTTAATGCTAGTGATTTTATCTTTCAAATTGTTATAATACATAGCATAATAATTATTTAATGAAAAATGATGGTTTTACTGGAAACATTAAGATTTTATAAGCGTGGCTTGTAAATCAAATATCGTGGCTAGTAAAATCAAAGTTGCAACTAGGCTAATGGTGCAATCAGTAGAATTAGAATTTATTCTATCTGAGAATATCTGGCACATCGAGATCTTATTTTTCTAGCTGGTCACCCCTGCAGCAAGGCTGTTTAATTTTAATGGCTTTTATATTTTATATTAAAAAAATAAAACCATGTTATGTTGACCATTTGGGATTGGTTCAAAGAACCGGTTATAAACGCCAAATGGGTGGTTCAACATTGCTCGGGATAATATTTAACAGCTATAAATCCTTTCACAATGATGATAAAAAATAGCACCTTTAAGTTTTGGAAATCTTCAAATGACTCGCCTCTCGCGCCCTGTGTGTGTGAACCAGAAAAAACTGTCAGATTTGTGCGGACTAAAATCCAACCTGCCCCTTTAATAGCCCTTTGAGTTCAGGGCCTTGTTCGTGCCTATTAAGTGTCCTACTGCTGGGTAAATAGCCCAGAGTTCTCTTTACAAACCTCTCAGCTTTGTGCTATTTCACAGTGAGAAACAATTTTAGCGCACCAGGTGGTTTCTTGCGATGCGGTCCGCCCATTTCCATTTCAGTTGTTTTGATCATTTTTAGAATTCCGTGCCAAAATTGGACTCAATTAATAAGGTTGCTCCCACATCTATCGACGCGGAATCGGCTTTTTGCTGGCTTCAGCACCCTTAGAGATTGTCTGTTCGTCTGTGCGTCTGTTACCAGGCATCTCATGAACCATGATAGTTATTTGAAATTTTCACTGACGATGGACGCTATAAAAAATACTAATACAACAGAATAATATAAATATTTAAGGGGGCATACAACAGCTATGATTCTTCTGACGTTTATTTTTTTAATTACGTCTTGTCAATAAGTTCTCTGAAGAGTACTTGTTGCGTTGTTAGTTCAAGTTGAACATATTATTATAATTGTAATGTAGACATTCCTCAATTATGTCCTTTTAAATTACCATGACTGTTTAATTTTATTTTTAATTATGGTCTCATTTAGACAAGGGACAAGCTTGAACATAACTACGGTGGCCTTGGAAAGCAAAGGGCAATTGAAGGTTCATGGTGGGTTTTAGTCAGCACTAGTCCAACAGTACCCTCAATCTAACACTTGAATAATTGTTAGGAGCCGCAGAAATCATTTTTGTATGCCTTAAACCACCCAAACTCTTCAGCTTTATAATTTAAAGAACTCTTTAATATTAGTAAAGATTTATCGGATAATTATCATGTTTTTTTTTATCTTGATATAAATTAAACAAAAAAAAAAAAAAAACAATTTTGAGACAATACTTATTATTTATTCATAATAGTAAGTTTCACTATATAAGGTGTGTACAGTTCCCGTCGCGATGTGGTTACCCCCTTAGAGGCACCAGATGTTCGTTGCTGGGGTAAACAATTGATGACACTCACTGTACAAGTTATTTATAAGCTGCTCCACCTGAAAATAAAAATAGTACTGTAAAATTACATTTTAATTGTAAAGGTATTCCATCATCAGTAGAAATTCGCCTGTAATGTAGCGTTATTTGAATATGACAAGTGAGGGAGGAAAATCGACCTTTTTTCATGTAAGTTAGATTCTCGGAGGTTTTAGCAAATTACACCTTTTCTATGTGAGAGCTGATGGAGCGAATGTTTTGATCATTTTTTTATATTTAAAATAATTATACTTGTTATTGTCGGAATTCATATTTTGGTAAAGTTACAACATGTCACTGGCCTGCAAATTGCAAAAAACGTAAGAAATTTGAATTTCGCGGGTTGGTTGGAGCATTCACCTTAATGAAAAGTGCTATTTAAACACTACCTTTCTTGGCGCCGCCGTCGCCTGAGCCGCCCTCTGAAGAGCCGCCCTCTGAAGCGCCGCCCTTTGAAGCGCCGCCCTCTGAAGCGCCGCCTTCACCTCCGCCGTTTGAACCAAAATTAAATTGTATTCCAGGCCATTTACCGACATTGAAGTTATTGCCCGCACCTAGGAAAAAAGTTTGTTATTTCCCAATTACATTCACGAGCAGTTTATTGCCACTAACATTTTAATTAATACCAATCAAAGTAATAAAGAGATAGAGTCATTTAATGAAAATAAATGAAATAGTTAAAAACAATTGAATGCCAAAGGGCCTCAGCTCAGCATAATGCCAGATGGCAACACAAAGATTGCCACCAGGGGCTCTACCACGAGCTCTTATCGCGATCCAATTTAGGCTGTGGGAAAGAGGCAGAGCTATACAAGTCGTCTAGCGCCATCTTGTTCCCTGAGCGTAAACTGGATCGCGTTAAGAGATCGTAGTAGGCCACCTGACGCTGATTTTCAGCCGCAGCCCACTTCCACTTTATACGTATAAGTTCGTTATAGGAATTAAATTCTGTTACCTTCTACTGCCTTATCGACGCTTTCGCCAAAACCATATTCGATCTGCATGCTCTGAAATATATAAATGTTAAATAACTAATAATATTTTTAGTGGACCGTAGAATAAAAAAAATAAAAAAAGGTTTTAGGCTTCTGTCACGCATAGCGACCAATCGCTGCGAGTGCATTCGGTGCGAGTAAAATTCATCATCATCATCAGCCGGAAGACGTCCAATGCTGAACATAGGCCTCCCCCTTAGACCGCCACGCCGCCGATCGACAATTCGCCACTTGCATCTATCGGCTGCCCGCGACCCTCACGATGTCGTCGGTCCATCATTCTAGTGGATATGGCCTCTGTACTTCTACGCAAATGCGTCTTCCGGACCGTCGCCATCTATGTTCCGGATTTTATCCCGCAAAGAAACTCCGAGCATAGTCCTTTCCATTGCTCGTTGAGTGACTCTTAGTCTCTTTCTGAGTAAAATTGAACATGTCCATTAAAACAGCAGCGACTATCGCTGCGGGACCAACGGCTTTACGTGCTTTCCGAGGCACGTAGGAAACTCGCTATGACAGATAGATATGTCACCTATCCACAGTCCAAGGCAGACGCGGCTTAATCCGAATAATAGGCCTGTGCTAAATCATTTCAAATTGGTCGTGGCTAAATAATTACGACGACCAATTTGAAATGATTCGAATCCTAAAAATGATGATTAAAAAAATGTCTTAACAGCTTAAAATTAAACCTAAGGTTGTATGGAATTTATCAATAATAAAATACTCACGTTTCCAAACATTGCAACGATCACAAATAATACAAATAATTGCTTGAACATTTTGCTGAAGTTGAAAAATACTGAGGAGTAGCGATGCTTATTGATTACTGTACCAAACCAGCAAATGGTAGAAGTATTTATACTAATTAATTTACATGCAATCTACTACTGGCAGTATATTCCTTTATCTGCTGCAGTTAAATTTATCTGCTGCTTTTAGGGATCCGCAGCTTAGTCACTAAAGCAGTGTCAATAAATTTCTATGACTCTTCTGTGAGGATGAGATTAGACCGAATATTACCTTTGTTTTTAGGAATTCTTGAAAATTAATTAATATCCTTTGCGGATGAAGGTGTGTAGAATTTAGCAGTTAAAGTTTATATGGAGAGGATATGGTGGAGCATACGGTGGAGGTGTTCCTTACTTGGATGGAGAGGCAATTCACGTTGAGGCAATCGGCGGCGGCGACCATTCGCGTTCGGCCCTGGTGGTAGTGCAAGTTACGAAACAAGGGACATGGGAAATATTCACCTCTTCTTTTGCGAAGCGCCGACGCGGGTGACGTTCTCACAGAGTCTAGGATCTCAGCCCAGGCTGGCCATAGTAGGTGCGGGCTTAAAGCCATTGGTAGCCTAAGACATGGGTGAAGACCCAGAGCGAGATGAGTCACTTGATGTTATCACATCCACAAAAAAATAACCCAAATTATAAATTTTTAGCTGAAATAATGCTGCTATTTCTTCAGTCGAAAAATCAATGAATTTTCTATTTAAATGTATTTTTCCGAACGAGGCCACATTTAGACAATTATTATTGTACTCAACAATTTACGTCTAGATAATTTTCCTGTCTAGGTTATACTCGTATATCTAAACCTAAAGTATACAAATGTGTTCATTATTCTCCTTTGTGTTTTAAAAATTAAAGGGGATTATTTACTTTTATCGATTTGCAGGTTCTTGTGTTATATTGATGTTTTTTTTTTTGTTAACCTTTTCACTCTTGAGCAAAGGCTTCGTCTCATGCTCACCACACAAACAATATTTGTCTGGGATTGGAATCGAACCCACGACCTCCGGCATAGCAGTCAGGGTCACTAACCACTAGACCAACAGGGATTGGTATAATAACAATCG
Source organism: Agrotis segetum (assembly GCA_036375495.1). Taxonomy (NCBI): domain Eukaryota; kingdom Metazoa; phylum Arthropoda; class Insecta; order Lepidoptera; family Noctuidae; genus Agrotis; species Agrotis segetum. The sequence goes on from JAQSVV010000039.1 coordinate 5,773,182, forward strand.
GGCTTAAAATGAAAATAAAACAATTTCGATACGATTTTAATTATTTATTTCATAATATAATACAGTTTCGGTAAATAAGGTGTGTGGGTACTCGGTAATATTGAAATTTATTTTATTTTTCGTGCCATGTGCTAAGTTCACCACCTGAAAGAAAAATAAATAGTGTGCTTCATTTTTATTTAAAAAAATGTTTGTCTACATTCTATCTGATGAGCGTTAACATATTCCATATAGGAAACTTGAAATACCTACCTTTTATTTCAAAGTTTTGCCCAGATTCCACCCTACTTCTAAAACTATTGTCTATAGCTACAACCATTTAGAAACATCAGATGTTTTGAACTAGGGTCATCCAGATCAATCTACTTGGATTAAGACCCAATATCTGGTTGACCGAGCTTCGCTCGGTTTTTAAAATGTCTATATCTTGGGAACCGAGCTTTTCTCGAACCCGGGACTAAGACCCATAAAATCGTGATTATCTATCTCTCTCTTACTCATTACCTCATTTGCCACCGCCGCCAGCACCGCCATTTGCACCACCGCCGGCGCCAACGCTAAATCCAGCACCAGCACCGCCATCAGCGCCACCGCCTCCACCTATTACATGAAATGAAAAAGATTATTTTTGGAACAATGGTCACAATTGAGGAGCTTGTGGCAAAATAATTACAGCCGTACAGGCCGCGCTTCCCAAGGTTGGTCTGTGGATGGGTGATCATTTGTCATAGGGAGTTTTCTCCGTGCCTCGGAAAGCATGTAAAGCCGTTGGTCCCGGCTGTCATTTGTAGATCTTTGACAGTCGTTACTGTTAATCAGAAGCTCATAAGTCCTAACAACCAGTTTTGCCATGGGGTATCGTATTTCCCAGTTACTGGGTTGTGGAGGTCCGGGACGCTCCATGTAAAATACTGATATTCAGCTGCATCTGGTTCGTATGGAAGCCAACCGCAATATAATTGGCATAAGGACACACGCGGCTGTTAAGGAACTGGTGTTAGGTCTTGGGGTTATGTTGGAATGGGGCAAAATGTTATTGAGTTTTTCTATTAGTAGCAGTCTCAGAATTTCGATCCGTCCTTTGTAAGGTCATAGTTTACCAAGTGAGTTGGTAGATGTCGCATAGTTTCAGTGTACGGCAGTTTCTTCGAGTAGTTTTCTTTCAGGGTTTTAAGGCCAGTGGTAATGCAATAGAATAAGCAAAACATCCACACGGCATTGAGTTTTAGAGCACAATATTTATAATCTATTACAAGTTCGTCGTAGAGTCTTTTAGAAAATAGCATAGCATTAAGGCACCAGACCTCCTAAGGTTATTATGAAAACTACAAATTAATTAAAACAAATATTACCACCTCCGCCTCCTGCTCCACCACTCATTCCAAATCCAGCTCCAGCTAAAAAAATAGAAAAAATGTTTGATACAGAATCTTTACATATAATAAAATCGTAGAGCTGTCATTCCTGTACATTGAATATTTTTTTCTTTTTGTATTTTTTTCGAGATAAGGGATCGATTCTGATGCCAGATCAATCAAATTTAGTTTCTCTTTTCTGGTTCTCACCAAGCTTTTAGCGAATCGATTCGTTCTAGGTAAGCATGCCCAACCCTAGGCCGTATCATCGTCACAACTTTTCAAGTGGAAGGATTTGTCGCAGTTTGACGATGAAACATAAACCGCAATGTTTGTGGTTAAGTCCTCCTTTCTAGCGATATCGTCTAACGACAGAACTTTCATAGATTAATAAATTGTTTCTACAGTTTACAGGAATTTTTAGAACATAGATTTAAATGACATTGTGATGTACTTACTTTAAAAATCTCAACATTAGCATAAAAACACCTTATTGTAACTCTAAATAAAACATTATGTACCTTATTAAATGTGAAACTTGCATGCCCTAAACAGGCAAAGTATGGTTTGTGCCTAAACCACCATTATAACAACTGGTAGTACCTGTATTTTAAGCAAATAAATGATTCTTATTCTTATAAAAAAAATATTGTCAGCTTACTAGCCAGTCCGGTCCGTAATCTGCCGCCTTGTGCAATACTCTAAAATAAAACATAAGTGTCATAAATTTTACTATAGAGAAAAGCTCTTGAGAAAAAAAAAAAGTAGGGACATAAAAATATAGAACCAGGGTAGACATTTCAAAGTAGAATATGGGATGCAAGTTCGATTGGGCAGTTGACTTTTAACAAGCTAAACGGTAAACGCGATCTACGATCTATACCGCCTTACCACAAAAACATAAACATCTGTTGAACGCCTGTCTAAAAAAAGTGTAACTGCAAAATGACCCTTATATCAACGTGAAATGTCGTTTTGACATTGACAGTTTTTTTAAGACAAAGTGTTCAACAAATGTTTATTTTTCTTGTGGTAAGACAGGTGATCTTTAAGTATACATAATTATAAAGAAGATACCCTACTATCATGGTATCCTTTCCTACATACTTTATGGTCATTAAAAGGCCGTTACCAAAAAGAAAAAAAAAACAGTAGAAAGTCACTTACGTTTCCAATCATCATCACAACCAGAAATACAACGAATAGTTTCTTGAACATTTTGAGATTTTGATAAAGTTCGTCTTGGTACTGTACTGAGTGAATACTTTGAGGTGACACTTGTATTTATATCTCGTTATAACGCATGCTCGTTGATTCTATCTCACAAATTGTGTTGGAAAAATAATAGTTTTATTAAAAATAGATATGGCAGTTTTAAAACACCTTTACCGTGGAAGATGATGCTAATCTATGTGCCAATGTCGCAAATAACGCCCATTTAAAAATAGAATTTATAGCTTTTAAAAAATCTTATTTATAGTATTTTAAAAGCACTGGATTAGCGTTGCTATTTATACTGTAGAATGCTACTCCAAATAAATTGATTGTCTGAAATGAAGTTGTCCCTATTTTAATTTACCCTTAAGATATCTAAACAATCCTAAAAGATAATTATTTTTAAGGTTATTAAAGTAAAAGTTTCACTACTACTTCAACTGACTGACTCAGTCAGTTCATCGTGAGACGATTATTAAAATACCTATATTATTTTTATTACAAATAATATTATTATAATCGTCTCAAACTTTTTCGTCTGTGTGTTGCATGTCGCGTGACGGTCAGCTGTGGAGTAGGCAAATATGGCGGCGCCCATTGGCGCCATCAGCTGTGAAAAAGTTTCACTTTTACCGTGCTTTCATAAAACCACAAAATCCTTTTTTGTTATTGACATAAATTGCGCTAAAATTGGAATTGTTTTGATATTTCCAAACTGATAGGGTTTCTTAAAATCTATCCCTGAAAAATATAGCACACGGGGTAGTCTGCTCACTTACATCGGTAATTTTTTAATACCAAACAATGTGTATTTTACCAATGGGCATTGTTCATTTTTTTTAATATGCTGTAATTGAAAAACCATTTCGAGGAATAGCGTTACTGATCATTATGTACTAATTAAAAATTAAAAATATTCATATTTCATTGATATTTTTAATAAAATTCGTTTGACCTTCCTTGCCCTTCAAATGTTTAACACCTTCTTCATGGGAACCTTTGGCTGTACACAGTTTTGTATCTTTGCCTCAGAAAACAGAAAATATAAAAAATATAAACCGGCCAAGTGCGAGTCGGACTCGCCCATAAGGGTTCCGTAGCAGCAAGTAAAGTTCTTGTAGTTGGTTGTAACTTTGCAAGGTAAATTGCAGTTTACGATTTATTAAAAAAAAACTAATATCTCGATCTCGTTCAAAACAATTTTCAATTGAAGTTTGCATGGGAATGCGCATCAAATAGTTTTTTTTGTTTTATTATTCTCTTAGTTTAGAAGTTACAGAGGGGGGGGGAGGGGGCACATTTTACCACTTTGGAAGTGTCTCTCGAGCAAACTGTTCAGTTTAGAAAAAAATAATTATGTTTGTAACTTACTACCTCAATATAATTTTTCAAGACCTATTCATAGATATCCCACACGAATGGGTGAGGCGAAAAAAAATATATATTGAGTTTCAATTCTAAGTATGGGAGGTACCCCCAAAATTGGTTTTTATTTTATTTTTGTGTGAAAGTCCTAACGCGGTTCACATAATACATCTACTTACAAAGTTTCAACTTTTTGTCGAAATTATAAGAGCTATCTCTTATAATTTCGACAAAAAGTGGCTGTGACATACGGACGAACAGACAGACATCTCGAATCTATAAGGGTTCCGTTTTCTACCATTGGCTGCGGAACCCTAAAAAATAAGTGACAAGTATTTTCCAGGGTTGTCAAGCATAAGTACCAATGTCTTGGTATACATACCAGTTTGCAGTGTCACGTACCATGTACCAAGATTATTACTCGAGAAAAAAAACCAAGATTGGACGTTGACCAACAATACAGAATGAACGACAAATTTTAGGGTGCAATCGAGTATTATTATTATTATAGCCTTTATTTAACAATCTTAAAAAACAAAATATTAAAATTAAGTTTACATTTTTTTCCCTCTCTTTTATATATCTATATAATATGTATTATTAGACACCGATATTGAGATTGTCTTTCGATTTCGCAAAGGCCTGCCCTGTAGCTTGCCACTCCTTCCGTTTATGGGTCATCCTCCTCCAAGTAGCACCAGCCATCTTTAAAAGTCGTCTTCCCATCTTAGGCGTTGCCATCCTTTCTTTCTTTTGTTATATCTTGGACATAACCATTTGGTTACGTCCTTAGCCTATTTATTATTAGTACTCCTCAACATATGACCTGCCCATCTCCATTTCAATTTCCTTATGCAATATGTGATTTCGTTGATTTTAGTTTGGTTTAGTAATGTCTCTAGTTTGATTTTGTCTTTTAACTTGTCGTTGAGCATGCTACGCTCCATGCTATGTCGACAGGGCTCTAGATTTCGCATATTTTGTTTATCAACGTAATGCTCCAAGTTTGACATCCATACGTCAATATAGGTAAAATGAAGAAATCAAATATTTTCTTAGATTTGGGAGGAACCCGAGGATTTTTGACAACCTTGTGTGACCATATCTCTTCCACGCTAGCTGTACTCTGTTATCTATTTCTTTAGTTACAATCGAGTATTGCTTACAAAAAAATCTCTTTTTTTGCCCTCATTAACAGCAAAAGAAAAAAAAAGATTTTTCATTCGTATTTGATTTTCGACACATTTTACCGATGTACCAATATTTCATATTGGTACATCACAGTGGCCGTCTGACATCCCTGATGAGAAAATCAGGGATGTCAGACGGCCACTGACAAGTGTCAATTTGGAAATGTCAAAGATGTAAACAAACAAGTTTTTATTGTAACTGCAAATTGCTTCATAATCTCGGTTAAATCTGTTAAAATGGCATCGGCAATATAACATAAACTACAAGTAAAATAGAATACAGGAAGTGCTTTGTCCCAACTTGCAACAATAATACTAATAATAATCGAAACAACATTTTGTTCGTACTGAAAGAAGATTTGCGAGAAAAGTGGTGTCGTGATGACGGCGTGGAATGTTGCAAGGTTTATACAATGTACTGTTGCAAAGATCACTTTGATGTTAGTATTTCAGAAGCCTTAGATTCCTTTGTATGTTCATCTAGGAGTAATTTTGTTTTGTAAACAATAACCTAGTGGGATGTAAGTGACGGTTAGACTGTTGAGTTGTGCAAATATGACGTTTTTTAATTTTGCTCTAGTAAGTGAAACGGCACACTTTTAGGCCAAAGGTGACTTTCACCTAAAACCACAAAATCCTTTTAAAATATTAAAAATAAAAAAGCTAAAATTGAGCCAATCATTAAAATATTCCAAACTGATAGGGTTTCTTAAAATCTATCCCTGAAAAATATAGCACACGGGGTAGTCTGCTCACTTACATCGGTAATTTTTTAATACCAAACAATGTGTATTTTACCAATTGTATCGGAAAATGCGCCATATGTACCAGAATCCAAAAGGAGAGTTTTTTACTTATTAAATGATTTTCATTTAACATGGTAAACCGTTAAAATATTTCCATATTCACACATCGTTGGTTTAATACGAGGGGTGATCAAAAAGTAATGATAATGAGTATAAAACACGGTCATTAAAGTCAAAATAATAATTTATTATTCTACATAGTCTCTTAACAAATCAATCCATTTAGTCCATCTTTTTTCTAAACCCAAGATTCCCTTTGAAAAAAATTCTTTGTCTTGACCCCCCAAAACTCCTTAACAGCGGCCATCACTTCACTATCGTCTTCAAATTTCTTGCCTCGGAGGCGTTCCTTATGCACAGGAAAGTGGTAGAAGTTGCTAGGAGCTAGATCTAACGAATAGGGAGGGTTTTCGAGCAGTTCCAAGTCCGTTTCTTGAATGGCAGCCCTCACAACTGCGGCTCAACTCATTTTTTCTTTTGCTCGTCAGTTAACATTCTCGGTACCGATCGCGCAGGGACCTTTTTCATATGAAATTTGTTTGCAAGGATTTTATCAACACTGTCATATGAGATCCCTGTGACCTCAGCTACATGCCTAATGGTCACTCTTCGATCTGTCAACACAAATTCTTCGACATTTTTCACGTTGTTTTCAGTGAGGGACGTGAATGGGCGTCATTCACGATGTTCATCTTCAGTGGATGTTCTGCCCAGTTTAAACTCCTTGGTATAGCGTGCAACTGTAGTATACGGAGGAGCAGAGTCCCCCAATGTTTTCACAAGTCACTGTGTATGTCTTTTATAGACATTTTTATCAAACAGAGGTACTTGATGACAGCTCTAATTTCATTTTTCTCCATGTTGATGTTATTTCTTCGACATGTTCGTACTCAAATGAATGTATCTCCCGGAAATCGTGATCTATACATATGTTTTTTTTAGGCTGATGTAGTGAGTATATAAGCAAGAAAAAAACATATTCTTTGGATTTTTATGCGGACCTGAAGTAACCGATTATCATTACTTTTTGATCACCCCTCGTATACTCGTAAGTGATGATTGCGCACCACAAGTTGTCACGCGACGCGTTTAAACCATTGTTAGTGCTTGTGCAAACATATTATTAAATAGGGATGGGTTTTCTATTATGTGTTTTTAATTGTGATGACTTTTTATTTTTAATGACGTACAACTTATTTTGATGAGGGACAAGCTGTCATTAACTTCAAGGTGTGAGTTGGAAACAAACAAGCGCCATTTTAGCACTCCGACTTGTTAATTATTTAGGAAGCTTACATTTTTTTTCTAGTAAGTTATCCCTTTGGAAGTTGAAGAAGCTGACTTGTTTAGACCATGAACAATTAATTGGATCGCGAATATAAAGCGATCGAGAAGTATAACTTGAGTCGTCGGAATTTTAAGCTATTAAGATTACAATTATGAAATGTTCACATAGGCCTCTTGATTTATTGCTTGTCCTCAAATTTTTTGAAACGACACTGACTAATTCATTTTTTTTACGTGTTAAAATCATCAAATGAGTCCTCACACCTAGGGCAGAGTTGAAGGGACTGTCAGACTCGTACTGACTAACATCCAGTGTCCTTCAGTAACCCTTTATGTACCGGAGTCGCGGTATACTGGTGTCCCGCGACCCCGGCAGGCTGACTCTTTGAGGCGCGCGTGGAACGCAATGCCCCGTCAACCCGGGCATGGTCCATGGTTGGACAGCGAGTCGCCCATTACTCGCCGCCCGCATGCCCGCGCCTAGACTAATCAATCTTAGATGAAATGTTTGAGCGCATATTGATATCTCAATTTTCCTTCTCACTTTACATCTTTGAAATATTTTGAAACCCCAGAAAACTTTAAGTGACAAGAACATACTAAGTAAAATAAATGACATAAAATTTTATCTTTTATTGTTTCAGGTATACCAATGTCGGAAAAATTCAGCTTCTGCCTCAACACCCTACTCTCAGACATTGCCACAAAGCAACCCTCACTCCGAGAAGAAATCATCACAGCCCAAATAGAGCTTATGTCCAACCTGACAAAGCTCATAATCACTTGTCAGGAAAGCAAAGACTATACGAATACCGTATCAAAACTACAGCTCTGCAAGAGTACTATACCAATTTTGATTGGTCTAGCTCGTTCAATGGGGCGGTATTCAACGGTGGACCCGCCTCTCCTCTGCCGTCTTTTTCCTCAGCCCCCAAGTCCGGTTAAAACGAAAGAACCAGAACCGAACTTCGAATATTCCACCTTGGATAAAAAGAGGAAGTTTAACCAATTCCGACCGATCATCCCCAGGTCTTTGTCTGGGAACCTGAATCTCCCTCACAATGAGAACCTTATGGATCACGGAAATGATGCAACAGATAGCACAGGGGGTACTTTAAAAAGGGGTTCATTACATAGCTATAATTCAGTCCCTTATGACCCCACGACGTACTTCTTTCACAAATTCGGGTCCAGCTTCAACCAGTTCCCGTATATGCGGTTTTCGGAGTCTCCTGAAAAGAGGATTAATGTGCAGTTTTATGTGACGTATCTGCAATCTATTTTGTCGTTGGCGAAGAAGTTGCTAACCAAAGATTTGCTGGCGTTTTTGGATGAAGAAGCTGAAGATATTTATGCTTCGGGGCAGATTCAGGTAAGTCTGTTATAACTTCTACTTTCCTGGAAAAATTGTAATCACCATCATTTTAGCCCAGAATTACCGATATTTGAGTACAGGCATCTCCTTTCTGCTGCTACCCTTACCCTGGTTTAGAGCGTCTTTCATCTAGGTAAACCAAACGTGCTTTTGGACAGCCCTGATTTGTTTGGGCCTACTTTGGCAACTACTCGGTCACGCTCGGTCTACATTCGGTTACCATGCTGGGATCGGCCCCAGCATAGTTGGGAAAAGACTATTCTGATGACTTTTCTCTAATGATGGAAATAAGATTGTTTGTACGTAATATGGCTGAAGCGAATGACCCTGATTCAGTGATTTTTCACCAAAAGTGATGTGGTTTTCAATTAAGAATGGTTCCTATTCTAATTGAAACAAATCCTTTCTATTATTTTCTTCCACAGGTCTTCCCATACAAATCGTTCTCGGAAACCTTGAATCTGGTGATGGTAACTCTTCTAAGAGAACTGTTACAGCATCAGAAAGATTTGCCTGGACCGTTCACCAAAGATGTTCAGGTAAGTGTATAGTTGCATAACTGCTCTTAAGGCTGCTATTGGATTCGAGGGACTGGTTCAATAAGAACTGTGTCCCTGAAACGTAAATCTGACATTCCTTTCTTGATGATTTTACCACTTCTTCAATTTCATCGGGATATTTTCATCAATTTGTCAGACTTGTACTCACTAAAATCAACGGTGATTCTTCAATAAACCTTTACGTTCCAGGGTCACGGTCAATTGATGAGATAGTCCCGCGACCCCGGCAGGCTTTGCCTATGTCAATGTCTATTACGGTGACTAAATGGGCGTTTTTCCATTAGCCGCCACGACACCGGCAACGGCGACAGCGCCGGCGCCGGCGCCGGTAAGTGTAATGGAAAAACGCCCATTAGATAAGGCACTCTTTCTATATTCCAAAACTCAACCTCTCTTTCCAGGAATTCGTAAAATGTCTGTTCTTAAGCGGTCAGACTGAACTGCAGAGTCGTCACCACGATGCGTCAGAAAGGGAAGATCGGGAGAGTAACTTTGCAACCGTCAACAAATTCAAAGTCAATGTGATGGCTAACTCGGCCTGCGTTGATCTACTGGTCTGGGCTATTGGAGATGAGACAGGTGATGCTGAACCTTATTTATTTTAGGTTAAGGTTACATTTGAGTAAAGGAAGTGGAGTTTTAAGGGTAATTTTAGTACTTCAATATTTTGTGGACGTTTTTAGTGTCGTATTCTTTTGTTCTTATTTAAGTATTTATTTATTTGTCGTTGTATTAAGCCTGTGTTGTATTATACCTATCTATTTAAATTTATAATCTATTCTTAAACATATTTAATAATTCATTTAATAGTCAAGTTTTTAAAGTTACTTTCGTACTGTAAAGAATCGGTTTGTTAAATAAAATATTGACATTATATTACAATTAAAGGACGCGAGAACTATCGTACAACTGTTTTGTCATGCAGAAAATTCTAGACAATCTACTTTTTTTTTAAATTTCAAAATCATCTGATTCAGCCAATATTTAAAAAAACCAGCTAGATTTTAAGGTTTGTACACACACTACAGTACCCACACTTTTTGTGTGCCTGGAAATTTCTTTAGAAGCTTGACTACCTTCTTATAATCTGTGTATTGTATTGTGGTGTTACAGTGGACGGCGACTATCACGTACCAGCTCTTATAAACGCTCTAACTATATTAATAGGTACCGGCGAGTGCGTGTTGAGTTACCCCCAGTGCTAATTAACCCTCAGCGTACTAATAAATGAACTTAGACTGCTTTATTACAAGGTTTTTTTTCGACTGCGAGAAGTATCTGGACAATACACTAGACGCTTTACCAGTGGGGATGGCAACTGGGGAACTAATGGCGCTAGTATAGCTTGTTCCAAGTATCGTCATTGGTTCAAATCTTATGCTGGATCCACACGCTTGCCTTGTTTGCCAAACAGAAGGAGACGGCACTACACTATGAAACGAGATAGAATTATTTGCGTCTTGCTTTCTGGTATAGCGCCGTCTCCTTCTGCTTGTCAAACACGGCAAGCGTGTGGATCCGGCATTATAGGTACTTCAAAATAGTACTACCTCATTGGTCGGTTTAGGACTTAGCTATGGTGGCGCCATCTACAATTAGCTTTGACCGGGCTTCCCCATTAGGCCATCACAGCCCTGCCCGGCGATGTCGAATCTTTCATTCCATATTTAAACGTCTTTTGGTGTCGTTTTCGGCGACGTAACATTGTATTTTGAACTTTATTTCGACGTATGTATAGTTCTTAATACAAATATTGACTTTAGAACTGGATTTCATCATCATCATCATCAGCCTATTAATGTTCCCACTGCTGGGACACAGGCCTCCTCTCTGTGAGAGGGGGTGGGCCATAATCCACCACGCGGGCCCAGTGCGGATTGGTAGATGTCACATGTCTTCGAATTTTTGGTTCTAGGACATGCCGGTTTCCTCACGATGTTTTCCTTCACCGTTTTGAGAGCAGTGGTGATGAATTAAATTACACAAAGTAATGCGCCTGCCGGGATTCGAACCCACGACCTACAACTTGTAAGTCGGGGCCGATACCACTGGGCCACCACTGCTGGATTTGCTTGTCAGTTTTGTATAACATTCACAAGTGTTTTATCTTTGACGGTCTTTACAGTGGTAACTACCCAAAATTAACCGTATTATAACGAGAATAAAGACTATTGTTACAATTGTAAGATTTACGCTAGTCGAAATAAAGTTCAAATTCAAATACTATACCACAAAAGACAGAAGTACTTATCCCGCTTTGACTGCGTTAATAACGTTTATATAATTATTTACTTGCTTCAAATAATTTCCCATAGGAAAAACACACGCTTTCACGAGCTTTTAACCTCAGATAACTAACAAAAGTTCGAAACTCCTAATTCTATTTATTTATTTATGTAACAACTTTCAATTTTATTTATTCTTAATTTTGGTAACAACCTATTTTCCATACTAATCTACATACAAACATATTGTGTATTTTGTAGATAATATTACCTTATTTGTGTCTTTTTATATTTTTATGAATTTCAAAACTGGATTATGTGACAAAAATAGCCATAGACTAGGTTTAATTGACACGTTTGTGAAGCTGTTGCTCGACGTTACCACCAAAACGCAGATTTTAAACTCCACTCTTTAAAGTACAGTTGAAAATACTATAATATTATAGACTAAAATTAAGATCGAACGAGAACGCTCTGTAATGTTTAATTGATTTTTAACTTTATTCCAAACACATAAAGTTGAAAATCTCTTAAAGACTACAGTACGTTTTTGTTTTTCGTTTAACACTTGTCTAGCCCTCTTGTCTGCCCTCTAATATCGATTCTATTTCGTTCCATCTGTAAAATATTCTTAAATAACGATGCAATTAAAATGTATTATTAATTTGTAGGTGCGGACTCGTTATGTGGACGTTTGACTGAGAAGATAAACTCCAATCATAACCACAAGCTGATACTCGCACATATGCCGCTTTTGATGGTCTGTCTAGAGGTAAGTAGAACATATACCTATGCACTAAAGTTCTTTCACTTCACTGATAGACAAAGCAAATCCTTAGGCCTCATTCGCACTCGGACGCGGCGCGTTGAAGAGCGCGTTAGAGGGCGGTCACACGATGCGTTAAAGGTGCGGTGAGGCGCCGTAGCGGTGCCGCACTTAATTTAGTTTGTTAAGAATCAGTAACTGTTTTCAATGATTTTTACTCCATGTATTTTGTTCCCCGGGGTCGCGGGATTATTCCCTTACCGTAACCCCGGAACATAACAGGCTATGAAGGACACCGTGGATTTTAGTCAGTAGAAGTCTGACAGTCCCTCCCGCCCTGCCCGGGGTTGGAGGACTCATTTGATGATTTTACCACGCTAAAAAAAAATGTATTTTGTTCCAAAAATATTTTAACAAATTTTTATCACCAGTTAATTACAAAACAATCTCCGTACGGTTAGGTATCTATTGCCAAACTGTTATCACACAGAAGGCGCCTGTTGAGCTGGGGTACCGCGCCCCGCTGGTAAATTAGCATGTTTAGCGGACAACCAGATAACATAGCAAGCTTATAACTTTGTGATTTTTCATGATTCAGTTTTGAAATCTTTCAGCATAGATTCTTAACACAAAATAGTAGACAGTTGGATCGGGTTACGCATTAACAAAAAATATTGTTGTATAAACAAACGCCCAGACCCTGAGCGACCCGAAATATTTGCTTCGTGCGAGAATCGAACTCGCGACACGCAACACAACAGCCCAATCGCTTGACAATTATTGCCGCTTCTTCTTGAACGTTCTATACATCTCCATGTACGTTTGTGTGTCTCTTAATTTAAGCTCTAACGTTCTTACTATAACATACATTTTCCCAGGGCCTCGGGAAATTAGCGACGAAATTCCCAACGATAGCGAACACTTCGATCTACTGCTTACGCGACTTCCTTGTGACTCCTTCACCCATACTCTTCAAGCTACACAAGTTGGAGCTCGAGAAGACTGGTAAAGAACATATGAAAGTAACACGTAAGTCTATGAACATAAGATTCTTTTTAACAGATTCCAAAAAGGTAGGTTTTCTAAGTGTATTCCACCCGTATGTTTGTATGTATGTGTTTACGACTCCTGGGCAGGCTGAATATCTTCACTAAGAAGGGTAAAATGAAAAAAACTGGCCAAGTGAGAGTTGGACTCACCTATAAAGGGTTCTGTAGCAACAAGTAACATAGTATAAAAGTTCTTGTAGTTAGTTGTAACTTTGCAAGGTAAATTGCGGTTTACGATTTATGACGTATTAAAAAAAACTAATTTTTCGATCTCGTTCAAACCAATAGTGGCTGTGACATACGGACGGACAGACAGACAGACATGACGAAGGGTCTATAAGGGTTCCGTTTTCTGCCATTTGGCTACGGAACCCTAAAAATTATCGCCTACACTACTATAATAAAGAAAAATAAATTATAATGAAGATATAAATGGGTCTTTTATATACAGGATTTCCAGGTCTCACTTCTAAACTGGGTCAAAATTTTCAACAGGTTAATTGGGCCCAGCACGCTTCCACTGCGCCACTCTCCTTTGTTGTAGGAGAATTTTATAAGTAGGTTTCATTGCGAAAACTTTCTTTTGTAGCTGGCCGTTTAGAATCAGTATGAAAAAGTAAATTGTCTTTATGACGGATGTTTTTATGATTGCCAAAGTTGGATTGGCTGAGCAATCCGACTCCTGCGCAGCGTGTCCGATTCTTGCATGAAACTAAAATTTGTATGACCCACAGGTTGTTTTTCCGAGTCTGGGTGTTGTGTGTTCTTGAGTTCGTATGTTTGAAGGAAGTTGGTGCCAAAAGTTTATGAAAAAAAATAATCGAAAAATAAGGTTTTGAAGTATTTAATGTTGTACGGCATACACGCTCTTAAGCAATATATGGGAAGGGCCCATGTTCAGCAGTGGGGGTTGAAACGAATCATTCACCACATTTAACCACAGTAAACCTTGTTCCAGTCCAAGGGAAGGAACTCCAAGGTCTCACAGAAACTGGTGTACCAGTAAAGTCTACGCCTTTCGAGAAACTTCGAGATGCCGCCATAGAAAATCTATGCGTTGCCTTAGAAGCGGCGCTTACGGTAGACCCATATTGTGTACCTGCACTTGTTGGGTCTGTTAGTAATCGGCTGTTTACTGCTGAGACTAGTGACAGGTGAGAATGGACTTTATTTACTTATTGTTAAAGAAGATATTGGTTTGGCTAGTCAACAGGCCGGGAGTCTATATCAAGGAATTGTCGACTTAGGGTGCTCCCACATCTATCGACGCGGAATCGGATTTTTCCGTCGCCCTTTCTCTTTCTGTCGCTTAGAACTGCCATTTGCTAGACCGAGACAATGCGATAGCACGCGGCCGCGTCGAGGATTCCGCCGCGTGCTATCTCATTATGCTTTCTGTCTCGGTCTAACAAATGGCAGTTCTAAGCGACAGAAAGAGAAAGGGCGACGGAAAAAGCCGATTCCGCGTCGATAGATGTGGGAGCACCTTTAACCAGCGTTTCTATAAAATCGAAATTAAATGATATTCTTCATCTGTTTCTGACGGCTTTCTAAAATCTTCGAGATGCTGCTATGATAATACTAACTACTATTCATTTGTTTCAGTGAATCGTCCCTCATTAGTACGAACATAGTGATCATGTTGGGCCACGTCGCTGTTGCTTTGAAGGACACGCCCAAAACAACTGATACTATCCTACAATTCTTTCAACAAAGGTGAGACAACTGAGATTTCCAATATATTGCCGATTATTATTTTAAAGGTAGAATATTCTTTCTATTGAAAAACTTTTCCCTCTACATTTTACAATAGTTTCAGAATTGATCTACTGCCATTTGGCCCTTCCGCAAATCTCTTACTCTTTCTCTACTTCAAATACATATCAGGTGGCCTACAACAACGTCTTAAAGAGATAGTTGTTCCACTGTGTAAACGAGATGGCGCTAGACGACTTGTATAGCTCTGTCTCTTTCCAACAATAGAACAACTCTCGCTTAAATACGTCATGGTAGGACACTAGGTCTTTTAACAGGTATTTTGTCCTCTGATATCTATCTAAAATTAATAAGTTAGTTTAATTTGAACTTTTATAAGTATGATTTACAGATTATGCCGCGCCCCCTCATCCCTCGACACCCTGATAGTGGACCAGCTGGGCTGCATGGCCCTCGCCAGCCCCGAGGGTCCCGCGCACGACGAGATCATGCGGATGTTCACCGTCATCACCGTGGAGGCGGCGAGCGCTGCCTATCACACCACGGATGATAAAAAGCAGTATCGGTAAGCCGTCTTCATCATCATTTAGCCATTAGACATTTCCTTATCGACCACGTGGCCTACCATCACGTCTTAAAGCCAGAGTAGTTCTAGTGAGAGAACGAGGCGCTAGACGATTTGTATAGTTCTGTCTCTTTTCAACACTGGAACTACTCTGACTTTAAAACGTCATGCTTTACCACCTGTTCTACTGAACAGGGGGTGTATTACAACGTCTTAAAACCAGGCTTATTCCGTCGAGTGAAAGTGACAGAGCTATACAAGTCGTCTAGCGCCATCTCGTTCACTCACTGGTTTTAAGACGTTGTAATACCCCTCCAGGTAGTCAACAATGACGTTTTAAAGTCAGAGAATCAACAACCTCAGAGATCCTCAACCAGATCATGTGATTTACCACTAAATACTTTTGATGGTCTTGCCTAGTTGGATCCCCCATCGATACTTTTTTTTTATCTTTGTCAATATTCTTCTAATAATCTTTGATCCATTTTCAACTTTATACGATGGGGTATAAAGTTGAAAATGTATTAGCGACTGCTGAACGTTAGCGAATGCCGCTTGCCATTTGGCTACAGGCTCAGTAATCCTATTGTTCGTCCATTTTTGGCGCTTCTTGGACTCCCTAATGCATCGTCGTATGTCGGTGCTGTTCAACGCCCCCCCGCCTCGCGTGTCCTTGAAAATCTTATGATTTCATTTTATGTTCTAACTTGAAGATAACATGCATGGTGATATTGCACTGTATCAATTGTTTGTACCAAACAGTTACAACCGTTCTAGAAAACATAAATTATTTAATGTCCCATTTTGTCGCAATATAGCCCGATCCACCTCTCCAATACCGCGAATGCTAACGATGCTCAACGCGCTCGTGGAGACCAACCCTGAATTGGACTTGTTTGCTGATGAATGGAAGATGATAATGTTAGAATGTCTGCGATTCTGTGAGAAGAGAGAATGAAAGGATCATTAAATTTCATTTAGTATTAATGGCATTTTGTAGCTGTACTAAATGTATTAAATAAATAAATAAATATGTTACCACAGACACGTCTCAGGCGCCGTGCTCAACGCCCTAGCCAACATAGCAGCCAATGTCCGCGGCACGACAGCTCGACTCGAGCTACTAACGCGACTGCTCGAGCTATTCGTGCAGCTCGGGCTGGGAGGTGAACGTGCTACTGATCGGTCTCCGGCTCCCGTGTTGAAGGCTTCCGGCAGTGCGGGGAACTTGGGTGTGCTTATACCTGTTATTGCGGTGAGTAAGACTTTGTTTTCAATTTACTTACTGTTTGTTTAATTTATTACTTGTTTTGAAGTAAATGTGTCAGTTGAAAACCAGCGTCAGTCACCCTGTGTCCTCCTGGCTTTTTGCTGAACTGAGCCTATTTGGCACAGCCGTGAGGTACAAGATACAGTCACGAGCAATAACATGTATACACTCAACGAAATTCAAACGCAAATTACTCGTGAAATCCTGCTTTCCATTTTGAAATAAGACCTATTTCGTAATAGTATGGCTTCCAAAATATAAGTCTAATAATGAAAAGGCAACAATGTAATGAATATGGTAGCAGAACATTGCTTTTGAATACTGCTTAGTGTATACATACTATTTCTCGTGACTGTACAGTTTTTTCGTGCGAGAATCTTGCGCAGGCAGAACTGTGGTGAAGCTTGTGCGTGTGGTAGGCCCATAACTGGCCAACTTGAAGAGCTGTTTCGAAGCGGCCCAGGAAAACAGATCCTTGAAGGAATTGGGGGAGGCCTTTGCTGAACAGTGGGACAGTATAGGATATTAAAAAAAGAGTTTTGCCGTATTTTAGAACGGTTTTATTTAGCTTGCCTTTTTTTCTGCAGGTACTAGTGAAAAGGCTTCCACCAATCAGGAATCCAAAGCCTCGTCTCCACAAGCTGTTCAAAGACTTCTGGCTATACTGCGTCGTCATGGGTTTCACTGCCGCTGAATCAGGTACTTACACTTCTGATATAACGCTGAATTTTCTCTTTGATACTTTTACTTATTCTTCAAACTTCTTTGACTTACCCACGAATTAATTTTATGCTAAGTTTTAACTTATTGATAGATTGTGGTGTGCGGATGTGGATTAAATTGCATTGTTACAAGTAATAGTATAGTATAGTATGTCTAAAATATTTTTATTTTACATGGGCCTCAATGGGCACATAAAAAACGTCGCGAAGAAAAAATATGGCACAGTTCGGGTTGTTCGTTTCCATGGAGAAGAACCGGCAAGAAACTCCATGGTTACTCTTATAAAATATTTGCTTTTACAATCAGGCGTGGTCCGAAGGGGACATGACCCCCCCAAAATCTAAGATCACATTGAAAAATCTCAAAAATTTGACAAATAATAATAGAAAATTTCTAATTATCCCCTAACGGAGATTTTATAGTTTGCTGACATCTTGTGCAATATGCAATAGGTCTTGTGCAATTATGTTTATTTTATTCCAGATACCTATTTTTTTATTAGTATAGTGAGTGACCCCCCCCCCCAAAATTTTAGGCTGCGACCGCGCCTGTTTACAATGTTATTTCTACTACTTCAGCCCATTGCTGGGTAAAGGCCTCTCCTCATGACCTCCTGACTTTTTGCGATCTAGTGCCAAAGTGGACCACTGATCGTTGATTTTGTCCAGCTCAACACACCACCTCCTTAGGGGGTCTGCCGCGACGCCTTCTGGCTGTGTCAGGGACTCCACAAAGTGGTTATTTGGGCCCACAGCTCATTGCTCAGTGGTCTTCTATAACATTAATCATCATCATCATCAGCCTATAATGTTCCCACTGCTGGGACACAGGCCTCCTCTCTTGTGAGAGGGAGTGGGCTGTAATCCACCACGCGGGCCCAGTGCGTTAACATTAAAACATAAGAACATTTAAAATCGCCTGCAAACATATCCGCATCCGCACACCAAATTCAAATTTAAAAAAATTTACTAACAAAAAAAAATCTTCAGAATTTAGCACAATTCCTTCTCTATATCAAAATTGTATATATTATTATAAAATGTGATGTTTACATAGATGTATTTAAACGTCTTGTCTCTTCTTCTATGGCAACGCGTGTAGCTATGCGAAAGCGTGAGTAACCATGCTTCTAGAAGTATATAGATGTATGTTGTATGGTTTTATATATTACTACTACATGAGCTATTTGTGGTGCTGTATTTGCTAGTACACAGTAGTTTACTAAATCAAAAATCTGTTAAGTCCGTAAGAAAGAGAAACACAAAAGATAAAATGATTCGAAATGCGGGTGGGGATGCGGGGGTGCGAAACGTGGGGATTGTGACGTCATAAAGCCTGTAAAATTATACCGACCGAGTGACGTTTCATGATTTTTAGAAGTATTGTATCTTCGTCAATTAAAATACTGATACTGATATTCAGCTGCGTCTGGTTCGACTGGAAGCCGACCCCAATATGGTTGGGAAAAGGCAGGCAGATGATGATGTATCTTCGTCAATTTTTGTTTACCGTAACAAAACAAAAAATACGAGGCATTTATTTTTGAGAATCTTAAAAATTTCTTTCATGAAACCGGTTTTAAAAGTCAACGAAAGTATTATTTCATCAATATGTTTTTTTACAATCTGCTAAGATCTATAGCGGCTCAGTGCCCTCGCACTAAATTGCTGCTTTTTAAACTTATCCAGGAAGCAAGATAAATTCTTTAAGTAAAGTTTTAAAAAAAACACAGAAACCATAGCATGGTAAGTCCACTTTACTATTAAATACAGCACCACCAACATTAACAGTATAACGAAGTTTGATCAAACATTTGATCCAAGATTTGTACAAAAGTTTGTAGTGTGTGTTCATTTTTTTTTGTTTTAAAACAAGTGTGCTTTTCTAGGTTGATTAGAAGGCATTGTTAGACGTAATTTAATTTCGTAGGTAATTATAGATGATGCTTTGAGTGAGGAGTGATTTTTGTTACGCCATTATACTTATTGTAACGACGCTAGACAACGCTCAGTAGTCTTTAAGAGATTTTCAACTTTATGTGCTCAAGCATAAACTTCAAAATATATTACAGACAATTGAGCGTTTGTGGGGTCTGTGTGGAAAATTTATCTTATAAACATTATAAATACCCTTTAAAAAATAATAATAATATGATTATGATTGTTTGAAAACTGTGAGAATTCATTTCCATTAATTGTACAGTAAATGCATTTCATAATTATGTAAAAATTATAAATTCAAGCCAAATTAACCTCTACCCCAAAAACATTAAGCAGAAAGTCGCTTAGAAGCAGTAATAAAAACAGCTTCAAATTCCACAGGCTTATGGCCACAAGAATGGTACGCGGGAGTAAAAGAGATCGCAGTAAAATCTCCTTTCCTTGTCTCCCAAACGTCACTTCGTTCAGAAATGCGTGAGCTTCAATACACGTCCGCTGTTCGCAACGATTCGGTCTCGATTAATGAACTGCAAGAGTTGAAGACTCAAATATCGAACTTGTTGGACCATCCGCCGGAAGTGACGGTGTTTGTGAATAAGTTAACATTTGCGCCTTGTATGTACTTGCTGAGTGTTTATTGGTTGGAGACTTTGAGGTGGGTGTGATTTTTTTTTTTGATAAGACTTCTGGGGGGTATTACAACGTCTTAAAACCAGGCCTATTCCGGCGAGTGAAAGTGACAGAGCTATACAAGTCGTCTAGCGCCATCTCGTTCACTCACAGTAACAAGCCTGGTTATAAGACGTTGTAATACCCCCCTGGTCTAACTAGTTAGTGTGATTTAAAACAAGAGAAAGTAATTTTGAAGGCGCTCCCTCATCGGGAGCATTTGCGTGTAATGTAACATTATAGATTCGACTTTGAGCATTACATTACAATACTACCTCCCTGACTGACGAGCATTCGTGTACATTTAGTATAGATTTTATACAAAGTGGGCTTCGTGATTTTCGATTATTTTCCCTCACTGATGAAATGTTCGAATCTGTAATGTTCGCGGTGAGTGAACGTATTTAGAGGATCCAGACTATTAAAACTAAATTGTTTTGAAAGACACTACAATGATTCAGGAGATCTATTAATAGGAAATTCAGGATTTTTTTATAACAGGTTTTTTTGATAAAATATTGTGTCCGCTTCAAATTAATATATTACACATCAACTTAAACGCTACAACAATTTGTTTCTCGTTGATGGAAGCTAAAACTTAAATTGAGCTCACACCATCTGATGGCAACGATCGGAGACTCAATGACGCCATAATAGTGGTTTAATTATGTAACTGGTACATAATGAGGGGTACTATACACTAGTGGTATAATACCTAGTTATGTACAGTTTCATACACTACTTTATCTACTCTCATTGAACACGAACATATCAAATAAAAGATAAAAATGAATAAACACTAATAATAATCATCCACCGAAACACAAACGTCAAAATTCCCATTTAAAGCGCGCGCAGCTACAGATAAAAAATGAAATAGATGTATCTATGATCTGTAATCTGTATCATAATGAAAAACAATTAAATCATAACATTATTTTGTTAGAGAAATAGTGTTATAATATTTTTTTTTTAATTTCATTTCGATATAGTATGGTATAAAGTATGTCATTATAAACTCGTTTTGAGTTTTGTATTTCGAATTTTATGATATGAGAGTAGATAAAATAGTTTATTTTCAACCTTATCTAGTGATTTTATGTATAAAATACTAACACTGGATCCACTGGTGCAAAAAATAATATTCGTTTTGTATTACAGAGTAAGTAATTCGCCAGAACCAAGCTTACAACCTATCATAGAGTATCTGAGTGACTCAGCTTTACAAAAAGACAAGACTGGTATGTGGCAATGTGTTGCCAGGTATGTACAATCTTCTTATATTCTTGTGTTGCCCGTATATAAATATTTTTTTGTAATTATTTCGAAGCATATTTACAGTATGAGAGCAGTGGTGGCCCAGTAGTATCAGTCCCGACTTACGAGTTGTAGGTCGTGGGATCGAACCCGCCAGGCGCATTACTTTGTGTAATGTATTTAATCACCACTGCTCTCGAAACGGTGAATGAAAACATCGTGAGGAAACCGGCATGTCCTAGAACCAAAAATTCGAAGACATGTGATATCTACCAACCCGCACTGGGCCCGCGTGGTGGATTATGGCCCACTCCTTCCACAGAGAGGAGGCCTGTGTCCCAGCAGTGGGAACATTATAGGCTGATGATGATGATGATGATTACAGTAAAATGACAGCTAATTGAACTGGAAAACGAAAAGAATGTAAAAAAAATAGGCCAACGGCCATTACAATTGACTGATCTTACGCGAAAATCAACCTTATTTGTAGCTCTAAATGGTCGCAGGAGTGCCTCATCACGTAACCGTGACCCTAAAACGTAAAGGGCTATTGAAGAACACCGTGGATTTTAGTCAGTACAAGTCTGACAGTACCTCCCGCCCCACACTGGGTTAGATATGAGCGCCGATGGTCAATCAGTCGGCGGCGGCGCGCCGACTTTTTGGAGCCGGCGGCGGCGGCGTCGGCTGCGCGGCGTTACTTTTATTTAACTACTATAATTAATTAATTTAAGAGAAGAAATAGAACAATGTTTTACGTATAATTGAAGATTTATTAAAAAAACCGGCCAAGTGCGTGTCGGGCCACGCACAGTGTAGGGTTCCGTAGTTGCCCATCAAAATACTTAAGCGACCTAACTAAACTGATTCGCTGAATTTAATTTTAAAAAGTAGAATTTTCAAAATCGGTCCAGGAGTCTTTGAGAAATCAGGGAAAATACATAAGAAAAAAGATTACGACGAATTTAGAACCTCCTCCTTTTTTTGAAGTTAGTTAAAAATAGTTGACGATAAAAACCTACCTATCCCCAAAAACATACCTATTAAAGCTGTAAAAATAAAGTTGACAAACTTACATTTGCAGTTGAAGAGCATGTTCTCCGATACATTTTGTTTAAGAAAACATATTATTCAAGTACATTTTATAAGTTGGTCGACTATTACTCGTAAAGTTGTAAAGCCTACTTAGTCGTGATAATTTTCTTTTAAACTTTGTTATATATACTACTATTGTGAATTTTTTCACACCCCCAAACATAACCGTTTAGCTGGTAGAAGGGGGGGACACTCGAATCGAGCAAAATTTAGCACTTTAAAGCTTAATATTTCACAAACGAATTTTTTAATCAAAAAACTGTTAATGGAAACTATCATTATTTTTTGAAGGCCTATTTAATGATACCCCACACTAAGGGGTACGCGAGAAAAAAAAAATCCTCACTTTACGTGTAAGTACAGGAGGTACCTTAAAAAAATATTTTACGAGATTTTATTTTACCACTTTTTCGGCACAACAAATTCGTATATTTATGCCAAATTACAGCTCTCTAGTACTGTGCGTCTCTGAGCTAAACTGCGGACAGACGGACGGACGGACGGACGGACGGACATGGCGAAACTTTAAAGGCTCCTTGTTGACTACGGAACCCTAATAATTTTGACGAGACAAATTGAATTGGCAAGATAAATTTATAAAAAGAAAACCAAATTAACATTAAAAATTGCTGGTCGCTATATTTTTACTGTAAGCCTTGATGAGTATGCCAGAGGGTCATGACTGTCCGTATGATTCGGGGATACCGCACGATCGCTGGCGAATCGGTCAATCTCCGGATCTGCCCGATTGCTGCCCTGGGATCTGGAGGCGACTACCTTCCAACGCGTTTAGAATGGCGTCTGGTGGCGCAGCGCCGGGTCGTATCTCCGCTGCCTCGAGAAGTTGAGGCGCGGAGGGAAGAGCTCCGGCGACATCTCAGGGCAGTATGGAGGGACGACTGTCGGAACCGACGTCCGGGCACGCCGCAATCGTGGCAGTAAGACCCCTGTTGGGGGAGTGGCTGGATAGGCGTCACGGGGTCCTGACCTACCGCAAACGCAGGTCCTCACCGGAAACGGAAGTTTCGGGAGGAACCTGTGTCTGATGAGGAAGGAGGAAACGCCTGGGTGTCACCGCTGCGAGGATCGCCCGGAGGACACTGCATACGGTGCAAAACTACCTCGCTTGGGCAGAGCACCGACGTGTCCTCACGACGGCAATAGGCGGAGACCTCTCGCACCCCGGCATTCGGTTTAAAGAACTTTATTTCTCATTAAGACAAAGTCACTTACATGAGAACATAATATCTTATTACTAATTATAATTGAATCAGTGTAGGTAGATGAACAACAAAAAGTATTCAAGAAGCGAGTTCACCGCATTCCTAAGATAAGGTGTTGGCCCAAGTTAAAAGATTATGTTGCTTTGGTCAAAAACTAGTATAGTGTTTCGTCGTTGGAAATGAAAATGAATAACTTATTTTTAAAAATGTTCAGTGAAGTCGCTTCTTTTACATTCTTTGGAAGTTTATTATAAAGCTGTGCTCCCCCATAGGTTATGTTATTTTTACCATAATTAGTTCTTATTCTAGACAATACCAAGTGTGAAGCTCGACGCGATGAGTATATACTGGATATGACTGGCCTGTTGGCCTAGTGGTTAGTGACCCTGACTGCTATGCCGGAGGTCGTGGGTTCGATTCCCACCCAGGACAAATGTTTGTGTGATGAGCACGATCATTTGTTCTGTGTCTGGGTGTAATTTATCTATAATATGTTTGTATTTAGAAATATATAAGTATGTTTATCAGTTGTCTAGTACCCATAACACAAGCTCTGCTTAGCTTGGGACTGGATGGCGTTGTGTGATAGTTGTGGAATATTATTATTATTATTATATTAAATACTTGTCTCACCTTCCGTTGTGAATGCAATGCGTGAATGAATATGTTTATGAATGAGTTTATAGATAAGTATGCATGTGTTATATATATAAAGCTGCTTGATATTTAATAGTTTCGTCTCTTTGTAAATAGTTTTTGATGGGGTTAAGAAATCATAATTATAAAGCATTTTGACTATTTTGTTTTGGAGAATTTAGAGATGGGCAATGATAATAATCCGGTTAATATCATTTGGCTATTAATCGATTAATAGCAATTAATAGCAGTTAGTAGCCAGTTAATAGCAATTATGGATGATAACCCTGCTATTAATGTTTTTTAATATTTTTAGTGATTGAACCCATGGCTTTCAGGTTTAGGCCTGTCAGATTAAACTTCATTTTCATCATATTTCTTTGTAGTAAATAAATGTGCAATTTAGAAATAATCTGGCCCTTTAAAAAAAAATAATCAGCTATTTACGGGTACACTAAGATAACATGAATTTCAAAATACCGATTTTCATAATTCCGAATGGTTCAAACATCCTAATACCAAGTCCTGAGCTCACTTCGCTCGCTCTTGTATCCTTAGTTGAGTTGCTGATTACCACCTGCTAAGGTGGCTCGACGGAGCCCCGCTTCGCGTGGCTCCTATTTCTGTTTGCAAGGTTCCGAGTCCGGGTGCCCCAAGTCCTGAGCTCGCTTCGCTCACTCTTGCATCCTTAGTCAAGTTGCTGATTACCACCTACTAAGGTGGCTCGACGGAGGCCCGCTTCGCGTGTCTCCTATTTCTGTTTGCAAGGTTCCGAGTCCGGGTGCCCCAAGTCCTGAGCTCACTTCGCTCGCTCTTGCATCCTTAGTTGAGTTGCTGATTACCACCTGCTAAGGTGGCTCGACGGAGCCCCGCTTCGCGTGGCTCCTATTTCTGTTTGCAAGATTCCGAGTTCGGGTGCCCCAAGTCCTGAGCTCACTTCGCTCGCTCTTGCATCCTTAGTTGAGTTGCTGAATACCACCTGCTAAGGTGGCTCGACGGAGCCCCGCTTCGCGTGGCTCCTATTTCTGTTTGCAAGGTTCCGAGTCCGGGTGCCCCAAGTCCTGAGCTCACTTCGCTCACTCTTGCATCCTTAGTCAAGTTGCTGATAACCACCTACTAAGGTGGCTCGACGGAGGCCCGCTTCGCGTGTCTCCTATTTCTGTTTGCAAGATTCCGAGTCCGGGTGCCCCAAGTCCTGAGCTCACTTCGCTCACTCTTGCATCCTTAGTCAAGTTGCTGATTACCACCTACTAAGGTGGCTCGACGGAGGCCCGCTTCGCGTGTCTCCTATTTCTGTTTGCAAGATTCCGAGTCCGGGTGCCCCAAGTCCTGAGCTCACTTCGCTCGCTCTTGCATCCTTAGTTGAGTTGCTGATTACCACCTGCTAAGGTGGCTCGACGGAGCCCCGCTTCGCGTGTCTCCTATTTCTGTTTGCAAGATTCCGAGTCCGGGTGCCCCAAGTCCTGAGCTCACTTCGCTCGCTCTTGCATCCTTAGTCAAGTTGCTGATTACCACCTACTAAGGTGGCTCGACGGAGCCCCGCTTTGCGTGGCTTCTATTTCTGTTTGCAAGGTTCCGGGTCCGGGTGCCCCAAGTCCTGAGCTCACTTCGCTCGCTCTTGCATCCTTAGTCAAGTTGCTGATTACCACCTACTAAGGTGGCTCGACGGAGTCCCGCTTCGCGTGGCTCCTATTTCTGTTTTCAAGGTTCTGAGTCCGGGTGCCCCAAGTCCTGAGCTCACTTCGCTCACTGTTGCATCCTTAGTCAAGTCGCTGATTACCACCTACTAAGGTGGCTCGACGGAGGCCCGCTTCGCGTGTCTCCTATTTCTGTTTTCAAGGTTCTGAGTCCGGGTGCCCCAAGTCCTGAGCTCACTTCGCTCACTGTTGCATCCTTAGTCAAGTCGCTGATTACCACCTACTAAGGTGGCTCGACGGAGGCCCGCTTCGCGTGTCTCCTATTTCTGTTTGCAAGGTTCCGAGTCCGGGTGCCCCAAGTCCTGAGCTCACTTCGCTCACTCTTGCATCCTTAGTCAAGTTGCTGATTACCACCTACTAAGGTGGCTCGACGGAGGCCCGCTTCGCGTGTCTCCTATTTCTGTTTGCAAGATTCCGAGTCCGGGTGCCCCAAGTCCTGAGCTCACTTCGCTCGCTCTTGCATCCTTAGTCAAGTTGCTGATTACCACCTACTAAGGTGGCTCGACGGAGGCCCGCTTCGCGTGTCTCCTATTTCTGTTTGCAAGGTTCCGAGTCCGGGTGCCCCAAGTCCTGAGCTCACTTCGCTCACTCTTGCATCCTTAGTCAAGTTGCTGATTACCACCTACTAAGGTGGCTCGACGGAGGCCCGCTTCGCGTGTCTCCTATTTCTGTTTGCAAGATTCCGAGTCCGGGTGCCCCAAGTCCTGAGCTCACTTCGCTCGCTCTTGCATCCTTAGTCAAGTTGCTGATTACCACCTACTAAGGTGGCTCGACGGGGCCCCGCTTCGCGTGGCTCCTATTTCTGTTTGCAAAGTTCCGTGTCCGGGTGCCCCAAGTCATGAGCTCACTTCGCTCGCTCTCACATCCTCAGTCAAGTTGCTGATTACCACCTACCAAGACTGGTTTGCAGCGATTCGTTTCTCACCGCGAACATTCACCTGTAATCCCTACTTTAATATTATAAAGAATCCTTAGTGAGCGAGGGATTCAAGTTAGCCCAAGACAAGGCAGCTTTACTCCCGAGGAGCGTACTCTGCTTTTCACACGAGGAAATGAATTCGAGTTTATAAATATATTGTATTGCTTTATATTTTTTTAGATTTCCCAAAAAATGTGTATTCATTCTATTATTAACACTTTTTCACATACAAAAAGGTGAAAATAAATAAAAAGAATAATGCAATACATTGAATCACACTGCGTACACGCACCCAATTTATATTCACACCCACAGATTTAAAAAAAAACAAAAAAAACATTTATTTCTTTGACAATACATTAATAGCAGGGTTATTAGCCATTGGATGGCTATTAATAGCTGTTAATGGATTAAAATCGATAATAACTCAAAGCATCCGGCTAGTTACCCATCTCTAGGAGAATTTGAATCGGTTTCAAACTAGTTTTACACGAGTTACCCCATATTTCAATTAGGTATAATAAATGGGGCTTAACAAGGGAATTGTATATTACCAGCCGAACTTTTTTAGGAATACATCTA
This sequence comes from Agrotis segetum, assembly GCA_036375495.1. Lineage (NCBI taxonomy): Eukaryota > Metazoa > Arthropoda > Insecta > Lepidoptera > Noctuidae > Agrotis > Agrotis segetum. Next base: position 5,800,667 of record JAQSVV010000039.1, read on the forward strand.
ACAATTCTATGTAGTGAGCCCAACAAAGATGAAAGTTTATTTTGAATGTGTTGAATGTGTGCCTTCCATGTTGAATTGCTATCAAGGGTTAGGCCAAGGTATTTTTCCTGATCAGTACTTTTCAGTATTTCCCCGTTTATGCGTAGATTAGGGTAGTTAGGGAGTTTTTTATTTTTTGCTCTAAAGGACATGGACAGTTTTTGTATGGGCGTTTGCATAGTTATAAAATTCAATATACTTCAATGATTTTTGGTGAGTATATTCGTGAATATGGGTACATTTAATGACAGTAAACAAAACACGTACAGAACCTGTCACTCCAACAGACTAGACGAAAACAGTTTCACTTAACCTTTAGTCATATTGCTGGCAATAAGTGTATAGAATAGTTGCTATTAAAAACCATAAGGCGCTTTAATGAATTATCTAATCAATCTGACATTAATAACAAAATAATATTGGATTTTTTTAATATTTTGTTTTTCTTTAAGGTATATTTTTATGGGCTGCCACAAAAATATACTAATATATAACCAAAATAGGTTTATTGACCAAAATAAAACAAGAGGTTTTTCTCTATTTATGTAATTATTTATTAAAAAAGAATAAATAATGGATGGGCGGCCCCAGATGTCACCAGGAGTAGGCAGCACCACGCAGGGGTGAAGGCGATCGCGTGACAGACAGTGCCTTAAGCTAGGCACATGGCCCGCTCAAGCAGGGGCCTCAACACGTAGCGGATGTGGGGTTAGATCAAAATCATTTTTTTCAACATGTTTTTATTTCACAAAGGCCCAGGGCCCTTATAAAACGACAACAACAGGTGCTCGGATCGGGTTGGTTGATTCCATGGAGAAGAACCGGCAAGAAACGTTGTCCGAAGCCAATTCCTGCACGTTGTCCGAAGCCAATTCCTGCACATTGTCCGAAGCTGATTCCAGCATGTTTCGTGATGAGTCCTGCACTGCATGTCTATTTGCTCGCATCCAACACACATGACAAACATAGTTGTTTCTTGAGGGCTGAAAATACACCACACTTATAAACACACGTCATATAAAAGCTTATTTTCATCATCATGTAGATTCGAAGATGTAAAAATATACATGCTGTTGTGCGTGGTCTCCTGATGATTTCTATGGAAAGATGTATAGATGCTATAATGTACATCTTTACATTATAGCTGCTGTGTGTGAAGCCCTTTATGTTACTGTACAATGAGAAGTTACAACATGCCACTTACTATTATTTTTATTTTTTACTTTCTTTATTACTTTAAAGAACTATAAAAACTCAGTTTTTATTTAGATTAATACAACTAGATATTTAAAATAATGAATTAAAAACAAAATGTTTACCAAATAAATAGTATTTTGTGATAATAAGACAGCCAGCAATGGACTCTCCATACTGACATAATGGTGTCTTATTTTTCTAACCGATTTTCCACAACCAATGCAAACCATGTTATGCCCTAGAAGTCTCTCATGTTCACCAGCTTCAGTATTCAATAATAAGAAGCATGGTTGACAAATGAGTGTATCCAGAGGCAACTGAAAAAAAGATACAGTATTTAAATCGCTTATCATGAAAAGATATAAAAAGCAGATAAAGTATTTTAATATTTCGATTTCATACCTGGGTTTGTGCATGGTTAACCAACGTGAAAGTCTAGTTTGATGGTGTGCAGAAAGCGAGGTTATGAGATGCCTCTGCAGCCTTTGTATGGCTATTCCGCAGTTGATGCACCTCATAGTTAATAAAAACTAAACAAAACCAAAACGCAAACAAATCAGTAATAATAGCAAGATGATGGTGTGGTAGAAAGTCAAAAATATCAGTAAATAATCGCAAAACACAAATGACGTTGAATAAGCAGTCACAGAGCGTATGCAATGACATTGACATTACTTACTTTGACATTTGACGTAAACAAAAACACACTGTCAAACCAGAAAACTCGTTCCGTTTTAAGCTGTATATGTAGCTGTGTAATTGGATAAAACGCATTAAAATATATTATTACGATGCGAGTATTTTACAAAATGCACCAAATACCAATGAACACAGTTTCATACGAATAAAATGTTCCTGATATATTGCATTTGTCGACAATTAGTTGACAAGTTGATATCTTAAGTTTGGTACAAGTAGTACACGTGGTTCGGAACGTCCTTTAATATATTTATTTTTCTCTATGGTCCATTATGGCGGAACTTGACAAACGGAAATTCATCTTGCATTACTTAATATTTTGAAATAAAAACTGACAGGTTAAGAGAGGCTAGACACTACGGAATAATTCATTTTTCTAATTTTATTTTATACTGTTATTACTAGGTTAATGTATATGGAGGCGTTATGGAATGCAATTTCTGTCCATGTCCTTTGGCATTGGTCGCGGCCATGCTGCATCTACGAGGCAGTCATGCTCGCGAAAGCGGAGGCGGGCCGCGTGAGCCTCTGGCCAGCCGCAGTGGTGGACGCCCACGGCAACGGACATCGCAAGACGATCTTCGGCCACCGTAGGCGAGGGCGGCGAGTACAGGGCAACTCGCTGTCCGACCACGGACCATGCCCGGGTCGTCGGCGCGTTGTGTTCCACGCGCGTCTCAAAGAGCATCAGTATGATGACGGGGCCCCCCTCTAGAAGGACAAAGCCTGCCGGGATATAAAGGGCTATTGAAGGACACCGTGGAAATCAGTATGACTCTGAGAGTCCCTCCCACCTTACCCGGGGTGGGAAGACTCATTTGATGATTTTACCACGCTAAAAAAAAGAAGCTTTGATGAGTGCTCATCATCTGTTCGTTTTTTTCCCTTATATTAACAACCAACTGACCAAAATAGGTCCTACAAAAACTGTGTTTGTTTGCTGATAACTTGGACAACACAGAAATTGTAATGTCAAAGAGTATCGTTTTATAAACGTCTACGCCTAGTCCCGCCGTTTTGCCAGCATTTATTATCATGCGTTCGGTTTGATCAGCGTGTTAGATTAAACTGATCGCCGCCCGCTCGGGTTCGGCGCGCCGACGCCTGTCGACGGCGGCGGCGGCGCGGGGAAAATCACGGCGGCGGCGGCGCGCCGGCGCGGCGCTCATATCTACACTGGGTGGGAAGACAGATTTGATAATTCTACAATAAAAAATGTGCCCTGATGTTTTGCTTGTCACACTACCATGTCGCACCTTCGGTGCAACAAAGTCACAAATAGCCAAAACTGCAAAATCGACCTAAGTATGCCAAATTGTTTCTAAACCATGTCTTTACTTGGGGCAACAAAGACATCCGCGAAAGTATCTCGAAATCATACTATACGGCAGAAGTGCCTTTGTGGTTATTGGCGATTTTTCCATGCGTTTTGGGCCGACAACGTTTCATCGTAAGTAGTGCCCCCGCGCCCGGGGCTGTTTGATGTACGTTGGAGCAACAAAAACGTATCTGTTTTTAAGACCTCAACATTATTCATATTGAGGTCTTTTTTTCGCTCAAAATCTTGGAGCTACAAAGGCATAACACATAGCAGTCATAAAACTAAATAACTCCTGGTGTAACAAAGTCACAATTCGGGACACTTTTTTTTGTAATGTCTTTTATTAGGATTTCTTTGGTAATGAAATACAAGATTTTTACGTATAACTACAGCCGACTAAGTAAACAATTAATTGTGTAAAGATTTCAAACCTTCTTTATATAGTTATCCAGAACTGAGGAAAAACATGCAAAAAAATATTTAAAAGTCTTCTCCTGTAAAATTTAAAAATAAGCTGTTATGACTTTGTTGCACCGAAGGTGCGATGTGTTCAAAATCGTTGTGGACAGTAAAAGGACTTTATCCATGGTGCGACGCGACCGATTCCAACCACAAGTGAAAATCAACCTTGCTACAAGGAATAATAATGCAATTCGATTGACTTGACGTTGTCGTGGCGATCGTGTTTTGTTTTTCATCGACCCGTAGATAACAACGTGTTTTATGTCATATGTCGTTGTGGTTAAGTTGATTTTCACTTGTAGTGGGTAAAGTCCCCAAAGGAGCTGGAAATGATTGCATGTGGATTGCCAAGTACAGATTTCGCTTTCACGCCAAACTTACTGAACGGATTTCAACAAAATCGAGTACATACTTAGATAGTTAGCCTCTGTTCAGACACGGCGGGAACCGCGCGATTTCAGAATCGCATGGAAATCGCGTGAGTCTTAGCCTCTGTTCAGACACGGCGGGAACCGCGCGATTTCAGAATCGCATGGAAATCGCCTGAGCCTTATTTGTATGAGTTATTAAGTAATCGTTCAGACATAACCGCGCGATTCCCGCGCGGTAAACGCGCGGTTCCCGCCGTGTCTGAACAGAGGCTTACCGTCTGCTGTTCTAGTATCCCGTTGCAACGGACGAAGCCGATGGCAACATCCTATCGTCAAATATCATGTTTTCCTATAAACTAAAACCATCCGAATTTCCAGTGTCGGCGACAAAGTATTCCAGAAGTTTCTAGACGTTATGTCAGACAAGGTAAAGGACGAATCTCGTGAAAGGGAGCTGGAAGGCCATGCTCAGTTCCTATTGGTCAACTTCAATCACATACATAAACAAATTCGGAGGGTAGCTGACAAGTGGCTTGCTGGATTGGTTGATAGATTCCCACATTTGCTGTGGAATTGTCGGGTAAGTGGGACTTTGTAGTAAGTTCTATGATTTTTCTGAAAAATAGAAGGCTTTATAGGAAATGTGTATAAGACGGGGACGCGAGGTATAATGGTAAGCGTCCACAGGTCCGTATCGTACGTATCGGACGCATCGCATCAAACGAATTTCTGTTTCGGCAGCGACCGTAACGGATTTTAGTTTGCCTTGTATGAAAACTCATACAACTGCGTCCACTGATCCGCATCGTACGTACTGCTCATCGGCAATGCCTACATGCGATGCGTACCGATGACGTCATACGGAATGCCGATCAGTGGAAGCAATGAAGGTGGCATCGGCAATCCGGTTGCTGATACTCGCGTCGGCTATCCGATCGCTGCCGACACAGAAACCCGTTTGATGCGATGCGTCCGATACGTACGATGCGGACCTGTGGACGCTTACCATAAAAATAGGATCACTTTTTTTATGATGCAGAAATTGTTAAGACTTGACCTTTCCCTTCCAGGTCCTCTGGTCCATGCTGGATATCTTGCAAGTCCTAAGCTTTAGTTTAGAGTTGGATGCGAACCAAGAAACACCATTACTTAAAGTACCTGGTACCGACTTCACATTACAACTGCAAGACACTTTGGAAGGCAGAGAGGTAAGGGAATTTCAACCTTATGATTTACTATGCAAGGTTTAACAATTATTGAAATGTAAACGAGAAATTTATTTGAAGAAAACCAACCTTATGGTATTCTCAATAAGATGTAACATCAATTGAATAATGTAATTACTGCAATAATCTAATTACACTGTCAGTTGAAGTTTTGAAAAATAATGAACACGTTTTTTTTAACCAAATAATATTGAGAAAAATAAAACTCGAGAATGGGAGCTCATGGACGTCAGAGCCATGTAGAATTATACCTAGAAGTGATGTATTATGATTTTTAAAACCTTCATATCTTGGTCTATTTTTGCTTACGTATGACAAAAAATATTCCACAACTATCACACAACGCCATCTAGTCTCAAGCTAAGCAGAGCTTGTGTTATGGGTACTAGACAACTGATAAACATACTTATATATTTCTAAATACATACATATTATAGATAAATTACACCTAGACACAGAACAAATGATCGTGCTCTTCACACAAACATTTGTCCTGGGTGGGAATCGAACCCACGACCCCCTGCATAGCAGTCAGGGTCAATAACCACTAGACCAACAGGCCAGTCGAAATACAGAAAAATACGGGTACTAATACATAAATACTAGGAATTTCTCATGTGTCGTGGGTACGTATACAAACATAGAAACTCATATACACTAATACCCAGACCCGAAACATACCTACAAATACTTGACGGCCTAATTCGATTTTTTCAGTGATTGTGTTGTCAAAATTATCCTTACTGGTTGCGTGATAAGGTTTATTACTGATTGACACCTAATGTCATTGTTTAACAGTGCATAGTCAAAGATTTTGCGGATCGCTGTCATGGAATCGTTCAAGAAGCAATGAAATGGGCGCCTCAGTCTACACGATCTCATTTACAGGAATATTTAAATCAGGTAAGTGATGCCACACTTTTTATATAATAATTATTATTTTCCACACATAAACTTGGTTTTAATAATCCATACTATATATTTTAAAGAAGAGGATTGGGCGCATATTACTGAATTTGCCAAAACTCGTATCGGATTTTTTCTTAATCTGACCACGCCACATCACGTGAGCTTGATCATTTTGAAAAAAAAAGACCTTTTAACTGAATTTCAAATTCACGAAATGGCGACGGAGTCCCGTTTTGCGGGTCTCCTTTTATAGGGTAGTTAATAAAACACAAATAAAGTAGTAGGGCATTGCGGATAGCATTCCCTGGTTAACGTATAATTAAACCGTTTTTGAGAATGTGTTATTTTCTTATTGTGGCCTATTGAGAAGAGGCATTTTGCGAAAGCAAAAATTATGCATCAATGTGTCACTTTGCGAATGTGTCATAGTGCGCCTAATGGGGAAGACAAATCAAAGCTAATTGTAGATGGCGCCACCATAGCTTAGTCCTAATTCGACCAATGACGAAGTACTGTTTTGAAGTACCTTTAAGATTTGAACTGATTTGAACCAATGACGATGCTTGGAACAAGCTATACTAGCGCTATTAGTTCCCCAGTTGCCATCCCCATTCGATAAAATGTAAGCTATGTTTATAACGTTCCTAATATAAGTGATGGTAAAGCGAAAGCGTGGGAAAAATTAAATTAGAAAAATATAGTAATAGTATAATGTATACTCGTATAATTATATACAACGTGTAACGTTAATAGCGCAAAACCTCTCGTGGGGTAACTCAGCCCATGTTACTGAACAATGTTTGTTCTAAAACTTTTGGAAAAAAAATAAAAGAATAATGATTTTTCATACTGATGGGCTCAATCAATTTCTCATTTTGTATGATGTTTTTTTTTTTTCCAAAAGTTTTTGAACAAACATTGATCAGTAACATGGGGTGAGTTACCCCACGAGAGATTTTGCGCTATTGTATAATACGAGTATATAGTAATAGTTTTCTAAAATTACATAATATCAAAATAAAATGTATAAATAATACTCGTAAAACAATAAAATATTACTGTTTTCTACCTCCACAGCACTATTCCTACAAATCGGTGAGATTATTATCTATTAAAATTGTTTCTTCACTAGTGTGACAATAGATGTTGTCTGTTCGTCAATTTTGATGCACACACATATTCGCCTACTTGGTGTAGTAAACGGTGCAGATGAGCATGCAATTTGGGGTTCGATTCCTGAGTAGAGTAAATTATTCCATCAAGAATTTCTATGTAGCAGCCTAAGGCTTTGTGTTGAGTTCAGTTGTTGGCAATAGTCGCGCCCCTAATGGGGATGGCAACTCAAAGCTAATCGTAGATGGCGCTGCGATAGTTGGTCCCCACGTCTACCTTGTACAAAAAAACAAACAAGATATTTGTTATAAAAATTGAGTATAAATACAAAACAAATATGGTATTCGTCCATGCAAGTACTTATACTAAAGAAGAATTAAGTTGCCGCGGTGCATCTACAAGAGGAAAAAAGTGATTTAATTGAGTGGTAATACATTTGATTTTATCGTAATAAATCCACAATTACTTGTAGTTGAGGTTTCAATTTTTGAGTTTAGGTATGTTTTACCATTCCTCTCCTATAACAAGAATATAATGCTTTTTCTGACTTTCTATTTTGATAAAATTACATAATGTTTTAAGTCAGTAATTTTAACGGCTACTTAGATTCGAGAAATATGATAATATATTTAATTTCTTATCACCACAACTATTACAAAACTCGTTCCAGGTGATAATTCTTCCGCCAGACGAACCATTTCATGATTTATAGAGAGATGCAATACTGGTACTTAACCTCCAAAAGAAAAGTAGATATTATTTTGAAAAGTGTATCGATTGTTTAGTTAAGGTATAATCATAGAATTTCATTAATAAACTCAAGTAACGGCCTGTCTTGGCTTCGCAAGGCTGGATATTTGTTTATTATATAGCTTTCCTTATGTATTAATACAATTTTTGTTCTCACAGCAGTCACAGCAGCTACCCATTATTTTTTGATAGTGTAAATTGTACCGTAAATTTATATATTCCGATCATTTTTAGGGTTCCGTAGTCAAATCGAACCCTTATAGTTTCGCCATGTCCGGCCCGTCCGTCCGTCCGTCCGTCCGTCCGTCTGTCCGCAGTTTAGCTCAGAGACGCAGAGTACTAGAGAGCTGTAATTTGGTGATACGGCTTGTTGTGCCGAAAAAGTGGTAAAATAAAATCTCGAAAATTTTTTTTTAGAGTACCTCCAGTACTTACACGTAAAGTGAGGATTTTTTTTTTCTCGCAACCCTTAGTGTGGGGTATCATTAAATAGGCCTTAAAAAATAATGATAGTTTCCATTAACAATTTTTTGATAAAAAATTCGTTTGTGAAATATTTTAAAGTGCTAAATTTAGCTCGACTCGAGTGTCCCCCCCCTCTACCAGCTAAACGGTTATGTGAGGGGGTGTGAAAAAATTCACAATAGTAGTATATATAACGAAGTTTAAAAGAAAATTATCATGACTAAGTGGGCTTTACAACTTTACGAGTAATAGTCGACCAACTTATAAAATGTACTTGATATCATATTTTCTTAAACAAAATGTATCGGAGACAACTGCAAATGTAAGTTTGTCAACTTTATTTTTACAGCTTTTATAGGTATGTTTTTTGGGGATAAGGTAGGTTTTTATCGTCAACTATTTTTAACTAAATTGAAAAAAGGAGGAGGTTCTAAATTCGTTGTAATCTTTTTTCTTATGTATTTTCCCCGATTTCTCAAAGACTCCTGGACCGTATTTGAAAATTCTTCGTTTTAAAATTAAATTCAGCGAATCAGTTTAGTTAGTTCGCATAAGTATTTTGATGGGCAACTACGGAACCCTACACTGTGCGTGACCCGACACGCACTTGGCCGGTTTTTACAGCTTATTACACAACATCTAGTCATTTTACATCAATAAATCGTTTTTTTTCTGAAAATTCCTTTGATTTGACAGTTCTTTGGGGACCAAACTGTCACTTTTCACTTTGACACTTGCCTTCCCCATTAAATGGGACTAATTGAATATAACTGTTGAAATATGTTTTTGTATGATACACGGTGTTTCTCTGCACATATAGGCTTAATTTATATAAAAAAAAAATTCATTATCTTCTTCAGTGCAATGATGTTGATCTTGTAAGGGTGCTGCTCCCACATCTATCGACGCGGAATCGGCTTTTTCGGCATTTGCTAGACCGAGACAATGCGATAGCAAGCGGCCACGTCGAGTATTCTGCCGCGTGCTATCGCATTATGTTTTCTGTCTCGGTCTAGCAAATAGCAGTTCTATGCGACAGAAAGAGAAAGGGCGACGGAAAAATCCGATTCCGCGTCGATAGATGTGGAGCACCCTTAAGCTTTTTTATGGAAAGAAAAATATTTTTTATGGAAAGAAAATTATATTCGATTGAGAGCGCGATCTGCGACTTTCTGTTCCCAAACCATGAGTTGTTATTACGATATTCGGTCATCGATATCGACCGCGTTTGACGCTCTCATTGGCCCGCTCCAACGTTTTATGAACTCTCAACCAATGAGAGCGACAAACGCGGTCGATGTGTTTGATCGAGTATTGTAACGACAAATCATGGTAGAGGCTTTGATTCAGTACACCGGCTTACCAACTAGGCTATCGCAGTCATGCTCGACATCTATTGAGGGCAGTAGGAGTGTGTAGAATTTTTCTTTCTACAAAAAAGTTTTATCTTCAGTCTACGAGTATAATGTTCCGACTTCTGGGACACAGGCCTTCTCTCTATGAGAGGGAGTGGACCATAATCCACCAACCGGGCCCAGTGCGAGTTGGTAGATGTCACAATGTCTTCGGAATTTTTGATTGTAAGATCACTGGCCGGGTTTTGAGAGCAGTAGTGATGAAATATCGCACAAAGTAATACTGCTCCAAATAGGCTTTATTGTGTATAAATATTTCATAGTTATTTTTTAACTTTTTTTCACCAAACAGGTTCCTAACTCAACTCTATGGCATCACTGCGGCCTAGCCCTCGCCACTGGGGCCTTGCTAGGTGCAGCTGGACTGAACCGGATGTCCGCTCCGCTACCGCGCAGTGCGCTGGACAAACGGCCGCCGTGCGTCACACAGGACTCGGCCGCGCTGCTCGCTGTAGTGTCGCAGAGGAGCAGATATGCTGGCGAGGTCAGTATCACTCAGGGAGCTTCTCAATGACGCGATGCGACGCAATTTGACAGATTCATTCCAACTACAAGCGAAAATCATCCTTACCACTACTACGACATAATTATGACAAAACACGCGGTTGTTTACGGGTAGATGAAAAACAAAACACACTCGCCATGACGACGTCAAGTCAATCCAATTTATTGCATCATGATATTGTGGGACCGTATGAAAATTGTCCGTATCAAAGACAATTTTAATGATGAAGTTTCCTCGAAGTAACACAGTGGATTTTAGTCAGTACAAGTACAACAGTCCCTTCCGCTCCACCCAGGACGGGAGGACTCATTTGTGTTTTTTTTTATCAAGTTCGCCCCACATTAAGAATTTCTCCTTTGTTGTGGGTACACTTATGAACAGAAAGTCACATACACAATCACCCAGATCCGGACTTGCAGATCATAAAAATATTTGTTCCGTCTTTCGATCCGCAGCCCGAAAACATATGAGTAAAAAAAAAATTACCTTGGTCTTTCACGATATGCGCTGTTGTTACTTCGCCACGAGCCCTTATATTAACACTTTCACTTTAAAAAAAATGTGATGTACAAACCCACCTAAATGTGTGTGTACAAACCCACCTATTTCCAAACGGGAAATTATATGTGCGGCAACAAAAGTTTTCTTTAGCACCTGCAACCTAGCGTCTTTTTTTATATGTGAGCGACGAGTTAATAGAACAGCTTCAATTATATTAATTCATCATCTTTACTATTCCAACAAAATATCAAGAAACCAGCGTCAATTTACGAGCGTAAAAGAAGCTGGCAATGAGTGGACTTGGGGCACCCCGACACGGACAGGTTAGGTTCGAAGGGGATGGCGGGGTCTGAAAGACCCCGCCATCCCCTTCGTGTTAGGTTACTTTAAACCCTGTACGCAAAAATAGGAGCCCCGCGAAGCGGGGCTCCGTCAAAGATTCACGGCAGGTGGTACTATTACTAGGTACATCAGTGTTAGATTACTTGCCAGGAAGAAAAAAAAGCTGGCAATGAGTAGACATATCACAAATTTAGTTGCTTAAGAATTATCACCATGTTGCGTCATATTAACAGTAGCTTGTTTTACAATATATGGTCGCTTATAAACCATTTATTAGACGCTAAAAGTTTGTCGCTGACCTATTAATTCATTAGACAACTAAATATATTTGCAGACGAGAATGACATTTTAAAGAAGCTGCCTTAATTAGCACCCTTTCCAAACCACTGAAACTCTTGAAAGCCAGAATCAACAGTGGCAACCACCAGAAAAGCGCCAAGACAATGAAGTTTGACGTGTCCCTGAGAATGAATTTACCTGTCTTTTGGATCTTGTTACGAAAATAATCAGAAAAGAATAGTGGAGGAGTAGGAAAAATATGTTTCCAGTATGAAAATAAAACATGTTCTCATAATCACAGATTGCCGGTGCCGTAAGCGCTGAAGGTGGTGGAGAGGCCGCACTGTGGCGAGTAGGGGCCCGTTTACACACCGCATTACGAGACGCATGCAGCAGCGGCAGTGAGACCTCGCACCGCGCCGCGCTGTGGAGGGCCACAGCGCTGCTGGTGCACGCCAGACATCACTCCCCGCACGCCGCGCACTCGCACACCGCGCCCACTGCACGGGGCCTGCTGCATTCTGTCGGTAAGGGTGAATCGGCTTTTTCCGTCGCCCTTTCTCTTTCTGTCGCTTAGAACTGCCATTTGCTAGACCGAGGCAATGCGATAGCACGCGGCCGGCTCGAGAATTCCGCCGCGTGCTATCGCATTATGCTTTCTGTCTCGGTCTAGCAAATGGCAGTTCTAAGCGACAGAAAGAGAAAGGGCGACGGAAAAAGCCGACTCCGCGTCGATAGATGTGGCAGTACCCTAAGTCTACAATAGACTTAGGGCCTTTATCTATGGCACGACGCGATTGCAGTTCGACCGATTCTATCTACAACCCAAAATCAACCTTACCGCTACGACATATATTAAACACGTAGTTATCTACGGGTAAATGAAAAACAAAACACGATTGCCACGACAACGTCAAGTCAATCGAATTGCAACACTATTTCATAGTAACAAGGTTGATTTTCACTTTTAGTTGGAATCGATTGAATCGCGTCGCATCGCGCCATGGGTCTCTTAAAGCATGGACTGAGCCGTCTTTTGCCAAATGTCAAATAAAAGTGTCATTCTAACTTAATATTGCAATTTCGAAAATAAGCATGTTTGTGACGTTTTCCGGCCGAAACACAAACAAAAAATGTAGCAAAGAAACACATTGATTTCCTTTTTAGCAAGTAAATGTAACAAAGTGATTTAACAATGAAATCTGAGCTTTATGCCGTAGTCATAAAGTCATTATTTTGCACATATATCGTAATATGGACATTACAATATTGTTTGTACTCACAAGTCTGTGAGTGTGACGTGTAGGGCGACAAATTGAACTCGAGTGATCAGTCGATCACGTTGACTCGTGTTCGTAAACGATTTTCAACTTTATTTCATCACGGCTAAAACACATTTTTAACTTCCCTCGAAATCTCCACAGCATGGTCTCAAGTGGAGATCTTCACGGAGGACGCAGTGACCACGGCCGTGGAGTGCTGGCAGTGGCTGACCACGTCCCGCCCGGACCTGGAGATCAGGCTCATGCAGGAGATATTCTCCGCGTGGCAGAATACTGTGGACAGGAAGATGGGACTGTTCTCTAAGCAGACGGAAGAGATCAGTCCTTTGGCTGCTCATGAAGGTCAGTACCATACTAATATTTTAAATGCGTAAGTTTGTGAGGAACTATGGATGGATCTTCGGATGTTTGTTGCTCTTTTACGAAAAAACTACTGTACGGATTTGAATGAAGTTTGGTACACATATAGTTTATAACCTGGATTAACACATAAGGTATCCATTTTATGTTGCCGTGCTACAGTTTTCGAGTTGTCGGCATCGCCAATTTTATGGTACAGAATTTCGTTTCTTTAAAAAAATCGTAAAAATAGTTTTGAGTGAACATACCAAAAGTAATATGTTTTTTTGTCTTTATCTTTTTTAAATTTACTTGACTTTAAAGGTCAGATTTACTTACTTCAAAGGTCAAATTTGTATCTATTCAACAGGTGCTAAACTAGAACCTCGTCCACCGTTCGTGGCACCCCACGCGGTATGGGTTCGATACTTATGTGAAGTAGCCGAGACAGCCAAATACAACAGTCTAGAAAAAGTCGAGATGCTCGCAAGTTTGCTACACAGGTACGTATTGAAAATTGGACTTTATGATAAACTTTTCATGGTACAATTTGTAAAAATATTATTTTGTGTTTATTCTAGGTCACTGCCCATAACTGTGGGTGATGTACGAGATCATATCAATAGACATGTTGAAGCCGTTGGAGTAAGATTTAGGTATGTTGCTTTACAAAACATATTAATTTAACTCTGGTAACGTAGGAGGTGGTTATGTAAAGAAAAAAAGAAAGGTATTTCTTGGACTTTTTTTTTTGCGTGGTTATATCATCAAATGAGTCCTCCTACCGCGGGCAAGACGGGAGGGACTGTCAAACTTGTACTGGCTAAAATCCACGGTGTCCTTCAATAGCCCTTTATGTTCCGGGTTCACGGTGAGGAAATAAATCCCGCAACCCCGGCAGGCTTTGGCCCTTTGAGACGGGGCCCCCTTCATTTTTGCTGACGCTCTTTGAGGCGCGCGTGGAACACGACGCGCCGTCGACCCGGGCATGGTCCATGGTCGGACAGCGAGTTGCCCTTTACTCGCTGTCAGTAAGGTATTTCTTGGACTCGGAAAGAACAGAACAATAACATGAATCATGACAAAACAACATATTTTTTACGAGGGTAAAAGTTATATCTCACACTCTCTACAAAAATTACTAATTTAAACAATCACTAAACGCTGTTCAACACTATAACAAAATTGCACACACTAAAAAGTTGCTTATAGATTTTCGCTTCGAGTTTCGAGTCGCCTCGATCGTAGTCAAAACCAGAATAACTCCCGGCGGGTATCGGCGCCCTATTTATACCCCGGCCGGACCCACTAGATGTTTCTAGAAGATGGTCGAATGTTCTGGAAATATCTATAGACTTCCACACAATCCCATACCTTCTAGAACTTTCCAGAACCATCTAGATCAGGGTAGAATTTTCCAGAAACTTCCAAACCAATCTTTAGTAGAATAGTTGAGAACCTTGTAGAACCTTCGAGAAGCTTATAGATCGACGTAACAATATTAGTAATTAAATCTTCATCCCCAGACTCCTCTCGTGCGGCCTCTCTCTCCTGCAGGGCGACATCCTCCCTCGCTCCATCGCACGCAACATCCTCCGTGAGCGAGTGTATGCGGCCTGCCTCGACTACTTCTGTCGGGGCCTCATGTGTCCTGCCAAGAGCTCCGGGGCCTTGAGAGAGGACATCATCTCACTCATCAAGTTCTGGCAGCTCATGCATTCTGATAAGAAGTATTTGAAGAGCAGTGATATTGGAGGTTAGTTGTTCAGTAGAAACTTTTGTTTTTGTTAGGAGGTCGAAAAATGACCCCCTAAAACCGCTTTAACGCGGTTATAAGTATCCAATTTCCTATTGACCTAGGTTATGCGTATCCGGCTATGTCGTCGATTTTTTAATAACAATTCTGCTTTTTATATATTAACTTAACTTACAGATTTACAATATTATGAATTAACCTTTTTTAAAGAGTCACTCTTTTAACCAAATTCAAAAATTAAGAAAGGTTCCGATATTTATATTCGCCAATTTCTTCCCCCATCGCTGGTCAGATTGTCGCAATTCAGAATCCGATGGTGGAATTTCAGGAAAATCGAGCCAGCCTAACATTGAACAGCCCTATATTGCTACTGTATTTTCTCCGATTATCCAAAGACGCCTGTTCCAGTTACGAGAATTCTTGTTTTGTTTGAAAGGGTATTCTTCTCAGTTCCCTGAAACATAATACTCTTCCAGGATCTGATGATGGGATCTTGGAGAAAAATCGAGGAAGAATTTGGAATTACATTATAATGTCGAACATTTGCTCCAGGTGAATTCGAGTTGATGGGTCCGAGCAGTAACCAAAGTATCTACACGTCGAACTCGCCGATAGACAACCGATCTTCTGTCAACAGTGATATCGGCAGTCGACAGACTACGGGGTGGATTAATACGGTTAGTTCTATAAGTTGACTTTTGAAACTACTTAGCAATACCTTAATTTCCGTTAAATGCAAAAATGATTGTTCAAAGAAGACTTTTTTTTTTTTTTTTTGCGTGGTAAAATCATCAAATGAGTCCTCCAACCCCGGGCAGGGCGGGAGGGACTGTCAGACTTCTACTGACTAAAATACACGGTGTCCTTCATAGCCTGTTAAGTTCCGGGGTTACGGTAAGGGAATAATCCCGCGACCCCGGCAGACAATCGATCTTCTGTCAACAGTGCTTCGACAGACTGGCCCTCTGAGAGGGGGGCCCCGTCATTATGCTGACGCTCTTTGAGGCGCGCGTGGGACACAACGCGCCGTCGACCCGGGCATGGTCCTTGGTCGGGCAGCGAGTTGCCCTTTACTCGCTGCCCGCATGCCCGGTTCAAAGAACACTGGAGAAAAAAAAAAAAAAAACTTAAAAAAAATAATCTTGTCCATGGGCAGAAATTGCCCAAAATACAGAGGTTTGGAAGGCAAAGGCCTTTGGCTAGCAGTGGGATATTAACAGGTTATTTAAAAAAATCTTATACAGTCAGCCTACATGTTTCTTGAGCTGTTATTGAGTTAGTGACGCACTTCTGATGGCGTGGGTTTATATTTAAATAAAACAGATAAAAAAAAAACTTTGTCCCACTTTAGTAATCTCTCCCGTAATCTTGGGTGCATTTACGAATGCTTAAACTCACATATTTTATACAAACAGCCAGACACGAAACGGCTAATTGTAGATCATATCGAGTGTCAATCGCTCAAAAAACTATGCTAACGATACGTCAAAGAGGGTGTAAAAAGATGTGCCGTTTGAAAAATATGTGAAAATAAGATTGTTTAAATTTTTTTTTCATCTATCTATAGGTACCAATGTCAACGACGACATTAAGTAGTGGAGCGGGCAGTATCGCCGGCAAGCGATCCAACCGCAGCGTCAAACCACCCGCCAAGCCACAGGACACATTCGTCAAAGATTATGTTAGGAAGAGAAACCTTATATTGGAACTTATGGTGAGTACAATGACGAGGAAGATATGATAGGAAAAAATATTCATCTAGTTATGTGCTATACATATAACACACGAACATAGTGTTTTTATAAAATAATAGAGACTCTAAGAAAGTGCTATGGACTTGTGTAAAAGTGCTAATGGACACTATTCTTAGTTTTAAAATAATGTATAACGTAGCATATTAAGTTACAGTTAAATTACTTATTAGTCTTTCAGGCTAGATCGTATTAAATTTTATTAAGAAGTCTGTTCTTAATAAGACAGGGGGAAAAAAAAAAACTAGTTATGTTAAAAATGATAATATACAGAGATTTTCTTTTAAATTGACCACACCGAAAAAACTTGGTTAGGAGAATTCATCTCTTTTTTTAATGAAATTTCTTTGATGTTTAAAATTTTGGCATTTTTATAATTTTACATGAAGGAAAAATATCTGGGAAGCAAAAATAGCCAGTTTAAAAGAAATACCCTGTATATTGCATTGGGTGCGTTAGATCGGGATATCTCAACATTTATTTCTGGTCTGCAGCACCTTGAAAAACAAAAAAAAAGTACTGAGTAATTCAATCTATCCTGCAATTGGAGAAATTAAAATCCAAATTCCTTCTTCGTGCCAGTTATCCACGTAAAGCCTTTGGTCCCGGCTGTCATTTGTAGATCTTTAACAGAAACTTTTTTTCAGTCTAATAAAAGTATTATTATTTGACAGTGTTGACTGTTAGTTAGAAGCCGGAAAATGTAAAAACATGTCTTGCCAATTATTTTATTGTATTACCCAGTATTGAATACTGATTTATTGACCTCTTTTCTTCCCACAGGCTGTAGAAATAGAATTCCTAGTCACCTGGCACAATCCCCATAGTCGACCAGAGCAAGCAGTTCCAGGAGAAGACAACATCAACACGTGGCGCTCCAAACCCAATCTCGAGCGTACCTGGCGTGACTACGCCAAGCTGGCTTGGGAAATCAGTCCTACACTCGCTGTGTTCCTTCCCGAGAGGTGAGAAACCATAGTACTGTGATTCTTGTGACAACTTCGATAATGTATGACAAGACACTGTAACAAAACTGGCGTGATTTTGCCAAGCTGGCTCGAGAAATAAGGCATACACTCGCTGTGTTCCTTCCCGAGAGGTGAGAAACTATAGTAATGTGATTCCTGTGTCAACTTTAAATATGTATGGCAACAAACTGGAGCCACCCTGGCGTGTTTACGCCGAGCTGGCTTGGGAAATAAGGCATACACTCGCTGTGTTCCTTCCCGAGAGGTGAGAAACCATAGTAATGTGATTCTTGTGACAACTTCGATAATGTATGACAAGACACTGTAACAAAACTGGCGTAATTACGCCAAGCTGGCTTGGGAAATAGGGCATACACTCACCGTGTTTCTTCTCGAGAGGTGAGAAACCATAGTAATGTGATTCTTGTGACAATTTTGATAATGTATGACAAGACACTGTAACAAAACTGGCGTGATTTTGCCAAGCTGGCTCGAGAAATAAGGCATACACTCGCTGTGTTCCTTCCCGAGAGGTGAGAAACCATAGTAATGTGATTTTTGTGAAAACTTCGATAATGTATGGCAAAAAAACTGTAATGAAACTGGCGTGATTACACCGAGCTGCCTTGGGAAATAGGGCATACACTCACCGTGTTTCTTCTCGGGAGGTGAGAAACCATAGTAATGTGATTCTTGTGACAACTTCAATAATGTATGGCAAGAAACTTGAACGAACCTAGCGTGATTACGCCAAGCTGGCTCGGGAAATAGGGCATACACTCGCCGTGTTCCTTCCCGAGAGGTGAGAAACCATAGTAATGTGATTTTTGTGACAACTTCAATCATGTATGGCAACTGTACCGAAACTGGGGTGATTACGCCAAAATGGTTCGGGAAAAAAGTCCTACACTCGCAGTGTTCCTTCCCGAGAGGTGAGAAACCTTAGCAAAGTGATTCTTCTTACAACTTCAAACATGTATGGCAACTGTAGCGAAACTAGGGTGATTACGCCAAGCTGGCTTGGGAGATCAGTCCTACACTCGCTGTGTTCCTTCCCGAGAGGTGAGAAACCATAGTAATGTGATTCCTGTGACAACTTCAAACATGTATGGCAACAAACTGTATCGAAACTGGTGTGATTACGCTAAGCTGGCTCAAGAAATAAGGCATACACTCGCCATGTTCCTTCTCGAGAGGTGAAAAACCATAGTAATGTGATTCTTGTGACAACTTCAAACATGTATGGCAACAAACTGTAGCGAAACTGGCGTGATTACGCCAAGCTGGTCCGGAAAAAGTCCTACACTCGCAGTGTTCCTTCCCTAGAGGTGTGCAACCTTACTAATGTGATAAAATCAACAAGTGGCGCTGTAAGTCCAACATAGAGTGCATCTAGCGCATCTACTTTAAACTGGCCTGAGACATCAGTCTTATAGATTATACAAATTAGTCCAGGTTATTTCAGGTTGTTTTTTCATCGACATCGGTGATTGAATTATTGAAAAAAGACACAATAATATTTCCCAAGATTGAACTCGCATATTATACCATGTTTGTATATTTATAAAAATTAAATAAATATTTCTTTTCAGGTTAAAACACGACGGCATAATAATCGAGGTTCGACGCAAGGTGCAAGCGCAGCCGACAGCAGTATGTCATGTACCTCAAGCGCTGAAGTACCTTGTCACTACTGAGACACTACTGAATGATGCACATGAGGTAAGACTTTTAATGCTAATACTAATTATTATTGCTGTATTTATTGTATGTGACATAAAAATGTATAATAGTAACAATAGCCCAATTTACAAAAACAAAATAGGGTAAAACACCCAACTATTGACCCCTTAAGCGGTTTTCCTTGTTTCTTTCGCAAAATAAACTAATGTACGAGTTGCATGTGGAAATGAATGTTTTTGGAAGATAAAATAAACATTGGAGAATGTAACTAAAACATTATTTACAGTCATACAAAGGTAAAAAGTGTTTTTTTTCTCGAGTTTAGCAAGAACAGGCCATATGACCAGTTCATCAACATGCCTGTACCAAATTTTCATCATGCAAATGACCAATTTTTTGACCTCCTGTAGTATAAGAATAAACTCAAATATTATTTATTATGAATGTGATACGAGGTTTTATTTGATAAAAAACAAACAAAGCTAATCTTATAGCCCTTCTCATTTTCTTTTTTCACACTATTTAGGTCTTCAGTCTTCAAACGCCGTCAATAATATTCTTGCACTTATTTTTGAAATTTTGTAGTTTTTATCATTTTTTGTCCAATTTTTCTTCTTTATTAGTAGTTATTTCACTGTTCTGTATTATGCAGCAGATATGAAATTCTCGCCGGCAAAATACGAGTAAATTGAAAGAACACGGCTTTAGTTCTACAAAGTGAGTTTAAAAATCTTTGAATTAATATTTTCCTAATTACATAAGACGGTTTTAACTTTTTAAACTTATGTAAAAGACCTCACAAATGAAGAGAACATAGATACAAATAAAAAACTAGCTCACACTTTGCCTTGGAAATGATTTAAGTCAGTTTGTTCAAACATGCAGGTTAGGGTATACTTTGTCATTTTATGCATTAAACCAACCTGTGGCTGAGCCATTGCTCGTGTTATATTCTGCAATTGTCCATTATACAGACATAAAAAGTATCCTGCATCCAGGTACACCCACTTAACCAGGTTTTAAAATAATCTGCTTGCCAAATTGTGTCAAAATCCATTCAGCCGTTCACTTTTCCTATAATATTAGTAAGTCTAAAAGTCTAAAATATTCAGGAGGATCAAGATGTGACAGTAGACCGAAAATTTAAGTACCTCACTCAAATTATGCTAGGTTCTCAGGTTACTACGTAAGGTTATTTTTATGTTTGTGATTATGCAGATACACACCTTTAGGGGTGCCAACGCCCGTGGGCGTAATACAGATGCATTAAAGTTAAGCTACCTCACCATTAAAAATGAACTATACGTACACACCGTGGTGTCAGTAACTGGTATTCTCGTACATTTGGTTAATTACCAGCTATTGACATGCCATGTTAAAAAAATGGTTATTCATACATTTGAGTGTACCAGATATTGACCTCATCATTTTAACAAGTTAACGCTCATTAAAACTTGAAAATTATGTGGAAAAGCATTGTGTCTGTCTTAAATAACCAAAAACACCAAACTCTAAGGAATCTATCGTGTAAAACTCAAATAAAATGACATTGAAAACAACCGTCAGCTTAGCAAATTGTTAAATTTCTTGATGATTTTAGGAAGGTATTTTGTTATCATGGGTTTACGGACGCAATATTGCTTTATTGAAATTTTCTGTGACGCCAATATATTACAAGATAAATTATAGTTAATTTTCCGTATTCTTTATGCAGCACTGCAAGAAGATTTATTATTATTTTTGATAAAAACTGTTATGCGGTCAATAGTTGGTGGGAGGTCAGCAGTTGGGTACTTTACCCTAGTTCGAAAGCTACATTGTCAAAAATATTTGACCCGTATTTTTTCTTTTAATATGGAAACCAAAATGGATGAAGATACAACTCTCGTAAAAATTACAACACGTCACAAACCCCACTCCCGAATTTCGAAGCGTTTTATCCATACAAAGTTTCGTTGGTTAAAAAAAAAGTTTTTAAAACAAAAAGTATGTAAACCCCGCAATATCACATCAGACGTGCCTATGCTATTTTTTATTGTTACTATAATTATTGTGAGGATTATAAAACGATCAGTTTGTAAAAAATCCAGGGTTAAAATCTGAAAAAAAAAATTGTGTGCGATACCTTAAGGCTGCTTATTCTGAAACTTGGCAACGTCGCAAAAAGCTGTCAAATATTTACAAATTTTAATTAATTTGGCAATTTTTCTGTATGAAAACAAGAAATATCGCTCTGAAGTGCACTAAAAAAATGATATAGGAATGCAATTAAAACACTGAATTTGATGTTGTAACCGTTTCAGGTGTATAAAAGGCATTTGGAAAGCTTCCAAATGCTTTTTTTACATCTAAAACTATATATTCGGTGTTATGATATTAATTATTGCATTCCCTTAACAATTTTTTAGTGCACTACAGAGCCATATTTCTTATTTTCATTCAGTAACAATGCTGGATTAATCAAAACTTGTTAATATTTGACAACCATTTGCGACGTTGCCAAATTTTGGAATATACGCTCTTAAGATATCTTCAAAAATTTTGTTGGAATTGAAAGATTGACGTTCAGTTCCGGGCGTTGGACGAATCGGAGGCGCTTAGCTAATTTTAGTTACAGAATCCAATTTTTCCATTCCAGCTCGTCCACATGGTGACCTGGGCCCGTGTCTCCCCAGTAGAAGCCCTATCATACTTCAGTCGTCAGTACCCGCCACACCCGCTGTCTGCGCAGGCGGCCGTCAGTACTCTGACGTCATATCCGTCTTCCGCTGTGTTACTGTACATACCTCAGCTGGTACAGGCCTTGAGGCACGATACTGTGAGTTGAGATAGTTTGTACCTTATTTTGATTGGAATAGAGACTATTTTTCGGTAAAAACAGGTGGTTCTTAGTTGCCTTGTGTCTTGTCTTAAAGGTAAGCGATTTTGGATAAGGTATTTTTTTTTAAGTAAAGCTAAATAGGGGCGCTGGCTGGTAATCTGTCTTATGTTACAAGTTATTTTGTATCTTATTCTTCTACCAATAAGGTACTTTTTGTACTAGAACAGTAAATAACTATTTACTTTTGTCAGATGGGCTACGTAGCAGAACTAATAAAATCGCTATCGAAGAAATCTCAAGTCGTGGCGCATCAACTGATATGGAACATGCACACCAATATGTATACTGATGAAGAAATGCAGAACAAAGATCGTAAGTGTTACCAAAGTTCATCATCATCATCTGTCAATTATTCACCATGGTCGTAGAATCAATAAAAAAATCCTCCTTGTTTGACATTAATTGTCGAAGTAAAGCGCCTGTCAAAAGTATAACTGTATTCAATTCTTTGTTTGTCTAGCATTTTCTTAAAGGCGCTTCCTCGCCGTGAGAATTCACCTGTAATGTAACATAAAAGTGCGCAATTTGATGCTCTATTGTCATCAAATATTTGAATCTGTAACGTTACATTACAGATGAATGCTCGCGGTGAGGGAGCGCCTTAACAGTTAACACGATAAACTTTTGTCACATTGTACGGCTTTTCACTTTTCTCATAATGACTGTCAAAGATCTACGATTGACTGAGGAACGACAAAATGGAATGGTTTGAACAAGTTC
This sequence comes from Agrotis segetum, assembly GCA_036375495.1. Taxonomy (NCBI): domain Eukaryota; kingdom Metazoa; phylum Arthropoda; class Insecta; order Lepidoptera; family Noctuidae; genus Agrotis; species Agrotis segetum. Next base: position 5,823,642 of record JAQSVV010000039.1, read on the forward strand.
TTGAATTAAATAGTTTTAAATTATTGTACGCATTATAGCATACGACAAGATTTTTTTTTGTCGACAGAAAAATTCGACCGCGTCCCCGTAAGACGTTAGTGAATTAAAAGAATTCGTTTTTCCACAATTTTTTTTAATAAATAACATTTTAGGAACTAAATCGACATGGCCTCGTTTTTGTAGTAGTCGATAAGCACTAATGCTAAAATCAAAAATCAAATCGTTTATTTTAAGCAAGCCAGTTACAGGCACTTTTGAATTGTCAAAAAAAAAAGTTTAAATATAGTTATGGTGTTACAGTCCCAGTCATGAGACATGAAACTGTTAAGACATTGAACTGTGATGCAATTCGATTGACTTACGTCGTCGTGGCGAGCGTGTTTTGTTTTTCACCTACTCGTAGTAGACAACCGCTCGTTTTATGTCGTATGTCGTAGTGGTAAGGATGATTTTTACTTGTAGTCGGAATCGATCGAATTGCGTCGTTTCGTGTCATGGGGAAGCTTACTTAGGCAGTGGTCCGACTAGAAACTAGTAAAAGGGTTGGCGATCAGCGGGAAGCAAGTGTAGTGTCGATAGTTTTGTAGCCGGGCTATAAGTGAGTGTGCAACTGTGTGCGACGAGCGATTACTCGCGCCACTCCTGATCAAAACTGCCCCCCTAGACAAGTCACAAACGATAATCGTTAACGCTCGGTTGTCCCCAATAGATTTTCAACCTTATTCCTTCGAGTCTTTAGTTGAAAATCTATTTAGGATTTCTAAGCGTTAGCGACTGGAACGAACGACAACGCCATGAAATCTTCAATAGATTTTCAACTAAAGACTCGAAGGAATAAGGTTGAACATCTATGGGGAGAACCGAGCGTTAACGATTATCGTTTTCGACTTGTCTAGGGGGGCTGATCAAGCGAGCCGAGCGAGCATCGCTGAACGAGTTTATTTTTGAAAGCTCGTCGCTCAGCGACAAAACTAGTAAAGCGAGTCGTCGCGTCGCCGACAGTGTGAACAGTCAGAGAGCAACTACTAATATATGCATCTCTTTCGTTTACACGGAATGTACATTGTGCGTTTCTTGAGAGAGAAAATCGCCGATGAATTAATTCTTTTGTTTCTTCCAGCTGCCCTATACGATATCTTAGAAAGTCTAACAAAGAACATAGTGGACCACCTCTCTGGTCCCGCGAAGGCATTCTACGAGAGGGAGTTCGACTTCTTCAGTCAAATCACGAACATCAGCGGAACTATCCGACCGTTCCCGAAGGGAGCCGAGAGGAAACGAGCTTGTTTGGAGGCGCTGAAAACTGTTAAGGTATGTTGAAGGGACAATTTTTAGGGCTATAAGATAAGATTCCTCTGATAAATGAAACGCTTGAGGCACAGACAAGAACTAAACTGTTTATTCAAAAATATAGTAGTACAGACTTTAGGCTAGAGGGAGCTACTAGTACTAGTTTGAAATCTTATAATCTATGGATGGATATTGACGATATGGAACAACACCCCCACTTATCGCAATATGCATTAAACTACTATATGTAAACAAAATCATTCAATACATACTCGTACTATACCAAGGCGAGACATAAATTTGTAATGTTTCACTGAACATAAACTTTTAGTTAAAATATCAGCTGGCATATCAGCTGTTGGTAAATATAGAACTTCAACAATTTTGTCTTTTACTAGATCCCGACAAAAATGATATTTAACATCAATGTGCTTTGTGCGTTTGTGAAAGACTGGGTTTACAACCAGCTTCTGTGCACCTTGGTTATCATTGAACACCCTTAATGTGTACATCTTACTGGTTATTTCATATTGCAGGTTTCTCAGATATAATGCTTCCCTACATGCTTCAGATAGACCCATATACTCTGACTCTGTGCTTGAGAGAGCTACACATTTCTGTTTCCTACACTCCCATGAGATAACACCATCAGATAGTAAAAAACACAAACCAGTATATGATTTCCTATCCAAAGTGTTTGAAGCCCAATCAGCATCTACATAACCTGTTAATTCTGAATTACCTTCTTTACAATATTTAATTCCATAACCTTTAGTTCGTTTTAGATATTTTAGTACTCTCTTTGCATATTCCCAATGCTCCTTTGTGTGACAATTATTAAATTGACTTAAATAACTTATAGAGTAACTAATATCTGGCCTAGTTAACACTGACAGGTACATTAAACTTCCAATCAATTGTTGGTAGGGCACATGACTATTTACACTAACTTGACCTTTATTTACATCTAACCTGACCTCCATAGGAGTATCAACTGGTTTACAATCACTTAATTTAAATTTGCTCAAAAGTTTATCAATATAAGTTTCCTGACTCAAAGTTACATATCCTTTTTCTTTATTTAATTTTACATTCATTCCAAGACATTGTTTAACTTCCCCTAAGTCCTTAAGGGGATAGGTCAGTAAAAATACGGTTTTTATTTTTTACTTTTCTTCGTACATATCTGGACTACAGATCTTACAACTTGGAATATAGTTATTGACTATATGATCTAAATTCTCACAAAGTTGAAAACACGATTCAATTAAATTTTCTCGATACAAAAAAAATGCAAAGTTCGGTCTATCTAATTTATTTTTTTGACTTTATGGAATAACTAATATGAGTTATTGAAAGGATGTTGTTTTAAATTGTATAAAATACTAGTGTCTAAATTCTGTAAAGACATTTTTTCAATTAATAACAATTTTAATTCATAAAAAGACGCCAATATGTTTGGGCACATACGCCGTTTTATTCTGAGCACACATCCACTATCGTCCTCTCATCTTTTGCCTTTTAAAAGTAGTGTCATCACTTTCGTTCCTTGCCGAATCAGTCAGCCAGCGTGGCTCTTACAGGCTAGACCTGCGACACTTTTTTTCAGATCGCGGCTGTCAGATTTTCGTAATAATAAAATTGGCACGGATAAAAAAATCGAGAAAATAAAGACGAATGATACGTAGGCTTATAGATTATTCAAAACTATGTTCCGCTGTGTTCAATGGGACGTGATTAAACGGACATGACTGTAAATAAGTCACGTAAACTTTCTATTTTAAATAACACATTATTTTGATGAATAAATAAAGAATAAAATAAACCAAACTTACTGAAAATCAACGCAGGAAATTCCTGACGACCCCTACTGAGCAAACAAGGGAAATGTTAGAATACGTATAATTCTATAAATTACAAATTGTTCCTATCAATGTAATAAATTACTCACAGTGATATTATATCAATGCTATCGTGATATCGTAGTATTGTTGTCGGATGGTTCCTCTGTGTCCATCCTCCTCCCATCTAATCTTTATGCATCTAAATACCATTTCACATGAACTAATGATAAATGCATTGATTTGCAGTCAACATTTTGAGATGATTATGTAACTGAAAATAACTTCTAATCGTATCAAATTGCGATATAGGATAAGAAGCACTTCACTTTTATCATTATTTATTTAGTTTCGTCACATATTTTAACAATTTCGAAGAAACAGGAATAAAATAAATTAAATGAGAACTGCTGTTGTCATTTTGAATACTTCAAAATTACTTGTCAACTACAAATAAGGCATAGCACCCACCACCCTGTTAAATATCGCCTATGATGAAAAATCGGTGGTCATTGCTGTCTCACCGCGTATTCGGTACAAGTTGCTTCTCGCTCTATTTATTGCTTTGGAGTAAAAAAAGATCAGTACTGGGTTCATGCTTTTGGAGTCGATAGATAATATCTCTAAGGGTTTCATTTATCCGGGCACGCCGCAATTGCGGCGGTAAGACCCCTCTTTGAGGAGTGGCTGGAGAGAAGTCATGGCGTCCTGACCTCCGCTCACCGCTTGACGCAGGTACTCACCGGACACGGAAGTTTCGGGAGGTACCTATGTCTGATGCGAAAGGAGGAAACGCCTGGGTGTCACCACTGCGAAGATCGCCCGGAGGACACGGTGGAGCATACGGTGCAAGACTGTCCAGCTTGGGCAGAGCACCGACGTGTCCTCACGGTTGCGATAGGCGGAGACCTCTCGCGCACAGAAGAAGGAAGCAGGCCTCCTTCTGCGAAGCAGTAATGCTCGCGAAGGAGGAGGCGGGCCGCGAGCGAGAGAGGACAGTGTCCTCCCTCCGCCCCACCCGCGGTGGTGAAGCCCACGGCGACGGACGTCGCTAGACGATCTCCGGCCACCGTAGGCGCGGGTATGCGGGCAGCGAGTAAAGGGCAACTCGCTGCCCGACCATGGACCATGCCCCGGTCGACGGCGCGTTGTGTCCCACGCGCGCCTCAAAGAACGTCAGCATAATGACGGGGCCCCCCTCTCAGAGGGCCAAATCCTGCCGGGGTCGCGGGATTATTTCCTTACCGTGACCCCGGAACAGAAAGGGCTATTGAAGGACAGCGTCGATTTATCAGAAAAGTGATTATTACAACATTGTCCCAAAAAAATACTGTAGATAAGATAGTATAGAATGAAGATTTAATTATAAAGAGGTGACATCAAATTGTTCTAGTGTTTGTCATTACATCAAAATGCATCAAAAATTAGTACCAACACCAGATGGTGGAGGACAGGGTGTCAAGCACCCTTAGCTTTCCACTCTCGAACATATAAAGATATCACGCAACCAGCTTTGTGACCGCACGTTAATAAAAGGAGCGTGTGTTTGGGGCTTTTTTTAGAGTGCTAAAATAATCGAATGAGTCCTCCTACCCAGGGCACGGCGGGAGGGACTGTCAGACTCGGAATACTTACTAAAATCGATGTCTTTCAATAGCCCTTTACGTTCTGGGGTCATGGTATTCGCTAGCCCGCGACCCAGGTAGGCCCTCTAAAAGAGAGCCCCGTCATTGCCATTGTGCTGACACTCTTTCAGGCGCGCGTGGAACACAAAACACATGCCCTTGCCCGTGCGCGCGTGTGTTTGGGGCTTAACGATAATGGGTATTGTCACTTTCGTAAGGTATGCCAATTATCATTCATTTTCTACCAAAATAGTAGTTTTGTTCGTAATCTCGGGACATCAAAATGTTATAAAATAAATTTAAGACTGTGAATGATAAAAATATTCACAAAATATTAATCCACATCAATAAAGATTTCTATCATTTTGTTTTAGTAAATGTTTCGATATCCTTATATCAAAATATTTCTTCTAGAGTAATACATGTATTTTGCGTAAGGGGAACACTTTATGAAATGTCGAAGTTGACGAAATGAAATTCATAAAACTTTGGATTGCGTTAATTTTGCGATACCGGCGCCTGCTGGTGGCGGTGCGTGGCAACTTTTCCGACTCATCAAACGATGCTTTCGCTTGACCATACGCCGTTAATGCTAAACTTATTAGATAAAAGCTGTTTCAAGTTCTCAGTCTCAATGTTATCATTGGAAAATATAAAGAAATCGTCGACATAGACTGTAACAATGGTCTTACATTTATTGACATTCTTTATGTACATACATGGCTCTATTTTTGACCTTTTATAACCATTACTGACTAATAAATTATCAACCTTTTTGTTCCAGGCTCTAGAGGCCTGCTTAAGTCCATAAATAGCTTTCTTAAGTTTCAATACTTTACAATTTGAACTACTAGTATTATAACAATCAGGTATTTTCATATAAATAGTCTCCTCCAAATCACCATTTAAGAATGCAGTCTTAACATCTAAATGGTTAATATCTAAACCTAACTTAACAGATAATGCAAATAATAATCTAAGAGTTGTGTGTCTCACTACAGGCGAAAATGTTTCTGTATAGTCTATACCATGTTTTTGGGTAAAACCCTTTGCCACTAACCTAGCACGGTAACACACATTGTTTTCACAGTCATATTTTTTTCGCAAAACCCACTTGCACTGCACAATAGTACCATCTTTTGGAACATCAACAAGTTCCCACGCACTATTCTTTTCAAACGACTGTAATTCATCCCGCACTGCTTCTAACCACTGTGCTTTCTCTGAACCTTCCAAGGCTTCTTGCAAGGAAATATCACCCATGTTGATGTTGTCATCTTCTGCACAAGCACTTGCGAAACCATATCTATCTGGTGGGTGCCTGCGCCGAGGACCACTTGTCATGTTGACATTGTTTCTTAATATAGAGTCATCACTATCAGTTGTACCAGACTCGGAGGTATCTAATGCATCACTTTCACAAGGTACATACAGTTCACCGCTGTCATCTGGGTTCAAGTAATCTGATTGTTCAACTGAATCTTCCTGAAGAGTCACATCTTCATCCCCCACTGGAACTGTATCCACCTCATTGTCCTCCACTGGAACCGTAGTTACCTCATTGGAACAACTTTCTTGTACCTCCACAACATTCTCTGTCTCTATTTCCTCCAACACAGTAACATCTCGACTAGTGGTGATGACATTAGTCTTTGGGTTGTATATCCTGTATCCTTTGACTTCATTGGAATAGCCAACAAGAATACATTTTTCGGACTTTCTGTCCCACTTTAGTCGCTTTGGTTTCGGTACATGTACCATGACTGTACTACCGAATACACGTAAATGACTTACATCAGGCTTTCTGCCTGTCCATATCTCAAAAGGAGTTTTATAATTTAAAGATCGCGTCACAGTCCTGTTCTGTAAGTACACTGCAGTATGTGCTGCCTCTGCCCAAAATCTTTTCTCGAGTCCTGCATCGAACAAAAGACACTTAGCTTTCTCCACCACAGTCCGGTTAAATCTCTCTGAAAGACCATTCTGTTCAGGTGTGTATGCATTTGTTTTCTGATGTACTATCCCATGTTTTAGCAAAAAATCATCAAACTTACTGTTGCAGAATTCTGTACCATTGTCACTTCTCAAGATTTTTATGCTGCGATTAAGTTGATTTTCAACCTCTGCTTTATACTGCTGAAAACATTTCAGTGCCTCATCCTTTGTTTTTAAAAAATAAATATATGTCATACGACTAAAATCGTCTATAAGCAGCATAAAGTATCTGGAACAACCTATTGACCGGTTTTCCATCGGACCACAGAGATCAGTATGCACAATGTGTAGTAACTCTGTACTTCTGCTACCTTCTTTGGGAAAAGGTAAGCGGCTCTGCTTGCCCTCACAGCATGCAACACATGATGACTTGGATATGTCAGTCTTACCATCAAGTGTCAATCCCTGTACAGCATCTTGCATCTTGTTTAAATACTGACTGTTGACATGACCAAGCCGTCTATGCCAAACTTCACTGGACACCATGACTGCAGCTGATGAACAATTCTCTGGCATGTTTAGTTTATACACCCCGTTCAACAGACTTGCTGTAGCCACCAGAACTCCTGCTTTGTTGAAAATCTCACAACCATCATTGTTAAATGAAATTCTATTTCCTTTTGATATGAGTTGACTAACAGACAGTAGATTTGTAGTCAACTTTGGCACGCATAATACACCTTCTACTGTAATATCATATTGACAGGTGCGAGTCTTTGTCGTAATCTGCACATCTCCAGTACATAATACAGGTACTTTATCTTTGTTTGCCACGACAATTTCCTTGATCTTATGATCACTCGACATATTTGACAACCATTCTTTATTTGCAGTAAGATGAACACTCGCCCCGGAGTCAATATACCAGTCATTTTTACAAAATTCACCATTCAGGAACACAGCACTGAACGCATTACTCTTTGTACTTTCATTTTTATTTGTATTTGATGTATTTTTGTTCAAAAAAGTACACTGGTTACGGTAATGTCCTGTTTGTTTACATTTGTAACAGGTTATGGTTTTTGGTTTTGACTTTGACGTTTGGGCGTTGTCTTTGGTAGCATTGTTACCAACATTCCGGTTCTTCTTAATACTTGCAAACGCGCCACTTGAGCTGGGTGCGCTATTATCGCTGTTTCCGCTTTCTTCCATGTCTAACAACTTTGTTTTAATGGCGTCCGCCGTCAATGGTATGCCGCAATGCTCGATCGCCATTATCATAGGGGAATATTTTTCGGTTAATCCCGCTAACAAAAGCGATGCGACCCACTCATCATTGATATTAAAACCCGTACCACTCAGTTTTTGACTCGTTTCGATGATTTGAGTCACGTACGAAGTCATGGAAACACTATTTTCGAGTCTGATGGATATCAAACTCCTCAGCAAACTGATTCTCCTCGTGAATCCTGAGTCATCAAATAGGTTTTTTAGTTTATTCCACAGCTCATGTGTCGTTTTTACACTTTTGATGTGCACGTACAGCGACGAGTCTATCGTCAAAATCAGCTTCGCTCGAGTTTTTGCGTCTCCTGCTGCTCCTATTTCTGCTGGTACAGTCGCCGATTTGATGCAATCAGACATTCCCTCCAGCACAAGGAAATTCTCAGCCGCGAAAGCCCACTCGGTGTAATTTTCCCGCCCTTTTAGTTTAGGCACACTGATTATATAGTTCGTCGTCATTTTCACAGTCACAGCGTTAATCACAGTTTATCTCAATCTGCAAGGTCTATTTCCACTATTAATGTCCGAAAAACTTGCGAGAAAACTTAATAATGTGGGCACATAACCTCTGATAAATGAAACGCTTGAGGCACAGACAAGAACTAAACTGTTTATTCAAAAATATAGTAGTACAGACTTTAGGCTAGAGGGAGCTACTAGTACTAGTTTGAAATCTTATAATCTATGGATGGATATTGACGATATGGAACAACAATTCCCACCAACCGGCCGAAATCGGCGGCATTTTACAATGCGGTAAAGAACATTGAAATCTATCAACAGTAAATACAGTTCATATTTGCAAGCAACATAAGGACACGTTGCTACGTGTCGCGGAATGCCGACGGAGACAACTTTGCAAGCAAACATGAACTGTATTTACTGTTGATAGATTTCAATGTTCTTTACCGCATTGTAAATTGCCACCGATTCCGGCCGGTTGGTGGGAATTATACCTAAGGGGATAACTATCAGTGTATCCACAACGCCTTACTCTCTTTAGCTCAACGTTTCCAAATGTTACTCGGTAACATCCGCCAACAAAATGTTTTGTAGCGTGTTGACGTGTTACTGTAAGTCGAGTAACGCTCGACAATCGGTAATAATGTTACCCCCTGCATCCACATCGCAGTAACAAAATGCAACACGGTAACATTCGGTAACTTTTGTTTGTGGCTCCTTGTTACGCCAACAATTTGTTGTCGAATGTTACTGCGGTGTGGATGCACGGATAAGTAACAATCAACAAATAGTAACAAGGAGGCACAAAAGTTACCGAATGTTGCCGAATGTTACCGTATTGCTTTTTGTTGCTCTATAAATGTTTTCGGCGGTGTGGATGCACCGTATAATTAAATAGTCTCATGAAATATTGTTTTCTTGTTATAACTTCAGAGACAACTTTTAAACGGCGTTGTATATTTTTCTTTGGAAAGGAAGGTTTTAGGAGTGGCCGACATTTTCAATCTGGGACAAAAGATACAAAGCTCGTAAATTATGAGAAATAATCATACGCATAAAAAATCCTGATTGGTTTTCAAATTCAATCCTTGTTCTTCTGTCGTTTATAAGACTTGAAAAGCTAATTTTACGAAATGTTCTTTTAAAATAGGTTCAGCCCGGTTGCTATCTACCCTCAAACCCTGATTCAATGGTGGTAGACATCGATTACAAGAGCGGTGAGTTACGAAAATATATAGTTATTTTTTATTACGTGGTAAAATCATCAAATGAGTCCCCCCATCCAGAGCAGCACGGGAGGGACGCTCAGACTTGTCCTGATTAAAATCCACGGTTTCCTTTAATACCCCTTTACGTTCCGTGGTCGCAGTTACCCGATAGTTCCTAGACCTCGGTAGGCTTTGACCCTTTAACGCCGTCGAACCAAATATATTATGTTGAAAATTATAAAAATCACTGCAAACTCCTACCATTAATAACACTACTCTATGTTTAGTTGTGTGCAGTGGTATCGGTCCCGGTCTTGGGTTCGAACCCCGCCAGGCGCATTACTTTGTGTAATTTATTACATCACCACTGCTCTCAAAACGGAAAACATCGTGACGAAACCGGCATGTCCGAGAATCAAAAATTCGAAAACATGTCACATCCACCAATCCACACTGGGACCGCGTGGTGTATTATGGCCCACTCCCTCTGATAGAGAGGAGGCCTGTGTTCCAGCAGTGGGAACATTATAGGCTGATGATGACTGCAAACTCCTACCATTATTAACACTACTCTTTGTTTAGTTACCGCAACGACGATATAATACTAGATTCCGCATGCACAATCTAAGGAACGAAAATTATTCTGTCAACTCGCTGAGGTACTACGTAAGCGAGGGGGACGGGGTACTGCGTTGTGATTGGCTAACTCAAGGTCTGTTCTGTCTCAACGTATGTTTACGGCTCACAGGATTGGTCGAAATGAGACGAACATAAGACTTTTTTGCTTAATGTGTTGACAGACATCGGTCGCCTGATAATACGAGTCTAGTATTATAGTTATCGTCGTTGAGTTACCGACCTTCTCATCTATCTGTTTTATCCAGGAACTCCCATGCAGAGTGCAGCCAAAGCCCCATACCTGGCGAGGTTCCGAGTGCGGAAATACGGTATTGATGAGATGGAAGCAGTCGCCATGGCCATCTCCGCAGGAGAGGATCCTCCCTCGGTAAGTGTCTAATTTAATACTCTGTTGCAGTAGTCCAAATGGGGATGACAACTAGGAAACGAATGGCGCTAGTATAGCTAGTTCCAATCATCGTCATTGGTTCAAATCTTACGCCGGATCCACACGTTGACCCTGTTGGCCGAATAGAAGGAGACGGCGCTATACTAAGAAACGAGATAGAATTATTTGCGTCTTGCTTTCTGGTACAGCGCCCACTCCTTCTGTTCGACCAACAGGGCTAACGTGTGGATCCGGCGTTATAGGTACTACAAAATAGTACTACCTCATTGGTCGGATTAGGACTTAGCTATGGTGGCGCCATCTACAATTAGCTTTGACCGGCTTTCCCCATTGTTGCGAATTATAGTGTTAATGTTACGTTTTACTGCAGCTTGCCGTGATGATGAAAATATAAACTAGCGAACTGTTAATTTTTCTTCCACAAAACATTCTAAGGAGCGACTCTCACACGAAAAAGAGTCGAGACGGCGACATATCGTATCATACAAAACTAAGTTATCGCCTGTGCATTGATTTTACACAGATACCATTCGAGCGTGTTGCTGCCTTGCTTTACAAGTGGGCAAAGAAGTTCCTTAGATTTTTTAATGAGTCATTCAATTAAATAATTCTTAAAAAAAGAAGCTATGTAGTATAGCTTCGCTATAAACTATCTGAAATTGTTTTAACAACCAGTGGTCTCATTCGCCCTGGATGTTAGAACTGCAAGTTATGGGAAAAACCATAGCAGTGGGATTAGATATGAGCGCCGATGGTCAATTCCACGGCGGCGGCGTGGACTGCATATTTTCACGGCGGCGGCGGCGCGTCGCGTCCGGCCGTGCGCCTTAGTTTTTTTTTTATTAGGGAGAGAATTCTTATGAAGAAAAATGAAGAACATCATGTTCTTGTTAGGTACCAAAAAAACTTTTATAAAGAAACGTATTTGTTAATTACAATTATTTTAGTCTTCAATTAGAGATTACGTTTACTTAAAAACAATAATTGTTTCAGTATTTTAAGATGCGAGACAGAGTTTTTAATCAATCAATCGTCATTGTGCTGAAGCTCTTTGAAGCGCGCTTGGAACACAACGCGCCGTCGAACCGGGCATGGTCCATGGTCGGACAGTGAGTCTCCCATTACTCGACACCCGCATGCCCGCGCCTACGGTGGCCGCAGGTCATCCTGCGACGTCCGACGCCGTGGGCGTCTACCACTGCGTCGTGGGCGAGGGTTCTCCCTCGCGCGTCCCGCCTCCTCCTTCGAGAGCATGACTGCTTCGCAGAACGAGGCGACTGTTTCCCACTCCGTCTCGCCCCGCAGCATGGCGGCGACCAATGTCGAGGTCGTCGCCTATCGCCTGGGTCAGGACATGGCGGTGCTCTGCCCAAGCGAGGCAGTCCTGCATCGTATGCTCCACCGTGTCCTCCGGCCGGTCCTCGCAGTGGTGACACCCAGACGTTTCCTTCCTCTTTATCCGACAGAGGTACCTCTCGAAGCATCCGGTGAGAACTTGCGTGAAGCGGTAGGTGAGGACGCCGTGGGACCTATCCAGCCACTCCTTAAAGAAGGATCTTACCGCCGCGATTGCGGTGAGTCCGTTGACCCTAGTCTAGGTCACGAATGACAGACAAGGTTGACGATACCCAGAAGTAGGAGCCCCGCTACGCGGGGCTCCGTCGGAATCTCTTGTGAAGGAAGAACTAGTTTTACCTAGGCCAGACTAGTTTATCCTGAAATCGGGATTGGCCAGTAATTTATACACACACTTGACCGTGTAGAGCCGACTATAAACGTACCAGTATACTTGTACAAATCGAGACTTGCACAGACATAGGACAGTGACCATGTTAGGGACTTTAACTATGGCGTGATGTGACGAGATTTGATTGATTCCAACCACAAGTGAAAATGAACCTTGCCACTAAGAAATAATGATTTGATGACACACACGTTTGGCATAAGCTACGTAGTGAGTGTAGCAAAAAGGCTAGAGCGAACAAACGCCGAATGCCATCAGGACGCGCGTGCGAGCGAGAAAGCTAGTAACGACTCGTCGTGGCGGAGCGCCGCGCGTTTTCTTCGGCGGCGGCGCGCCGTCCGAATTCACGGCGACGGCGGTGCGCCGGCGCGGCGCTCATATCTAAGTGGGATATTACAGGGTTATATTAGCGTAAACGTATGATTATGCGTTTTATATGTTCAATTTTGTCGTTCAAAACAGAGTCTTCTAAAATACTTTAACGTCACTCACCGCCGTTCTACTGCTGATCTTGTACTTGTAAGTCTGTGTGTGAAAAACATCATTTTCCCTCCCTTTAAAAATCCGACTTGATTTTTCACGAGTTTCTAACAAGATCCCTTGCATTAATTATGAAAAATACCACATGTTTAGTACTTCTTAGAACAAAAAATAATGGCAGATGAAGACTTAGTTTATTTATTTCACCATTATTTTTGGGCTTGTGTTTAAATTAAACACCACCCAAATAAGTACCTATTTTTCTACCAAAAAAATTCTAAACGGTTACCAAAATGGATAAATGGTCACCAAATAACGTTTCCTAAGTAATAAAGAAATAAACCTATTATGTGTAATAAAAAAAACTACCTAAGCAGGGTCGACAAAGCCCCGCTTCGCGGGGCTTCTATTTCTGTGTACAAGGTTTAAAGGAACCTAACCAAACCGAACTTCGGGGTGTCCCTGAAATCTTGCTAAAGCGAGTTTTAGATTTGGTGACCATTTATCCATTTTGGTATACAAAAAGAATTATTGATGCGCATTTAAATTTTAGCCTTTTTTTTGTACCCTTTTGCTCTCCCTTGTCCATTTTAACACCGTTATTGATATCATCACAGAGAACTAAAGTTTTTGTTCCTATAAAAAACTTTACGTTTTATTTATAAATTCGAACGTTGAAGAAATTCGTTACGAGTAAATAGTTTCTCCCCATGTTTACGCATGAAAGATTTTCAGACAAAAAATACTGAAGAAAATCCTTGATTTGCATCATTTAATTAAAGAAATAAATGTTAATGTTCCCACTAACAGACCCACTTTTTTATTAGAAACACACCTAATTTAATTGTTTTACAACAAACAGGAAGAAGGTAAAGACCGGTTCACTGGTATAGCAGCGGAAGTATGGCAGGCCGCCATCTTTAAAGTAGGAGATGACGTCAGACAGGACATGTTGGCGCTGCAAGTCATATCGCTGTTCAAGAACATCTTCCAACAAGTTGGATTGGACTTATATCTTTTCCCGTATAAGGTCGTCGCTACTGCGCCTGGTGTGAGTATTTGTGGATAGATCATCATCATCAACATCATCAATAAAAATAGGCCTTCCCAATAGACTTCCAATAGGACAGCAGTTCGCTACATTTTTGATCAAGCTTTCCATCGTCATCATCTGGCTAAACTTTTCCCAATTATGTTGACGTCGGCTTCTAGTCGAAGCAAATGCAGCTGAATATCAGTATTTTACATGGAGCGACTGCCTGTCGAACTTCAGAGCTTCTGACTAACAGTAACGACTGTCAAAGATCTACAAACTATGACAGCCGCGACTACAACTTTACGTGGTATCCGAGGCACGGAGGCAACTCGCTATGATAGATGGTCACCCATCTTCAGACCAACCACGACAAGCGCAGTTTAACCTAAATGATCGGCCTTTGCTATATGGCTGTATTCATTCAGCCACGAGCTTTCCAGACAATAATATTACATACATACATTTGTTTTTTCAAAGATCTGCAGCTCACATCAAACATAACATACACAACGATTTAAAACTTCACTTTTCAGTAAAACACACTCCAAAAAAGTATACTCAGTTTTCAGTATTAAATTCAGTAAGTAGTAAGTATTCAATTCAAACTTTTTCAGTGTGGCGTAATAGAATGCGTCCCTAACGCGAAGTCTCGCGACCAGCTCGGTAGACAGACCGACATCGGCATGTACGAGTATTTCATAAAGAAATACGGTGATGAGACCACGAGAGAGTTCCAGGTATGTCACTTTTGGGCAAGCGTTTTTGCCATATCTATTATTGGAATCAATATAGCAGCTCACAATTTAGGACCCATCAGTGGCGTAGGGCAGAAAATTTTGAAGGGGAACCCGGACCAAAACGTGAATTCTAGTAACTATAGCTTTGGGCTAATTTTAGCCTTTTTAGTTTAAACATTCAACAACAATTTGGGGCACTAGAATTGTAATATCCGTAGCACCGGTTATAACATCGCCCATGTACTTACATAATAAGCTAAAAATGTTCATAAAATAAAAACTACTGAAACAAACCAAATTAATTTTTATGGGAACAAATGGCAGGTATCGAGGCATCGAATAATATAACCCACATAGGTGCAAAGTTCCCATCACCATAAATGAATTAAGTCCAAATACAAGATAGCTGCTATAAACCGTTCAGGAGTTCTCTGAACTATCTTCGTTTTCGTCATCAGACCCCTAATGACAATTGCAACCCGTCTAGGTGAAAAGTTTTCATCAATACAAACTAATGAAGCTCAAACACAAGGTAGCTGCTGTGAATCGTCTCTCGGCTCCATCATCAAGATATTATACTCCAGACCTTTATTTGAAATACTTAATGAAAAAAACTTACAAACATACTAGTCGCCCGTAACATTTTTGAAAGTTCCACTCGACTTCTCTAGTCTTCTATCATCAAACCCTGATTTTCTTAACATGGGACCACCTTTAAAATATCTACTTTCCAACAAAAAAAGAATCATCAAAATCTGTTCTTAAACGACAAAGTTATCCCGCGAACAAAAAACAAAAACATTGTAATATTTAATTTTCTGGATACTTCATCCGTAATCCGTATCCAATGGATACGGTACGGACGAAGTGAGTATTTGAGTAACCTCTAGGGAAGGTACGTATTTACGCGACCACGTTTTTACACCAGGTATTTTCTTCCAAGTACGTACACCAGGTACCGACCCGAAATACTTGCAAGACTTCAAAGTATTGTCGGGGCTCGACTAGTCGACCCTCGCCGGACCCGAGTCTCGCTGATTCGTACTGTATCGTGACGTGGCATGATACTCGTATCGGACGCCGCGCGTCGGGCCACTTCGGCCGCGTTCGGGTCTCGAGCAGCACGCTCGCTGCAATAAGAAATAGTACATCGCTCTCGCTCGTACTTTTCACTGTAAAGATGACTCGCTTGAAAAGTTAACTTTAATTATACGGAACTAAGGAACAAAATATGCAATTCTTTTTTTTTAACCTTGAACCTGTGTAAGCTGCAATAATAATAACGGTACTTGGTACGACACTAGTTCAGAGTTCAATTTCCTATGCAAGTTTTTTTCTTCCAACAGGCCTCTTAATTGGAAGAGTAGTAGAAACTAGTCGTCTAATACTCTATAAGTACGTATTTATTTCTAAAAGCGATTTTGCTCGTTATTAGTATGTGTATAAGGTTCAATTTCCTATCCAGATAGAAAATACTTGAAAGTATCCCGAGCCCTGGTTTTAGGACCTGGTTTTTTAAAGAAGTCGTACTTGTAAGCCCTGGTAAGCGATTTTGCAAGTACGACCCATGTCTAGTAACCTCCTTGTCCACCTTTTCTGTAGTCGGTTATCCAATTATTACATTACATTACAATCATAAATATTGGACATTGAACATTATTGGTATTCCAATGTTCACAAAACCTTATACTAATCGCCTACAGATCTTAACACCGCGATTCAAAAATGTGACGAAATTGCACAACGCCATCTAGTTGAAAACTTGTAACTAACGTACACTGTTTTGCAGTGAACATTACCAAACATTATCATTGAACTGAACGAACCATGTTTTACTGCGCAAACTACGCAAAACTTATCAATTTCAAAAATAATACAAAATCAAAAACAAATGGACAGTTGAAAACAATGGTATTCAAAACTATAAAAATATAAGCGGGCCAAAACTAATGTGAATTCAAATAAAACTATCTAAACAAATTACGAGGTCCAGTATCATTCCATCTCGTTCTGGCGTAAGCATTTCATATCTCTGTCCTTATCATAAGCCGGAGACATTCGGCTTACCAGCGTCCTTAATTCAGCGGTGTTATGTAGCGACAAGCTCACGATCGCTACTAGAGGAACTATGATCGGGATTCCTGATTTGCCGTGCGGCTTACAAACCTTTCTGTTTTGCGGGAGTTGAAATTGTTTATTATTTCTTTGATTGTTAGTTTTAGTTTTAGAGCGTTTTTCTTTTATTGTTATTTTTACAAGTAATGTAGCTTCGTAAATATATATTTTTTTATGATAAATGAAAATCATTGATACTTATATTGCTATATTTCGAAAGTAAAGCCGATAGGAATCGGCATGTTAGGTAGCTTCGCTGCTGGGACCCATTAATATTAGTATTCATTTTTACCCGTGGTGCTAGGCAACTGGGCTTCTCCCAGTTGTAATGTTCCTTTGTGCCTGTTGGCCTTGTTTTGTTCTGTCTCCTGCTTGCATGGAGAGAAGTGGAAACAATTGGGAACAACTCCTCCACTATTCTTTGCTGATTAATTTCGTTGCAGGATCCAAAACAGGTAAATTCATTCTCCGGGACACGTCGAGCTTCATTGTCTCGGCGCTTTTCTGGTGGTTGCCACTGTTGATTCTGGCTTTCAGGAGTTGCAGTGGTTTGGGAAAAATGTGGTGGGTTTTTCCCAAAAAAAAAGTCACATTAGGGACCCCTTAGAGGGCCTACCGGGGTTGCGGGATTATTAGGTAACCGTGACTCCGGAACGTAAAAAGCTATTGAAGGGCACCGTGGATTTTAGTCAGTACAAGTCTGGCAGTCCCTCCCGTCCTACCCGGGGTGGGAGGACTCATTTGACGAGTCTCTTTATATAGTTAGTCGTTGTTGAACAGTAACTATCACAATATTACGCTTTATCCGCGATAACAGTGTGACCATTTTATTTGGGGGCTATCTACCAATTCTTGCCAACTGTGTAGATGTTTTGATAAATATGATCAGCTTGTTCTTCATTAAAAATTTAAATAAAACCTAAAAAAGTACTTGAAAAGGTTGTGGTGCATATTAAACTTCACACATACAGACGCCAGCCAGCAGGTCATCCTGCCCGAATCTGTGAAATTTTACCAATCGAACATTAACCTTCTACTATTGTAATAAGGTTGAAAATCTATTACAGAAAAGATTGACAAATTGAGGTAAGATGATGTTCTGGCGTCTGTAAATCACTTCGCGAGTAAGCCCATCGATTCACATTGCACGTTGCGATGAGCTGCCCCCGCCACCGACTTTACACATAGCGTATACAATAGAATTTATTTCCAGCAACTTTTGGGCGAACAAAGTAATTTCCCTAATATACCTCTTCAACAATGGACCTTATACAAATGAATAATTCAAGCTATAATTAAGGTAAAATCAACCTTATTGCTATTGTATTTCAGGCCGCCCGGCGTTGCTTCGTGACGTCAATGGCCGCGTACAGTGTCATCGGCTTCTTGCTGCAAATCAAGGACAGACACAATGGAAACATCATGTTGGACACAGACGGACATATCATACATATAGGTTTGTAAGCGATAACTAGAATCAAGATTTTTTGGAATTCTATGTAGGATGTTAATTTGGAATGCATCATAATTTTAAGATAAAATAACTTGAACGCAGCGACGAGTGAAAGAGAGAGTGTGTGTGTGAGAGAGAGGGGAGAACAATGGCGAGTGAGCGAAAAAAAGTGTAAAGACGCATCAATAAGAAGTTTTATAGAAAAGAAGTTTAAAGAAGTGCAGTTTGTTTTTATTTCGGTCAGCCCCACCACCCTACATCTATGTAAAAGACATGTGATTAGAATTCTAGTAGTGGCCCACTTAGTAGTAAAAATGTAAAATACTAAGTGAGTAAAAAATAATAATAATGTTGCAGTTTTTTGATAAGCGATTATTTGCAAGATGATATCTATAAACTTTGCACTTTGAAAACTGGTAAAAGTCAACAGCTTTCAACTCATAGGGTTTTAAAATCAAAGTTGAAAAAACAGTATCTGTAGTAATATCCAAACAAGTAAAATTGTAATTTCAAACAATGTATAGGATTTTCACCACACTTTGGAGTACCTATATTTTTATAGATTGTTTAGTTAGACTTTAGAAAATCTATTAGGCGTGTTTGTCGCGGCAGACCTCGTAGAAGATGGCGGGACGAGCTTGACAAAACCGATGACCAGTGGTCCACTTTGACCCTGGATCGTGAAAATTGGAAAGTCATGGGGAGAGGCCTTTGCCCAGCAGTGGGATGATGTAGGCTAGCAGTATCAGTATCAGAGTTTGTGAAATAAAAAATTGTCTTTCTTTCTATGATTTTTGACTCATTTCTTCACACAAAAATCAAATACAGTAATGGCATTAATTTTCCAGATTTTGGCTTCATGTTCGAGTCATCACCGGGCGGTAACTTAGGATTCGAGCCGGACATCAAACTGACTGATGAAATGGTGATGGTGATGGGAGGCAAGATGGAAGCACCACCATTCAGGTGGTTCTGTGAGCTGTGTGTACAAGCCTTCCTCGCTGTCAGGTATAATCTTTATTTATATTTTATTTCTTTTTTTTTAAAGTTGCCCCACACTAGGTATTACTTTCTGTATCGTGGGTCCGTTTACAAACATAGAAACTCACATAAACAAACGCCCAAACCCGGAACAACTACTTGCAGATCATAATTAAAAATATTTGTACCGTGCGGGGATCGAACTCGCGACACGGTGCGCAGCTGTAGATCTTTCAGCCACTGCGCCAACTGTGTCATCAAACTTTATTATCATAGTACTTATCTCTCAAACAGAGTTTTTTTACCAATAGTATTTTTTTGTTTTTACCCACGACGGAACGGAGCAGGTATATGCGTTTAGGGTGAGACATGTTTGTGTGTGCGTTTGTGCAAACAACAAAACAGCAAATAAAAAGACAAAACGCGTCGAAGTTCAGTGGTGGCTAGTGACGTCATAACGCCTGTAAACTTGTACCGACTGCGAGACGTTTTGTGATTTGTAGAGGCGGTGCATCTTCGTCAAGTTTGGTTTTCTTACCAAAGAAAAAATATTGGTTAAATTTTTTTTTGATAATGTAACTTTCGGACTAATTATATTTTTTCAGTAAAAAATAGCCTTTTCATGAATTTTCTCTTGTTCCAGGCCCTACCAAGAAGCAATAATATCAATGGTGTCCCTCATGCTGGACACAGGTCTCCCTTGCTTCCGCGGACAGACCATCCGTCTGCTCCGCTCCCGGTTCGCTCCCAACTCCACCGAGAAGGAGGCCGCCGCATACATGCTGTCCGTCATTAGAAACTCCTTCCTCAACTTTAGAACTAGGACCTACGATATGATACAGTATTATCAGAATCAGATACCTTATTAAACTGGTTTTTGGTATTAGACGTTTGTTTTTGAATCGAGAAAGGTTTAAGTAGTTCGAGAAAATGCGGCTGTTTTGTGTCATAAAATATCGGATTGTATTCAATACAACAATATGAATATATTCAATAGAAAAATATGAACATATTTAATAGAACATTATGAACATATTCAATAAAACAATATGAACATATTCAATAAAACAATAACAATATATTAATGAATATATTCCATAGAACAATTTTAACATATTCATAAATTGACGAATATGTTCATATTGTTTTTTTGAAAGTTCCAGTAAAGATAAAGTTATTTTGATTTGTTTTACGGGATATTTTAAAGTTTCAGATGCATAACATAAACAGTTTTTTTTAATTTATTTAATGTACCGTCTTGTGGTTAACTACGAAATGGGAGGTCTGAAAAATAATCTGCGGTTACTAGTTATTGTCATCATGATGCAAACGGCATGTCCTAGAACCAAAAATTTTAAGAAATTTGACATGTACCAACCCTTACTAGGCCCTTGTGTTACAGCCCACTCCTTCCCAGTGGGCCTGTGTCCCAGCAGTGGGAACATTATAGGCCGATTGTTATGCTTTTGCTATGCATATCTCCGGTTAGGGGCGGTAAAAGTTTGACGTTATTATATGGCATGGATTATTATTATTGTTTAAGGGAAGGAGTATTTTTAATTTTACCATTTGCAGTGGAGTCTGTTTAGTGAATCATTTATTATTTTTTTAATTTTAATATTATTATTGTGATTTGATTGTGGTGAAAGTGTTTAGTTTCAATTTAATGGTACTTATTTTAGCTGAAAACTAATTTAAAATGAAGTAAAGTTTGTCAAAGACATTATAGGGGGCCGATTTTTACTAAAACTTAAGGGGGACGAAGAAATTCAATAATATCGTGCTTGATGAAACAAGCGAAAATAACTCTTGCCCAAGTAAATAAAGAGTTTAAAATTAAATAAAAATACTATGTGTATTCTGAAATTCAGGTAATAATTAAGTCTTAAAATTTTGGTGGTCTTTTTCCTAGTGATATTAAGGATTTTGGGAAAAGAGTTTACCATAATATATGAATATATTTAATAATATACCAATGAACATATTTAATACTATACTTATATCAATATATTTATGTCATAAATCTTACAGACAATATACCCGATTTCACGGCAAACCATCAATCATAGGGCACTACAAACTAATGGGTTTTGTATGGTGACTAATCCTTGCTTTGTTTTATCTTGATTAAGAGCCAGTTGTTTGATTAATAGTTAATATTGTTAAAATCCAATACATTTTTTTTTATAAGAAGATTTAACAAATACTGGTGGCCTACCATGACGTCTTAAAGCGTGAGAAGTTCCACTGTGTGAACGAGATGGCGCTAGACTTGTATAGCTCTTTCTCTTTCCCACAGTGGAACTTCTCTCGCTTTATGACGTCATTGTCGGCCCCCTGTTGTTTAATCAATAGTTTATAAAGTTTCTATTGTTAAAAAACCATACATTTTTAACAAATGTTAGATTTTGACAAACACTCATACAACTTGCTATAAACATTATGCATAAAATTCAAATATAAACATATATTAAAAAAAATACACGCAAGCAAAAGCCCCTTTTAAAATTTAATTTTAACAGCCTTTATCGATGTTACCATAATTTTGATATATCAATAAATTATATGTATAATAAATATTATGTATATCAAATTATATAGTAGTCGAGCCGTTTTGAATGTTCATATTATAAATGTAAGTGAAAAAAAAAACCTATTTATTGTACTATTAGTACTTAGAAGTTTTTTAGGCCAATTTGTAGTTTAACTGTCTGTGTTATTTATATATCATACTGGTCAAGCAAGGATTGTTTTTATTTTACTTTAATTTTAACAA
Organism: Agrotis segetum; assembly: GCA_036375495.1. Lineage (NCBI taxonomy): Eukaryota > Metazoa > Arthropoda > Insecta > Lepidoptera > Noctuidae > Agrotis > Agrotis segetum. The sequence continues at coordinate 5,845,636 of JAQSVV010000039.1, forward strand.
GTTTTAAACCAAAAATCTTCTTTACACTAACCAATGAACCCATGACAAATAAAACATTTCTTTTATCTACAATATTGCACATGTAGCATGACCAATTCAATCTCTATTCTACTACGAGTAGCCAAAGTTATTTCAAGGCTATTTCCATACAATTCGGCTGTTTTTTGCACGATCCATAGGCTATTGAATAATAGAAACTTTTATTTTCTACTTTTTAAACATTGCAATGCATATGTCAGTAAAAATCTTTTTTCGGTCATTTTTCTTTCTTCCGTCGACAAAAGCCGTTTCTACAGTGTCATTTTACACTTGCTGATTGGTTTTTATAGTAAATTAGTTTTTTTTTTGTAACTTGTCTTGCACCAAAAAATCCTTGCTTATGTAAACCACAATTCAAATTGTGAACACGTTACAAATCTCTTAATATAAAGTATGTTTCTTTGTCTTCTAAGGTAAACAATTCATTATTTATCATTAATGGAAACATAATCATAAACCAAATTTTATGTATTCCATACCGATTCAATGTAAAAAAGACGTTCATAATTTGTTTTAACAGGAGATTTTGTGTCCTATTTGTTTACTAAAGAAGACATATAATGGATTAACACACTATTTGTTAAGTTTTGTGTTGTATGTAACATTGTGTATTATATTATTGTTGTTGATGGTACTCGTCTGACATTCCTCTGGATTATTCTTGTTTCAACGAATATATCTGGTTATGGTGTCTGATGCGTTTTATTTCTTACTTCTTTTCAGCAGTTTCTTGATTTTTTTTTGTTATAAAATGAAACAATTATTAGTCTAAACTATTGAATAAGCATTACTGCCAAAATTAAAATCAAATTAAAAGAAAATATTGCCACTCCATAGATTTTCAACTTCACACCTTAGAGTAAAAAGTAGGAAATTCAGAAATAAATAAAAACAGGCTGCTGTTTAGTATGGAACTGCATTCTTTATGTTTAAAGAATAATACTTGGTTAACATTCATTTAGGTCAGTATTAAGAAAGTTTCAGGTTTTTATAAAGCTTATACCTAAGGGGTGCCTTTTGCTAACTTAGCAAAGAAAATCATTCAAATAAAAACACCAAATTACTTAAAGCAAAACATTTATTCAAAATTCATATCATAAGAATCTATAAAAGACAAGTAGAATTCTACTTTTTTCAAACACTTCTTCACCTTACTTACGTCTAAACTAGGTAAATGCTCCTGTTCATGTTCTGGGAACTTTCTGGAAAATTCTTTTTTTTCTTTGGCAGTCTTTTGGTCCGTTTTCCCTTGTTTTCCTATAGATTTGGCCCTGGTTAGTATGTGGTGTAGATGAGATAGTGCAGCTTGGCAGTAGTACTTCTCGTTTTCTTCACTAGGTCCTCGGATAATAAGAAATGTGTCCTTTTTCATGACTGTGAGACTAGCTTCGTCTGTTTGTATGAGTTCACTCTGAAATGGTCAACAACTTTAGCTTTGGTATATTTTTCAAGACATTGTAGTGTTTATGAATAACATTTCTTGAGTTAAAGCTTTTACTTTGGTAATAATTAAGTAAGTACCCGTAAAACATAGTGAATAGAAATATCCCCTTCATTATGTTTTGTTTCAAACAAAACATGTATGTGCGTAATAAATTATTCTATTTCACAAAATGAATTATACTTATTTAAAGACTTTGATGGCAAAATACCTTATTAATTCAATGTTTAAAAAATTGGTTTCAAAGTTTTGTTTAACCCTTAAAGTCACTTTGCATAGTATACTATACACTTGAATAAAAAAAAATATTTTGAGGAAGCAATTATTTTAAAATGCAATGTTTTTACCAAAAAGGAATTTCAGAACATTCTTCTTTTTAATAATAAATAAATTAAAGTATTATCTTCAGTATATTTGTCAATTTTGACATAAATGCGACACCATACCGGAGGAGTCCTGTTTATGTCAGTGTAAAATTTATTATAATTTCTTATTCTTTATGAAAACATGTTTTGTGTTTTGTGAATTGAAATCATAAATATATTGTGCTCCTGCTAGTGCTAAATTATCCACGTTATATAAAAGTTTTCATAGCTTTTTACGACCACAATCTTGGGTGTATAGCATACTATACATTGCGACGGTTTGCTAATAAAATATTTTGATTTTGATGTATATCATTCTATACATTGCCAACTATGGGTGGTGGTGATGTCATTGATTATTCTTTATTTAGACTTGTAATCTAGATTTTTGAAGCCCCAAAACTGTTTCCGAAAGCGGAAAAGATCCAACACCACTCACAATCAATCGTTTGACAGCATTTCCTTTCGATACACAATGCAATTTCAATGCTATACCATCTATCGTATCACTACCCTCCTTTCAGTTAAACCGTCACTGTTTACGCTGGAAACTTCATCAGAATGCGATTATAGAAAATGCAGAGGTCCTATAGTTGCTGTTAACAGGATAAAAAGAAGAAAAATACCGAAATTCTTATATTTTTTGCAATGGATTAAGAGAAGATTTCAATAAGCAGCTGAATTGTCTTATCAAGGCTTTCAGGAAGCTGTTTCATGAAATTCATTGACGGTGGACTACTGCTATCGATTTTCCCTGAAAACCTTATACCTGTTATAGCAAATAACACTAAATTATATACCATTTTCGGCGAAAAAGTCAACACAAGCACTTAGAAAGGATATAGTTGTTTTTTTTTTCCATCAACATGTTGATGGGAGATGTGGTTATGCCACTTATGGAACACCACAAGGATTATTGGTAGACTACGGCAAGATTGCATACGTTATGGTTTTCAAAAGTTTTCAACTAAAAGATCACTGTCCGAAACACAAAAAATATCTAAGGTGCAAATATTGCAAAAAGGGCCCGGGTAGTACTCGTTGTACCTATTTCAATGTCCACCTTTGTTACGGGGATTAAAAGGAATTGCTTTGTAGCTTATCATAAGCACTGATTGTCATTATTTTATTATAATTTGAAGCACATTTGGCGTTATAGTATTTTGATCAACCTATGTCAAAAGTGTATTTTGTATATTATACTATACACCCCTTACAACTAAGAATTACTAACGTTGGTGGCAATGTATAGTATAATATACACTAATTATCTTAGAAGACCAACTAATTAGATTTTTTTTTACTATTTTTCCTACCCTTATTATGGGTCAAATAATCATAAACAAGAATAATTTTGATGTTTTATTTCGATGAAATGTTTTGCGACTTTAAGGGTTAAAACTTTCAATCAGTCATATTGCTCAAAAGAATTTATGATAAATTACCTGAAGACATTTCTGTGCAACAGACTCCAAAGCAATGGCAGGATCATCAAAATTGGCATTGTTGTCCAAATTGTCACAAATATTGAGCAAGCATATCACAGCCTCACTCGGTTCTATCTCTCCGTTGAAGTACCGCATTATAAAAGCGTACGCTGCTAGCACATTTGTGATGTTGTTCTTAATAGCTGGTGATGGCTTTACTGCCTGAAATGATTGATAAGAAGATAAGATGTAATTTACAAAATCAGAAGGTTTGAAATGGCATTTAGCAGGGCAAAGAAGAGGGCCAAAGCCTGTCAGGGTTGTGGGAGTAAAGAATACTGTGACTTCAATGGCCCTTAATATACCGGTAAAGGGTCATTAAAGGACACTGACGGCTTTATTACAAAACGTGGTTTAACTTAGACCAAGCTTTAAATCAAAAATGAATTTTTGAATTCCGATCTTTATTTCTACTGTCGTAAAGTTATTAATACAAAAACCGAGTATAGATCCCAGTCTAAGTTGTCAACGTGCATTTTAGAATTTTATGGCAGTTGGAATAAAGTTCGAAATTCAAAAATTGATTTTGGATTTAAAGCTTAGTCTAAGTTAAACCACGTTTTGTAATAAAGCCGTGAGGATTTAAGTCAGTAAAAGTCTGCTAGTCCCTCCTGCCTGCCCTGGGTAGGCGGACTCATTTGATAATATACCACAATAAAAAAAGCAAGGCAAAGAAAAGTTTTGCAACTTTTGCTTTACCCATGAGAAAAACAAAAGAAATGAGGTAGACAACATCCTGACATATTGCAGGAACAACTTAGAGTTAAGTACCCATAGAGAGGCACAAGAATGGAAAGGTTGTAGAAGGCCACTATCCATGGGCAAACACCAGCAAACACACTTTCAGAAAGTTACTGAAACCCAGATATTAGTGAAAAAACATCTAGGCTTACTTTATCACAGCTAGTTAGATGTATACTTACAGTCAGCGTCTCAAACTTTGCCACAGCTTTTAACTCTGGACAATTTTTTAAAGCTTCACTATCATCCATTCCTACATCTTCAACCAACTTCTTATCCCTTCGATACATCCACCATGGATCCCACTGCGGCATTATAGCTCCTACATCCCCTTGATTTAATAGAGCTTCAAACTCATTCCTTTCATCTTCAGTCAAAACATTCCATATTGCATCTGCATCATCCAGGTTGAGGCCCTTTAGGCGTTCCTCAAGGTCTACTTCGGGTTCATCATCAGAATCTGCAGGCTCATCATCATATTCCACCAGGTCATTTATATCAATGTTGTCATCATCTTCATTCTGCATCCGTTTAAGAATTTCCATCATTTTGTCTCTGGATTCTCCATCGGCGTGGTGTGACGTCAGTTCGTCGTTCACACAGTCTCTGTAGAAGCTTTCGGAGCATTGCTGGTGCTTCTCTGATTTGTAGCAGTCGAGGGAACAGTAGAAAATTTCGCAGCGAGGGCAGCAGTACTTGCTCTGTTTTTCGTTGCAACTAAAAGATTTGAGACGTATTGAATTTATTTCGCTGTGTAAATAGAAATTATAGAAACAATAATGGGGCCAAACAACATAAAACAACAAAGAGGTTATGTATACTTACACTCCACAAACATTTTGGTTAATTTTAGAAGTTTCATTTTCTGCCATTGTAAAGTCTTATTGCAGATACAGATTCAGTATTAATACATATTATTACGAAATCTAAATGCAAATCAACGCGATAACTTCCGATTCCCGGTTTCTCAAATATTTATTGATATTATTTTGCATGACAGTGACAGTGACACCCGTGTTGACTGAAGTGACAGGTGTTTGGTGATTTGCGTTTTGTTAAATACAGTAATATTGGAATCATCGTTATTTACGACTTTGATAGATTGCAAAATAGTCTAAATTACTAAAAATATTGCAAAATAGTCTTAATTACTAAAACGTGTTTCAAGAAAATAAAGGAGGTGTTAATTTGTTCCCTACATTTAAGGCCAAGCCGTGTACCTCAAGGACAAAAATACGAAATTATAGGAAAAAAATCGTAGATTTAAAAAAAAAATATGTTGTATTTATTTGGGCATTTGTACCATATGAAATTGTCGATCCAAAATGTTAAAACTTGCAACCCAAGAATTGATTTTCAATCTTGCAATGTCATACGTCTCCGACATGATGCGTTTCGTTACTTCATTTATAAACGTGTGAAAACCCAAAAATGTACTTTACAGAATTTATTTATGTATTTCAAATAAGTTATAATTACTAGTACACATATTTTGTGAATAATCATGGGAATAAGAACTTTAAAAAATGCATTTATTTCACATTTCGTATTATTTTTTGCGTTTGGTTATCTGCCGGCCAAAAGCCAGGGTTCCCGACCTAGTTCGATAGTTTTTTTCTATTGTTGTTGATATTCATTACTGTCAAAAAGCTGTCAAATAATGAAACATCGATGTCATATTTTGACGTGATTTTGACAGATGAAACAGATTGAAGCTGTCATAAACGTTTCTTTGAACGCAGTTCCGTTGCGAAGTAGTGTTTTTTCATATACTTTTATTTCTTTTTCTATCTAGTATTGAAGGATTTTAAATACTGCTAAAAATACTAATTATTGGAAGGGATTTTAATAATAATTTGTACCTCGGTACATGGTTGGGCCGAAAAATTAACACCTCCTTTAAATACAACGAATTTCTAAACCAAGTTGGAAATAAGCTTTATCTTTCGTAAATTCAAAACGCAGTTGTCAAAATCGAAATGCTTGGAAATTTTCAATATAGTATAATGTACTCTGTGTTGGAAATCAAAACAGCTGTTGATATCACGTAGGTAGGTATTTATAAACATAATTTCAAATCAGTTATCAAAGCATTACTAATTAAGTTTCTGCCTTCAAAAGTACACCTATTAACATGTCGAAGCCAGAATTAGTGGAGGATTTCTTTGGGGTTTATTTATTGTACTGTTTAAACCCTAAATACAAAGGTCGCACTTACATTGGGTATACCCGGGATCCAAACAGGAGAATAATGCAGCATAACAGAGGAACATGGGCTGGAGGGGCTTACCGAACTAATAATAAAGGACCTTGGTAGGTACTGTTTTAGTTGCTAGAAATTTGAATAGTTCCATAATAGGGTAACTAACTACTGTTCTGTGTTCTTGACTGCCTCTGAGAAAAATTCAACCATATTGTTTTAAGTCAAGTTCTAATACAAACATTTCGTTGCTTTTTAGAAACAATTTGTTGCATTGTATTTGTGTACTTACCCATTTTTTAATTCCTGTTACACATTAGTAAAATTAAAAAGAAACACTGGACTTGAACGGGAACAAAAAATAAATTAGTATTTAATATTTTTAGGAAGATGGTGATGATAGTGCATGGATTCCCTAATAATATTTCTGCTCTAAGAGTAAGTTTTTTTATTTTTATTTTATCTTCAAAACAATAATCTCGTACTTAATAAAAAATAAGACCCAACACAAATGTAGATTAGAAAAATAATAACCATTTATTTGCCTGTAAGGATTAACAATTTAATAAATTAAGAAAATAATTAAATACCTAATTAAAATTTTAATATATTTTTTCAGTTTGAATGGGCCTGGCAGAACCCGACAAAGACAATAAGACTGCAACACCTAAACTTAAAGAAGATCCCAAGAAAGGAGACTGAATTCAAGTTTAAATTAAGGGTTTTGAGTGAAATGCTCCGTGTTGGACCGTGGTGTCGCCTGCCACTGATCATTAGGTGGTTGGAGACGGAGTACCGTGAAGAATTTCCTGTAAGAGGCCTTTTATTAGTTGTATTTACGAGATACTCAACTCGAAGACGTCTTAATAGAATGACAACCTCTAAACAGTAAAAATATGGGTCATTGCAGAGTTGATTTTTGTACATGATTAAACCTTAAAAAAAATATGTGGTTTAAAACTCCTTTCATATTTTATTTGTATTGATTTTTCAAGTGTTTGAAAATTAATCTATTTGTCGCTAAAATATTGAATCTATGCTTAATTGCTGGCCTTTAACCAATCGATGACTCAGTTTATAAGCATAAAAAAACCTTTTTTTTATGCAGCATTTTTTTTCTTTCCAGCCTGAACGAATACCACCGGAACACATGACAATCTGCCAAGGTCCAGTCAAAAGTAGAAATTTAAAACCTAAAAACTCTACAACCATACTGCCTGATGAAGAATGCCTATTATGTTCAACGTACATAACCAACGGCCAAGCAAAGATCACCTGTTTGAATCCCAGTTGTGAACTTTTATGTCACATTATATGCCTAGCTGACTTATTTCTGGTACCAGGAGAGTATGTTCCAATAGAAGGTAGTTGTCCTTTCTGCAGTGTAAATTTAAAATGGGGAGATTTGATCAGAAAAATGAAAGGCTGTTCTCAAATTAGTGATGATATTGATGAAGAATGTAGTGATGGTGAAATTGGTGAAGATTGTAGTGATGAAGAACAAGATGGTTCTCAAGATAGAAGAGGATTTGATGAAAATCCTTCTTGGATGTTGGATTGTAATGAGGATTTATGACGAATTTTTAATACAGTATTGTTTGATGTAAGATGCATTTTTTATAAAACTATTTTTAGTAGGTAGTAGGCGCGCCTGCCGGGGTCGTGGAATTTATTTCCTTACCGTGACCCCGGAACATCAAGGGCTATTGAAGGACACCGTGGATTTTAGTCAGTACAAGTCTGACAGTCCCTCCCGCCCTGCCCGGGGTGTGAGGACTCATTTGATGATTTTAAAACGCTACAAAAAAAAGGTAGGCGCTACGCCTATGTGAAATACATTAATATTATTTACCAGTCTAACACACGAGTGCCACCAGTTGCTATTAAAATAATTGTAGGAAATTGAATTTTTACATAATTATTTTTACGCCTTTCGAGGTGTAAATCCCAATTGAAGAATCGAATCAAACACTTTTTCGACTGTTTCGACGTGTATCAAACACTTTTATCTGTCTATCTATCTATTTATATAAAAATGAATTGTTGTTCGTTAGTCTGATTAAAACTCGAGAACGGCTGGGCCGATTGAGCTGATTTTGGTTTTGAATTTATTTGGAAAGTCCAGGGAAGGTTTAAAAGGTTTTTTTTTATCGTTTCTCAGGCAGTACGGAGTTCGCCTGGTCAGCTAGTTGGGAATAAAAAAATTGCATCTTTAAATACTTCGTCTGGCTTCGTCCAATACCAGTTTCTTTCAGGCAGGTTTTACATTTTACTGTGTTTAAGACAAGTAAAGGGCTTCACACACAGCAGCTATACCTAATGTAAAGATGTACATTATAGCACGATACATCTCATTACATCTTTCCATAGAAATCGTCTGGAGACCACACACTGCAGCTATAATGTATATTTTTACATCTTCGAATCTCTATGGAAAGATGTACAATCGACAAAGTTGAATCATGACCCATTTTGACAATATTGTCGATTGTACTCGTACCTAATGAGATTTATCGTGCTATAATGTACATCTTTACATTATAGGTGCTGTGTGTGAAGCCCTTTAGTATACTCGTAAATAACGAAGACGTATTGAGCAAGTTTGACGGCACGGTTGGCGCAGTGGCTGACCGATCGATTGCTAAGCAGTGTGTCGTGGGTTCGATCCCCGCACGGAACAAATATTTGTATGATCTACGTTGTTGTTAAGTTGTTTCGGGTCAGGGCGTTGTAAAACAACAGGAGCAGTGGTGGCCCAGTGGTATCGGCCCCGACTTACAAGTTGTAGGTCGTGGGTTCGAATCCAGACAGGTGGATTACTTTGTGTTATTTATTTCATCACCTGCTCTCAAAACGGTGAAGGAAAACTCGTGGGGAAACCGGCATGTCTTAGAACCAAAAATTCGAAGACATGTGACATCCACCAACCCGCACTGGGCCCGCGTGGTGGATTATGGCTCACTCCCTCTCACAGAGGAGGCCTGTGTCCTGATGATGATGAGGGCGTTGTAGGTACATGTGAGTTTCTATGTATGTAAGCACACCCACGATACAGGAAGAAATTTCTAGTGTAGGAAAATACTTAAAAAAAATTTCGGCATGCCTTAAGCACTTTCGCAAAAATTCGCGAAATTCTCTAGCAAAAATCGACTGCATGTTCGATACATCTCTATTTACATACTTACACCACGGAGTTGCGGACATTATCGTCTTCCGCCTCATTTCACTCGTTTACCGGTTCTAGCCACGACAGCTATAATTACTGTAATTATCACGATACGGTGTAATTGTGTTATTAAGTGTGTAATGCGTATTTATTTACACTATACCGAGGTGTCTCGGAAACAGGCTTGTAATTTCCGTTTTCACGGAAACTAAGTCTAACTGACAGAAGACAGACTTTTTCGTAGTTTTTCTTCGACCAACCTGCAAGGTAAGTACAGTCACGAGCAATAACTTGTAAACACGTCGTATTTATTTCGTTATGGTATGGCTTACAAAATACTTAGAAGTCTAATGAAAAATCAGAAGTTTAATCAATATGGTAGCAGAACATCGCTCTTGAATACTGCTTAGTGTTATATCCATTTATACTACTACTACAGTGAGCAACAAAAGCATTTTTTTCTAATCATTCCCTCAGGAACATTCACTTGTAATGTAGTGTAACAAAACCGAAATTTGCTTTCTTTTGAGCGTTTTTTACGTTAAATATTTTAGCTCCCGGTGTTGGCCAATGGCCATGCATAGCGCCTGTAATACATAATATATCAGCCCAACATTCGATTTTGTACAGAAACAAGTGCATGTTACAAATTGTATGAGAGGAAGCGTGTTTTATTTGTCTGTCATGTACCCAGTTATAGGGAGTACCCAAAACAAACTTACCGACACGAAACTGTAAAGAGTTTTTTTTCTCGTGCCTCGTGCGGTTCGTACTGCAGCTCATAATGCAATAATGGTATTAGCTCCAGCTAATCAAATGCGAGCAGTGGTGGCTCAGTGGTTCGATTCCCACCAGGCGCATTACTTTATGTAATTTATTTCATCACCACTGCTCTCAAAACGGTGAAGAAAAACATCGTGAGGAAACCGGCATGTCCTTGAACCAAAAATTCGAAGACATGTGACATCCACCAATCCGCACTGGGCCCGCGTGATGGATTATGGCCCACTCCCTCTCACAGAGACGAGGCCTGTATCCCAGCAGTGGGAACAATATAGCCTGATGATGATGAATCAAATGTGGTCATTTGTTTATAGGAAGTAAGTAGGGTAGGTTTTTATAGGAAGAGGATGAGGAACGGATTAATTTAGTTTTGCATTATGCATGTCACGACAGTTGGATTTTTGCTAAGCTCCAGGAAGATATAGGTACTATTACGCTTGGGGTAAAGCTGTTTTTACATGAATGTTATTTTCGTAAACAAGCGAACGTTGCATTTCTTTTTTTATTTCCGTAGTTGGTGATAGGTAGGTTTTTTTTGCAATAATTTTTATTTTTCAATTAAGTGCAAGAACTGTAGTTTTTTGATTAATTTATAGGTTTTTCTTGGGGCATATCCCTTGTTTAAATCAGATATGATATTTCGGGAAACTTTAAATTATTTAGCAGATAACAAGTAAAAATTCCATGTCATTTTAAAATCTGGTGAATGCTCGTAACGTCTTCGCCATCGTCTAAAAAACAGACTTTCTTTGAATATTTTTCTGAACCAAGTCTTAAAGTTTTGTCCAGATAAATTTGTAGTAAATAGGTACCTACCATATACCTAAAAGTAATAAAACAAAACAATACATAATAATAAATAAATTATATTTACAATTAATATAAACGTAGGTACAGTAAATTGAGCAGAAATAAATAAGCTAGTAACTACCAGGTACAACGTTAATAGGTTTAAATTAGAAAACAATACAAGAAAATAAAATAATGAATACCTTCGTGAGGTATGCAAAAATACATACTTATTTAATTTACTTAACAAACAAACATACATTTGATTTATCTGCGGGTTATTTCAATTCTGCCATTGATAGTATGTGATTGGGACGTAATTGATGAAAAGCAGTTGATAAAAATATTGGTTCTAAATAGTAAAATTTACTAAGGTTTATTTTACTGTAAGTACATTTAGTTTCACTGGTTAGCCTAGTACCCTTAGCACGAGTTTTCAGACGTTAAGTAAACTGGAACTTTGACACTAACAAATTGAAAATTTTCAAGAAAAACTGGCCAAGTGCGTGTCGGGCCACGCACAGTGTAGGGTTCCGTAGTTGCCCATCAAAATACTTATGCGAACTAACTAAACTGATTCGCTGAATTTAATTTTAAAAAGAAGAATTTTCAAAATCGGTCCAGGAGTCTTTGAGAAATCGGGGAAAATACATAAGAAAAAAGATTACAACGAATTTAGAACCTCCTCCTTTTTTTGAATTTAGTTAAAAATAGTTGACGATAAAAACCTACCTATCCCCAAAAAACATACCGTAAAAACATACCTTTATAAGCTGTAAAAATAAAGTTGACAAACTTACATTTGCAGTTGTCTCCGATACATTTTGTTTAAGAAAATATGATATCAAGTACATTTTATAAGTTGGTCGACTATTACTCGTAAAGTTGTAAAGCCTACTTAGTCATGATAATTTTCTTTTAAATTTCGTTATATGTACTACTATTGTGAATTTTTTCACACCCCCAAACATAACCGTTTAGCTGGTAGAGGGGGGGGACACTCGAATCGAGCAAAATTTAGCACTTTAAAGCTTAATATTTCACAAACGAATTTTTTTATCAAAAAATTGTAAAGGGAAACTATCATTATTTTTTAAAGGCCTATTTAATGATACCCCACACTAAGGGGTACGCGAGAAAAAAAAAATCCTCACTTTACGTGTAAGTACTGGAGGTACCCTAAAAAAAAATATTTTACGAGATTTTATTTTACCACTTTTTCGGCACAACAAATCCGTATATTTACACCAAATTACAGCTCTCTAGTACTGTGCGTCTCTGAGCTAAACTGCGGACAGACGGACGGACGGACGGACGGACGGACGGACGGACGGACGGACGGACGGACGGACGGACGGACATGGCGAAACTATAAGGGTTCCTTGTTGACTACGGAACCCTAAAAATTAGTTCCTTCTTCGTACACCAGAGGCGCTATTCCTAAGTTAAGAAACGCTGTAAATACTGGAAAGACGCTGTCAAGTAAAAGAGTGAAAACTCGTGCTAAGGGTATAGTTTTGCATAAAGCAGTTGATTTACATGGACACATATTTCTAAACTATATTGTATTAAAAATACAAACAACTTTCAGTTAACAAGCTCTTTTTAAAAATTAACCTTCCGCTTGAAATCAGCAGTCTTTTTCTATTTCTGTCCTCGGAAAATGCCGGAATTGTCTTCCTTAAATAAATTATGTACAGTCACAAGCAAAATATTCATTCAAGTTACAGATTTATGGTCATGACTGTACCAACAATATCACGAAAATATTTTTGTCTCAAATATTTAAAAGAGAAAAATAATAAGCAATCAATCAATGTATACTTAGGTCATACAATCCAGGCAATTTTACGAAAACTAACATTTTGTGTAATTTAATATTCTAAAGCTAAAATAAATTACTAAGATCTACAATAAATAGTTCAGATAAATTAGTCAATAAATAATTTACAACAAGAGAACTGGGTAAATGCAAGTTATTTGGTATCGAAAATATGCTCGTTCAAACACTTTAAATTAATAATCGTCAAAGAAGTCATCACCGTCATCATCATCAAAATCATCATCATCATCCGCCCCAGGGGGTACGAAAGCACCGTTCATCACTTCACCAATAGGCTCTTCGAAGCCAAGAACTTTCGCGAAACCATACACCATTCTCATCACTACTAGTCTTGTGAAATCCACTGGAGTAGTCTCCTTCCTCTGCAAGGTGAGCTGCTTATCCGTGGGATAATCCTTAATCTTCCTCCTTTTCATTTCACACGGAGACAGCATTAAAAATATCGCAAAAACCACGAAATACACGCGCGCCATTTTGTTTCAAACTCCCGCCGAATCAAACGTCAAATTAGGATGCGTTCACTTTTATCAGTCCAAAATAAATTGTATTAAAAACTATTTTGCATTATTTAAAATTGATTTTGACCGAGTTGCGATAAAAGTGAAGAGAGTGGAGCTGCTAACGGAATGTTGGCGCACGGGCGAATGACGGCGGCCGCGTACTGCGCGCCCGATACTATTGTGTGTCATGCCAATGAGTATATGGATAACTGTCTTAAAAGCTGCGACGATCGACGGTTCGTAAAGAAACAGTTTACAGTTAGTTAAGCATATTGGGGCGGCCGGTGAAAAGGAATCTGATTTCATGTTAATTTTGCTGCATTTTATACGCGATGACGTGATATCCACATGTTTACTTAGCTGCAGTGTCAATATCGAAAGTGGGACAGTTACTTTGTATAAGGCGTTGTTAATGTCTTGCCTCATAGAAAGATGAAAGTGATACTCCTGTTTTGATGTCTAGTTTGTATAATTTATTACTTCTGTCATGTGTGTCGTTCGACGTATCCTTTTATGTAGAAACTTTCGTTTGTCTGGTATTCTTCGTTAATCAATTTATTACCTTCCTGTCGGCATGAATATTTTTTGGGGTCAGTTGGCCACAAGATTTTCTTCCTGATAGTTTTCCCCCTCACTTCTTTCCCTTGCAACCATAACTCACAGATAGGTCCCTCTTAAGCCATCCATTATTACTAGTTTATGTTTCCTTCTAATCATTATAGCCAGCCATAATTTGTCGTGTAAAAGTTTTAAAAAGGTTTTTGTTGTCTGATTAAGTAAAAAATGCATAGATAAGACAATAGCAACTGCGGTTGATTTGCTGTCATATAATGAGATCCCTGGATTTCTCCGAGATTCCGTTACCAAATCATGACCTGATTTCCATGACGCCATCTGTGAAGATGGCCGCCTTCTGAAACAAGAGAAAAAAAATTCAAATCGATCCAAGCGTTATCTAGAATTCGGGTAACATACATAAAAAAAATCTTCCAAAGAATTGAGAACCTCCTCCATTTATAGAAGTCTGGTTAAAAAAGTAACTAATTCCATCAACGTCTCAAATTTCGCGAACACCATACTAAGTACCTAGAACTAGTAAAAGTACGTATCCACTGAGACTTCGTATGTAGGTCTGCTGGTAGCTGGTGGCAAAGATCATGACACGACTCAAAGATCTCACCACCTAGTTAACTACAAGCCTTGCACGCATTCTACACACCATGGAAGCCCGTTTACACAGTACGTTTAGGACACGATAATCTAAGTAATACTAGTCAACGAACCAAAGATCTTTTAACATGTTTTTTTTTATGTGTGATGGGTTTGCTCTTGACCTTGTCTAGGTCAGGAATAACTAAGACAAGGTCGACGGTGGAGCGAGCTTACCCAGAAGAAGCCTGTTCACTCTAACTTTGAAGAGATTTGGGTTGAATGCGTTCGGAAACACAGACGCAGGCAGAGAGTTCCACTCCTTCGCTGTCCGCATTGTAAAAGACGTCTGGAAACGCTTTGTGCGAATTGGCGGTATAGCAATAAGGTAAGGATGGTAATTTGCCGTGCGTCTAGATGTTCGATGATAGAAAGGGGACCAGCCCCTTTGAGAGACATGTGACCAAAATGGAATGGAACCTTGTTTTCTTTTTAGAACATACTATCTGTGCCCGCGATGTCGTCTACGTGAATGCGTTGAAGATAAAATGGGTCACTACTCGTTCCCCGTAGGTGATAGCCTAATGTTGACCCGACTTCTTAATAATATTTGTGCCTTTATGCGGCACTTTTGAGTTTATCCCGGACATACACACAGACTAACAGACAAAAATTCTAAAAACTATATTTTTGGCTTCGCGTCGTCGGTACCTTTCGTGCTGCCCTTGATTTCGACTCATTTATATCACAGTATTTATCTGAACGTGAAGCGATGAATGGCCTGAGTGAATGAGATGGCGAATTATAAAAAAAAATGAGGAAGAAAAACTTGCTCCGCCTGAATTGAGATGAAGGCAGGATAATGAATGAACAAATTTCATCTGCCTAACTATTGAAAATTCATTCAGTGGACAGTCGATGCCGATCATTGTATGACCCATCTTATACGGCAGAATAATATTGAAGTGGGTCAAGTACTTAATGCTGGCCACCAAACGACTACAATATAGTACCCGAAGTGCTTGAAAGAAAGTCGTAACGTGTAAACGGGCTAGCAAAACAAAAAAAAGAACCTTGTTCACTGATTTTAAAGTTGAGAGGTGACACATTAACAGTAAATCGCTGCATATAAGAACCGTAGACCACACCCCTCAACTGTGCGGAAACCCGCAGCGGGCCGCAACGTCATTTAAGTCGTTTTTGACCGCGTCTGTGGAGAGACCCTTTCCGGGTCGCTCTGTCGACTACGCTCACATATTTCATGTGAAAAAACAGCGATAAAACTACTTTTGTCTTTGTTCAACGTCGTCTCGTCTGTTGCAACACTTGTGACATTGAACTGGCAAAGCTTAAAGCAGAGATTCAATAGAATGTGTTGTAATAAACTGATCTTGTTACTATTTTTTTTTTTGGCTGAAAAATCATCGCCTCCCTCCGTGGCTGGAGTGTAAGGGCCCGTGAGACTCGTAATGAATGTAAGGGAACCTACATTTCCGCAACCCTGGCGTCTTACTATCATTGACGTGAACTCTTTTTTATGATGGATTTTTGCTTTTGACTTTAGTCTGGGTCAGGAGTGGCAGAGACAATAGCCCAAGAGCCCGTGAACCCCAGACCTACGTTATTTTATAAAGGCTGAAACTTTGTCAGCGGATGCTCCCAACACTGGTAACAACGATGGACCATTATGGAGTTTGGGTAATAGTGGCTTTGGCAGGTACACGGTACTGAAGGTGCGTAAAATGTAAGTTAACTTACGTCATAGTATAAAAGCTGATTTTAATATATAATACTCGGGTAGTAAGTAGATGATGTTTCCTCAGCAGCCAGACACTTATCATGGTGGCAACCCCTTGCCAGACACCCTTAATGTTCAAGAAATTATATAAGTTTACTTACGTCATAGTATGAAAGCTGATTTTTATATATAATACTCGGGTAGTAAGTAGATGATGTTTCCTCAGCAGCCAGACACTTATCATGGTGGCAACCCCTTGCCAGACACCATTAAAGTTCACGAAATTATGATTTAACTTACGCCATCGTATAAAAGCTGATTTTTATATATAATACTCGGGTAGTAATTAGATGATGTTTCCTCAGCGGCCAGACACTTATCATGGTGGCAACCCCTTGCCAGACACCCTTAATGTTCAAGAAATTATATAAGTTTACTTACGTCATAGTATAAAAGCTGATTTTTATATATAACACTCGGGTAGTAAGTAGATGATGTTTCCTCAGCAGCCAGACACTTATCATGGTGGCAACCCCTTGCCAGACACCATTAAAGTTCACGAAATTATAATTTAACTTACGTCATAGTATAAAAGCTGATTTTTATATATAATACTCGGGTAGTAAGTAGATGATGATTCCTCATTAGCCAGACACTTAACATAGTGGCAACCCCTTGCCAGACACCATTAAAGTTCACGAAATTATAATGTAACTTACGTTATAGTATAAAAGCTGATTTATATATATATTACTTGAGTATCAAGTAGATGATGATTCCTCATTAGCCAGACACTTAACATAGTGGCAACCCCTTGCCAGACATCACTAAAGTTCACGAAATTATAATTTTACCTACGTTATAGTATAAAAGCTGATTTTTATAAATAAAAGTAATAATTAGATGATGTTTCCTCATTAGCCAGACACTTATCATAGTGGCAAACCCTTGTCAGACACCATTAAAGTTCACGAAATTGTAATTGTACTTACGTTATAGTATAAAAGCTGATTTTTATATCTAAAAGTAATAATTAGATGATGTTTCCTCATTAGCCAGACACTTAACATAGTCGGAACCCCTTGCCAGACACTAATGAGGAATCATCATCCACTTACTACCCGAGTATTATATATAAAAATCAGCTTTTATACTATAACGTAAGTAAAATTATAATTTCGTGAACTTCAATGGTGTCTGGCAAGGGGTTGCCACTATGTTAAGTGTCTGGCTAATGAGGAAATATCATCTAATTATTACTTTTATTTATAAAAATCAGCTTTTATACTATAACGTAGGTAAAATTATAATTTCGTGAACTTTAATGGTGTCTGGCAAGGGGTTGCCACTATGTTAAGTGTCTGGCTAATGAGGAAACATCATCTACTTACTACCCGAGTGTTATATATAAAAATCAGCTTTTATACTATGACGTAAGTAAACTTATATAATTTCTTGATCATTAAGGGTGTCTGGCAAGGGGTTGCCACTATGATAAGTGTCTGGCTGCTGAGGAAACATCATCTACTTACTACCCGAGTATTATATATAAAAATCAGCTTTTATACTATGACGTAAGTTAAATTATAATTTCGTGAACTTTGATGGTGTCTGGCAAGGGGTTGCCACCATGATAAGTGTCTGGCTGCTGAGGAAACATCATCTACTTACTACCCGAGTATTATATATAAAAATCAGCTTTCATACTATGACGTAAGTAAACTTATATAATTTCTTGAACATTAAGGGTGTCTGGCAAGGGGTTGCCACCATGATAAGTGTCTGGCTGCTGAGGAAACATCATCTACTTACTACCCGAGTATTATATATTAAAATCAGCTTTTATACTATGACGTAAGTTAACTTACATTTTACGCACCTTCAGTACCGTGTACCTGCCAAAGCCACTATTACCCAAACTCCATAATGGTCCATCGTTCTTACCAGTGTTGGGAGCATCCGCTGACAAAGTTTCAGCCTTTATAAAATAACGTAGGTCTGGGGTTCACGGGCTCTCGCTCTACAAGGTCGACGATGGAACGAGCTTACCCAGAAGAAACCTGTTCACTCAAACTTTATACAGACCCAGAAGTTCCACTCCTTTGCTGAGTGCTTTATAAAAGTCGAGTGGATAATCTTAGTTCGAATTGGTGGTACAGCAACAAGGTAACGTTGATAATTTGCCGTGCGTCTAGATGTGCGATGATGGAAGGGGGCCGGTGGGATGAGGTTGTGGAGTTCTTGGTCAACCGAAGTATCATCTGTCATCATCAGCCTAAAAATGTTCCCAGTGTGATGGTGGTGGATGTCACAATCATGTCTTCGAATTTTTGGTTCCAGGACATGCCGGTTTCCTCACGATGTTTTCCTTCACCGTTTTGAGAGCAGTGGTGTTGAAATAAATTACACAAAGTAATGAGCCTGGCTGGATTCAAACCCACGACCTACGACTTTACTCCTAAGTCGGTGCCGATACCACTGGACCACCACTGCTCTCAACAAGTAAGTATAATCTTTAGGAGTCCGAAAGCAGGCAACCTTGCGGTGATGAGTTCTATGAAGCTTGAACTCCATCAATATTACGTCGGTCTGGGGTCTAAGGCCCTGCATACACAAGGCGACTCAAGTTTCCGATACCTTACGACTTCGGTATCCAAGCGGCTATCGCAATACAAACCCAAGCGGCTTTATTACAAAACGTAGTTTAACTTAGACCAAGCTTTAAATCAAAAATAAATTTTTGAATTTCGAACTTTATTCCAACTGCTATAAAATTCTAAAATGCACATTAACAACTTAGACCGGGATCTAAGCTCGGTTTTTGTATTAATAACTTTACGACAGTAGAAATAAAGTTCGAAATTCAAAAATTCATTTTTTTTGTAATAAAGCCGATAGAGGTTCGAACACAAGCACGCGTCGATGAATACCAAAATCGTAAGGTATCGGAGACTTGCATCACCTAGTGTACGAAGGAGCTAAAAGTTTGTTCTTGTTTAAGCAATAACTAACAAGATTAATAACTCAGGTAATAAGTGTACTTATGTAATTAAGCACACCTTTTTATCGTGTAGTTGAGACCGGTCCTAAAATTGTGACATGTTGTTACAGTTTTTCTAAATAGTTTACGAACGTCCGGCAGTCGTTTATTTATCAATTTAGCAACATACCGCGATTTTGCAATGACGGAACGTTCCCATTAAAAGTGTTGACATGTCATTCTATTCATCAATAGCTTATTTTTAAATGTAATAAGGTGCCTGCCTAAAATCGGTTCAGTTTTTCGAAATAACTGAACCGATTTTAATGAAAGTTTCACACAATCATTAGCAGACTAGCTTAGAATCGGTCACCCATTAACTTGCAAACGACAAACAACAAAACTTAATTATTTCGTGAGTTTTTAAAAATATTGGACACGTAAATTTTTTCTTTTGATAAAGCAGTGAATATTAACAAAGATAAAACGCTAAAAAAATCGAGGGACTTGTGATGGACTAATTATAGTTTTTGGTACACAGCCCTATCCAAAGGTCTGAGAGTTATCAGAAATAATTTTCACAAAACAGCTTAAATCTGACGAAGATGGTCTTACCTTAAAAACTATACAACCTCAATATTTCAAACTCATTTTAGGAAATGAATAAAAATTACAAACGCGTAAATAGCTACGAGTAGTAATATTACTTCCTAAACAGCAATTACAGTGTACGAATAAATCATTCTACGAAAATGAATTAATTTATTTGTTTTCCGTATTCACTCACGAAGTCACGATTAATGAAGCAAATTGACAACATGTCCTTTAAAAGGAAATGCAGTGTTTTTTCTGACTATAGGAAGAAAAACTGATTTAATATTATTGGTCTGATGAACTGAGGCCATAACATGAGTTTTCAATTATTCTTACCTAAAGTAAACTGGAACTTTGACATTTTCAAATTGACAAACATGGAAAAAATTTGTTCCTTCTTCACACACCAGAGGCGCTGTTCCATTTTTCCTTAAACAAGAAACGATGTAAATAGGTACTGGAAAGACGCTGTAAAGTAAAAGAGTGAAAACTCGTGATAAGGGTACTGAGTACCTATATTTGGCACAGCCGTGAGGCACACGGTAAGAACCTAGGTACTTTTGTGTTCTTCCTTTTCCATTGTCTCGTAATTTTTCATTGTACTTGTGTGCCTAGCTTAGGCTTGTCAAATAAACCTGATGGGCATGCGGGCGTTGAGTAATATGGATGATTCGCCGTCCGATCATGGTCCATGCCCGAGTCGACGGCCGGCGCGTTGTGTTCCACGCCCGGAGCAAAGAGCTGTCTGCTGTCTACAGGGGCCTTCCAAAGAGGGACAAAGCCTGCCGGGGTCGCGGGACAGTCTCACCAGGTAACCGTTGCCCTGGTAGGATGTAAAGGGCTGTTGTATGATCACCGTGGATTTTAGTCAGTTCGAGTCTGAAAGTTCCTCCTGTCCCCACCCTGTGCGGACTCATTTGATGATTTCATCAAGATAGAAAAAAAAATCTTTCCATAAGGAACTAGAATATTGTAATGCATCTGATTAAAACCTTAATAGATATAAAAAAGAACTATAACCTAATGCAATTTGCGCTTACGTAGGTATGAACAAAAACTTTGGATAATGACGTATTGGGTTTCAAAAAAGAACTTGGTAGAAACTATTTGACTCTAAACAGACTTTCAGTTTACAAACAAGGTTAAATAACGATAAATAAAACCTTAAACCGCCTCACCACAAAAAGATAAACTTGTGTTGAACTAAAAATACGAGTACTCGTACATTGTTTCTTTGGAAAAACGGAACAGCGCCTCTGGTGTGCGAAGCAGGAACTATAATTTTTTCCTCAAAAATTGTAAATTTGAAACTGTCAAAGTTCCACTTTACTTTACGTCTCAAATTCTGAAAATTCGTGCTAAGGGTACATTCAGTACGTAGTTATGTAAAAAATTTCATTGACCAAGAAAAGAATCATCAATGACCCTATCAAGTCATTTAAAAACAGAAAAAAAAACTTTTGTCCAATGACTCGTTTCATAAGTCAATAAATTAATGAATGGGCCATAATCTATCACGGCCCAGTGCGGATTGGTGGATGTCACAGTCATGTCTTCGAATTTTTGGTTCTAGGACATGCCGGCTTCCTCACGATGTTTTCCTTCGCCGTTTTGAGAGCAGTACATCTAAAATGCAAATAATACTAATTGAACGAAAACACAAACTAATTAATGTCGTTCAATGTTAATTAAAGACAAGAGGGAAAAACAATAACGCTTTTAATAAATTTAATTTACATAATTAAGGCCGACTTGCACGTTAACGATGGAAATATGTTGACTAACGATTAAGCTGTCAAAGCTCACGTTAAAATCTAATAAGATTTTTTTTTTTTTTTTGATATCTGTAATAAGTTTTGACATTAAAGTTACTAGTCTTAATTGAATGATAAGTGGAGGAACTTATAAGATACGTGAAAAGTTAACTAGTTTACCGCGAGAAAAAAAAAACTGAGAAAATTTTCAAAGAATATTTGTCCTAATTGATAAAGTGAAGTGTCTAAGATTAAAGTTTTATCAGATGGAAAACCATTCAATTCTGTAGGTAGCTATTTTTCTGTGACACCATCTTTTTGCTTTGTTGAAAAAAATACGAAACGGAAACATCGTCTTTGCTGGTTTTTCAATGAAAACAACTAATTTTAGCTTTATACGGGTTTTTGTATATAGGTACCAATGATGACGGAATAACTTTCATTCAGGATCCCACTCATTTGTTTTTATAATAATAAATATGAAGATTGAAAGATGATGATAATTGCCAATAATTCGTAATGTAATGTAATGTAAGTATTTATTATTAAGTCACGTAGAATATTTTCATTAAAAAAGCCATCAATGGGAAATTAGGTCTCACGTCCACGTCTGATGGTTTTGCCTTTTGCGGTAGCCAATTGAAATAAAAGTGGGTCTTTCAAGTAAGTAAATTACACATCATAATATTTCGATCATTCTGTTTTGATAATGTTAATGTTCATAGTATTCTCATAAGTAATAAAAAAAAAACATTTTTTTTATCTTTGAGCTGTTTTTATCTATACTAATATTATAAAGAGGTAAAATTTGTTTGTAAGTTTGTAGGTTTGTAAGTTTGTATGTAGGGGGTAATCTCCGGAAGTAATGAACCGATTTTAAAAATTGTTTCACTGGTAGAAAGCTACATTATCCGTGAGTGCTATAGGCTATAAATTTTATAGATATCATGCACATTACCCGAAATATCTCAATTTTTGTCTAGCCAGGCGGAAAAAAATTGCTCTTCCAACACAGTTATTAGCATGCGCTGCCTTAACAGTTGTATATATTTGAAAACAATGTACGGCAAAAATGTCCGCTTTTAATAGTTCTACAATAAAGTCCGCGACACCATATTTTTATCTTTTATATTTTAGAACGTATGAACATCGCAGGCCCGTGCTCGGGAATCTAGCGCTGAATATGCGCAGCGCTTAACAACAGAAAGACATGATGGGCAGTTACAGTCAGTACAGTATACAACAAAAACAAAACCCTCCTTTTGGCAGTCAGGCCAAATAAATCATAGCACAAGTACTAACCGAACCACACTCATAATTTCATCACAAGTTAAAATATTTACTGCCCAACGAAGTGGGCACGGGTCAGCTATAGGGCATGCAACCGGGAAATCCCGGTACCGAAAATACCGGGAAATCCCGGGAATTTATAAAGCAATCCTGTACCGGTTCTTCGTCCCGTAGTCCCGGTACTTTCGATACTTTCGGTACTTTTTTATTTTCCTTTTTTTTTCAATATAATGTTACAAATCATATCCAATAAACTATTATTTTACAATGTTGTTGATATAAAACATTTTATTTGAAAATAATGAGAATATCATAAACAAAAACTAATCAACAATGTAAGTAAGGGGTCAGTTATGATGATGATTGTGATTCATTTATTGCATCACTTTCATTTTGAAGAGAATAACTTTAGTCATGCTCAGATTTTGTGTATTTTATATTTATATAGCGTTTGTTACATTCATTTCTTGAGTTTTATATTTTTTTCATCTCAAAAAGCATTATACTAGTTTTGTTTTGCTACAGTTTGTTTAATGATATTTATAGTAGAAGGAAAAAAGTGACCAATTATGTGCACGCAAAACTCCATTTTCTGCGCTAGAGCGCAAGGATTTGTTCAAAATTCGGACAAAATATCTTATAGTGAGGTGAAAAGTTGTGTGTTGCATTCGGAAGCAATGTTTTTCTGCATCTCGTACCTTTGAAAAGTTCGCTACGCTCAGTTTTCAATCCTTTCCGTTTCCTTCTTTTCAGTTTCCTTCCAAAACTTTGCAGCCTTGTATAAAGGCTGCAAAGTAGGCTTTGCAGCCTTTATACAAGGCTGCAAAGTAGGTATTTGGCGCGAATTTTTAACTATTTTAACACATAACTATTTTATTATAAAAGAATATTAATATGTTTGTGATGCATGACTGTAATATAGAACTTCTTTGTTGCAGGAGAATTTCATAAGTAGGTTCATTGTGAAAACACCTTTTGTAGCTAGCCGTTTAAAATTAGTAAGCTAAGGTGATTGTTTTTATGACGGATATTTTTATGATTACTGAA
Source organism: Agrotis segetum (assembly GCA_036375495.1). NCBI lineage: Eukaryota > Metazoa > Arthropoda > Insecta > Lepidoptera > Noctuidae > Agrotis > Agrotis segetum. The sequence continues at coordinate 5,869,542 of JAQSVV010000039.1, forward strand.
GTCTCCCGAACTGAAACGACGTTAGACGATGCGTGGTGTCGGGTATTTTCGTTAGGTTTTTATTGGGACTGTTGACTTGATTTGGTCGCCGCGCCGCGCCGCGATCAGAGCCCGCAATAAAAGCTATGCAATAGTTTAAAAAAACATTAAAATTCGGTTCCTTGAGATTATGTTCTGATACTTATTGTCAATTATTATTATAGATTTACGAATATAACAAAGTTTTATGAACTACTCCATCCCACCCACATTTGTATTGAATTAATTTTTCAACTGATTTAGAGAATTTTATGTAGTGTGCACGCACTCGTGCCTTTCATACCATTAGTTAAAAGCGACATTAACACGTACGACGTGAGTACCGAAAGTATCGAATTTCCCGGGAAATCCCGGTTCCATGTCCCAGTACCGAAACTTCGGTACCGTGCTTTAAAAAGTACCGGTTCTGCAACCCCTAGTCAGCTAGTGGGTGATATACAGTAACTATTTACATGAATTCACTTCTTCTTTTCATGACGACTTTTTTTCTTTGGCAATAGCAAACAATTTTTTTTTGGCTGCTAAATATGCTTATGAAAATGGAAAAAAAAAACAGTGATTGATACTTTATGAAATAAATCAGTCGCCTGTCTATCTCTCCTGTTTCGAATAAATCTACGAATATTTATTGCCATAGTAAATAATAAACGGAGCTGTGTAAATTGACTTTAACCATAAACACTTTCGTCTGTCACGCACGTATTCCTAGTTGGCGTGTTTCAACAAAGACACAGTGTTACATGCATTATAACAATGATGTTCTATAATTTGAACACAGTGTTTCACAGTGTCGATTACCGAGCAAGATGTAAAGTGCTGTTAAATAATCGAAAGTGTTTGAGATGCGTTGAAAACGCGTGGTAACTAAGCCTCTGTTCAGACACGGCGGGAACCACGCGATTTCAGAATCGCATGGAAATCGCGTGAGTCTTATTTGTATGAGTTATTAAGTAATCGTTCAGACATAACCGCGCGATTCCCGCGCGGGAAACGCGCGGTTCCCGCCGTGTCTGAACAGAGGCTAAAAGTAAATATTTATCGTACGGTATCTTGTTCATCTTAGCTTTTTCTCGATACAATCTTGTAGTATGCAAATTATTATAAAGTAATGTAAACATAAGGTGGGTGGACCATGGAAGGCCATGCTCCTTCGAAGGCCAATTATTAAAATTTCGTAGTTATTGCCATGTGATGACAAATTCCTTCCGTTTACAAAGATCCATCCAACTGAAAATCACAGACGCAGCCGCGAATCGCTCGCGCTATTATTTTGGTAGTACGTAACAGGCCCTCCTTCTTGGATATCGGGAATAGACAACGTAAAATTAAGGTGGTGTACCATGGAAGGCCACTCTCATAAATAAACAGTTATTATTAATTCATTTATTGCATAAATTAAACTAACAAATGTTAAAGTGATACTTTGTTTTATTATATAACAATCATATAAACCACTTCTTTTTAACGTAGATTTAATAACAGTAACTTTTAGTGTTAAATAACCTATTTATTACGATGGCCTTCATAGAAGCCCCTGTTCCTAGTTAGGCCATTTGGTAGAGTTCAATAAAACTTATGTCTAATTAATATTGATTAAATCTGCAATTCAAAAAAGTGGTCTTATGATAAGTAATAAAACAAAGTATTACTACAATATTTGTTAGTTTCATTTGTTTAGTAAATAAACGAATAATAACTGTTTATTTGTTAGTGTGGCCTTCCTTGGTTCACCTACCTTACATAATGTAATTACTTTGATGGCTGATGCATTTTTTGGGAAACTATGCGTTTAAACGTTAAAATGTTAGATTTGGGGTTGCGAGACCTCGTAACCCTGAAAGTCACCGGCTTTCTTGCCATATCATCACACAATCCGTTCAAAATTTCTTTGTTTTTAAAAACATAGTCTTAAAGAAAGAATAAAATCGGTCAAGTGCGTGGCGGCACGCACCAATTCTGTAGCTTCAAGGGTTCCGTAATCTCGGTTGAATAAGAGCTTAGCTGCGGACAGACAGACAGACGGATATAAATATTGCAAAATTTATTATAAGGGTTTTTTGTTGACTAAGGAAGCATAATTAAACCTAAACTTGTGCACTTTTGGCGTGTGTCAATAAAAGTTTGTTTTTGGTACTTTCTTTACAAACAAAATCAAAATCAAAACGTTTTATTTTACATGGGCCTCAGTGGGCACTTATAAAACGTCGAAAAATTGGCACGGTTCGGATTGGTCGTTTCCCTGGAGAAGAACCGGCAAGAAACTCTTAAAATATTTGCTTTTACAATGTTTAACACTATGCAAACTGTCACCTCGGCTGGCACCGGCCTCTCAGATAATGAACTATGGTCAATAAGCTGTGCTGGTTGACTAGACAATACTCTCTACCGGATTGTATGTACCGTTAAAGGATGGTCCCAAGAATAACTTTAAATTCCTATACCTATAGTAAGGTGGTGACTACTCCGACCTATGAATCGAATTGATCTGAGATATTTATTTATTTGGCTTACCAACAATTGTTACACTGATACTTAGGTAAAATACAGGCGTAGCTTAAACTAAGTGTACAATATAGGGCGGTAAACACAGCAAGCAAAACAGTACTAATCAAATGAATGTCTTAAAAGTAAGTAACAAGTAACGTAATATAGTATAGTCACAGCGTAGAGATGTTGTGACATTTACAAAGAACGGAAAGTTAAACACAAAAATAATAAAAACAGTTGTGATGGTAATATGCACATATTCAGATTAATCCTATGTGGACTTGGCGCTTGAACTGTTGGAGTGAAGCACAGCAAATGTCTATTCGGTCATCAAAATTATTGAGTAGTCTGCTAAGTCTTGGGATTGGAGAATTTGACCCAGAGACAGTTTTTCGGAATGGGGGATGCAAAAGTTTTATCGGTTTTCGTGGATATTTGGAGGGTAAATTGAAATTTAATGAACCTATCTTCACTTTGACAACAATGTTGTTTAATCACTGTTTTAAGTTTTCAGGGTTTATTAATTTAATAAGTATGTCACAATCTTCCCTGATTATTTATTTGTTTGAGTTCCCGGTATTTCGATGTTGTTGCAAACGACATTATCGCAGGTTGACCGAGTCAACCCGCGATCAACGTATTGTGGCATTTTACATTTTGTTTAGACGTGTCTGGGAATTAAGGTTTCAGTTAAAGTCTGACACCGCTGTCAGCTTTAGCCAGAGTAAGAAAGAGAAGCCATTTCGTAAGAATTAAACTCAAAAGAGTAAACCCATACTCCCACACCATATGGGGATAAAATTTGGTTGATTCATCCACACAGACTGATTAAGGTACATTGAATAATACAGAAGCTGAATCCAGCGGCTCTGGATTACTACGCTGTATTTGGCATTGGAATAATTCAGTATCCAGCGCAAGGGACCTACTTAATGATAGAGACAGAGCTATACAAGTGGTCTAGCGCCATCTCGTTCACAGAGCGGAACCACTCACGCTTTAAAATGGTAGTTCACCTGGAATGGAAAAGAACACGTTCCTATTTGAAGCTGGATTCAGCTATTGGAATAATGTGAACCAGCCAATGCCGAGTACACCTACACAGTCGTGCAAACTCGATGGAACATTGTTAAATTACAGGCCATGGCGATAAAGTATTCTATGTAACATTTTCACTGGCCGAATTTAATGAACGCATTCTTATTTCTTCTTAAAAAAAGTTAATTTAAAAATAAGGTCTACATCACTTTGGTACGGTTCATGTAAGTACGAAAATGTCGATCGGAACCAGGTTGCGGTCCGATCCACTTGACTTTCACCAAATGTGACACGCCAGTCCTAATCGGTTCGAATCGGGTGCATTGATTAGAAATCGCTTATTATTCATCCTTTTTTATCGAGAAATGTTATTTTAATGCTATTTGTATGCATCTCTTGATGGCCGTAGTCTATTTTTGGCTAGGTTTATTGGGAGTGTTTTTTTTTCGGTACTCATTTAGAAATAAAGGTTTAATTAGCCACTATGTCGGTATTTTTTGTTCTGTGATATGATATGTACAGCTGTTTTTCCAAGAATCCTTGTACGTAGGGTTGCCATCTCTAAAATTAGTAAACCAATACAAGACGCGTCAAAACCCCGGATTTTAGAGTCCAGAACTCGGACATAAGTCGAAGAGTGTACCGTGACAACTGCGTCGGGAGGGGTGGGGGAACTGTGAAGTATGCGTGTGTCGCGGATTGTCCAAGACTAAATTTTAAAACCTGGGCTACAAAAAATGAAACCCCCCCCGGACGCTCCTCGGATGCCCTCTAAACTAGGACAAATCCGGGGAAACCCGGACGGATGGCCAGGGTTACTTGTATGAAGCTTTTTGCAAGTACTTATTGTGGATAAGGTTTTTCCCAAATTTTTTTTTTTTTTTTATTGTGTGGTAAAATCATCAAATGAGTCCTCCAACCTCGGGCAGGGCGGGAGGGACTGACAGACTTCTACTGACTAAAATCCACGGTGTCCTTCATAGCCTGTTATGTTCCGGGGTTACGGTAAGGGAATAATCCCGCGACCCCGGCAGGCTTTGGCCCTCTGAGAGGGGGGCCCCGTCATTATGCTGACGCTCTTTGAGGCGCGCGTGGGACACAACGCGCCGTCGACCCGGGCATGATCCTTGATCGGGCAGCGAGTTGCCCTTTACTCGCTGCCCGCATGCCCGCGCCTACGGTGGCCGGAGATCATCGAGCGACGTCCGTCGCCGTGGGCGCCTACCACTGCGGCTGGGGCGGAGGGAGGACGCTGTCCTCTCTCGCTCGCGGCCCGTCTTCTCCTTAACGAGCATTACTGCCTCGCAGAAGGAGCTGACCGCTTCCCACTCCGTCTCGCCCCGCAGCATGGCCGCAACCAATGCCGGGCGCGAGAGGTCTCCGCCTATCGCAGCCGTGAAGACACGTCGGTGCTCCGCCCAAGCTGGGCAGTCTTGCACCGTATGCTCAACCGTGTCCTCCGGGCGATCTTCGCAGTGGTGACACCCAGGCGTCTCCTCCTTTCGCAAGGTTTTTCCCAAATTGGATTTAAAATAAAATTATTAATACAAAGCGTATGTCCTAAGCCACTCTGTGCCTTGCTCTTGGGTGATAAAAAAATCCTAGAGATTGCTGTAAGCACTAAATTGATAGAGCTTGAAAATAAGAGTTGTTTCTATGTCTTGTCTCTCGGATGAAATAATCTAAATTGTTCCTAAAATATTATAAAATGCGCAAGTAGGTTTTTTTAATACCTTTGCACCCCTGCACCACTGAACCGACCAGGACCACCCTGAAATTTCGCATACATATTATTATAAGGAGTATGTTGTCGATTTATTCCCGTTGGATGTAACTTTTGAATGCCTCTTTTATAAGCAATAGTAAAATGGGATTCATTCAAAAGTGAGATCCAACGGGAATAAACCATGTTGTTTTTCAGGTTATTATTGGCAGTGGATGGAGCGAAATAAAACGGTTTGGAGAAGGAATATTAACGTTTATTAATTAATATAAGCACAGTACAAAATGGACATGTAATTCCGCCTCGACCGGCGTTGCAAGAGAGAGAGTTGCCATACTCACAAATTATTTGCTATTAATATTAAAATATTAATGTTGTTATTTTATTATAATATTGAACAGTTGTCTCATCATCATCATCATCTCAGCTATAGGACGTCCACTGCTGAACAAAGGCCTCCCCTTTTGATCTTCACATATACCGGTTGGAAGCGACCTGCATCCAGCGTCTTCCGGCGACCTTTAAGGTCGTCTGTCCACCTTGCTTGTGGACGTCCTACGCTGCGCTTGTTCCATGTTGTGTGGTGTTCAGAAATGGACATGTGAGTTAACTTTTTTTTAGTATGAATTTTATCATAAGATTACATCCCAAATAAAAAGTACGTGCCGAGGAAAACAACAGTGGAGTTCTTGATAATACTGAGATTGCGCTGTGCTTAGCTAGTAATTTAGCTAGTAATTTTATATGGACTGCTAATAAGTTAATCAGAGGATAGGAATTGTCACAAGCAAAGAGAGGTTTAGGCCGAGACTCCACCAAAGCTGTGTCGAGCTGTCCGGAGTCGAGACGTGTTTTGAACAACCAATAGAATTGCGTTATTGACACAGCTCCACTCCGCAACGCAATACTAGCTTCTAACACAACACAACGAAACACTATTGGATCAAAACACGTCTCGACTTGCACAGCTTTGGTGGAGTTTCGGCCTTACACTCAGCATGCGGTAAAGTTGGGTTATAAGTGATGATGATGATGATCAAACGCTAAATTGTCAGAAGCACTACTTAAGACCTCATCAGCATCAGTAGAACACCACCTAGAGAAACGCTCAAACTTATCATTATTCAACGATCAAAGTGAAAAAAAAATACTAATTTCCGCTTTTCGTACAACAGAAAATGGCAATTTTTATGTCTTTAAGGCCAGTAGCTACGCAAAACGTTTTATAATGCACTCTATTTCGGTATAATAAAGTTCGAAATCCATGCAAAACTGTGTGAAGTAATGTGATTTTCTTGGAACGAAAGCGTACTACTTATATTACTTCCACAGACGATATAAACAATGGAGTGATTGTTTTTGTTGTGCTTAATCATCGATAGATTAAAAGAAAGGGTGCTTTGATGAGCGAGCATAACCTCAGGCAAAAAAAATAGGTTACAAATGTTACAATGATACTGTTTCTGATACTTATCAATGTTTATCTTACCTGCAAATGGGCAAACTGGGACATAATGGGCGATACAATACAAAAAAAGTTTATTATGTTACAATAAGCATTTTAAGTGCATTTAAACGTGTTTGGAGCTAAAGCAGATTAGTGCTTGTATTGGGAAACTCCGCGCTTCCATATTTTTTCCATTGCCGTAAATTAAACTGAATTGTAACAAAATGTCACAATAATTGTAATTTCCACGTGCGCCTCTGATGCTGCTTCTTCGAAAACTACTGGTGACACTGCGACAGTATGGAACCGCCCCTGAGCGCGGTGCGAAAATGTCATCTTCCTGTCCTGATCCCATTTTACTTGTGGTCGGCACAACACGTTTTTTTCTTCCATTCTCCCCTATCAGAGGTCACAGAATTATTTACTCCTTTTTCTTCCATATCATTCCTTAGAATCCATCCATCTTTTCTTTGGCGTTCCTCTTTATCTCCATTCATCAACATTCATACTCAATACTCTCTTAGTCACATGAGTGTCATCCCTCCTCATCACATATCCTGATCCATACCAAGACAGACGATTTCCTTTAATTTTCTCGTAAACGGCGTCACTTTCAAACTTCCTCTTATAAACTCAATCTTACTTTATCCATTTTTGTTACTCCACACATCTATCTCAACATCCTCATCTCTGCTAGATGCAATCGTTTCTCATCCATCATTTTCATAGATAGCCCTAGTGACATTTTTTTTCAAAATCCGTTCATTAGTTTATTAAATTTTGAAGTAAAACCACCCACGACACAGGAGAAAATCCTAGTGTGGACATTAGGAATTTCTTCTATATCGTGGGTGCGTTTACAAACATAGAACCACACACACACAAACACACAGACCTGAAACAACTACTGTAGGTCATACAAATATTTGTTCCGTGCGGGTATCGAACCCGCGAAACGCTGCGCACTCCTTAAAAATATAAAGTTTTTTAATAGGTCTTCAAATTCTAGGATTTCAGAGCCAATGTCACATTAAGAATTCAAAATGTTATTAATTTTTTTATAAAATCAATTATCTATTCAGGTTTTCAATTTGTTTTTTTTTCCTTGTTTTCTAACACTTAGCCTATGGTAATTCCCAAGACATTTTAACACGTAAACACAAAAACTTGAAATTGCGGTTTCTCAAGCTTACCATTATTCAATATGTAATTATTTAAACAGATCACGTACGTAAGTTCAATAAATCTTTTGAAGCCAATGACCGAATGGCTGTTACTATGCCCACGGCTATCTGTTGAGAACATGTTATTGCAAATCTGACTTGTATTGGTAAATGTTAGGTTCCGTCGGTTGTAAAAGGGACGCAAAGCTGTGGTCGTAAAAAATCCAAACTGTAGTACGTGTTTTTATTGCGAAAGTATGATTGTTTGTTTGCTATTACCTTTACACGCCCAAACAGCTCCACCGAGGAGGCGTAAAAGATACTACTGTTTTTATTTACTGTATAATTGAAGTATCTAGTACGTTTATTGTGTGGAAAATAGAAAAAAAATACCACCTAATTAACGTGGAACTCTTACGTCACAAAAACGAGAAAAGTCTAGGGTTTCAATGTTCAAGTGACACAAAATGTACAAACGAAAAATGAAGAGTGATTTAAAAATGAATATAAAATTGGTTTTTACTATGTATAATTTAAGAATATTTCCGCCTTCCGTGAGGTAATAAGTATTCCAAGGGGTAAGTATTCAAGTTTAAGGAAGGCGTCTGGGAGTATGATTGGCCCATCGGATTGGTCTGGCAACTTACAGATGTCTTGAAATAGTACTATTTTTTCCTTTTAATACTTTAAACAAATGACGTAATTGAGTAAGTTTTTATCCACCTTTAAGTCGCGTTACCTGTGGAAGGGCCTCGCTTTCAAGCGAGTACAGAAACGCATACAGTCTTAACTTTATAGTAGACTACCACACAATTACAACTTTGCTAAAATGACGTATGGCACTGGGATCGTGGTCTATTAGTCTAGTATAGTTCTGGGTAAGATAATTATTTACTTAGATTGACTAAGGAATTTCTCCTGCGTCCTGGCTGCAACCAGACCTTATCTCACGGGAAAATAGTACCTCTATCTAGGTCTATAATTTCTCCAAGATTCTTTCATCCGTTCTGACGTGATGGATTAACAAACATTCATCCATTCAATCAAGTTTGACATTTATATCTACTTAATATTGTTAGATAAGTAGTAAGAATCTAGTTTATAACCTTAACCTAATACTCAAATGAATACCTAAGTATGCATAGATGTTGCAATTTTTTATTTTTATTCGGCACACGATGCTTCACGGTCACCACCTCACCGTTTCTGAAGATATCTTGTGACCTTTTTCAAAACTAGATGAGCAGATGATCACAGTGTTAGAACCTTTACGGAACCCTGAGAACCGGTTTTATGAAACCGGTTTACATCTTGCTAAGGCTAAGGCCGTAAAACTTAGCATCTAAGAATTAAAAAAAAATTAAAGAAAAAAAAACAATAATTATGCTAAAAATTTAAACAATTAAGATTAATAATGTTTCCTTATTGGTCTGTTTTTAACAGTTAAATTAAACTTTAGTTGATCTGATTATGTTATGCATCATGAATTCTCTACTACAACTAAGCCTATAAATGGTAATTTACCCAGAACGAGGAAAAATTTGTCGATTTTTTTGTATTAATTTTATTATAAATTGTAAAGCCGCTTTGTCTTCACATAGGTATAATTTGGAATCAAAATATAATTACAGTCACTAAAAAAATGGTTGTTGGTGGAATTGAAAAAAAAAATAGCTTTCGACCAGTAAAATAATTTCCAAAATCAAACACACAATATGACATTAATAAAGATGGATATGCTAAAACCATCATTTTTTTTTCTAAGGTGGTAAAATCATCAAATGAGTCCTCCCGAAACACGACGCGCCACCGACCCGGGCTTGGTCCTTGGTCAGACGGCGAGCTACCCATCACTCACCGTCCGCAAGCCCGCTCCGCCGCTGTGCCCTCTGCTAATCAGAGGGACACGCGTTGGAGCGTCCACACGACAGGCTATTCGCATAAGGGCAAAGAGACCACTTAGGCACACAGTGCCTAAGGAAGAGTTTTTGCCCGCATCCCAGGGTGCACCGGCCCGAAAAACTGGTCTGCCCCCCGGACGTATCCGAGAAGGAACTCCAGTCCACGGGCGCTCGTGGAGGTTTCCTGTCATAGCACCCCATGCTAAAACCTCTTAGCCTCAATAAAGTCTAGAAACTTTACTATGAAACCTAAGACCTATTTACAATAAAAATTTATTTGATTTTGATTCTCACTCTCTCTCAAAACTAAGCGACACTGAATTTCAATGCCTAAAGAAGTGCTGAATGTTAGAATTTTAACAGAATTTGTGTAGTAAGGTGAAAATATGCATACAAATATCGACATTAAAATCGCTACTTTCGTCCCTTATGTTGTGTGGTCCTTTTTCGTTCATTATAATTCTCTGTGAGAGGGAGTGAGCGCAATTAAAATTCGAGGTTTTGAATGGCTGGTGAATTTTACGTAAGAATAATATCTTCGAATTCATAATTTTTATATTTATTGATAATATAAAAAGTTGCGATTACGTAGAATTCTCCAAAGAAACTGGTTGTGATCAGCTCATACAAAATAGTGTTCAGATTCAGAAGTGTTGTTATTTATTTAGCCTTACCCTTTTACTTTTTTGCGACTCCTGAGCAAAGGCCTTATTTAAATTATTAATTAAAAAAATAAATGACAAATGACTGGATGTTACAGTTCTTTAGGTGCAATTGCTGAGCGATTGGCTGCGTGTTATGAGTTCGATTTCCATTATTATTATCAGCTTATTGCCGTCCACTGTTGAACGTAAGCCTCCCCCAAAGAGCGCCAACCCTCCCAGTCCTGGGCAGTCCACATCAATCCGCTGCCAGCCACATTCGATCGATTTCCGATTTTATCGGAGTGCAGGAACAAAATGAAAAGATCTGGCTATCTGTGTGAGTTAAAAATTTAAATGTTTTTAAATGCACTCACGTTACAGGAGTAAGTCCTACTGCTAAGCAACGCCTATATTAAAAAAAACCTACAAAAAACCCATATTATGACGGCCAACATGTTACAGTATACTTGCGCAAATCCAGACTTCCGCAAATATACTGTACCATCCAACGTGTGTGGGTAAGACACTTGTACCTACTCTAAATGTCACTGTCCTGTGTTTGTGCAAGTCTAGATTTTCACAATTACACTGGTACGTTTATGTACATATGGCCGGATTAACTTAAAAAAACACCTGGTTCATCTAAATTGCGAATGTAGTAGGAGGTACCCCCGCAACAATCTCCTAGATTGAAATCAACTCGACCTCTTCACCTCACGTTTCAAACTCGAAAGCTGTGAGAACCTTTCGACTTCTGAGCTCCTAGTACATCCATCTATTGATCACTTGAGTTATGTATTATGTAACATAGTATATGAGCATAAACCTTTTACCAAAGAGTTCAGTGTGTTCGCGGCTTTAACTTGAGAAACATGATTCGTGTGCTCTGTCTACTTTATTTTGGATTTAATGTGAGTAAATTGGACATTTTGTAATTAATATGTATCGAGTAATTATGTAGTTAAATTTTAATGATGAATGATGATGATTCCTGATTTAATTAAATGTGTTGACTTGTTTTGATCTGGTACTTAGTGTTTTGTACTTAGTTTACATTTTTTTTTCAATAGTAAGTGGATTCAATTACTTATAATAAAAACAAAATGTATAATAGTTAGGTGATGATAAGCGTTAGCAATTTAACATAGTTTTCATGCTAGGTGATGATGATGATTGATTCATTATTTTACACTGTTTTATTAATTTATTACTTTTCTCTGCACACTGTAGTAACATTTGAATTATTACTGTGATTTTAAAAAAATCACAGTAACAAGTCAACATGAGCTTCTTTTATTTTATCCAATTATATTCCAAAATCTAATGAAATTTTTGAAAAATTTAAGTTGAGTTTGTATAAATTACCGATTCGTCATCGTTATAAAATACATGGGATTTTTTTTTGTATTCATTAGACTTCTCTATTTTCATAAAATAAGAACCGAACATAATTTTTATTACAAACTAGATATATTCGAGTGCTAACTAAGCTTATAATGGAGCTTTCATCATGTGGACTGAAGACAAAAAAATACCCCTTTGTTAGTGAACATAAACTAATTTCTGGAAGAAAATACTTACTTAGTATTGCTACAGCCAAATTTGTATTTTGTATTCTGATTAACCTATTGGAATCTTCTAAAGAAAATTTTAATTAAGGAGTCCGTAAATCTGTCCGTTATTGAAAGCTTGAAAGAAACCGCTCTCATTTATTTTTAGTGTCAATTATTTTGTGTCTTGAGTTGCTATATCTGGTAATTAATATTTATTTAATTCAATTTAAATTTGTGCCAACCGTGACATGTTTGAAAGTTTGTCTTGTTTTATATTTTGTTGTTTTTTTTCTCGATCGTAGTATGAGAATCCCACTACAAATTACGTTCATAATATTATGTTTTTTCGGTCATCAAATTAAAATTAGTTCAGAAATATGGCTTAGCATCAGTCTGTCGATGGGTGACCATCTGTCATGGCGAGTTTCCTCCGTGCCTCGAAAAACACGTAAAGCCGTTGGTCCCGGCTGTCATCAGTAGATCTTTGACAGTCATTACCAAAAATCAGAAGCTCTAAAAGTCTGACAAACAGTCTTACCATGGGGTATCGTGTGGAGGTCCGATAGGCAGTCGTTCCATGTAAAATAGTGATATCCAGCTGTATCTGGTTCGATTAGAAGTCGACCCCAATATAGTTGGGAAAAGTCTAGGCAGATGATGAATACTGTAAGATACGAAGGTTTGAAAATGTATTCGTTTAGTGCCCGCCAAACTTTATACTTATAAAAAAGTTAATTTTTGAAGTGAAAACTTCTTTAGCGGCGTTGTACACTTTTTCTGTAATGGGTAAAAAATTTAAAACTCGCGTCAGGGTCACGTGACCAAAACTCGCGTCAGGGTCACGTGACCCTGATCGAAAATGAGTAAGACGTCATTCAAATTAAAAATAAAACATAGTAACAAAAAAGTTTTCACTTCTACCGGCACTCCTGGAGTGCAACCTTTTTTTTTTCAATAGGCTTACGATTTTAGCACCGCATTCGAGTTAAGCCTCGCCCTTCAAAGCACGATTATGTATGAACCTAGGGCCTCAATACACTTAGTACTTACTAATAAACTCCTTCCTTTCAAAATTTGCAAATTCTTTTAAGTTTTTTGGTCTCGAAGATTTAAAATGGAAAGTTCAACAAAATCATTGACGTCAGAGTTGACTTTGTTAGATAAGCAAATGGTAATACTTTACAATGCCACAGGCGACGTTTGATAAATGCTTAATTGAAATAAGAAGGACTTAGATAACTGAATTATGTAATTATTGGGTGTTGCCAGCAAATGCGTTTCCTTGTAACACGAAAATAATCTCACGGTAAATTGTAAAAATTCAAAAAAAAAAAAAGGATTTTTCATACTGATGGGCTCGATCAATTTCTCATTTTGTATGAAAAATCTTTTTTTTTTTCCAAAATTTTTAGAACAAACATTGACCAGTAACATAATTAGGCTGAGTTACCCCACGAGAGGTTTTGCGCTATTAACCCTTAACCACCTGACGTCGGTCTCAGAGACTCTGGCGATTTTATTTTCAAAATAAATCTGTTGCTATGCGCACGGTGCAACCGTGCATCCCTGTACTTTTTCCCCTTCCCCGGCAGTATGCGCCACAAGCTTGGCAGCTCCAGACTTGCGCACAGATTTGAATTATAGGTAATTATATTTTGTGTGCGGTCTGAGTGACCGACGTCAGGTTGTTATGTTATTATTACTACATAGTATTTATTTTATTGTCGGCTCATAATGGCTGAAGCAAATATATTACGATGGCTACAGACTCTGAAAATCATCTCAGTGTACCAGAACTTCGTTATTGATGGCAACTGTCAGTCAGATTCAGAAGCTAAAGGTGACGAGGCTAAATTTTACCGAAAAACAAATCTGACAATCATCAAAAAATTTGAAAAACGGAAGGCATGTTCAACATGCGACCCTAAAAAGAACCGTTAAACAGCTTTGTTTCGTATGTAAAATCCAATTTACTCTCTCGATCTCATATATCCAAAGTTCCTTCTTTTTTCTAAAATTTCATGTGTTTACTTTATGTCTTGATTTAGTATAAGTAAATCAAGACTTTTAATTGTTTAAAAACTTAAAATTTATAAAAAATGTAATAAAGATATATATTTGACTTTCATTTAAAATAATATATAAATAAAAATTAATTAAACAAAGGAAATACGCAAGCGGTCTCTGTGACCGACGTCAGGTGGTAGTGTAACTGAAAAACACGTCAGGTGGCTAAGGGTTAACGTTACACGTTGTATACATTTCTGCATATCTGAAAACGTATAAGTACTATTGAAATAAATCTGGATTTCTCGATTCTGTGTTTTATAATATACATAATTGTAAGTATTAGCTAGGATTTAATTATCCTAGCTAATACTTGTAGGTAGCTAGGTAGGTCTAGTCTGAGGATATTTCCATAATGATTGCTGTGATGTGTTTTGTTGTGATGTTGATAGCTAAGCCTTGATGAAGCATTTACAGACATTAATGTGCCTCCGGAAAACATACAGCATTGTTTATGAAGAAGCAGTGTATACTTAGTCTTATTTGCGCGGTCAATAGTACGGATACTTTAGTTTCAACCGAGAATACTAGATGGCGTAACTATCGCCAACGTTGTCTTTACTCTATGCCAGCTAGGACGCGGTAACCGCTGTCACTTTTAAAATTCATAGCGTTGTGTACTTTCGTCGCGTGCGGTCGAAATCTAAAAATATTTGGTTAATCCTATAACCTTTTTTAAATATTATCTACAATTGTGCTAGAAAAATTAGTGCTGCATTCGTTTCTGATTGTATTTTCAATCTTAACCTTAAAATAACGATTTATTCGTTATGAATTCCGTGCCGAGTGACGAACCCGATGAGGCCATCGCCGGGGCCAATCGGTCGATCGTTTCAAACTCACCACCTTCCGAGAGGGATCGAGAACAAGAAAAGGAGGATTCCACGTGCGCTAGCAGCTCATCAGACAGCGAAGCCGAACGAGAGGAACCTCCACGCAAGAAACGAAAGCGGAATTCACAGGTAACCGTCGATCCTCGGATCGACGCGTTATACAACCAGGTCAGTTTTCTTACAAATTTTATAATGCACCAGCAATACGTGCCAAATACGAATGCAAGCACAAGTGACGTGTACGAGCAACCACGTGTTCACAACAACGATTTTTTGACCAATCCATCAACAGAAACCCCTAGGTCATTAGATTTGGGCGCTTGTAAAACCGGTTTTGATGAGAAAAAAATCCTTAAATCGGCTGACGAAAAACGGTTACGTCAGTTAATAAGTTTACAACATTTTAATACACCCACGTGGCAGCATATCCGATACAAGAAAGCATTGGTAGAAATGCTGGCGTATCCGGGATTTTGCAATTTAAAAATTAACGACGAGCTGTGCTGTTTGAACAAAGGAAAAGATTTCTTGGCCTCAACCGAGGAAATTATGGCTGCAACCACTAACGCCTTGTTACTTCAAAGAGAACTTTTACAATCCGGTTTACAGAATGTCATTGATTGGGCCCATAATAACCCGGCCGAGTTAAAATCTGATAATCTTTTCACTAAAATTTCTGAAACATTCGGTAGTGAATCGCCGTCATATAAATTGTCCGAACAAACCTTACAAATTATTTGCGGTAAAAGGGCGGAATGTATTGAAACTAGACGTAAAAGAATAATTTTAGAGATTTCGGATAAAAGGATTCAAGCTGCGCTTAGTAATATACCTCCAAGTGAGGAGTTTTTATTCGACAAGACAAAACTTGTGTCTCTTATCCAGTCCCTCGGAGGGCCTCATTTTTGGTTATCACCACAACAAGCTTCCAAAACTAGGGACCAACCTAAAACAACATACAAGGAGCCTGCGCCGTCTACCTCCAAAAACAGACCCCAGATACAAAATAATAAAAATAATTTTCGGGATAAAAAATATCAAACAAAACCAACGTACAAAGGAAAAAGTGACGGTTACAAACAAACAAAAAATTATTCATTTCGAAACAAAAACGGAAAAACGTGACTATCCAACACATTTCAGGGGGGGTTGTTTAAATTCGTTCAGAAACCGTTGGCAGGCACTTCATGCAAACAAATTTATAATTTCGGCAATTTCGGGTTTTCGAATTCCATTTTACAAAAAACCTCCTCTGATAAAGCCAACAAGAAGGATTATGACCCAATATGCAACCAAGCCATCCCCTGGAATGTCCCAAATAATCAAAGACCTGCTAGATCAAAGGGTATTGCGGCTGGTTCGCAAGAAAACACCCAGTTTTATTTCCAAAATGTTTCTGCGGAAGAAAAGCGACGGATCGATGCGTCCAATTTTCGACCTTCGAGAACTGAACAAGTTCATAAAAACAAAACGTTTTCGACTGATTTCTCACGCTTCGGTCCCGGATTTTCTTCAGCCTGGAGACTGGATGACAAAAATAGACATATCCCAGGCTTATTTTCATTTGAGGGCAGCGACATCTCATCGACCTTTCTTGAGAATCAGTTACAAAGACCACTTATACGAGATGACGTGTTTACCATTCGGCCTAGCTTCAGCGCCACACCTTTTTTCTTCTGTAACATGCTGGGTCGCGGAGACCTTGCGTGTGAAGGGATGTCGAGTGCTAGTCTATCTAGACGATTTCCTTCTGGTCAATCAAGACCAATCCAAGTTATGTCTTCAGGCTGCGGAAGCCGTGAGGCACTTGGAACATCTGGGCTGGCAAATCAACCGCCAAAAATCTGTTTTGATACCCACTCAGGACTTGGAGTACCTCGGCATACGTTGGCAAACAGCGTTAAATTCAATGTCTCTACCGATAAACAGACGACAGAGAATAACCGACTCGCTAGACCATTCGTTGCGAAAAGACCAAATCAGCCTTCGGGAACTACAAAGTTTGCTGGGCCAGTTAAACTTCGCCAACTTTGTCATACCCCGGGGAAGACTACACTGTCGGAAAATGCAAATCTTTTTGCGAAACTTCGACAAAACCCGACCTCGGCAAAGAAAGCTGTTGCCTCAAGCTGTGTATCAAGAGATGAAGTGGTGGCGCGGAGCCACAAGCCACACATCACCGATACACAAAAAGCCTGCCACCCATTTTCTAGCGACAGACGCTTCGGATTGGGGTTGGGGTGCTCACATAGACGGGCAGCTAATGTCGGGTACATGGACAAATCTCCAAAAAAGATGGCACTGCAACAAAAAGGAACTATATGTAGTAATAGCGGCGATCAAAATGAATGTGAAGACGTTGCAAAAGTCTCACGTTCTGATCCAATCGGACAACCGAACTCTGATCGCATATATCCGGAAAGAGGGCGGAACCAGATCGTTAGGGTTACTAGCCCTAACCTTCAAACTGCTTCATCTTACGGACAAGTTCAATATAACCCTGTCAGCCCATTATCTACCCGGGAGATACAATATAATAGCAGACAGGCTCTCCCGGGGAAAACCGCCGGCAGAATGGCATCTTCTACCTCGAGCAACAGCGGAAGTCTTTCGGAAGTGGGGGCTTCCAGAAATAGACTTGTTTGCGACGCAAGAAACCGCGGTAGTAAAAAACTACGTAACTCTAAACTGCAGAGATCAATCAGCAAATTATATAGATGCCTTCAGCAGGCCATGGAACCATCGGCTAGCGTGGATATTTCCTCCTCCCAGCCTACTACCCAGAGTTCTGGCACACCTGAACAATGCAACAGGCACTTACTTGATTGTGGCTCCAGAGTGGCCTCGAGCGTTCTGGCTCCAAGACCTGAAATCCAGAGCTCTAGATCACCCACACGTGCTTCTGAACCTATCAGAGACGATGATAGATGTGACAACATCACAACCTCCCCCACAGATACAAACATTGACCCTGAAAGTTTGGAAAATTGGGGGTGGGGTGCCCAAATAAAAGACTGGTCCACACAAGAAAAAGAACTACTAAAGAAGAGCTGGCGACGCTCAACTTTGTCAACCTATTTGTCACCACTTAGACGATGGTTGAGATGGTGCTCCGACTCGCAAGTAAACCCAAAATCTCCTCAACCTGCTGACATCGCAAAATTCTTAATATTTCTCTTTCTAAAAGAGAATTTGGCCTATAGTACCATTCTTGTCCACAAATCGGCAGTTTTAACTTTCTGTGGCCCTCACGTGGAACAACAAACTTTTTCTAATTTTATAATAAAACATACCCTTAACCCTTAACCACCTAACATACGTCTCACAGACCCTGTTAGGTTTAAAATCGTGAATATTTTTGCGAGGAAGTGTCGTACCACCTTGTTCCTTCCTATACCTTTTCCCAGCGTCCCTCAATACTGTGCAACGGCTTGTCGGGGTTGAACGGTTGCGCGTTTGCCTCAGGTGAGCAAATAAATACAAGCTGGGGTCTGAGAGACGTATGTTAGGTGGTTACGTGATTATTGTAAATTGTGTATTTCTTTATTATTTTAGTTATAATAGTACTTAGACAGTCCGTTATTAAGAGCTGGTTTTAAAAAGAATTATCACATGACGATAATATACCAAACGACCAATATAATGATGCGGAGAATGTTGATACAAACCACGTTCTGGAAGAAAGTTGCGCGTTTGATCCCGAATGCGAATGGCCAGATACAGTTCAACTAAACACTATAACACAGTGACATTCCTTCATATAGTGTTGATCAAGTGTTTTTAACTGAGGGTGATGTGCCGTTGGAGGAAAATCGGACAAAAAGAAGTAAAGATATTTTATAATCGCTTTCGTTGGTCATCAGCCTCGACCTCTTCGCGATCGCAAACTTTATAACACAATATAGTGGAGGAAAGAGAGGGTATAAATACACCATACTGTAATGAGCTGAATGCATATGGCACGTCGTGAAAGTAATGTGTTTCACCGTAAGATACGTGTCGGTATACAACGTATCCTCCAGAACAACGTGAACCCTCTAGCAGTTGTCCCAGGCACCAGCAGTGCTGAAGAGCGATTGATAATTCATAAAAACAGTAGGTATTACTTGCCAGTGTACTAAGAAACGCAAGAAATACATGTGTTTCGAATGAAAACCGCTAATTCTTCTTGAATGCTCAAATAAGATGCATTTTCGATGTCATGAAAATATATAAGTTTACAGTCTGCAATTTTGTTTAATTTATTATTTTAATGAGAATTTATATTTTTTTCCATGTTCCTCGTTGATTTAATATTATAAAAAAAATTATAAGAATTTTCATTTGTTGAAAATATTTTTTGCAGATCTCAACTTCCAAACGTATTAGTAAGTAAGCCTAAAATAGGAGCTTGCAACAATGATTGGGTGATAAAAATATAAAATGTTGAATTTCATGTGCCTTTTGTTTCTAATATTAGAGTTTAATAATGTTCAAAATAGATTATTTACTAAAAACAATACCGTTCCTTAATATTTTTAACAACAGTGAATTATTTAACTCGGGGGTCCCACAGACGTATGTTAGGTGGTTGTGTGACAATAATGTGTGCTAGGTAGTCAAGGGTTAAGGCAATAGGAGTAGCTAAACCAAACGAAGTACGGCCATCAATCACGTGGGATCCACGTATTGTACTAAATTGGTTGTCATTAAATGCACCTAAAGATACATTGTTCGATTTAGCACGTAGAACAGCCACAGTTTTATTGCTAGCATCAGGCCGTAGGGTTCACGACCTAACCTTGCTGAAAATTTCAAATGACAGCTTCCTAGATGATGGCGATAATATCTATTTAATACCTGCGTTTGGTTCTAAAACGGATACGCACTATTATCGTCAGTCAGCATGGAAACTGTCGAAACACGATGATAAAAATATTTGCCCTGTCACCTTAGTTAGGCTTTTTATTGAAAAAACTGCTGCAAAAAGATCTCAAGACCTAAAAAATCTTTTTATCACTGTAGGACATAGCACAAAAGCTGCTTCGCGGACTGTAATTGGAAACTGGGTACGCACAGTTCTCAAAGACAGCGGCATTAATGCATCTCCGGGAAGCTGTAGGTCCGCAGTAGCTTCCTTAAATTGGCTAGATAACCAACCGATTGACGATATTTTGTCACGGGGTAATTGGAAATCATCCAATACCTTTTTTAATCATTACTGTCGTGAAATAGAAGTCCCTAAGGACAGTCGTAATTCATTTTTCAATACGTTTACTTCTAAATAAATAATAAGGAAAATGATTGTCTTGATTAATTATTTGTAAACAATCATTATTTATAGATCATCAGCAATATATTTCCAGAGAATTTGATTAATTTATATAGCATTTAAATAATGATTGTCCTAACATTTATCTGTTTAGATTAGATATAATAATATTATAATTGTCTTAGACAAATTAATAAATGATTACTACTTTATACACTTTACACTCAGCATAAACATTTGTTATTCATCATAGCGTTGTGTTTTACATCTAATATTCACCAGCAGATAACAAACACGTCTTCATAAACAATGCTGTATGTTTTCCGGAGGCACATTAATATAGCGGTTTTACATAAAAATAAAACCGATATTATGTGCCGAGAGGGAAAACATACAGCATTGTGGGAAGTTCTTCCTGGTGAAGACTATGAATTTTAAAAGTGACAGCGGTTACCGCGTCCTAGCTGGCATAGAGTAAAGACAACGTTGGCGATAGTTACGCCATCTAGTATTCTCGGTTGAAACTAAAGTATCCGTACTATTGACCGCGCAAATAAGACTAAGTATACACTGCTTCTTCATAAACAATGCTGTATGTTTTCCCTCTCGGCACATAATATCGGTTTTATTTTTATGTAAAACCGCTATATTATTTGCATTGTAGAGAAGCCATAAACTGCTTGACTTATTAATCATTGGCGTAGCGAGACCGAATCTAGGACAGGTAAGACAGGTCTGCGAGGCCCTTTATCTTTCAGGACGAAAAATATGACTTACCCCCGCTGCTTGTGGGAGGCCCCCTTGTTGTAAGATGATTTGATTCCTCCAAGTCATCAACAACAAATGTCTTTCATGTTTTTACTGACTGGTTTTGAACTTGTGATCGACTTTGTCTAGATTTTTTCTGTTTTTTTTTTCTCTGAACGCAAGCCCTTTCAGGTGCGAGGCTTGGGGCTGTCTGCTTTGCCCCAGCCTAGCTACGCCACTGTTATTAATTAATGCAGTTTAATTTTCATCTTACACCACCTACTTTGTCACTTTTGTGTAATAAGGGTGCTTGTACAAATGTACACGGCCCATGTAACCCTCGCAACTAAACGTGCGGTTTACCCGCGCGAGTAACATGGTAGAGCTACTCGCGGGGTGCTTGTACACGGCGCATGTAGCTTGATCATGTTGAGACACTTGCGCGGGTTGGCGGTTGGCGGCAGTTTAGTTTAGTTTGTTTTAGAAATGTAGAGCAGCTGCTGCACGCACCAATAAGTTGTTCGACTTAAAAAAACTAATTAGTGCGCTTTGCGAATTTTGATGCGTAATTTTATTATATCTTTGTAAATAAGCATTAATTCAGCAAAAGAAAAACTTGTTCCCATAACTCAACGAATTGCTAGGAACAGCTGTTTTATTTTCGCCGTTTCAAGGTTTTGTTTACTTTGCAGTAAAAGTGGACAAACAAAAGTACAATGACCCTTGATGACGTTTTTTTATACTCAGATGACGTAGTAGTTGTGGTAGAAGCAAGACTGGTTCTCGTCTGCAGCAACCAGTTTGTTCTAGCAACCCTTATAAAGTATAGTTTTTTTCTAAACCTATTATAAGATGGATTCTTGGGATATATAAAAAGACTCGCACATAACTAATAATGACGACATTTATTTGTAATAAGTGGTAAAATTATGTAGACGTTTTGAAATTATTAACATCGAGTCACAGAGGAAGCGACTTACACGTTTAAGGTCTTCGCACATTATAACAACTCCACGCCAACGCGGCAGCAACTCTACTCACACTCTCGATGAGTATAGTCAACTAGTTGATCCACCCAATGGTCACTAGTGGACAACGCGGTGTCAAGGAGTGGCCAACGCGGTGCCAACGAGTGGGTTATTCAACAGACAACTCGTCTAACCTCAGTTTTCCCGTCACGCGTCAGTCGCAAACGCATAGTCGTTACGTGGACAACGTGTGGTCGTTGCGTGGACGACGTATGGTCATTGCGTGACAAACGTGTCGGGGTTGACCTCTAGTGTACGATGCGTAGGCCACTCGTTGTACACTACTTTATAAGGTCTTCGCACATTATAACAACTCCACGCCAACGCGGCAGCAACTCTACTCACACTCTCGATGAGTAGTCAACTAGTTGATCCACCCAATGGTCACTAGTGGACAACGCGGTGTCAACGAGTGGCCAACGCGGTGCCAACGAGTGGGTTATTCAACAGACAACTCGTCTAACCTCAGTTTTCCCGTCACGCGTCAGTCGCAAACGCATAGTCGTTACGTGGACAACGTGTGGTCGTTGCGTGGACGACGTATGGTCATTGCGTGACAAACGTGTCGGGGTTGACCTCTAGTGTACGATGCGTAGGCCACTCGTTGTACACTACTTTATAATCATTTTTTGAAATTGAACCTTGAACATATGATACAGGGCTTAAATTTCAATGTCTAGCATAGAGTCGAGTCGCCGTTGAGTTGTTATAATGTGCGAAGACCCATAATCATTTTTTGAAATTGAACCTTGAACATATGATACAGGGCTTAAATTTCAATGTCTAGCATAGAGTCGAGTCGCCGGTGAGTTGTTTAAAGGTCTTCGCACATTATAACAACTCCACGCCAACGCGGCAGCAACTCTACTCACACTCTCGATGAGTAGTCAACTAGTTGATCCACCCAATGGTCACTAGTGGACAACGCGGTGTCAAGGAGTGGCCAACGCGGTGCCAACGAGTGGGTTATTCAACAGACAACTCGTCTAACCTCAGTTTTCGGTTAAATTTTGTCCAAAGAAGTCGTGTTGCTTATGAAATGGCTGGCAAATGGTTGCCCGTCACGCGTCAGTCGCAAACGCATAGTCGTTACGTGGACAACGTGTGGTCGTTGCGTGGACGACGTATGGTCATTGCGTGACAAACGTGTCGGGGTTGACCTCTAGTGTACGATGCGTAGGCCACTCGTTGTACACTACTTTATAATCATTTTTTGAAATTGAACCTTGAACATATGATACAGGGCTTAAATTTCAATGTCTAGCATAGAGTCGAGTCGCCGGTGAGTTGTTATAATGTGCGAAGACCTATAATGTGCGAACACCTTTAACGTACAAAAATTCAGAACAAGTGATTTTTTTCCGAGATTTTTTTTATCTTAAAACTACCAGCGCACCACTAAGCTTATGGCGGTAAGCGTAACTACCTATCTTAAATTGTATTCTGCATTGACAATTTACTGCCATGTTTCGGGAATGTTCATTTTTTGAAAAACACGTCGCTAATCAAAAACAATCGCACGATACGATTCTCGTAGCTAAAGAAATATGTGGCTAAAGTGTACTTGCCTTGATCTGTTAGTGGAGGAGTGTCCAACACACATCCATCTACTAGCGGTCCATCTCGGGCCGGACACGCCAAACTACCTGTAGCCTACGGTGACGTCTGAGCGATTCCACTGACGATGGCAGGCCTTACCAGGGTTTAAAGGGGGCCTTCTCAGAGTGCAAAAGCCTACCGTGACCCCGGAACGTAAAGGGCTATTGAAGGACACAGTGTAGAAGTCTGACTGTCTCCCGTGCCCTGGGATGACTCATATTTTGATCATCTTAACATCCTTAAAAGAAAAAAAAGCTGCACCAGGGCCACCTGCCTCACTACTGTACTAATGAATTGGTTACTCCAATATTCTTTGATCCAGGCCTTCAATCCAGTCATTTTAAGAAAAATCTTAAAACTTACATTTCATTTTTTCGATTTTCAGGTAGCGTCAGCTGCACAGGTGCCTTGCATAGAACTGAATGATGGAAACAGAATACCTATGCTTGCTTTGGGGACCGGCAGAGGCACAGCTAAAGAGGTACTTGGTTTTACATTTCAAATTTTAGACTAATTTTCGGCAAAATATACATAAAACTGGAATAAATAATATAATCACTGGGCTATTACCCAACTTGACCCTGATGGGGTCAAGGTCGACTGAGTTGGGTGATATAATAATTATATGGATTAGGACTTTTAAGATAATATTTTAATCATAAAAAACCGGTTGAGTGTGATTTTAACACACATTGCACTGCCCTCTGCTTCACCCTTTACGGATTCTAGACGTGATGTGTTATGCTATGTTATTTATGTAACTGCTTATATAAATTAAACATCTGTCTAGTCCCTCAGTTAGAATATTGAAAAATAATGGACACTTTTTTTTTTTTAATCAATGAATGAGTCATGACAAAGATAAAACGCTTTAAAATTCGAGAACTTGGGCTTGTGACGTCATAACGCTTGTAAAATTGTACCGGCTGAGTAACGTTTAGTCATTTTTAGAAGCGTTAATTGTATCGTCACGGTTCACGTAACAAAAGAAAAAAGATGGGTCTAACATGGTACTATAATCTTCATTTCGGACATTTTTTTTTTTTTAATAAAATGGCCTATTGACATTTTCAGTAAAAGGTCTTAGATGTACAAATCAAATCGTGACCTCAAGACATTCTTAATTCGTTGTGGCATTTAGTTCATGCAATTTTGTTTGTTGAAATCTGCACTTTGTTGTACACTACATTATGTACACCAATTACTGTGGTTTTAGGTCGATTTTGTGACTTACGACCCTAGTTTTGAGATGTTTTTCGATTAACAAATTCTTGCACGTTTGGAAGTACCAAATTGGTTTGTACCTATATAAGCATGTCGAATTGTGAGATGAGCAGTGGTAGCTTAGTTGTAACGACCTCGATTTACGAGATACGATGCAATCTTAATTCAAAGAAGTTTTTAAACCTTTTGCATTTTTAGGAAAACTGGCCTGTTTTCAAAGTAATTCGGTAACCAAATATAGATTAAATTATTGTTAAACAGTATTTGACCATCAGTACCCTTAGCACGAGTTTTTACTCTTTTACTTTCCAGCGTCTTTCCAGTATTACAGCGTTTATTGTATGGAAAAATGGAAGAGCCTCTCGTGTGCGAAGAAGGAACTAATTTTTTCCTTGAAAATTGACACTTTGAACTTGTCAAAGTTCCAGTTTACTTTACGTCTCAAATACTGAAAATTCGTGCTAAGGATACTGTATTTTTTTCCTTTTTCTACTACCATATTATTAAAGTTCAAATGATTCCTTTAAATTTTCAGTCAGAGACGCTGGATTACGTCCGCAACGCAGTGTTCTGGGCTCTAGAAGCTGGGTACAGACACATAGACACTGCAGCAGCATACGATGATGAGGAACAAGTCGGCCAGGGTATAGCAGACGCTATAGCCAAGGGAATAGTGTCCAGGGAAAATGTGTTTGTTACAACGAAGGTTTGTAAATTTTTCAGCCTTATTGCAAGAAGTTAAAAGACAGTTGAACACTTGTCTTAAAAAAGTGTGACTGCAAAACGAACCTTATAGGTAGGTAATTAATGTAAGTATCAACGTTAAACTCCGATACTTCTTAAGACAACTGTTCAACAGACTCTTAACTTTACTGCTTTGTAGTAAGACGCTAAAGTATTAGGACAAGCGTAGCGTATTAGGGCCTCGAGAATGTTTAAGAAATTACCGCGGAAACTTGAACGCAAATGAAAGAGCAGGCTGCCTTTTTAACCGACTTCAAAAAAAGGAGGAGGTTATCAATTCGACTGTATTTTTTTTTTTTTTTTTTTATGTTTGTTACCTCATAACCTGCGACTGGGTGAACCGATTTTCATGATTATTTTTTCATTCGAAAGCTGGTGCTTCCCGTGTGGTCCCATTGTCACCATTTCAGGATCTGATGATTGGATCTTGGAGAAATCGAGGGCAACCCTCAAATTTTATAGGCTGACACATAGTTTTTCGCAAATCTTATGAAGTAATTCAAGTACTTGCGTATGGAAATCATCATCTCATGTAGCTGAGCTGATGATGGAAGGTACAACTCCTCAAGTAAGAAAATTATGTTTGTGTTCGCATATCTCCGGAACTACAAGTCCGATTTAAGTAATTCTTTTTTTGTTGTACTAGGTATCGTTCAACTTAGGGAATAGGTACTGCAAGTTTCATCAAAATCGGTTCAGCAGTTTTTGAGATAGGGAATGAATGAAAGAGATGTTAACGATGTTATTACCGGTGGTGCTACGGATTACAAAATTCTAGTGCACATGTAAGAAAATGATTTATTTGACAAGAATTTTGGTTGAATATTTAAACTAAAAAAGGATAAAATAAAAACTTTTTCAAATAAAAACTTTTTCTAAAAAAAATGTGACCGCCTTCAAAAACAACCACAAAAAAGGGTAAAATAACCTACAAAACTTTTCTTTCGGAAGTCGGTGACTTTTTTTTATTAATTTCATTGTCTTTTTTGCCACCAACTTCCGAAAGAAAAGTTTTGTAGGTTATTTTACCCTTTTTTGTGGTTGTTTTTGAAGGCGGTCACATTTTTTTTAGAAAAAGTTTTTATCTGTTAGTCTAGTCTTGCAGTGCCTTCCGCTCCACCCGGAATGGAAAGACTTATTTGATGTTTTTCAGTCCCAAAGAACTGGTTTATACAGTTTTCATATCATCCTTATTCATAGAAACCCACCACGTCTCTGTAAAGGTTTGATAAGCTAAATCTAATCAGACCTAATCCTTCCGGGCCGAGGCCGCGCGACTGTCTCGTCAGGTAACCGTGACCCTGGAACGTAAAGGGCTATTGAAAGATCACCGTGGAGTTTAGTCAGTAGAATCAAATCTTTTGACAATCCCTCTCGACGGACTAGGACGATTTTACCACGATAAAAAAATAATCGACCTTATATTCAAAAACTTTATTTATCTCTCTTTCAGCTGTGGAACGACAAGCACGCTCGTGATCAAGTGGTGCCAGCTCTCAAGGAGTCCCTCGCTAGGCTCGGGCTCGATTACGTCGATTTATTCCTCATACATTTCCCTATTGCAATGAAGGTAAGGTTTATAATATTCTTTTTATAGAATACAGTTTTTTGCCTAGAGATAACATACGTAAAGTAATAGTAAGTAGTAGGTATAATAGTCAATAAGTACATAAAAATAAGATATTACATTGTAAAAGAGGATCTCTATGTACAGAGTTCAGGTTAACCGTTCCAAATCTGACAAAATTTACAAATCAAAAGTTTATCTTCCTCTAATGTGATAAGGTTGAAAATCTATTGAAAATTTGATATATTGAGGTAGGTTGATCTGGCGTATGTATGTACATTCTGCCTGAAAAGGTAAGACTGCTGATGATACCAAACTTACTGATATTTCATTTAATTGCTTGGAAAAGGCCCCATGACTTGTTTGCACGATCCAGGGTAGTAGACCACTGATCGTTGCTTTTGTCTAGCTCATCCCACCATCTTCTACGAGGTCTGCTGCGACGCCTTCTGACTGTGTGAGCGCTCCAAAGTGGTTATTTTGGCCCACAACTCAAAAAAAATACATTTAAACTAAGACAACAAACATAATACTAAAAAATGTATCATTACTACATTTTTAGTGTATGTAGTAATGAAAATGTATCATTACTCATTTTTTACCCTCCTTTGCGTCGCGCAGTCGGGTAAAAATATCTATGTTAAGGCTCTCATATTTTGCAAAATCGACGTCCGATGAGCGGGGAAAGTTTGACGATTTCCCCGCCACCAGCGCCACTGTCGCGAAATTATTGAAAACCTAAGTTTTATGTATTTCATTTCTAAAACTTCAATATTTCATACAGTGTTCCCTTCACGCAAAATAAATTTATTACTCTAGTAGAAATATTTTATCACAAGGATGTCAATGCATTTACGAATACAAAATGATATAAATACCTGTTGATGCAAACAAATATTTTATAAATGTATTCGTCCATTCACAGACCTAAATATATTTTATAACATTTTGACACAGATTTTGATGTCCCCAGATAACAAAAAAAAAACTACTATTTTTTAGAAAATTTATGAGCATTGGCATACTGTGCCAAAATGACAATACCCAATTATCTATAATGCCCCAAACACACGAGCGGAGCGTTTTATTAACATGCGTTCACATTTTCACAAAGCGGGACGCCCTTCACCATCTGGTGGTGTGTACCAGTACACATTTTACGAATAAAACATTTACTGATTTGAATTTAAAAACATATTTTTTATCTCTTTTATCATCAATTCATCATCATCATGATCATACGATGTTTTGTGTATAATTTAAGAACAATTTTTTCACTGATGCATGGAAAAACATTATCAAAATTAGAACTTCGATAAATAAATGTTTATTAAAAAAAACTACAAAGAATATGGAATTTATATTATTCTAATTCTATTATGCATTTAAATTACAACACCAAATTATTCATAAAATGTGTTTAAAATATAAATTTTAAACACATTTTATTTTATTTTGTTGTTTATACCAGAGGCGGCCTTAGCCATTGCGAGGCCCCGGGCGGCAAGTCTTTGCGAGGCGAATGATGCGAAAGTAGGTTTGGTTGTCATGTTTGAGGACAAATGCTAAAGTTATACAATAAATGTAATTTGAGTTTTAAAACATCCGTGTTTGCGTAAAATGGAGTAGTTCTGATTTTTGCAGACTTTGTTTGCCTTTTTGGCGATTATTACCTTAAAGTTAAATTGAATGAGTTAAAAAGAAATTTGCTACAATATGAGACTAAAATGGTTTCTGTAGAGCCAAAAGCTTCCGATTTAGCGCTTTTCAAAAGTATCTCAAATCAACGTTTTTTTTACAACAAATTTGGCGGTATCTGATATCATGTCTTCAGTTGGAATGTTTTCCAACTTTATAACTTTTTTCGAAAAAGAACTTTGAAGGAGTTTAGGCCGCACTACGGTTAAACCGCTGTGGTTTTTAATGGCGAGAATTTGTGCCCCTAGAAAACTAATACAAGTGGCTGCACCGTGGTTTTTTCCCGCGACTGAGTTTAAAACCGTAATTTGCTACAAAATGCTCGCGGGTAAAAACCGCGGCACAAAACTGTTAATCAATAGAACTTAGTTGACGCGTACGCACTGGCGTTAACCGCGGGCTGTTTTTCGGTAGACCGCCATGCTTCCACCGAGTCGCGAGTTTGTTTTAAACTAACCAGAACATGAATTTATTAGGATGGTCTCTTAAGTTTTGATAATTCTTATGAAAGAAACTAAACCTAATAGTCTCCGAGAAAAATGCTCCCAACATTTTTTCATTTTTTCAAAAAGTCACAAACTAAGACATCCCAACTCTAATGTTTTGCGAAAAAAATATAAATATTGAAAAGCTCAACTCTGAAATTACTGGGTCTACACTACAGATAAAAATCGGTTCTCATATTGTAGCAAAAGACATCTTTGAAACCGCTCTGAAAAGTTTGTTATCAACAACTAGTCCTTTACGGTCATAAACGCAAAATTATCAAAATGAACGTTTTTTTTTTACAAAGTAACGTTCGGTGTATGAGGTCTCGAACTTTGATTATTCATTGGGCCCACTGGCGTACGTAGGTGCGTGGCTTTGCAGACCCTAGCTAGCCTGATGGGGCCTCGCGCTTAGAGATTTAATAAAATAAAATAGACAACGGCAATCTTAACTTTGTTACCTCTCAGTAAAGCAGTATAATTTAACTTCTACTACTATTTCTAACTGAGAACTGATAGAGCCAAAGCTGATGGCGCCGACGATCATAATTATTTAGGTCTAGCAATTCGGCTTCTCGCGCGAGGCCCCGTAGTTCACGTAGTTGCATGATAACTTGTTTACTTTTTAATTCTAACTGTGAACAGAAAGAGGCAAAGAGGCCTCGCAAAGCGATTTTTTCATCAAGTCATCAAAAAAAAAGAGGCCTCGCACACAGTGACCCACACGATTGGTTTAAAAAAAATCACAAATCCGCGCGATATTTTTCATCCTCCATCAAAAAAAGAGCATCGCAGATGGTTCTTGTCCTCCAAGATTCAGTCTCGCTACGTCACTGATTGAGCCAACATCATAAACAAGTCTGAACTACCGGATTAAACTAAACTAGCCGTACGTTCAGGTGACAAAATTATTGTACTAAATAAATACTTTTACAAAATTATAAATGTTGATTGACACTGAGATGATCAGAGATGGTAAATTTAAAAAAAACCGGCCAAGTGCGTGTCGGGCCACGCACAGTGTATGGTTCCGTAGTTGTCCATCAAAATACTTATGCGAACTAACTAAACTGATTCGCTGAATTTAATTTTAAAAAGAAGAATTTTCAAAATCGGTCCAGGAGTCTTTGAGAAATCGGGGAAAATACATAAGAAAAAAGATAACAACGAATTTAGAACCTCCTCCTTTTTTTGAATTTAGTTAAAAATAGTTGACGATAAAAACCTACCTATCCCCAAAAAACATACCTATAAAAGCTGTATTAAATAAAGTTGACAAACTTACATTTGCAGTTGTCTCCGATACATTTTGTTTAAGAAAATAAGATTCCAAGTACATTTTATAAGTTGGTCGACTATTACTCGTAAAGTTGTAAAGCCTACTTAGTCATGATAATTTTCTTTTAAACTTCGTTATATATACTACTATTGTGAATTTTTTCACACCCCCAAACATAACCGTTTAGCTGGTAGAGGGGGGGGACACTCGAATCGAGCAAAATTTAGCACTTTAAAGCTTAATATTTCACAAACAAATTTTTTTATCAAAAAATTCAAATTTTTTTAGTCAATGGAAACTATCATTATTTTTTAAAGGCCTATTTAATGATACCCCACACTATGGGGTAGGCGAGAAAAAAAAATCCTCACTTTACGTGTAAGTACTGGAGGTACCCTAAAAAAAAATATTTTACGAGATTTTATTTTACCACTTTTTCGGCACAACAAATCCGTATATTTACACCAAATTACAGTTCTCTAGTACTGTGCGTCTCTGAGCTAAACTGCGGACGGACGGACGGACGGACATGGCGAAACTATAAGGGTTCCTTGTTGACTACGGAACCCTAAAGAAATAGATGGTTTGACTTTTTCTAAAACTAAAATCTTATTTATTTTGCCGTTACGATTGTTGTAGCCTTAATGAGTAGCCTAACTACTCGTTAAGGCAATAACATAACTAATTAATTAATAAAAACCAAAAGTATTTAATTAATAAAAATTACTAGTTTTTCTTTTGCTTGGTCTGTTGCGCGAGGCCCCGGGCGGGTGCCCGGTTCGCCCCCCCCCTAAGGCCGCCACTGGTTTATACAACAAAATTGCAGGTTTTTTGTCCGATCGCCATAAAAAGACTTCTTAACGTTTCTGGCGGGAAATCAGAACAAGATGGAGAACTTTTGTTACTGCTGCACTTTAGCAGCTGGCTAAATGAAGTAAATGATGGTAGTGTCATCCTCTATTCGTTCTATTAGAGCAACCAAAATTATAAATTTCCCGCGAACGTGCCTTTCCCATTTTTTTGTAGGATAAAATATCACACTTCATGTAAAAATAAAATTGCTATTATTTAGAAAAACTATTACTAAATACAATATTAAAAAGAGTAATTTCTATGAAACTAATGCAGTGTCGTTTAGGCGATGCTAATTCCTAGTAAAACAGATTGTGGACGCGCCACAAAACTTGAATCACGATCACTATTTTTTTTAATTTACTAATTATTCTTTATATTCTAGACAAGTACGTCTAAATTCTTTAAAAAAAAAATCAATATTGTACATTTGGTCTTAGATAATTATGATTTTCAACCACGACGCAAAAAAAAATTAAATAGAGCGACAAACAACTTGTACTGAACACATGGTGAGACTGAGCAACAACCACCGATTTTTCATCGCATTCGCAGTACTTTGTGGCCAATCGCACAAGTGTTTTTTTCTGGGCATGGGAAATAGAAAAAAATGTATTCCCATATTGTATCTGTTCAAACGTCAATGATTATAAAACGCGGCGTTTTTGTTCAAACTCCATTTGATTTTAAATGCTAGGCGGTGACAGTTAAGTTCAATTTTATGTACCTTTTTGTTAAAACTCTGCGTTTTTTTACGTCCAAAAAATAGCGCTAGTGAGAATGGAGCTTTATGCGATATTTAACAGCGTTGTTACTCCTTATTTGTAGGTGACATGGGTGACATGTAATCTTGAAGTATTCAAAATATTGACAATACAGTAATTTTCATTTAATTATTAATCCTGTTTCTTCGAAATTGTTATAAATCTTTGACGAAATGAAATAAATAATAATAAAAGTGAAGTGCATCTTATCCTATATTGCAATTCGATACCATTAGTGGTTGTTTTCAGTTACATAATTATTGTTGACTGAAATTCAGTACTAATAAGAATAGTTCACGTGAAATGTTATATAGATCCAAAGTATTGGACGATGGAGAATGCAAAATATTGCAGAACGATGAACAAGAACCGTACTACGATATCACGATAACATTGATATAGGTACCTGTGAGTAATTTATTATATTGATAGAAACAATTCGTCATGTATATTATACGTATTCTAAAATTCTCATTCTCTCAAATCCCTTATTTGCTCCGTACATCAAGAATGTCTGTGCGTCAGAAATTTCCTGCAATTAAATTCAGTTCGGTTTCTTTTCAATATTTATTAATGAAAATAATAATATGTTATTGAAAATAGAAAGTTTATAGGTCTATTTTACAGCCATGTCCGTTTAATCAGGTCCCATTAAACACAGCGTATATATGCCTAAACATATTTTGAATAATCAATAAGCCTACGCTATCTTTTTCTCAATTTCCAATTTTTCTATTACGAAAATCTGACAGCCCCGATCAGAAAAAAAGTGTCATAGGTCTAGTCTGTAAGAGCCACGCTGGCTGACTGATTCGTCAACGAGCGACAGTGATGACACTACTTTTGAAAGGCAAAAGATGAGAGGACGATAGTGAATGTGTGCTTAGATTATAACGGCGTATGTGCCCAAACACATTGACGTCTTTTTATAAATTAAAATTGTTATTAAATGAAAAAGTAACCTGATAAAGTTCTGACAAACATCATTACCTATTTATTGATATATTCTTCAGGACCAAAAGTTTGATCTACTTCAAGTACCACTCAAAAAACGTTAAAAAAATCTCTATTTTCGCGATTTTTTTTGATCGAGTCAAGTTATAAATATCGCGTTTTCAACTGAAAAATAACATAGACAGTTTATTGAACTATAACATACATTTTTTTCAGATCGAAAAACGAATATTTGATTGTTTGCCGTTGAATCAAAAATAGGTTGATTCTGAATTACGTGGCCTTAAAAAAGATTCTTCTACAGTGAGTAGAAAACGTACATTGTTACTCGTATCTATGGAATTTCTTTACCGACCACAAATTCAATTAAACTCTGTTATTAAAACATTCCGCGCCCATATCGGGACATAGCTACTGTACTCGTATGATCAGATAAGGAATAACTTTTAATTACAATAATTGCTTATTCTCATTACACGTCACGTCATTTGAATAAAATAATTAGTTACCGAGGTAATTTTACAAACATTTCGTTTCATCACTACTGCTCTTAAAACGGCGAACCATAAATTCGAAGACATGTGACATCCACCAACCAGAACTGGGCTCGCGTGGTGGATTTTGAACCACTCCCTCTGACAGAGAGGAGGCCTGTATCCCGGCAGTGGGAATATTATTGGCTGATGATGGCTGGAATTTAAAGAACCGGTACCCTGCGGAACCCTAAAAATTAGTAACCCAGCCAGATATAATTTTTTTTTGTATACTGTGTCTACGTTTTGATATCTCTCTTCTGTCGTCGATCTGCTGGAAGAGATTTCTTAAAGATTTCTCCTAAGAGATTTCTGATTTCGAAATAAGCAGTGCCTTTGTGCTCTTTTATTATAATGTTATTTCTTGTTCTTGTGTGTTCTGTGTACATAAATAAATAGACCTATCTACAACCTCTTTACTTAAAACTCTTTAACATTATTTTTTTTAAATTTCAGAGTGACGGTTCCCCAGATAACATTGACTACCTGGAAACCTGGCAGGGTATGGTGGATGCACAGCGACTGGGCCTGACCCGGTCCATTGGAGTGTCCAACTTCAACGCATCTCAGATCGACAGGATCATCGCTAACAGTCCTGTCATACCGGTCGTCAATGAGATTGAGGTTGGTAGAGCTGGTGAAGGAGCTACTCCTACGCTACTCCTTCAAGAGGTCTTCTCCTCTTGAAGGAGTTTGTTGCATAATTGTAGTGGAGCCTTCTATGCAGTGCATCATTGGTATAAATTGCCCTACCATGAACTCCTAAAGCGTGAGCCTTTAGGCTGTGGGAAAGAGATGCCGCTAGACGACTTGTATAGCTCTGTCTCTTTCCCACAACCTAAATTGGATCCCTCCCACCCTGCCCGCGGTAGGAGGATTCATTCGATGATTTTACCACGCTAAAAAGAAAAAAAAAGTGTTATTTAAATATGTTGAGCAACGCTCGCCTTGTGAAAAAATATTTTTTCTTTCCCCAGGTCAACCCAACGAATACTCAAGAACCTTTAGTCTACCACTGTCTATCGCAAGGCATAGCAGTAATGTCCTACAGTCCGTTCGGGTTCCTGGTGTCCCGTGACAGAACCGATGCCCCCCCACCACGGTACGATGACCCCATCCTGGTAGCCATGGCTGCTAAGTACGGCAAGTCCACCGGACAGATCGTACTTAGATATTTGGTGAGTACCATTGTGATTTTTTTTTGTGTTAGTCTATACTTAATGTTAAACGGAAACCAAAAAAAAAACTGGCCTGTTGGTCTAGTGGTTCGTGACCCTGACTGCTATGCCGGAGGTTGTGGGTTCGATTCCCACCCAGGACAAATGTTTGTGTGATGAGCACGATCATTTGTTCTGTGTCTGGGTGTAATTTATCTATAATATGTATGTATTTAGAAATATAACTATGAAAGTATGTTTATCAGTTGTCTAGTACCTATAACACAAGCTCTGCTTAGCTTGGGACTAGATGGCGTTGTGTGAAAGTTGTGAAAAAAAAAAGATTTTTCATACTGATAGGCCAGATCAATTTCTCATTTTGTATGAAAAACCAATTTTTTATAATTGTATGCGAATTTCCAAAAGTCTTAGAACAAACATTGTTCAGTAACATGGACTGAGTTACCCCACTAGAGGTGTTGCGCATTTAACGTTACGCGTTGTATAATCCTTGGTCCCGATAGAAAAATGCCTAAGTATATTATTTAAAGTTCAACTTTGTTAAAAGTATTCTCTGATTTTTCTGAATTTATACTCGTAGTATAACGCACCGTAATTCTATTTTATTTCTCCCCAGCTTGAACGTGGTCTCATTCCCATCCCAAAGTCGACCAACAAGAAGCGTCTAGCTGAGAACATCAACGTATTCGACTTCGAATTGACAGCAGAAGAAGTCGCCACCATCAGCAAGTTCAACAAGAACGAAAGAGTTATCGACATCTCAGATTGGAAGGACTACCCTAACTATCCTTATTAGAGTCGGCAGTAGAAGTCGATAATTAGTTTTAAGTCTATCTTTGTAGTTGTACAGCATTTAATTGCGTAATGTACTTGCTATTTCCATGCAGTCCTTTTGACAGTTCAATTAAAGTCTGAAGTTTTTTGATGTGGCGCTAGTGTCTATGTCATAAAGTGTAGTAAAATCCGCACCACCACTAATGATTTGCGGAAAATTCGTGGTAGGTACGTACTACATTTTTTAATGCAGTTGTATGTAATGATATGTCTAATTTTTAATGCAGTGTGTACATCCCACTGCTTTAAAGAAAAACCAACGGTAGAGCCCGCGGCAACGCGGCGCTAGTGTCTACTAGGGCTCTACCACGAATTTTACGCAGGACTTCAGTCGTGTCGTGGACTCAATAGTTTCTTTACCCCTGTTTACACCAAGAAACAAGTTTGAAAATACTAGTAGTTTCATACAAAACTTGTAGAATACTTGTCAAAACATAATCCGTCTTAGTACAAAACGAGGTCTAACTAAAAACCCAGGTTTAAATCACGTAAAGCTATGTTTTACACTCAAACCATAATCTCAAACATTCTTTCGTTTACACTGTGTAGCCAAAAAGTATTTATACAGTTTAAAACACATATGTATTATACCTTGGTGTAAACGAGGGGTTAGACAGCATGTGTCAGAAAAGTGTCATCATATTATTTAAGGATCTCAAATAGACTTTATGTTATGAGGGAAAAAGTTTAAAGTTCCACATTGCCAATTGAAAAAGGGAGGTTTCTAACTCTCAGACGGTGTTGTGTTTGGTGGGCTAAAACATCGTGACGAAACTGGCATGTTCGAAAATAAAAAATCGAAGACAATTAAAAAAAGAACGTTGTCCCCAATGATATTCTAATATACACATATGATATACACTTAAAAAACAACAGAAAAACTGTTCCGCGCCGAGCGGCAGCACGCATACACACTTTTTTATTCACACATTACATTTCACTACAAGTAAAAAGGATAGCTTGATAAAACGCAATAAGAAAAAAAGTGACAGCTAGATAAACAAACAGCGCCGCACGTCATCAATCCCCCCGCACGTCGGCATCACAGACTTGCAATTGTCCCACGTAGGACATTTCCTGGTCTTCACATTTGGCGCGCTCATAACAAATCTGTTTATTAAAATATCATTGGTTGTCCCACACCAGAAATTTCTGCTATGTCGTGGGTGCGTTTACAACCTAAAAACTCACAGACATCCAGACACGGAACAACAATTTTTAGGTCATACAAATATTTGTTCCGTGCGGGAATCGAACCCGCGACATACTGCGCAGCAGTCCAATCCTTCAGCCACTGTGCCGTCTACAACATTACATTGTGACATAACTACCTACCCGTCATGGACCTACGTGGTAGATTATATCCCACTCCCTCTCTCTCTTATAGAGAGGAGGCCTTTGTCCCCAGCAGTGGGCTAATTTTGCTTGTCCTTCGGATTTATGTAATAAATGTTTAGAAAATGTATTACGTAATTAATTTGCGGTGGGTATTCCTGAATAAAAGACTAAAGAAAATAAAACTAATCACTTTTATTTCCCCTTTGACTTGAGAAGAGTCCAGCAATGCTTTTCAGACGCCGTTTCTGGACGAAACTATTGTTTGAATTTCAACTTTATAGTTTTGAGCATAACATTGAAAAACTGCACTTTCGACCATGGGGCCGCGTTGACATAAGGGGTTGATTCCCTTTATGTCGAGTCCCGTTACGTCGAGCCGAAAACCTTGTCTTGCTTCTATTACCCCTACGTCGAGCTTAGTTTTCTGTCCCGTTTCTATTCACTTTATGTCGAGTTTATTTACCACGCTTCGTTTACCTTTAGGTCGAGTTTAATTATATCACATTTTAGAAGTACTGTCACGTCAAAAAAGGTACCCCGACAAGGATAGTTTAGTTTTAAGGATATTACTCGTATTAAGAATTTCAATGAAGGGTTCTCTGGACTTTGATTGTTTGTCTTCATGATTGGAATTGTTATTAGGAGAACTTGGGATCCAAGAGCGAGCGAAGCGAGCTCGGGACTTGTGGGCACCCCGACACGGACAGTTAGGTTCCTCGTGTGAGGTTACTTTAAACCATGCACGCAGAAATAGGAGCCCCGTCAAGCGGGGCTCCGTTGAGCTTCCTTTTTAGGTAATCTTCACCTATGGCTTTTAATTTACATCCCTGACTGTCCTTTTCACCAAACTCGACATAAAGGTAATAGAAAGCGTAAAATATCAATACTTTGGAGAACAATAGACTTCCAGACTCGACGTAACGGGACTCGACATAAAGGGAATAAATCCAAGGCTGTTATCCTCACAGAATAGTGTAATAGCATCTTATTTAATTAATTTATTAAAAAGGTATCTATGTATTAAGTAGGTCATTATCAAAACTAATAATGTTTTCCTCCAATAACGGGTTTTCCTATAAGGAAAGTTTTTACGGAAAATGTCAATTTTGTAATAATAATACTCGTATATCATCTTCGATTATTGATACTCAAAACCGGTTCCACCAGATCGGAGTATTGTCTGAGCATATTCTGCAACGAAGTATATCACGAATTTATCGATTAACTCACGTTTGTCCACTATCTCGTATCTCTCGTGATCTCGACTGTAAGATGGTATTATTATTATTTTATTCAATTCCCTTTGTCCCCATTAATGGGGACAAAATCGTGGGGACAACGGGCATACATCGATGGTAAGCGATGATGTTGTGGTCGATGGTGAAGCAAGTTTGCCTAGTACGTAATCTATTCACTGTTGACTTGAAGACCCCCGGTTGTAGCTATAATGATATGAGCACGCAATTGGTACCTAACCACAGCGACAGCCTAGGGTTGTATTTCTATAGACCCTGAAAACAATACAATCCTGGTGAAAAGTCGAAGATATCGGTAGGTAAGGCACTTTTTTTTTAGCGTTTTACAATCATCAAATGAGAATTGAGGGACTGTCAGACAGTACTGATTAAAATCCACAGTGTCCTTGAATAGCTCTTTATGTTCCGGTGTCACAGTAATGAGTTGAATCCCGCGACCCCGGCAGGCTTTGGCCCTTTAGGCTGCTTTTCCACCAGAGATGCGCTATGCTACGTTGCTAAGGATGCGTTTGATATCCACCAATCATACTCATTATGTGTGTGTGCGTTATGAAAACAAATGAATGTGATTGGTGGATAACAAACATATCCGTAGCAACGTAGCACAGCGCATCTCTGGTGGAAAGGCAGCCTTAGACCCGGCTCCGTCATTATGTTGACGCTCTTTGAGGCGTGCGTGGTACACAACGCGTCGTCGAACCAAGCATATGGTCCATGGTCGGACAGCGACACAGGACAGCGAGTTGCCTTTTACTCGCCGCCCGTATGCCCTTGCTAGGTAAGGCACAGGAGTCTCACAATCCGAAGAGTACTGCCTTCTGAATCATTTTCTTGATCCAACCTTCTGCAGAGAGCCTCAAAAAATGTTTATAAACCAATCGATTAACGTGCTTGACCAGTGTGCAGTGGTTCTCAAACTTTACTGGACGAAGACCCACCAAACAAAATCTTTCAATTTCTTAACTCACGTTTATTTTACCTACATGTAGAAGAAAGGGTTTGTTATGAATGTTGGTCTATTTAAATAAAGACTTAGTTCCAATGGGGATGGCAACCTGGGAAATAATGGCGCTAGTATAGCTTGTTCCGAGCATCGTCATTGGTTCAAATCTTATAGGTACTTCAAAATACCTCATTGGTCGGATTAGGACTTAGCTATGGTGGCGCCATCTACAATTAGCTTTGATCAGCATTCCCCATTGAAAATTTATTTCTATTACAAAGATCGCAATTTCGTTTTTGAGAAGGATTTTTTTGTTCCTTAAGTTTTTTTTTGTTAGAGCATCAATTTTATTACCTAGTTCAAAATATTACTCGTATTATTTATAATATATATAGTATACCTCCTTGCTGAAAATGCCTCCCTGATAGGTTCCTATTTTTGAGGGCTTACTCAATATTCGCTTGTGACTCACATAAGGGTCGCGACCCATACTTTGGGAAACGCTGTGAAAAAAAAAAAAAAAATATAAATTATAAAAATGTTTCCAATAAGAAAATGTCATGCCGAAATATGTTAAAATTGCAGCGTATACCGGTATACAGGTAATATTAAACTTAAGTTCTTAGCTACAAAACATTATTAATTTTCCTGTTCAACTATTATTATTCTTAACGTTCATTTTGTTGTGATTATCACCATTCTAGTTTTGTAGTTTACAAGATGAAGTTGGTTTTGAAAATAGTTGCGCTGTACGCTGCAATAAATGTAAGTTGCCTTTTACATTATCTATTTTTTTGAAGTAACAGGTGCCTATATAATTATTTTCTTTTTTGTGTTTGTAAATTAAATCATCAAAATAAATGCGTCTTTTAACCGTGGGTGGAGCGGAAGGGAGGGGACTTAGTTATCCCGTCTGTTACTGTCTTACTGACTAAAAACGACCCTGTTCCTTTTCAACCTTTGGCGTTCCAGGGCCGCAGTGTCCTTTTAAGACAATCCCGCGACGGGCACGAGTTCACTGATAGGTTTGATAGCTGTCAGAAGCGTGCGTGGAACAATGATATTATAAATAAAAAGAGGTAGATATCGCACTAGCACGACAAAGTGTTGAGGCGAATGAGGTCCAATTTATCGGACTTGATTTAATCGGGTTACATCAGAGAGCGCATTTCCACTGAGGCGGAGCAGAGCGGAGTGCGATTCACCAATCACATGGCTTGAGTGGAGAAGAGATGTGGATTTCAAGCCTTGTGATTGGTGAATCGCCCTCCGCTCTGCTCCTCTCCGCCTCAATGGAAACGTAGCCTTACCCACCCGTTGCAAGCCCGCGCTTACGTCGATGCAAAAAAATGAAATAATACGATTGCTCCTAGGGATACAAACTTAATTTTATTCATGTTTAATTTAAACATTTAAAAATATTATTCTTATGACATCATTTATTTTGAAACGAGTTCCTTGTGAAGTGTTTTTCTCCAATTGTGACCTTATCTTTATCGTTCGAAGAGCTGTTATTTTCTTAAAAAAGTTAATTAATTAAAAAAATATTAAATATCAGCTTTATAATAGTATAGTTACGAGTATAAATTATGACGTTACGCGTTTTGCCGGGGTCTTCGAGAGTCATAATATTATGTTCGATTTATGGAAAGTCCATTGACCGATGGTTCGAATGGACTTAATTATCGACTTTTATTGAGAAACAACCTTTTATCTAAGTACTGAGTCCCATTGCAACAAAATTTGAACTCTCTTCCTTTTGTTTTACAGATCAGTTCTTCAGGTGTATTTGGAGCTGTGAGTATTCGTTATGTTAAAACGGTGTTACTATACTTAAACTACAAAATATTTAAATATGGTTTACTTAAAATAAATTTAGACCTTTAAGTATGATAATAATGTGTTTAAGTAAAGATGTAATGAGATGTATCGGGCTTTATGCTGCTGTGTGTGAAGCCCTTTATTCTTCACCACTGGTATTGCACCAATTATTGATGATGTCCACCAAATTAAGCACCCTATTCTAAAGAAATATCATGTTTTCAGTCCGAATGCGGAAAGATAATACTGAATAAGGATAAAATCAATGGGAAATCATCAAAAACTTTAGAAGGACAATGGCCATGGGAAGTAGCAATCTACCGCTTAGTAAGTATTCTGTCTCTTTTTCTCACCATGTGGATCCATAAGGACTTTCTCCACCCCAAGTCGGAGAGGTAATTATGGAGTCGAGTCTGACATACCCCTTTCTTTTTTTTATTATTTTATAGAAGGCTTACAGACTAATTACATCAATGATTAGAAAAACTTAATAATACTACAAATTGCTAACAACAAGCCTCCACATAAATATAAGATAATATAATATCCAACGTAACCTAACATAATAATTATGTTTCTATATTTATAAAAATGAAGAACAGTGCAGTTATAAAAATGAAGTGCAGTAAACTTATATAATTCAATTGCAGCTTATTCCACCACATTCAATCATGTCACCACAGTTTGAGCGCAGTTAAGTATTAGATTTATCAAAAAACTCTTTAGCTAATATTCTTCTCGTTGTGCTGGCGGTAGTACAAAAAAGATCAACGTTCAACTCACGCGGTAAATTGTTGAAACTAGTCGCGTTAATTTGCTTTGCTTTTGTGTTTAATCACTATCTTGCCTGATGGTAAGTGAAGATGTGGTCAACGGTGAAGCACACTTACCTAGAACTAACTTATTCACTCTTGACTCCAACCAAGGTAGCTATTATTTGCAGTTATGGTTTGGATCGGGGCATGTCATGCTCAACTGTTTCAAAGCACACGGTGTCTGTCTCTCGTGCGTGCAACCTGGTGCAACCGCGTCTGCAACCGGTAAACGAGTGTCTGCTGTCATTCTATGCTCTATAGACTCCTACTGCTGAGAATACAATGTCCAGAAATTATCTGCGTCAGTCGGAACGCCGCCACTCGGCACTCATGATATGACATTTCAAATGCAGTATTTT
The DNA here is from genome assembly GCA_036375495.1 of Agrotis segetum. Lineage (NCBI taxonomy): Eukaryota > Metazoa > Arthropoda > Insecta > Lepidoptera > Noctuidae > Agrotis > Agrotis segetum. Next base: position 5,911,709 of record JAQSVV010000039.1, read on the forward strand.
GTTTTGTATTTTCTTCGTATTTTCAGCAGGACATGAGTGGTGGTGTGGACTCTATACAGGTTCTTTTGAAGTGACAAAAAAATGAAGCTATGCTAAGGTCGCAGACACATAACATATAAATAGGGTCATTATCCTCATATCACAGTATCGGGCGTCATTATCCTCATCGGATGCCTCAAAATTGAAGATTGACCCAATAACTTTTAAAATGACTATAGTTGCACAATTTAAAGCGTAGAGAATTCTTCTCTACGGAGAAGAATGGGCAAAAAACTCCATGACGGCCTTATACAGCATATCGTTAAAAGCTTCATGTCATATGCCCCTTACATTATTTTTTCTGTTTTTCTAGGTCCCACACCACAGGTATATTTGTGGAGGTACTCTGGTTTCTGACCGCCTCATCATCACAGCAGCTCATTGCGCCGTGAGGAAATCACAGGTCGCTGATACGGACAGCTTTGTGGTCTACCTGGGTCAGCATAACATCATGAAGTTTAAAGAAGAAATACAAGTTAGGGCTGTAAGTACTTGCTTATTTTTTACTCGACTGCGCCAGGAGGGTTATTGAAAAGAAAAAAATGTGTGGTAAGTTTTTGTTGTCAGTTCTACGAGCGATGTGGCCTGCCCATTGCCACTTCAACTTGCAAATTCTATGAGCTATGTCGGTGTCTCTGGTTCTTCGCCGAATATCCATGTTTCGGATTTTAACCCGCAAATTAACTCCGAGCATAGCTCTTTCCATTGCTCGTTGAGTGACTCTTAGTCTCTCTAAGAGGCCAGCAGTCAAGGACCACGTTTCGGAGCCATATATCATCACTGGCAACACACACTGGTCAAACGCTCTTGTCTTGAGACACGAAACAATATACGTGAACGAAGCAAAAAGCCAACACTGTATGGTTCGGACACTAACCGAGCTGCTTCGCGCGGCAAATGCGTCGCGAGGCTGCTCGCGAGGCTGCTCGCGAGGCTGCTCGCAAGGCTGCTCGCTGTGCGGACGCAGCTAATCAAAAATGGTCTTGTGTCACACTCATATGCATCTAATCTTTCTTCTGCAGGTTAAGGAGATCCGAATCCACCCAGAGTACGACATGACTACCTTTAACAGAGATCTGGCAATCTTTGAGCTTCATAAGCCTGTCACATTTTCTAATTGGGTCCAACCAGCCTGTATTTGGCCTGATACGGATATTGAACTCAGGAACGTTGTTGGACAAAGGGGTACCGTAAGTTGTGTTTTGCTTTGCCTTTTAGAATTTAACTGATTTGAGGGAGAGCGTAGCTACTTAAAAAATTATGATGATGCTGTTGTTGCCATAACAGGTTAGCGTCCAGCATCAATAAATTACAAAACTAATGAGTTCGTTGGTTAAAGTCCGTTAGTTTTAAAAAATTACGGACATCTTTTTTCTTTTGAATTAAATATTCACGGAGATAAGTCGTATTCAAAGTCGAGATTGGGGCTTGTGATGTCACTATGCATGCAAAATGACACCATGGCATGATGTATTGTGATATTTAGAGTGCCGTTTCTTCGTTTATTTCGGTTACGCAACAAACAATATAGTTGCTTATACATTATAGTTTCTTTTATTCTGCAGAAACTGTTTATTTACGGAGATTTCCATCATCATCTGCCTAGCCTTTTCCCAACTATATTGGGGTCGGCTTCCAGTCAAACCAGATTCAGCTGGATATCAGTATTTTACATGGAGCGACTGCCTGTCGGACCTCCACAACCCAGTAACTGGGTAATACGATACCCCATGGTAAGACTGGTTGTCAGACTTTAGAGCTTCTGACTAACAGTAACGACTGTCAAAGATCTACAAATATATATATAATACAGCCGGGAGCAACGGCTTTACGTGCTTTCCGAGGCACGGAGGAAACTCGCTATGATAGATGGTCACCCATCCACAGACCAACCTCGGAAAGCGCGGCTTAACCCGGAAGATCGGCCTGTGCGGCTGTGATTTCCACACCTGAAAAATGTATGGCGAGGTCTATCTAGGCATTGACCTTAAAATACGGGTCAAATATTTCAAACCAAAATTGACGAAGATACATCACTAAAAATAAACGTCACTCGGTCGGTACGAGTATAATTTTACAGGCGGTATGACGTCACAAGGCTCTACTTTCAAAGTACGAAGCGTTTCTCAATATTAATTGATTTAAAAAAAAAAAAAAAAAAAAATACTTGTAAATTATTTTGTTCATACTGTAACTGAGCAACAATAAACAGATTTATAATTTATTTCCGCAGTAAAATTACATTACTTATACTATTTTAATTTATTATGTAGGTATTTTTTTGTATAAAAACTGTACAAAGACACACAAAATTCCTTAGGCATTTTCTTAAAGTTTTTCAAAGCTAAAATTTCTTCCACAGCTGGTAGGCTGGCTAAATGATGACCACATAGATGAACTGGAGCTGCTCGAGATGCCAGTGGTATCGCAGGAGACATGCATCAGATCGAGTCCAGCATTTTATGGAAGGTTCACTAGCGACTCCACGTATTGTGCTAAATCTGAGAAAGCGCGTGATGGTGGGTAGCAGTTCTTTATTTTTATTTTATGGGTAGTTTATAGAGTAGGTCTTTTGTATTTTATGGAAGGTTGGAATTTGGTGAAAGGTCTTGAGTGTGAATGTAGCAGGAAGCAGTTCCACTATGGTTACACCCTCCCGCCCTCGTGCAAATACGAGAATATGAGGCGAGTAATGGGCGACTCGCTGTCCATCGTCATCATCAGCCTATAATGTTCCCACTGCTGGGACACAGGCCTCCTCTCTGTGAGAGATTCCCGGGTTGACGCGCGGCGCGTTGTGATCCACGCGCACCTCAAAAAGTGTCAGAACAATGACGGGGTCCCCCTTTACAGGGCCAAAGCCTGTCGGGGTCGCAGGAATAACGAGCTACCGTGACCCCTGAACGTAAAGGGCTATTGAAGGATCATTGTGGAATTTAGTCAGTACAAGTCTCAAAAAGGTGTAGGAAAACATCGTGAGGAAACTGTCGTGTCCTAGAACCAAAAATTCGAAGACATGTGACATCTGCCAACCCGCACTGGGCCCGCGTGGTCTGAGAGGAGGCCTGTGTCCTAGCAGTGAAAACATTGTCATCATCATCATCATCAGCCTATGTTTATGATTATGACAAGTCTAACAGTCCCTCCCGCCCTGCCCTAAAAAGGCAGGAATGATGACCCTAAACTAAACTCATCATCATCATCATCATCAACAGCCGGAGGACGTCCACTGCTGAACATAGGCCTCCCCCTTAGACCGCCACGCCGAACGACAATTCGCCACTTGCATCCATCGGCTGCCCGCGACCCTCACGATGTCGTCGGTCCACCTAGTGGGAGGCCTGCCTACGCTGCGTTTTCCGGTCCGTGGTCGCCACTCGAGAACTTTTCTTCCCCATCGGTTGTCAGTTCTACGAGCGATGTGGCCTGCCCATTGCCACTTCAACTTGCAAATTTTATGAGCTATGTCGGTGACTTTGGTTCTTCGCCGAATATCCATGTTCCGGATTTTATCCCGCAAAGAAACTCCGAGCATAGCTCTTTCCATTGCTCGTTGAGTGACTCTTAGTCTCTATAAGAGGCCAGCAGTCAAGGACCACGTTTCGGAGCCATATATCATCACTGGCAACACACACTGGTCAAACACCCTTGTCTTGAGACACTGTGGGATTCTCGATGAGAAGATATCACGTAGCTTCCCAAACGCTGCCCATCCAGTTGGATTCTTCGGGCGACCTCTTTCTCGAAGTTGGACCTACCTAACTGAACAATCTGTCCAAGGTAAGTATAATGGTCTACAACTTCGAGAGTATCGTTCCCAACAACAACCGGTACTGGTGCCACATGGACATTCGACATGACTTTCGTCTTGTCCATATTCATTTTAAGGCCGACCCGTTGGGAAACGATACTGAGGTCGCTGAGCATAGCATTGAGGTGCTCCAACGATTCTGCCATGATGACTATATCATCGGCAAAACGAAGGTGAGTGATGTATTCGCCATTGATGTTGATGCCGAATCCGTTCCATTCTAAGAGTTTGAAAACGTCCTCCAACGCGTTCATGAACAGTTTCGGAGAAATAACGTCTCCCTGTCTCACGCCTTTCTGCAATTGGATTGGTTTCGTGCTCTCTTCCTGAAGTCGGATGGACATGGTGGCGTTTCTATACAAACACTTCAACACTTCGATATACCTATAGTCGATATGACATCGTTGGAGGGACTGCAATACTGCCCAGGTTTCGATTGAATCGAAGGCTTTTTCATAGTCCACAAACTAAACACAATGGCCGATTATACTCCTCTGTCTTCTGTATAATCTGGCGGAGCGTGTGTATGTGGTCTATAGTACTAAAACGTTTTCGGAAACCGGCTTGTTCGGGAGGCTGGAAGTCATCAAACCTGCGTTCGAGACGGTTCGTAATGACTCTTGAGAACAGCTTGTATACATGACTCAGAAGTGAGATTGGCCTGTAGTTCTTCAACAAGGTGTTGTCACCCTTTTTGAAGAAAAGAACAACCATACTCCTGTGCCATGCTTCTGGCGTAGAACCTTCGAGTATGACGGAATTAAATAACTTCTGGAGGACTAGAAGTACCGGTTTTCCACCCGCTCTCAGAAGTTCTGTTGTGATTCCGTCCTCACCAGGCGCCATGTTATTCTTGAGCTGTTTAAGAGCCATTCTAATCTCGTACAGGCTGATATCCGGGATATCCTCAGTGTAGTGTCGAGTCAGTTTAGCTCTTGCGTCTCGAGCTGTACCAACACTGGGTTGTCGTGTTGATGTGTATAACTGTCCGTAAAACCTCTCAAGCTCCCTTAGGATCTCCGGTTTCGTCGAAATGATGCTGCCATCGTTAATCTTCAGCTTTGTCATTTGGCTCTGCCCAATAGACGAAATCTTTGCGAAGATTTTGAGCCCTGGTTCCGCTCGATTGCCTCTTTGATCCGTGCCGCACTAAAGGAGCGCAGGTCACGTCGCATTGATTTAGAGATTCGTCTATTGAGTTTGCCATATTCCGACATATCAGCTGAAGATTGCAGCCTCATCTCGGTCCGGTCGTGCATCAACCTGATGGTTCCGTTCGAGAGCTTTTGAGGTTTATTGCGGCGCGGGGTCTTAAAGAACTTGGACCCCACAGCTTGGACAGTTTCCACCAACCCATTGTTAATCTCGTTCACAGTTTCTCATTCGGTTAGGCACTGGAAGCGATTGTGCAGTTCAAGTTGGAAGTCTTCGGGGTTCCGGATGTGGGCAGGACCAGGTCGGAGCGTGGACTTCACCAGACGAGACCTTTCAAGCTTGACATTGATATTCAGTGTGCCTCTGACAATCCGGTGATCGCTACCGGTTTTTACCTTGGCGATCACAGAGACATCACTGAATATTCGCTTCTTGGTCGTCATGATGAAGTCTGTGTCTGGGTGATCTCATAATATGGTAGTACCATCGGGGCTCATCCACGTCCACTTCCTGGATGGCCGCTTCTGGAAATAGGAGTTCATCAAATGGAGTTCTTCCTTTTCCATGAAGTCGACCAGTCGCAAACTAAACTCAATGTAACTAAATCTTTTTTTTTCCAGGTTGTATTGCTGGCGGACATGGCATGGTCTTCGAGAAGGATGACAGCTGGTACCTTCGAGGAGTAGTGTCCCTAGCGTTGGCAAAGCCAATGGACTTTACTTTTACCTGTGATCCTACACAATATACAATATTTGCCGATGTCGCTCAAACTTTACCCTGGATACAAGAAAATGTTAAAGAATACTAGTTTTAGCTCCGATTATAATAAAGATTTGAGTTTTTATGGTAGTGCTTTCTTTTATAGCCAATAGTTTCATGGAATTTCGTTTCACATATTTTACTCATAATTATTTTCACTTCAAAATAAAAATATAAAATGGATTAAATTTTGAATCTGTGAAATATCTCTCGTTCAAGTAACTGAGTAGTCGTTAGGCTAAAAATAATACATGAAACATTTGTTTGTTTCTGTGAAACGAAATTCTATGAAATTAGTTTTTGATTAAGTACCTATAATTATGTATTGTAATGTTGTAACAATAACATAAAACGATTCCCTATTTATTACCCAATTGTTTTGGTTTAATCTTATTTAGAGTTCCTTTTTTGCTCTCTTCTTGGAGCTAAGATATTGACAGACAGTCAATCGGTAGGAAAATTCTCAAGTGATATTTTTTCTTTATTTGGGTATATGTTTGCACAAAAAACTAGTACTTTTTTAACTAACTTTGAACAAACTATTTTAATATTCCGCACCGTCATCCTGACTATGTACCAGTGATGAACAATGAGCGAACCGGTTTTACTGGATTAGACCATCGCTTCACGATCTGACGTTTTACACTCAACGATTTTTTATTTATTTTAATTGATCTAAGTAGTATGCTAAGGCTGTCTTAGATTAGATAGAGTTCTTGAGTTAAATTCCCGCCGGGGTCAGAAAAGTATGTTATTGGGTTTTTTATTTGGAATTCCACAGTTGCAGCCACACCGTAAAAAAAGTGGGTAAAAAACTCGAATAGGTATATTTGTTGATAGAGATACTTAATTATGTTTTTTAACTAAATTGGGGATTTTAGTGCACCTAATCCTACCAATTTGTGTATCAGAAACTATTGTAGAAATTTACTTTTTTCTGCACATAACAAAAAAAATCGACTGAAGCAGGGTCGACGAAGCACCGCTTCGCGGGTCTTCTATTTCAGCTTGAAGGTTTCAAAAGAGCCTAACCAAACCGATATCGGAGTGTCCCTGAAAATTAAATCTTGATAAAGGGAGTTTTAGATTTGGTGAGCTATTTATCTATTTTGGTATACAAAACAGGATTACTGATGAGCATTTTGATTATAGCCTAATAAGGAAATTACATATGTCACTCGGTCCAGTAGTTTCGTAGCCTATTAAATTACAAACAATCAAATCTTTCCTCTTTAAAATAATGAATGAGTGTACGATATTTTTAATTGAGATTTATAATAGAGGTAACAAAAGTCTAAATCTTATAATGATAACAAATACTGAATATTAGTGGTTTTGAGAAGTAATTTATTCCATAAAAAACTATGGGTGAAAAAACGCAAAATCCCAAGCGTGTTCTCAGTTCAACGACACTTAATGCAAATCGCATCGCCGTCGTGTCGTGAATACTAAAGTATTTTTTATAGTTGCTTTAAAGCTCAAAGCATCCACTTGTTGTGTTGACTATCAGTTTGCCGCTGTCCTTTGCAAGATGAAGCTGTTTCTGTTAACCGTCGCGTTCTGTCTTCACGTAAGTTGGCTTTTATTTTATTTATTTAGGGGCATAAAATAGTAGAAAGATAGATACTCGTAGAATAATCTTTGTTATGCATAGAACTTATAACTAGGGTGACATAAGACTAGAGGCAGTCTTATCTCTAATAGTGACCTTTTCTAGACAACCTGTGGCTGAGGTACAATGGGTACAAATTAAATAAATTTAGTTAAATTATTTTAAACAAAATTATCATATTATATTACCGCGTTTGAACAAGCGATACCTATGTACAGCTTGGCAAAAAACAGTAGAAAACCGGAAGTCGCCACTGTGCTCTCGCTACAAGCACTTTGAATGATTTTATTTTATTATTTTTCACTTTAATAAATCTAACAAACCTGCGTTCTTTGTTTACATCAAATATCAAAGATTTTTTACGTTATCAACAAACAAAAAGATTAGTTTCGTTTCAATCCGTTCTGGCCAAGCTGTAAGTATTTATCATAATATAGGAATTTACTAGTTGTTGCCAGCGAATTCGCCGTCGTGTAACTGTAAAATTATGTCAAGTAATACCAGAAAAAAAACGGTATTCTATGTGATATTCCAGACTATAATCTATATTGTAGCTAAAGATAAAAGTTTCGCAAAAAAATCTCTCCCATTTGTTACTTGAATTTTTTTAAGAGAGATTTAGAGTATAGACTATAGAGTATGAAAAATACCACCAAGTTTGGGTTATTGGGTAACAGTTCTCGAAATACTAGTATGTTATTGGACCGACAGACGCGTCTTAATAAAAGTATACCTAGTAGATAATTATATGAAGATAAACCTTGCATATCTGCATTAACAATCATTGTGTCTGCACAGTTGGGCACGATTGTGTATCATGCAAACATCACGCAAAGGTCATTAAATGTTTTGTAAGATAAAAATATTTTATTTTATTCGTTTTTAAAGCACAACAGCTGTGTGTGGCAAAGAAATAATTATATAAGACATCGTTAAATACTAATTATATTATTAACTAATTGTTGTCAGCGGCACCGTTCGCGTGTACACATATACCTATCGAAAATCCAAATAAGCCAATCTCGTAATAATCGGTGCTGATAAACTTTTGCAATGATAATACTTACGAATAATTTGAAAGGATTGTAAGAAATCAAGCATGGCGAACTTTTTGCCGAGCCGACTGTCAAGTTTGACATCTTGATGAAAAAAGTTTGCTAGAAAAATCGTGAAAATGTTCGTAGCGATGTTTGAATGGCGAATGCTCGATGTTCTGACAAGTGAATGCACTCAGCATTTAAAAATGTACTCTGTGGTGAATGCTCAGTTGCTCAAGCTAGAATCTGAAGATTATATGCTGACCCATGCATGATATTCCGGAATGAATGCGAAATTATTTGACATCACTGAAACAGTGAAAATAAACAGAACTAACGTTGGTAGCCATTTTGTTTTTCAAGACAATTTCCAGAGGCAATTTCTTGATGCTTCTTTAAACTAATTTGTTAATTCAAACTAGTAGAATTATCGCTGACGCATTACATAAAAGGAAAGAAAATGATGGTGTAATATTATTTTGAGGTCGACGACCAAAATGTTACTTGAAATATTTGATTAAAACTTTTTGTATAGATTTTTTTGTATCTCCCATCACTTATGTTTTTATGCGTGATAATAATTATTATTCAAGGCGATAAAACAATAAAAAAACTGGTGCTTCAATTAAGTAATTAAATACGATCATCATAAAGCTTGACAAAAAACTGTAGAAAACCGGAAGTCGCCACTGTCTTCGCGCTACCAGCACTTTGAATGATTTTATTTTATTTCACGTTTTACGTTAGTTTTATGGCACAATAATAAATCTAACAAACCTGTGGTCTTTATTTACATCAAATATCAAAGATTTTAAAACGTTGTCAGAAACAAAAAGATTAGTTCCGTTTCAATCCGTTCTGGCCAAGATGTACGTTATAAAACAACTTTTTTTTCCATATTCGTCTAAATAAAATTTATTTTAAGCAGCATTGCTGGAACACAGATCTCTTATGAAAGGTGGCCATCTATGTAATGATAGACTAGGGGTGACTTTTACCAACGGTTGAACATTTATTGAAGAACAAAATTCTATTGAATTTAATGCTTAAATAAAATTTTAAACATGTTTAACCGTTGGTAAAAGTCGCCCTAGGCCTCAACGGTAAGTATGAAAAAAAAAAACAATTAGACCCGGCGGCAGCGCCCACTATCGGCTGGCATCGGGCTCCTGAGGGCTGCTTTAAGTAGCATTGGGTGTCTGAGAGCTTCTTCAGCAGTCGTTATCACACGGAAGGACGACGAACCTAAATGCCGGGCTTAAAAGATACCTAACTATAGTACATGTTGCAAGCGACAAAATAAAGGCTTAGTTCAGCAAAAATATCGGGCAACTAGCCATGAAGTGCCCGGCCCTGGTTTTCAAAGCTTTCTTCAATAGCCTCTAACATTATGTAGATTGCCCTTGTATTAATAATTATTTTATTACAGGTTCTAGCAGGACATGCAGGAAATCCAGGGAAAATTGGGGTTATTCCCTCAAAAGAGCTGAACGATGGCAACCAAATGCCGTCTATCGGTTTGGGCACCTTTGGATTTGTAAGTAGAGATTGAAGATTTCTATGATTAGTGGACCAATATAACAAAATATTACTCTCATGTGATTGAATTTTCACCACATTTTATAAAGCTGAAGTCCTATACAGACAGTAGGCTTAGGTTTACAGGAAACCTGACCCCCAGAGCACACCTGCACGCGTAGTATGACAAACTTCACCTTTCTGCCAAGAAAACGCAAAGTATAACTATACAATTTGTTTTTTTTTTACGAGAGTGCAGGCGCGGTCGCAGCCTGAAATTTTGGGGGGGGGTCACTCATTACACTAATATTTTTTTATTTTTTTTCATTACATAATATTGCATATTGCCTATGATATTGCACAAGATGTCAGCAAACTATTTTATCGCCGTTAGGGGATGAGTAGTTAGAAATTTCCTTTTATTTTTTGGCAATTTTTTGAGATTTTTCAATGTGACCTTAGATTTTGGGGGGGGGGGGTCATGTCCCCTGTGACCCCCCCTTCGGACCGCGCCTGCGAGAGTGGCATGCCCCGTGGACCGCGAACGACTGAAGAATATACACATTTATATTCTGTCTCCGTTCATTAATTTCTACCTTCTGTAATGTTGTTTCTATCTCCGTCGACAAAACCGTTTTCTACGGTATCAAAAATAGTCCAGCCCCAGCAGTCTGGACATTTAGACAGCGTCAAAAATCGATCGCTAAGTCGTATCTTTATCAAATTCCATTAATAGTTTTTCAACTTTATTGCGAAAGCATAAGTTTGAAAATCTATTGAAATTTGACATTGATTAGACTAACGAACGATTTTTGTCGAGACTGCAGGGTTGCAGTTGCTTTAAAATTGAAATTTCTTTCCGTTTGGTATTCACAGGATTGACATGATTATTTTCTTGCTTAACAGCAGATAATGTCATTCGGGTCATTTTTGTCGTTCAAAATTATAAATATTTAGTGCAATTTTACAGGGTGACATCCCAAAAGTTCGCCAAGCTATCAACTGGGCGATAGAGGCGGGCTACCGTCACATCGACACGGCGACTCTTTATAGAAACGAAGCAGAGGTTGGAAAGGGCATCGACGATGTCCTGAAGAAAGGACTTATCAAGAGGGAGGAACTCTTTGTTACCACCAAGGTAAGGCATTATAATTGTAGTATTATTTTTGAAAAAGAAACGTTATTTGAATTAGAAATGTAGATGGAGAATAAAGGTAAGCGTCCACAGGTCGGCATCGTACGTATCGGGCGCATCGCATCAAACGGATTTCTGTATCGGCAGCGATCGGATTGCCGACGCGATTATCAGCAATCGGATTGCCGATGCCACCTTCATCGCGTCCACTGATCGGCATACCGTATGACGTCATCGGTACGCATCGCATGTAAGCATTGCCGATGAGCCGTCCGTAGGATGCGGATCAGTGGACGCAGTTGTATGAGTTTTAATACAAGGCAAACTAAAAACCCGTTACGTACGATACGTGCGATGCGGACCTGTGGACGCTTACCATAATACTCATACATGCGACTCCGAGGGAACACCAAATATTAACCTGTCAAAAATAGAGTTCAGTTTAAATATTTTAAGGAAGCTTTGCGTCTTAAGTAATTTCTTCTTTGTTGTGTGAGTGCGATTACACAAACAGCCAGTTCTTGAACAATAATTTGTATGTTATGGCCGGTATACACGGCAACGATAAAACTGCGCTAACGAACTGCACAGTTCTTTAGCGAAAGTATGTACTAGTCGGCGCAGTTTTTTTGGTTGATGCAAGGCATCGGAGCAAGGATTAAAATCTATTCGATAAATCGTACCTACACTGCGCAAACCGACTGCGCAGTCAGATCGCTACGATAACTCGTTTTCGTGTATACTCGGCTTTAATTATTAAACAAATATGTTGTGTTCCTTGGGGGTGTATTTCGAAACTGCGACACGAAGCGCAGTAATCAATCGCTCAGGTACTACGCGAACAGTGTCCACAATTGACCGAACCCAAATTCTAACTCAGGATTGAAAAATTCTTAAAGGATAAACCCCTTATACAAGTTTAGAAAATCGGAATGAAATCAGTTAAATATTTGTCAGAATTTAAAAAATCGAAGGCTTGAGATGTTTCTGAAGTTATAATACCCATTGACTGAGCTAATTGAAAATGACGTCAATATGAATCGTGATAATCCATTATTAATTAATCCAGTACATAAAGTTTTTGTTATATCCGCGCTAGTAATGATGACTGGCAATAACAACATTTTTTATTAAATAGCTATTTTTTACAAAGTTGGACAATGAGACGGACATCGTGAGCTTACGCACCTTTAATGGACATGATCTATTATTTTCTTGATGTAACATCATGTATTTTAGGTCGGATACATTTAGGTGAAACAAGTCAACATTTTTTCCATAGAAACTTCGTTGGGGTTTTACTCCACTATATGACAAGGTACATACAAAGTTAAACATGGTATCGCTTTGTCTCATTGTTAATTTTGTCTGTACGGAAGCAGAACTTTGAAATAACAAGCCATTACAAAGTTACGAGCTTCCAAAGATTCGTTTTTATTGCTAATTTTAACACAACTTTGAGCGTAAATTAGAAATTAAAGAAGCATCAAATTTCCAAAACAAAGTCCATACCAACACAGCATATTTATCGAAAAATTTCATAAATTTTATTTGATTGATGGAGTGGTTTTTTCATAAAACCCCTTCTTCCAAAGGCCGTTTCGTATTTTTTTACGCGCGCTTTTTACTCTGAATGATCGTCTCACTGAATAATTTTTTCCCATGTTTTCTCCACGGTGGGATGACGCTCGTGGACACATGAACCATACGGCTCGATTTCAGGTGAAATAAACGAGCGCGAAGAGGTGGACCTCTTTTGTAAGAAGACTAAAAAGTCACGGTGTAGCTGAGTGTGTGTTTGTTTTAGCTGTGGAACGACAAGCACGGTCGCGACCAAGTCGTGCCGGCTCTGAGGGAGTCATTGTCCAAGTTGGGACTTGAATACGTCGACCTGTACCTCATTCACTCTCCTATGGCCTGGAAGGTGAGTAGAAGGGTTATATTTTGAACATTATATCAGGATTAAAAAGTATTCATTGAAGAATGAATTCTTAATGGTGGCACTTATCGTGTTCTCTCGCTCGAACACACAGACTAAGACACTCTCGAACACTAGTGCCGTCTATACTCACTCCCACGACTAGCGTAAGCAGAAAAAAAAATAGTCTTGATATCTTGACGCACTCATTGATCTTTTTTAAGAATATTTACCTACTATAGTTTTGCAGAATACCAAATGTAGTTAAAACTGCTACTGAGATCCAATTATTGATATTCAATTGAGTCATCAGTAAATTAGCAGAATTGGGGCCCTGGTCCACACTACAAAAAATGTTTACTTGGCTCGTGTTCTGCTCGTGCTTGGCTCGTCTAGTGTGGACCCACTTTTATAAAAATTAAGAATTATGATCGGATATTGGGGATTAATTTAACAACTTCTAGCCGTTTATGTGTTGGGTAGACAAGTTGCAAAGCCCTGGGAGGAGCAGAAGAGACTTCGCATGCCTGGACCTTCAATTACCCTTTGCCATCCAGGGCCGTAGAGCAGTGGTGGCCCAGAGGTATCGGTCCCGACTTACGAGTTGTACATCGTGGGTTCAAACCCCGCCAGGCGTATTATTACTTACTTTATGTAATTTATTTCACCACCACTGCTCTCAAAACGGTGAAGGAAAACATCGTGAGGAAGCCGGCATGTCCTAGATCCAAAAATTCGAAGACAATATGTGACAAATGCCTCATCTCTCATCTGCCACGTGGTGGATTATGGCCCACTCCCTCTCACAAGAGAGGAGGCCTGTGTCCCAGTGGGAACATTATAGGTTGATGCTGATGATGATGATCCAGGGCCGGAGGTGCGTTCTTTCACTCGGGCCCTGTCATAACTGATCAAGGATTGAGTGACTGTCAAGGAGCTCTGCTCCTTGAAGCGCGCGGTACTCGTATATCGACTTGGGCCTGATCCTTATCGGACGGTGAGCTCCCCTTTGCTCGCCGCCCGCAAGCCTGGTTACAGTCATCATCTGCCTAGCCTTTTCCCAACTATATTGGGGTCGGCTTCCAGTCAAACCAGATTCAGCTGGATATCAGTATTTTACATGGAGCAACTGCCTATCGGACCTCCACAACCCACCAACTGGGTAATACGATACCCCATGGTAAGACTGGTTGTCAGACTTTAGAGCTTCTGACTAACAGTAACGACTGTCAAAGATCTACAAATTACAGCCGGGACCAACGGCTTTACGTGCTTTCCGAGGCACGGAGGAAACTCGCTATGACAGATGGTCACCTATCCACAGACCAACCTTGGCAAGCGCAGCTTAACCCGGAAGATCGGCCTGTGCGGCTGTAATTATTATGACACGAGCTCCTCAATCTGTCAATGGATTGTTGCACTAGCAGTAAAAGTATCGAGCATCATTATCCTCAACGGAAGTCCAAAAATTGAAGATTGACCCACTAACGAATTCTCGATCTTGGTTTTCAGGCCGATGCTTCACCTGCTGATATCGACATTGTGGAGACTTGGCAAGGCATGGAAGAGGCCAAGGAACTTGGTCTGGCCAAGTCTATCGGTGTTTCGAACTTCAATACGGAACATTTGGAACGTAATCGACAAATCATTGCGAATGCTTTAAATAGTTCCCGCTACAACCAGATTAGGTAAATTTTTTCGGATCATTAATTACCTACTAATAAAGTGCCCGTTTTTTTACCAAAGCGTTTTTTGGTAACGAATTCATTATTGTGCGTTGTGAAAGGGTAGGCTAGATGAAAAAAACTTCTTACGAAAAGTTGGCACAGACACTTTTTGCCTCGCCCCGTACCTCGCGCCTGCACCCCGCGCCTCGTACCCCTCACTCAACCCTTGTTCCTCGTGACTCTTGTCGTATTGCGCGTGCATGTTTCTCTGTGACTCTTCTCTCTAATAGAACAAGCCAGATTTTCGTTTCGTCTTTCTATTTCGCATTGAACAGTGTGGTGTTTCAGTCGATTATTTTTGTTAACTTCGATTGAGTGACTGGTCAAGGAGCTCTGCTCCTTGAAGCGCGCGGTACTCGTATATCGACTTGGGCCTGATCCTTTGGGACGGTGAGCTACCCATTACTCCGTCGCTTACGCTACGATTTGAAAAATTCTTTTTTTTTTCGAAATGTTATTAGGTACCAATACTTACTCAGATTGAGTTTTTAGGTAATGAAATCACAAATAGCATTATTTTTTTTATTCGTCAAGGGGTTTACCTACAGTAAAAGTATTTGGTAACTTATTCAACGGAAGTCCAAAAATTGCAGATTGAGCATTAACGAATTCTCTTGGTTTTCAGGCCGATGCTTCACCCGCTGATATTGACATTGTAGAGACTTGGCAAGGCATGGAAGAGGCCAAGGAACTTGGTCTGGCCAAGTCTATCGGTGTTTCGAACTTCAACACGGAACAAATCGATAAGCTCATTGCGAATGGTAAAATAGTTCCCGCTGTCAACCAGATTGAGGTAATTTTTTTTCGGACAATTAATTTTACTTACCTACTAATATCCTGCACAGTTTTACCAAGGCTTTTAAGTTTGAGTGTTTTTTTTAAAAATTGTTATGATATTTTTTAACGCCGTCGCTTACGAAACGATTTGAAAAATTCTTTTTTTTTCGAAATGTTATAGGTACCTACTTCTCAGATTGAGTTGGGTAGGTAATATCACAAATAGCATTATTTTATTCGTAGGGGTTTACCTGCAGTCAATTTATTCAAATATATGTAACATATTATTATGTTATTCTAAACGAAATTATACTGTAGGTACCTATTATTATTACACATGTAGGTGTATTATTTACTTGCAGTTTTTTCAGATATTAAAATAATAATAAAAAAAGTTTTAAAAAAGTCAATATAATACTTAATTAAATCGTAAAAACTAGTTGGAGCAAAAAGTGCTACCTATTGTTAGGAGCTATATTTTTGAAAGGATTATCCACTATCGTATGGTTTAGAAGGCACTTTTTCATACGACCATTTGGATATAAGGATATAATGAGAATCAAAATCTTCTATTGTGCACTAACGTCATACATTTTGTGCATATTTCATTAATAAATGTGTTCGTTTTCGGTCTGTACAAACTTAAAGGGGTGGTACCTTGTTCAATTCTGTCGATAAAATTAAACATATAAGGTCGGAACCGAACCCTTCCTGAAGTACCTAGCTAGTTTTCGGTCTGTACAAACTTAAAGGGGTAGTACCTTGTTCAATTCTGTCGATAAAATTAAACATAATAGGGTCGAAACCCAACCCTTCCTGAAGTACCTAGCTATTTTTGTTTTTTTTTTAACTGAATTGATGGTAATTTGAGATTTTAAGGTCAATAAATCATAAAAAAATTGAATAATATCCTTGCCAGCAGGATTCTTCGATAAAATTCATCTAACAGGGTGTCGAGTCTGCTAATTATTAGTCAAATGGCGCTAGCTACAATGGCGTTTCAATTTTCGAACCATTTTAAACTCAGCAGTAAAAAATGGTTCGAATAAGCACTATACTAGATTTAAAGGTCAATAAATCGTAAAAAAAATTAATAATATCCAGCCAGTAAGTCTTTTCTGCACCATTCATCACCACTGCTCTCAAAACGGTGAAGGAAAACATTGTGAGGAAACCGGCATGTCCTAGAACCAAAAATTCGAAGACATGTGACGTCCACCAAACCACACTGGCCCGCGTGGTGGATTATGGCCCACTTCCTCTCACAGAGAGGAGGCCTGTGTCCCAGCAGTGGAAACGTTATAGGCTGATGATAATGATGATGAGGTCTTTTCTGATGCTGACTGGCTTAAAATTTCTGATCTCCAGGTCCATCCATCAAGAACTGAAGAAAAGCTGATCCAGGACTGCTTTGACCGTAAAATAGCAGTCACAGCATACAGTCCCTTCGGTTTCTTCGTGTCCAGAGGTGCCGGACCCAGTAAAGATGACCCGAAGATCGCGAACATCGCCCAAAAGTACGGAAAGAGCGTCAATCAAGTCTTGCTGCGGTATTTGGTAAGTTTCTATAAAGTTCCTTTACAAGAAAGGACTTCGCGTGTAATGTAACGCTACAAATACAACTTTGTACATTATAATACTCAGGTTCTTCCTCCCTGATTGGTGAGCTTTGTCTTGTAATGTGACATTACAGATTCAACTTTTAGCATCATATTACAATGGTAATATCCTCGATTGACAGGCATTCAGCATTGTGTAATGCAAAAATTACAAGCGAAGCGCATTGATGTTACAATTTGTATCAAGGTATACATTGTAACATTACAATGTGCGCGCTGTAACTCTCGATTGTTCGCCTCTACTGTGTAACAACGCTCGAACCTGTAACGTTACACTACAGTCGAATGCTCTGCATTAAGGAGTACCATAACATTTTTATTTTTATGTGAATTTGTGGTTTTCATTTATTTAACTTTTTTAAAACTATTAGCTCTCTTTTAAAAATGCAAATTCTTGGTTTGTCACCCACAGGTGTGTCACCTACGGGTGTGTCACCCGTGGGTGACAAACCTGGTAACTCCAACGGATAATTCTAATTTCTTCTCTTCCCCTCTTCCAGCTCGACAGAAATCTCATCGTGATCCCCAAATCGACCAACGAAAGCCGTATCAAGGAGAACATCAACGTGTTTGACTTCCACCTTACTCCTGAAGAAATCGCGACCCTCAGCAGCTTCAACACCAACACTAGCATCTTCGCTTGGAATAACTAGTTCTCACAAATGAAACAAACCTACAATGTAAACTCAATTAAATGCTACAAACTTAAGGTTCAAATTCCTTTTACGCTGATGTCGATCGCGCGGCGTACGAACATACATTGTGCTCTATATAGCACTTGGGACGCTGACGTCAGTTGCGGGTAATACGTCACTGAAATACGCGATCGACCGTACGCGATCGACCGTACGGGATCGACCGTACGCAATCGAGATCGGTATAATGTATATTCGTACGCGCGACCAACGGCGTAACAGGAATTAAACCTTTTAATTGTGAATGTAAAAAGAATGACTTGGTTCAAAAAAAAGCTTAGGAAAAGCAAGTTAGTGCAATATTCAAGAAAAACATTTCAAGCGACAGCTGGTTGTACCTGGACCCACTTTTAAATAAAAGTTGAATTAATAATTTCTTCTTTTAATATTCATCAGTTTTACAAATAAGTCATCAATCATCCACAGCCCGTCTTCACCCACTGCTGGGTATAGGCCTCTCTCTGTTTGTGCCAAGCTTGTGCCAGCACGATCTTGCGCCAGCCTCATCCATAAATATACAATACATACATAAAATACATACTTACAATACATACATACACAGTTTAGAGAAATAAAGGAAACTAACAACCAGTTAATTTAGGGATGAATCTGCCAGCTTCCCAGTAATATAGTCGTACTTACGAGCTTTCAACTTGAAAAAGAACAGACTGGATACCGTCCTGATATTTCGAGGAAGCGCATTCCATAGGAAAACTGCCTGGATAGGGAAAGAAGATTTAAGAAATCCAGAACGCTGAGAGGGACATCGTAGAAGACGATTATTACAAGAACGAAGATTTTTATATATTTTCGGAGATTAAAGACGAATCGAATGCAGAAGTCGGTCAAGTTTATTGAGTAAATCTGCATTCAGGTCATAGTAACACACATCACCATAATCAATTATGGGGAAGATAACGATTGAACGAGCATAGCCTTCACGCGAGATGGGAGAATATTCTTCAACCGATAAAGGGACCGCAGCGTTCCAGTGACTTTTTTGCTCACAGTCGCGACCTGCTTACGCCAGTCGAGGCAAGTGTCAACATGCATACCCAAATTCTTGACATCAGAGCTGAACGGGATGACAGCACCTTCACAAGATGAGTGGAGGCAGAGTCAACCCACGTCAGCCTCGCGCGATAGTCGCTCACTATAATGATAGCCTGACACTTGGCTGGGTTAACCGCTACCCCGAATCGATAGACCAGTTCCAATAAATTTCTGTTCAGCTCCTCAATCGCATCGGATACGCCTCAACACCTGTCTGACAATAAAGCTGTAAGTCATCAGAATAAAGATGATTATTATATATCTTATTTTTTTAATATTCATCAGTTTTTAACCGACTTCCAAAAGGAGGAGGTTCTCAATTCGGATGTTTGTATTTTTTTTTACAAATAAGCAAGTTCATTATTTGAATATAAAATGTCCAATTATTGTTCAAAAAAAAAAAAAACAAAACGTGAAGCCACTTTTTTATATTAATGTGCCACGTTCAGATTTAAGTTTTAATTCCTTGGAATTCGAGACGTTGATAACGAATGAGAGAGGGTAATTTTTTTTTTAGAGTCATTTCTTAATGGCCTTAGTAACCTGGATATTCTGTAATCTAAGTGGCCAGTATTTTAAAATAGGTATATTATAGCAGGCGGACTGCATAGATTATTCCCAATATTGCCATTCATTGATATTATTAAATAATCTATTGAAGGAATAAGGCCGCGTTCACATTAGGACGTTAGCAGCGCGACAGTAGCGCGGCAGAAGCACTTTCTTCACATTTTAATGAACAGCCGCGCATAAGCAGCGTCTGTCGCGCGACTGCCGCCCAAATGTGAAAGCAGCGTAAGGTGTTTTTTAGTCATACTATTCTGGTAGCCCCTTCCAATACTTCTCCGTTACATTCAGAGTTGTAGGAGGCATTATTTTGATGCACTCTCTCATAAAAAAACAAAGCCTGAAAACAAAGTAAGTATGAAGTTTTTATCTAGGCCTCGTTTTGAAGACGAAAAATAAATAAAACAAAATAAGTACAATTAAAGAAATTTTATTTAGTATACCACAGTTAATTGCAATTTGATTGACAGCTTCTTTTCGTATTTCACTTTTAGTAAGACAATATTATGCATTTCTTTTTATTTATTCCTAATAATTATTGTCACATTCGATTTTCGATTCTTTGCATTTTAAATTCATTCACAGGTTGTTTTTTTTTCTATTTAATACAATTGTGTAGTTAAAAATTGGAGAAGTGAAGGTAAATTATTTTAAACAAAATTCTCTTTCTGTCATTTTCAAAATGTTACAAAAACAATATGTTTTATACATGTATAATCTTGCCAGATGCACCAATAAAGCTAAACAAAATAAAGTCTACCCTACGTTTCAGAACTGTCAGTGTCAAATTTGTATATCAATGACAGGTCTTAAACGCAGTTCAAAAGTGTAGATTGCTCTGAAAATGGAACACACTGACTTATGTTGCAAGCGGTCTTATGAATTACCTTTGCGACTAATACAATTTATTTTTAAGCCTAGCATATAGTAAAATATAGATCTACACTTTCTTATATCTACCCTCATAGTTTTACATGGTCCACAGTATTGTTTTAATGAGGCAAGTCTTGTAATGATGCAATGTCTAGTTATATACGAAACTTACTTCATTTTTCGGCCTCAAAATGCTAAACTGCAAAGATTTTGAGTCAATTTAAAACTAAGAAATTATTTAAGTTCATTATTCGACTGGAATCCATGCCAGACAATACCACCAAAAAAAAAATGCGTCTAAAAACAACAAAGCAAAATATATTTACACCCTGTACATAGTACTATGTCACAGATAAATCAAACACAATAATAATATCATCAATCAATAAACCTACATCCGTTTCACATTATGACATTTCTATTATCTACACTAAAACGTCAATTTGACAACCTAACGTCAAATACAGTATGACGTTGACATTTGAGCAAAATAGTGACGTGACGTTGTCAAACTGTTTTTATCGATATGTAATCGATTCTACATCAATCGATTGCGAGCTGTCTGAAAGAGCCATCGATTCCGAATAGTTCATCATAGTTGGTTGGTTTGCCTGGCCGGAGGGACTCGTTGGCGATGATGCTGTCCTGACGCTTGAACCACTCGCGGTATTCTTGGAGTTTCAGCTTCCATTGTTCTGTTTAAAGGAAAACTTTGTCAATATAAAAAGGATGCCTTGCGTAAAAGTTATCGGATCGATTTCAATTAAAGTGGTTCTAACCCCTACCTAGTTCCCAACCGGCTTCCAGTCGAACAATGCAGCTGAATATCAGTATTTCACATGGAGCGGCCGACCTCCAGGAACCCGAACGGGTAATACGATACCCCAAGGTTTGTCAGACTTATGAGCTTCTGACTAAATACAAATGACAGCCGGGACTAACGGCTTTACGTGCTTTCCGAGGCACGGAGGAAACTCGCTATGACATGGTCACCCATCCACAGACTAACCTCGGCAAGCGAGTCTTAACCCTGAAGATCGACCAGTGGGGCTGTAATTATTTAGCTACGAGCTCCTCTGGATAGATTATGATTATATGGACACTGAAAATGTGTACCTTGTAGGCTCGCCATACTGCCACATTGTCCACCGTACTCCGTGGGCAACATCTCCTGAGGTATGTACTTGTAGAGGTCCTTCACCTCTTTGTGAATGTAGATCTGAGGAGGAAGGGTAATCATCTTACTAGACTAGTCACAGTATGAGAGAGGCGCTATCATTATCCCTATAAAATAAAACTATACTTAGGGTCACATGAGGGCCGTAAGTTATGTTTTTCTCTAATTCTACGGTTTGTTTTTAGTGGATTTTCAACTTTATTTTCTAAAGCATAACGTTGAAAATCGAACGTCAACTAGCTCGTCGTAGAGTCCCTAATGCCGGATCCACACGCTTGTCGTGTATGCCAAACAGAAGGGGAACGGCGTTATACCAGAAAGCAAGACGCAAATAATTCTATCTCGTTTCTTAGTATAGCGCCGTCTCCTTCTGTTTGACAAACACTACAGCTTGACAAGAAACAGTAGAAAACCGGAAGTCGCCACTGTGCTCTCGCTATCACTTTAAAGAACAACTTTAAAGAACTTTAAATGATTTTATTTTATTATTTTTCACTTACGTTACTTTTATGGCACAATAACAAATCTAACAAACCTGCGTTCTTTGTTTGCATCAAATATCAAAGATTTTAAACGTTATCAACAAACAAAAAGATTAGTTCCGTTTCAATCCGTTCTGGCCTAGCTGTACAAGCGTGTGGATCCGACATTAGACGAGCTAGTTGACGTTCGATTTTTAACGTTATGCTTTAGAACATAAAGTTGAAAATTAAAAACAAACCGTTTTTTTTTTGGCGCTTTTTCATCGTTAGTATGAAAATAGCACAACAACATAATAATGGCCCAGTGTATCAACCTCGATTTACGAGATACAGTCTAGAATTCTAGATACTTAGGCGCATTTAGTTTGTGTAATTATTTTCATCATCATTACTCCCAACGTGGTAAAGTAATAGTAAGTATAGTATAATCTTACCCGTTTCCTGATCTTCTCTTTAAGGAAGGGTTTGACGAAGTTTACAAATCGCTCGACCAGCGGCGATGTGTTCACGATGTGGACTTCCTTCAGCTTTATGGGGTACGCCTCCTGTAAGAAAAAAAAATCATTTTGGGCAGATCATCACACAACTGATTTGTTATGTCTGATTGATGTGTAATTATTTTGTCCTATGATATTTTATTTTAGGATCAGTACAGCGACAAAATTTCCTATCGGTCTTCGTCTCAATAGGCAGGGATTACTCAATAGTAATCCCTGCCTCTTCGTCTTTTACTTCAATCTACTAATGTTTTTCATTAAATAATTCCCCACGTCCGTCGTTTCTGTTACAGTTCGGTTAAATACTCATTTTTGAGATATTCTAATAATGCTCTACAAATAAAACTCCACGGAGGAATTGGGATCCACGTTGTGACTAAGTACTATGCTGAAGTTTTTTCCAGGCACTAAGAAGAAACCTATGTTCATGGACGAATGGAAATCTATTTTCCCATGTTTTTTTATGCTGTAATAATAAATGAGTAATAAATCCACAAACCTGCACACAAATCATGAACTTCTTGATAGTGGCAGCAGACAGTTTGGCCAGCAAGCTGGGTCCTAAGACTGCTGCGTCTAGCACGTAGATATCTCCCGCCACTCCTTCCCTCTCTTCTGTTAGTCGCACATCTCCTATCATGAGAGCTAGCTTCAGGGTGTCTGTGATCTGCTGGGAAGTGAGGTCGACATGGACTCCTGGAAAATTGAAGACATTTTTTATTTAAATAGCAAATAATATGGCAGAGTGAGATTAATTGCTATTGAAAAAACTAAGGGCAAGTTGCTTTCAAAGCGTTTTGTAAAATCTAATATTACGTTCAACAGGTTTGAGGCATGAGTTTTTTAGCAGTTATTGCCAATAGGTACCTAATTTGTGATTTTTGCAATTTTAAGAACCATGTCAAATGAAAGTTAGTCTGCTTATGGTGGCCTATCATGGAGCGTGAGTAGTTCCACCGTGGGAACGAGAAGGCTAGACGACTTGTATAGCTCTGTCTCTTTCAACAGGATTGAAGCATGAGCTATTTAGCAGGTGTTGCCAATCTAAATAACTAATTTGTGATTTTTCCAATTTTAAGAATTATGTCAAATGAAAGTTAGTCTGCTTATGGTGGCCTATCATGGAGCGTGAGTAGTTCCACCGTGGGAACGAGAAGGCTAGACGACTTGTATAGCTCTGTCTCTTTCAACCATGGACCTAAAAAAAAAGGCGGACGGAACTTCACTAAGAAACGATTGAAGCACCACAATGGCGGCGGTCTTTATATGTGTGAGTTTGTACAGGGATGCCAGATGAAGGAAAAAATTACCCATTTTTATTATTAAACAATATTTAATTAAGATCTCCCTTGAACTTAAGTTTAATTACATTTTTTTTTGTGACAGATACCTATTTTTAAAATAAAGGTAAAATAATTTTGAGCACATTGGATATAAAATATTTACAACTCGTTTAATACTAATAAAGTTTTACAATCCCTTTTGGTTATTCAAATTTTTGTAGACTTGTCTTTTGCTATTGACACATCTAGAAATCCCTTCTAATTTACTTGAAACGAATGTTTAAGTATTTTTCGCCTATAAATATTTAATTAAAGCTATTTTATGTTTCATTCCTACACGTCTACATTCCTATTCCATGTCTACACTCCCTTATTATTTTTATACAATCATTTTTCCATGCATCATTTGCCGTGGGGAAACTTGTAAAAATACAGAAGAATACAATAACGATAAATAGTAACAAAATATAAATCTCCCAATTTTAAAATAATTTGAACCTTGAAATAGTTGCAACACTGATTGATTTCGAGATGTTTATAAAATTTATTGACGTAAAATCGAGAAATAAGCTTCAAAATGACATGTTTAACTATGAAAAGTGATCCCCTGGCTTTTTTAATTGAACTACTATGGTTTAGACAACTTTTTGCAACACATGACGGCATACTTTGATTTTTATTAGACAAAATAACACCGTATGAAACCGCGAGTGTCGTTCGAAGCGTAATGGCCGACGGCTGACTTACTATGGTGTGAATGTGTGTGTGCTGGCTTGTGTGGACAAGCGCACTGACTTACTATGGGTGCTTCAATTCTTTCTTAGTGAAGTTCCGTCCGCCTTTTTTTTTAGGTCCATGCTTTCAACAGGATTGAAGCATGAGCTATTTAGCAGGTGTTGCCAATCTAAATAACTAATTTGTGATTTTTCCAATTTTAAGAACCATGTCAAATGAAAGTTAGTCTGCTTATGGTGGCCTATCATGGAGCGTAAGTAGTTCCACCGTGGGAACGAGAAGGCTAGACGACTTGTATAGCTCTGTCTCTTTCAACAGGATTGAAGCATGAGCTATTTAGCAGGTGTTGCCAATCTAAATAACTAATTTGTGATTTTTCCAATTTTAAGAACCATGTCAAATGAAAGTTAGTCTGCTTATGGTGGCCTATCATGGAGCGTGAGTAGTTCCACCGTGGGAACGAGAAGGCTAGACGACTTGTATAGCTCTATCTCTTTCAACAGGATTGAAGCATGAGCTATTTAGCAGGTGTTGCCAATCTAAATAACTAATTTGTGATTTTTCCAATTTTAAGAACCATGTCAAATGAAAGTTAGTCTGCTTATGGTGGCCTATCATGGAGCGTGAGTAGTTCCACCGTGGGAACGAGAAGGCTAGACGACTTGTATAGCTCTGTCTCTTTTTCATAGTGGAATTACGCATTCGAAGGCCACCAGGACAGTTTAAGAAACAAATAGAAATCTATATATATAAAATTCAAAACTGACTGACTGATCTGACAACGCACAGCCCAAACCGCTGGGCCTAGAAACTTGAAATTTTGCATAAGCCCTCCTTATACCACGTAGGTGAGCACTAAGAACGGATTTTGCGAAATTCGGCCCCTAAGGGGTTGTTTTTGGGGTTGAAAGTTTGTATGAAACTTCGTTACTACAAGCGCTAGGAAATTTAAATTTGGAATGCGGGTTCTTTTGAGGACGTAAGAGTTACTTATGACAGGATTTCGCGAAATGTCGACCCCTGGGTTTGTTTTGGGGTTGACAGTTTGTATGAAACTTTGTTTTTAGAAGTGCCGTCTCAAATCTTGCATGGGGTTCTCATTAAGACGTTAACGCTCACCATTGTGGAAGATTTTGACAAATTCGACCCCTAAGGGGTTTGTTTTTGGGGTTGAAAGTTTTGAGACTCAAATTTTACATAGGGGTTTTTTTTGAGCGTAAGTGATACATAAGTCGGGATTTTGCAAAATTCGACCCCTAAGCGTTTGTTTTTGGGGTTGATAGTTTGTAGAAACTTTGTTACAGACAAGTGCTAGAGCCCTAAATTTGCAGAAGAAGGATTTTGGACGTAGATCTCACCATGACGGGATTTCATGGAAATTCGACCACTAAGTTTTGGGGTTGATTTTGATTGTTTGTACGCAATCTTCGTTAGGTACTACAGGTGCTAGGAATCTACAAGTTTTGCATCGGGTCTTTGGACATATTATGTCTCACCATGACGGGATTTTGCGAAATTCGGACCCTAAGGGATTTTTTTGGTATTGATGGTTTGTATGAAACTTTTTGAATAAAAGTGCTAGACGTCTCAAATCTTGTCATATTGATTCTTTTTAAGAATAAATGCTCACCAAGGCGGACATTTTGTGAAATTCGACCCGTAAGGGGTTATAATGGTAATTGTGCTTTGGGGTCATTTTTAGTAATGTGCCACCCAAGACGGGATATTGCGGGGTGATGCAATTCCTGCTGACTATGTTAAATTTCCGACAGTATTTATTACTTTTCGAAAATCATTACGGAAGTCGCCGTAGTGCTAGTAAGTCTATAAAATGATATAAGTCCTTTCTGGGAAAAGACAGAAACAAAAACTTAAATTGTGTTCTTACCTCTACAGATCTGATCGTCTGCACATTCGGTATTGACACTCGCTTTAGCGGCGTCTTGGCTGAAATCAACAATGCCGTATAGCATTATTCCTTGAGGAATCCAGTATGGTTCTCCTGGGTCTAGGGACTATTTTAGTAGGTCGCCGCACCCTTTGGAAGGCGAAGGCAACTGAACAGGTTGGTTCTTAGTCAGTCAAGTTTGACCGGAGCATATTGATGTTAAAAAAATGTCAGATGTTTCAATTTAGTGTTATCATGGTGAGGGGAGAATTGAGTATAATTATTGATTTGTGTTGTCATCATCAGCTTAAAGCAGTTCACTGTTGGATATAGGCCTCACAAATCGTACAGCATTTTACTCGATCACCGACTACTCTGTTCTGGAAGTCTACCATGACGTCAAAAACCTAGAGCGGAATTATCCAGTGTGGGAAAGAGATGGCGCTAGATAACTTGTATAGCTGTCCCTTTCCCACACTGGAATAACTCTCGCTTTATGACGTCTAGTTTTGGTTCATCATCATCATCATCATCAGCCTATAATGTTCCAACTGCTGTGACATAGGCCTCCTATCTGTGAGAGGGAGTGGGCCATAATCCACCAGTAGCCCAGTGCGGATTGGTGGATGGCACATATCTTCGAACTTTTGTTTCTAGGACATGCCGGGTTTCCTTTGTTTTATCTTATAATATTTGCAGTTTGAAATATAAGTATTTTACAAAGTAATGCCTGGCGGGGTTTGAACCCACGACCTACAACTCGGGCTTAGCTTGGGCCACTGACTGCTAGTTGTTGGTTGCTGGACCTATTATTATTATTATTAATCATGTATGTCATCAATTTTCTGGTGGCGTCTCTCTTAGTGAAGAACTCGGGGCAGGCTGCTCTCATAGTGAAGTACATGTCCAGCTTCCTCTTGCACTTCTCCAGGGAGAAACTGCTGCCACGCAGGAAGGTCATGATTGGAGGAATCTCTGTAAATAAAGGTAAACTTTTAGTTTTGGAAGATTTAGAATAGACAATTTTACTAAAAAAATTTTTTTTCCAGTCATACTTAAAAACATTACGGCACTCCACTATTGTAAGCTACCAAATGCAGCATACAACGCTTTTAAATCAGACAACCTCACACCGATGTAATTTCGCCTCTGTTCAGACACGGCAACCGGCGATTTCAGAATCGCATGGAAATTGCAAGTCTTTGCCTCTGTTCAGACACGGCGGGAACCGTCGCAATTTCAGAATCGCATGGAAATCGCATGAGTCTTACCTCGTGTTCAACACTAGCGGGAAATTCGCGTTTCAATTTCGCATAAATCGCATGAACTGCCTCTTTCAGAAAGGCGGGATACCGCGCAATTTCAGAATCGCATGGAATCGCATTATTTTGCCTCTTTCAGACACGGCGGGAACCGCGGTTTCAGAATCGCATGGAAAGCATGAGTCTTTTCTCTGTTCAGACTACGGCGGGAACCCTTTCAAATCGTGGAAGCATGAGTCTTGGCCTCTGTTTATCGGAACCCGCGATTACAGAATCGCATGGAAATCGCATGAGTCGTGCCTCTGTTCAACACGGCAGAACCGCGCGATTTCAGTTGTGAAATTAATGAGTCATGCCTCTGTTCAGACACGGCGGGAACCGCGCGATTCGCGCGGAAATCGCGCGGTTATGTCTGAACGATTACTTAATAAAAAATCGAATAAGCCTCACGCGATTTCCATGCGATTTCCAAAATCGCGCGGTTCCCGCGTGTCTGAACAGGCGCTTAAGCACTCTGTTCAGACGGCGGGAGGCGCGTTTCCCGCGCGGGACATTTATGTCTGAACGATGATAATAACTCAAACAAATAAAGCCTCACGCGATTTCCATGCGCTGTCGCCGCTGTCCACGCCTGTGTCTGAACAGACCGTGTATGAGTTATTAAGCCTCTGTTCAGACACGGCGGGAACCCGTGCGTTTGGGAATCGCGTCATGTCTGAACGAGTACTTATGGCCTCTTCAGCACGGCGGGAACCGCGCGTTCCTCAAAGAGGGGAATACCGCGTGTCTGAACGATTACTTAATAACTCATACGATAGCCTCACGCGATTTCCATGCGGTTCTCAATATCGCGCGGTTCCCGCCGTGTCTGAACAGAGGCTTAAATCATACAAATAAGCCTCCGCGATTTCCATGCGATTCGAAATCGCGCGGTTTTGCCTGTTCTAAGTAACGTTCTGTTAACCGCGCGATTCCGCGCGGGAACGGTTGTGTCAGAGGCTTTTCAGGTAGTTTTTGATGATGTTTATTATTTAATGTTCTGATTTATCACCTGCATTATTTTTCAAAACTCTCTGACGGACTTATTAGGTTTGAAAAGTATTAATTAATGTTGTCATCAAGTCTTTTATGATATTTAAACGCTTTCCGTTTTTTTGATAACCCAGCCGCAATCTCACTACCGACTTTAGATCTGCTTTTTGCATAATTCCCGCACGGATTAACTAGTGTTATGGCGAGATACATTTCCTCTACCTTTGTGCATATGAGTATAAATAAATATTTTATTTAAAGACAACAACAACAGGAAAAAAGTCTAGTACAACATCTTCAAAAAAAATTCCAGTATCCATACCCCAATCATCCGGCAGATGGGGCTGCTTCTTGAGCCACTCCCTGATGGCGGCCACATCCCTGTCCCTGGTGGTGACATCCTCTTTCAATTCCACTCTGATGGCCTTCCACATCTCGCCCGAAGGCTGTTCCATCAGCTCTTGCTTCAACTTCATTTTTAATTCTGGAATTAAAGAGAAATTCGTGTTTAGCAATTGAGTTTTTGGTTTTCTTGAAGAAAATCAGTTGCCTACCATGGCGTCATAGGTAAGATTCCCACCAACCAAAATTATCTCCATCGGCATTCCGCAACACGTAGCGACGTGTCCCGTATGTTGCAGCAAATCATCATCTGCCTAGCCTTTTCCCAACTATGTATATTGGGGTCGGCTCCTAGTCGAACCAGATTCAGCTGGATATCAGTATTTTACATGGAGCGATTGCCTGTCGGACCTCCACAACCCAGTAACTGGGTAATACGATACCCCATGGTAAGACTGGTTGTCAGACTTTTAGAGCTTCTGACTAACAGTAACGACTGTCTGAGATCTACAAATGACAGCCGGGACCAACGGCTTTACGTGCTTTCCGAGGCACGGAAATACACAAATATGAACTGTATTTACTGTTGATATATTTC
Organism: Agrotis segetum; assembly: GCA_036375495.1. Classification (NCBI taxonomy): domain Eukaryota; kingdom Metazoa; phylum Arthropoda; class Insecta; order Lepidoptera; family Noctuidae; genus Agrotis; species Agrotis segetum. The sequence continues at coordinate 5,941,300 of JAQSVV010000039.1, forward strand.
AATGTTCTTTACCGCATTGTAAAATGCCGCCGAGTCCGGTCGGTTGGTGGGAATCTTACCTTAAATTGTGAGTAGTTCCATTGTGGGAACGAGATGGTGCTACACGACTTGTATAGTTCTGTCTCTTTTCCACAGCGGAACTCAAGCTTTAAGACGTTATGTTAGGCCACCAGGATTGGTTAATTCAAATAGCGCTATTCTTTTTATGACGAGAGTACAGAAAGTTGTTAGATGTTAATAGTGTTGATGGATGGAGAAGAAGATTATGGCAATCTAAAAAGAGTGTTCATGGAGTTTCTTGCCCGTTCTTCTCCACAGAGATCTTCTCCTTGGAATGAGCATCTACTACGGTACTTTCACAGTTATTATGTCTTGTAACTGGGACTGTTAGCACCATAATTTTGCAGTATTTGCTGTTTTCATTTCATCATTGATGAAGGCCATAATGTAATGATATATGAATGTAAAAGCAGTATATGATGCAAGTCCTGCTACTATGTTAATCCGACTCTATTTATTACTTTTCTTTATTACGGGTCGCCCGATAAGACGTCTTAAAAAGAGAGTAAGTCCACTGTGGGAAAGAGACAGCTAAACAATTCCTCTAGCGCCATCTTATTCCCACATTGGAATTACACTCGCTTTAAGACGTCATTGTAGTCGAGTGCCGTAAGGTTTATACCTTGGAATCCAGAACCAGTCAATGAATGCAATTATACATTTTTGAAATGTGTTTTAACAATGTGTTGAAACACTAGGGCCATGGGGTCCGAGTGCTCATCGAGTTTTCAAAGACATCGCCAAGCGTATAGTCGACGCCTCGCGTGACCAGAGGGCTGGCATATTTCTTGGGCAAAGGATCAGCATTGCCATCGGGACATCACAACGTGGCAATGCTGCCACGTTCTGGGCACTTTCACCATTGACAGCGATGTGGATGAATTTTTTGACGCCCTTTAAATTTTAGTTTTTGTTTAGTTATTTCTGTAAATATTTTACGCTTAATTAAAGTTTTTATATATAGTATGTATATATAGGTATTTTTTATATAATAATTTTGTTATAGTTGTATATGTGTAATGAATGTATGTAAATATATATGTTTTAACAAGTATATAAATATTATGTTAAAATAAATGTCAATTTCAATTTATTAATCATTAAAATGAATAATTATTGTGTGTTGTAACCAAAGACATTAAACTATATACGAGCAGTAGACGGGATATCACGAAGTTTGTGATCCAACATTTTTTACCAATAGGTAAAAAGTCCCTCAGTCTAGTAGTCGCGTTGCTAGTTGCTTAGATAGTGCTACTGACGCACGGCATCAACAATTTTGTATGACAATTTTCCCAATGCCCGCTCTATAGGTTCTTTTAAATCTCTTTGGTTGTAACATTTAATTATATGAAGATTTATAGACTGACCTTGGATTCCGAGGTTTTACTATATTTACGCCTTATGGCACTCCACTATTGTAGGTCACCCAGGATGCATTAAACAACGCAAGTAAATCAAACAACCGATTAATTCGCAATCTTTCGCTCACATATCCGGCTAAATTCGTCTATATTGCCCAACCTCGCGTGTTGGAAAGGCTCTAAGGTCAAAGCAATGTTTACTATCGACCATCGCACTATCGATACGTCGTGTTGCAACACTAGCAACTTCTGTTGCAATTTCGCTACAACCACAACTGGTTTTCGAAAGTTTTTAGCGAGTAGCGGCAATGGTGTTGGATTGGAATATTATTAAGTAGTTTGAATAATGCGGGTACCTATACAGGTTTTTGTTGTAAGTTAGTTTTTCTTGTAAGCTAGCTTTCGGGTCCTTTACCCAAAAAGTGGAAGATAGAGCAGTGGTGGCCCAGTTGTATCGGTCCAGACTTACGAGTTGTAGGTCGTGGGTTCGAACCCCGACAGGCGCATTAATTTGTGTAATTAATTTCATCGCCACTGCTCTCAAAACGGTGAAAGAAAACATCGTGAGGAAACCGGCATGTCCTAGAACCAAAAAATCGAATGACATGACATGACATCTTCCAACACGCACTGGGCCCGCGTGGTGGATTATGGCCCAATCCCTCTCACAGAGAGGAGGCCTGTGTCTCAGCAGTGGGAACATTATAGGATGATGATGATGATGACCAAAAAAGTAAAACCAGACCCTATTAATAACACTTCGCTGTCTGCCTGTCTGTCACCACGCTGTATCTCAATAACCGTGATAGTTACATATACACTCCCGAAGCAAACCGTGTCCAGTGAGGACAGCGTCAGGCGGAAAGTGAGAACGTTATGGCTTCTTCAGCCGTTCCTCAAAGAGGGGTATTACCATCGTGATTGCGGCGTGCCCGTCTCTAGACGATACTCCCAAGTTTTGATGCATTTTTTAGGGTTCCGTAGTCAACAAGGAACCCTTATAGTTTCGCCATGTCCGTCCGTCCGTCCGTCCGTCTGTCCGCAGTTTAGCTCAGAGACGCACAGTACTAGAGAGCTGAAATTCATTAAATATACGGATTTGTTGTGCCGAAAAAGTGGTAAAATAAAATCTCGTAAAATTTTTTTTTTTAGGGTACCTCCAGTACTTACATGTAAATAGAGGATTTTTTTTTTCTCGCGTACCCCTTAGTGTGGGGTATCATTAAATAGGTCTTTAAAAAATATTGATAGTTTCCATTGAAAATTTTTTGATAAAAAAATTCGTTATGTGAAATATTAAGCTTTAAAGATTAAATTTTGCTCGACTCGAGTGTCCCCCCCCTCTACCAGCTAGAACGGTTTGTTTGGGGGTGTGAAAAAATTCACAATAGGGTATATATAACGAAAAATTCTTTTTATAAACGTCAGTTTTTATCATGACTTAGGCTTTATACTTTACGAGTAATAGTCGACCAACTTACGAAAATGTACTTGGATAACAATTTTCTGAAACAAAATGTATCGGAGACAACTGCAAATGTTTTGTCAACTAGATTTTGACAGCTTTTATAGGATGTTAATTAGGGATAGGTAGCTTGTTATCGAAAAATTATTTTTAACTGAAATTCAAAAGAAGGAGGAGGTTCTAAATTTTGTAATCTTTTTTCTTATGTATTTTCCCGTCAATTTCTCAAAGTTACTCCAGGACCGATTTTGAAAATTTTTTTTTTAAATTAAATTCAGCGAATCAGTTTAGTTAGTTACAAACAAAGGGCAACTACGGAACCCTACACTGTGCGTGGCCCGACACGCACTTGGCCGGTTTTTTCAATACTTGGCAGACTAAATGGCTTGTTGTAAGTTTGCTTCGATTATTCATCTCGAAAAAGGTTTTGATCCTGTTCTAGAACTTTCTGTTAAGATTCCACGTTGTGTCCTCGTTTTCGGTAGTTTTGTGCTGGATTTTATTATTTAATTGTTCTGCTATCACCGTGCGGAAAAAAATGGGTCGAAAGTACGATAGTCAGTCAATATTAAAAAAAATATAATATATATTACATACTTTTTTTTTGTAGGGATTTATTTTTGTGGCGAACTTGCAACAATCTCATTACCCGACTTAATAGATTTGCAAGTTATAAATGCAATAAACTAACCTAGTGTTACCGCACATACATATACCCAATCATTACCTCAATACACTATTAATAATAATAATTATTATTATGGGTTTAAACTCCAATAGCATCCATTATTTAACTCATCGTCTTGACGTCTGTTATTATGTTCCATTTAATTTGTTGTTACCTACATAGTCTACATGTATGATCGGAATCTTTTACTATGTAGGTACATATCTAGTAATTACAATGGTGGAAATATCCATACATAGAATATGTTATTTTGTCAATAAAAGTCAGTTTATGCATGTCTTGCATGTTACGTTTTTATCTGTGGTAATAGTAGTATTCAGGATACATTTTTAGTCACCGTCCAAATTTTGATATATTATGTCTTTGGCGAAAATCATTGAATACCTATTTCTACTTGTATCACTCAATACAAAAATCACGTCACAAAATGTATAAAAGGACTCCGCCCGGTGCGTACGCGGTCGGAAAGAGTGCGGGCCGGCCGTGCGAATTTAATTGAAAACACAATAATAAACAAAATTGCAAAATTTTCTTTCATAGGTACTTTCACGGGCTTAGGACCGTCAATAATTAGTAAAAGGTGGTGCTATTGTTACTATTATATGAATGTAATTCGTAATAGACCCAGTTTCCAGGGTCAAAATAATTACATTCTATTTAGTCCGTATTTTGGATTATAAAAAAATATTGGACACCATTTTCATTTCGATTAAATAAATAAGAACAAAATAATAGCTTTATTTAAGTTACCTGTGACGATCACTCTGTCGCGAAAATGCCACGCATTTTCGTGACAAATGGCACACGTAACTTTGAATTCTATAGCTTTGTCATTTTTGGTCTAATTTACAAATAAAAAAATACGTATCCCTTATTTTTGAATAATCCAAAAGACGGACTAATTACATTTTTTTAGGCAACTAGCCTATTACGGGGACGATTCTCTGAGCCATCACTGCTCACTGAAATGAACCTACCAAGACAGAGAGGAAACTAGCTATGATGTATCATAGATTAAAAATTATAGTGAGCCAAATGTTGCATACTCCCGACCTTGTACAGACTGTGCGGTTGAATGATGGCCGCTAATAAAATTAAATGATTACAGAACACTTACAAACGTACTTGTAATGTTGTAAGTACGTAGTTAATATGACGGCTATTATTTTGTATTGCTCTTGAATTGTTACGATGAAACGTGAAGACTGTTTTTAATGATAATTGATAGTGATGTATGAACGAAGAACAGTTCAAAAAATATGAATATAGTAGGCTGTACAACGTGTAACGTAAAGAGAGCAAAACCTCTCTGGGGTAACTTAGTCCATGTTACTGAACAATGTTTGTTCTAAGACTTTTGGAAATTCAATTAGCTTTGACTTGCCTTCTTCATTGTTACTGGATAAGTAGAGGGTCAACGAAATTGGGACAAACCCATACAAAACCATATTATTCTCGAGCCACCAGAAATTCAAAAAAGCCAAAATCAACAGTCTAGAAAGCGCCGAGACAATGAAGCTCGACGTGTCCCGGAGAATGCATTTACCTGTCTTGGATCCTGCAACGAAATTAATCAGAAAAGAATGGTAGAGTTCACTTCACTCTTGTGCATGAATTACAATATAAATTCATTCATTCATCCTCATGAACTTCCTTTATTTGAGTACAGCGTAATAGACAAGATATAGCAAGGAGTAAGATAATGAGATATCATATAAAAGATAAAAGATTTCCGATTAGAGATAAGCAAAAAGAATAGTAGATTATTAACCAAGGGGATAAAGCAGTGTCTTCTGTCGCGGGTGACGATTTAAATCGCGAGCATAACGAAGGGCTCGAGGCTTACTCCCGAGCGTAGCGAGGGTGTTAGAAACTTAAATCACGAGCGAAGCGAGGGATTTAAGACGAGTCCTGAGTGTAGCGAGGGATTTAAGTTCACCCAAGACTAAGAAGCTTTATCAAAAGGAAATACTCTACTTTTCGTACCACTTGCGAAAAAAATTAACGTTATAATAATATGTATGAGATAAGCATTAATTAAACATTTAAATTTAACAATAACTTATTTAAAAAAATAAATTAAAATAAACTCAACGTTTATGTATTTGAAGAAAACAAAACGCGGCAAATTCCTAGATTATATTGTATTCTCGGAAAAGCAAAGGCATCAAAATCATACGGCCTCTTCGGTTTTCGTAATGTTTAAATCATAACTGCATAATAAATGCGTATTCCTTTTTCAAAAAGTTGTATAATGCTTTACATACAAACTCAATGGTGTAAAGACAGACTGATGTAGTTCACTATCGGTAAGTATTCGAAATTCAAATCACATTCTCTCCCTAGAGGATGAATGAAATTCAGTACAACTTTCTTTCCCTAGGGAAAGCTGTTTTTAACAGATTAATAATGACTATTGTTATGTACGCTTTTTGTGGCACAGAATGTCACTTTTTTGAGCAAGTGGTACGAAAAGTAATTTTACTGTGTTTTCATTTCACACAGGTACAAACACTATCCAACCATGAAAACAAAAGAAAATCTATCATTCCCACAAGCGTTTTCATAACGTACCATAATAATTTACAAAGTTTCTACTGAATATAAACACTTGATTCGTAACATAAAATCATTTCGTAAACATTGTCTGCCTCCATATTTACCAAAGACTTGATTCTAGACTTTGTCAGTTGTTATTCTAATGTTTTTATTGGCAAACTGCCAAGTTCCGCTTTGATCTAAGCAAGTGTTAATTCAATAAGTAGAAATCCTTCCTATAGCACAAAGTCGAAACATATTTTTCTTACACCACCATTCTTTTCTGATTAATGTCGTTGCAGGATCCAAGACAGGTAAATTCATTTTTCGGGACACGTCGAGCTTCATTGTCTCGGCGCTTTTCTGGTGGTTGTCACTGTTGATTCTGGCTTTCTGAAGTTGCAGTGGTTTGGGAATAGTGTGGTGGGATTGTCCCAATAAGAAAAAAAGAAAAAAAAACGTGTGGCACTCGGGGACTGCAACGGTAAAGCTATTGCATAGCGCTTTTTAACTAACTAATGCAATTTTTTTAGGTTTTGGTCAGCTACGTCTGCCGAACTGAACCGACGTTAGACGATGCAGGGTGTTAGGTTTATTATCGTTACGAAATTTCATGATTCTGTCGCCGCGCTCAGAGCCCACGATAAAAACTATGCAATAGCTTAAAAATAGAGCACCAACTGCAGTGCAGTTTAAGTACAACAGACATCCTAGGCAATATTTATAACCAGCTAGCAAACCCGGCGAACTCCGTTTCGCCACCAGATGGCTTCGTTTTCTTTGCTATAAACCTCACGGAGCCCAAAATTGTGGAAAGCGGTTCGTGTGTTCTGGAGTTATAGCGTCAGGAAGGAAAACCCGTCTTATTTTCATATAAAGTAGAAGATATCAGTCAAATCCCGTTCTTTTTTTTACGGCTGGTTCTGATTGGACATCACATCGTTACCGGTAACGGTCAAAAAGTTCCAACTGAAGATAGCAACCAAGGTTGATTAATTATTTCCAGAGTAATTAAAAAGGTGCTGAATGGATATTTTTAATAATTGGCAATAATTTGCATTCGAAATATATCATCCTATCCTTCACGCAAATCATGAAGGATGATACAATTCCTTATTATTTATTTACTTTGTAAAAATTTGAGAAACAATAATATGGAAGCATTAAATTATAGTACATTACTGCCGCGGCCTATAATGGCTGGTCGCACTGATGATGGCCGACAGCGCAGCCTAGCGCAGCTCTAGGCCGACACAGCGCGGTCAGCATGTAAAATGAAATGAAACAGCAAGGACAGCAAGGGCTGCATGATGGCCAAGCTGGAAGGCCTAGAGCGTAGCTAAGCTAGCTGGAGGCAATCATAGCGTGACCAGCGAAGCAGACGTAGTGGGCCAAGGCTTGTATAGTGCTTTACTCAAAAATGCAAGTACCTAACCTACATAAAACCAGCAAGTGATTTAAATAAAATATATATCAATTAACTAGAAATTTATTTAAAATAACAATTATGAAAAATACAGTTACTAAAATTCAACACCGACTTTCCCGGTTTCATATTACTTATTAATAGTTTGCGATAATTTTAATGCGATCTTTGACTGCATTTCATTTATTACTTCATTTACATAAAGCAAAAAAGTCACTAAATAAAAATAAAAAATTCGCTGAACCGCGCTTTTGTTCCTTCTTTGATTTTTTTTTTAAATATGGAATGCAATCTAATTACGAATTGAAAAATTTAATTACGAATTCTACATTGAAGAATTTTAAACTTACAGACATAAGCGACTTTGATTCATACTACAAGTACCTACTTATTTAAAAATAAAGTGTCTCGATCGTAATTTTTTGCTTAGACACGGAAAAATACTTGCATACGGTTGTTGGTACCTACTTTATGTAGGTAAACAATGTGTTCAATGAATATAGATGATACATAATAAGTCTTAAAATAGATCTAGAATAAATACTCTTATTTAATACCATTAGTTTTACCATATTTATGATTTTTTTTCGTAAACCAAGTGGCAACAAACATTTTTTTTATGTCAGTATCAACAATTTTTTCGAACGCATACAACCCCAATCTCTTCAAAGTTAGAGTGAATAGGCTTCTTCTGGGTAAGTTCGATTCATCGTAGATTTTGTCTCTGTAATTTCTGTTCTAGACTAGAGGAAAGAGCACACCTACCTCAAATAAAAAAAGAAACAATTTTCATCATACGAGTACCTAATAAAATATTATAATTTTTAATGTAACTTCAAAATAATAGTTGCAAAACAGTGAACGAAAATATTATGAATCATTTATTCACAATTACCCGACTTTTTCGTGTACGAAATTGAAGTGAAGAAGTGAAGTCGCGTGCGCAAGACAGTCAGCTAGTTAAGCTGGTATTCAATGCAGCGAGGTAAATGCACCTAACTGTTCTTTCGCAGAGTGCAACGGAACAGTTTAGCCCATAGAGCATGGGGACTTGTAGACGCCTCTCAGGGGACGAAGTCCTCAGCACTATCAACATAACCAACGGTGTATATAGTGGTATACTGCTCTACCTACTGTTAAGTTGTCATTATTGTCATGATGACTGATAAATATTTTTGGTTTTGTAAGGATTTTTATGAGAGGAATGGAAATTAAGAAATTACATTTGTTTGCGCCAACAAAGATTTCGATTAATTTTGCAATTTAATTAAACTCATTTTAGAATTAATATAAAAATTGCAAAAACCATTAATTTCAGCTGTGACTTATAGAGTAGAATTAAAAGGCATTAGTGTGGGATTGGTGCAAGACACATTATGAGTGTGGAATGGAACGCAGACGAATGAGTGAAACGGAAGAATGAAAGGAATGAAGAAAAGAACGAAAAGGAACGACGGAGAGTGTTCTTGGAGAGAGCGAACGGTGTGGACGAAAAAAGACGATTTTAAAGTAGATTTCCTGCTATCGTACAATTTATAAAGTCAAAGGAGTTTATTTGAAGAGGAGAACCCACCGCCCACATTATCCCGATTCTACATTAGCTTTTGCCAGCGGCTTTGATCGCGTGTAACTTGATAATTATTCCACGGGAAAGTTACTAAAATTTTCAATGCAAAGAAAATATCATCAAAATCTGAGTAAATACATCCATCCATCTATAACTTTAGTAAGATGTTATGGTTTTATCACTTTTGCTAAAACAAAACACATGACTTTTGAGTCTCGTAAAGAATTCTGACAATTCCTGTGACAGTCAAGTCACTTGCTCTCAGTGTTTTGCGTGAGCACGAACTATTCTTTCACAGTTATTTTCTATTATTGTCAGATAGCAGCAATACAACAGCAGCTTTATGTAAAGTCATGCTCGTCATTGGAAGCAATTCAAAAGCGACTTTAATAAAAATAAAATAAAAATCACTTTGATGCGACACTTGTGAAAGGACTGAAGCAATCTTATCTTGTGATTTCGTGGTCTGTGGTCTTGTCAAGGAAGTATCGCCAATCTTAATATAATTAGAGTTTTATTATGATCTAGTTAGTTGAGAGCAATGGTAGCCCAATGGTTACTACCTCGACTTATGATTTGTGTGGCTATGGGTTCGAACCCTGTTAGGTACGTTACTGAGAAATGCACTGCTCTAAAAAACTGAAAACCTCGTGAGGTTTTTTTATTTTTTTTTGGGACAAACCCATCACACTATTCCCAAACCACTGCAACTCCTGAAAGCCAGAATCAACAGTAGCAACCCCCAGAAAAGCGCCGAGACAATGAAGCTCGACGTGTCCCGGAGAATGAATTTACCTGTCTTGGATCCTGCAACAAAATTAATCAGAAAAGAATAGTGGAGGAGTAGGAAAAAATTTGTTTCCACTTCCCTCCATGCAAGCAACATGTCCTAGAGGAAACAGGTATGCCCTAGATTCCCTAGAACCTCAAATTCGAAGACATATCAATGAATATCTAATTACCTAAAAATCTGCATCTAGGCCTGCGTGATGGATGACAGCCCACTCCCTCTCACAGAGAGGAGGCGTGTGTCCCAGTGGTGGGAACATTATTGGCTGATATTAAGGGTCAGAGCCCATTCGTATACTAAAATTCGTACCCCAGCATAAAAGTTGTGGATTCGGCCCCTATATAGGTGCCCATTGGTCTCCTGGTAGGGTACCAATTAATATTTTAATAAATATTACTATTTTTAAGGTACCCATTCGTCTCCTCTAATAAAAATTTAAAGATTCGGCACCTGTTCAGGTGCCTATTGGTCCCCTGAGATAAATTTAGCTATATTTTATATAAGAAACGGTTAACAGAGTACACTTGTGAACAGTTTATTAACGGAATTAATTTAATAAATCATAACAGCTCATTGAAAAAGGAGCTATAACATAACCTGTCGATAGACCGATGTAAAATTGTCTCTCTACGAATGGCTTGTTAAAAAAAACGGGTTACAAAATTAGATAAGGTGTTTTGTTTGTATGTTATGGCTGCCTCGGTGACATATTGGTTCTTGAAAGTGACTTCGAATACGAGACTGTTCAATGTGTTTTTGGTCTTTTATTAAATGAAGTTCGTCTAACGAAATAAACTTTTTGTTTTTAACCGACTTCATTGTCACCGACTTTCGAAAGAAAGTTTTTTTATAGGTTATTTTGAACTTTTTTTGTGGTTGTTTTGAAGTCGGTTACATTTTTTTTTTAACTTTTTTAATTCATCCTTTTTCGTTTCACTACTCAACTCAAATTTTATGGAGCTAAATGGCAGATATACTAAGTATATCGAACAAAAAAGGAATCATCGAAATCGGACCAGAAACCTCGGAGTAATCGGTGTGTCTACACCGAGAAACGTAAAAGGTTGAATTTTTTTTAGGTTTTTATTGTAATATTTAATTATTTTGTAGATCTCTTTGACCGTACAAAGTACTAACAATTAATTGTTATTTTTGTTGTATTGGTATTGTCATTTAGTTAAGTATTTGTTTGTACACTGGATGTAAATTTATCTAAAATTCAGTTATTACTGAGATTTTATTTAAATCGTTACACAGTTTTATTTTACTGCATAAAGATTTTTATAGTTATTGCTAAATATTTACAAAAATGTACAAGAAACCAAAAGTTGATTAATTATTTTGAAGACTGACTTAACGCCTAGAGCCTAGAGGCATTTATTAAACTTAATCTTATTTGAAATAAACGTGATATCTACCGAATTACTATATTTTTTATTTTACCCTTTTCTGCGCGACTGTACCAGGACTACCAAGCTGCAGTATACACATGTACATGCACTTATATTACAAGAATGAATAAAAATAAATATTCTTCAGGGGACGAGTGGGCCCCTCAAAACTTCCAGGGTACGAGTGGGCACAGGGTGCGAATCTTAGGGTACGAATGGGCTCTGACCCGATATTAATGATGATAGGTCTATTTTTAGATTTTGTTGAAATGCTGATACTGTTTTCGTAATATAAGTATTGTTGGTAAACATCTTTGACCTTGAAGAATAATGTAGGTCTGTGAACGAACTTCATTTTGTAACAAATCATTTGCGCGTTTAGCATATTTTTTATGTTGTATAACAGAATCATTGAGATAGGTGGTACCTACTCGTAAAATGGCTTACGTTAGCTAAATATTTTATTTTCTGTTCATGATTTTTTTTTATATTATAACTAATGATCTGCCCCGATTTCGTCCGGGTGTTATTAAAAGAAAAATAGCGACATAGTTGGGTGATTCGTGAGATTAGCTTGTGCAAACATAGCGACACACATGATTTTTATTTGTAGGTACTTCAATTGACCTACTTTTTCAGTTTCCTTTGATAGGTAAATTATTATGTATTCAAGTTAGGTACCTATTGCATTTTACTTTCTACTCATTTTATAATAGACCATTAATATAAGATTTCATGAAAGTAGGAATTGTAATAATACTAGTAGTGCTTGTCATTTTGTCAATACTTGAATCTGCATGATCTTATAATTATGTGCAAATTCAAAAACAGAACTAAAACCACCATCTTGTTTTATAAACATCCAATCGCCAAAAGAACACACATATCTTTCCCAATCACCCCGATCTCTTAAACAAAACCTAGAAATTTCTTTCCCAATCGCCTCAATCTCGTATCAAGACCTAAGAAGACCTTGCCAAGGCCTACATCCATAACTTTCAATTTTAATACCGTCTAAAACTTTTCAACATCAGCATCATACGATACGAGACGTCTTTCGAAACCAGCGGGTCCGTATTATTGACCCATAGCGTAGGCTATATTAGCTAAATGTTGTCTATGGCATGAGGCAATAGATTCTTAGCCTTGACTGCGTGCGTCGTTGTGGCATTGAGGTTTGCCCTTGTGGTATATGGTAGGAGGGGGATAAAGTATTGTCTTTGGGCGAGTTAGTTTTTGAATCTGTTTTCTTTTTGCGTGGAGGAATTTTCCTATTTTAATTTGGGATCATAAGAAAAAAATCTATTTGCACAAAATTTTTCGACTAAAAGTTTAAGGCCGCTATCCCACTGGTATATTATAGCGTTTTACGAGGGTTGATGTCAACGGCCGACTTTGTTTCATTTTTCTACAAAATTAAAACAATTACATACCTACAAATAGTTCTACAAATAATAATTGTAGTATTAATTTAACTAAAAGTTTGTGAGGATGTAGGTATAGATGAATGGATGTCTGATAAAACGGATATATTATACGGAATGGATTTGAATGTAGACTTTGAATGTAAACTAGACCAACACTTTCAAAAGTTGATCAATACAAAATAATAAATCAAAATGAAACATTAAATCTCTTATCTTTTTATTTAAGTTACGGGTACTCGTAACTTGAACTTTTTGTATTTCAAAACTGCTTTGTTATAGTGCAAGTAATATAATTATTTCTCAGGCCAAGTTTAACACTGCGGCTACGCTGTCGAGCGATAGCGATATAAATAAATCACTTCACATCTTGAAGTTCTTTATTTTAGGCTGAATAAGGTACCTACCTAATTTTTCATCAAATATTAAAAATAAATAAATGATTTTAATAAAATTTATAAAGTTGAATACAAAGTGACGTCACAGAGTGCTATTACTACATTATACAAAATTCATAAGGTAATAAATGGCGTTTTGAAAGGTCCAATTGATTGACAGTGTCAATAACCTAGCAAAAACAAGGCGTGCGTAACCTCGTGAAGGAGTTAATCCGCTTCTCGCTACCGCTTACGAGTAAAAGACGAGTAACAAAATATAAGAAATGATGGTTTAGACAATAAAATGGACGACCTTGTCTTTCATAATGATTATTATTTATTTAGATGTAGGTATAGTAACATGAGACATTTTGATTACTGTCATTATTTTCTACATCTCTTTGTTCTGGCATTACGGAATATGAGAAAAATTGCGAGGTCAGATTTTGGTGAAGAAGTTAAGCAATAATAAGCAATACGAGTATAAGGATATTGCTTCAATCAAATGTCGATTGTAAATTGTCTATTGCAATTTTTTTTAATTGATTTTGAGCAAACTGTATTTAAAAAAAAAAAGTTGGTAATAAATTTTTAGTTTTGACATTTGTAGATACCTACACTCTTTTACTTTACAGCGTCTTTCCAGTATTTACAGCGTTTTTGTATGAAAAAATGGAACAGCGGCAGCGCCTCTGGTGTGCGAAGAAAGAACTACCTAAGTTTTTCCTTGAAAATTGTCAATTTGAAATTGTTAAAGTTCCAGTTTACTTTACGTCTCAAATACTGAAAATTCGTGCTAAGGGTACTGGACTGCAATGCAATTTTTTTTTTGTTTCTCATATTTTGGAATTTTTCCTGTATACTTAGTGGGTGCATTTATAAACATATAAACGCACATACACAAACACCCAGACCCGAAAAAAACACAATATGTAGATCATACAGATATTTGTTCCGTTCGGAAATTGAAACCGCGATCGAAATCCACCGCTACGGCACCACAGGCTACCTGGTGGTCTACCTTGAATTCTTAAAGCGGACTCTTTAGGCTGTGGGAAAGAGACGGCGCTAGACGACTTGCATAGCTCTGTTTCTTTCCCACAGCCTAAACTGGGTCGCGTTAAGAGCTCGTGGTAAGGCCTCTGTAACTTGAATTGACGGTTGAGTGATCCCAATGGTGCTAGTAAGCCTCACTGGTGGTGACACCAGTGTCACCTGGGTAAACCGAACGAGAAATCTACCCGTGTAAATGCCATATCAACGCGCAAAATGCCCCGTCAACATTGAACAAATTGACATGATAATTATACTAAATTACATAACTTATATGCGTCATATACCACGTCTGTCGCTTCAATGTATTACTACAAAAGTAAATATGTTACTGGAAAAACCCAAACTACGGTCAATTCTGAGATTATCTAGTTAAACATAATTGTACCAATACTGACGGCAACAGTTCGAACTGTTATGTTTAGTGATAACTAGCTGTTGCCAGCGGTTTCACCCGCTACAACTCGAAAATTATCCCACGGGAACATAAAATCGGGATAAAAACTATCCTATGTGTTAATCCAGGTTATAAACTATCTGTGTACCAAATTTTAGCCAAATCCGTTCAGTGGTTTTTGCGTGAAAGCGCAGTAACAAACATCCATACATCCATACTTACAAACTTTCGCCTTTATAATAGTAGTACGATAACAAATAGTAGAGTGGGTAAGTAAAATACAAAATCGATTTTCAAATTATTTATTCGATATCTCCCATGGTAACTTTCATCTGTCATAACACCTTGCTATAAATTATATCTTTTGGCACAATATTTGGCCATTAGCAGTTGTTGCAGTTCGTGTTGCGGGCTGTATCGGAGCTGATCGATGATACTTGTTTGAGATCGAAGTTACAATGACAACATGTACCAAGGTATTTATTTGATAGTTTGTTATCACACAGGACTTCAGAATATTTCTATTTGTCAAAATTTTACGAAAAGAAACCATAACGATCAATCTCCGTCAAGTCTGCTTTGACGTCGGATTTCGAACATTCACCAATAGTCTTGATAAAACTAGCATGTTCCAACTGTACGCAGCCGTAATGCGCTGAAAAAGCTTAACGGAAAACTGTACCCTTAACTTTTCACACACTTTACAGTATTAGCGCTTCTGTATGCCAGTGGCAGCGCATCCGTGTACAACTCGAACTATTTTTTTCCACGAAAATTGTCATTTAAAATTGATCAAAGTTCCAGTTTACTTAATCCTATACTGAAAATTCGTGCTGAGGGTAGATGGTATATGGCTGACACTAGGGGTACAGTTTTGAGATGTACACAATATGGAAGTCTAGCCACCTAAACAAAGTGATTTTCAGTTTTTTCGTGAAATTTTCGGTAAGGTCTCTACACAACTTTTTTATTTACTAATATTAGTCACTTTGTCTAGACTTTTTACGTTGATTTCCAAATACGGGTTAAACTAAGTAGTATTAATATTGATTTAGTAAAGGCTTTAACTCATCAGCCACATAAACCGTTACCTGTACATCTTTAACAGTCACATTTACATATTTTGTTCCATCTGAACGTGGAAGGTACCATAATGTCATTTGAAGTAATCTACAATAATTAGCAGTGTCCAAATGTGAGTAGAATACCGTGGCCAGTTTGCATTCGTCATTTTTATACGTACTACTAGACTGCCCGCGATTTGCTGACTGTTGCTTATTAAGCAACATTCATCGTAAGAAATAGCGAAACGGGTCGACAAATCGAAGATCTAAAAGGTCTATCGTGAAATTCTTAGAGCCTTGAGAAATAAAAGGGACGCGCGTGACGATTCCAACGTTAGATCTTATTAGATCTTGTAAGTCAACATTAATGCACATCAGACTAAACAGCTTTTGTAAGACGTGAGTTATATTTATAGTGTAGCTAGGTTTGGAGGTCCAACTATGTTCCAGATCGTCAATTTTCATAGTACAGAGAGTGGACCATTAGGCCATGCAACCGGGTCGACGGCACGATCTTCAATTTTTTATGTTCCAGACTGCTCATCAGGCTGAACAATTTTGGAGCGTCACCTTTATATGATAGTGGCTGGCCCTCTTGGAGGGCAGGTGTTCCAGATATTCAATTTTTGTATTCATCAATAGGAACATCAGGTGAGCTACCTTGCTAAGATGCCATTCCGGTATTATGTTAAAGGGCTACTTGAAGGTTCCACACCGTGTTCAAGATCTTTAATTTTTATAGTCAGTACAAGTCTCATCAGGCTGAACTACTTTGCTAAGACGCCGCCCTGCTAGGCTCTTGGAAGACTCAGGTGTTGATGATTTTACCATGAATACATCAAAAAGAAAATGCTCACAGATTGAACAATTTTATAATTCGTCATTCTTTTAACGTTATTGGCTGGGCTCTTGGAGTTCCACAATAGGTATTGATCTTCAATTCGTCTACGTCAACAGAGTCGTCATCTGAGAACTCTTGCAAATTCCGATGCTATATATGAAAGCTGGGCTCTTGGTGCATCAGGTGTTCCAGCTTCAGTTTTCTATATGTCAACAGAAAGTGCTATCTGGGTAAACAACTTCACTAGACGTTCATTCCTGTATATGACTAGTGTAGCTGGGCTCTTGGAGTTCCACCATCAGGTAAGATCTTCAAATTTAGATCAGCAGAAAATGCTCATCACATGGAACAAATTTGCTATAGCATTTTTGTTCTCTTATAGTTTACGCTGTCCATTGCGGTTCGGAAAGGTGTTCAAGTCCAAGATAAATTATTATGTGTTGGCCAGACTTAATACCTATACAACAAAAAAAAAATCATTCAACTCCGTCCAGTACTTTTTGAGTTTATCCCGGACATACATACAGACAAACAGATAAACAGACAAACAGAAACAGACAAACAGACAAAAATTCTAAAAACTATTTAGCAAATTGGCTTCGGTATCGGTTGTAGATCACAAAAAGACAAGTATTTTTAAAAAATATTCAATGTACAGTTTTGATGAGGCCTACTATTTTACAGTGTATAGATTTTGTTGTAATGTCAATGGTTCTCGTATACACGTTTAGATCGAAGGAGCCCCGCTGGGCAAGACTCCTATTTCTATCTGAAAACTTAAAAAAGGAACCTAACCTAACCGAATCTCGGGGCTCTCTTTGACGTCGGATTTGAACATTCATCAACTTTCATGGGTAAAACTAGCATGTTCCAAAGTGTAGAGTGTAGTGGAAAAAGCACGGAAAATCGTATCTTTTTCACATTATGATTATACTAAGCTGTTGCCAGCGGCTTCATCCGCTACAACTCGAAAATTATCCCACGGGAACATAAAATTGGGATAAAACTATCCTATGTGTTAATCCAGGTTATAAACTACCTGTGTACCAAATTTTAGCCAAATCCGTTCAGTGGTTTTTGCGTGAAAGTGTAGTCTCACAAACTTTCGTGTTTATAATATTAGTAGGATTTACCAAGCCAAGTTGGTAAATTCTAAGATTTTCTAGTAAAATTTAAAATTGACCACTATTACCGCTCTTTAACAGTCACTTATACATGTTATTGTTCCACCTAACAAGTAACCATAATGTGCATGAAGTAATCTATTGAAATAGACGTGCCAACTACATCAGTTTGCATTCGTAACTACGTCACTGACTGATTAATTTGCTGACTGTATCATCAGTCATCGAATAGACGAAATTATTGTTATCGTGCATTCTTAGAATTGAGATAAGATAAGAAAAATAACGTTGTAGGTTATTAGATCTCGTGTTTAATTAATCACGTATGAAATATTTTGTACCTACCGTTAGTCAATATATTATCTGCCTAGTTATGCCAACTATGTAAGGGTCGCTGGTCGTCTTCGAGTACGGTAACAGATATGATATGAAGCGATTGCCTATCGGCTATCAGTACCCTTAGCACGAATTTTCAGTATTTGAGACGCAAACTGGAACTTTGACAATTTCAAAATGACAATTTTCAAGGAAAAAATTAGTTCCTGCTACGCACACCAGAGGCGCTGTTCCATTTTTTCATACAAGAAATGCTGTAAATGCTATAAGGTAAAAGAGTGAAAATTCGTGCTTAGGGTACTGATTTCCACAAAATATTTGATGTTCGTCCCGTCGCGTCGTTCAGAAATCAAATTCTGAGTCAGTACGAAGTTTGCCGTGTCATCTAGTTTTCTATAAACAATTAGTTTTTTTCCCTGACTATCACAACAAGCATTGAAAAACAATCTTTCAGTGACCAAACACACGTTAAGGTATATCGTCCTTCGCGACGGCGAGACGGGAGGGGTGGCGGGGTTTTAGGCTGCTTTTCCACCAGAGATGCGCTATGCTTTTTGATGCGGATGCGTTTTGATATCTACCAATCATATTCATGGGTTTACATAGCGCAACACTGGTATAAATGGATGCAAGTAAGATGTGTTTTTTATATGAAAAGATGCATGCTATGGCTGCGTGCTATGACTGCGTGCTGTAGCTGCGTGCTATGGCTGCGTGCTATGGATTCGTTTTCCCTACAATTGATACATCGCATAGCTCGAGCTGCGCATCTTTGTAGCGCAGCTACCTTTTGTGCCCATCGGCCCATCCACTGGCGTTCATTCCGTAAGGATTGTAGATTCTGGCAGCAATAAACGTTAGTGGATAGGCTGCTCAAAATGGCAGATAAACATTGAGTCAGTGGCTGTCGTCAGTGCTGGTGTCGAAAACTGACGCACACTATTTATACGCAGGTCAGTAGTTAGCGAGATTTTAACATACTCTACTGTGAAATCAGTTTACACTATGGCAGTGCCAGGTCAGCACTGACTCGTCAGTGGACTGACGTCATTCTTTACTGACTCATTGTAAATCTGCTTTAACTCGTGGCAAAATAATAAACGACACGAGCCCAGCTTCAAGGTTAATCAGCTCATCACAAGGTCAGTCCGTAGATGGGTCACCATACAATGGTAAAGAGTTTCCTACGTGACTCAGAAAGCGTGTTAAGCCTTGGGTCCCGGCTATCATTCATAAATGAAAATGATAATTTAAATAAAAATGATAGAATATCTTTATTCAGCAAATTGGTTTTGGCAAACTCTTTTACACGTCAAAAAGACACTATTTTAAAACTAGATAAGGCCTTTTATAGATCTTTGACAGTGGTTAGAACTTAGAAGCTCGATTTCTGACAGTAGTCAGAATTTGTGCTTCTTACCACTACACCAACTAGTCTTACTAAGGGGTATCGTATAATTACTGGGTCGTGGAGATCAGATAAGCAGTCGCTTCATGTCAAGTAATGAAGCTGCAACCTCCTCCGATATAGATACTTGTAAAAGTGTTAGGAAGATGATGACTAGAGGAGAAACTAAAAGAGGTAGAAATATTAGTAGGTATGGGTTATTTACTCGTACCATATCACAAGTTATGCGACCCTACGAACAAAAAGTTACAGTTGAAGTTTTTGCTTAAGTAGAAAAAGTTGGTTTTTGTTTACGTATCTATATAATATTCGTAAGTTTTACAAGACTTTGACTTGTAGTACCTCTACGACCTTCGTCACACTGAGACAGTCCCAATACTACGCAGTTTGGTCTTTCAAAAACATTTTATTGCGTTGTGTAAAAGGAAAATTAGTCGATTTTAATTAAAAGTGACATCCAACTACGCGATCACTGTAAGAACATCAAAAACGTCAACACTATCAACTGTCACTTGAAAAGTCCGCAAAAAATCTTATTTCAAATTAATTTTCAAAAACCTAAATATTATTGAAAATTAATTTGCAAAACGATTTTTTTATTTATTAGCTATCGCTAATTCGCTACTATTTTGCTAATATTATTATTTTCAGATGATTCTACGTAGGTACTTAGTTGAGAAAGGTGAAGCAGCTGATTTTATGATGCTTGCATCAATGTATCTATTTTAATAAAGAATTGTTGTTACATAAACCAAACTTTTATAAATATCGGATAGTAAAAATTGGATTTCATCGTTAATTGGAACTAGAAAATAAAATACCACTACTTTGTCAAACATAATTGAAATTATTGCCGCACACTAGGAATTTTTTCTGTATCGGAGCGTTTACAAACATAAATATGATTATGATAATTGTTTATTTTAAGCAAGTAAACATTATTAAAAAGGTCCCAAGATTATCTTAATCTCAGTTTAGCGTTGTTTTGTCAAACTAATCATAGTTTAATTAAACAAATTAACACCTAAACTATTACTCAGACAAGATGTCTTCTAAACCGTTGGCAACCATTTCTCAATCCACGACCAGTTTCATAAGCACTTGCTTAAGAAACGTAAGTGCTTTAGGCATAGAACATATAAGAATACGATTGAATTACCTTGACCGGGACCTTACTATAGTAGGTACTAGCTTTTCTCAGAGGCTTCGCTCGCCCCCCCTCCCTCCTTATTGCCTATGTCACTCAGGACCAAAGCAGCTTTCAACTGGTGAAAGAATTTTTGAAATCGGACCAGTAGTTTTTGAGCCTATCCATTACAAACAAACAAAGTTTTCCTCTTTATAATAGTAAAGTGTAGACTACTGGTAGTTGTTGTTGAGTTTTCTTTAAGATAAGTAATTGAATAACTTCTATATTCTTTCTTTATCGTGCGAGGATCTAAGGACGGGTGATAATGATGATGAAATATAAATCCTCGAAGGATTTATAGAAAGGTACAGCTTCAGAGAAAACTCACCCCTTTTCGTAGTGATGTCAATAATAAAGAGGGTGAGATTTGTTTAAAGGTTAAGTACCATAAATATTTGGTTGCGGGAATTTTCTTTTTATCAAAACAAAAGGTTTTATCAAAACTCAAAATCACTGCAACTCCTGAAAACTAGAATCAAAAGTGGCAACCACTAGAAAAGCGCCGAGACAATGAAGCTCGTGAATTTTCCGGGACTTGTCGAGCGAGTAGAGATCTTGGATCCTGCAATGAAATTAATCAGAAAATAAGCATGGAGGAGTAGGAAAAACGTGTTTCCACTTCCCTCCATGCAAGCAGGAGACAGAACAAAACAAGGCCAATAGGCACAAAGGAATATTAAAACTGGGTGGACAAAAAAAATTAATGGCAACTATTGGGTCCTAAATTGTGAGTTGCTATAATATTTGAATCCAGTAATAGGTATGGCAAAAACGATTGAACGCACGCAAGTTTGTTCGTGTTTCCACAAGTTTCCACAGTAGAGTCTGACAGTCCCTTTCGCTCCAAGCAGGATGGAAGGAATTATTTGATTAGGTAGGTACTTTAATAGCTGAAACAAAGTTGTTTCTGATTTAATGTCTTATGGAAAAGTCAATAAACATTTTACCCGAACTGGCAAATCAATTCATGACCTTTTCCTTACAAATGAGTATAGGTAAGTAATGCATATGAGTGCCGCAGATTTTCTTATGAAAAATTCAATTACATTTTACTCGATGTAGCAATTGAATCCCGCACATTTTGCTTACAAATTACATTAAGTCATTCTTCAAAACTCCGCCCCTAAGATGACCCATTGACCAAAAAAAATACTACATGACATCACACTGCATAATTGTTCGTTTCTGTGTCTATTTTAAATCTAGATCTTATTTAGACAAAGGCCTTAATGGGCTGAGTTGGTGTGACTTTTAAAATCTTATTATGAAAGACATCGCATTTTAATTATCATTTTGTTTTGAAATAAAGTTAATAGTTTTGGGCTACATATTTTGGCACTACAAAGTACAGCGTCAAAAGATCGTTGTATAGTTTCATTGATATTTTATTCACTCATTGTAATATTTTTTTTGGTTATTTTCATGGTTATTGCATTTTACGACAGTAATTTTGAAAATAATTTGCGGGCGAACTTCCAACCACAGATTACCATAAACTATGTGGCGGCAAAAGAAAGTATGCCAGTGCGTTTTCAGTGTCAAAAATGTGTCAGGAGTTTTTATAACACTAATGATTGTTTATGGTTTATGACCATCTTTAATTTCTAAAATTATTTGTATTTTTTGTGCATTACTTAGGTAGGTACCTATTTTAATTAATTAAATTGCAGTTTCATACGTTATTCAGTTAAAAGGCATCAGACGGTAGCTTACAAAATAAGCTTTATAATATTTTATGAAAATTACCGCGATATCAAAATTGTTTTTTTTTTCTAAAAACTTTCACTTAACTATTACTCAAATTCTCCAGCCGAAGCATCTACCAATAATTAATTCGTAGCATCGAAACAAAGACCAGACCAAAAGCTTTCACATTACAAAATTCGAAAACTTTAATTCCAAATTCAAACAATAAAAAAAAAATTAAAACGTCATTCAAAAAAAAATAACCTCTTTTTCTTCTATTCTAAAAAAATTCAAAATTCAAATTCAAACTCACATGCAATAATCCCACACAGCCACTGAGATCACTGTTTCGCAACTTTTTTTAAAGGCAAAGGTATGTATGTCGCGTCAGCCAAGGTACAAGGCTTGGCCGCTACTGAGAGGAAACTAACCTCTCTTGCAATAAGTTGAGAAATGCATTCAACGTGTGAACACATACGGGTCATTAGTTGCGAAGATAATGTTGCGATCTTGAATTTATTAAAATGTGTGTAAGATTGAAGATTTTGTTCCATCCGTAATGTTTGTCGAAAAAGAAAAAAAAAATGGACAGTGACAAATAGATTTAATTAAAAACGATGAAAGTAATATGATCCAATTTACTTTTTTAAGTTGTCAAGTTACGTTTTGTTATTTCGCAAACTTTCCAAAAGTAGATTACTTACCAAAAAATGGTAAAATAATCAAATGAGTCCTCCCATCCAGGGCAGGACGGGAGGGACTGTCAGACTTGTACTGACTTCAATCCACAGTGTCCTTCAGTAGCCCTTTACATTACGGAATGTCATGGTAAAAATACACCTGTGTGGAGACACCGATACTTATAATGGTTTAGAAATATGTTAGGCCAAACTTTTTTTGTTCCATTGACAATATGTTCTGCTGAAGTAATGATCCGTATGTTTCAGCCTAGGTCCTACAGTTCGAAAGTTCGATAAGAGGTGGTAAGCCACACTCCATTGCATTATTAGCTACCTTCTCAATAATATCATATTGTTAACTGCAATAAACACAACGTCGCTAATAGCTGTCAAATATTAACAATTTTTATTAATTCGGCAAAGTTACTGCATGTATGGAAATAAGAAATATGGCTCTGTAGTGCACTAGAAAACTTAAATACAGAAATGCAATCAAAGCACTGAATTTGATGTTGTAACCGTTTCTAGTGTATAGAAGGCATTTGGAATATTTCCAAATGCTTTTTTTACGTCTAAAGCTATGTTTTATTAAAAAAATAAAGGCAGTTGTCTCTTTATTATTCTGATCACATAAGTCCTTGAGCATACAGTCTTTTGAGAGGCTCCAAAATTTAACTATAGTCATGTACTTATTCACAAAATCGTAAGCATATTGTCAAAAATTATTTTAAATGATGTTAAAACATTTTGACGGAAGATTGAATCAAGAAAAAAACGTTTTACTACAAACATTATTAGTTTTGTTGTAAGCATTATTAAATCTTGTATATTTTGGTTGGTTGACAAAAGTTCACAGCGCACATTACAAAAAATCCCTGCAAAAAGATTTTTTTTTGTGAATATATTTATCGTAATAATCAAAAATCAAAATTTATTTGTTTCAAGTGGGCCAATTACAGGCAGTTTTGAATAGTCAAAAAAATAAATTTGTACAAAATTATGGTGCTATTATACAGTCCCAGTCACAAGACATAATATTAACTGTGAAAGTACTGTAGGTGTCCATTTCAAAGCGTAGATCTCTATGGAGAAGATCCCGTTTGGTATATAAGACAAAATCATAGACAATTACATATTAAAGAAAACAAAATTAAAAATAAAAGTTTCAATTCACACGCGGATGAAGCCGTTACTTTATTTTATTGGGACAATAATATTAATGAAGTTCGACGTGTACCGGAAAATTTTACCTGTCTTGGATCCTGCTACGAAATTTATCAGAAAAGAATAGTGGAAGAGTAGGAAAAACAGGTGAAGCCGGTAGCAATATCTAGTCTATACTGACTAGTTTTTTGCTGTAGGCATCTGCCTGAAGGTATGCAATTAAGGAACAGGATCCATAGGGTTAATGTAACTTTGAAAGGCTTCGAAAGGGCATTTACCTAGCATGTTACCTACGGCTAAGTTGAGAACTTGTAGCTTGAGACAAACTCGTAATATCCTGTCGACCCTGCATTTTGTGAGATTATTTTTGAAATCATGGTCACACATTTTGTTGACTTTCGAAAAAAAAAACACTTATTTTTTGTTTTCTTAAAGTTGTCGTGTTTTTGTAATGATTTCCGTTTTTATTGACGTTTACGTGACGTGATGTTGTTATTGACGTTTTTCCAAAAACTGTTTTTTTCTGTTGCAAAAGCTTTTGCCTGTATTTTAATAATAATATAATAATAATAACTTTTATTTCAAGTATCATTGACTCATACATTGAATACACACTATCAGTCACATTACATAAAACATACAAATTGTTATTAATTCAATAAAATTCAATTTATCATTACATTAATTTTAAAATACACAAACACAATTCACATCATTATAAATATTAATATTTTTTTTATTTTATTTTTTTACAATCAGACTTTCAAATGTCGCTGACAACAGTGGGAGATGATGGGGCAATCCAGTCTATATCTATTCATCATCCTTTGATTACAGAATTATTACTACATGACAGGCGAATTCAGTATCAATAGTAATATTATTCCTCTACATCGAATTATAACTTCGTAAATCTACGAATGCTGCACAGAATGAGCGACATTACGTAGCCAAACTGTCGTTATTATTACACCAGAAAGTTATTTTAGCTAATTAGCCTCAATTCATTGTGAATTTTTCACACTCTTCGTAGTATTACATGTGGTATTACTTACGGTTATGGCAATAAAGGTCCATCATTTGTGATATTATACGGTCTGTGCCCCCAGTAACTATCACCATTTTAAATCAATCTTTTTTTATCTTGGTGTAATCATCAATTAATGATTCCTTCCACCCAGGGCAGGACAGGCGGAATTGTCAGACTTGTACTGACTAAAATCTACGGTCCGGGGTCCCGGGAGCTCGTTAGTCCTGCGACCGTGGCCGGCTTTAGCCCTCTAAAGGCTGCTACAAAAATGCCGCCGGGTTTATGCCGAGCGGCTATGCCGCCGGCAATGCAAGCCGCGCAAAGCCGCCAAGCATCATTCCTGTTGTGACAGTCACATAGAACGCCGCTTGAATGCCAGGAGCGAACTGACGCCGGCAAGCCGCATAAGGGTCTTCGCACATTATAACAACTCAACGGCGACTCGACTCTATGCTAGACATTGAAATTTAAGCCCTGTATCATATGTTCAAGGTTCAATTTCAAAAAATGATTATAAAGTAGTGTACAACGAGTGGCCTACGCATCGTACACTAGAGGTCAACCCCGACACGTTTGTCACGCAATGACCATACGTCGTCCACGCAACGACCACACGTTGTCCACGTAACGACTATGCGTTTGCGACTGACGCGTGACGGGAAAACTGAGGTTAGACGAGTTGTCTGTTGAATAACCCACTCGTTGGCACCGCGTTGGCCACTCGTTGACACCGCGTTGTCCACTAGTGACCATTGGGTGGATCAACTAGTTGACTACTCATCGAGAGTGTGAGTAGAGTTGCTGCCGCGTTGGCGTGGAGTTGTTATAATGTGCGAAGACCTTATAACAACTCACCGGCGACTCGACTCTATGCTAGACATTGAAATTTAAGCCCTGTATCATATGTTCAAGGTTCAATTTCAAAAATGATTATAAAGTAGTGTACAACGAGTGGCCTACGCATCGTACACTAGAGGTCAACCCCGACACGTTTGTCACGCAATGACCATACGTCGTCCACGCAACGACCACACGTTGTCCACGTAACGACTATGCGTTTGCAACTGACGCGTGACGGGCAACCATTTGCCAGCCATTTCATAAGCAACACGACTTCTTTGGACAAAATTTAACCGAAAACTGAGGTTAGACGAGTTGTCTGTTGAATAACCCACTCGTTGGCACCGCGTTGGCCACTCCTTGACACCGCGTTGTCCACTAGTGACCATTGGGTGGATCAACTAGTTGACTACTCATCGAGAGTGTGAGTAGAGTTGCTGCCGCGTTGGCGTGGAGTTGTTATAATGTGCGAAGACCTTAACCCGCCGGCACACCCCGGCGGCCATGCCGGCGTTTCCTTTGTGTGGCAAAGCCAGCGGCTTTGAACGCCGCCGGGTGCACCGCAGCTTGGCGGCATGCCATGCATGCCGGCGGCATGCCCGGCGGCAGGGCCGCTGGCATTGTGTGTAGGAGCCTTAAGGGGGCCCCGTCATTTTGCTGACAACACAACACAACGCGCCGTCGACCCGATCCAATCACCACTACCGGAAAACACTACGTAAAGGTGCTCCCTCACCTGGAGCATTCGCGTGTAATGTAACATTATAGATTCGACTTTGAGCATTACATATTACAATCTACCTCCCTGACTGACGAGCCTATGCGAAAATTTAGTACAGATTTGATTCAAGGTGTGCATTGTGATGCTCGATTGTCTTCCTTCACTGATGGAATGTTCGAATCTGTAACGTTACATACAGGTGAATGCTCGCGGTGAGGGAGCGCCTTATGCATTTTCCAGGCTTGGTCACATCCAGACTTTGCCTTCCGCATTCAGTCTTTCCCACTACACACACACAAATAAAGCTAGTGTTGCCAGTATTGATTTTTCCGCACAATAAAGAAATATTTACAGTTTACAGTCCACTAGATGGTAATGGTAAAAGTAAACACAATGCAAGGATTGCTTGGTAAATACACAGTAAGTGACTGTTTGCTTAAAATGTGCGACAAGACAGGACCTTGCCTCTTGAGATGTGAGAAAAGTTTTTAACTATTGTTAAACTTGAGGTTCAGGCACGGCGCAATCTCGGCATAGTAAAACCTCTCTTTGAGGAGTAGCTGGAGAGACGTCAAGGCGTCCTTACCTTCCGCTTGACGCAAGTCATCACCGAACAGGGAAGATTCAGGAGGTTATCCTGTGTCTTATTAGGAAGGAAGAAAGGCCTGGGTGTCACCATTGCGAAGATCACCCAGAGGACACGGTGGAGCATACGTTGCAGGTCTGATGATCGGCAGGGCTGACCTCACAACAATTGACATTTCAATTGACAACAGATGTATAAATCCGTCACGCTTTTATGGTAGGCAGATCTTTAGGGTTCGACTGGCTGGCGACCACCCACTTACACTTAGCATGTCCGGCGTCAAGCACCTCGTCTGTGTTTCGCGGATGCGGATAAGCCAGTCCTTCTCGAAGGATCATTGTGCCTACAGTTGAAGGACCTATATTTTGTAAACACGTTACATACATCGGAATTATGGTTTTTCTAGCTGTCGGCACACACTTCTTCCTACTGCCTTCACACTCTTAAAAAGGCCGTGAATAAGTTGCAAGGCAACGACCAAACTATACTGCTGGTGTTGCAGGCGTCCACACTGTGATGCGGAAAGGTGCGACTGCGGAGCCCCAGCACAAACGATGGCCAGGTGGGCCACTCTTTGGCCTCACTTGTGCTTTGAGCAATTCCACCTGCACTCTAAAGGACCTGTCCGAGGCCACCACCAACGCCGTAAATGTGGCAGAGTTTTGGTCGAAGCTCATTTAGACTTAAGGAATCATCGACACGACGAAGAAGAAGGCGTCCATATAGTCTACAGTGACCGCTATCCATTAGGTGGGCTGCATGTTTGTTTTTCACGTTTATGGTATGAAAAATAGTCTAACACCATTGTCAAAATGGGCGCCGTATCCCAGTAGTTGCATTCTCTAGTTCAATCATTGAACTACTGGGATTTTTTTTATCCCAGATATAGTTCCATAGAACTCGCAGATAAATGTATATTAGAACTTCTGGTTGCAACCGTGACAGCAAGACTCACTAGTTGACTTTATAAAATTTCTAGTAATAAATACTAAGCCCTTGTTATCTCTACTACTTACTTAGTATTTTTTACTAGAAATGTTGTAAAGTCAACTAGTGAGTCTTGCTGTCACGGTTGCAACCAGAAGTTCTCGTACAGGTAGCTAGATATTTTCTCTGCGTGAATCTCCCCATTTTCGCCGTATTTCCAGGGCAGAGTAAGAGTGAATACTCATACTAGAACTCCTGGAATACGGCGAAAATGGGGAGAGTACATTAATTATCCATTAACTTGATAAAGAAACTACATATCTGCATCTTCAACTGATAAAATATCGCTGACATCAAACCTACCTATTGTTCTAAATTTTCGGACGCAGCACATTGAGATGTTGGTAGTTCTAAACTAAGTCACGTACATCTGCGTCTTTGTATTGATAACAATTATGTATTCAAGTCTTGTGTGTGAGCGGTGAGATGTGCAGAGATGGTCATGAGCGGAAGCGGGTAGCGATTTTTAATCTAGCCTTAGGTATTACTATCAAAGCACAAAACATGTATCTTCTGTCGTAGTTTCCGGCGTTTCATAATCTTGATAAATATTAGTTAGTGGCACGAACTAAAAATTGTTGAGAACACGATTTAATTTAATTGTTCAATTACACTAGCGATGCATCCGATCGGATACCGATATATCGGCGATACTTTTAGTTAGCCGATATGTATCGGTCTCGACTCCCGATGTGTTGTCAAAACTTTTAATCACTCAAAAGTTTTGAGCTCCTTTACGTATTTTTTTTGACATTCTCGTCTTGTTTTCTTTCTTTGGGCGTTGATAGCTCTGTCGCAATATTTAACTTTTCCATGTATTTATTTATTTAACTATTTATGTACACACAAGTAAAGTAAAGGAAAATACATGTTGAGGTAACACTGATGTGCTTCTGTTGAGTCTATTCTGTCCCACTTCTGAGCAAAGGCGTCCCCTTTTTCTTTCTTTCCTATGGTTTTATAATGAAGTGTTAATCCAAATTGGTCCTTGCCGCTGTGAGCAGTAGTGACTTAGCTCGGGGCGGCAGCAGTAAGATCAAATTTGTTGAAATGTTTGAAACACTCCACGAGTCACCGCCAGTGGTGAATTCACGTACAAGTAATTTTATGTCTTAATTTTCCGCCGCCTGTCACTCCGCTCATCCCTAAGACCAGGTGACACCTACCATGGAATCTTACAGCGTCATTAATTTCAGTGTGGGAAAGAGATGGCGCTAGACGACTTGTATATCTCTGTCTCTTTCCCGCACTGTGTAGGTGACCAGAGTAGTGAAAGGGCTGTTAAAATCCGCCTAAGCAACAAAAACCTGCCAATGTAACCACACCTTTATTGCTACGTCGCGTCGTATAAGGAAACACAGTTCAAGTACAATATGACATACGTAATGCGTACATAAGTAATAATAAACAATTGTTATGTTTCAAACTTAACCCCTTTGAGGCGCGGGTCAGATGATATGATAATGAATTATTTATTAAATGTTTTTCATAAGTCTGTACTTCGGGCTGCGAATTATGGGTAGCTCGCCGTCCGATCAAGGACCACTCGTGGGTCGACGGCGCGAAAGCTTTCAACAAATTGACGTGACCCCCATTCGGCTAAACGCCTATCGGGGTTGCGGGACTCACCAAACAGATAACTGTGGAAAGTAAAAGGAAATTTGAAGAAAGGTGAATTTTTAATCAGTAACAGTCAGAGAGAGATGGATGGACGGAAACTAGTTGAAGAGGTTCACTTTACCGTAAAATGTTCAAACGAGGGAATGGAAGACTCAGCTTCTGAGCGTGAGTTGCGGTAGACTAATTTTACGTCTGGAGTAATACTTGTCCAGAAGGGTACGGACGGAAGGTTACCATAATATTATGTAAATAGAGGGATGCCTGTCTATGGTATAGACGCCAGCACATCAAGCTACCACAATCTGTCAGATTTCTTTAATAGAATTTCAACCTTATCACGAGAGTAGAAGGTTAATGTTTGATTGATAAAATCTGACAGATTCGGGTAGGTTGACGTGCTGGCGTCTGTACCTAAAGTGCCTGAAGTAGATCCAACGCTGTAGGTATTATGTAAAAGTAAACAGATATTCAGATAATAATGAAGAAATCTGATATTTGTCAGAGGATATTATTTTTTTAATACTTCTTTCTTTTCTAAATAAACGTATTAATTTTCACAAGATACGTGTTTGTAATTTTCCTGTGTTACTCGTTCGTGGGCGCGATATTTAAAAATGCCTGTCTCAGACCAATGCCAGCCGCACGCCTGTCCATACCTTAAAATGCCTGTCAAATGCGGCAAACGCCTGTCATTATGGTAATACTATAGTTGCGGCAGATTTTTTCTTTCCTCGAAAATCATATTTCGATGTGCGTCGCGGGTGTTATTGCGTTTAAAAATAATTAAAAAGAGTATTTTAGTTCATTTCTTGTTGTTGTAATAAGGACTATAGTCGTTTGTGTAGTTTATCTGTCGCGGATGTTTATGACGTCATGATGTGTTTTCTCACGAGGCTATGTTGTCGAAATAGGATATTAGATAGGTACTATCCGGTTCAAAGTGCATTATGTAGCGGTAAGTTACTTAATCTCTGCCTTTGATGGTAATTTCTATACTGAACCACAATTTGGACTTTGGACAATATGGCGACACAGGTGATCTTATGTCAAGGGATTTTCGGACGGTGTGTATTCACGAGGACACTAAGTGTGGGTCACTCGCCCTCTGACCATGGACCACGCCCGGGTCGACGGCGTCCACGCGCGCCTAAACGAGCTGCCAGCAATCTGACGGGGCCCTTAGTGGGCTAAAGCCGTCATCAGGAAACCGTGACCCTGGAACGTATAGGGCTATTGAAGATTACCTGAGAATTTTAGTCTATTTAATCCTGGCTGTCCCTCCGCCCCATCCTGGGTAGGAGGACTCATTTGATTTACCAGAACAAAAATGTCAAGGGATTTTGTTCCAACGATTGTTTTTGTAGAACGCTAAAAATAAAACTCATCAACTTATACAAAATTTTATATAATTTATCACAGACAAACACCAATAATTAACATGTATTTTTAACATCTAACTATAACTAAGTAAAACTTTTTAGACTAAACTAAATACATAGTATTGTAGATTCTACAGTATTACAAAACATAGATAATTATGTATGCAGGGGTGTGTACATAATAGTACACGCGAAATTCGCAAGTTATATTTCAGTCCTTAGTCCCATTCAATACCTATTGCCATCGACCATGTACAAATCTAAACTCTGGATGTTACCAAAGAAGCATTGATGGTAAATTCGGCGGGCGTTACCGGTATAGAAAGTATTGATGGTAAAATCCAAGGCTAAAAAGTGCCTCCAAGCGGTTCGTGTAATATTACACACTGTGAGCGCGCCTGCTTGGCTGGCCACGCTCTCGCGTGCCAAGATAACTTTTTTCTCAACTAGGAATCCAGAACCTGTTGCGTAGTACGCCTTTGTGACCACTAAACCAATACTAAGACAAAAAATATTGAACTGATTTTCATATTTTTTCCTAGTATTTTTTTTAAGCCTTATAGTTTCGCGTTTATCCACTATCTCGCCTGATAGTAAGCGAAGATGTGGTCGACGATGAAGCATACTTGCCTAGAAGTAACCTATTTACTCTTGACTGGAAGACCCCAAGGTTGTAGCTATCAGAAAATAAATACTGAACTGAATTCTTATTCCACTGCTAGTTTAAAACATTAGTAGACGTAAAGTAAACTGGAACTTTGACAATTTCAAATTGACACGTTCAATGAAAAAATTAGTTCCTTTTTCACACATCAGAGGCGCTGTTCCATTTTTTCATACAAGAAACACTGTTATACTGGAAAGACGCTGAAAATTCGTGCTAAGAGTACAGAATGACACACAACACCTTAACTTAGTGATTTAGCTTGCAAAGCCGCGGGCGGAAGGTAGTAGCTTCTAAAAGTAATTAAAACTAGTTTAATCTATGGACAGCTGTCTGAAAGAGCCGTCCATTCCAAACAGCTCATCGTAATTGGTGGGTTTACCAGGTCGCCGGGATTCATCAGCTTTCAAAGACTCCTGCTTCTTGAACCAGTCACCGTATTCTTGTAGCTTCTTTAACCAGGCGTCTGCAAATGTAAAGTGTCGTTAGGGAATTTGAAAGAGTTGGTTATGAAGACATTGTTCGCGTAAAGTTTGGTACTAGTTCCCGTGGAAATTTCGGGTAATTAGGGTCTCACTTAGAAGGGAGAGATCGCTGGGATACAATTGTAAAGGAAGCGGTATTGTTCGACAATGCCATACATTACCGTGGTGCGCCTACAAAACCATTCAATGCAATCAGTATTACAGGCGTGCGTCATGACACGTGCGCATACGGGCCAATCAGGCCAACCTAACGACCGGGCTCGTAGGCTCATAGTCACGGTCAGAACAATTTTGATCCCACAGGACCAAGAGCAGTGCCCACAACCTGCCCCTAGCGCACAGCGACATTCCACTAGTGTGTGCATTATGAATCGAGTGGATAATTAGGTAAGAACAGTGAATGCAAAACATACTTTGAACTTCATCAAGGGTGGGTCCAGTACCGCCATAATCAGGTGGAAGCAGTTCCTTAGGTACGTACTCGTGAAGTGCAGTGTAGCTACTGTGAAAGTGGACCTGAAAGCAACATCAACAGTCAATAAATATCATCATCATCAGTCTATAATGTTCCCACTGCTGGGACAATGCAGACCTCCTGTCCAAGAAGAAGTGGTCTGTAATCCATAAGGCGGGCCCATAAATAGTGCGGGTTGATAGATGTAACATGTCTTCGAATTTTAGGTTACAGGATATGCCTTTTTCCTCACGATGTTTTCTTTGACCGTTTTGAGAGCAGAAGTGATAAATAAATTACACAAAGTAATGCGCCTGGATGGGTGTCGTACCCACGACCTACAACTCGTAAGTCAGGACCGATGCCCAAGGGTTACTACTTCTTCATAAACATCACGGCGTAAGTATTTAGACTCTGAAGGGCAGATCTCATTGGATGACTTTTCACTCGAAAAAAGGGGTTATTACGACGAGTATACAATCATCATTACGACTAACAGAAAAGATAGGCTTTTATGAAGATTATTATGTACCTCAGAATGATAAAATATATTGTATACTTACTCTTTGCCTAATCTTTTCCTTGAGGAAGGGTTTCAGAAAGCTGAACAGAGTGTCTATGATCGAGTTTGAGTTCACCACGTGCACCTCTTTCAGTTTGACTGGATACGCTTCCTGTAATATAATCATAATTATTTTTATTAGACAGCAACCCCGAGCCACACGCGTCTACCGAAATATTATGGGCAGAGCGAAGTTATCATAAAATTAGCTCAAAGGGTATTACAAAACGGCACTTTTGTGATGCTTTTTTTATGTGGTAAAATCGTCAAATGAGTCCTCCCACCCGCTGGGTGGGGCGGAAGGGACTGTCAGACTCTTACTGACTAAAATCGATCCGTGTTCCTTCTTATGCCCTTTACGTTCCGGGGACACGGTATCCTGGGTTAAGAAAAAACCCGCGACCCCAGCAGGCATTTGGCGCAAAACACGACACGCCACCGACCCGGGCTTGGTCCTTGGTCGGACGGCGAGCTCCTCATCACTCACTTTCCGCAAGCTCGCTCCTCCTTAGTGCCCTCTGCTAATCAGAGGAACACTCGTTGGAGCGGCCACACGACAGGTTATTCGCATACGGGCAAAGAGACCCCTTGAGAGTTTTTGCCCGCATCCCAGGGTACACCGGACTTTTGTGATGCTAGGTATATTGTATAAATGTCGAAACAGAAAAGCGATGTAGGCGAAATACCTGAATTGTGGAGGTATTTGCTTCAAATAAATTATTTTGCTGCATTCGCTTTTCTATCGTTACGATATCTTCTGTGGCTATAAGCACTTGGACCACAGGTCCAGGAATTCAACCCCAAACGGTTCCAAAACACAGTTTGAACATACCTGAACACAAATGAAGAACTTCTTCAACAATGACGGCGATAGCTTTCCAAGATGGCTGGGCGACACGATGGAAGCGTCTAGAATGAACACGTCTCCCGCTACTCCTTCTCTTTCTTCCATCAGTCTGACGTCACCCATCATCAGGACCAACTTGAATCCGTCGTTTAGATGATGTGTGTCCAAGTTCTTGTCGAGACCTGCAAAAATGTAATTAAGTCAAGCATGGAAATCAAAATAGGTGTTATGTGATCCTACTAATATTATAAATGCAAAAGTTTGTGAGGATGTATGCATGTGTATGTGAATGTTTGTTAATCACGCAAAAACTACTGAACGGATTTGGCTAAATTTGGTACCTACACAGATAGTTTATAACCTGGATTAACACATGGATAGTTTTTACCCCGATTTTATGTTCCCGTGGGATAATTTTCGAGTTGTAGCGGGTGAAGCTGCTGGCAACAGCTAGTTTTATTATATGTAATGTCAAGTATGCTAATTATTTATCATAATTATTTTTTGGATGGATATAGGTAATTATAATAATAAGATGGTTGTGCGATGACAGTGCGTCCTAGTAACCAAATTATTGGACGCCATAATAAAATCTGCAACTTTTCCCAACTAGATAATTTGATAAAACATTTTCGGCTTGTTTTTCATAGAAAATAGTAAAACCTAAAAAAGTATCTACTTAAAACGATGTGTGTTGGGTGCCCTAAAACCAGAAATACGAAAACAAGTGACTCTGCCCAACCGCACTGGGCCAGTGTGGAGGATTAAGGTCAACTACCTCTCACAGAGAAAAAGCTTGTGTCCCAGCAGTGGGTACATTATAGGCTGATGATAATGATGATGATGATATTCTTAGCCAAGTTTTATCATGATTAAGTAATGTAAACCGTTCATAATTTCTTTTAGATTACAATGTAAACCAGCTCTGCTGTATAATTAACTAGTTCACTATATTTGTTCACATAGGATTTCCTTTGATTGTTGCAACAAACGTCGGGAAACAAAAAGTAAACTAAATAAATCATCAATGGCTAAGTTTCACAAAGTCAAAGCGGTATTGAATGCTAATTATTTCTATCATGCGATCGTTGAAAGTATTGCATTGCTATGGGAAATAAGGTTGATAATGATACCTAGATGATTCATTTTTAGTAGCGATAAATGTATAAACGCCATAAATTTTAATAAAATATACCACAACAAAAAAAGATTTGGAATTTACAGTGCACGCAAACCTTTTTTTGATGTATGTAGGTATAAATAAACAAAAGTCTTACCTCTGCAGATTGTGACTCTTCTTCCTGACGGAGTTAAACCTGGCATAGTGGGTCCTTGCCTGAAATAGAGGAAAATACAATTAGCTTCAACTAATATCTTTAAACGAGCAATTCTTGTATATTTATTTATATTTAATCAGGATCTCAGAAACGGCTCCAAGGATTTTCATGAAAGTTACAGATTAGGGGTTTTTCGGCTCAAGGAATCGATTTATCATCGGTTCCAGGTTCGAGAAAAGCTCGGTTCCCAAGATATAGACATTTTAAAAACCGAGCGAAGCTCGGTCAACCAGATAATTATTGTTCTTTAAGCTGAGTACCTAATTATAATTAATTGACATTTATAATTATGGCAGCACTGACTGGCCATTTCAACAATATTGGGTTCGGCTGCCAGTCTTATTGTGTGCATCTGAATATCAATATTCTGCATAAAGTGACTGTCTATTTCCCTGAAGCACGCCACTGTAACATATATGCCTTAAATATAAAATCAATAAATCAGACAATCGATTGCTTCCTCTTTGAAATCTAAACCTTATCTTCACTACTCACAGTTTTCCGTAATTAAAAGCAAGCAAAACAGACACTTACGCTCTAGATATAATGTTCAGCAGTTCTGGCCTGGTGACGTCTCTATTGGAGAAGAACTCGGGGCAGGCTGCTCTCATCGTGAAGTACATGTCCAGCTTCTTCTTGCACCGCTCTAGGGAGAAGTTGCATCCTCGGAGGAAGGTCATCAGACAGCGGTCATCTGAAGAAGGAAATATAGATGTGTTTTTTTTTTGGGTGGTAAAATCATCAAATGAGTCCTCCCGCTCTGGGTGGGGCGGAAGGGACTGTCGGACTCTTGCTGACTAAAATCCACCGGTGTTTCTTCGGATGCCCTTTACGTTCCGGGGCCACGGTATCCTGGGTTAAGAAAAAACCCGCGACCCCAGCTGCAGGCATTTGGCGCAAAACACGACGCGTCACCGACCCGAGCTTGGCCCTTGGTCGGACGGCGAGCTACCCATTACTCACCGTCCGCAAGCCCACTCCGCCGCTGTGCCCTCTGCTGATCAGAGGGACACGCGTTGGAGCGTCCACACGACAGGCTATTCGCATACGGGCACTTTCACGAAGAGTTTTTGCCCGCATCCCAGGGTGCACCGGCCCGAAAAACTGGTCTTCACACCGGACGTATCCGAGAGGAAACTCCAGTCCACCCGCGCACGTGGAGGTTTCCAGTCATAGCACCCCAAATATGGATGTGTTAATGATTTCCTCGGCTCGTCGTGTCTTACAGAGCTGCCAGGAATCTGGCGTTGCCTCCTTTAGTGGGCAAAAGCCTGCTGGGATTGCAGGACTGTCTCATCAGGTAACCATCGTCCACTCATCGTCCACTGCTGGACATAGGCCACTCCTAATGTATGTCACTCAACACGGTCTTCCTCATTCAGCCTCTGCAGGTTGCTTTTCCAGCCCGGTCTTTCTCATCCAGTTCTGCAGGCTGCTTTTCGTAGGTCGTCACTCCACCTGGCTAACAGGCGTCCTACACTACGTTTGCCTAGTCACGGTCTCTAGTCTCTACTCAAGGTCACGTTTACCCGAGTGACTATCTGTCCTGTGAGAGATGTGGCGACTGCCACTTCAGTTTACTAAGTCTTTCTGCGATGTCAGCCTGTTTGGTACTCTGATGGATTACCTGACGGGTCACCGTTACCATAGAACGCGAAGGGTTATCAAACGATCACCTTGGATTTTAGTCAGTACAAGTCTGACTCTGATAGTCCCTCTCATCCCGCTCAGGTTGGGAGGACTCATTTGATGATTTTACCACGTTAAAAAAGGGCACCCCTGTAGATCTCTATCTCAGATATCCATAAGACACCTGTGGTCTTCGTCAGGTCGTCTGTCCAACTTGTAGGGGAACGTCCTACGCACCGCTTGCCGGTGCATGGTCTCCATTCGAGAACCTTATGAGATCAAATCGTTGAAAATATAGTCCCCTGAAAATATGACTTATAAGGTCTACCACCAGACTCACCCCATTCATCAGGTAGATGCGGCTGTTTCCTCAGCCATTCCTTGATGGCTGCCAAGTCCTGGTCCCTGGTGTTCACGTTCTCGTTCAGCTCCACCCTGATCCTCTCCCACATCTCACCTTCTGGCTGCACCAGCATCACTGAAGCTGATGCCATTTTGATTTCTGGAAAATTTTAAGAGATTCGTCAATTTCAAAGTATGTCTCGTATACATAAAAGAACATAGAAGGTTCCAGTTGGTAGAAGCTCTGTTCGGTTTTCTTAGTCAAAATTAAATTAGTAAAACTTGACCATTCATTAATATGGTCATAGGTTCTTTTCGAACGATGATGCTATATATAATTATTTTAATGGGTAGAGCAAATGAGTCCTCCCGCCCTTAGTGGAGCGGAAGGGACTGTCAGACTCATACTGACTAAAATCCACCGTATTCCTTCAATTGCCTGATACATTCTAGGACCACGATAACCTGCTTAGACATACCCGCGCGACCCACCTGTAGCACACGCATGACATGTGTTTCTCATAAATGCCTAAATTGCTAATGAATTATGTTAGTGAATCAGGTTAGTCATAATGTTGCGCTGGCTCATCAAGGGTGTGTCAAAAGTCCAGCAATGAGTATTGTCTATAATACCTCTAGACAAACTCCATTTATATAACAGATATTTATAAAATACTGAGCGAATTGAGAACCTACTCCTTTTTGAATTCGATTAAAAAGGAGTTTGTACAATTCTTTTGCTTCTACAAAAACAACAACAGTAAAAAATTGCTCACATTTTCCGTAGACCCCCTCAACACTATCCGGATACAACACTAATACTGATCCACCGTATCTATAATAATTATTCGAAAAAAACCTGTTATCATTGATTGTTATCATCCATCCTTTTACTACAGCATATGAATAAGTTTTGCCATAATCTAGATGATAAGGATAATGGAAATGATGTGTCACACTTCCGAAATGACAGGCGGTATACCTGGGAATTGGTCATCCAAAATAATATTACAAATGCGAAAGAATGTTTGTTTGTTACTTCTGCACATCCATCATCATGCCTAGCCTTTTTTCTATATTGGGGTCGGCTTCCAGTCTAACTAGATGCAGCTGAATATGAATACTTTACATGGAGCGACTGCCTATTGGACCTTCACAACCCATAACTGGGTAATACGATACCCCATGGTAAGACTGGTTGACAGACTTTCAGAGCTCCTGACTAATAGTTACGACTGTGAAATATCTACAAATGACAGCCGGCACCAACGGCTTTACATGCTTTCCGAGGCACGGAGGGAAGTCGCAATGACAGATGGCCATCTATCCGTAGAACAACCTCGGCAGGCGCGGCTAACCTGGAAGATCAGCTTCTTCATGCCCAAACCCTGAATAAAAACGGCCACCATTCAGTAAGTGTTTGGTTCCGATCCCAAATGTTGAATAATTAATTGACAGAATTGAGCAAGCGCAAAAGCGAATTTAATTTTAAAAGCCGGACACGTTGTATAAATTGTGAGGTGTACAAAGACGGACTCTCTCAGGAATACATTGGGAAGGAAATATAAATGAAAACTAAATTAATGCGAGCGAAACGCGGACAAAAGGTAGTAGCTCATAATCGTGTGAATGTTTTGATAGAAGGTCAAGTGTACGAGTAAACATGCTTCTGATGCAGTACTGAAGTGGATGAGTAATGAAAGCCATATATCTAATCTTCCGTGAATCACCAGGGGCGGTATTACAACCAGGCTTATTCTGGCGAGTGAAAATGACAGACCTATACAAGTCGTCTAGCGCCATCTCGTTCACTCACTGGAACAAGCGAGGGTGGAAACGAGGCTTTAGATTTCCACTTATACCGGTTGGAAGCGACCTGCATCCATCGTCTTCCGGCGACTTTTATAAGGTCGTCCGTCCACCTTGCTGGTGGACGTCCTACGCTGCGTTTGCTACCATTATAATCCATAACAATACCATTGACATAAGTGTTGAGATTACTGTGTCACAGTCCCAGCTGTGGGACCAGTGGCAAATTATACTTTAAGAATATCATGATTTGTCAGTGGCAGAACACACACACAGTTCTATATAAAAATCTTGTGGTTAAAAATCATCATCATCAGTCTATAATGTTCCCACGTCTGTGAGAGGGAATGGGCCATAATCCACCACGCAGGCCCAGTGCGGGTTGGCAGATATCACATGTCTCTGAATTTTTGGTTCAGAATAAATAAGTCTAACTTTATTCGTCTTGACGCAACTTGTTTTTTTTACATCCTTCTAAAATATTGATTAATCAATATGTTATTTCATCACGGAAGCGTTGCAGTATAGAACAGTCTATTTTATTGACAAAATCCTGTTGAAACCAACCAACTTGAATGACCTTTTCAATGCATCTTCTTAGCACAATAACGTAAATTAATTAGATATTTTAATTTTCATAAAACCTTTTTATTGTGTCTGCACTGCAGTGCAAAGTTTTATGAATTTAGAGAAGAAACTAGCATGCATCATGGTACTCACATCTGTAAATTATGAATAAATAATATCTGTACATTATTTATTCCAGGACCTCTTGCTCATAAGTTGCGCTCGTCACTACATAAGACCATCGAGGTAGTGAACAAGATTATGTAAATAAAGCAAACAATACGGTCAATGTGTCTACGCAGTGTATACGCGGCGTATACGCAATGTATACGTAGAGTATACGTGACTTTAAATCCTCTGCTAAATATGTAGCCATTGTGTAGATATTTTTAGACAACAACATGTAATTAGTACGTTCTATAATTAATTTAATTACGCCATAAATTGAACATTTCGTATGACGTTATCAAAATAATGATGATGTCCATAAATTATTAAAATAACAATGTAACAATTAATCTGTTCATACACGTAACGAACTTTGACGTACAATACAATATGTAGATACGACTTTTTGCCTAGTTCAACACGCTAATCTCAAGAACTACTGGTGAAAAAATGTTATTGTGCTCGATAGCCCATTTATCGAAGAAGGCTACCACCAAAAAGGAGCTGAGCAGCGGGGGTAAAGCCACGGGGAGTAGCTGTGAAAAAGCAACGTTTTGAAAAATTAAAACAAGCGTATGAGCATAAAGTGATGTAGATAGACCGATTAGGTAATTAGAACGAATTAGCGCAGTCATCCTTTGTACCCATTACACAAATTAAGCTGAAACCTAATATAATTCATATGACATTGAACATGTACTTTATGAACGGCATGGTTCAGTCAGTGGCTAAACCATCGACTGCTCCACATTGCGTCGCGGGATCGATCCCCACACGGAACAAATATTTGTATTACCCGCAAGTAGTTGTTCCGGGTCTTAATAATTATATTCAAAGCTATTTTTAGCCATTTTAGGTTACTCGTTTTTTGGTGTGTTTGAAATTTAAATCTTGTTGATTTTCAATGGAAATTTTACTTCTTCCGCCCATTCCTCAGAAACAGTGGTAGACGCCCACGGCGTCGGACGTCGGCAGACGATCACCGGCCATCGCAGGCACGGGCATGCGGGCGGCGAGTAATGGGCGACTCGCTGTCGACACAACAACACAACGCGCCGTCAGCCCGGGCATGGTCCATGGACCATGCCCGGGCTGACGGCGCGTTGTGTTCCACAAACTGTGTCTCAAAGAGTATCCAGCTTTGTGACGGGGCCCCTCTATAGATAGCCAGCAACCCTGCTGGACAAACCAATTACCTTGACCCCGGAACGTAAAGGGCTATCGAAGGACACCGTGGATTTTAGTCAGGAGTCTTACAGTATGGATGGGAGGACCCATTCGATGACTTTACCACGCTAAAAAAATGTAATGTTGAGAGGTGGGCGAGGTCATATTTTTATAAATGATGGCATACAAAATAACATCCGCCTCGAGAAAACCCATGCTTTTTGTTTAAAAAATACTTTATTTATAACACCAGTCCGAAAGGTCAGGTCACTAGTATTAGTACAAAAAAAAAATGGTTAACAATTTCAAAGAATTACCCAAATATGTTCAAAAAAAGTTCGCAAATAAACTAACAAAAATGTTATTATTGTTAGTTAACAATAATAACCATACCATACGGTCGCGGGACTTTTCCAATTACCGTGACCCTGATGCAACGTAAAAGGGCTATTGAAGGACAACGTGGATTTTAGTCAGTACGAGTCTGACAGTCCTTCACGCTCTCTCCTGGGTGAGAGGACTCAATAATAATATATAGATGATTTTACCACGATAAAAAAAAAACACATTACGGGAATGAGATACCGACTAAGTCGCGGACATAATCTAGTACTTTAACAATGATATTATAAATAAAAAGAGGTAGATATCGCACTAGCACGCACAAAGTGTTGAGGCGAATGAAACCCAATTGTTGCCTTCTTGATTTAGTCGGATTACAACAGCGAGCGAGGTAACGTGAGTGCGCGGCGTAAAAAAAACGCCAAGTTGTGTCTTCAGAAAGTGCAAAAACTATGGTGCCAAGAAAA
The DNA here is from genome assembly GCA_036375495.1 of Agrotis segetum. Taxonomy (NCBI): domain Eukaryota; kingdom Metazoa; phylum Arthropoda; class Insecta; order Lepidoptera; family Noctuidae; genus Agrotis; species Agrotis segetum. The sequence goes on from JAQSVV010000039.1 coordinate 5,983,335, forward strand.
ATAAGAGTTGTGGAGTGACATACCATAAGCAAGTCTATTAAAAATATATCAATTTTGTATTTTTTTACGAGTTATTCCTCATTTTCAAATAAATTTCGTATTATTGACGTAATGGTTCGAAAAGGATAGATAATAGGATGGCAATCTGCTGCGTGACAGAGACAAATAGCATCCGTCATGTCACTCTATGATACTCTATTGTAGTGTGGACTGTACTTCAAGCGCAACACACTAAAACTAGCTATCTCTTTCTATCTTATAATACGTTCCGTATTATCTATCGCTGTCGTAGTTTTAAATTACTGTATACATTTAAGTTAGTACTTATAATAACAACGCAACGAAATCTGAACGCCATTTAGTATGAACATGGCGTATCTTTCTTTATAATATCATTGTACTTTAATAGTTTTTCGCAACAACCCAACCGAGTGAGCGGAACTAGTATTTCGGTTGCGAAACCCGTTTTAACAGGTAGCCATATCTAGCAGGTTGGTCTATATTTTTTTTATGTCTGAGGAAATGTCGCAAGTGTTAAATGCTGTAAATTCTTGGAACTAAATAGAAGTGTACTTAGTTTTACGTGACTTGATCCTATGGCATGGTATTCAGGTTTTGGCCTACAAGAATACGTTTTTGGTGTGATTCATTTTATAAACGAGTTTTTAGGGACAACAAGTATTATTTGGATTTAAAGCGAGACATTTACAGTTCATCCGTGACCATGCTGGTGATGCATACATGGTATGCCACCATGCACGTGAGCAGGCTTGCAACAGTGCCGAAATATCGGAAACTCAAAACAAATAATAAATATGGTAAATAGGGATCCGCTTTAATCTAAACAATAACTTTTGGATTATATTGGTCACTTTTGCATCTATAAATCTTCACAGACTGACTTTTTTGTTTGATTTTTTCTCTTTTTACGCAAAAACTACTGACCGGATCTGGATTACATTAATTTGATACACAGATAGTCTATAACCTGGATCAGCACAAAGGATAGTTTTTATCCCAATTTTATGTTCCTGATGATAATATAATTTTTCGAGTAGCAAGAGAAACCGCTGGCAAAAGCTTAATAAAATTAAGACTTGGACTAAACTAGTAAACATGACACTAGACACTTTTATTTTATTTTTTAATTCTGCCTATTTACGTTTACCTACGTGGCACCAGCGCTTCGGATGTCTGTCTTTAAATATCCGTTCCTAGGTCATGACAATTTCTTTGGTGTATTTTCCTCATCATATTGTGCTTTCCTGGTAGTGACGAAGGTTACTGTCATCGTGAAGTGTCCGGTTCGATTCATCGGTCAGAGGAAAGTTTAGTTTACCAAGATAATACATTAGTTAAGTACCTACTTATAGTGTTGCCCTTGTTTTTCGTGGTAAAATCATCAAATAAGTCCGAGGTTGGAACGGAAGAGACCTCGACTCGTACTGATTAAAATCACAATGTCCTTCAATTGCTCTTGACGCTCCAGGGTCACGGTTACCTGTTTTTATGTTGGACTCGTTTACTGGACTTGATTTATGCCTGTTATTATGTTGGAGCAGCAAACAAAAAGTGACTGTTTAGTTGTTAACATACCTATGAGAAAATATTTTCACGGAAAACTTAATCTATCATTTGATAAGATTTCTATATGATAGCAATGCTAAATACATATTAACACGTTTTGTAAACTGAAACTTATAGATAAACACAGACTAATATAATAACGTAATAAAGTTTATGACAATTAAATCTTAATTAAATTAATCAAATTGTCAATAAATATTTACCCGCATTATTTTTTATTAGTTTAGATTTAGATTAGATTGATTTTGAAATCATGTAGGTGTTTATGTTATATGATATGAATAGCTTATCCAATAAAATCCAAGCAAACAATAATTATTAAAGGAGCAGAGCCGAAATGTACTGAACAGCTGTTTTTTTTTTCGCGTTTTCAGGTTTGTTCCCATAGTAAAAGTTGTTGTTTATCATGAGCACAATCACGTGTTTAAGTATCGTACACTAATTACGAGTCACTCTATATATTGCTCGTTTATCAACGGCCCTTTTACGTTTCTTTTGGTATAGGCGCGAATAAGGCATTTATTACTTTGCTAATATGCGAATTCGTCACTGGCGATGCCTCGTGGTATGTTTCAAACATTTGTACATACATGTGTACAAATACATCACTACATAATATAAAACAAAATCGCTTCCCGCTGTCTGCCCCATATGTATGCTCATATCTTTAAAACTACGCAACGGATTTTGATGTGCTTTTTTATTTAAATAGATAGAGTGATTCAAGAGGGAGGTTTTTGTGAGCGATCCTGACTGCTATGCTGCGGTCCATTCCCATCCAGGGCAAATGTTTGTGTGATGAGCATGATCATTTGTTCTGTGTCTGGTTGTATATTTTATAATAATAATAATAGCTTTGAGGCACGGAGCAATCCTTGAACGAATAACTGCTGCGTTGCGTGTCTCAGGTTTGATTCCCGCACAGTTTTCCCATCCAGGCCTGGGCCATCATCATCATCATCATCATATCAGCCACAGGACGTCCATTGATCTGAGCCGGTTTGAAGCGGCTTGCATCCAGCGTGATCCTGTGACTTTCAGACCGCCTTGGGTGGGTGGACTCATTTGATGATTTTACCACGATAAAAAAAAAAAATAAGTACCTAAATCTTAAGTAAAAAAAATGTGCTGGATGGTAATATTGGATTTTATGAAACCAAGTTAAAAAATAAACGATAATTTTGGAATGTATGACGAACTATTGAAAACCACAAACAATGCAGGCCTCACACACTTCCGTTTTTTATCTTATCAACACGAGTTAGTCGACGCCATGTGTTTATTATGTTTAATATCTACATAATTAGCCCGATTTAACTTTACATACAAAATTATTCTATTTATAGAAATCGATTAAGTATTTATTTATCTTTTCTATTACATAGAAATAAAGAGGCAGAAAAAAGAATTGAGGCAGTAGTGGCCTAGTGATATCGGTCTCGTCTTACGAGTTGTAGGTCGTGGGTTCGAACCTCGAACCCCGCCAGGCGTATTACTTTGTGTAATTTATTTTATCACCACTGCTTTCAAAACGGTGGAGGAAAACATCGTGAGGAAACCGGCATGTCCTAGAACCGAAAAATTCGAAGACATATGTGACATCCACCAATCCGGACTGGGCCAGCGTGGTGGATTATGGCCCACTGCCTCTCACAGAGAGGAGGCCTGCGTCCCAGCAGTGGGCACATTAATAGGCTGATGATGATGATTACATATAAAAATCAATTGCTGTTCGTAAGTCTCGCTAGAACTCGAGAACGGCTGAACCGATTTGGCTAATTTTGGTTCCAGGTTTAAGGTTAAAAGGTGATTTTGAGGGGGCAGCTAGTAACAATATGCAATCTAATTAATAAATATAAAACGCAGACGACGCGCATCGCAAATATGATTTTTGAGGAAAGATAAATTAAGGATTTGAACCCGCGTCTTCAGGATAAGTACTCCAAACTCCTTACCAACAAGGCCATCGCAACTCACACTCAGAAGCTGAATCTTTTATTTCCTCGTTGGAATGTCAAAAGACGCGAGTTCGAATCCCATTTGAAGCTGATTAAATAATCTATGATGTAAAAAATCATTTGTACGAAACGCGATAATGAGAGTTTGTTTGTAACAGACACAATTATGAATTTGTATAGAGACCGTGAAGAGTGGAGAGCTACTGGGTAATAAATTTTAGCATAGAGACCGTGAAGAGTGGAACTACTGGATATTATCTATTTTTGCATAATAAACTTTATCCTGGTATAACGTTTCAGCCATCCCGTGGGATAACTAGTGATCTTTCAAGCGGGCAACTCCGAGGGAAAAGCTTACTTTATAATTAATATAATCTTGTAAATTTAGGTATTTACGTAAAAAATGTATCCTTGATGTAAACACGTATTTTACCTACAACATAAAAAAATCAGGTACTTACCTATAATGTTTCGTGAATTCCGCCTAATACATAAAAAAAAAAACTACACATTTTTTCGTGTGTGATCTCATAGTTGTTATTTTGTAAAGTCGATAAATACTTAGGTTATTAAACGAGACCTAATTAATTAATATAATCATAATAATAAAATGCATGTAGGTTTAAGTATATTCATAGTATCTATCGAAAACAATACAAACAACAGTGAGTGTGAAGTTATTTATAAATTCTATAGCTAATATGATAATAAAGATATAAATATCATGCATGGTATAAAACCAGTTCTGCTATTTTGAGGTGCTATTTCAAAAGATGTGTCAGAAAGTATTAGCCCAAGAGCCTGTGAACCCCAGACCTACGTCATTTTATAAAGGCTGAAAGTTTGTCAGCGGATGCTCCCAACACTGGTAAGACGATGGACCAATTATGGAGTTTGGGTTATGGTGGCTTTGGCAGGTAAACGGTACTAAAGGTGCGTAAAATGTAAGTTAACTTACGTCATAGTATAAAAGCTGATTTTTATGTATAATACTCAGGTAATATGTAGATGATGTTTCCTCATCAGCCAGACACTTATCATGGTGGCAACCCCTTGCCAGACACCCTTAATGTTCAAGAAATTATATAAGTTTACTTACGTCATAGTATAAAAGCTGATTTTTATATATAATACTTGGGTAATATGTAGATGATGTTTCCTCTTTAGCCAGACACTCCTGATAGTTCCAACCCCTTGCCAGACAAACATTGTAAATAGCCCACTCAACGGATGTTCAAAACAAGGTACCTATAGAGGGAAAGTCTTGGAACACAATTTTTGACTACGCAACTTTGTTTGTACTGGTTAGGAGGAGAACATATCGAAAGTCCCCATCCCTAGCCCTTGGGCTAAGGGGGAGGGAGGGGTTTGAAGATACCACTTTTTGGTTTTTCGCTTATGTCTCGGAAAGTCGGAAACCATAGGTCCTAGCGGCATAATATGTATGAACAAAATAAAAGCTGAATAAATTCTCTATAAGTTTAATCCAGTAAACATTTCCAGGTCTTGTTTAGTTTTCGAGCTATCTGCTCTTGAATGTCTGTAATATTCTGAAAAATCATTTTTACCTTTTTGCATTTGGAAAGTTGTATTTCATATCGCCAAAGGTCCAGAAAGCATGAGCAGTCTTTTCAGACCGTCACTTTACCACCTGCAATGAATAAAGCCAAGTGAAACCTGCATCTTGAGGCGATATGAGGCTCCAGCTAAAAGGGTCTCTTACTGTGCTCACAAAGTTATAACAAATTCTTGAATTCGCGGTAGCCATCATCAAGCTTGATATTTTTTGTTTTCCTTCCACCGAGGGAGCAGTAAAAATAGCTCAGAAACTCATTCTAGATTATAATTACATATTAGGTAGTACATGTACGGGGTTTTGATTCTAAGTTGACCGATAAGGAGAAATCCGCATCCATAAGAGCTACAGAAAAACAATCTTAGGAACCTTTAGCTTTTTATAATGTAAACAATTTTAGAATATTATTTAATTTTTAATCAAGTGCGAGGTGTCCATAAAAATGAGTTGCCAAATTTTTTTAATGCCCTTCGACTCTCTTTCAGGTAAGGATCGTTTTATTAAATTGGAATAAAATAATCAAGACGGCGGAAGTTGGTCAAATTCAGCAAAAAAAATTATATGAATTAAAAAATATTTTTTTTTTATGATGCTATTTGGTTAAGTGTCATGTTAGGATAATTTTATTGTATAAGAAGGATAATATCTGGGCAACAGAATTGGGTCAAATCTTATAAAACGACTCGAATCTAACGAAATACGACTTAAGTTGTAATGTAACTAATATAAATTAAAATGACATTCGGCGCAACTTGGAGGGTCTGAAACCAACTTGGATGCTGTTTTCTGGAACTTTGGCGACATCAAATACAACTTTCCACATGCAAAGAGGTAAAAATGATTTTAACCAATATCATTACAGACTTTCAAGAGCAGATATCTCGAAAACTAAACAAAACCTGGAAATGTTTACTGGATTAAACTTATAGAGAATTTATTCAGCTTTTATTATGTTCATACATATTATGCCGCTAGGACCTACGGTTTCCGACTTTCCGAGACAGAAGCCAAAAACCAAAAAGTGGTACCTTCAAACCCCTCCCTCCCCCTTAGCTCAAGGGCTAGGGATGGGTACTTTCGATATGTTCTCCTCCTAACTAGTACAAACAAAGTTGTGTAGTCAAAATTGTGTTCCAAGACTTTCCCTCTATACCTTGTTTTGAACATCCGTTGACTGGGCTATTTACAATGTTTGTCTGGCAAGGGGTTGGAACTATCAAAAGTGTCTGGCTAAAGAGGAAACATCATCTACATATTACCCAAGTATTATATATAAAAATCAGCTTTTATACTATGACGTAAGTAAACTTATATAATTTCTTGAACATTAAGGGTGTCTGGCAAGGGGTTGCCACCATGATAAGTGTCTGGCTGATGAGGAAACATAATCTACCTATTACCTGAGTATTATACATAAAAATCAGCTTTTATACTATGACGTAAGTTAACTTACATTTTACGCACCTTTAGTACCGTTTACCTGCCAAAGCCACCATAACCCAAACTCCATAATTGGTCCATCGTCTTACCAGTGTTGGGAGCATCAGCTGACAAACTTTCAGCCTTTATAAAATGACGTAGGTCTGGGGTTCACAGGCTCTTGCTCTATATTGATTTGTTATTTATAATGTAGGCGTCATAAACAAGTCTTGTTTCCAAATAAATTCATCATAAATTAAAGGTTACATTCAAATGAAGAAATATCCATAACTTGTTTCGTGTTTAGTAGTTTTTAAATTTAGATTTATCATGGCTCTAAATAATAAGAAAATGTAATAAAAAAAAACACTTTTTGAATAATTAATTTTAAGTAAAAGGCGATGAAATGACTTAATAAAATATTTAAAAAAAATCATGAAAAAATAAAAATTAATTAAAAAAAAAAAAAAAAAAAAAAAAAAAAAAAAAAAAAAAAAAAAAAAAAAAAAAAAAAGGTACCATTTTCTCCACCTGCAGTTTAGTCCAGAAGAATGAAGTTTTTTTTTCACATCAATAAATACTTTTGATTACATAATTGGATTTTTATGTTACAAATTACAGATTTTATGGAAATATTTACTTTATTGCATAACACGCTGTGGGTAATAATGATTTTCTTTGGAAAATACGAAAAATCAATAAATATAATTATTAAAAAATACTCACATTAATTCTTAAAAATGTCCTTTCACAAAAAAAAAAACACAAAATAAACTAATTTCGCAATGACCGGCGCGCGCGCTGCGTCTCACGCCACGTTTGACAATGAGTCTGTTTGTCGAGAACAAATCTCTTGACTAAGATCGCGTTTTATGCACTCTTGCGCCATGAGGAGGATCCGAGGGCAAGGGAAGTTGGTAAAATAAAGATTTCCTCCTAACAAGTCAAATATTAGTCTGTTGGATAGAGAGATCCGAAACCAACTAGATGCACTGCAGGCGTAGCATGCCGCCGTAATTAAAAGGGTTTTGTCGACGGAAGAATAGACAATATGACAGAACGTAGAAATATTTTTAGCGTTATAAGCATGGTAATGTAAAAAATATGGAAAATAAACGTTCTTTTCTTCAATAGTGCACGAATGGTGTCATATTTGTGCAAAAAAACAGTCGATATGTGTAGAAATAACGATGAAATAACTTTGTCTTTTGTTGGTAGAATAGAGATAGAATCGCCATGCTACGCATGCTGGAATCAATAGATAAACGGGCCAAGAGGCTAATCTTTAACAATGCTCTGGTCGATTCTAGACTGCAGAGCCTTGAACATCTACGCCATGTTGCCAGCCTGTTTGTTTATTATCGGTTACATTTCGGAGAGTTTGCGATGGAACTGCACAACTACATTTCGCCTGGCCTTTTCCATATCCGACTACAAGACGTACGGCAATGCGCCATCGATATATGGTAGACATCCCTGCGGTACGTACAAAGCATTTTGCCAATACCTTTATTGTACGCACAGCTAAGGACTTTAATTCCCTTCCTTCTTCTAATATTAATCATACAATTTGTATTTCCCGACATCTATAACCTTGGGGTCTTCAAGTCAAGAGTGAACAGGTTACTTCTAGGCAAGCGTGCTTCATCGTCGACCACATCTTCGCTTACCATCAGGCGAGGTAGTGGTCAAACACGAACCTATCTTTAAATAAATATTAAAAAAAACGCTAACTGCATCTTTTTAAGTTTCCTTTACCTGACTGACATTGTTGGTTTCATCTTCAATGTCATAATAAAAAAAAACAAGTCAGGAGTCATTGACAGCCACTCTGCTTGTTGCGAGTTCGATTCCAGATATTGTATGAAATATTGAATTTCTAGTCTTATAAGTTATCCACGCATACCACTATCAAAACTACAAGACAACGATACGACTTGTCGCATATAATCTAATATCGGGGTAAAACTTAAGACCCTGATAAATATGATACAATTTTATTTAGAAAAATAAAATGTTCACAAATTAGTCATGATTTAAGTTATTTGTAACATTATGTAACATAAATAAAGAATGGAATTTGTTACATAAATCATTCTTAAAAGTTCTTTGTTCCTGCGAATATGCAAGGAAATTATAACAATGGTAATTTTTATGCACATTTCTCATGCATTCAACTAAGCGTTACATTTCCGGAAACTGGGGTCATAAATGGAGTTCACCGTCGTATAATAAATAAATTGCATACCTACATCATAAATATGAAGTACCTATTAAACATTTCATAATTAATTAATAATGTATTAGAATACTTAGGTATATTTCGAATTGTAAAAGAATTTTAAATAAAAGAAGATGGATTTGAACCTTGGTCCTTCCGATTCAGGATCTTTTGGCTGCGTTTCCGCCAGAGATGTGTGAGGATGCGTTGCGATGGATGTGTTCTTAAAGAACCAATTGTTATCGCTTCATTTACCTCACCTCAGTCAGCACAGCTCTGGTGGAAACGGCTCAGCGGAGCTAGATTTGTCGAGACTGCAGGGCCTGCTACACGTGCCCTCTGGCACGTGTAGCAGAAGTGTCTAAACAGGCAACCGTGAATTTTAGTCAGTACGAGTCTGACAGTCTTTAGCTTCATACAGGACGGCAGAGGACTCATTTGAAGATTTTACCGTGATAAAAAAGAGAATACCCTGTTTTTTTTTTGTAGAGTCAGTTGAGTTTGAAGGTGAAGAAAATCCATGGAAGTTTTAATGCCAAAAAAGTAGCCATATTCATAAACAGACTACTGGAATAGATACACATACGATTGCTCATCCATTGCTTAATAAATTTCGGAAATATACAACTATCAAATCACCTAATTAATCGAATCGAGCAGTAATCAAATATACGACTTACTGAGAGGTTATTGCCACTAGCAGGTTTACTAACTTTTACAGCTACAAGATTTTTGTCTGCCATTAGTCTAGACGTCCGATTGTTGGACTGAACAGGAAAATCATGTCTGCCACAATCCGGACATATTGTGGGCCAAAATAGCACAAAAATGGTGCCTTTAGACAGTGAGGGGAGGTCGCGGCATCAGACCACGTAGGAGATGGTGGGATCTAAAGAGTTGAGTACATTGTGTTGGTGGCGGCGACATGTTGTGTTGCCATGGTGTTCCAGTGAAATATTCCGTTTAAAAGCTTACTTACAGTGCAGTGGAGCATTTTTTTTAACGTGGTAAAATCAACAAATGAGTCCTCCAACCCAGGGCAGAGCGGGAGGGACTGTCAGACTCGTACTGACAAAAATCCACGGTGTCCTTCACTAGTCACTTCACTTTACATCCCAGGGTCAGGGTAATTCTTTAGTCCCGCGACTCCAGGGTACAGTGGAGCATACAGGGGTTTACTTAAGCTTAGACAGAGCACTGCCGTGTCCTTGGAGATGATAGGCGCCGGCGACCTCTCGCGTTCGGCACTGGTTCAGTTTACTTCGAAGAAGGAGGCGGAATAGGTGAGGTAGATCACAACCGCCTCCTCACGCTCCAACCACCATGGGTCGCACCCAAGGTGTCTAACATCACAGTGTAATTTCCAGCCAGCGCCGTAAGCGCGGTCGCCTTTTTATAGATAGCTCGCTGTCCAATCAGTGGCCAAGCCCGTGTTTATCATCATCATCATCATCTCAGCCGTAGGTCGTCCACTGCTGAACAATTATGCCTCCCTTGAGATTTTCACATATACCGGTTGGAAGCGACCTGCATCCAGCATATTCCGGCGACCTTTATAAGGTCGTCTGTCAATCTTCAGGCCCGTGTTGATGGCGGATTAACCCTCAAGACACTATAATCGTACATCTCAAAAAAAACAATTTTGCATAAACAATTTCTACGACTATTTATTTACATAACTCGGTCAGAAACCCAGGAAACAATTAGACTGATCTTAAGAATTAGCAACGATAGTCACAGTTACGCTTGAGTAGAGCTATGCAACTGAAGTAGCCCAGGTTACGAACGTCATAATTGCGAAGACCGTAAGTAGACCGGAACGCCGTGAAGACCGACGACCGACGGCTGTCGGTCAACGTAACCGATCGGTTTAGTGACCTAAATATTGTTAGATGTCACTGTATGGCTCTGGTAATGTCATCATCATCTGCCTGGCCTTTTCCCAACTCTATTGGGGTCGGCTTCCAGTCGAACCAGATGCAGCTGAATATCAGTATTTTACATGGAGCGACTGCCTATCGGACCTCCACAAGCCAGTAACTGGGTAATACGATACTCCATGGTAAGACTGGGTTGTCAGATTTAAGAGCTTCTGAATAACAGTAACGACTGTCAAAGATCTACAAATGAAAGCCGGGACCAACGGCTTTACGTGCTTTCCGAGGCACGGAGGAAACTCACTATGACAGATGGTCACCATCCATCCATTCATCCATCAAGATCGGCCTATGCGGCTGTAATTATTTGCTCTGGTAATGTCCAACTACTTATTTGTTACCAGAAGCCTGGTTCGCGTATATCTTGAAAATTATTCAACGGGGAGGTACAGGGGTATAGGATAAAAAGTAAATTGATATTAGTAAGAAGTAAGTTCACAAGATGACACTCATGTGACTAAGAGAGTGATAAGTATGAATTGACGGATGGAAAGAGAAAGGACAAAGAAAAGAGGGATGGATTATCTAAGGAATGATGTGGAAGAAAAAGGAGTAAATTATACTGTGACGTCTGGTGCCCCTATAATAGGGGCCCATCAAACGTGAGAATGGAAGAAAAAAACGTGTTTAGTCAAGTAAAATGGGATGAGGGCAGGAAGATGAGGAAGATAATGATGAGTTCAAGTACCTAGTTTAATCATCTGAAAGACAATAACTATCGCTGTGTTTTTTATACTATTTCTTCTGCAGATAAATGGTTTTCAATGAGATAATTGTTATATGATATTGTTCCAATATCTGATTACTATTCAGTGTCGTTGTCAAGGTTTTAATTATCATCATACTTCAGCTACATTGTCAGTTGCTTATCTACTTTTTAGGGTTCCACATTATACAAGGAACCCTAATCACCTCCGTAGACTACTGTCTCCCATATCTTGACTTTGAGTTCCATTGACGTGTGCCTGTGTACGAACCTCTATGGATTTGTATTGCCATAGTCGACTGGATACTAAAGTGGTTGAGTATCGGGTACTTGCGTTGCCTTGTATATACAAAGGCGCTTATAGTTTCACCATGTCCGTCTGTCCGTCTATTTTCAGCTTAGCTGAGAGATTCTTGGCGGAGACCTCTCGCGCCCGGCATTGGTCGAGGCCATGCTGCGGGGCGAGATGGAGTAGGAAGCGGTCGCCTCCTTCTGCGAAGCAGTTATGCTCGCAAAAGAGGAGGCGGGCCGTGTGAGGATAGTGTCCTCCCTCCACCCCAGCTGCAGTGGTATTTTCCAAATAAACAATAAAAAGGGTAAAGTAATAAAACAACAAAATTTTAAAGAAAATGTTTATAATCAAATACCTAAAATTAACGACGCTATACACACGCCAAATAACAAAGATACGACAAATTGAGCAAAACTTTGGTTGACAAACAAAACAAATATAAAATTCAAGAGAATGCAAACTGAACTCAATCAAACAATTTCACACCATAACCCAAACGAAATAGATTCTAAAATTGCACTAGCTGTTCAGGAAGCAGTCACGAGAAATTATTATAATATCGTCAATACACGCTAAAATGGTAACTGAAATAAGCGACAGTAGAGAGATGCTGATTACCCGACCAAATTGAAAAGAGATTTAGGCTAGTCGCACATTGGGCACGAATTTGAATCGTACGTAAACGTACGGAGAATGAAGACTGCTCATTGAATAGTACCTATCCCCGTCAAACAGGTAGTATTCCAATGATACAGTACCCTTGAAATCTTCTTTAGAGCACGATGAATGATCTGTGTCTTCTAGATAATTCTCTTATAACTCAGAGACTGCTGTGGAGTTATCACCGATTGTTTTCTGTCTGTTGTTTTTGATAGTACACGGTCTTTGGCACCCAATCTGCGTGTTCCCATAGTACTTGAAATTTTGGATTCATTCGTGGGTGAAAAATACGTACAAAAGTTGGTGTCCTTACGAAAACGTACCCAAACTGCTTCCAGCTTTAAGGTCTTTTTAACTTGCTAGGGTAATAACTGGAGTATAAAGCTTAGTCTATAACGAGCTGACGGAAGGATCCATCGATTCCGAAGAGCTCATCATAGTTTGTTGGTTTCCCTGGTCTGAGGGCCTCGTTGGCTTTTAAGTTCTCCTGTTCCGCGAACCAGTCTTTGTATTCATCTAGCTTCTTGACCCACGCATCTGTAAGGAAATTTATGATAAGTTAGATCATCAGTAAGCAGAATATCTTATAATTACGCGCTGTTGAACTTAGGCCTCCCCAAAGTGTTCCAGGAGCACTTCAGAGAGCTGTCAACAATCTGGCGGGGTCCCAATCACAGGGCCAAAGCCTGTTGGGGTCGTGGGACTGTATTATCAGGGAATGATGACCCCGGATCGTAAAGAGTTATTGAAGGACACCGTGTGTTTAAGGGTCGAAGCATCAAAACGGAAAGGGATCGTCACCGTATCACCTCGAGCCGTTTAGTATTATTTGTATGAAGTTCCTTACTGCAACGCACGCAACGGCGGAGCTTCCGATCCGCTCACGTAAAATGGACGACTGTTTGACGGCGAGGAGAAAGGCGAGGCAGTGACGATCCCTTTCTGTTTTGATATGTATGCTACGACCCTATGTCAGCACGAGTCTGACAGTGAGTGAGTGACAGGTCCTCTCGTCCCCGCCTTGGTCATTTGATGACTTTGCCACGTAAAAATGGCTCCCCTTTAGATTTCTAATAGGACCGGTTGGAAGCGTCTTGTATTCAGCGTAATTTTATGGTCTTTTTCAGATCGTGTGTCCACGTGTATGTTACCTGTGCGTGATCGCCATTCGACAACCTTAGGTTGTTTTTATTGTTTTTGAAACGGTTCTCAGTAAAAAAAGGTTGTTGGTTTGCGAATTTGTTAAACACGTGAGTAGTTACTTTAAATACCTACAACCGCTTTTCCTTAACCGAAATATCATTAATCTTTCATATTTTTGAGTTCAAATACAAGCAAGTATCAATTTGATTTTTTCAGCTACGTACTGTATGGTTTGTTATTTTGTCTTGGACTTCGGTAGAGGAGAACATGGTAAAGTAACCAGGGCTCATAAAATCAATATAAGTCAAGTCATATCAGGGACTTGAGGAGGACTTCCTACAGGCAGATTTGTTATTTCGGACACCAGAGCCAGGCCACACCTTCAAGCGAAAAGGAAATAATTGTTCTAAAAACGAACTATATTTTGATATTTAATGTGCACGTACAAAGCTTTGCTCAGTGCCAGACGACAGCTGTTATTTTTTTTGCAAAGTCAGGGTTAGCCCCATAATAAAATACAGAGACTCCATAACAGGTTCCTAGTATAGAAAAACTAAGGTTTTATGTTACCTGACCAGCTTAAATATAGCAGAAAAAACGACACAATATTATTATGCTGCGGAACCTGTTCAATTACTGAGTTAATTTTATTATTGTTAGACGTAAACATTATGTTCTTTCTTAGGCTATACATTCATAGGCTATATAGATAGATTTATTCTGGGTAAGGTCACTCTTTCGTAGACTTTGTCTGAGTCATCACAGACCTAGACTAGAATCATTGGTATTGATTCTAGATCCGATCTTTTTCTAGTCTCAAATTTTGTTTTAATTGGTAAAATCATCTTATAAGTCCTCCCGCGCTGATTGGAGAAAAAGGGACTGTCAGACTCGTACTAACTAAAATCCACCGTGTTTCCTCAGTTGCCCTTTGAGTTTCAAGGTCACGGTTACCTTTTAGACAATCCCGTGACCCCGGGTAACCGTGACCTTGCCACGTAAAGGGTAAGTGATGAAATAAAATGGTGTATGCAGTTGAAATATCGAATTTGTGCGTCAGTCCATCTGACGGTAGTATGTAGAACCAGTCCTATTACAAAATGTTAGCTTTGCTAAACATAAATATAAGGGAACAGTGTAACAGGGAGTCAGGGTTTAAACTTAACACAATCTAACGTAGCGCGAGCGCCAGTAGGACGTCATTTGTTAATAGCCGCTTGCAAATGACATTATGTGGGCGCTTGCGCTACGTTAGTTTACCTGCCCCCCTAGACAAGTCGCAAACGATAATCGTTAACGCTCGGTTCTCCCCAATAGATTTTCAACCTTATTCCTTGAGTCTTTAGTTGAAAATCCATTTAGGATTTCTAAGCGTTAGCGACTGGAACGAACGACAACGCCATGAAATCTTCAATAGATTTTCAACTAAAGACTCGAAGGAATAAGGTTGAAAATCTATTGGGGAGAACCGAGCGTTATCGTTTGCGACTTGTCTAGGGGGGCTGAGCCCCTTCGTAAGTTCGTACACAGCACGACGCAAGTCTCCGATACCTTATGACTTTCTGTGTGTGTGTGTGTGTGTAGAAACAACACTTTGGTATAAAGGCGACTATCGCAATACAAATTCATAGCGGTTCGTACACAGGCACGCACGTCAATGTATACCAAAGTCGTAAGGTATAGGATAGGGACTTGCGTCGCCTAGTGTACCTACGAAGGGGGTTAAGTGTGTATGTTCCCATTATACCTCTATAAGTCCCTCAAACGTTTTCCAGAATAAAGGTAGGTACTTACTGTGAAGGTCATTCATGGGTCCAGCGTTGCCGCCGTATTCTTGAGGAAGCATTTCCTTAGGAACGTATTTGTAGAGATCATTGGTATCAGTGTGCAGGAAGATCTGAGGACAATAAATATGGTTATAAGTTTTAAAATTGATTTGGTCACTAACACTATTATAATTTTATGATCATAAAGCGTAATTTTATCATGTACATATATTGTATCTAATGTTACAATTTTGTTGCATTTAATAAACAAGCTACTTATAACATTTTCTATAAATTGTAAATCTAGTTGCTAATAGTAGTAGTTAATTATATTGTTGACAAAAAATATTTTTTGGATTAGTTACATTACAATACTTTGACGTTGGTTTATTTTAGAAACGAAAGGGAATAGAATTACAATGATAGTACAGAAAAAATGCATTTTTTTTTACATAACATTGCCGTTGTTACTCAGTTTTTGGAAAAAGTGAGATACGATGTTATTGCATGGAGGTGTCGATATTATAATCGGATAAATCTATTAATGTATGTTATGTTTATCCGAAAACCATCCATCTTTTGACTTATCCAACAATGTGGTTAGGATTGAAAGTATAACTACACTTCTTTACACCATAAAGAAAGATTGTTGTAAATTGTGTCTTACCCTTTCTTTGATCTTGTCCTTGATGAAGGGTTTGACGAAGTTGACGATCTTGTCAACCAGAGGTGATACGTTGATGACATGGACTTCCTTCAGCTTTACGGGGTAGGCTTCCTGTAGAAATACATAAAGAAATAGTTAAAAATATTACGGAAAAGATTACTCCACATCTAATAACTAACATCACTTTTATTATAAGAGCAAAGATTAATGTTTTGTTTGTTATGAATAAGCTCAAAAACTACTTGCTTAAGTATCAGTTTTTTTATCTGTTAAATGGCTAAATTCTCAGCTGTTAGAAGCCACTCCACTGCATAATGTAATGAAATATTTGCAAATATAGTCATAATTACAAAAAAAAACTGTCATTAAAAAAACTTTGATAAAATAAAATATAATCCTTTATTAATTCTTTAGTCTAACCTTTGAAACTTGCTTTAAGATTTCGGACGTCCGCCACTCAAAATTAATAATTAAGTCCCCATTTTTCAAACTGCACAAATAATTCCTATTCTTACTAACCTGTACACAGACTAGGAACTTCTTGACGAGCGTGGGTGTGAACTTGGCGAAATGCGTCGGGGTTGCCACAGAAGCGTCTAGAACGTACACGTCTCCTGCGACTCCCTCCTTCTCCTCTGCCAGTCTGACGTCACCCAGCATGAGCGCCAGCTTGAAGGCATCCGCCACGTTGGGGGTCTGAATGTCTTTGTCGACTCCTGTTGAAGATTTGGGAAGATTAAGAGAAGATGGTAGTAGGATTCAAAGAAGTGAGACATCGCTATTACTTTTAGCGTGTTAAAATCACCTTAAGAGTCTTCCCGCCCAGTGTGGAGGGGAAAGAGACTGTCATACTAGTGCTGACTAAGTGTCGTCGCACACGGGCCACTGGCCATAACCACAGAACGCCGCCACGAGAAGCTAGAAGCGGCCACAGAGCGCGACAGGCACTCTTGTGGTCGCTGGCTGCAAGAGAGAGAGGGATGCGGAATCGCGCGAGTGGCGTGTGGCGACGTTTTTTAGTGGCTGGTACGGGCCACAAGAAGCGAGCGGCGGCGATTGTAGCGTGTGGCGGCCACCGATGTCAACCGTGTGCGGCGCGACTATAAGGGCTCCCGCACACGGGCCACCGGCCACAACCACAAAACGCTGCCACTGGTATATTTCCTGTATTTTTCATACATTTTATATGGACTCGCCGCACACGGTTGGCGCCGGTGGCGGCCACACGCTTCAAATCGTCGCAGCTTGCATCTTGTGGCTCGCACCGGTCCATTTGTTAAACGCCGCTACACCCCACTCGCCCCGCGAATTCTGCACCCCTCTTTCTCTTACTTCAGTTTCTACCATGCATCTGGTTAAATAAGTAGGGGTCAGCGAATACCAAAAGTGTTTACCACCGGCCACAAGTGGCTGTATCGCGCTTCAGCTTCTCTGTGCCGCTTCCAGATTCTATGGCGGATTTGTAACTCATGGCGAAGAAAAGTGGTTACCACGAACTAGAAGACACAGTGAAGCCAGGCCTTCCTTTAGGTGGACCGATGTAATACACGAAGTTACAGGCAACAAATATTTTACGACGTTTTCATTTGTCTTGAGAGTCCGTGCATAACCCCTGCAAATGGTCTTTATTGGAATTGTATCTGCCTAGCATGCTTCCAACCATATTCTCTTTAATTTTTATAAGCAAGTGTAAATGAATAACAGTATTTTATAAGGATTGATTGTCTATCTTGTTAGTTGGAGTGGTGCTCGTAAAACTCATGGCGAAGAAAAGTGGTTACGACGAACTGGAATACACGGCGAAGCCAGGCCTCCCTTTAGGTGGACCGATGTAAGCGGAGAGTTACAGGCAACAAATATTTTAGACAGTTTTCATTTGTCAGTTGCATAACCTAACAAATGGTCTTTATTGGAATTATTATTATTACTTAGACATATCTTAAAACACGTAAAACTTGTTCAATGTATTAATATGCGTGGGGAACACCCAAACAACTATAAAAATACATACGTCAGATCAGATAATTGTTCAAGTTTCGGTTAATCACATATTTTTATGCCCCCTTAAGAATGATGTCAATGTTAATTTTTGACATAATTAAGGAGACTTTAAACCAGTTTTAAAGAAAAATGTCAATGACCCCATGTCCTTATTATTATTTGTTACTGTTTTTGTTAGCTTATTGTAAGTAGGTAGACGAAAAGATCGGTTTTCGACTTTGATCAAAGTCTACCCATGGAAAAACAATGAATATTCACAAGATTAAAACGCTTTGAAATTCGGAAGTGAGGGCTCGTGACGTAGCTGTTTGTCTTTATAATTATAACGACCAAGAGACTTTTTGTGATTTTTAGAAGAGATATATTTTCGTCAATTATGGTTTACCTACGCAACATAAGAATGATAATTTAGCGCGTTGATCAAATCTCAGGCTGTGGCATGCTAAGATAGACCCCAGATGTATAATTGTGTGCTTTGTTTAAGTATATGGAACTATAACATGTAAATTAAATAAATAAAAAAACAAATGAAAAAATACAGGTCAAATATCTTTTGATACTCAATATAAAGGACGGAATTATTTTTTAAAGTACTAACCTCTCATAACAATGACACGTCTTCCTTCAGGTGTGAGTCCTGGCAGTGGCGGCATTTGACTGTAAATAAACAAAATGTCTTATATTATGGATGACGATCAAATCTCTCGGGCTCTGGGTGGAGCAAAAGGGACTTTCAGACTTATTCGTAATTTTGACTAAAAACCGAAATCACCCTGTTCTTCGTTTGCTCAGGGCCATTGTAATCTGTAAGACATACCCTCAACACTAACCTGCCTTGAACTTGACTATAAATAGAAATTATTTAACCTCTCGAGCCCCGAGAAAAACATTTTCCCACCAAATACTGACCGATTTTAAGGTAAGTTTGTTTCATTTTACATGAAAATCGTTTTGGTATCTTGTTTAGCGTCGGTACCTACAAGAGAAAACCTTACAATTTCTCACGAGTCAGAGAGCTCACAAAATATAAGACATCTTATAATTCTATATAATTGCGCGTCATGGATGAAATAATACGCCTTTTCATTGTTGCACATTGTTTTCCACACTTGTTTTATAATATTATTATGTTTAGTACTGCAATTTCTGCAAGATGGAGACTAATTATAAAAATATCTTCGCACTGGGTTGTAAAATTGCAACAGCTAAAAGAGGCAGGAGTTAATAAAACTGGGACAAAGGAAGCATTATGTTTAAGGGATAAAACTTCAGGGCGAACGAAAGGTGTGATTGGATATCGCTATTACAGAAATTTTCAGACTATATTAAACAAGGTAAATTTAAATTCAGTATAAGTAAAGGCAGTGTTCAGTAGTACATTAAGAGGAGTTAGTAGACGAACGTACAGAATACCTAGCTGATTTTATGGTAAAAATTTTTCGAATACCAGACATTAGATGAGCAAAATAAACCTTGCAGTGGATTAATTATAACATATTTTTGTGTGTACGATTATTACTAAACTGTTGTATATTAATAAGAAATGATTTTATAATGGTTTGGTTTAATAACTGAATTATTTGTGTAAAACTAGAGCTATGTAACTGGCGTTGAAAGTCATTCAAACAAAGTCAGATAAAACGCATGGATTTTCTTATAAAAGCCGCTGTAGTAAAACTAACCAGTGCGTTATTTTCATTGCACACATGATGAAGATGAAACAAATTATAAGTTTTCAGTAGTTAGTCATAATAAGGTGATTATACTCGTAAATCCTCATTTTATTCAAATTAATGAATAATTTGTGGATTTCATCTTCAGTCAGTGATAACCTCGGGGTTAAGGATTTTGAAGATAAAATCGATGTCAAGGATTTCAAATGCAGGTATATAAATGCAACATTGAACATTTTTCTCAGTTTATAATTTCTACTGAAAAACGTAACCGAAGACCGGGACGTCAGGTATAGTGGGGACATACACACTTAAGGCAAACTTAACACAATACTAACGTAGCGCAAGCGCCAACAGGATGTCATTTACAAGTAGCTATGCCTATTATTATTGGAGTTTCTTGCACGTTCTTCTCCATAGAGATCTACTTCTTGGAACGGGCATCTACGGAACTTTCACAGTTTTTTTATGTCTTGTGACTGGGACTGTAGCACCATAACTTTTGTAGTGTTTAATAACATTCCTTTGATTGTCTATGACAATTCAAAAGTGCCTGTAACTGGCCTACTTGAAATAAATGCTTTGATTTTGATTTTTTGATTTTAACAAATGACATCCTGTTGGCGCTTGCGCTACGTTGATATTGTGTTAAGTTTGCCTTAAGTGTGTGTTTTCCCATCATACCCCGTGTCTCCATCTTATACACTTTTGCCTTTTAAAATACTTACACCATATTTAAAATCTCCTGCAGCTCAGGGCGGTTGACATCACGGTCGTTGAAGAACTCTGGGACGGCAGCGCGCATGGTGAAGTACATGTCCAGCTTACGCTTGGTCTTCTCCAGGGAGAACTTGCAGCCTCGGAGGAAGGTCATGATACGCTGGTCATCTGTTGAGAAGGAGTAGATGGAAGATTATAAAATTGAGGAAATTTATACAGTATACTAAAACTATTTAATTACTAGTATTATGACTATGAAACAAATGCAACTGATTTCGAAGTGGATTTTTTTAATAGATAGAGTGTGTCAAGTGATATGAAATTTCGAATGACGTTTTTTCGACGCACGCTCATAGATTAGAGAAGAGAATGAGGGCGGGAGGATGTGTCCATTTCTGCATGAGCATATGTATGAGGGTGGGCAAGTGAAAGAGGGAAAATTGAGAGCATCCTGCATCCAAGCCCGGATTTTTTGTCGCGGAATAAAGCTTTATAATTTGACTGGTCTGTTGGTCTAGTGGTTAGTGACCCTGACTGCTATACCGGAGGTCGTGGGTTCGATTCCCACCCAGGACAAATGTTTGTGTGATGAGCACGATCATTTGTTCTGTGTCTGGGTGTAATTTATCTATAATATGTATGTATTTACAAATATATAAGTATGTTTATCAGTTGTCTAGTACCCATAACACAAGCTCTGCTTAGCTTGGGACTAGATGGCGTTGTGTGATAGTTGTGGAATATATATATATATATAATATTCTTCATAACATATATTTTTTTTTTCTCTTTATTTATTTAAAGAGTCTTTTACGCACAGCGTATGTCAGTCCCATCGTATCCTAACAATTATATTTCACACCACGTGGGCCATGAATTTGAACAAATACTTCGCATCGTCGCCATTTGGTTGAGATAGTGTTGCATGGAACATGCCTACATCCGTTTTGTTCAAATTTACTATACTATACTAATTCTAGAGGACTCGTATTGGACACATTCTATCAATAAATGATGCAAATCTTCGAAACTCCACATTCATCACTCATTTGGTGAAGTGATTTTCTTCATCATGAAGGCAAATTTCTTGCATGGAACACAGAACATTTATAATAACAGGGATATCCGTAAAGTAACTCCTGTTTCTATAATTTATCTTTCTGAAGGTGTTAAATACGAGTGCGAAATATAGCTTACCAAACTCATCAGGTAGATGGGGCTCTTTCTTCAGCCACTCCTTGATGTGTGCCAGGTCAGCCTCTTTGGTGTCTGCCTTCTCATTCAGTTCCTCGCGGATCTTCTGCCACATCTCTCCTGCTGGCTGTTCGAGCGTCATCTTGGCTGCTTCGACTGGTCCTGCGAAGAGAGGAAAATCAGATTTACTTAGATGTTCAAAAGTCAGGTTTGAAACTATTTTAGAGTAAAAAAAACAAACTGGTGTAACTTCGTGGTTATGGAAAGTGAGTCAACTCAAGTTTAACTCGAGTCGACATCATTCGCGTCTCTAGATGCATTTGATAGCTAAAGTTTGTTCGTAGATTGACAGGAAAGTTTTAATTTCAATTTTTTATCTTTTGACAATAGTCTGGTTATCTCGTAGAATCTGGTTTATGGGAATTCGTCAATTGAAGCTGAGAATAACAACTTATTGTAAAGCCGCTACGAACGTTTTTTCAGCAACGAACGTTCGTATCGGCTACCAATGGGCTAATTTGGCAAACCTTTTTTCCTTCTTTTATTTTTGTTTTAGATTTCAGTCTTTTTTTTGTGTTTATTTTATTTGTAATGTTGTGTGTTTCTCGTGATTCATCATCATCATCATCCCAGCCGTAGGACGTCCACTGCTGAACATAGGCCTCGACCCCTTTCGATCTCCACATATACCGGTTGGAAGCGACTTGCATACAGACCTTATAAAGGTCGCCGGAAGACGCTGGATGTCGTGATTCTATTGCGCCAAATATTTATCTTTTCTCTCTTTCTTCTTCAATAATCTATCTAATAAGAAAGTCATCAGCTAAGACCGCAATCGTATGTTCAAATATATTATATATATATTATTGCGACGTTGACGTCAGCGACGCGTACGTTGCTAATATCGCTGACGAAGGCGATCGACCGTTCGCCATAGACATCAGCATAAGAGGAATTAGTCCAACACATTACCAATTACCCAATTCAATTAGCATTAAAGTCTGTTTATATGGCCACATGACCCTGTCTCTATTTAGTTGTGAACAAGGTTTTAACAACGTGTTGTAATGAGCAAGGTCGAATGTCTGGTTAGTGGTGAAATTTATGTGTGAAATTATGAGATTCCATTCAAATTTGTGATAAGTTTATACGATACTATAGGTAGTTTATTTATACGGAGGCCTGGTATGGGAAATTTCTCCTTTGTTGTGGGTACGTTTTTATTTTATGTACGTGGTAAAATCATCAAATGAGCCCTCCCACCTGGGGCAGGGCGGGACTCGTACTGAATAAAATCCACGGTGCCCTTCGATAGCCCTTTATGTTCTTCCAGGATCACGGTAATGAGATAAGTCCCGCGATCTGTTGTGGGTACGTTTACAAACAACACTAACAACTACTTGTACTTGTTAAGTAGGTATTTATTTCGTGCGGAAATCGATTCTGCGATTGGCAGTGCAGTAGTCTACCTCTGAGCCACTGAACCAACCTGAATTCAAGTTCTGGGTGTCTTAAAAACCGGTCACTTATGCATAAATTGCCATAAATATCCTAAAGTGGAATAGTCTTTTCTATTGCTCAAGCAATATTATTAAAATACCTACTGCTTAAATTGACTTTATAAGCATTGTTCATTCAATATAATATATCTCACAACTATCACACAACGCCATCTAGTCCCAAGCTAAGCAGAGCTTGTGTTATGGGTACTAGACAACTGATAAACATACTTATATATTTCTAAATACATACATATTATAGATAAATTACACCCAGACGCAGAACAAATGATCGTGCTCATCACACAAACATTTGTCCTGAGTGGGAATCGAACCCACGACCTCCGGCATAGCAGTCAGGGTCACTAACCACTAGACCAACAGGCCAGTCAGGTTATTATATTATATTATTATTATTATTGTTCATTCAATATCTCTAAGAGTTTCAAAGACCGCGGTTCTAGAGTAATCATAGACACAATTTAGTAGAAAATATAATATTGATGGTTACTTTTGCGTACATTTTATCATAAAAGAAACCACAGTCTCATAAAATAAGAAATAAAAAACAATAAAACTAAATCTCAAGTGAAATTCAACCACCGCAACACAAAAATTTCTAAACGTGTTTTCGTGAAAATAAAATAGCTAAAGTATGACTTTTACTTTACAAAAAATATCTTAAACTGTTCTATAACTGCGTTATATGTACCGCAACGGTTTTCATGTAACGAAAAAAGCAATTTAATGAGTTTTTAAACTAACTTTCACCGTTTGGTTGAGCAATGCCCTCGCGTCTCGTGTGGTCACGATGTGCCGCTCTGTTTCTTCTTCGTAATTGTTAATTACCATGCACATACTGACATGCAACCTAATTAATAAATAAAAAGCGCATTTTATCATTTTACTTCTTGAAATAAAATTTGATAACAGCGCCATCTATTAATAATAATTCAAACTAACATAAAATTTGTTCTCCCGTGTGATGTAGACTGTAGTTAGTTGTAGTACAAAATATGGAAAATAGATGGCGCTGTACATAAATGCAGCTAGTAATTAATTGGGTAACCGTATCGAAGGTAACCGTATAAAATTGTGTCACAGGGTTCTTTTTTATGTTACAAATGACTAACACTAACGATTACGGCCATCACAAAGCCATTGATAGAAAGTATACACACGTACGATCGTTGAATTACATCAGCTCTTCAAAAGTGCCGAACATTATAATTAAAACATTGCGTAATGGAGGTCCTTTTCAAGCACAACAAATATTGGACTGGACAGTATCAGTAGTCCACTGTCAAGATTTTCGAGTAATTAGCTTATCTAACTTGCATCAAAATATTTTTTTTGGCTTACATTAAGACCAAAAATCAGACAATAAGCATTTTGAGAATTCATTGCAATCACCATTTTATAATAGACAATAGCTATTAGTATTGTATTAATTAGAATGTGGTGTGGTTGTAATAATTTGGAAAAAAATCTATTATTATTCATAGATGAAAAAAACAAAAAAAAACTTCCAACTCGACTTAGCTAAATGATTACTTTACAAGACCGTTTAAATCGAACTTGACAGTGAATTGCAGACTTTAAAGTTTATTGAACTTTTAGTGTTATGGTCACTTATCTTAATTGATTAACTAGGTACAGACGGCATATCAAGTTATCTAAAATCTGTTTTTCTTTTATAGATTTTCAATCTTATCATAAAGGAAGAAGGGTCACGGTTGATTGAAAACAAAAAAGAGGATCGGATAGGTTGATCCGCTAGCATCTGTCCTATTCTATGTTTTAGTATGAAATAGCTGTGGTCCTGGAACGCGAAAGGCATTCCGACGAGAAAAAATTTTCTGTTGGCTAGAATCTAAAGGTCCCTTCCTCCACCCAGGGCAGAAGGACTTATTTGATAATTTTACCACAGAAAAAGCAAGTCTCCTAAAGTTTTTTTTTTTAGAGTGTTGCCCCGTCTAGCAGCACCTTTGCCGTGACTGCGTTTACAAAAACAGTTTAACTCAAAAACACAAAGAGCCATACCCGAAACAAATCTACAGAAAATCATAAAAATACAACTACCTACCTATTTGTTGCGAACGGGAGTCGAAACCGTCGCAACACAGCAGTCAATCGCTTGACTACTACGCCAACCGTGCCGTAAAATGCCGTCAAAATTAAAATAACAGCAAGATGGACAGGATGGCTTTAAAAAAAAGATAGAATGTAGATTATTTTTAGATAGGTAAACTAAAGCGTATAAAAATAGTCTAAGAGCTAAGCATCGTATTACCGCTAGGTATTCCTTTCAGATGATTTCTTTCAATCTCTTCGACTTTCAAAATAATTGCATCCATCAGTAACTGTGTAAGTACCGTTGGCAACGCAATTGCAGACTAGTGGCCGTGGTTAGGGTTGCTACGTGATTTTATGACGTTCTTTTTTTACTCTATTTAATATGTAAACGTGATTTTATAAAATTATTTTATTTGTCTTCAATACGTTCAATTTATCTGGTCTGAAAACCGTTAGATTTCAGACGTGATTTAAATTTTTTTAATGTATTATTACCCTACACTACGATTGTACGATCAAAAAAGACAGACAGATTTTTGTTGTTTTTATAATTTGTGCCCAACTCATACTATTTTTATTATAAACAGGTAAACTGATTTATCAAGTCGATTACAGCTCTAAAAGCTAGGATTACTACCATTTAGGGCTGTGCATTTAAAAAGTTGGGAATATTGCAAATAGACGTATTTTATTGCGTTGCTGATAACTAATACCTAATCACTGAATGATGAAATGTCACTGTATTTGTGTTGTAACTACTAAATATTCTTAAATAAATTAAATGAAATACTTATCCAAAAAAAACAAAGTATTTTTCAACAATTCTGATTCACATAAGAACTGTATCCAATTTATTGGAGAAAAAATTCCACACTGTTTCTCTTTCTCAAAGCCTCAATTTCATTTTAAGTGACAACCCTACAAGCAACAATAGCACCTATTCCAATGGCGGGATGCGCGGCAGTCACGTGCGCCTCGCTTCATTCGTTTAGTTTTTATTCGAAGCGTTATGATTGGCTGATGGATTCAGCACCCAGCTATTACACGATTCTAAAGGTAATAGTTGGGTGCTTTTAGGTTTATTTTTTGCTATTAAATTGAAATCGTGGAAGAATTGTTTTGCTAACGGTACTTTTTGCTTTCTGTTTGTTATTTTTACTGAGTTGTTTTTACATTATTTTGGTAGAATTTGAAGTTTTTTGTGACTGCCAATGATATTATCATTGGTGACTGCATACAAAAGGTGCAGGAAAAATATCCACCATCACATTTACCTAAATATAAATAAATAAAACATTGGACAGTTGATATTATTAAAAAATACGGACTTATTTATAATGAGTTTAAAATCATAATAATAATAAAGAGTGTTTTCGGCCTGGATAGAGGGGAGGGCCTTTTCCAGACACGCCAATACTTGTCTAAAAAACTGTCAACCTCAAAACAACAATTCACGTTGACGTATCAGTCATTTTTCAGTTACACTTTTCAAGACAGTTACTGTCTAAAAATCCCTTTTTAATTGCCCTTTACGTTCCATGGTCATGGGGATCTTTAAAGAAATCTTATTAAGACAGTTCCACGACCCTAGGACCCTCGTAATTGACTTCCTAAATGGTTTTCGGGAGATGCAAAAATATGAAATTATCAAATTATACATAACTAGCGACCCGCCCCGACTTCGCACGGGTGCAATGCTGATATTAAATACACCACAGAAAAACTGTGAACGTTGTATATAAAAACATAGCGGCCCGCTCCGGCTTCGCACGGGTATAAATTATATAGCCTATGTGATTAAAATCGATCCAGTAGTTTTGATTTATTCATTAAAGCCCGTGGCCCGCACGCGTTAAATTTGGAGTGAAACAATCCCCCTTTCCCTATACCATGAAGATTTCCTGCTATCTTTGGAATATCTAAATTCATACACTACATTTTTACTTATTTACTTTTTACATTTTTAACTATTTATTTTATTTTTACAACATATTACAGAATCACTACATAGTATAAAACAAAGTCGCTCTTGCCGCACCGGGCGGCCGGCTGGTACCGCCGCAAACACTACGTCCCGCAATTTTTAAATCTGTAATATCTTCGTAAATATTCACTTAAATCACACGCCATATAGATTTATATTAAATGAACAATGTATTCAAGGTATTTAATTGGTTAAGGATTAATGCTGTATTGGTTAAAATCGCTTCGAAATTTAGCCATTATTTGTCGTAAAAAGTAAATGACAAAAAAATGTTATTGTGGGTTATCCATAAGAGATAGACATATACCATCGCGGACTTTTCTGTAGACCTTTTCAATGTGCACAATACTTAGTACATTATTTTGATAAAACTCGTAGGGTTCAGCCTGCGTTTGCAATGTAAGCGGAAAAAATGTAATTATTTACGACATCACATTAGAAACCTCAAAAACAACAATACTTCTCCACCATTTAATGGATGTTATTATACATATAAACCTTCCTCTTGAATCACTTAATCTATTAAAAAAAACCGCATCAAAATCCGTTGCGGAGTTTCAAAGATTTAAGCGTACAAAGGGACATAGGGACATAGGGACGGAGAAAGCGACTTTGTTTTATATATGTAGTGATGATGAAGTGATAGTGATAGTGATGATAGTGATATTATTACATTAAGATGATCATTACGGTTGATGATCATAACATAAAAATTATAACCAAAACTAGAAATATAGCTACAAGTGTTATCTAAATAAAAATAATAATTCTATTCTTTTCACAATAAAAATTTGGTCGATACTCGAACAAATCAGGAAAGCGTAAAAAATAGGGAGGACGGTTTGATAATCAGTGCGAAACTTGCAGCAAAAATGGCTACCATTCAGGAGTGGTTGGGTTCCGACACAAAATGCTGAATATTGAGAAAGCAACCTCTCCTTCTTATTGTGGTATAATCATCAAATGAGTCCTCCTACCCAGGGCTAAAATCCACGTTGATCCTTCAATAGCCCTTTACGTTCAAGGGTCACGGTTACCTGACGAGTCAGCAGTCCCGCGACCCAAGCAATCTTCCCTTTAAGTTTGTTTAGACCGAGACCAGACACATTGTTTATGAAACTTTCCATGATAACTCATTGCTTCATTTTCCACTTACTCCATAAAAATCTTCCGAAATATTACAGGTACTATATTTTATGTGCGTGAAGGTATGTTGAGCGCAATACGATAGTAATCATGTAGCTATTTTTATCCTCTATTACATTAACACTATCGTAACCACTATAATCATTATCTTCTTGCTCTTTTTTTGTTTCCAAATCATGAGCCAAGTGGCTAATTTGTCGGTTTGTAGACGAAAATATTATGACCGCGGGCATTGCCCTCGTGAAGTTTCGTTATTATGTCAAGTAAACTTCATAGTGGGATAAAAAGTACCTTAGATAGGTTCAGGCTGTAAAATACTGATATTCAGCTACATCTGTACCCTTAGCACGAATTTTCACTTACACTTTCAAGAAGGAACTATTTTTATCCTTGAAAATTGTCAATTTGAAATTGTCAAAGTTCCAGTTTACTTTACGTCTCAAATAATTCATGCTAAGGGTACTGGTTTGACTGGAAGCCGACCCCAATATAGTTGGGAAAAGGCTAGAGAGGTGATGATGTGTTCAGGTTATAAAATATCTGTGTACCTAATCGAAATCCGTTCAGTAATTTTTGTGTCAAAGAGTAACAATCATCCATTCAACCGGGGTCGCGGGACTTATTCCATCACCGTGACCCGTGAACATAAAGGGCTATTGAAGGACACCGTGGATTTTAGACAGTACAAGTCTGACAGTGCCTCCCGCCCTGGCCAGGGTGGGAGGCCTCATTTGATGATTTTACCACGTTAAAAAAAAAACATCCATCCAAACATCCAACTCCCGCCCTTGGGAAAGCGGAAGGGACTTTCAGACTCTTAAGAAGCTTATAGGAGCATTTACTTGTAACAGAGTATTCGCTGTTTTTAATTTTGTCGAAATGAAAAACAGAGCCAAGCATAGAGCCAAACATCGCAACGATCATTTTCACAGGATCTTTCTAGTGAACACCCTAGTCAATGATCGTCAAAAAGTTTTTGTTTATTTAGATGTGTCAGACTTGACAGTCGGCTCGTCAAAAAGCTAGTAAGAAAGCTGGTTCGAATGCTCGCTTACGCTTTCGTTTGTTTTTCTGTAATGTAACATTCGTAAGAATGGTCATTGCAAGTCAATGCTCAAATTTATTCAATCCCGCGACCGTTTTCATAGAGAGGGCTATTCTCGGTGTTTCTCTAAGTGATCGAATTCGAAATGAGGAGATCCGTAGACGAACTAAAGTCACCGATATAGCCCACCGGATTAGAAAACTGAAGTGGCAATGGGCAGGCCATATTGCTCGCAGAGCAGATGGCCGATGGGGTCGAAAAGTACTGGAGTGGAGACCACGGACTAGCAAGCGCAGCGTAGGACGTCCACCAGCTAGGTGGACAGACGACCTTGTAAACGCTGGATGCAGGTCGCTTCCAACCAGTATAATGTGGAGATCTAAAGGGGAGGCCCATGTTCAGCAGTGGACGTCCTATGGCTGAGATGATGATTGTATATTACTACATCTCATGGTTTATGTATTATTGTATATTACTACATTTATGATTGGTATGTAACGTATTTGTATGATTGTGTGTTCAATTGAGAAAGCCAATAATATCTTGTGCATTTCATTTCTCTTTGCTGTTGTACTCGTAAAGCTTGGTTTATACTGTTTGCTCCATTTATTCGTTTAATTGGAGC
Organism: Agrotis segetum; assembly: GCA_036375495.1. NCBI lineage: Eukaryota > Metazoa > Arthropoda > Insecta > Lepidoptera > Noctuidae > Agrotis > Agrotis segetum. The sequence continues at coordinate 6,013,230 of JAQSVV010000039.1, forward strand.
AAATGTGTTTCAAAATAAGTGTCTTATTTCATTATGTCATTATAAGGACGCTGAGCCTGACATTTTAACGGTTTCTTTCCGTTGCAAGTTATCATTATATTTTAATTTGATCAATTTTAGGTGTTCTCATTAGACAGCAGTCTATTTTTGCAGCAATGCATATAATATATATTGATCTTATTAATAACAATGATTTTATCACACATAACTTCATGTAACATATTAAAATTTTGCAGTAGCATACTCGTCAGAAGACACCAAAGAAAAATTACTAAACTTAATTTTAAACGCAAACATGGTTAAATTAATAATTATAAGAGTTTTACGTTGATTGCTGATTTGAAACAAAAAAACATGCACGAAAAAAAATTAAGTACGAACTTTTAATTATATTAAAATACTAATCGTTAAAGCAAAATGACTAATACATACCACCATAAAATCTGAAGACAATAAATCATATAATCCAATCAATGAAATTAAATGAACAACAGTTAATTCAGTGTAACCTCGGCTTTAATGCAATTTCTCCGTGAAGGCATTGACCGCTTAGTAAGAGGTAAGTGCCGGTAACCGCGAGATTTTCATCTCCGTTTACTATAGAACGGGATAACTGTTTTGTTTTGGTTTAACTGCAATTTTTAAGAAGGAATTTGGCAGTTGGTTTGGTGAATAATTTAGATTTGGGTTGCTTTGAAACCTTTAATAAAACTGAAGTATTTATCTGAATTTAGTAAAGTTTTATTGCGAATTTTTTAGGTTTAGGTATTTGATTCTATGTGTGATACATGTTATAAGTATTTTCAAGAAAATAAGGCAAACGTATGCTCTATTTTCAATTGATAATCTATAATCTATAATAATATTATAAAGAGGTAAAATTTGTTCGTAAGTTTGTAGGTTTGTAAGTTTGTATGTAGGGGGTAATCTCCGGAAGTAATGAACCGATTTTAAGTGAAAAATAATGAATATTTAGCTCGACAACAGTCGTCATTAATGATTAACTTAAATACAAGATTCTTATTTAATAACTGATGTTTTCTACTTGAAACTGCTATTATTATGAAGTCCTATTTATTTATTAGAAACACTAAAGACACATACATTTGATAGTTTTACCGATCGTGACAATAATCCTATTATTTTATATTGTTAATATTAACTACCTACCCATTTTCTTAAACCATAGACCACCTTACCAAAACCGCATCCAGAAACATGAAAAATACACGACACCTCAAAAAAAACCTAGATTTTTTTACACAACATGATTGTTTTATCCGTCAAATTTTTTTATTAACCAGAAATTTCTTCTTTCCCCAAGTACCACGTAAAAGGGGGATTATTGTTCTAATTAAAGACGTAAATAAAGAAAAAAATTAATCACCTTGGAACTGGAAAATTAAGTCACAAGCCAAAGTCTCTACAATAAACACACTGGCACTTTGTCGTAACGTGTTGAAGGGTTGGGTGTCACTTTTAGTACCAAAAAGTTTGTACTGGCAAGCGCGTCACTCGCGCCGAACGGAATGGAGCGGGACTTGCGCAGGCGCAGGTTTTATCATTTCGTTACGGGGCGTGAGCAAGGTGGTGTGGAGGGATGGCGTGGCTCTGTTTGGATGGTGAGGAATTGGTGCTAGTGGTAGCGGGTGAGGTTTAAGTGAAAGAAAAAATAATAATAATTGTGCGTGCTTAAGACGACATGCATGACATAACCGAGACGTGATGGCTTCGTCTCCTCGACACATGAAATCATGGGTTGGTCAAAGTATTATTTTCTTTAGTAATTTTTAATGTATTAGATTGACTTAGTGACTACATATTATGTAATAATACAGAAATCACGGCCCTGTTGGACCAAGCGATCGAATATTGCGGATTCAGTAATTCCGCACGGTTCAAAGATTCGTATGACGATGAGTTTAAAGTTTGTGAACGTACCAACGATACAGGAAAAAAACAAGTAGAGTGGAGAGAAGTAATACATAATTATATTTAAAAAGTTGAACAATTTTTGCGGACAAAATAATAAAGCTATAATTAACCTTAGACGGCATGGTTGGCTGGGTGGTTGAGAGATAGACTGCTGAGCAGTGTATCGTGGGTTCGATCCCCGCAGAACCAATATTTGTATAACATAGAAGCAGTTATTCCTCACTGGGTGTTTGTGCATGTGAGTTTCTAACTTTGTAAACGTACGGGACCCACGACACAGGAGAAATTCTTAGTGAGGGACAACGATTAAAAAACGCTAATTAAACTATGCTTAGATAATGTAATAATGGTAGCCTCATAATCTTCTACTCTTGTGCTGTTGCCTACAAATTTATTTTTGCTAACATTATTAGCGGTTTACTAAAATCGCTACCAGTCTGACCACAGCTCAACGAGGGTGACCGAGAAATTATGAGTCATCGCATCTGAGATACTCAAAAGAAAAGTAAAGCAATCGCGTGATCTTAGAGTTGAGTTACAATAAGCACATTCTATTTTAGTAGCCGAATATTATTCACGTGGTGGTACACGTGCTAATCTGTATTATTATGCACTTGTATCGAATGATATAAGTTTTTGATTATAAGTGGTAAGTAGCACTAAAATTTTAACTAAAATCGCAATTAAAAATCACGAAAAATAATATAGTGATAATTACTCAACATAATATAATTTTAAATTCACGTATTTCCGAAAAATAACGCCTGATTCTATTGACTTGGTCGACCTCTCGTAAAAGTTGTGGATGTTGCCAAATATGAGATGAGCGTAAGTAGGTGAATTTTGTTCTAAAACAGCGTAGCAAATAAGTTAAGGCTGAATGAATATTAATTTTGAGAAAAAAACTATACGAGAAGGCATAACAATGTGAAAATTTTGATATTTGGAGCTAAGGAGAGGTGGACGCTGCCCTCTCCCTCGCGCGTCCCGCCTTCTCATTCGCGAGCATGATTGCTTCGCAGAAGGAGGCAACCGCTTCCCACTCGGTCTCGCCGCGCAAGCATGTCGTGGCCGCAATCAATGCCGTTCGCGATAGGTCGTCACCTATCGCCTGCGTGAGGATACGGTGGTGCTCTGCCCAAGCGGGGCAGACCGGGCGATCCTCGCAGTGGTGACACACAGACGTTTCCTCCTTCCTCATCAGACAAAGGTACCTCCCGAAACTTCCGTGTCCGGTAAGGACCTGCGTCACGCGGTAGGTCAGGACGCCGTGACGCCTATCCAGACACACCTCAAAGAGTGGTCTTCCTACCCCGCGATTACGGCGTGCTCAAAGATTAAGAGGTCTAGGGCGATGAAACTGAAATTTTCTCTTAAGTAGGTAAAGTCTTTTAAAACCAGAAAGAAGTAATTAGTAGTTATTTAATCGAGTAACAATTCATACAACAAACACCCCGCTTATGAATATTCGGTTTTCGGCAATCGTTTTCGTTACATAAAATATTTCATTCGATTTTTCACCAATGCATGCACATAACTTCGAATAATTTATTTGTACTTTAATCTGTTGCCTTTTTAGTCACGCATTTGATTGATTTTTGCTTTGCAAAAAACATAACTGTTTCGTTGGTCTAGCAGTCGCACACACTGAGCAAGTAGCTGAGTTCGATTCTCTATTCAAACAAAGTGTTTGTTGGGTTTAGCCATCAGGTAGTCAGAGTGGAAGCCTGGCCGTAGAAGTCTGGATTTGTGGCTGGTTGGTAGCAATAGGCTCAGCCCTATTCTCCATGTCTCGGAAAGCATGTGAAGCCGTTGGTCCCGGCTGTCATTTGTACATCTTTGACGGTCGTTAATCACAGTCAGAAACTCGAAAATATCGAGACCAAAATCTGTTGACACGCAGTTTGAATGTAATTTGACGGAGGTAAAGAAGAAGATCATTACTAAACTGTAAGTAGTTTTTAACGAACAAATACGATTACAATTTACTTAATAATTTCTGATTGAAAGTCAACAAAACAAAGTACATTTATTTGTCTAGACAAATAAAATTACAAACTTATTGTTTTTACTTTCAAAAAACTATCGTTATAAAAATAACTTCATTAATTATTATTTGCTGAAACTTTAATCTGTTGCCTTTTTAGTCACGCATTTGAACGATTTTTGCTTTAAAAAACATAACTGTTTCGTTGGTCTAGCAGTCGCACATCTGAGCAAGTAGCTGAGTTCGATTCTCTATTCAAACAAAATGGTTTGTTTTTAGCCATCAGGTAGTCAGAGTGGAAAACGCCGTAGAAGTCTAGTAGATTTGTGGCTGGTGGTAGCAATAAGCTCAGCCCTATTCTCCATGTCTCGGAAAGCACGTGAAGCCGTTGGTCCCGGCTGTCATTTCTAGATCTTTGGAGTCGTTAATCACAGTCATAAACTCGAAAATATCGAGACCAAAATCTGTTGACAGCGTTTGAATGTAATTTGACGGAGGTAAAGAAGACCGTCATTACATAGACTGTAAATAGTTTTTAACGAACAAAACAATTGCTGTCTGTCTGTCTGTTTGTAATGTCTAATCTCTGAAATGACTGGGCCGATTTTGACGGGACGTCTATTGGCAGGTAGCTGATGTAATAGGGATTAACTTAGGGTATTTTATTTTATAAAACAAAAAAAAATACATTGTTGAGTTCCGACATCCACGCGAATAAAGTCGCGGGCACAGCTAGTTGATTATAAAAGAGACGGACTATTGAATTTTTTTTTGTTTGTTTATAGATAGAACTCTCTTAATTTTATCTCATCTCATCATCATCATCTGCCTGCCTTTTCCCAACTATATTGTGGTCGGCTTCCAGTCAAACCAGATCAGCTGAATATCAGTATACTGTAATTAATGACTGGCAAAGATCTTAGATGACAGCCCGGACCAACGGTTTTACGTGCTTTCTGAGGCTATATTTAATCTACGTATTTGTTTTTTTTTCGAGCGTATAGCACTCGTGGGCTGCAGCTGCAAAAAAAAAAGCAAATCAGCGTCAGGCGGCAATCTTTGTGTTGCCACTGGCATAGGCTGAGCTGAGGCCCTTTGGCATTAATTTGTTAAGTTTTATTTAATCTATTTTTACTAAATATTTTATCTTTATAACTTTATTTGTATTGTTTAGTTTTAAGTTTGTGCCAATAAACACAATTTTCTTTCTTTCTTACTTTCTTTCTTTGCATGGAGGAAACTTACTAAGATAAATGGTCACCCATCCACAGACCTATCTTAGTAAACGCGGCTTAAACTTAAGATTGACGTGTGCCGCTGTTATTATTTAGCTAGTAATGAAATATTTAAGTCATGTTTGTATAATTCAGGTAGCTATCCATTTTAATAGTATATTTTTAGTATCAGGCAGCGCGCATAAAAATAGTGAAAGCGTATATTATTTTAAATTACTTCGCATAAAAATTGCATAAAGCGTGCCTGAAAATTATTTGCTTGCATTCTAACACTAAACTGTACTAATATTATGAAGCTGAAAAGATTGTTTGTTTGATTGAAACCGCTAATCTCAGGATCTTCAGGTTTTAATTGAAAAAAATATTTTGGTTTTGGATAGTTTATATAATTATCGAGGAAGTCTTTTATATAATAATAATATCCCACAACTATCACACAACGCCATCTAGTCCCAAGCTAAGCATAGCTTGTGTTATGGGTACTAGACAACTGATATTTGAACATACTTATATATTTCTAAAAACATACATAAATTATAGATAAATTACACCCAGACACAGAACAAATGATCGTGCTCATCACAAAAACATTTGTCCTGGGTGGGAATCGAAATCACGAACTCAAGCATTCAGGGTCACTAACCACTAGACCAACAGGCCTGTCAATATAATGTTACGTCGGTCGGATTGCGAGACCAATCTATAAGGTTCTCGAAGGTTCCACAAGGTTCTCGACTATTCTAGTGAAGATTGGTCTGGAAGTTTCTAGAAAGTTCTACCCTGTTCTAGATGTTTCGAGATGGTTCTGGAATGTTCCAGAAGGTATGGGAATATGTCGAAGTCTATGGATGTTTCCAGAACATTCGACCACCTTCTAGAAACATCTAGTGGGTCCGGCCGGGGTATAAAAAGGGCCCCGAGTGGCGAGCTCAGTCAGTCTAGTTTTGACTACGATCGAGGCGACTCGAAGCGAACTACAAGCGATATCCAAGTGAGTTCTACGTGTGATTAAGAGTGTGTATAAGTGTTAAAGTGTTGAATTTGTGATTTGTCTGTGAATAAAGTTGTATTTGGTTTTAATTGGTGTAATTAATTTATCCCAATACCCAGCTCGTAACAATAATATTATCACGTTTCGACCAACAGGAGTGGAGCAGTAGGGTGAAGCCATAGGGCACAGTTAGTAATAAATAATCCATGCTATGAATCAGTCTATGTATTTTGTGAACACTTTTACGTATTCCCAAAACAATTACCGTCAAAAAAAAATATTGAGTGTTCAAAATTGTATTAAGAAGCGTGTTTTTTTGTGTGATTCATATCGTGATACCGTTATTATATTGCAAAACTGGCCTTTTTATATACTCAAGTATTACGAAAAAATGGGCCAGATTACAATTGTTTGAATATTTTTTTTGCTCATCAAGAGACTTTTATGTAATTTAGTTTCAACTATAAAACGAAATCACATAAAATATCATCATCATCTGCCTAGCCTTTTCCCAACTATATTGGGGTCGGCTTCCAGTCGAACCAGATGCAAACTGTATGATTCAGTATTCTACATGGAGCGAATGCCGGTCGGACCTCCACAACCCAGTAAATAGGTAATACGATACTCCATGGTAAGACTGGTTGTCAGACTTTAGAGTTGAACTTTATTTTTTACATAAAATATAATATACTCCTAATAAAATAAAATAAAACTAAATTGTTATTGTTTCTTATTGTTTATAAACAAAAATATCTATTTTGTCAACAACAGAAGTCATTTTCATTTCGCCATGAGCACAATAAAGCGAGTGGTACATTCCGTAATCGTAGTGCTCAGAAAGTGTCTAATAGAGGTGAGTCATAGTGGTGCGATGTCCCCCCTGTCTAGTGGGGGAGACTGTTTCCATTGTTAAATTATTAACACTATTACTAAGACTCAATTTTGTTATGATCATTATTTTACAAATACACGGTTAATGAGGGGAATAATTTTGCATGTAGGATACATACTTTACAAAAAAGTAATCATGTTTAATTATAAATATATCATTGCAGTTTGCGCACTTTATTCTTCACTATTGGAACTGAATTCGTAATTTTACAATTTTGTTTATAAAATTACGATTTTATGAAAAAAAAGTTATAGTCGTAACTTTTAAATGATAGCGATGATATAAATTTTTTTTTTGTTGTTTTTTTACTACCTTTTCACGCCAAAAGGTTTAACCGTTCATCCTCTTTTTTTCAAGTGTACAGAGACGGACTAAGGTACCTTTCAAACTGAAAAAAAACGTACCATTTCTTAGAAAAACAACAATAATGTACATACATGCGATCCAAAAGATTGTCAAATTCTAAACTAAGGCGAGCAAAGCCAAAGGCAAAAAGTGGACAATTATAAAAAAAAATACAGCGTCTGGGATCGCCACAGAAATACAAACGTTCATTTTCTTTTTATCATGCCGTAAACCAATGGAAACAGCACTTCCTAACGATTATATTCTGTCGAAATATTGTTGGCCACTAATGTTAGATTCGCGTTGCGTACGACGCACTTGTCCCGCAGCGGAACGCACCGAAACCGCATCAAGGTCTATTGCGGTCTCATAATGTGGGCATTTGGCGAATAATTATTATTATGGGATAAGGTTCAGGGGATAGCATGAGAGGGTTATGGAGGTGTAAATGGACGGATTTGATCAGGGCCTCCCAAAAACTAATAAAAAATAAAGACAATGGAGCCCCAACAGCACCTTGCCTTCAATTTTTTTTTAAAACAGAACCCCCAGGGGATCTGTTTTAACAAAAAATGTTAAACTATTGACAATGTTCAGCTATTGACTAATGAAACTAAAGAATCTTAATAAAAAAGCAAAAAAAAAATTGGAATACGTTACGTTACGAGATATTCGGTTTAACTTGGGGACCCAAAGAAACGCGTGGCCTGTCCCAGTGTGCCCACGGAGAAAGACGGCCCTGGGTTTGTTCAGAGATGGACACCTTTTACTTGAATGAATATTCTGACGTCAGCTTGCTGATTTTGGCCCTTCGTACACAATGCAATGCAATATGAATAGCCCGAAGCGAAAATCTCTTAAGAGGTTATCGTGGTTTTATGTGATATTCTCTAAAATGTTGTCCATGAAAAGAGTTCATCGAAGATACTATACAGCTTGTACACATTAAAGTTCTATTAAGATACCCTTTTTTCGTTTGTTTTACTTATTTAAAATTTAATTTCCAAGCACGAATATGCTAGAAGATTTATGACTGTCAAAATTTGCGAAATCAGCAGTTTCCCTTTCATCTGCAAATCATACATTGTTAATTAAAAAATAATGCGTTAGATAGTGTTTCTAATTAGCGAAGTATGTGCTTTAATTATTTAATTACCTGTAACATACATACCCATTCTCCAATTGTAACTGTTATATTCTACTAATTACTCATTTTTTCAGCATCAACGTCACTTACTTATATGTTTTTAGCTTTTAATTTACAGTTTAACATGGGAATTTCCTAACTTTTTACGGTTCTGTACCATAAAAGAAAAAAAACGGGGTCCTTAATCCAGGATCGTCAAGAGCTTGTCTTCATCATCATCATCAGTCGGAAGATGTCCACTGCTAAACATAGGCCTGCCCCTTAGACCGTCACGCCACTTGCATCCATCGATTGGGAGCAGTGGTGGATTGGTGGCCCAGTAGTATCGGCCTCGACTTACGAGTTGTAGGTCATGAGTTCGTACCCAGCCTGTCGCCGCATTACTTTGTGTAATTTATTTCATCACCACTGCTCTCAAAACGGTGAAGGAAAACATCGTGAGGAAACCAGCATGTCTTAAAACCAAAAATTCGAAGACATGTGACATCTACTAACCCGCACTGGGCCCGCGTGGTAGATTATGGCCCACTCCCTCTCACTGAGAGAAGGCCTGAGTCCCAACAGTGGGAACATTTATATGCTGATGATGATGATCCGTCCGAGAATCTCAAGAGATTGACTTAGAGAGACTAAATCAATTTAAAATAGTACGACGGAGTTTCCAAAAACTGCTCTGGCTCCTCAGACATGCTCCTCCGGGTCACAACGTCGATCCTAGAAAAGCTCCCAGTATGCCAGCAACTGCCAAGGCCCACTCGGAAGACCTTAAATTGATTGGAAAGACAGCTTGGTCGCTGCAAGTACAATATGATATTTGTATACAGTATAAGAAATCATCGACACAATGAAGAAGATGAAGAAGGAATAACTTCTAAGTCCTTTCTTTATCTTTCTGATAGCAGTAATGAGATAATAAACTACAGACAGTTCAGTTATTAAGTTAGAAGCCACGACAAACTTCTCGTAAGTTCAAGCTGTGACCAATTCGCGGAATGTGTGAAATAATATCATTATTAACATGCATTTCATAATATTTATGTATAACAAAGTTTGGTATCACGATTTCTAATGCGTCGGTTTATGAGTACGTGTGTACAAGACGGATGCACATGACGTAATCGTTGCTAAATTTGGCGGCGCCGCAATAAACTATGGAGTACTGTTTTTCATTTGGCTGTCCATGAATTTGGGGTGAGTGGGATAGTCCTGACGGTTGATCAAAATGTGCACAACTTTAATTATAGTAATATTATATTATTATCACTTATTCAACGCTTTAGTTAAGATTTCATCATCTGCTCAGTAGATTCTTTGACGACTCTAATCTGGAGTGTAAATATGGTGCCAATCAACAAACGATGAGGTAGTTGACCCTCTATGCCTTATCGATTGTGTGTTACAAGAGCTGATGAATACTTGTGAGGGTGCTTAGCTTGTGGTTCAGTTTTTACCTCACTCACTCAATTTAGATTGTCATCGACATGCTAAGAAGAAGATCATCTGCCTAAGCCATTTCCCAATTAAGTTGAGGTTGGTTTCCAGTCTAATTAGATGCAGGTGAATACCAATATTTTGCATGGAGTGACTGCAGTCCTCAAGAAACTAGTTGGTTTGGTAAGCTTCAGATAAAACTTGAGGTAGAGACGTAACTATTAAACCGGGTAAGATTTCTTTGAAGCTGACTGTTCCTACTTGGTAATACGATACCGCTTGCTAAAATTGGTTGTCAAACTTGCAAGCCACTGACTACCTGTATCGGCAGTCTACAAATAACACACTGGACCACCGGCTCCAAAAACTTTCTTTGCGTTTCACAGATTAGCACAATTCTGTTCTTCTTGTATTCATAATTCTGTACGGAAAGTCAAGTGTTTTTTTGATACAAGACTCAGTGTCTATATGACCTCATGGTCACCCTACATTTCTTTACTAGTGCGTGAAGCGTTGCGTGCGCAACATTTACCGATTTGCTACTTGTTTATACTTCTGTCTTCTATTTACCCCTAAACCCATTTGCCATAGGAATATCAACCTTACATTGTGATCTTACAGGTTAAGTCACGCTTGTCGAGGTTGGTCTGCGGATGGGTTCACTGTCAGAAGCAATTAAGCTCTCGGCTCTGCTGTCATTTCAAGATCTTTGACAATCGTTACTATTAGTCAGAAGCTTACTGACATCCAATCTTACTATGGAGTATCGTTTTACCCAGTTACTGGGTTGTGGAGGTCCGATAGGCAGTCGCTGATGTAAAATAAACTAATATTCAGCTGCATCTGGTTCGACTGGAAGCCGACCCCAATATATAGTTGGGAAAAGGCAAGGCAGATGATGAATAATATTAGTAAGGATTTTTAATTGATGTGTAATTCATCATCATCATCGTCATCAGCCTATAATGTTCCCACTGCTGGGACACAGGCCTCCTCTCTGTGAGAGGGAGTGGGCCATAATCCACCACGCGGGCCCAGTGCGGTTTGGTGGATGTCACATGTCTTCGAATTTTTGGTTCTAGGACGTTTTCTCACGATGTTTTCCTTCACCGTTTTGAGACCAGTGGTGATGAAATATAGTACATAAGTAATGCGCCTGGCGGGGTTCGAACCCGCGACCTACAACTCGTAAGTCGGGACCGATACCATTGGGCCACCACTGCTCTCTCTGATGTGTAATTAGTAGGTATTTAATTAGTAAAACTTGTAAGTAATTTTGCAAAGTATGAAGAGTGTGCGTATTTTGATTGCGAGGCACAAAAGTCGGAGCAATTATATTTTTACGGTTCCTTCCCAACTTCAGATAATTTGCAGAATAAATAAAAATTTTAAGAAAGATTTTGGGCTTATTTTTACCGACTTCATTGTAATTCATCTGAATGGGGAAGGCAAGTGTCAAAGTGAAAATGACAGTTTGGTCCCCAAAGAACTGTAAAATCAAAGGAATTTTCAGAAAAAAAACCATTTATTGATGTAAAATGACTAGATGTTGTGTAATAAGCTGTAAAAATGATGGAATACACTTTTCAAAATAATATCTACTTTTCTTTTGGAGGTTATGTACCAGTATTGCATCGCTCGAAAATCGAAGAATTATCACCTGGAACGAGTTTTGTAATAGTTGTGGTGTTAAGAAATTAAATATATTGTGATATTTCTCGAATCTAAATAGAAAAAAAGGTTAAAATTACTGACTTAAAACATTATGATATTTTATCAAAATAGAAAGTCAAAACCAGCATTATATTCTTGATAAAGGAGAGGACAGGTAAAACATACCTAAACTCAAAAATTGAAACCTCAACTACAAGTAATTGTGGATTTATTACGGTAAAATCAAATGTATAACCACTCAATTAAATCACTTTTTTCCTCTTGTAGATGCGCCGCGGCGTCTTAATTCTTCTTTAGTATATAGTACTTGCATGGACGAATAATTTTCCATATTTGTTTTGTATTTATACTCAATTTTTATAACAAATAATCTTGTTTGTTTTTTTGTACAAGGTAGACGTGGGGACCATTTATCGCAGCGCCATCTACGATTAGCTTTGAGTTGCCATCCCCATTATGATGAAAATATAGATAACTTTTTAATTTAAAGGTTCTCGAATGGAGACCATGTACCCGGCAAGCCCAGCGTAGGACGTCCGCCCACTAGGTGGGCAGTCGATCTTATGAAGACCACACGATCACACACCACGGATGCAAGCCGCTTCCAACTGGTCCTATTTGAAGTCTATAGGGGAGGCCTATATTCAGCAGTGGACGTCTTACGACTGATATGATGATGATGATTTATAGAAGCACTAGCGGGCAGACCCGGCTTCGCACGGGAAGACATGATGATTTTCGTCTTCTAAAACCTGGCGTTGGTGGTGTTTGTCACAACAAAAAAAAAAAAGTGGCCGAATCGTTCCATCCGTTTTCGAGTTATGAGCTTAGCAACACATTTTGCGATCCATTTTTATATTACAGAAGATATACAAATGTATCTAAAGACGTATAGTTTTACTTATGTCAACGTCAAAGGCCGTTTGTTGTTGGTTGTGTTGTTGTTGTTGATATAAAGGTCGTTTTACAGTTACACTTTTTTTAGACAAGGTGTTCAACAGATCTAATGTTTTACTTTTTGTAGGCAGATTGCCTCTCACCAGAGTTGCCATAAACTCTTCATCACAAATCCATGCCCCGACCTGAGATTAAAGAAATAGGCAGATATAGCGCTCAGAACACGCGAGTGGGTCCACCAAAGTTAATACAAAATCAAAATCGAATATAAAGTCGCGACAGTACCAAGCTACGCGTCGTACCAAGCTGCGCGTCGTTGTTGTTTTCTGCCAAAATACGAGTATGCCGTCTCGTGTCTTTAACCATCGTAAAAGTTGTTCTCAAAATGTAATTCTATTTGATTTTGTATTAACTTTGGTGAAGACACTCGCGTGTTCTGAGCGTTCTATCTGCCTATTTCTTTGATCTGAGCCCCGACAGACGACTCTTTTACTATTTTTTGTTACAGTTGCCTCTTGCAACAGTCAGATTGCAATGGGTAATTTATTACCCGTAAACAAATCGGTTTATCAAAGTCTAGTAATTTTCCAGCACAGTATACGCCATTTTATTGACGTTTCCATCCAGTGAGTGATGCAAATGCCAGACAAATCGGCGCGGTGAATGCGCTAACGAGATCTTAGTACAGTGCGATGCAAAAGTGTTTAAAATTATTTTAAACATTGACACAGTAACTGTATAATTTCTTGGTGATTCATCGGGGTTTTTACCGTATTTTTTTCCATAGTACGCAGCCAAGTCGAACCAGACAGCTAGGATTTGGCGTTTCATGAGCGCCATAGATGGCACGGTTTTGCGATCGACTGCCCCGCAGCGTGTAGCGAATTCGATTCCCGGAATTTTTGTTCTTTTGTCTGACCTACAAAATAAAATATAGCCGTCGCGTCGATCCTGGCATGGTCAAAGACGACTCGCCCATTACTTGCCGTCCACGCCCAAGATGAATTATGACTAACGTACAATATTTTGACAGAACTTATCAATCTTTTGAGCAGACCTAATAATTTCCGAAATTTATAAGGAAATAGTTAATAATAATCATCATCATATCAGCCGTACCTCCCCTTTAGACTTCCAGTAGGACCGGTTGTAAGCGGCCTGCATTCAGCGTGATCCTGTGGTCTTCATATTTAAGATCGTCTGCCCACCTAGTGGGTGGACGTCCTACGCTGCGCTTGCCGGTGCGTGGTCTCCATTCCAGAACCTTACGGCCCCATCGGCCATCAGTTCTGCGTGCTATATTCAACTGCCATTTCAACTTGTTATTCGTTAGTGTTCGTCATTTTGATTAAATCTACACCAAAAATATAAGCTATTTATTTTTGGTAATTACAAGCGTGACGGCTAAGTATGAATATCACAACGCAATCATTGTTGTTGGTGCCTCTACTCTCAGTTTAGAAAGTACGTAAGCGCGCTTGTCTCGTGGATCAGCGCTCATTACCCCAACTGTTACTTTTTATAAGAAGAATTTGTGGTAGCAGCGTTTTACAGTTTACGACTTGGTAGCGACAGGTCGGATTGGAAGAAGAGTGTCGGTTAGCTTAAAAGAAATTACTATGATGCGGTCATTTGTGTCACTAATATTAAAAAGGTGTTTGTTTGTTTCATCATCATCAGCCTATAATGTTCCCACTGCTGGGACACAGGCCTCCTCTCTTTGAGAGGGAGGGACCACGCGGGCCCAGTCTTGTGACATCTACCAAGATGTCACATGTCTTAGAATTTTTGGTTCTAAGACAAATGTCGGTTTCCTCATGATGTTTTCCTTCATCGTTGTGAGAGCAGTGCTGTTGAAATAGATTACACAAAATATTGCGCCTGGTGAAAAAGATTACACAAAGAATGGCGGGGTTCGAACCCACTCGATTCGATACCACGGGGCCACCACTGCTCTGTTTGTTTGTTTGAACGCGCTGATCTCAGGAACTTTTGGTTCGCTTTGAAAAAACTTTTTTTTATTTATCAAGGAAGGCTATATAACATCACCCTACGGCCAATAGGAGTGAAGCAGCGGAGGTGTAACCACGGGGAAGAGCTAGTTTTGAAAATTATTTTGAAAACAATATGGAGGCATTAGTTTCGATTGTAGCCAAAAGAACTTTACTATGATGCGCTCACGTGTTGTGGGTTCTAATTTTGGTATAGTACTGATTTACTTAGATGATTCAATTTTATTGATGAAAATTATTGATGATTCGTAGGTAGTAGCCGTTTTCTCAAATAATACATTTCCTATTTTGTTACTGCTGGGTCCTTGAACTTTTATTCAGAGAAAAATACTGGTAAAGTATGATCTGCAAAGAGTTTTTCCGTCCTGGGTGTTTGTGTGTGTGAGTTTCTATGTTTGTAAACGGACCCACGCCACGATATAGGAAGAAGTTCATAGTGTGTGGTCAATTTGTTTTGACCACACACAAGTTAGAGCCACCA
Organism: Agrotis segetum; assembly: GCA_036375495.1. NCBI lineage: Eukaryota > Metazoa > Arthropoda > Insecta > Lepidoptera > Noctuidae > Agrotis > Agrotis segetum. The sequence goes on from JAQSVV010000039.1 coordinate 6,028,260, forward strand.
CTTAGGGAAACGTCACTGTCAAATTGTATTAATCATTTCACAAAGCCAAACATACAGTCAATCCTTCACCATAACTTTTCCTATTAAATTCCCAGAACCAATTCCTAAACTTCTTTACACCACACGATCAAGAAGCCACACGACCATTTCATCAAATCGTATCGTACCCGCATCCTATAAATCAGCTCCTCAAACATTTGCAGCGCTTTACAGCGCTGGCTGCTCGTCCAAAGTCTCCTTTCACTGGGATATAATGAGATGCACTCATACAAATTGCAGGCATTTTGCTTTATTTTACACTGTTAGGCTACCGTTAGAATATACTGGAATTTCTGTTAAGAAAGAATGTGGTTAAGAGATAGTAATACTGTTATTTTTTTAGAGTAATTAATTAAGGAGATAACGCCTGTGTGCCTCAATAAAGGCCTGTTCAAATGAGAGCGGTATGTGCTACCGGCCGTAAGTAGAGATGATACCTGGGGCTGTATTATACAATTTTTTATTAGGCTCTTGTCAGCCATTGATGTAAAAATTGCATAATTCCACGTCCACATTAATCAAGTGAAACGTCAAGAAAAACAAACACCGTGCAGAAGCCGTGCAGCCGTGCAGCACCGTGCGAAGTCTTTCAAACTGAAACGACGTCAAACGGGGAGTTAGGTTTATTTTCGTTACAGAATTTTTTGTTTCGGTCGCCGCGCTCAGAGCTCGCGATAAAAAGCTATGCAATAGCTTAAAAATCTAAGTAACGGTGGCATATTGTGTCTTCTAAACTACTTCATATTTTACTCCATGGTTACTCCTTAATTCTACTTCCTACAATATAAACGTGAGAGTTTTTTTCGATAGATGGATGTTTGTTACGCTTTTAAGCAAAAACTACTGAACAAATTTAGATGAAATTTCTTACAAAGATAGTTTATAACCTGGGTTAACACATACGATATTTTTTGTCCCGGATTTTTTGTTCCCGTGGGAGAATCATCGAGTTGTAGTGGGTGAAACCGCTAGCAACATCTAGTTGTATCATAAATCTCAAATAAAATAACCGTCACGTACAAAAGACATTACAGCTACAATTCCACTCACATGAGCACAGTTACTGAACTCTCCTTTCACTGACTGTAATCGGAGAAGCACTCGACGAAATTGCAGCCATCTTGGTTTTATTTCGCACATTTCAGCTGCGGTACGCTGCGCCGTTAGCTGCTTGATTTTTTGTGATTTTTTTCTGCTTTTGGTTATTTACTGGCATTTTAAACTATGTATGCAAATCGACGGTTATATTTTCAGTTTTCTGCAAAGAGATTTAAAAGAACCTATTGAGCGGACATTGGGAAAATTGTCATACAAAATTGTTGATGCCGTGCGTTAGTAGCACTATCTAGCGACTCCGCGACTTTTAGACTGAGCGATTTTTTACCTAGTGGTAAAAAGTTTTGGATCACAACTTTCTTCGTGATGTCCCGTCTATTGTTCGTATATAGTTTAATGTCTTTGATTTACTGACTCTTTATTTCATTAGTTTTAGTTATTATTTGTATACGAATTCTGTCTATCGCATGTCAGATATAGTGAGGCCAGAAATAACACAAAACTCAAACACAACACGGTTGGCTTAGTGGCTGAACGATCGATTACTGCGCAGTGAGTCGCGGGTTCGATGATCGACGTCACAAAATGTTTGTATGATCTGCAAGTAGTTGTTCTGGGTTTTTGTGTGTGAGTTTCTATGTTTGTAAACGCACCCACGATATAGAAATAAATTCCTAGTGTGGGGCAACGTTAAAAACAAACACTATCTTCTCAACGCCTGCGACAGTGAAGTGGAGTGGCAGGCTATAAGATGATGGCAATGGCAGGACGAACTGGATAAAAATGGAAGGAGTGGGAGAGGCATTTGTCCAGAAGTGTGACAGAGACAGCTTATCTATAGCAGAAATTAAGATCTCCGCCAGTTTTGATCAGCCCAAAATAAAGCACCCGAATTAATTTTCCTTTTCAATGAAGTGTCGTTCGACATGGCGAGGTCTAAGGGCACTTGTATACACATACTTACGTCCGTTTTGTCACCGGACAGCGGACCTTTTTTTTCCGGATTCGCGGTGGTGTATGGTTTATAATGAAAATGTGTTCGTGCACCGGAGATCTGTCCGGCGTAAATTTGTTCGAGTTGTTAAAAACGGTCCGTTGTCCGCTGAAAAAAATGGACGTGTTCAAGCAGCCTAAGGGGTAGGCATATGTTCAGCAGTGGACGTCTCCCGGCTGATTATGATGATGATGAATGAAGTGACTATGAACTTTGCACACATTTCCTTCAAACGTCATTATTCCCATAAATACTTAACAGTTCAAAACTTTCAAATAAAGAATAATACCACGTAAATATTGTACAGCAAGATTCACAATGCATTGCAAAAGCAAGCGGTTAACTGCCCACAAACATACCTACGTCTACATTTCACCCCCAAAATGGCGCGGGGTGCAAAATTATTAATCCCTAGCTCCAGCATTTGTTCCCCTACAAATGAATATAGGAGAGGTTCTAAATTGCTTGCGGCTTCTGGCTTTGTAGTCGGGTGCACTTTGTGAAGTCGAAAGCTTTGCACAGCGGTATGAATTGCTTTTCTAATTATTTTTGTACTTGGTTTTTGAGACAATTTTTTGGTATTTAAAATGGCGTGGAATGTAGTAGTTGACATGAATAAAAATGTTAAAAGGGAGAGTTGAACAATATTTTGGGGGAACTTTTATAAATTTCAGATGTACCTAATAAAGGTTTCAAAGAAATAATGTACACTTTTGAAATAAAACATCGCGCCCGTTAAGGGGTCCTATTGCGACGAGAACGACATTAATCATGGTGGATCGTGTGTGAGTTTATAAATAATTGAGAAAACCAATTTTTATGACGTTAGTATTTAAGCACTCCAACCCGAGTTATTATGAGAAACTAATTTTAACACTTACACTTGACATTAAACACAAACTTTTCCATTTCACAATTGCAACCAAAAAAATAACCTAAATAAAAAGTTCTCAGTTTTTTTACTTTGAAATATGTTGTTTGTTTATACATGGCTGGCCACGAAAAATGGCGGGCATTATTTTTATTTTGTTTAAAAATTTGGGTGCAGGCTGACTATATATTTTATTTTTATTTCATTTTGAAGCGACAAACTTATACCTAAATATTTATTGTCTGCCCCTGCAGTCGTTCGAGTGTCGACATTAGACAGAATTTAAGACTTTATTTCGAAAGCAAAAGGTTGAAAATCTATTAAAGAAAGACATCGGTTTTTGCCGTTATATTTGTCGAAACTGCAGGGCCTGGTTTTCGTATCATCATAACCAATAAACTTTTAGATCAATCTAAGTCGTTTTTCTTTTTGTTAATTTGACTAGAAATATATTTTTAGCAAAAAACACCAAATTCATACGAATACACATTATAGTGATCAAGACAGCTTTTTCGACAGAAAAAAGTAGGTTTTACTACATGCAGGTTAAAAAAAACAAAGTTATTGATTTGAAATGTAAATATTAAAAAATGTAAGAATTATTATCGTAATTGTTTAGTGAATCCGAATAATAAAACTTTTTTACAATTCATAAGGTTAAGTTACTCTGCAACAAAGGGTATGTGTCACCCTTTGTTGAAGAGTCTGAGTCTCCCCCTCGTGTGAGTACTTTTTAAAAAACGGTTAGTTCACCTTGTCTCGATAGATGGCGTTGTGCATTGACGTCACATTTCTGAATAGCGGTGTTAAGATTCTTCGCCGTTTGGTTGGGTGTCTCTGTACCGATTGGCAAGTGTATCTCTGGTTTCCCTTCAAAACGCATAAATCTTTCGCCTTTTACTAAAGATTTCCGTGGAGGGGAACACTCAAATGAGTCTTACGCATTTTTGAAATACTCTGCTTCGGCAGAGTTTATTAAAACCTTAACTTCTATGATGTTAATGACGTGATGACGTGACGTCCACGTCAAATCTAATTAATTATTAAAATTAATGTCCTGAGAAATTCATCAAGGAATTAACTTATTTTTCTTTTAATTTTTAAATTAAATACAATTTGAAAAAAACTGAGGTTAGAGGTGAGAACAAAAACAAAAGATTAATAACTAAAACATACAAAGCGTAAAAAATTGTGAAGTTTATTTAATTATTTTAGTAATCACTGATCACAGAAGGTACAAAATAAGACTATTATTACCAAATTATTACTAGACAAATATTTACAGCGCATTTGAGTATTTAAGATAATTGATAAAGTTAAAATTAATTTGAACAAAGAAACTTTTGATGGGTACTAAAACAAAAAAGCTTTACTAATATTAATTGAGTAATTAAACAATTCAAATATTGCAATTCATTTTCAACAACAACTTTGTGTGAATATTTTATACTTACAAAATAACATTTTATTGATTAAACATGCAACCACTGTAATGAACATGTTACGTGAACAACTTACTTTTTTTTTTTGAAGTCGGTTAAAAACCTTTACTTTTGAGTTTTGAACAACAGCGTGATCAAGCTCTTTTTTTTATACCTAATAATAAATTATGATTTGTATTCCAATAAGGTAAAATCATAAAAAATTAGACATCAGACAAACTGATAAAAAAAACCTAAACATTCAAAATTATTCGTTAGTTGCTATACACATAGACGGATCGGCATTATTCGGCACAGCCGGGCGGTAAAACCGAATATACGACACGTATTTTGTTGAATGTTAGGGAATCACAAACCGTTCGGCTGTCACATATAATGTCTGCTTGCCAACTTATGGAGGTCGGCTAGCCGAAATTTTTTGTTCCACAAATACTGCTGAATTAAAATGATTGTGTAGAATCGAATGAATAACCTAATCGGCACTAAATAATTTATTGTAACTGGACAAACAAGTGCAGTGTTTGCTTCGGGTCGGTTTTGTTGTTCGACAAGAAAATGCCGAACCGGTTATGCCGACTCGGTTCTGTGTGTAGTAACTCTGATAATGTATTTACAACAATCACGGGGTGTTTTTAAATTATAAAAAGCAAGATTTTAGGGCGCCTGTGCCTTTTTCTACAATTATTTTACACATTAAACAATATTTTTACAACAAATCTACTTTATAACTTCTATCACCAGTCACTTTTAATGTCCTATAAGCACCATGGATGCCATCATCCAAGTCGTCATGTCGATGCAAGGATCGACACGAATGCGTTCTGGTAACGGTGTCGTAGGATCCGTTGCGCCCGCGCAGTAGACGGACTGCGCTTCGGTGGCGCATGCGCGCGCGTGCTTCGGGTTTTAGTTCTGTGTCGTAGAATTTGCGCTCTTCTGTTTGAAGCCATTTTGAGTTTGATAGGAGTTTTTTTGTCCATTCGTCTGTGGAAAGAGATGGGATTTTCGAAATGAGTGTACATAATGAGAAATCGGTTAAAACTGGTTAATAATTCCATTCGAGTGATATCGTTCAAAAGAACATTTAATAGGTAAATGACCCTGTAACAGCCTTAATGTGGGTATTTAATTTTTTTCGGTACTGTCAATGTTGCCTACATTGAATGATCTCAATGCGGTTCTGAAATACTTTTTTGAGTTTGTCCGAGGTAATTTGGTTTAGGAACTTCTTCATGTATCGTGGGTGCGTTTACAAATAAATGAACACATACATACACAAAAACCCAGACCCAGAACAAGGACTTGTATTAGGTCATACAAATATTTTTACTCCGTGCGGGGATGGAACTGAACACTTGATAAAATTACTTTGGGATTTCTGGAAACTCTGGCTAAGTGGTTAGAGATCAACATACTAACAACTAATGCCATGCGTTGCCTGATTCCAATAAAAACTGGCCGATTTTTGAAGTTTCGTTATTTGTTCCAGGCACAGACGAACCGGTCACGAACTGTCAGCAAAGATCTTGGAACCAAATTATCTTCGAATCATCATCCGCCTAGCCTTTTCCCATCTATATTGGGGTCGGCTTCAAGTCGAACGACATTCAGCTGGATATCAGTATTTTACATGGAGCGACTGCCTGTCGGACCTCCACAACCCAGTATCTGGGAAATACGATACCCCATGGTAAGACTGGTTGTCAGACTTTAGAACTTCTTACTAACAGTAACGACTGTCAAAGATCTACAAATGACAGCCGGGACCAACGGCTTTACGTGTTTTCCGAGACCCATCCACAGACCAACCTCGGCAAGCGCGGCTTAACCCGGAAGATCGGCCTGTGCGGCTGCGATTATTTAGCCACGAGCCTAATAACCAAATTATCTTCGAAATTATTAATTAAATAATAGCGGTGGAGACGGAAACATATAATATTGGTATTCGTATTTCATTTGTGACTAAGTTGCTCTCAAAACTCCCATGTGACGTAGTAACTGCGACCCTGTATGTAAAGGACTATATTGTAGAATCACCGTGGATTTTAGTCAGTACAAGTTTGACAGGCCGTCTCGAAAAGGAGCATCATCATATGAAAAGATCATCGGCCTATTAATGTTCTCACTGCTGGGACACAGGCCTCGCGGGCCCAGTGCGGATTGGTGGATGTCTTCGAATTTTTGGTTCTAGGATATGCCGGTTTCCTCACGATGTTTTCCTTCACCGTTTTGAGAGCAGTGGTGATGAAATAAATTACACAAAGTAATGCGCCTGCCGGGATTCGAACCTATGACCTACAACTCGTAAGTCGGCCGATACCACTGAGCCACCGCTGCTCGCCTGGAGCGCCAGGACTCATTCATGTGAAACACCACGATAAAAAAAACCCTTTAAGAAACTTTCTCACCATTAAGATCCTTCATCATCCCAGCTCTCCCACCATATTCATGAGGCAGCCCGTCTACTGGAAACCGGTCTGAACCCAGCGCGTCCTCAATGCTGTCTGAGCTCCCATGCAGGTGGACCACCTTGCGTCTCCAAGGGTAGAGGCCTATGTGAAGAAGGAGGAGGGACATCGTCTTCAGACGTTGTGTGTTTATGATGTGGACCTCTGTGATACGGAGGGGGTAGGCGGTCTGAAAAGTGAGAAATGATAATAGTGAAAAGAAAAGTTATTTATCATGTTTTTTGTGTTGATTTTTGAAGATAACTATTTTTTTTTTTAAGGTTTTTATTTTAACGTTTTTAGTGGGTTATCATCGTCATCAGCCGGAAGACGTCCACTGCTGAACATAGGCCTCCCCCTTTTACCGCTATGACAATTCGACACTTGTATCGATCGTTGGGTACAGGAGTAATATTATGGGTCTCCTAGAGCGCTGTAGAAAAATCTTCTTTCAAACAAAGAAGATTTTTCTGAATCGGTGTAGACGTTTCTTAGAAAACGAGTAACAAACATGCAGACGAATTGAGAACCTTCTTTCTTGCAGTATGTTAAAATTAAAAATGTAATAAAAACAGTTAAATAACTGGAAGTTATATATACCTTTATGCACCAAACGAAGTCTTTCCAGTAGGTGCCTCTGAAGTGGTTCTTGATATGCGCTGGTTGTAGATCACTTACATCTATGAAGATAACCTCGTCGCCAGGAGTTGGGTCTTCGTGGAGTCTGGAATAAGTAAATAGCAAGGTTAGAGAATCTTTATGAAGTCGATTTAGATACATCTTTGACGCCCTATTTTTATCAAATTAAAAATAAAAGAAGATTTAAATTTTAAATAGTAAGGTTAGATGAATCTTTCACATGTTCGATTATGTGCAGTAAAACAGACCTATCGACCTATTCATTCATTGAACCTGTAAAAGAAGCAATTCTAATGCCTATTAAGCATAAAAAAAATTCAAGTTGACTTATCAACCTATTCAAGTCTGGTATGGAAATATAACCTAACGCAAGCAAAACTGGAGACAAAAGCAAGAGCTCAATACAAAGACCCTTACCAAAGATATTATTTCAACGAGTAAACCAAAGCGTTTGTGTCAAAGGCTCACTGACGAGACGAAACGCTATGCAAACAGTCTGGGTCCTAACAAAAGAGCCTATTGTAGCAGTCACAGTCTTTGTTAGACCTCACACTGGCTTCTTTGTTTCTAAACTGATTAAATTCCAATATTCTGTGGAATTTATTTATCTGCATTGAGTATGAACTTAGTCATGTAAATGTTCAGGTGTACAGAAACAGATGTAGGATAGTCTTTTATTAGAAAAAAAATCATGAAATGATCCTCAAAAAACAACAACAACTTCATTCATATGATAACAGATGGCGCCACATAAACGATCTTGAATCGATGGTAAATTCCGTACCAGGCGTGATAACTGTCATGTAAATCGACTTGGAGCCGTTTCCGAAATCCAAATTAAAGAATATACAAAAATTGCTCGTTTGAAAGTGCATAAATCAGATTCTCGCTTATTCATTCACTAATTTTAGGGCACTCTACAATTCTAAGAGAAAATCATCAATCAAGCCTTTTAATGTTACCACTTTCTATAAAAACACTGTTTTTTCTCAAGTCTGACGATTCATAACCAAAACGCGGGTCCAATGCGGAAAGATAAACTATACTAGAAGACTTTAGTGGAAGAGCAACTATGGGGTTCCAGTTAGATCTCATATCAAAATTTTGACGTGTTGCTCAATTATGGAAACACAAAAATAGTTATTTGTTATGCAAGCGCTGTAAAAGAAGATTTTTGGCGCGAGTACTTGAATTGAAAACTGAGCGAGCGAAAATCTAAGATTGAACCGCGAGAGTTGAGCTTATCAATCATAAAGTCCTGAGCGATGTGAAGTTTTAACCTACGAGACGCAGAAAAACTTTTCTGCCGAGCTGCAAAACACAACTTTTCACCTCACGCAGCCAGGAATTATTTAGTGGCCCCACTACATGTTCCTGGCTGCGTGAGGCTTGGCTGGCTTGTCAGCGAAACGCTATGCAAACAGTCTGGGTCCTAACAAAAGAGTTAAGAGACTATTGTAGCAGTCACAGTTTTGTTAGAGGACAAACTAGGCTTTTTGCAGTCAGGGGTGCGTTTAAATCCTTCTGCGGTATTTCGCCGGAAAATAATTAAACTGATTGAGGGTTCGCTGAACGGAGTCATAAGTTTCTGAGTCAATGTTAGTTGTCATAATTCAATTGACAGCTCAGTTTATTGAACAAATAATCAATTTGCCGGTTTAAACAAATCCATAATGCAACAATAATATTTACTCTCTAAAATAATAGTACATTACTCATCAGCCTTTAATGTTACCACTGCTGGTCGCACTGATAATGGCCGACAGCGCAGCCTAGCGCAGCTCAGAGGCCGACACAGCGCGGAAAAGCATGCACCACTTACGGATTGGTACGAGCTGAGATAAAGGCCGAGGCCGTAGGAAACCGAGGCTCTTTACAGCGAGGACAGCAACTAATGATTGTATTTAAGCTGTAGAAGGCCTAGATGCTGCGCTATTGCTTGCTGGAGGCAATCATAGCGTGACCAGTCGAAGCGACATAGTGGGCTCGAAGGCTTGTATAGTATTAACTCAAAAATGCAAGTACCTGAAAACCCATCATAAATACTAGCAAGACTATTTAAATAGCAATATATAGTAATTAACCAGTTTAGATTAAAATAACAATTTTGGGGGTACAGTTACTAAAATCTCAACAACGACTTTCCCGGTATTCATAATTAAGTACTTAATAATAGTTTGCGATAATTTGCTGCGATGTTTGACTGCATCGCATCTTAGAACTGACATTTACCGATGGGGAAAAAAGTCACTCGAGTAGCAACCACGGACCGGAAAAATTCAGCTTAGGCCGCGCTTTAGGTGGACCTTCTTTGACATCGTGAGGGTCGCGAGCAGCTGATGGAATGCAAGTGGCGAATTGTCGTTGTGCCTGGCGGTCTTTAAGGGGGAGGCCTATGTTCAAACAGCTGACGTCCTCCGGCTAATGATGATGATGATGATGTTTTTTCTCCAATGAGAATACCCCAAATTTGACGTGTTTTGCCGAATTATAAAGCGGCACAGCAAAAAAATTGCTGGCCGTTCCTTGAAACAGACCCGAGTCGACTTTTCAAATAATTTGTCTAAGAATATTTGACCACATTACATGCATTTTTGAGTAAAAGTAATTTCATTTTTACGTGCATTCTAGCAATACAACAGAAGTTAATGTCAGGCCTAGACTAGCTCGTACTATGAAGTTGTAATAAAATAGGTACCTGATATCCAATATCATCAGCCATCTTGCAAGTAACGCCTTAGCTGACAGTGGTCGGTCCTGGGCCAATGGAGCTGGTAGCCGCACCAGGGTCACACGTCTACCTCCTATGCTGCGACATCGCAGTGGCACGATGTATCTGGAAGCAGTTCATTTTCTGATATTAGTAACTGTAGAAATTTATCTTCAATGAAGGGACGGTCACAGAAGCATTCGTCTGTTAATAAAAAATGTCAAGTTACGATTTTTAGCACTGTAATGTGACAATCCGAGATTGTTACAAGTTGTATCAAGGGTTACATGTTGTCGATTACGCACTGCTGTGTCTTTTATGTCTTCAATCATCGGTTCTCCTAGTTCTCTGATAAACCTAATGCTGGGAACGGATAATAAACAATGAACAGGCATATAAATGCGGACATAATTTAAAGGCAGTAACAAAAAGACTATCAGCGACATCTTTGGAGTAATGAAAGAACTATCTAAGAGCTCGTTCAAGACAGTATTAAAGCTGCTACACACCTTACGATTATTTTGTTACAATAAGTCGGTACAGTTCAAACTGTAACGATAAATCGACAAGTGTGTATGAGAAAAACTGTACAGTTTGTTCGATTTTTCTCATCGACAAGCCACACACATGACAGTATTACGGATTAAAAATACGGATCGGATAAAATATACAACTTAGGTATTACAGATCCGTAAAAACGGTACAGTAAATACGGATTCTTTGTGTGTACGAGTCCTAAAGAGCTCTTGATCGCGCAATCTGATCCAAACTTACTAGAAACGCGACTTACAACATTACTAGAAAATTCGAGGTATTCCCATCTGAGCAACTTACCCCTTTTCCGAAAATTATAATCGAGTTCACCCTGGTCTTCATATTTTTAAAATACAATAATTTTTAAGTTGATATCACGTGTTGAATAATAATTAGTTCCATTCACTGTACGGATAATTTACTAAACAGCCATATTAAACTACATAATCAGACAATTTATCCTGCTCAACACTATCAATTCGAATCCCTAAAGAATACAAATTAGTGTCGGAAGCATTCAATAAATCTTATGTTTAACTACGTTTGTCATAAAGTGAATAATTCATTATTTTATGGATGTCCTTTACAGGTGAGTCGGTAAGGCCTTGCTTGCCCATTTCTGGAATGTTTTAGAGGTTGCCGCGGAACGCAATAGGGAGTTTCACTGCGAGTTTTAGCCGTCATTGGCGCTACAAGCGCATAACGTAAGGAACCTCAAGTCAAAATAAAATGAAAAATAAAAATATTTTATTTTCCTCAATAGGCCTCAATAGGCATTTATAAAACGTCGAGAAGAAAAGAAAAATTGGCACGGTTCGGGTTGGTCGTTTCCATGGAGAAAAACCGGCAAGAAACTCCATGGTGCTCCAACAGAGTACCTATAGCTTCGAGTGTGTAGTATAAGCTGTGGTATAAGTCAAGTTTATGTGGTATCAGCCAAGCGCAATACTTTATTTAATCGCAACTGCTCTCAAAAACGGTTAAGTAAAACAGTGCAGCGTTTCCTAAAACCTGCCACATATTATATTTCAAAAGATACTCACACATCCTGACAGCTAGACAGAATCTCCTCATCATCCGGATGCCTCTTATGCCATAACTCTGTCAGTCCTCCCGGCCCCCTCGCCGTGTAATACCTCCTCGCCCTCTTGGCTGCTTCGGCTTCATTCCCCTCACAGGTGATTGGGAAGAGACCCAGCACCACCAGCTCTTCGGAAGACGGTTCTCTGGTCAGGTTGTCACGGGCCCATCGTTGAGCGAACGACGCTGCTGGTGACATCCTCAACCTGGAATTAGGAAGAAGAGGATATTAATATGCTATACAACTAAGAAGGAGAGTGGCTGACGCCATCATTGTGATGTCATGCACCTCTTATTAACACTTGCACATCATCATCAGCCAATTAATGTTCCCTCTGCTGTGACACAGGCCGCCTCCCTGTGAGAGGGAGTGGGCAATAATCACCACGCGGGCCCAGTGCGGATTGGTGGATGTCACAAGTCTTCGAATTTTAGGTTCTGGGACATGCAGGTTTCTTCACGATGTTTTCCTTTACTGTTTTGAGAGCAGTGGTGATGAAATAAATTACAAAAAAGTAAGGCGCCTGCCTAGTGCCCACTACAGCCCACGACATTGTCCTTGCTTTGTCGTGTAAAAAACAATGTAAGAGAATAAAGTTACAGTCAAGGGCGAAGATTTAACCTCACTGAGTGGGCTCACAAAAAATATATCATTTAGGTACACAGTCTGGTGCTTTTGTAAAGGCAAATTAGTTCAAATTGGCGTAAATTTTACGACTTCTAAAAAATATACAAGTATTCTACGAGTCATGTGTCCAAGTCCCATTTCAAAGGACGTTATTATTTTTTATTGGATATAGTAAAAGGAAAACAGAAGAAATTGTAATTTATTTTTTGCTTGCTCAATTTTTTTTCTGTTATGTATTTGCGTTGCATAATATCATTGCACGCGATTGCATAGCTTTGGTCTCTGACTGCTGGCCTTTTAGAGAGACTAAGAGTCACTCTAAAAGGCCAGCAGACGAGCAATGGAAAGAGCTATGCTCGGAGTTTCTTTGCGGGGTAAAATCCGGAACATGGATATTCGGCGAAGAACCAGAGTCACTGACATAGCTCATAAAATTTTCAAGTTGAAGTGGCAATGGGCAGGCCACATCGCTCGTAGAACTGACAACCGATTGGGAAGAAAAGTTCTCGAGTGGCGACCACGGATCGGAAAACGCAGCGTAGGCAGGCCTCCTTCTAGGTGGACCGACGACATCGTGAGGGTCGCGGGCAGCCGATGGATGCAAGTGGCGATTATTGTCGTTCGGCGTGGCGGTCTAAGGGGGAGGCCTATGTTCAGCAGTGGATTTGTCTTCCGGCTGATGATTATGATTGCACGATCCAAGACAGGTAAATTCATTCTCCGGGACACGTCGAGCTTCATTTTCACGGCGCTTTTCGTTCGTTGGTGGTTGCAGTGGCAACCACCAACTGCTGATTCTGGCTTTCAGGAATTTCAGTGGTTTAGGAATAGTGTGGTGGATTTGTCCCAAATAAAAAAAAAACGTAAATCTAATAAGTTCAACCATTATAGTAACTGAATAATATAATAAAATACTAACACACATCTATTATCTAGTTTTGAACAACCATGCAAATAACTAACTTATTTCAAAGGCCTTCTCACTTATTTACAACAAAAGAACTTATTGTTTATCTATTTTTTCCTTAAGATACACTTAACGGTGTTAGAGTGGAGAACAATGGCCGTTATATGGCTTTAAGTATATAATGAGGTACATAGAAGGCTCATTGACCTTATGAGTCACAGACTAAGAAAATTGTTACTTTTGCAATAATTGTTAGAAAAATATGAGTTTGTTTGTTTAGTTATCTTCTTCTACATAATTTGCTTCAGAGTTTAAGCTATTCTGTGAAGCAGTCATGCTAGCGAAGGAGGAGGCGAGAGGAGTAAGTAAGAGGACCGCCAATAATTAACTCTTGATCAATAACAGCTCCATTACCTACTCTCTTTATTGATCGGAGGCTATACAACGTGTACCGTTAATAGCGCAAAACGTGCTCGTACTGTTCGTGGGGTAACTCAGCCCATGTTACTGAACAATGTTTGTTCAAAGACTTTTGGAAATTCGCAAAAAAGAAAAGATTTTTCATACTGATGGGCCCGATCAATTTCTCATTTTGTATGAAAAAGCATTTTTTTTTGCAAATTTCCAAAAGTCTTAGAACAAACATTGTTCAGTAACATGGGTTGTGTTCCCCACGAGAGGTTTTGCGCTATTAACGTTACACGTTGTATATCATTACGGTACGACCAAGAGGAACAGAGCAGAAGAAGAGAAACCACGGGCAACTGCTAACTGTTAGTGTTAATAATTTCCTTAACTTAATTTTCGAAAATTAAGTTAAGGAAAAATAATACCTAACAATAATTGAGATAATATCTCCATATCATTGTGGTTTTCCGTTGTAGCTATCGTTACAAAATATGCCTAATACCTAGGATATTTAGCATAATGTATTTCCTTGACCACATTTTGCATCACAACACGGGAAACCCATACCAGCAACCTTTTTAGCCGGATAAGCGCAACGTTCTATGCAACCTTCTTCTAAATATTTAACATAACTTTGCACAAGTAACCTTTATTATTATAAACGTAAAATCTAGAGGCCGAATAATAAAATTATCTACTAGGGCTTACTATGTAAATAGATATAATTATTCCAGTTGGATCCGACTTTTGAATCCCACTTATCTACTATTATCAATTTTATGTTGACAACTGGCCACTTGCGATTCAAAATCCGAATACATTCTATTTTTTTTTTTATATTCTTCGTTATCAAGATTTAACGGCAGCCTGTTTTTCATTTTAGGCTAAACCAACCAGGATAACTAACAATAAAGAAAAAACCACCGTATTTTTTAAATTTCCTCTTTATAATACAGGGTCACGGAAGCTTGTTTAGGTTTAGATATTACCCAGAAATAAATGATATTCTATTCTATTCTATTCTAGATCCCAGCAGTCGTATGGATCTGTCTGAGAGATTGCGGACAACAGACTGTTTGAGACTCATACGGGCCGTCAACCTGGGTACGGTGCCTGATCGGACGATTAGTTACCCGTTACTCGCCGTCCGCATGCCTCACCTACGGTCACGGTGGTCGGGAACACGTGGCAGGTGGTAGATGAGGTCAATGTAGAGTGTCTACGTCTCCACTATTGAGACGTCTCCCTAGGCTTGCCATCCTAATCCACAATATTAAGGCTCGTCAGTTTTATTTCGTCACGGCAGACCTCGCAGAAGATGGCGGTAAGAGCTAGACAAAACCAACGAACAGTGTCATTAGTTCTCGATCAAAAAAGTTGGAAGTTTTGCCCAGCAGTGGCCTGACACGGCCAGTAGTAAGTAGTAACAGTAACTTTTTGTAGTTTTTGTCAACTTCCTTTTCAAAGTCAAAATCAGAGACCATGAAACGAAATCGAATCATTTTCAAACTATAAAAGTCAGATCAAATTTCGAAATACCTATTATTAGAAACATATAAAGAACAATAGTCTAAATATCACCGTATCCTATCACGGAGTTCCCTTGACATTACACGATAAACTATTCGATTCGCCTGATCACCTCTCTAATGTCAAATTGGGTGGATGACATTCATGACATTTTTGTTTGCAGTTGACATTTGGTAGAATGGTAGATGTGTCATTGTTCTTTGGGATAATAGGTTAGTTTCTAGTTTCCAACATCAGTCATTTTCAAATCTCATTAGTTGAGAGCAGAGAGATTTAAAAGAAACTATAGAGCGGGCATTAGGTAAATTGTCAATTTGTCATACAAAATTATTGATGCCGTGCGTCAGTAGCACGTAGCACTATCTAAGCGTTGCATAGCAACGCGACTACTAGACTGAGGGACTTTTTACCTATTGGTAAAACATTTTGGATCACAAATTTCTTCGTGATGTCCCGTCGAGGTATTCCTCGTAGCGCTACTGTTTTGAAGCGCGCCTATCTAAGCGCTACTGTTTCATTCCTCTTTCCGCTCCCAAAAGGAGCGCTTAGAGGAACGATTAAAAATATTAAAATTTATTTCCTCGTAGCGCTCCCATGATTAACCTTCGGATAGAGATGGGACTATACTAACTGAAATTATCGATAATAACTAGATAATAAGTAGAACACATTGTTATAATATACAACTAGCGGCCCGTCCCGGCTCCGCACGGGTTTGGTTTTTATTTTGTTTGTTTTATTGTAAATCCTTTAGTCCAGGGTTTTTCAACCTGTGGGTCGCTAAGCCTCTTCAGGGGGGTCGCGAAGCTTCTCTAGAGGAGTGGTTAAAAGTTGAGAACCTTACGTTTATCAAGCTCTATTTCAATTTAATATGCTAAAGTTTTTCCGCCTCGCTACGCTCGCCCATTAATGAAGGGTATGCTTGTGAAGGTAAAAAGAAGTCAACTTTTTTAGGTCACATTTCAATGAAAACTTGTCTTATGTTGGTGTAGAAATAGTAGATTTACTGTCACATGCCGCGCTCACTCTTCAAGTCTTTAATTTTTTTATCTCGCTTTTAGATTAAAACTTGTTTTGTCGTACTACGGAAACGTTTAACTTTTAGAGTACTCTGCGTTCAATCTTCTTTGTAGATTTGGCTTTTCATAGTCCAGAAATCTATATCATTTTGCTTTCGGCACTCTTATGTGTATGAGCGCAATACGTTACTGGGTCCCGGCTCAGACAGAGCGGGTGATTTTAGTCAGTAGGTGGTTTTAGTCAGTAAGAGTCTGACACTCTCTCGCCCCGCCTAGGACAAAGAAAGTCATTTAAAATTCTACCATTGACGTAAACGATAGACAACTCATTGCCATAATTCTACGAAAAACTTCCGACAAGACATTGAGGTGTGCAGGGAGGGTAATAATGTGAAACATAATGGAAAGAAATCATAAGCTTTCTAAACAATAAAAAAATAATAAACATATGTCGGCAGATTATATTCATCTATTTCGTGGACTAAAAGGGTTTTTCAACCTTTTCCATGGCACGACCCCCTTAGTATGAAGAAATATTTCGCGACCCCCTACCCGTTGCTTTTTTCAAGCATTCAATTTTGACGGCACGGTTAGCAAAGTGGCTGAGCGATTGCACTGCTGCGCTGCGTGTTGCTGGTACGACTCCTGCAAATATTTTTATGATCTACAAGCAGTGGCGTAATTTAAAATTGTCGGCGCCCTGGGCCTGTACAGCTTGACGCCCCAAATATGAATTAAACAAACTGTCTAGTGCGAATAACTGTACACCGATATTTCCACACCGCCTTCTAGAAGAAAAACTCAACAGGAGTATACACTAATTTTGTACTACAAATATAAGTTTTTAAGTTCGTAAACGGTAGGAGTACGCTCGCTGCTTAGTTCATTTTTCAATAGTAGTTTCCACAAAAGCATTATTGAAAAATCAATTATGTATAAAAATCGAGGTCATTCGGTCATGGAAACTTAAAACATATTTTCAATAGCGAGCGCAGCGAGCTCGAAAATTTATAGATTTCTGGACTATGAAAAGCCAAATCTACAAAGAAGATTGAACGCAGAGTACTCTAAAAGTTAAACGTTTCCGTAGTACGACAAAACAAGTTTTAATCTAAAAGCGAGATAAAAAAATTAAAGACTTGAAGAGTGAGCGCGGCATGTGACAGTAAATCTACTATTTCTACACCAACATAAGACAAGTTTTCATTTAAATGTGACCTAAAAAAGTTGACTTCTTTTTACCTTCACAAGCATACCCTTCATTAATGGGCGAGCGTAGCGAGGCGGAAAAACATTAGCATATTAAATTGAAATAGAGCTTGATAAATGTAAGGTTCTCAACTTTTAACCACTCCTCTAGAGAAGCTTCGCGACCCCCCTGAAGAGGCTTAGCGACCCACAGGTTGAAGAACCCTGGACTAAAGGATTTACAATAAAACAAACAAAATAAAAACCAAACCCGTGCGGAGCCGGGACGGGCCGCTAGTTGTATATTATAACAATGTGTTCTACTTATTATCTAGTTATTATCGATAATTTCAGTTAGTATAGTCCCATCTCTATCCGAAGGTTAATCATGGGAGCGCTACGAGGAAATAAATTTTAATATTTTTAATCGTTCCTCTAAGCGCTCCTTTTGGGAGCGGAAAGAGGAATCAAACAGTAGCGCTTAGATAGGCGCGCTTCAAAACAGGAGCGCTACGAGGAATACCTCGTCCCGTCTACTGCTCGTATATAGTTTAATGTCTTTGGTTAGTTTCTTATAGTTTCCAATATCAGTCATTTTCAAATCTCATTAGTTGAGAGTTTTGAAAAATGACACTATTATATTTCTTTTGTTAAATCAATGAATATTCACAAAGATAAATCATATTAAAACTCGGACGAGAGCCGGCTTGTGTTGTTATATTGCACTAAAAATTACATCACTGTATGACGTATTATGAATTTTAAAAGAGTCGTATCTTCGGCAATTTTGGTTTAGGATGCTTGTACACGGCGCATGTAACCCGCGCAAGTGCCTCAACATGCTCAAGCTACATCCGCCGTGTTGTACACCCCGCGGGTAACTTGATCAAGTAGCTTGCGCATGTTACCCGCTCGGGTAACCCGCATTTTTACTTGCGCGGGTTACATATGCGCCGTACACAAGCACCGTTACGTAAAAAAAGAAAAAAAATCGAATCAAATACTTTTTGGTAATCCGTCTGACGGACTTATTTATTTTTTTAGTACACAAGTCTATTAAAGAAAATTGGTGCGTGTATATGATAGGTTGTAATTTTTATCTAAATTGCTGGTATCATGTCATGTTTGTATCGTTATTTTGGTTCGCGTGGGTAGTATTAATTACAGTTCATGTAAACTAATTACCTTATTTAATTAGTTTAATTTCACTTTCATTTTCACACGCTCAAACCACTGGAAAATCCTGATATTTTGCATTTACGTGGTCAGGGGCCGTATTACAACGTCTTAAAACCAGCCTTGTTCCAGTGAGTGAACAAGATGGCGCTAGATGATTGGTATAGCTCTGTCACTTTCACTCGCCGGAACAACCCTGGATTTAAGACGTTGTCATACGGCCGCGGGTGTTCAAAGACGGGGGTTTCCTGAAAACTAACAATAACGTCATGAAAAAGATGGTGACACATGTACGATCCGAATGTAATGATTCTCAAATGATAAATTAACGCGAGCGAATCAGTTAGCAAAAATTTGCTGTCTATAGATTACTAGCTGTTGCCAGCCGCTTCAGCAGCTACAACACGAAAATTATCCCACGGGAACATAAAATCAGGATAAAAATATGTGTTGCTATCCTATGTGTTAATCCAGGTTATAAACTATCTGTGTACCAAATTTTAGCCAAATCCGTCCAGTAGTTTTTACGTGAAAGCGTAACAAACATACCTACATACACACATACATCAAACTTTCGCATTTATAATATTAGTATCTGCCACATCTGCGTTCCAAGTGATCCATCAATAAACTCGTCGCTTATTTCGATATAGTTACAGTTTGTTGGTTGAAGTTTATCCAGAAACTGTCGCACAAGTACAAGGATAATTACTTTAAAGTTCGCTTTTGCAGTGACACCCCATTAATCTTTGGTTATTTTAGCTGTTTCTTGATCGTTGATCTTCTAATGCTTGGCTCCATGCTGGTCCTGCTCCATGAGACAGTGAATTTATAAACAAATTGATAGTGGAAGTATACTCTATACCATTGTTGGAGCTGCTGAAGATTGTACAACTGTATTTTCATTGTATAGATTCAATCTTCCTTGTATTATTTATATAGTTTCATAACCGAAATTGTGTGAGTACTATGTACTTCAGAGCTGTCATTCACTGGGTACCTACGTCTCTTGTTGACTTGAATGACCCTGGCGGCTGAGAGTGTGTCATGCTCACTCAAATGTCTCGCTGATGGTGGCGCGTGTGTCGGATCATTTAGCTCCCTTCAAAATGGTTGAGCTGAATGGTGCTGATGCATGTGTCATGTTCTTGAACGGGTGCTGTCAGTTGGGACTGGTCATCTCTTAGCTGCCACGGTTTATTTTAATAACTATTGATCATTTTGTTTTTGAATTGTCTTTGTTTTAATTACATCGTTTTCACCACCTCAATATGAATGATGTAACAAACGCTCTGTAATAATTCTGGCAATCTAAAAAGAGTGTCCATGGAGTTTCTTGCCCGTTCTTCTCTATAGAGATCTACTCCTTGGAACATGCATCTAGTTTCACAGTTTTTATGTCTTGTGACTGGGACTGTAGCACAATAACTATTTACTGTTTGATTACATTCCTTTAATTGTCTATGACAATCCAAAAGTGTCTGTAACGGGCCTACTTGAAAAAAATGCTTTGATTTTGATTTAATCTAAAGTTGCAGCTTTTTCAAAATCGTTTTTGCAGTACTTAGCAATAGTTTATTCAGTACCCAAAAGGTAAATCGGGACCAAAATAACAAACGTTCTAGTAGATAACTATGAAAAAATTAAAGCTTACCAGAATGTCAAGCGACATTCGCTAACGTTCAGCAGGCGCTCATACATTGTCAACTTTATACCCATTGCATAAAGTTGAAAATCTATCAAAGATTACAGATCGTTTTCGTTTGTTTCGTTTGCTATCGCTCAGCAGTCTTTACTAGATTTTCAACTTTATGTGATGGGATATAAAGTTGAAAATGTTTTAGCGACTGCTGAAAGTTAACGATTGTCGCTTGCCGTTTGGCGACAGGCTCAGATCTCGAAGGCTGTCTTGCGAGATCAACAGTTATAGAGCAGTTACCACAATAAAAGCGCCATTACAATAGTTACGTTATTTTGTCACGCACGCTTCACCTAGTTTTTCTCATGACTCATAAAACGTATTTCGTGTGAATGACACTGAATATGATAGCAATCTAATGTTTTTTGTAATTGACTGAAAATAATCGTTGAGTTTTGCTTGCGAAGTTGTGAAAGATAATTATTTCACTGTGATTGATTAGGTACTGAAAAGTAATGTCAGCGGGTCTTTTTTTGTTTTAACGTGGTAAAATCATCAAAATGAGTCCTCTGAGAGGGGGCCCCGTCATTATGCTGACGCTCTTTGAGGCGCGTGGGACACAATGCGCCGTCGACCCGGGTATGGTCCATGGTTGGGCAGCGAGTTGCCATTTACTCATTGCCCGCATGCCGAAAGTCCGAATAAAACGATTTGTCATAACTTCTTCTTGTGTCATAATAAGTCATTATTAAAAAAAAACAGATTACAAAAGACACCGAATAATTGACAAACGACGTGACGACTAATTTTTAACACTACTTGCTGCATACCTACTCATATTTTTGAATACCTCCATAATTATCTGAAGGTAGATATAGGCAGGTACACCATTATTTTACAATATTCATTCATTCATAAACCGATCTACGTTCATGACGACTGCTGTCAATCATTGTAAGTATAGCTTTTAGTAAGAATTTATGTATAAAATATGTAAAAGTTCACAATCACACAGTCTTCCGAAGGTCTCTCACGCCTACCTTCGCCCTCTTTGTGCCGCCGATATTGAAATGGTTAAGGTAGAGGCTTTAGCGTTACTCGAAAAGCGAGAAGGGGTTTTTTTTCACAGCAAGAAAGGCCAGAACTGATTTTATTAAATTCTTGTACAATCGACAAAGTTGAATCATGACCCATTTTGACAAAAAATCGTTTGAATCCGTCAAATTGACAAAGATCAAAGTCGTTACCATGGATGTGTATGTTTACGCGAATGTGAACCTAATTGTATTTAAAATCTGTAGGAAAATGAGTGTAATGTGTCAAATGAGTCCTCCCGCCCTAGACGGGATGGGAGAGACAGTCAGACAGTCATACTCTTACTGCGTTATAAAATCCACGGTTATCATTAAGGTACCTAGTTAAACCTATCAACTTAGTATGCATTACAGTCATCATCTTCATCACATCTCAGCTTATTAATGTTCCCACTGTTGGGCCACAGGCCTTCTCTCTATGAGAAGGAGTGGGCCCTAATCCACCACATGCGCCAAAGAACGGGTTGATAGATGTCACATGCCTTCGAATTTATGGTTCTAGGACATGTAGGTTTCCTCAAGATGTTATTTTCATGGTTTTGAGAGCAGTGGAGATGAAATAAATTACAAAAAAAAAAATGGCCTCTCTAGGAACCCCAGAACCAACGCGTAAGTCGGGGGCCACTGGGTCACCACTGCTCGATTCGTTATGGTGAAAAGTATTAAATCCGCTACCTCTCAAGCACCATGTCCGCACCCTGGCAAAGTCACGGAACTTCCCATAGCGTCAATAAGGTCGTACGTACTCAACCGATGCAAACCTTATTGTAATGAGCTCGATCTATTCTATCACGATTATATTCATGACAAATTATGTATAGTACTGTCATTTGTTTTTATTTACATCCTTGCGACCTCTGAGGCCCTAGTACAACTTTTCCCGTTCATCGTATTTTACATACAACGTACTTGAAGTATTTATGGCGTTTATTGTATGGAAAATGAAACAGCGCTAGAGCCGCTGTTTCATTTTCCGTACAATAAACGCGTGATCATGGGCCATGCCTTGCCGTCTGATCATGGGCCATGCCCAACGGGTCGACGCGACGGCGCGCGTTGTACCATGGCTCAAAAATCTGTCAGCAACTCGAGGACTTCTTGGGTAGGAGGACTCATTGTGGAGATGATTTTACCACAATATAAAAAGGCCGAGTCTTCATAAGTACGTTATGATTCGCTTTCATGAATCTTCAGCCTTATACAGTAATCTAATATTTTGACATTTCTCTTTTACAATATTGTTACCTAAGAATTACATATTTCAATTGAAATAAAAATAATGATATGCACTGATAAATTTTAATGTGTGTTATTTATTTGGATGAAATAAATACCGTATGATTATGTGTGCTGTTAATTACATCCAAACTCTTTTGTAAGAAGAGCTTGTTATTCCATTTTTGTTTTCCACTTATTTTACGCTATAAGTGCTGAGTATTATTTTTTGCCAGAAAGTCAGTTTGCAATTACACTTCCAAATTCATCACTTTCCCTATTCGACAACTAAACAAAAGACGGGAAATAGAATTAATGTTGCCCTTTTCCTCCAAAACTTACTCATGTTGTCATAACATGGGATTCAACGGGCATATAAAATGGGACACATCGGGAATTGGTTAAAAACAGGATAAAAAAAAATGGGATTCAACGAGAATAGATCGTCAATTCCACTCAAAATTAGTAACTTCCTCTGACTGCCGTGGTCTCCCCACGTTCCTCCCGCCCCGGCCAGGGCGGAAGGGACTGTCAGACTTGTACTTACTAAAATTCACAGTGTCCTTCATTAGCTCTTTATGTTCCGGGGTCACGGTAAGGAAATGAGTGCCGCGACCCCGGCAGGCTTTGGCCCTCTGAGACCCGGGGCCCCGTCATTTTGCTGACGCTCTTTTAGCGCGCGTGGAATACGACGCGCCGTCGACCCGGGCATGGACCATGGTCGGACAGCGAGTTGCCCTTTACTCGCCGTCCTAATGCCCACGCCTACGGCGGCCGGAGATCGACTGCCGACGTCCGACGCCGCGGCCGTCTACCACTGCGGTTGGGGCGGAGGGAGGACGCTGCCTTCTCCCTGTCGCGGCCCGCCTCCTCGCTCTAAGAATATACTTAAGTAATTTTGACCATAATTGAAGTTCAGCTTTAATGGACAACCAAATAGATGACTTAATTACAGGACTAAAAGGGTTAAATACAAGGACACAACTAAGCCTTAATTTTCAAGTACACACGGCTAACATAAAATTTATAAGTAACCAGTTTATCTTGGCCTGGCTGAGAATGATTTTCTTAACACAATGAACGGTCAGCTTATACTGGTTAATTTCAACCTAATCCTAACTAATATTATAAATGCGAAAGTTTGTATGTTATCTTTTCAGTTCACGCCTCAACCAGTAAACCGATCAACCTTAAATTTCGCATATACATTTTGCAGAGACGGAGATATGTTACCTTTCATTCTAAAATATAAATAACCACGTTCATAATAATTATTATTAAAATAGATGGCGCCTAATGTATAATCCGAATTGTTGGTTTAATTCTAAAATAATGCTAGGGAAGCCATGGACCTTACCGTGACCCCGGAACATAACAGGGTACTGAAGGACACCGTGGGATTTTAGTCAGTAGAAGTTTGTCAGTCCCTCCTTGCCCGGGGTGGGAGGACTCATTTGATGATTTTACCATGATAATAAAAAGGGAAGCCATGGAAAGGGCTCTAAGGCATCTAATTAGTAAAAGTGTTCGACATAGCCAGTATAATGAGCAAGCTGGTGAGGCAATGGGCTGGCTATATTGATCGTAGAAACGATGAGTTAAGTTAAAGTTTAGCTGTAAATTTTTTTGTAAAACCAAATAAAGTATTTTGTATTTTTGTATGATGATGATGCAAGTCAAGCCGTGAATAAAAACTAGTATTACTATGTAGTTTACGATGGTAAACAAACGATTTGAAGGATTGTAAACAGCTGATGAGTAATATTTTACATAAATGACGTGTTTAAGATTATGTCTGTGTTTTGGCTAATCTAAATCTTAATGATAAGACTGATCTTTGCTTGATCTAGGTTTAATGACAGCGGGTCATTATTTTTAAGTCTGTTTACGTAATTATTAGCTCATGCCCTTGAATTTTGTAACACTATTTTGGTACAAAATAAAACGTTAAACCTGCTCTACGCACTGAAAAAAATAAAACGTGACTTTCTACTGTTCTTGGACAGTAAAAAAAAAAACGGTTCCGGGAACTTATTTATACGTTAAAATAATTGATTACGGACAGTGCACTGAAATGGGCAAAAACAGTAAAGAGCTAAACAGTTATTTCAACTGTATGAACATTAAAGTCTACTGAAACAAACAGTTCCTTGTAAGTATTGCCGTTTTTAGAGCTTTACTGGTATCGTAGCAGTTATTTTTACTGCTTCTGAACAGTTATTGTAGCATACAGTAAAGAGCTAAACAGTTATTTCAATTGTTTGAACATTAACGTTAACTAAAACAAGCAGTTTTTTTTTATTATTGCCGTATTTAGACTTTACTGATATCGTAACAGTTATTTTTACTGCTCCTGAACAGTTTCTGTAGCATACCATAAGGAGTTAAACAGTTAATATCAACTGTTTGAACATTAACGTTTACTGATATCATAGCAGTTATTTTTACTGCTTCTAAACAGTTTTTATAGCTTACAGTAAGGAGCTAAACAGTTAAGAGCTAAACGGTTATTTCAACTGTATGAACATTAACGTTAACTAAAACAAGCAGTTATTTTTAGTATTGCCGTATTTAGACTTTACTGAGTTCGTAACAGTTATTTTTACTGCTCCTGAACAGTTTCTGTAACATACCATAAGGAGTTAAACAGTTAATATCAACTGTTTGAACATTAACGTTTACTGATATCATAGCAGTTATTTTTACTGCTTCTAAACAGTTTTTATAGCTTACAGTAAGGTGCTAAACAGTTAAGAGCTAAACAGTTATTTCAACTGTATAAACATTAACGTTAACTAAAACAAGCAGTTCTTTTTAGTATTGCCGTATTTAGACTTTACTGATATCGTAACAGTTATTTTTACTGCTCCTGAACAGTTTCTGTAACATACCATAAGGAGATAAACAGTTAATTTCAACTTTTTGAACATTAACGTTTACTGATATCATAGCAGTTATTTTTACTGCTTCTAAACAGTTTTTATAGCTTATAGTAAGGAGCTAAACAGTTAAGAGCTAAACAGTTATTTCAACTGTATGAACATTAACGTTAACTAAAACAAGCAGTTCTTTTTAGTATTGCCGTATTTAGACTTTACTGATATCGTAACAGTTATTTTTACTGCTCCTGAACAGTTTCTGTAACATACCATAAGGAGATAAACAGTTAATATCAACTTTTTGAACATTAACGTTTACTGATATCATAGCAGTTATTTTTACTGCTTCTAAACAGTTTTTATAGCTTACAGTAAGGAGCTAAACAGTTAAGAGCTAAACGGTTATTTCAACTGTATGAACATTAACGTTAACTAAAACAAGCAGTTTTTTTTAGTATTGCCGTATTTAGACTTTACTTCGTAACAGTTATTTTTACTGCTCCTGAACAGTTTCTGTAACATACCATAAGGAGATAAACAGTTAATATCAACTTTTTGAACATTAACGTTTACTGATATCATAGCAGTTATTTTTACTGCTTCTAAACAGTTTTTATAGCTTATAGTAAGGTGCTAAACAGTTAAGAGCTAAACAGTTATTTCAACTGTATGAACATTAACGTTAACTAAAACAAGCAGTTTTTTTTAGTATTGCCGTATTTAGACTTTACTGATATCGTAACAGTTATTTTTACTGCTCCTGAACAGTTTCTGTAGCATACCATAAGGAGTTAAACAGTTAATATCAACTGTTTGAATATTAACGTTTACTGATATCATAGCAGTTATTTTTACTGCTTCTAAACAGTTTTTATAGCTTACAGTAAGGAGCTTAACAGTTAATACTACAAATTGTTTGAACATATTTTCTAATAGCCTATATCATCCCACTGCTAGGCATAGGCCTCCGCCGAACACTTCCAAGAATCCCGGTCTTTCGCAGATTCCCACCACTCCCGGCCGTGAGATCGTCCTGCCAGCTTTTACGTGGCCGACCCCGTCGTCGTCTTTCATCTTCTGTATTTATGCCGAGGAGTTCATCAGTATTTTTATTGCGTACCTACCTACCTACCTATATTTGCCATCGGTCCGGGTTTCCCCGGATTTATCTTAGTTTAGAGGGCATCCGGGGAGCGTCCGGGCCGGGCTTTAAAAGGACCATGCCCAAATTAAAAGGGAGCTCTTCCCCAGTTACGCCCAGAATGCAGATGTATATCTTTTCATAGCACTTTGAAGGTAATACTTTTAAAATATCTAGATTGAATGTCTTATAAAGTGCTATTTCAAAAGTTATGTAAACATTTAATACTAAATCTAGATCTCCCAAAAGTACCATTAAAAACTACTGTACGGCATAGACAAGTATTGTAGGTATTCCGGGGGCAGAGCTACATACTTTGGGCATTATATAAGTGAGAATGTTTGTAGCTACAGTCTAGAGAAAAAAAAAACAAATCAAACGCCTAGGCAATATATAATAGCAATGTCACGTAGAAACGATTTTATGAAAAAAACATAATTGAAAAGTTACGATTTACAATGAAAATATAACTTTTGAACCAGCGCGTTATATAGCATTCAATCTAGATATTTTAGAAGTACTCAAAGGGCTATTAAAAGATCTACATTATGGGCACCACTGGGGCACAAATGGGCATGGTTCTATAAACATTACAAAAAAAATAACACGAGACAAGTAGGTAAGTACCTACCTACAATCAATATTTGTTACTTAACATTCGTAAAAATCCAATCCAAATCCAAACTAATATTATAAATGCGAAAGTAACTCTGTCTGTCTGTCTGTCTGTCTGTTCTGTTACGCTTTCCCGCTTAAACCTCTCAACCGATTTTGATGAAATTTGGCACAGACAATCTTTAGACCCTGAGAAAGAACATAGGCTACCTTTTATTGCGAAAAAGGGGATGAAGAGATCAGAGAATGTCGAGTCCAAACAATCTCCACATTTTAACAAATAATAACAAAACAGCAAACGTTGTGTACAAAAATGTTTTAAATTAGGTCATTTTAAAATATTTTTGTACACAACGTGATGCTGGCCCCTGGAAGTGTCTCTTGGACATAAAGGACCAATAAATTTTCCTGGGTACTTTCTGCCACTTAATGGAATACATAGGTACCTTATACCTACTGTAAACAGATATTTTATAATTTTTTTAAACATACCTACTCTCTTTTAACCAAATGCTATACCCAAATCTATACCGTTCCATTAATATAATCCTTAATATTCAAATTAATTTACTATAACTGTGTAAATGTTTGTTTCACGGCTAATTTGCTGAGCTGTTTGTTACAAAATTGGATATGGATAGTCTGAAATCTGAAAAACAACATAAGCTACTTTTTATCAAAACACCACGCGGGCGAAGCCGCGGAAGGAAGCTAGTTACGACATAAAAATAAAACTGAATAAAGTTACGCTATCATAAAGTTAAATTATTTTAAAATTATAGTTAATTTCTTTGGGTATAAGAGATCACGTAGGTAATAATGAAAAAACTAATTATTTTGAGTTCCCTCAATTCCTACTGGATACCATCATCAGAACAAGATTATGATTTTGGGAACAAACCTAATGTAATACCGTTTGAATCATCTCAATCGGCCGAGCTGTCTTCGAGAAATCGGTGTACAAACATAAAAAAAATATATAAATATACAGCTTGGCCAGAACGGATTGAAACGGAACTAAAATTTTTATTTCTGACAGCGTTTTAAAATCTTTGATATTTGATGTAAACAAAGACCGCAGGTTTGTTAGATTTATTATTGTGCCATAAAACTAACGTAATAAGTGAAAAAAAATGAAATAAAATCATTCAAAGTGCTGGTAGCGCGAAGACAGTGGCGACTTCCGGTTTTCTACATTTTTATGTCGAGCTGTAGGTAGGTACGCGACGAATTGATAATACCTGATTTACCTAACTCAAAAGTGAGCGCGGGTAAAGGCGGAGCACTCATATTACCTATCTACCTACCCGATGCATCTAAGTACTCCAGATTATCAGACTGTTAGGTTAGTACATACCATTCAAATACCAATAGGTTAAATAGGTACATATATCAGACCCTACTCTTTAACAAAAGCAATTTTGCATCTCTGCCTAACTAAAGTACCTAAACAAAAGAAAAGTATTTTTATGGCCTTTCGCCATGTTTAATACATTTATTAGCACTCTTGACCTTGAGCGCTCTTAACCTAGCAAAACATTTAAAATAACTGTCTCTAACGTGATTAAGCGAGCGCGCGGGACGCGGGCGCCCCCCTGGGCGAACGCACGTTGTTTGTTGTATCATGATTTAGGGATGTAGCCCTCCTCGTCTCAAGTTTCGATGTCAATTAAGATAATAAGACATTCTTGACAACTATTAATTTAGGTAGGTACCTATTTTCACGGCAATGCTATGGTTCCCAAAACTTGAACACGTTTTTTTTTAAATAGTGGTCGTGTGTCTAGATGCTTTTTTTTTTAGGTGGTAAAATCATCAAATGAGTCCTCCCGCCCTGGGTGGGGCGGAAGGGACTGTCAGACTCTTACTGACTAAAATCCACCCGTGTTCCTTCGGATGCCCTTTACGTTCCGGGGCCACGGTATCCTGTGTTAAGAAAAACCCGCGACCCCAGCAGGCATTTGGCCCCGTCAGTTTGCTGACAACTTCCAGAAGGCACGTGCGAAACACGACACGACGCGCCACCGACCCGGGCTTGGTCCTTGGTCGGACGGCGAGCTATCCATAAATTGTTCTTAGCTATTAAGCCTACATGTTTACCACCTAAACTCACATTGTGGACCTATTGGACTCGAATTTTAACTAGATATCTCGCAACAGGAATTTGAATTCGGTTACCTTGCCCTTACAATTATAAAATCGATAATGTTTAGTTTACCCATCCCTAGCGCTTCACAACGAAAGTTTAGTTTCGTTTCTGACGCGCGCGCGCGCCGCCGCCGTGTCCAGTTGTCAGTTCGTGGTTCGTCGGCTGTGCGGTGTAGCCGTGTTTTGCATGGCTTGACAAAACCCACCAAGTATGTTTGTGAAGTGAATTAAAAAAAAGGAACCAATATGGAATCGGAAACTATGGTGGTGTTTTGAGAAATATCTCGACATTGGTAAGTAACTTAGATAAGTACCTACTTGCTTTGCAGCGTACGTTCCTTACCAATTTAGGGCCATGACATGGCTTGTTGGAGTCCATTCACGTCTAAAAGAGTTTAATTATGTATGGTAATAATAAATAACCTGTGTTGTATGTATTAATGCGTTTGTTGTTTCATAATATGTATAATATGTATGTACCTATGTTGTCCCCAATGTTCGCCGCTTTTGTTTGTGTGTTTTGGTAGGTATAATATTGCATCCTCAAGGTTATGAGCAGCTAATAACTAACACAATTGCATTGTGGTAAATTAAAATTCTCTGGGTCGTGTGTCAAAATATTATATTGGTTCTAATTACTAACTAATAGGTATTGGGAGTGTTTAAGGCAACCATACAATGAAATTATAGGTCCCGCATGCCCGCATGGGTTATACTTATGTAATATAACCGTGCAACTGCATTCGCTGTGTAGGCACATAACTATACTCTCAGTTTAATAATATCTAGTGTTTAAATTTCGGTACTAAATCCCCCTAATCCATGTTTTTTGCACCAATAACAAAGCTTAAAGCATTGCACGTGAATAGATTTTCCGAACAATTCCATGAAATCGGCGGGCTGCGTCTGCGCGCTGCCTCCCAGCGACCACGTGGCTACTCGGGCACTGCGGCGCGGCGCGCGGCGGCCATTTTGTGGTGCCCGTGAGCTCTGCGGCGTGCCTGCCGTCTCAACGCGTGGCTGCGAGCTGTGAGTTGTGACTGGAGTGACGCCTACCGGGCGTTTGGTTTGATGCACATTTACTAAACTAACTACTTATTTCATTGTTTGTGCTCGGTTAGTGTAGTATATTTATGGCAATCATGAACAAGGATACGTGCAAGTTTAGTGAACTAAGTAATTAGGAAACGCGGTAATATCAGATGATTCGGTATGTAGGTACAGGAAATGAAAAACCTAGAATCTTCTCTTAGTACCATAAATTTAAAAGAGGTACACGGTTAGAAAATTGCCAAGAATTATTTAGACAGAAGCCCGCGAAATTCAAATTTTCATGTGTTTTTACCCGACTGCGCCAGGAGGGTTATGTTTTTCGAGGGTATGTATGTATGTATGTTTCTTTGTGTTGTTCTGCAGCTTAGACGGCTTGATGGATTTTAACTTGAGAGGTGTCGTTAGATTCGTCTTAAACGTGAGAGTGTCACTGGGTACATGAAACTGGCCAAGTGCGAGTCGAACTCACGTGCAAAGGGTTCCGAACTAAAACTTTTGGAACGAAGTTCCTTATCGCGCGTTGTGAAAGGGGGCTAGACGGAAAAAATTCTTACGAAAAGTTGTCACGACACTTTTTGCTATAGTAAGCTATTGTAAGCTGTGCGGCGTCGCATGTTTCTCTGTCTGTCTCTCTCTCTCTTATAGAAAGCAAGCCAGATATTTTCATTTCTATTTCGCATTGAACAGTGTGGTGTCGCGACGATTATTTTTGTTGAGTGTATACAGGTTTTTTGTAAATAAATAATAATAATAATGAATCCTTAATGAAAAAATATCGAGGTTTTCGTTATGGGTGTCGTTTTCATGGTTTTCCAGGGTGTTTAAACCGATGGTGCAGTCAAAATGTAAATCCAAGATGGCGGCTGCAAAAAATATCGAGGTTTTCGTCATGGGTCTCGTTTTCATGGTTTTCGAGGAAGTTGAAACCGATGGTGCAGTCAAAATGTAAATCCAAGATGGCGGCTGCAAAAAATATCGAGGTTTTCGTCATGGGTGTCGTTTTCATGGTTTTCGAGGGTGTTGAAACCGATGGTGCAGTCAAAATGTAAATCCAAGATGGCAGCTGCATAAATTTATCGAGGCCCATTCAAATTATACCAATGAAATCTTCCCAAGGGGCCCCGACTGTGAGTGTGAATGAGTGAATTCTAAACTACTGGGCTTGTTTCTTTCTTTTTAGTTTTTTTACGCAGTCGGGTTTTTTGTTTTTTTAAATATTTATTTTTTTGCAATTTGCTTATCAGTGACAAGTAGTACAACCAGGGTTGGAAAAAAAACAGTTTTTTTTTAAATTATATAAAACAAACAGTTCAAAATGTTTTAAACAAGTTTTTTTTAGTTTAGTACATAATTTCAAATTATATCGACTATGTTTCTTGTTTAGACTAGATCTTTATAAACTCGCCATAATTAATTAAATATTTACAAAAAACGATCAATAGATAACATTTATTTGTATGTTACATTCATCTGGTAAGTAATTTGTAATCGCCCAAAGTAGGGACTTTCCTAGCGGGACAGGCGGCGCGCCTCATATTCATAGAATTGTTCATTGTTCATAAGGTAAATCCCCTCGCCGCGGGGAGTTACCGCAAACGAAACACCGACCGTGTTCGGTACTTGATGTCTAAAAAATAGGGGAGTCGATAATCCTTTACTTTCTTTCGACAGCCATTAGAGATCGAAAGTTTAATTTTTTATATGACCAATGTTGTCTATTAATTAAAATTTTACAATTTTAAATCCTGGTACTTAGATATTTGTTTGATTGAATGAAATACGAGTACATACTTACTTATCATAAAAATAATGTTGGCGGGGCTGGGCTTTTTTGTGTGTGAGTTTACGTTTGTAAATGCACCTACGACACAGTAGGTAGAAATTCCTAGTGTGGGGCAACGTTATATTAAAAAAAAAAAAAATTAATTCAATGAAAGTTCAAAAATATAATAGTAATAGAAACAATCGAATTTTTAGTTTTTGTCGGTCTTATGTTGAAATTCAGACTCAAATATTATTTTCATTTTATATTCAGTTAATAAGCGCCATGAAAAGTAGTTTTAAACATGTTTTTTTTCGTACTGTTTTAAACAATGTTTTAAACTTGTTTTAATCTTTGTTTTTAAACATGTAATAAAAAACACTGTTTAATTTCAAACTGTTTAAAACACTGTTTTAAACATGTGTTTTAAAACAACTTGTTTTAATCATGCCAACCCTGAGTACAACTGTAACTTGTAACTTGTTCAAAATATGTTTCGCGACAAAAACAAGTATAACTTTATATATAAGAATGATCATAACATTCGCTCCATTCACTTTCACAAAGATTTGGTCAAAATGAGTTAGTTTTCGTATTTTTTACCAACTTTGACCAAATCTTTATGAAAGCGAATGCAGCGAATGTTTTGATCATTCTTATAATGTAAAGTTATACTTGTTATTGTCGCGGATCATATTTTGATCAAGCTACTACTTGTCACTGATAAGCAAATTGCAAAAAACACATGAAAATTTGAATTTCGCGGGCTACTACTGAGGAATCAATGATATTCAAACATTAATTGAAGACACTTTTGAGGATTGTTCCACCTGTGTCCTATCCTGGATGTTTTCACCGCACTTTAGTGGGCTCTTGGAGGCAGGCGTAAAGGCAGCTAAATATCATTTAAAAAGAACAGCAGCTAATGTGTCTCTAACTTTTGAGGAGTTGTCAACTCTGTTCACACAAATAGAGGCGATCCTAAATTTAATTAGATATAAATCTTTGTTATTTTAGAACATGAAGATGACTTAGAGGCGCTGTCTTTGCTCGATGATGAGCAAATCCGGGTGCTAATACCAGCTGAAGCTGAGCTACCAGCAAAAGAGCGCTTCTGAAGTGGAATGCTTCCAAGCTAAATTCGGATGTAACTGAGTGTAGTAAAGTAAGCAACCAATAAATCATCTATACTCGTAAAAATGTAGGCATACCTTGGCATCTATTTTTTGTGAACATAAATGTTTTTTTACAGAATTATGAAAATCTTGAAAAACTTGTGGAAGTGTACGGAGAGAATATTGGTGGACTTACAAATTCACCAATAAGTTCGGCATTATCGTCACCAAGCACCTCATCGTCATGCAAATCCATGTCCCTCGATGTAAGTTATCTGTCAATTATCACTATTCGACCCCTAGGCGTCAATTGCCGCTCACGAACGGCGGCATGAAAATGGCGGAAAATCGGCAGAGCGACGCTTGAAGCCGTTTTGGTTCGTGTAGCTGCATTAGTTGGTCTATCTCTCTCATGTTTATAACATTTTGCGCAAGGAAAAAAGGGCTAGCAATAGAAACGTTTCGTTCAAAGACGACGTAGGTACACCTACAGGTTTCCTCGCAGTCAGATAACACCTCTGTGCCCCCCACAGAGAAGAACGGTCTTAGGTGCAAATTCTTCATTTGCGAGCAAGGTCATTAATAACTTTAGCGATGAAATCGATTTGCACTTGGACAGGTTAAGCAAACTGAAAGCCAAATTTCATGAAATTATCAAATAATGACCTTTCATTGAGTCGCGTGGAGGGAAATGTTCTGATAGTTATAAAATTAGAATTATTCGTCAAAATAGTTTTTGTTGTAAGCCATATAGTAACTGTTAATTGTTTCATGGCTCAAAACAACCCAGTTTTGAGTTCTGGTTCAATTTAATATATGTACTTATTTTTTATTTTTAACCGACTTCAAAAAAAAAGTAGGTTCTCAGTTCGACCTGTATGTATGTATGTTTGTCGGCGATTATCTTGCGTTTGGCTGTACGGATTTTGATGCGGTTTTCAGGAAAGTGTTCATTACATTCTGGAGAAGGTTTTAGTATATAACACTAATAGATATCCCGTGACGTTGCCCACGTGGATCCATTTTTGCTTGCTTAGATTGTAGATTTTAAGAGACGATTGCATGTTTGTCCGCGATTATCTCGCGTTTAGCTCAACCGATATTGATGCGGTTTTCAGAAAAGCGTTCGTTACATTCTAGAGAAGGTTATAGTATATAACAAAAATGGATACCTTGTAAAGTTGCCCGCATAGATCCGTTTTTGTTGCTGACTAGGATTGTAGATTTTCAAAGACGCCGATTGTATGAAGATTTTTGTTGAATATCTAAACTAAAAAGGGAAAAATAAAAAACTTTTTGAAAAAAAGAGAACCGGCTTCAAAACCGAACACAAAAAAACTGTAAAATAACTTTTCTTTCGGAAGTCGGTGGCCATAGTAAATGAAAATAAAAAAAAACTTTAAGTCTCTAAAAGTCGGATCCCTTTTTTTCAAAAAGTTTTTTATAGTTTATTATCTTTATGTAATCAAAATTTTTAATTGCATTGTACATTTAAGTGATTGTTGCACTAATGAAAAATAAGTTATTGCATGATGATCTTTGTTTAAAACCAGTGTGAACAATTGTTGGTGAACCAATAAATAAATAAAATAAAATAAATAAAATCACGAAATCGACGTGTGAGGGGAGGGCCTTGTATCAGCCTAATAGTTTTCGTGTTTGGGCGGAGCTTTAGGTGAATCGCCTTTCAAACTCATAGCTCCCAACTGGGATATAATTTTAATAATTTTATTTGATTACTAGGTAGCTGCGTTATCAATAAATCAACTAAACTAAACACTAGGCCAATGAGGCGGTCTAAAACTAAAACTGAACTAAGCTTAAACTAAGACTAAACTAGGTCTTAATAAGGTCTTTTGTAAGTCTAAGACTATACTCTCATTTATTAACAATTTTCCCTGTTTTCAGAGTCTTACAACGCTGCTCGAAAAGACTCCCGATGGCCCACAGCTTCTAAAAGAAAGGCAACAACCATTGGGAGAACATAACCGTAAGGTACTAGTTCGAGAAATAGCTACACACTTCGAGCAAATCCGAAGGCCCCCGTAACAGCCGAAACATAATTATATTACTTGGATAAAAGAAATAAGTAAGTTTAAATAATTACCAGCACACATAATTTATGTACAATCGACAAAGTTGAATCATGACCCATTTTGACAATAAATCGTTTGAATCCGTCAAATTGACAAAGATCAAAGTCGTTACCATGGATATGTAGGTTTACGCAAATGTGGACCTAACTGTATTTGAATATCTGTAGGAAAATGAGCTGGTGGGTCATAATTCAACTTTGTCGATTGTACATAGGTTCATTTCATGCGTGAAATCAGTAAATCAGTTTGTGAAACCATATTAAAATATCGACAATAAGTATAATTATAATAAGTAGCGACTCCTATTTTCGCACATTTTTTAATTATGTTACTTGTTTTACTTACAGAGAAAGTGTTTCCAAAAGAGAATAGCAGCATTTATTATACAAAACCCAATGGGTCATTGGGACGAGCTCACGGTCGACTCTTTGATGCCATTACCAATTTAAAGGCAAAATATCGCCGTAACAAAGTCTTTGAACCAAGGGCACGTCGTTCACTTGAAAAAACATTAACACCGAAACCTTCTACCAGTTCATCTAGCGACAGGTCTACAACTCATTTCGATGACTTGATTGCTGCTGACAATGATGATGACACTAACCAGGAGATTCAGGAAATGATAGAATGGCTAAAAAGCAATGTTCATAATTACAGTTCATGTGAAGAAAAATGGAATAAAACTAATAAGGAACGACTAAAACGCATTTTATCAAATGAAAACGTATCATACATCCAGGAATTTCCCTGCATTCGACGCTCTTGGGGCTATACCTTGGTATGTATTATTATCACATTATTAATAAAAACGCAAAAGTTTGTGTCTGTTTATGTTTGTCACCTCATTAAACCAAATCGCCCAAACAAATTAAGATAAAGTTAATCAAGATCCACGAGGGCCATGACCTACATAAAATTATGCATTAGTATAGGTACTAAAAAATGTTAATATAATAATAACATAGGTTCCTATTATCACAGTATTTTGGTTTCAGCTAATTTCCGACTTCCATGCTTGGTACCCAGGAAACGAAACCTCATTCGATGACAAATTCCCTCTGCTTAAAGTAAAGTTGCTTGTGGCAATTGACAAGATCTCAAGAAAGAACACATACCTGGCAGAGTTGAAACAGCTCGCTTGCGGTGAGTTGTTTTTGTGTAATTTTTATTTTATTACCTACTGGACTAGCTGCACCCCGCGGTGTTAATCGAGCTTACCGGGAATAAAAGTAGCTTGTGTCAATCCAACAGGTCTAAGTTGTCTCCATATCAAATTCCAGTTTTTTCGAGTTGTTATATTGGTAGTAACTACTCGTATTTGTAACCATAAATACATTTTATTACTCCAGTTATTTTGGTATCAGAGTTAGAATATGAGATGTCTCGAGTCAATCGAGTACAAAATAATAAAACAATTTTTCGAACATATTTTTTAATTACTCGTACTTTATGTAAATTATTTATTTTTCAGACCCAGATCAGACCCAGATCCTGAAACGAGCAATCTTGCGGTTCTTCTGCTAATTCCGCATTTGCTTGGACCTACTATATAAGGAAAAAGAAAAGGTCAGCGGTAGAACTGTGCGAAAACTTCATCCTTTATATTGAAGAAGAGCAAGAGCTTCAAGAACAGCAGAAAACACGCCAGGAAAAGTACTTAGATCTAGGGTTAACAATTCAGCCATTCATAATAATAGTTGCAGGCCCTCTGAAAAAAATTTCAGCCAGTTATGTGATTGTCGACAATATTGTTTATGAAATGCCAAACATTATTAAGGCCTCCTATTAATTATATTTGAACTAACGATACTCTTCTGTGGCAGTAGGTAGTTCGGTTTGTAATGAAATGGCTGGACTGGAATGGAATGGAGTGGAGTGGAGCGGAGTGGAGTAGAGCGGAGCGGAGCGGAGTGGAGCGGAGCGGAGTGGAGCGGAGCGGAATGGCGCGGAGTGGAGTGGAGCGGAGTGGGGTGGAGTGGACTGGGGCGGAGTGGAGTAGAGGGGAGCGGAGTGGAGTAGAGGGGAGCGGAGTGGAGTAGAGAGGATCGGAGTGGAGTTGAGCGGAGTGGAGTAGAGTAGAGGGGAGTGGAGTGGAGAGGGGTGGAGTGGACTGGACAAGACTGGACAAGACTGGACAAGACTGGACAAGACTGGACAAGATCGGACAAGACTGGATAAGACTGGACAAGACTGGACAAGACTGAATAAGACTGGACAAGACTGGATAAGACTGGATAGGACTGGACAAGACTGGACAAAACTGGACAAGACAGGACAAGACTGGACAAGACTGGGCAATCCTGGACAAGACTGGACAAGACTGGATAAGACTGGACAAGACTGGACAAAACTGGATAAAACTGGACAAGACTGGACAAGACTGAATAAGACTGGACAAGACTGGATAAGACTGTACAAGACTGGACAAGACTGAATAAGACTGGACAAGACTGGATAAGACTGGACAAGACTGGACAAAACTGGACAAGACAGGAAAAGACTGGACATGACTGGACAAGACTGGACAAGACTGGACAAGACTGAATAAGACTGGACAAGACTGGATAAGACTGGACAAGACTGGACAAAACTGGACAAGACAGGACAAGACTGAATAAGACTCCACACCGCTCCACTCCACTCCCCTCTACTCCGCTCCTCTCTACTCCACTCCGCTCAACTCCACTCCGCTCCCCTCTACTCCACTCCGCTCCCCTCTACTCCACTCCGCTCCCCACTACCCACTACTCCACTCCACCCCACTCCACTCCACCCCACTCCACGTCACCCCACTCCACCCCACTCCGCTCCCCTCCACTCCACTCCACTCCGCTCTACTCCACTCCACTCCACTCCACTCCATTCCATTCCAGTCCAGCCATTTCATTACAAACTGAACTACTGCCACAAAAGAGTATCGTTAGTTCGATGCTTTTTATCAACCGAACTACTGACACCAACATTTTGTACTAGTCCGGTCAACCAGGGGAGCGGAGTGGATCAGTAAATCAGTTTGTGAAAAAAATATAATAATTATAATACCTACTTATTGTCGATATTTAATATGGTTTCACAAACTGATTTACTGATTTGACGCATGAAATGAACCTATGTACACAAATTATGTGTGCTGGTAATTATTTAAACTTACTTATTTCTTTTATCCAAGTAATATATGTCGAGATATTCTCAAAGCCCCACTCCTTTAAACAAGATTCCATATTGGTTCCTTTTCTTATAAATTAATAACGTACACAAGCGGATATTTCACGGAGCACGCACAGACTTGGTAAATGTATAAGGTCTATCTGTATATGTATAAGGTACATGTATATGTCGAGATATTTCTCAAAGCCCCACTCCTTTAAACAAGATTCCATATTGGTTCCTTTTCTTTTATATTTAGTAACGTACACAAGCGGATATTTCACGGAGCACGCACAGACTTGGTAAATGTATAAGGTCTATCTGTATATGTATAAGGTACATGTATATGTCGAGATATTTCTCAAAGCCCCACTCCTTTAAACAAGATTCCATATTGGTTCCTTTTCTTTTATATTTAGTAACGTACACAAGCGGATATTTCACGGAGCACGCACAGACTTGGTAAATGTATAAGGTCTATCTGTATAAATGTATATAATAAGGTACATGTATAAGGTCTTGGTATATGTATAAGGTCACTCTGTTGTATTGTAACCAAAATATTTACACTTAGATAATTTAAAGGTACATAAATAAAGTTGTTCATAATGATAAGTGTTAATATTTTGGTTTGTATTCAATTTATAAAAGAGTAAATATAAGAATTTGAGATGATTATTTTCAGACTAAGTTCAGTAGCAATTACCCTTGCCTCGAACCTTGTTTTAATTTACTTAATTCTAAAAATTTTAGATATTATATTGTTTGGGTATTGTACTTAAATTTTGGACTGAACTGACTATGTGCATATAAGGTCTGTCTGTTCATACACGAAATCTCTTAAGGGGTCATTGTACTCATCATTATGATGAACTTTTACTGTGGGACCAAAGCCTGAATCGCGATAAAAAAAATCAGCTGTTCCATACATTTTGACGAGTTAAAGCGCACATATTGTAGGGAACAGTTGATTTTTTTTCGCGATTCTGGGTTTGGTCCCATAGTAAAAGTTGTTCATAATAATGAGTACAATGACCCATTAAGAAGTTTCGTGTATGAATAGATAGACCTAATATATTAATTTACCTTTAAATTAT
The DNA here is from genome assembly GCA_036375495.1 of Agrotis segetum. NCBI lineage: Eukaryota > Metazoa > Arthropoda > Insecta > Lepidoptera > Noctuidae > Agrotis > Agrotis segetum. The sequence continues at coordinate 6,067,929 of JAQSVV010000039.1, forward strand.
CTAAGTGTAAATTTTTTGGTTTGTATTCAATTTATAAAAAAAGAGTAAATATAAGAATTTTAGTAGTTTAAAAGATGATTATTTTCAGACTAAGTTCAGTAGCAATTGCCCTTGCCTCAAACCTTGTTTTAATTAACTTAATTCTAAATATTTTAGATATTATTTTGTTTTGTACTTAATTATAAATATTGTACTTAAATTTTGGACTGAATTGACTATGTGCATATAAGGTGTGTCTGTTCATACACTAAATCTCTTAATAAATAAATGTCTCAAAAAAAATATTTTTTATTTCACGCCACCTATTACTGTACACGTACAATACTAGTTACTGTACCTGTACAGTTACAGGTAATGTGAAGGATAATATTTTTTGTGTATGCTCAGTTACGGGTACGGTTATTGCCCAGTTACAAGTAACGTGAATAATAGTACTTTTTACTGTGCATGTACATTAAAAAGTACTGTCCTTCACATTACCTGTTACTGTGAAAATCATTACCCCTTACTATGCATGCACATTAAAAAGTACTGTCCTTCACATTACCTGTTACTGTGAAAATCATTACCCCTTACTGTGCATGCACATTAAAAAGTACTGTCCTTCACATTACCTGTTACTGTGAAAATCATTACCCCCTACTGTGCATGCACATTAAAAAGTACTGTCCTTCACATTACCTGTTACTGTGAAAATCATTACCCCCTACTATGCATGCACATTAAAAAGTACTGTCCTTCACATTACCTGTTACTGTGAAAATCATTACCTCCTACTGTGCATGCACATTAAAAAGTACTGTCCTTCACATTACCTGTTACTGTGAAAATCATTACCTCCTACTGAGCATGCACATTAATAAGTACTGTTTTTTACATTACCTGTTACTGTGAAAATCATTACCCCCTACTGTGCATGCACATTAAAAAGTACTGTCCTTCACATTACCTGTTACTGTGAAAATCATTACCTCCTACTGTGCATGCACATTAAAAAGTACTGTCCTTCACATTACCTGTTACTGTGAAAATCATTACCTCCTACTGAGCATGCACATTAATAAGTACTGTTTTTTACATTACCTGTTACTGTGAAAATCATTACCCGCTACTGAGCATGCTCATTAAAAAGTACTGTCCTTCACATTACCTGTTACTGTGAAAACCATTACCCTCTACTGTGCATGCACATTAAAAAGTACTGTCCTTCACATTATCTGTTACTGTGAAAATCATTACCTCCTACTGTGCATGCACATTAAAAAGTACTGTCCTTCACATTACCTGTTACTGTGAAAATCATTACCTCCTACTGAGCATGCACATTAATAAGTACTGTTTTTTACATTACCTGTTACTGTGAAAATCATTACCCGCTACTGAGCATGCACATTAAAAAGTACTGTTTTTTACATTACCTGTTACTGTGAAAATCATTACCCGCTACTGAGCATGCACATTAAAAAGTACTGTCCTTCACATTACCTGTTACTGTGAAAACCATTACCCCTACTGTGCATGCACTTTAAAAAGTACTGTCGTTTACATTACCTGTTACTGTGAAAATCATTACCTCCTACTGTGCATGCACATTATAAAGTACTGTTTTTTACATTACCTGTTACTGTGAAAACCATTACCCCCTACTGTGCTTGCACATTAAAAATAACGTCCGTCACATTACCTGTTACTGTGAAAATCATTACCCCCTACTGTGCTTGCACATTAAACAGTAACGTCCGTCACATTACCTGTTACTGTGAAAATCATTACCCCCTACTGTGCATGCACATTAAAAAGTACTGTCCTTCACATTACTTGTTACTGTGAAATTCATTACCCGCTACTGTGCATGCACAGTAAAATCAACTGTTTGCTTAGTCGTATGACAGTAATAGGTACTATCATAGTTCAGTTATCTGAATTTCATAATTACTGTCTTACAAACAGTAAAAATAACCGACCAGAAAACAGCAGCAGATGCACAGTAAAATCTACTGTTATAACTCAACTGTTTTTTTTCAGTTACTTTTACTGCTTTGGACAATAGGCTCTATTTTTACTGTCCAAAACGGTGAATATTACCGAAAAATCGGTTGGTATTACCGATTTTTTTTTTCAGTGGCGGGGTGCTATGACAGGAAACCTCCACGTGCGCCCGTGGACTGGAGTTCCCTCTCGGATACGTCCGGGGGGAAGACCAGTTTTTCGGGCCGGTGCACCCTGGGATGCGGGCAAAAACTCTTCCTTAGCCACTGTGTGCCTAAGTGGTCTCTTTGCCTCTCTATGCGAATAGCCTGTCATGTGGACGCTCCAACGCGTGTCCATCTGATTAGCAGAGGGCACAGCGGCGGAGCGGGCTTGCGGACGGTGAGTGATGGGTATAGCTCGCCGACCGACCAAGGACCAAGCCCGGGTCGGTGGCGCGTCGTGTTTCGAGCCAAATGCCTGCTGGGGTCGCGGGTTTTTTCTTAACCCAGGATACCGTGGCCCCGGAACGTAAAGGGTATAGGAAGGAACACGGGTGGATTTTAGTCAGTAAGAGTCTGACAGTCCCTTCTGCCCCACCCAGGGTCACATCGACAGGACTCATTTGATGATTTTACCACCTAAAAAAAAAAAACCTGCTCTACACTACTCGCGAAGTTGGTCGCAATTGACCGAATACGATAGTGTAGAAGGGCACTTCGCTTCGTTTCGTGCAACTTCGGCTCGCTTTGTGCGACTTCCATTTGTTGTCGGTTTTTGCGACCGAGTCAAAGGGCACAATGAGTGTGTGGTCGGTCACATACTTCGGAACTTCGATCAACTTCGTCGAGGCAACTTCGCGAGTAGTGTAGAGCAGACTTTATAGGGTGTTCATCAATACACAAAATTAGTTGAATCAGTAATTAGGCAACACTGAAATTGAAACACCACAAAAATAAGTTTTTTATTTATCCGTTTGACTAATATGGGCGAGTTGTAGTTTGATCAGTATTTAATCAATTTGTTAAATCGTAAACATTTAAGGGGGATGCTCCAACCAGCCCGCGAAATTCAAATTTAATGAAAATCTCCGAAATCTAACTACGATGCACCTTTTCTATGTGAGAGCTGATGGAGCGAATTTTTTGATAATTTTTATATTTAAAATTATACTTTTATTACCGCAACACATGTATTTATAAAGTTACAACATGTCACTGGCCTGCAAATTGCAAAAAACGTAAAAAAAATTGAATTTCGCGGGCTACATCGAAGCAATCATCCTTAAAGCCAATTATTCCACGTTTTGTAATTAAGATTACAAAACGTGGAAAAATGGGATTATACAATAGTGAGAGTAGACCAAGGTCGATCCTAAAACTTATCTTGAGGCACATCCTATAACATCAACAAAAAATAACATTTTCAAAATCCATTAATATGCATTTATTAAATCTATGCTGATTTTGACCTACACACAAGGCCTAAAGCCCTGCTAACCCCATAATTCAAAACGTCATCGATCAACTCACGCGCATACATTTAAAATACAGGTCCACCTAAATTGTAACTCCGCCATATTATTGCGGAAGTAATGGATACCGCGAGGTGACTTCCTGTTGCTAGTGTTGGGCAAATATTTATCGGTAAACTGTTTCGATAATTATGTTGAAAATATTAATCATGTTGAACTCACATCTTATTTTACCAATATGATAAATGCAGTTCGGTTGGGAGGGTTAAGGGGATAGGTCAGTAAAAATACGGTTTTTATTTTTTACTTTTCTTCGTACATATCTGGACTACAGATCTTACAACTTGGATTATAGTTATTGACTATATGATCTAAATTCTCACAAAGTTGAAAACACGATTCAATTAAATTTTCTCGATACAAAAAAAATGCAAAGTTCGGTCTATCTAATTTATTTTTTGGACTTTATGGAATAACTAATATGAGTTATTGAAAGGATGTTGTTTTAAATTGTATAAAATACTAGTGTCTAAATTCTGTAAAGACATTTTTTCAATTAATAACAATTTTAATTCATAAAAAGACGCCGATTTGTTTGGGCACATACGCCGTTTTATTCTGAGCACACATCCACTATCGTCCTCTCATCTTTTGCCTTTTAAAAGTAGTGTCATCACTTTCGTTCCTTGACGAATCAGTCAGCCAGCGTGGCTCTTACAGGCTAGACCTGCGACACTTTTTTTCAGATCGCGGCTGTCAGATTTTCGTAATAATAAAATTGGAACGGATAAAAAGATCGAGAAAATAAAGACGAATGATACGTAGGCTTATAGATTATTCAAAACTATGTTCCGCTGTGTTCAATGGGACGTGATTAAACGGACATGACTGTAAATAAGTCACGTAAACTTTCTATTTTAAATAACACATTATTTTGATGAATAAATAAAGAATAAAATAAACCAAACTTACTGAAAATCAACGCAGGAAATTCCTGACGACCCCTACTGAGCAAACAAGGGAAATGTTAGAATACGTATGATTCTATAAATTACAAATTGTTCCTATCAAAATAATAAATTACTCACAGTGATATTATATCAATGCTATCGTGATATCGTACTATTGTTGTCGGATGGTTCCTCTGTGTCCATCCTCCTCCCATCTAATCTTTATGCATCTAAATACCATTTCACATGAACTAATGATAAATTCACTGATTTACAATCAACATTTTGAGATAATAATTATGTCACTGAAAACAACTTCTAATCGTATCAAATTGCGATATAGGATAAGAAGCACTTCACTTTTATTATTATTTATTTAGTTTCGTCACAGATTTATAACAATTTCTAAGAAACAGGATTAAAATAAATTAAATGAAAACTGCTGTTGTCATTTTGAATACTTCAAAATTACTTGTCAACTACAAATAAGGCATAGCACCCACCACCCTGTTAAATATCGCCTATGATGAAAAATCGGTGGTCATTGCTGTCACACCGCGTGTTCGGTACAAGTTGCTTCTCGCTCTATTTATTGCTTTGGAGTAAAAAAAGATCAGTACTGGGTTCATGCTTTTGGAGTCGATAGATAATATCTCTAAGGGTTTCATTTATCCGGGCACGCCGCAATTGCGGCGGTAAGACCTCTCTTTGAGGAGTGGCTGGAGAGAAGTCATGGCGTCCTAACCTCCGCTCACCGCTTGACGCAGGTACTCATCGGACACGGAAGTTTCGGGAGGTACCTATGTCTGATGCGAAAGGAGGAAACGCCTGGGTGTCACCACTGCGAAGATCGCCCGGAGGGCACGGTGGAGCATACGGTGCAAGACTGTCCAGCTTGGGCAGAGCACCGACGTGTCCTCACGGTTGCGATAGGCGGAGACCTCTCGCGCACAGAAGAAGGAAGCAGGCCTCCTTCTGCGAAGCAGTAATGCTCGCGAAGGAGGAGGCGGGCCGCGAGCGAGAGAGGACAGTGTCCTCCCTCAGCCCCACCCGCGGTGGTGAAGCCCACGGCGACGGACGTCGCTAGACGATCTCCGGCCACCGTAGGCGCGGGTATGCGGGCAGCGAGTAAAAGGCAACTCGCTGCCCGACCATGGACCATGCCCCGGTCGACGGCGCGTTGTGTCCCACGCGCGCCTCAAAGAACGTCAGCATAATGACGGGGCCCCCCTCTCAGAAGGCCAAATCCTGCCGGGGTCGCGGGATTATTTCCTTACCGTGACCCCGGAACAGAAAGGGCTATTGAAGGACAGCGTCGATTTATCAGAAAAGTGATTATTACAACATTTTCTCAAAAAAATACTGTAGATAAGATAGTATAGAATGAAGATTTAATTATAAAGAGGTGACGTCAAATTGTTCTAGTGTTTGTCATTACATCAAAATGCATCAAAAATTAGTACCAACACCAGATGATGGAGGACAGGGTGTCAAGCACCCTTAGCTTTCCACTCTCGAACATATAAAGATATCACGCAACCAGCTTTGTGACCGCACGTTAATAAAAGGAGCGTGTGTTTGGGGCTTTTTTTAGAGTGCTAAAATAATCGAATGAGTCCTCCTACCCAGGGCACGGCGGGAGGGACTGTCAGACTCGGAATACTTACTAAAATCTACGATGTCTTTCAATAGCCCTTTACGTTCTGGGGTCATGGTATTCGCTAGCCCGCGACCCAGGTAGGCCCTCTAAAAGAGAGCCCCGTCATTGCCATTGTGCTGACATTCTTTCAGGCGCGTGTGGAACACAAAACACATGCCCTTGCCCGTGCGCGCGTGTGTTTGGGGCTTAACGATAATGGGTATTGTCACTTTCGTAAGGTATGCCAATTATCATTCATTTTCTACCAAAATAGTAGTTTTGTTCGTAATCTCGGGACATCAAAATGTTATAAAATAAATTTAAGACTGTGAATGATAAAAATATTCACAAAATATTAATCCACATCAATAAAGATTTCTATCATTTTGTTTTAGTAAATGTTTCGATATCCTTATATCAAAATATTTCTTCTAGAGTAATACATGTATTTTGCGTAAGGGGAACACTTTATGAAATGTCGAAGTTGACGAAATGAAATTCATAAAACTTTGGATTGCGTTAATTTTGCGATACTAACGCCTCCTGGTGGCGGCGCGTGGCAACTTTTCCGACTCATCAAACGATGCTTTCGCTTGACCATACGCCGATGATTGTTTGTCGCTCTTTCATATTTGATACTTTTATCCTGGTCTGAATTTAACTTTCCTGATGAATAATGTTTGAGCGTCAGTCGGCAGTTATTTAATCTCGCGGGTGCCAATTAGCAATTATACCATTGACAGTTTTAAGCCCAATAGCTAGTACATTAATTCAATTTAAAAATTTCTGATAAAAACACGTGTAAAGTTGCGGGAAAAAACTTATAGTACTAACTAAATTGTGCAAGAGGGAAAATAACGAAACAATAAAATCGTTTTGCGGATTAGTCACAGAGTCTAAATTCAAGTAATAGAAACTGGGAAATCGAATCAAATTACATCACGTTGCACTCTTAATATCTATCATTGGCTGCGCAAAAACAGACCTTGATATTTTTGGCTTTTAGAATGTAACTGCAGGCAACAATCGAGTTAGGAATGTATTAGGGTAGACATCTTTTGTTGTTGCATGGAAGGAAATACCTATTTTGTATTAATGATGCACAGTAAAAGCCTAAAAGTCTCCAGGGTCGCGGGAATGTCTCATCAGGTAACCGTGATCCTAGAACGTAAAGGGCTATTGAAGGATTACCGAGAATTTTAGTCAGTACAAGTCTGACAGTCCCTCTCCATGGAGAACACTGGTTACAACCACAAAACGTCGTCACCACGAGAAGCTAGAAGCGGCCACAGAGAAGCTGAAGCGTGCGGCAGCCTGTAGTGGCTGGTGGTCGCCACCGGCAGCCACTTGCGGTCGTTGGCTGCTACTTTTTTTAACCAATACATTCTGAAGTAAGAGAGAGAGGGGTGCGGAATCGCGCGAGTGGCGGCGTTTAGTGGCCGGTATGGGCCACAAGAAGCGAGCGGCGGCGATTGTAGCGTGTGGCAGCCATCGGCGTCAACCGTGTGCGGCGAGTCCATATAAAATATATGAAAACTACAAGAAATATGCCGGTGGCGGCGTTTTGTGGTTGTGGCCAGCAGGCCAGTGGCCCGTTTGCCCCTAAAGTCTGACATCCATTTTAATAAGTGGCGTATTACCCAGTTACTGTATTGTCAAAGTAGGTAGGTAAAATGAACACACTCTTCATTTTAAAAACTGATATTCAGCTAAATTTAGATTACCTACCTGGAACCTAAAATAATAATATTTCTGTTTCAATATTTTTCCTGTTGCCAAAAGTAGCTAGGTATATTTTGCAATACCTAGCTACTTTATACCATGAAACATTATTTACTGAACACATCAAATAAAACCTGGTATTCCTAAAGGTTATCGAGGTGATTCAATGGCGAGGTCAGCAATTAACTCGTTATAATCAGGGGTGATGACACTGATAACATTGATTGACCTTTGACATTGAACTTGAGAAAATGGATGACCTTTGTGCAAGCAATCATGAAATAAATACCTACGACTAGGTACTGAATTTGATGCGATATTTGGTTAAGGTAAAACTCTGAATCATAATGGGGAGGGGACAAAATAATGAGAAAAGTCGTTTTTTATTAGCTATTGATTAAAGCACTGTGTTTCAAGAAAACTGTACCCCTAGCAAGAGTTTTCACTATTTTACTTTACAGCGTCTTTCTAGTATTTACAACGTTTCTTGTATAAAAAAATGGAACAGCGCCTCTGGTGCAAAGAAGGAACTAATTTAAAACCATAGTCATAATTATAATCAAAGCAAACAAAATTTCCACCGTACCATAATGTGCCAAAATCGTCACCAATTAGTAGACAAGCATTCTTAAACAGTAAAGTTAGTATTCGTTAGTAACTGTTAAATAATGTCGATCACTGGGAATCTGTTATGATACTGAATACGTAATAGTTAGCGTTGTTTAGCTCAAAATGATGAAGGAAAATATCGAGTGTAAACCGGTATGTCCTAGAATCATGCGGAGATGAGGGACACGCTTTGGAGCGTCCACACGACAGGCTATTCGCATACGGGCAAAGAGACCCCTTAGGCACTCAGTGCCTAAGGAAGATTCGAGTTTTTACCCTGCGAAAAGTGGTCTTCCCCCCGGACGTATCCGAGAGGGAACTCCAGTCCACGGGCGCACGTGGAGGTTTCCTGTCATAGCACCCCGTGTTGCCGCCCTTGTAACATTTTTGTGTTCTTTTTGAGGATCGAAAGTAAAAAGGAGAGAGTTTTGGACTTTCGAGTTAAAGGACAATAGTTTCGATGTTGGCACATTGATACCCCAAGATTTGAAGCTAATGTGTACAAGTTCTTTCGTTAAAGTTACCTTATTTTTTCGTCTTAACAATGTCTCATTTCGTAACATTACTGAATGAAATATTGAAACTGTGGTGAAACTAACGTTGTCTACTTTCAAGAAAATAATAAAATCTTGATTTTATTACGTGAAAACGTTCGAGCATTGGTAAACTTTACTGCTATAGATAATTTGATTGCCTGACTCAACACGCGTTTGCTACACTTTATATTTTATACTTTTACTTTCACTTGAAACTGAATATTTTCTGTCTTGGATTTTGGACTTGTTAAGGTGCTGATAGACTTGAATAGGACTAACCTGGACTTGCACCAAAAGTTAAACATGTTTAAAATTGTATTTAGTGTCAAAATTCAATAGAATTTTGACACTAAATAACATTTTAAACATGTTTAACTTTTGGTGAAAGCCGCCCTTAAATAGGAGGCAATACCCATAACAATAAATGCGAAATAAATACTTTATCCAAAACTAGCTGACCGGTCAAACTTCGTACCGCCTCAAAAAAACCTTTTAAACCTTACGGATTCAAAAATCATTCAAAACAAGAATTAGCCAAATCGGTCCAGCCACTTTCGAGTTTTAGCGAGAGTAACGAACAGCAACTGTTTTTTATATTATAAAAGACTGTATAAGTATGTATACCTTGCGATCACTACAAATCCAATGTCATTAAAAACTAATAAAATCGTAATTGCTATGGTTTATTGATAGAAAGATCTTGAAAGCCGTTTAAATGTGCTGACGGCGTAGCTTCAACGGTTAAGGGCGAATTGTTTGACCAACTATTTGTTAAAATCCTATATTTTTTAAACAAATTGTTAAAGGACAATGTCCAGAATGGCCCTATGCAACAAAATGTATTGGAATACACGATAATTAACTGTCTATTTTATTATATTAGTTGCAAATACTTTTTCACTTCAGTAGCTCAAACATGTAGGTTTTGCTGCCTGAAATCAGTGAGCAAAATGCGATTTTGCTCACTAGTGAGACAAAGTAGCTTTTTAATTTTTGTTTTAAAAAAAGCCGCGAATATCATATTCAGCCTTGAGTTAATCATACAATTCGAAACATTAACACTCTATCTCTTTCCCGCCAATAGAAAGAGAGAGAGAGACAAACACCAGCCCTTTCGAAGTTCCGATTTTGAATTTGGTCTCAAAGACAAACACGTTCGGAAATTTGTAATAACCAAAGAAATGCAAAAAGATAATAATGTCTTCGAATGTATTTTATTGAATTTTTAACTTATTGCTGTATTTAAATGAAAATAAGCATTTACTGTAAATATTTATTTCTAGTTTCAATTTATGTTAATAAATATTTTGAATAATAAAATATTATGGATGCTATTTCCGAACACGCCTTAATTTAAAAATAAAAGAGCGGGAATAAAATTTCATGGCTGGCGTAAAGAGTTGAATAAGTTAAAAAAAAAAATGCGTAAAACTAGCGACGAAAACAGTACTTATTTTAACATAACCATTTAAAACAACAAATTATTAATGCAGAATTAAATTTCCTAACTCTAACTAAATATCTGAAACCATACCATGTCTTCAATGAATGGAGACTTAACAAAGGGCGCAAGCAGTTTTTCGGAGACGGTGTTGCTATCTTATTTTTTAGATTTATCACAGACGAGACGATTATCTACAGTGCGGAGTATTTACTTATTGTTGAAAGCTACTTTAAAAAAAAGTTATTTTAATCTATTCCTATTTATTATTTTATCTCCTAAAGTGTTCTCGCTGCTGAAGTGAAAAGTTATGTGTGTTACACGAGAGCAAAGTTTTTTGCATCTCGTGCCTTTGAATCTCTCGCTACACTCAGGATTCAACTTTAGAATCACTCGCTACGCTCGTGATTCAATCCTTGAATCCTTCGCTTGCTCAAGATTCAAAATCAGCACTCGCAGCAAAAAACGACTTTGCTCTCTTGTTGCACAAATAACTATTGTAACACGGACTAGCTGTAAGCCAAAATTAACAATAAAAAGTATTTTACGCGACTAATAACATTAGTGGCCGCCATCACCAAACGTCATGTCATGTCAATAAAGAATAGGGATTGATTGTAATCAATCGACTGTTTTTTTTATTTCCTTCATGTTTAATTTATATCGATTTTAAATCGATTCGAATCGTAAGCCAATGTATCGACTTACAAAAAATCGTGTTCTAAAAGATCGATTTCTAAAAAAAACGATTTAATTTTATAAGTTGACATTTATAATGTAAATAATATTATCCAATTTATGAAAAACAAGATTTTTTTCGATAAAAAAAATCGATCTATTGGACCTGAAAAATCGATTCTTCGATTAATCGATCTTAGATTGTCATCCGTAGTCACTTGTCACTGTCAGTCTAAAACGAATTCTAAGAATACAGGTACCTATGTTAATATAATTTAAACGTTGAACTTACTTAAAAACTTAGGCTTAAGAAAAAAACTGCATGGAAAACTGTACCCAATTATCTAGGGAGGTGCTTAAAATAGCTAAATATATTATGACATTGCTTTTCAGTTTCTTAAAAATCACTAAGTTATGAAAAACTATACCTAATAATCGTTGTTATGGTTCGATTATAACCTCAAAATCTGATTCTTTTTTTGGAATATATCTTTTCGGCAGCTAGTCCGCTATAAAAATAAGATCATATAGGAGTTTACTAATGATCGACAACACAAAATATAATTTTCCGATGCTCTTGGTTCCAGGGCGAACAATGTATGGGCGCAGAGCAATCTCCTTTTGATGAGTGATTAGATTAATATCAGGTTTAGTTAAATACACTTTATTGTTAGCCAGAATCTGGCTAACTACAATAGACTTAATGGACATAGGTAATGTCCAAACCTAGTTTAACGAAGATTAAAGCGAGTTTAAAGCTTTTACTGACGGTCAAGTTGGTAATTGTTTCCAACACTATTAGTGGACCCTTTCAAGTCATGAAACTGGCTTAACTTATGGTGGGATAATGTAGAAGTATGGTTATTTGAATGAACGACCTATCAGTAGTTTAAACATGGGAATTATTGGTCCGAAAGGAGAATGCTCAGGCTTCATAGAAAAAAAAAAAACCCAGGGTCCCGGAAGAAACGAGTTGTTTTTTTTTTATCTGAGGTGGGTTTACTCTTGACCTTAGTCTAGGTCAGGAATGAGTAAGACAAGGTTGACGGTGGAGCGAGCTTACCCAGAAGAAGCCTGTTCACTCTAACTTTGAAGAGATTAGGGTTGTATGCGTTCGGAAACACAGACGCAGGCAGAGAGTTCCACTCCTTCGCTGTCCGCATTATAAAAGACGTTTGGAAACTCTTACGTTGTATCTCAAAATAACAATAGTGTAGTGTAAATTAAATAATAACCGGGTTTGCTCGTGATCCTTACTGGCAAGCATATAAAAATTGTCAGTTTTGTTATTCAGTCCTCCATAGAAAAAGTACTTCGTAGTAGTAGTATGTTCCCCTATTTCGCAAACACGCCTTTACCGATTTTGAAAATTTTTTGTACTGAAAGTATCACCCTCCTTTGGATGTTTCTCCTGAAGCCTTACCACGAGCTCTGAACGCGATCCTGTTTAGGCTGTGGGAAAGAGATAGCACTAGACGACTTGTATAGCTCTGTCTCTTTCCCACAGCCTAAACTGGATCGCGTTAAGAGCTCGTGGTAAGGCCTCAGGACTTTGAAAAGCCCTTACACTCTTTTTTAGAGAGAGTATGATTATTGATGGATGGAGAGGAAGAAGAAGGCCAAAGAAACGATGGCTTGATTGTCTAAGGAATGATATGAAAGAAAAAGGAGGAAATGATACTGTGACGTCTGATAGGGGAGAATGGAAGAAGAAAACGTGTTGCGCCATAAGAGTTGTTGAGTTGGAGACATAATTATTGTTACTACTCAATTTATAGGCGGTACATTACTCAATAGGCGGTTTTTTAATTCTGCTCCGCATTAAGAATTTCTTCTGTCTCGTGAAGTGTGTTTACAAACATATTACCTAACTGATGTACACAAATTAGAGACAAAAGGGGAATTAATAATATTTTCGACTGAATCTATAGATGTAGCTTTATATATCAGCTCTATTTTTCGATTTACTTTTTATTTAAACTTACAATATTTTTGTTCAAGATGACCCTAGGATCAGGGTTGGCATGATTAAAACAAGTTGGTTTAAAACACATGTTTAAAACAGTGTTTTAAACAGTTTGAAATTAAACAGTGTTTTTTATTACATGTTTAAAAACAAAGATTAAAACAAGTTTAAAACATTGTATAAATAAATACGAAAAAAAACATGTTTAAAACAACTTTTCATGGCGCTTATTAACTGAATATAAAATGAAAATAATATCTGAGTCTGAATAGTTCAACATTAGACCAATCGAGTCTCTATTACTATTATATTTTTTAACTTTCATTGGCGTTGTAATTAACTTAATTTTTTTTTAAATAAAACGTTGCCACACACTAGGAATTTCTACCTACTGTGTCGTAGGTGCGATTACAAACGTAAACTCACACATAAAAAAGCCCAGCCCCGCCAGCATTTTATAATATGTAAATATTTCATTCAATATGCATTCAATCAAACAAATATCTAAGTACCAGGATTTAAAATGGTAACAATTTTAATTAATAAACAACATTGGTCATATAAAAAAGTTAAACGTAAACTTCGATATCTAATGTCAGCTGTCGAATGAAAGTAAAGGAATATTGGTTACTCCCCTATTTTTTAGACATCAAGTACCGCAAACGAAACACGGTCGGTGTTTCGTTTGCGGTAACTCCCCGCGGCGAGGGGATTTACCTTATGAACAATGAACAATTCTACGAATAAGAGGCGCGCCGCCTGTCCCGCTAGGAAAGTCCCTACGTCGCCCAATATAAAATCAACATTAGAAATTACCTACCAGGTGAATGTGAAGCGTTTGATTACGTAACATACAAATGAATGTTATCTATTGATCGTTTTTTGTAAATATTTAATTAAATATGGCGAGTTTATAAAGATTTAGTCTAGACAAGAAACATAGTCGATTTAATTTGAAATAATGTACTAAACTAAAAAAAAAAACAAAAAAAAACACTTGTTTAAAACATTTTGAACTGTTTGTTTTATATAATTTAAAAAAAACTGTTTTTTTTCCAACCCTGCCTAGGATTATGCATTTACGATATTACACTATTAAGTACTTAAAATACTATTTTTATTTTTTGCATGAAGAAAATTTATCTGTGACAAATGATAAATGATTTTTAATTGTGGTGTTTCGTGATTTTAATATTTTACGACTAAATCTGCATTTTATAATTGCTTGCAAGACTTTATTACTTTGATAGACCACTTACTACCGTATTTTATGGTTATCGGTACAATTTATGATGTCACTTCACTTTTATATTTTTTGCGCACACGCATAAATTTATACAGTTTTGACATTGATTTTAATTTTTGTATGAGTAAATAAAATATTATTCATAATAAAAAAATGCCATTGTTAAAACAATAGCCGTGCATAAAACCGCAACTAAAATAAAAAAACTCAACAGTTAGGTAAACCCAGTTTCCATTCACGTATTACCACAAAAAAATACTTGACTACTTAATCAATAAACTATAAAAAAAAAGAAAAAAAAAACACTACAACAAACAATCACTCAAAACAAAAACAACAACTGTCACTGTCAGAAAAAAACAAACAAGGTTACGTTCGGAAATAAAAAAAGAATAATTAAAAAAAAAAGTAATCGTACCGTGTCTATGCAGCTAGCGGCTATGGCCGTTGGCACTACACTGACTAAAGGCAAGGCAGACTTCCTTGCGATTGCCTTGACCCTAGCGTTCGAATGTTTATGTGTAGGCGCACCAAATATGACCAGTAGGCTCACTCCAAATATAATACACGACAATAAAAGACCAAAGACAATAAAATGGTTACGTCAAAATAATGAGTACTCCATTATAGGTTACGTCATTTTGTCTTTGATAATATTCAAAAAATGAATATAGCTTTGTTTGTGTCTACAACATTCATTAAACCGCACCCACAATTTCTGTTGCGATTTCCATTAAATACTTTTCAATTAATCAATAGTATAGTTATTTTACACTAATTTGTGTTTTTTCAGTAGTCAGGTTTTTTATTGTTTATCTTCTGGATGTACAATCGACCAAGTGGAATTATGACCCACCATAAGCTTATTTTCCCAGAGACATTCAAATACAATTAGGTTCACATTCGCGTAAATATACATAGCCATGGTAACGACTTTGATCTTTGTCAATTTGACAGATTCAAACGATTTGTTGTCAAAATGGGTCATGATTCCACTTTGTCGACTGTACAATCGAAAAAAAAAATAATGACTTGACTAAGCTTATTTTCTTACGGACATTCACATACAATTAGGTCTACAGTCTCGTATACATTATTATACATCCATGGTAACGACTTATATTTTTGTTGTTTTGGCCAATGTTTTGACGGATTCAAACGATTTATTGTCAAAAGGAACATGATTTAAAATCGATTGTACGTGACTTAAATATTCCTATTTTGTTTGAACTAAACCTTTTGATTTGTTTATTTGTATTGTTGTATCAACTCGTGTCATTGACGTGTCTTATTCTTGACAAAAAAGTTATTAACTACTTTAATTTTTTTGAGATATTTATGCGGATAGTAATAATACGGATATAAGATGGAACTGACCCACAACAATGTAAAGGCATTTGGAGAGGCATCATGCAACAAACATTGATCACCGTTTTTTTTTAAGCGTGGTAAAGTCATCAAATGAGTCCTTCCACCCCGGGCAGGAAGGGAGGGTTTGTCAGATTCGTACTTACTAAATTCCACGGTGTGCTTCAATAGCACTTTATGTTTCAAGGTCACGATGATGGAATAAGTCCCGCGACCCCGGCAGGCTTTGGCCCTCTGAGAGCTCCTGTCATTTTATCACCAAATTGCAGTAAATTGGGGATTTTAGCCGTGGTTTCACTGCCTTTGTTCGTCTCGTGTTGTTCGTAGCGTGATTTTTTATAGCCTATAACATTCCCTCACATTAGATACTTTTTCATTTCTCCTTTCGCGGGTCTGGTGTCAAAAATTTCAATAGAAATAAGCAGTACCCTTGTACTGAGTTCTATGTTTTAATTATCTTGAGTTGTATTCTGTGTGTACATAAATAGTAAAATAAATAAATTCCTCGATAAATTGACCATCCAACACAAAAATAGTTTTTCTATCCAAAACAGTTGCTGAGTCCTGAGATCAGCGCGTTCAACCGAACTTATGATAGCTGGACTCACCGATCCCACAGCTAAACCATATCTACGGTTCAACGACGATATAATACTAGACTCCTAATAACAGGCGACCGATGTCTGCCAACACATTAGGCAAAAAAGTCTTATATCCGTCTCATTTCGACCAATCGTGTGAGCCGTAAACATACGTTGAGACAGAACAGACCTTGAGTTAGCCAATCACAACGCATTACCCCGTCCCCCTCGCTTACGTAGTACCTCAGCGAGTTAGCAGAATAGTTTTGTTCGTTAGATCGTGCAATGCGTAGTCTAGTACTATATAGTCGTTGCTACGGTTAGAATGACTTAGTTATATTGGGTGTAAGGGACAGCTGCCCTCCGCAAACTTTTCGGGCTTTCTCAGTAGACGAAACTGAACAATCTTACTCAATCATTTTGGAACGAAGTTCCTTATCGCGCGTTGTGAAAGGGGGCTAGACGGAAAAAATTCTTACGAAAAGTTGGCACGACACTTTTTTGCCTCGCCCCGCACCTCGCGCCTGCACCCCGCGCCCCGTACCCCTCACTCAACCCCCGTTCCTCGTGACTCTTGTCGCATTGCGGCGTGCACATGTTTCTCTGTCTCTCTCTCTCTCTAATAGAAAGCAAGCCAGATATTTTCGTTTCGTCTTTCTATTTCGCATTGAACAGTGTGGTGTTGCGTCGATTATTTTTGTTATCTTCGTTTCATCCGGGTGTCCCTTGACACCTCTCAAGTTTTTTTTTCAGGTAGTGAAAAAAAAATCAGCCTCACCGTAGAAAATTACAAACTTGATTGAACAGTTGGTATGGAGAGGCTGATTTCTTTTCAAAAAAAAATTGTGGAAGATTGTTCAGTTTCGTCTACTGAGCCAGCCCTGAAAGTTTGCGTAGGGCTGTCTGTTACACCCAGTATTTAACAACTATGACATTAATTAAACATGGAATAAAATACTATTAATAATTTTAATCTGATTAAATTATAATATTGGACGAGGAAATTAACGAACAAATTATTCATTATTTCCTTCCTCCTGTTGCTGTTTTTATCTACATCATTTGGACTGATATGTATCAAAATAATATTATTATGTATCCTTGTTATGTATAGATAGAATGCGAATAAAATATGTCAAGAGGAAACATTTGAACACCCCTTTTTTACCTAAAGGATTGACCATGCATATACGCATGGGAATTTTTAGCTAGCTATTTTATTGTTTACTAGCTGTTCCTGCGACTTCGTTCGCGTGGATGTCGGAACTCAACAACGTATTTTTTTTAAACAAAGGTTTTTTTTTAAATAAAAGTAGCCTATGTTACTCCTTATTACATCAGCTACCTGCCAATTTAAGTACCCTCAAAATCGGCTCAGCCATTTTAGAGTCTAGCCACTACAAACAGAAAGACACAAATCGTAAAAATGTTATTTTGGTGTATTTTCCGATATTCGTATGCATGTAGTAAAAAACGGTTATTTCAATATTACAAACAGATGCTCCAATTTTATTTATACGTATGTATAGATGTATAGCAAATAAAGACATAATTCTATTCTATTCTATTCTATTCTATTCTATTCTATTCTATTCTATTCTATTCTATTCTATTCTATTCTATTCTATTCTATTCTATAGATTTGGACAAAACTACCTCCGTTCGTCTCGGGAGCGCAAGCGAGACTGCTGAGGTGAGAGAGATCTACAACTACATACTTGTAGATCATACAAATATCAGCTCCGTGCGGGAATCAAACCCGCAACATGCATCGCAGCAGTACAATCACTCAGCCAATGGACTAACCGTGCCAATTGTTTGCTACAAGTCAACAAATCAATCAAAGACAAGCACTTCCTCATATTTTTTAATCCAATTAATAAACTTCAAAGTAATTATAATTACAGTCTTGAGATCTTATTTAATTAAAACAATAGCCTCTAGCTAGGTGTAATTAGTACCTATTCTATTATTAACAAGGAAAAGTCCCTAGATGTGATTGCTGTGACAAATCTTTGATTGCTTCATTAATTGATGCGTTGTTTTTTTTTTTGATACTGGCATCTTGCAGGTTACTAGAGTGGAGACCACGGACTAGCAAGCGCAGCGTAGTACGTCCACCAGCAAGGTGGACAGACGACCTTATAAAGGTCGCCGGAAGACGCTGGATGCAGGTCGCATTCAACAGGTGTATGTGGAGATCGAAAGGGGAGTCCAATGTTCAGCAGTGGACGTCCTACGGCTGAGATGATGATGATGATGATCTTGCAGGTCAACCTATAGGAGGTTGTGAGCTGCTTAACCGGACTTTCCTGTGGTTGCCATAAATGACTCTAAGGCGATAGTAAGATGCCTCGAGGGACCGTCAGACTTGTACTGATTAAAAATCCACGGTGATCCTTCAGTAGTTTCTTTTAGTCAGTAAAAGTCTGACAGTCCTTCCCGCCCGGGGTGGGAGGACTCATTTGATGATTTCACCACGTTAAAAAAAAAAGGGTCAGGGTTGCCTGATGAGACAGACCCACGACTCCGGCAGGTTTTGGCCAGAAATTGTCCGATGCCCGGGCGTCTACCGCGACAGCTGGATTATGAGGTAAACGTTGTTCTCTCCTTCATGCGTCCCGCCTCCTCTTTCACTAAAATGACTGCTTCACAGAAGAAGGCAACCGCATCCCATTCCGTTTCAACTCGCAGCAAGGCCTCGACAAATGCCAGGCGCGAGAGGTCGCTGCCTATCGCGTCTATAGATGAGGACGTGGCGGTGCTCTTCCCAAGCGGGACAGCCCTGCACCGTAAGCTCCACCGTGTCCTCCGGGTGATACTCGCAGTGGTGACACCCAGGCGTTTCTTCTGAATCTCCCGAAACATCTGTGTCCGGTGAGAAAGTGTCAGCCGGAAGATGAAGACGCCGTGAAGCCTCTCCAACCACTCCTCAAAGAGGGTCTTACCGCCGTATTTGCGGGGTGCCCGACCTTCAAGTAACTGTTTATAGGTTCGGTGCCCGCACGCCTAATACATTGTAAGTCGTGTGACTTTTTTACAATGTAATTGCGTGATGAGCACAACAATGACATCTCATGTCATCATAGGGCACGACCTATGATGTACCTGATGCAACATTGTTTTAAACTGATGATGACATTCAATAAACAAAGTAGGGGGTTTTTTCTCTGTGCTTAACGTCTACATTGATACGGTTTTATTACAAACTGGTATAATATTATTAAATTTCCTGTTTCCACCTCTTTTAGGGCTGATTTTTCAATAGCCAGATAACCTCTAACTGAGGAATAAAAATGGCGGTTTGACAGCTTATCTATAGAAAATTATGTCAAAACGTTATTTTAATTCCTCAGATAAAGGTTATCTGGCTATTGAAAAATTATTCCATAACCGACTATTTTATTGTCTAGCTGCTCGGCAACAAAATGATGGGGCGGGCTTAGAAGTTCAAAGCCTGCCGGGGCCACGGGACTATTGGTTATTCATGGCCCCGTAACGTAAAGGACTATTGAAGGACACCGTGGACACGATGAAAACAAAATCTGCAATGAGTTATTATTCTTTTATAAAAACACTAACCCCCGTATTTATAAACAAGTAAAAGGTTTTACTTGAGTAAATGTCATTTAATTATGAGACGATTTTTAATAAGTACTTTAATAATTGCTTGAAGTTTGAACTGTATTAATATAGAATATGCCTTTGCTTTCTTTTACAATACCCACTTTGTTAAAATTTAGGTCTATTGCTTAAAAAAAATTGCACAAGTAATTGCATAAGCTAAAGAAATAGACCGTGGAAGTGTGACGTAAAAAGATGACATTTGGGTAAAAACAAACAGGTTTCGACGTGGGATTTTTGTTATTTTATCTTTTTTGTAATTAATAATAATGTCTGCGTCGAACTTCTTGTTAATATTGGGCTCTTTTCTGTGCAAAAATTGATGGAACAACATCCTTTTCATCAGCAAAATTACAATTACAAAGACGGTCTTCACGAGTAGGGTCTCTATCCTTACAACTGAAATTGAAAATAATGAGTAAGTCAGCAATACAAGTCAATACAACGAGTCCTCAGACTAGAATAATAATTAATCAGCAGTAACGTACCGGCAGAGAGTTTTCCATTTTTTAAAGATTTTTTCACTAGCAGGAAATCTAAAAAACCTGCAGGTTTCTCTTCTAGAGACATGGTTGCAACCGGGAGCAAAACAATAAGGTATTTTATACCTTGTAAACACTAGATAATGTATTCAAAATGTAAATTATCTCAAAATGCAATACGTTCCTATGTTTGTTTTTACCCAAATGTCAAATTTGTGACGTCATAGCTTCCGCAGTCTATTACTTTGACTTGACTATAAATACGGCTGTAAGTATTTCTCCTGTAGTCCTGTATCCTCTACGCAGAAACAACTATCTTTAGGTCATAATAAATATTTGTTCCATATTAATGATATTATGTTTTCAACCCTAAAACCCACGGTCATGCTATAAATTTTAATGCTTACAGCCCGAACTCCTAACAAAAATGTTTTCCTAGTACTTCGCATCCCTTGAGGAAAAAACAGGCTATTTTAATCTAGACCGTAATCACACTAAATGGATCCAGCTATAAATATTCACTTTGCTCCAACAAACTTCTAATGTCCGAAATAGTTCCAAAGGGTCAGTTCTTTACTATTTTAAGACCCAGTAGTTCTGGACTGTCATTTATCTTCAAAGGGTTCAATGTTAGTAAAAGGGATGAAAGTTGAAAGAATCTTTCTATGATTTCTTGAATTATGGTCACAATTATTGCATGCAAGATGAACTGTGGGCCAAAAAAACACAGTAGTGCAGTGAGGCGAGGTCGGGGTAGACCACGTAGGAGATGACGGGACGAACTGCACAGGTTCCGTCCGAACTGGAAAGAGGACAAACAGCCTCGTTTAAGGTGGAAAGAGTGGAGGAAGCCCTTTGCCCTGGTGTGGGACAGAGCAGGCTTGAAAAAGATGGTAAAGGCTTTCTAACCTTTTTTCAAAATTCTTTTTTGATAAGGAGTTCCGAACTTCAAACTACTATTCGAACCATCTGTCTAGATTCGATTTGAAAGATTGGAAAAGTATCCTCGTGATGGGTGCCTGGTAATGGACCACACAGCCGAGACAAGCACCTAAAAGGTGTACTAGATGACCTACCTAGACAATAATTTATTAGTGTAAGAAGTATAAGGTTTAACATGGTTGAAACATTTTCTTATTACAGAAATCAATTCAGGAAAAAATACAAACTAAATGTGTACCTTCTATAAAAAATTAGAAAAGTATTTTCGGTCAGCAACCAACTCAAGCATTCACAATTAATATTATTATCGATGTCCAATAAAACAGGCCACCAAAAAAAAAAACAATAATAAACGAACGCCCTAGTTCCAAATTTAAATTCTGCCGCCAACACTTCTAGACATAGACTATCCAGCCAGTCTGATCTAAACGAGGTCAAAGGTCCGGGCTTGGATAGCGAGAGATCTGTTGCGATACTAGGGTCAATCTATCATAGGTAATGATGCTCACATTACGGAGCCACGCAGATCAATAAAACTACCAAAACTCTGAGAACATCTGGCGCGAACCCGGGGAAATGGCGCGCATGCGTGAGTTTGTGTTGCCAGGTTTGGGGTGAGGCTTTTCCGGGGAATTGGGGGAAATTAATGAAGTTTAAAGTTATGATGTCCTGCTGTTTGTATATTTTGGGTATGTTAACTTAATTTTGAAATTAGATAAAATGTCACAGGTTGGTTACGATCACTGGAGGAGCAGATACTTTTGAGGAAACATATCGAGGTAGTGGTAGAAAAATATAAATGAGGGATATTAACATTCTAATACCGTGTCATTTAATCATCAACCCATACTGTATTCTCAAATTCTATTTTCTTTTAAAATTCATGACAGATCTTATTGACAGTTTAAGCAGATTTAAATTCAATTGGTGGCAACCCCACCAAAAACGTCAAATCAAAAAATCTGGAGCGAAACTATAGTCAAATTAACGTTTTTACCAATAATAATGAATGAAAATGTGAAAATTATAAATTAAAAACGATTTTTAAAGACATATTGAATGTTTTTACTACATTTTTGGGGTTGAAAACCCAGTTTTTTAGTGAAACAATAATGCGTGTAGAATCGTGAATGTGTTCAGATAATAAATTAATGTTAAAATGTTGTTGATGTTTTAGATTTGTTATTGAAATAGTCTTCCTTATAGTTATAACTGTACATATCGTTATTTTGTTAGCAAATAGTTGTGGACCCGGTTGTGTTAAATAAAATTGAAGATATCACTGATACTGTGAAAGGTAAGATTGAGAAATGATTCTCTTCTCTACTTTTTTGCTACAAATCATACGAATGAAAATATTTCATTTTGCATAGGATAGGCCCATGAGAACACTTATAAAACGTCAAAGAAAACACGTGATCAAAAGAGTCCTCCCTCCCTGGACAGATTGGCAGGTACAGATAGACCCTTAGTGACTAAAAGTCCACCCTGCTCTTTCATGTTCGATCTTACTTAGACAGACTCTCGAAAGGAATG
Source organism: Agrotis segetum (assembly GCA_036375495.1). Taxonomy (NCBI): domain Eukaryota; kingdom Metazoa; phylum Arthropoda; class Insecta; order Lepidoptera; family Noctuidae; genus Agrotis; species Agrotis segetum. Next base: position 6,090,691 of record JAQSVV010000039.1, read on the forward strand.
ATTACCAAGTTTGACCTTCTATTTTTTTAATAAAATTGGAGACCCACCCCGGCAACCCACGTGTCCAATTACCGATCATACCGGAGGATTTTCAAAAATATTATTTTATCAAGCCTTGTTCTGAATAATTAGGAACACAAAATCAAATTCGGTTTATGGTGTGACCATACCCCCATATTAATAACGTGGACTAAAGTTACAACCAGGATAATCTTCGGACTAACCATACATTTTTAAGGATTAACCTTGGCGTAACTTTACTTCTCGTTTTATTAATAAGGGGGTTGGAGATAAAATAAATGAGTAAAATCGTGTTTCCAAAGAATTATATCAATATTTCTAGCACAATAATTTCCGAAAAAACATACCAAACAAACATTACAACACAGTAACATATCATTACAACACAGTAACTTAAGTATCTTCGAACTTCGAAATAATTTATAATCTGACATAATATTTCCTGAGACTCAGCACGTGTTTTCACGTTTTTTTTTTGTGAGGTATAGTAAACGAGAACTTCGACATTGATTTGAGGGATAAAATTAGTACCTTGCTCGTACACTAAAGACCCTTTTTAATTCTTTCATACAATTTATGTCGAATTATTCAAAAAATCTCCACTGACTAATCCCCACGAAGAGGTTTGATACCTACTTATTTTTCTATATCGAAGAGGTTTGATACTTATTTTTCTATACTGTAACGACATACATACTTCAAGTACGAAGTACGGTTAAATAAATAGAAATACTGCTAGAGGCCTTAGCAGTACCTAATGGCCTGTTGCCATGGTAACGTCTAGTTAGTATATCTTTTGAGAACACGACGCTGTCTTTGATACTGTTTTACTTTGTGCATCTGATATTGTTTTGAGAAAATAATGCTGGAATTTATCTGTAGGTACGGTCATTAAAATAAAATAAATGTTTGAAACGCTGGTATCTAATTTTTAAAACATCCATACAGTTGAGAATTCCGTGGTCGAGCTTAATAATTTACCCGCACTTGGTGGACAGGAAGGGACTGTCAGACTCTTGCTGACGAAATCCACTGCTTCCTAGATAGTTCCTTGCTTTCAAGGGCCTTGGTACCCTGTTTAGACAGTCTCATGACTCCGACAAGCGTGGAGTACTCTAAAGGCCCCGTTAGTTTTTGCTGAGTGAGATGTGCGCTTCTCAAAGAGCTGCCTTGAGAAACGCACACGCTTTTCGCATGGTGCGAGGGCGCACCCTGCGAAGAGCTATAAGAGACTTTGACGAGGTCCTTGATCAGATGGCAAGCTATTTATTACTCGCCGTCTGCAAGCCCACGTCTTCCACCAACACTAACCTAATGTGGTGCTTTGCTGGTGGTGGTCACAATTGATTCTAGCTTTTAATAGTTGCATGGTTTGGAAGTAATGAGGAGCTCGTGGCTAAATAATTACGGCCTCACAGACGAATCTTCCGGTTTGAGCCGCGCTTACCGAAGTTCGTCTGTGGATGGGTGACCATCTGTCATAGCGCGTTTCCTCCGCGCCTCAGAAAGCACGTTGAGCTGTTGGTTCCGTCATTTGTAGATCTTTGTCAGTCGTTACTGTTAGTCAGAAGCTCTAAAGTCTGACAGACTTACCATGGAATATCGTATTACCCAGTTACTGGGTTGTGAAGGTCTGATATAGGCAGTCGCTCCATGTAAAATACTGATATTCAGCTGCATCTGGTTCGACTGCCAGCCGACCCGAATATTGTTGGGAAAAGGCTAGGCAGATGAGATGGTTTGGAAATAATATGGTGCCCATAAAATCCAAAGAGGTAGTAACTTATTGTCCTATTGCAAAAGGCCTCTTCTCATGCTGAAAAGGATCGGACATTGATTACTTTGCTCGCTCGCTAGGTAATTGTTTGCCTTTATCAAACCTTTGTTTGGTAACCCATACGGCCACTTAGCCACACCTTTTGGTTTGGGTAGCCACGCGAATAAAAGGGGTAATTTCATTGTCAGTAAAAATCCACAAAATGTGATGAATGTTATCTGTTCATGAAACTTAGTATTATGACTGTCTTCTGTCTAGACTTTAGACTTTAGCCATTCCTTAACTTTAGTGGAACGGAATTTAAACTTTTTTTATTAGTTCGCTTTGTCCCACTCCTGGGCAAAGGCCTCCCTCCACCCTTCCAGTTCTCGCAAGCCCATGCGTTCTCCTTCCAATTCGGACAGTCCTATCCAGTTCGTCCTGCCATCTCCTTCGCGGCCTGCCGCGACCTCGTTTCACTCTCTCAGGGCTCTAGTTTTGAGCTGCCGGGCCCACAGTTTGTCCGGCATGCGACAGAAACGTCCTACCCAGTCCTATTTGAATTGAGCAGTCTTCTAAGACACTTAACTAGTATTAGAAAAATTAACGGTGCCTGACAATAGAAACATTGCTTCAGTGGTTTTAACAAAACTCACTTTAGCATTTTTATAACATTAGTTGGGAAGCGAGTCGTCTATCCAAAATTGACTACTAGACTTTGAAATCATAATCATCAATCATTTGGACTGATACCTTTAATCATCTAAACTAGGAACAATCACTCCGTAATGATTATTTATTGGTTTAACCCAATGCAACACTGTCGTATTCAGTCGTATTCAAGAGTGCACAAACTCACAAAATTTTATTGACTATCGTTTGAACGGTGCACAAAACTTTACTGTTATTCTACATGACGTCTTGCCAGAGGTCGAATTTGTGTCTCAATAGAAATTTTATTTGAAAGAGTTTGAAATCAAAGTATGTAGAATTTCGGAACTTCTAGAGCAAAATAAAGTTTTATGAAAATGCGTTTCGTTTTGGTATCTACACAATCATAGTCTCTAGTCTACGAATTCGGTTTACAGAAAATGTTTGTTTTTTTTTAATTCCAAACTGATTTTGAAGTTACATTTCGTCCGTGGTCGCGATCCTGTCTTCGGGGTCGCAGGAACTGCCTTATCAGGTAACAATACACCTGAAATTGAAAGGGCTATTGAAAAATTACCGTGGATTTTAGTCAGTACAAGTCTGACAGTCCCTCTCGTCACGCCCTGGTAGTGAAGAATCATTTGAAGATTTTACCATGATGCAAAAATTTGTTAGATTTCATAACAGAAGCATTTTGCTAGTTCTACATCTCCGGTTTAGCCGCACTTACCTAGATTGGTCTGTGGATGAGCGACCATCTATCATTGCATGATTCCTTCATGCTTAGGAAGGCAGCTAAAGATATTGGTCCCGACTGTCATTTTTAGATCTGGCTATTATTCGGTGACGATAGCTACAATTTTATAAAATTTGTGGCCAAACTTTTTAGCTACTTTCTAGCACCTTTTCAGTAGATTGACCAGTTACTGGGTTGTAGAGGTCTGATAGGCAGTCGTTTTAGTGAAGTCGCAAAGTTGCCTTCGCTGTCAAAGTTATGAATGCATTTTTAATTTAACTTTTTTCTTCAACAGACTACATAATGCGCTACAAGAGGCGTACGTCACAAACCACGAGAACTTCGCGCCATTCTGACAAGAAATATACCATACGTAAGTGCTTAGTATTTAAGTCTGTTTTCACGTCAAGCGTACGAGGTACTTTATTTTAGTAGGGGCGGCGAGGAAGGGATTTGTGTTGTGACTCGAGCGCGTCAGATTATTATAGGGGAGAATCCTTGCACCCTTTAATGTACCTGTACCAAATATCAACCCTTAATATTGTGGGGTTTGTTTGGGAGAACCCGTCAGATTAGTAAAAAAAAATCGATCCGCAAAAATACTCGAGCGCGTCAGATTAAGAAAAGGTAGATTAATTACGTTCAGAAGAGTGTATATCTCAATAATCTGACAATTTGAGCATGGCATTTGGAAATGAGCGAGTTCTGAAGTTGTAAAACAAAAACGTAACGCCTGCTCGTTTTTTATAGCAATCAACGTTCCGTCTAATTAATTTTTATTATTTGTAAGGCGTTTTCGTTTTTGGGTCTTCAACCGCTTGTTACGGACAGCCCCCTCGAATTAATCGTCAGATTAATATGTAATGGTAATCAGAAATATAAAGCGCGTTTACACTGTAAATGGCTGACGCGCTCGAGTACTTCTTTACAACTGTTTTTTTTTACAGTTTTAAAAATGTTTACTCGCTCTCCCCCCCACTAAAATAGAAAACTTGTCAGAAACTTTTTTCTTTTTAAAACATAATCTTTCAAATCCAATAGATTGCCATGGCGCTCGAGGAACTGCAGATTTAGCATCCTCGGCTCCCCTACCATTTTACATTTGGCAATTTTATTTCAAAATTCGAAACGATTTAAAATTTCGAAGTTGTCAGGTTCTAATTGATCGTGTTTTGTTTTCATTCATAATCGAGCAAGGTTGTAAGAATATAAAATTCTTATAAGAACGCTGAACTTTAAGCCTCTGTTCAGACACGGCGGGAACCGCGCGATTTCAGGATCGCATGGAAATCGCGTGAGTCTTATTTGTATGAGTTATTAAGCAATCTTTCAGACATAACCGCGCGATTCCCGCGCGGGAATCGCGCGGATCCCGCCGTGTCTGAACAGAGGCTAAAACATTATTTATTTTTGCTTGATAAAGCAAGTCTAGTAGTACATACTCTCGAATCTGCAATTGGAATTGGAGAAGAAAGCTTTGAATAAAGATGTTTTAAAGTGTAATTATATCATGTCCGTGTGTGAGGTTTCCTTTTTTTAAATTTATTTAAAGGATTTTGTCTCTTAGAGACCACATCGCCCCGGTAAAAACAAAATTCAATGAATTACAAACACGTTACTTATGACTAGCTTATGACCTATTTAACACAAGTTATTTATAGTTTTAAAAAATGATTTAAAGAAGTTAATAAAATTACACAAGTTTGTACAAAAGTTTTGCTTTATCAGAACATGGAAAAGCAAGAATGGTGTTACAAATGCCAATATCATTAATTTTTAACGGTACGAAAGTGTTTATTTACCCTATCATTTTCATTTCGGACACACAGCTAGGTTTCCTAAATGGAAGGAGTTGTAGTTGATCTCCCTCCGCCCGAGACGCAGTGGTAGACGCCCACGGCGACGGATGTCGCGGGACGATCTCCGGCCACCGTAGGCGCGGGCATGCGGGCGGCGAGTAAAGGGCAACTCGCTGCCCGACCATGAACTATGCCCGGGTCGACGGCGCGTTGTGTCCCACGCGCGCCTCAAGGAGCATCAGCATAGTGACGGGGCCCCCATATAGAGGGCCACAGTCCTGCCGGGGTTGCGGGACATACGTATACCGCGACCCCGGCACACAAAGGGCTACCGAAGGACCCCGTGGATTTTAGTCAGTACAAGTCTGACAGTCCCTCCCGCCCTGCCCGGGGTTGGCGGACTCATTTGACGATTTTGCCACGTAAAAAAAAAAAAGACGTAACGTTTAAATAGATACAGTAATAGCGCCTCCATTGCAGAAACAGCTTAATGTGTGCTATTGATTTTAATGCTTCTCATTTTATGTGAATGTTCAAGTTTATATCAGCACCTAAGCATTGCGTCCAACAGTAGCACATCTATCAAGATAATACTACGACCATAACTAAAAATAGCCTAACGTTTCCACAATCTTTCCTAGATTTGAAAAGAAAAAGGAAGACGGTTTTCATTGTGAGCATCGAATTGAATTCAACGAACAAATCCCTGGATATTTCTTAGTATCGTACTTACTTATGATAAAGTGAGTGCCTGTACGGTTTCTAGGAACACAATACGATGCGTCTTAAAAGCTTTTTGAAAATAATCTTTTAAACATTACCTTTGTGTCGTTATCGGCACTAGCTAGCAAAATGCGCAATTTCACTATCGGCCTCATTTCAAAGCTCAAAATCGCTCAACGAGCTATGGAGAGGGCTATGCTTAGTGTTTCTCTACGTGATCGAATCGCAAATGAGGAGATCCGTAGACGAACTAAAGTCACCGATAGGGCTATATCGGTGACTTTAGTTCGTCTATTCTATTTCGGCCGGAATAGCAAGCTGAAGTGGCAATGGTCAGGCCAAATTGCTCGCAGAGCAGATGGCCGATGGGGTCGAAAAGTACTAGAGTGGAGACTACGGACTAGCAAGCGCAGCGTAGGACGTCCACCAGCAAGGTGGACAGACGACCTTATAAAGGTCGCCGGAAGACGCTGGATGCAGGTCGCTTCCAACCGGTATACATATGTAGAGATCGAAAGTGTGTGGACGTCTTACGGCTGAAATGATGTTGATGATGAATCGCGGCGGTAAGACCCTCTTTGAGTGGCTGGATAGGCGCCACGGTGTCCTGACCTACCGCATGACGCAGGTCCTCATCGGACACGGAAGTTTCGGGAGGTACCTGCGTCTAAAAAAGTGAGCGAGTGTGTGATTGTGAGTGCAAAAGTAAGTGTGTGTGTGTGAACGTGAGTGCGTTTTTAAACTTACATACATAATCAGCCAGAAACGAAACAAAAACCTTTAATGCCATATTTGCAACCTGACGACATTCTATGTTTGTAAATGGACCCACGATACGGAAGAAATTACTAGAGTGGGGCAATGTTTCAAAAAAGATAAAGATAAAAATATTTGTTCCGTGCAAGAAGCCTATCGTGGCTCCTGGTTTCCAATTTTTGAGGGTTCTGACGATTGCCACTAAGCTAAGAATTTTCTCAAGACAATTGGAGATCCGTAAGTGACTTGAAGCTTTAAAGACTGGAACTTTGACAAAGTTCTGCAGAACGATGCAAACTCGAGTCAAACTATGGCATTGAGAATTCAAAGAAAGTTTGTTCCGATCGGTAAAGCTTCGCGCAATGTTCTCTCCTTTACTGAAAACTTTTGTATTTCCTTGGAATTTTGCGTGAAAATGTTCTTGGAGAGATGAAAAGAGAAATAAGATTGTTGGGTGTATTTTTATCCGGTATTTACCCCCTAGGCCAGAAGCTGGGTACGCCCATGGATAGAACATAATTCAACTACCTATGTCAAAATTGTACATAAAACCTTTATTTATTTTCATGTCAAGTGAAAGAGTTGCTGAACAAATTAATGTCCTAGTGCAAAATCGACTGGCCTGTTGGTCTAGTGGTTAGTGACCCTGACTGCTATGCCGTGTCGTGGGTTCGATTTCCACCCAGCAGGACAAATGTTTGTGTGGTGAGCACGATCATTTGTTGTGTGTCTGGGTGTAATTTATCTTTATTATGTATATCTTCTATATAAATAAAAATGAATTGTTGTTCGTTAGTCTGATTAAAACTCGAGAACGGCTGGGCCGATTTGGCTGATTTTGGTTTTAAAATGTTTGTCGTAGTCCAGGGTAGGTCTAAACGGTGAGAAAATAAGGAAAACTAGAAATAATTTATATGGCAAAACAACGTTTGCCGGGTCAGCTAGTTTAGAAATATATGAGTATGTTTATCAGTTGTGTAGTACCCATAACATAAGCTCTGCTTAGCTTGGGACTAGATGGCATTGTGTGATAGTTGTGGAATATTATAAATGCAGTTTGAGGTTGGAACACATCAGCACAGTAGCAAAAACGGAACGCGTACGGCGTGTGCTTGGTGGCTTACCATGAGTTCCACTGTGGGAACGAGATGGCGTCTTGTGTAGCGCTGTCTCTTTTACACAGTCGTCACAAAACGTCATGGCAGGCCCCGTGTGCTGAAACGTGCGATCAGCTTTAACGTATTTACCATCAATTTCACTGCAACACTGTTGATTAGAACAATGTTGGTCAAACCATTGTAACTGTTTGTACAGCTTGTTAAACTGACGTGGGGCTCACAAACATTGAATAGGACGTGTGTTTGATTGTTAATTTGTGTGTGTTTAAGGGTCAGTCAACAACTTCCACTGACTGGACAGGCCTACTCAAATCTGTGTAGTTCTTTCTTCAAAAGACCACCTCAGACACCTGCTTGGTTCTCATATATCTGATTCAATACAAAATTGTCTGGACTTTGAAAGAGACTGTGACCTCTGAGTTTGTTTCGGATGTTACTTCTCAGGTACGAAACACCGGCCTCATCTAGTGTAAAAATTGTGTCTTTGACGTGTAAAAGAGTTTGAGAAAACCAATTTGCTGAATAAATATAATTTATCATTTATATAATTATCATTTAACTAGACAAGACGCAACGCGACGTGGTGCGACAATACTGGAAATTTGTATATTTTTGTGTAGTAAAATTTATACCTGTTTGGCTGGCCACGCTCTCGTGTGTCTAGAATTTGAGTGGCTCTATTGTCAGTGTGAATTGATCGTAAGCACACCACTATTGTGTTCGTGTTTTAAATTTGATTGTACGTGGTCTTTGATTTAAATGTTTATTTCCCTGAATAGTACTTCTGATTAAGAGGTACTATTATTATTATCTACAACAACCAGATTTTAAATAGTGTTACCCTACTGCTACGAAGGGGGCACAAGTAAATCTATATAAATAAAAATGAATTGTTGTTCGTTAGTCTGATTAAAACTCGAGAACGGCTGGCTGATTTGGCTGATTTTGGTTTTGAATTATTTTGGAAAGTCCAGGGAAGGTTTGAAAGGTTTTTTGAAGTGAAAACTTCTTTAGCGGCGTTGTACACTTTTTCTGTAATGGGTAAAAAATTTAAAACTCGCGTCAGGGTCACGTGACCAAAACTCGCGTCAGGGTCACGTGACCCTGATCGAAAATGAGTAAGACGTCATTCAAATTAAAAATAAAACATAGTAACAAAAAAGTTTTCACTTCTACCGGCACTCCTGGAGTGCAACCTTTTTTTTTTTAATCGTTCTCAGGCGGTACGGAGTTCGGCGGGTCAGCTAGTATTAATTAAGAGTCACATTTATTTCTGTAGGAACTTTTCACCCTATTTCTCAAATTACTTAAAACTGAATTAATAAGAGCAAAATCCATCCCTATAGTAAGTTGTATGGTGTGCATAATAAAGAGTTAACCTATCTATCTAATTTCATTGGCCATTTCATAAGAAAACAGAAATTGAGAATTTCAAACTTTGTAGAATATAAACCTGTATTCTAGAAAATGTGAAAAAAGCTATGGATTTGACGGAAAAATCTCTCTTGGGAAATCAGGGAAACTTTCACCATGATTTCCCTTTGGTAACTTTCATGAATTATTACAGGAGCCAATAAATCTATCGGAGACTGGTCGAAAACATTTTTTTGAAGAGTGATATGAAATTAATTCATGAAAAGTTTATGAAGGAATATAAACTTTAGTGAAAGAATGACTTTTTATATAATTATGTTCATACTAGCTGTTGCTTGGTCACTCTCTACAATTCGAAAATTATCCCATGGAAACATAAAATAGGTAAACTTTCATCCGTATCCATTCAGTGGTTTTTGTGGGAAAGAGTAACAAAAATCTATCCATCCATCTACACAAACTAATAATGGCGTCAATTTTGTCCAAAAATGATTACTAATATCAGAAATTAGTAACCATATTTTGTCCGATAGGCACCCGGTCCACGTAAAATACTGATATTCAGCTGCATCTGGTTCCACTGGAAGCCGATCCCAATATAGTTGGGAAAAGGCTAGGTAGATGATGATGATTTTGGACAAAATTTACCCCATTATAGAAAACACTATCATCCATATTAAATGTGGCTTTGGACGACCGAGCTTGGATACAAGCTACTCTTCCCATTCGCATGGGTGGTCTCGGCGATCGCAAAATTTCCAGTATCAGCTAACCGGCGTTCATTTCTTCGGTCCACGGCACTGAAAAATTAGTCAGGAATATACTGGCTTTCACACTGACCGATTTTTGACTGACTGATTTCACATAAGGCGCACATTTTAGTCGTATTCGTATTCCGGTCCGTGGTCGCCACTCGAGAACTTTTCTTCCCCATCGGTTGTCAGCTCTACGAGCGATGTGGCCTGCCCATTACCACTTCAACTTGCAAATTTTATGAGCTATGTCGGTGACTCTGGTTCTTCGCCGAATATCCATGTTCCGGATTTTATCCCGCAAAGAAACTCCAAGCATTAGCTCTTTCTATTGCTCGTTGAGTGACTCTAAGTCTCTCTAAAAGGCCAGCAGTCAAAGACTAGTTATTTGCCATAACCTACCTTAAATGTGCTGAGCTTCTTCATAAACAGCTCTCATTAAATGCTTTTACCGTATAAATATGTAACCAATATTTAATGCAAAGATGTTAATTAAGAATTACACTGTTTATTATACGTGCTTCCCGTCGGAGATTCATTATTAACACCGTTATTAGATTGGAAATTTTGCGCAAGGCAACCTTGATTTTCACTAATAAACGTAAGGTTTAATGATTTCCTAATATTTATGATTTTCTACAAGGCTAGAAGAGAAAATAGTTGAACTATCTTATGGTGAACTACGTTTACGAAAATCAACATCTGCCTAGCCTTTTCGTAACTATATTGGGATCGGCTTCCAGTCGAACCAGATGTAGCTGAATATCAGTATTTTATAGGAGCGACTGCTTATCAGACCTCCACAACCCAGTAATTATTGAGTAATATGATACCTCATGGTTAGACTGGTTGTAAGAATAATTTTAGATCTACAAATGTCACATGAGACCAACGGCTTTACGCTTTCCGACGCACGGACAAAACTCGCTATGACAGTAATTGGTCACCTATCTACAGACCAACCTCGGCAAGCGCAGCTTAATTATTTAGCCACGAGCTCCTCACAACGTATCTCTTCATTGCGTTTAAAAACATTTTTTACCAAAATATTAACTTATTCATTCATTTCCTTATTTTGTTTTATCAAACACACCTACAAATAGGAGAATTTAGCTCTTCAAATAAAACAACCTTTGGTCAAGCCAAAATTATGCGAAATAAATAACGATGCAGACTTCTCATAATTCATGAGACCCCCATGAAAAATTATGTAAAGCAGGCAAGGTATTCAACATTAAGGAATATTTTGGGGAAACCCTCCTTATCTTGTGCTGTATTATTCATTATATTATTATCTGTTAAAGGCTCGTGCCGTATCATTAGGGGCTTTTAAACATTACTGGTGGAATACGGGTGTTCTAGTTATATAACCTCTGTAAGGTAAAAGGAGATTATTTGGTGAGACAGAAAACTCGGTGATAGAGTCTTAAAAGTCTCTCTATGCGTGCAGTAATGCGAAATGATGTAACTTGTGACGTAGTGACACATCATTTCGCATTACACACGTTTGTTTCCACTACACATATTATATAATTATATACTTAGTATTAGTACATCTTGATTACAAACTGACTCTGTATTATTCGTTTTCGAGCGTATGGCACTCGTGTGTTGCAGCTGAAAATCAGCGTCGGCATGGCAAACTTTGTGTTGCCATCTGGCATATGCTGAGCTGAGACCCTTTGGCATTAAATTGTCAAGTTTTTTTATTTCCTCTATTTTTACTATCTAATTTGTCTTTATAACTTTGTTTGTATTGTTTAGTTTTAAGTTTGTGCCAATAAATACAATTTTCTTTCATTAAAGCATGCAAAGGTGAGGGTGGAAGAACTCATTTAAGGATTTGACCAGTTAAAAAAAAGCTATCAACTTCATTTAAAGATAACACAAACATAGATGTTTACCACATACAATAAGAAAACACAGAGAAACCATGAAATAACATTACATACGAAACTATTACCAACACAATACTTAAACGGTTTTAACTGCAAGCTATAAAACAACTTGTATTCGGTAGCTTTTGATGCAACATGGCCATTACAAGCTTTTATTGCACTTTATGTACGATTTAATACTACATAACAGTTTCACGGAGAATTGTATCCATTACTCAACAAACTTGCTAAATGGACATTTTGTTTTTAGTAGAAATGGTAGCACGATTTTCTGTAAACAGGTACTTATCGGGAGGAGAGGTATCTCGGAACGTCCACTGATAAAAAAGACATGCGTTGACCTAACCTTTGTGAGAATCAGATAATTGTGAAGAAATACAACAATATTTTAAGGGTCCATAGTACTTCAATATAATCTTACTCGCACGTACTTGCACGTACCACGCACTATTGCTTGCTATTCCTAGTTCCTTTTAGCTGTCTACACGCAAATCTATTTATTATACGGCGAAAAAAAGAAAAAAAAAATTACATAAGACCTGCTTTATAGTACATTACTGCCGCGGCCTATAATGGCTACTTTGCTGGTCGCGCTGATGATGGCCGACAGCGCAGCCTAGCTACGCTCTAGGCCTTCCAGCTTGGCCATCATGCAGCCCTTGCTGTCCTCACTGTAAAGGCCTCGGCGTCCGGCCTCGGCCTTTATCTCAGCTCGTCCATCAAGTGGTGCATGCTGACCGCGCTGTGTCGGCCTGGAGCTGCGCTAGGCTGCGCTGTCGGCCATCATCAGCGCGACCAGCAAAGTAGCCATTATAGGCCGCGGCAGTAATGTACTATTATGATTGCCAGCGCTTTATTGTTCAATTTAGAGGTAACTTTGGGATTTTTTCTATCGAGAAAATTTAATGGAATCATGTTTTCGCCAAACATAAGACCTAAAATTAATCCTCGACTTTACCATTTATTTCAAAATTAATTCTGCAGTATTTTCGACGTATCACAGGATTCTGCTAAGCCATTTGAGGTAGTATCCGGCTCTTAAGTAATTATACGTAGGGTAAAGGGAGATTATTTGGTGAGACAGGCAACTCAGTGATAGAGTCATAAAAGTCTCTCAAAACATTATTTATGCATGCTGTAAGGCAAGATGATGTGTCACTACACCTTGTCCACTTTAGTGGTAAACTACATAGTTGCATCATTTCGCATTATACCATGCATGCATAGGCAACGTTTTGAGAGACTTTTAAAACTCTATCACTGAGTTGCCTGTGTTTCTTAAATAAAGGTTTCACTCGCTACAACTCGAAAATTATCCCATGGGAACATAAATTAGGTAAACTTTCATCCGTATCCATTCAGTGGTTTTTGTAGGAAAGAGTAACAACATCCACCCATACATCTAAACAAACTTTCTGATATTATTAATCACATTTTGAACAAAATTGACCACATTATCAGACAAACACTATCATCCATTTTAAATGTGGCTTTGGACGATATAGAGACGACGACGAAGAGTAGCTTGGATTTAAGTTACTTTTCCCATTCGCATGGGTGGTCTCGGCGATCGTAAAATTTCCAGTGTTGTTACCATAGTTGATTTCTTCGGTCCATGGCACTGAAAAATTAGTCAGGAATATCCGTCTTTCACACTGACTGATTTTTGTCTGATTTCACTTACATCATGCACATTTTAGTGGTAACAAATTAGGGTAGGTAGTTCTTCAGAGACAAAATTTTCGATGTCTGTGGGTATATTTCTGTAACCATCTAACAAAACGGCATGTAACATTTTTTTCTGTACAATTTAGCTTTAGCTCTACCTGGGACAAATTCTATTTTTTAATAGCAGCTATCTAGATACAAAACAAAAAAATTTGAAGTCTGTTCTCCTGATTCATATAGGGCGTCCGTTTCCCATTTTCCGGAACAAAATGGTCGATGTCGCATTTTCCTTTTGATTCATCAATATAAATTATAGTTATATCGAAAGGTAATTAATTGACCTCTCACAAAAAAATACATATTAGATATAACTACGTTATTGTAATTTTAATTAAGTAAATAAGAAGTGTCCGGCTGATAATACTGATTCATGTGGAGTAAGCTTTGCTTGACTGTACTTGGTCGAGGAATAATGATGAGAGTCTGGGATCCCACGTGGGGGGAAACCTGTCGTACAACGGACGTGCTAGAAGGCGGACATGAGGCTGGTTGGCTTAGAACCTGGTGAAACACAGGTAAATGTCTGATTCATCTGTGCTTGGTTTAGGTACCTTGCTGATTACAATGCCTAATTTATTAATTTTATTTTGCTGTTTTAAGACTTTAATCTGAGTTTCGTGTGATGCTTTTGGGTTACAGATTCGTGTAGAAAAATGATAATACTGAAGTCTGTATGAATGATGAGTTAAGAATGATTTTAGGCAAAATCATGATTCATCTGTGCCTGATTTATATGTTCTAAAACCCATATGAAACTGAAAATTATTTAGTTTTCCTCTTTTCCAGCCAGAAAAGAGCACTTTTGTTACGTTATTTTACTTTTTCATGTCAGTAGAGTGTGTGTGACATAATTTTGACATTATTCTTCGGTTTTTATTCATTAATAAGTCACACTCTATCTATGTTATTTTATATTGCTGTTTACAACAATGCCACTATCAATAGTAGAAAAGATGGAACAAAATATATCTATGAGAAAAAGAGACTCACAGAACGTACGAATTTTTCAACCTTCTAAGATGGAAAATAATAAAGTTCCAGGCAAGTATGCTGCGTGGAAATTAAAAATGAAAGAATTATATTTGAAAAAATAGAGAAAAAAACAAAAGTAAACAGAGAGAATATTATAACGTATCATTAAAATAACTATCTAGTACCTATTTATAACAAAATTCACGCTTTATTTCTGTAATTGTTAGTTTAAAAACAAGAATTTTATTGTTGAATTGACCGGATTTTTTCCTTGATAATACTTAATATGATCACTGTTAATAAATTAATGGTTTTATAAAAAATAATATTGTTGTTATAATATTATGATTATTTTCTTATTATAAAGCCCATTTTTATTAACATCTGTAAAAAATTCTGATTCATCTGGGCACAAAATTTTTAAACGTCGATATCTTAAAAACTTCTTTGTAAAAATAAGTCCCTCGAACAAATAAATGTTATTTGGAATATCTATTTTCATATGAACATGTGTTACTGAGCTGAAAGTGAAATTAAAATTTGACCATATGAATCAGTCAAAGAATGAAATTTCGAAAAACTACCCATTACTATAATCTTTTTTAAATAAATATATAAATAATTATTCACAATGCTTCTGCATACCCACTTATTTATCTGCCATAACCTACCTTAAATGTGCTGAGCTTCTTCATAAACAGGTCTTATTTAATGCTTTTACTGGATAAATATTTAACCATTATTTAATGCAAAGATGTTAATTAAGAATTACACTGTTTATTATACGTATTTTCCGTCGGAGATTCATTATTAACACCGTTATTAGATTGGAAATTTTGCGCAAGGCAACCTTGATTTTCAGTAGATACCGTAAGGTTTTATGATTTCCTAATATTTATGATTTTCTACAAGGCTAGAAGAGAAAATAGTTGAACTATTTTATGGCGAACTACGTTTACGAAAATCATCATTTGCCTAGCCTTTTCCCAACTATATTGTATCGGCTTCCAGTCGATCCAGATGCAGCTGAATATCAGTATTTTACATGGAGTGACTGCCTAATCAGACATCCACAACCCTGTAATTGAGTAATACGATACCTCATGGTAAGACTGGTTGTATGAATAATTTTAGATCTACAAATGTTACCTGGGACCAACGGCTTTATGTGCTTTCCGACGCACGGAGAAAACTCGCTATGACAGATGATCACCCATCCACAGATCAACCTCGGCAACCACGGCTCAATTATTTAGCCACGAGCTCCAACAACGTACGTCCTCATTGCGTTTAAAAACATATTTTACCAAAATTTTTATTTATTCATAAAAATATCCATACTTAGTTCATCAAACACACCTACAAATTAAATTATTAAATTAAAACAACCTTTGGTCAAGTCAAAATTATGTGAAATAAATAACGGTGTAGACTTCTCATTCATGAGACCCCCATGAAAAATTATGTAAAGCAGGCAAGGTATTCAACATTAAGGAATATTTTGGGGAAACCCCCCTTATCTTATACTGTATTATTCATTATATTATTATCTGTTAAAAGCTCGTGCCGTATCATTAGGGGCTTTTAAACATTACTGCTGAAATACGGGTGTAATAATCGAAAATAAATTATTTCTCGCTTTCTGTCCCTTTGGAAAAACTGGAGTATAAGAAGAAGAAAAATACTCATTTTTTATTTGCCATGGTTTGTTGCTCTTCACAAGAATCTAGGCTTCTGGAGCTCCTGTGCATCGACGGAATGTGCTGGTGGGTTCCAGGGTAGACTGCTAGAAGGTGGATTTGTTTTCCAACCATCCCAAGCAATTATGCTATTTGTAGCCAGACTTAAAAGTGAGCTACCAGCGGCAACCAAAACCAGCACACAGAAATCTATTGTGTTACATATACATACGAAACTATTTCGAACACAATACTTAAACGGTTTTAACAGCAAGCTATAAAACAACTTGGATTCGGTAGCTTTTGATGCAACATGGCCATTACAAGCTTTTATTGCACTTTATGTACGATTTAATACTACATAACAGTTTCATGGAGAATTGTAGCCATTACTGAGCAAACTTGCTAAATGGACATTTTGTTTTTAGTAGAAATGGTAGCACGATTTTCTGTAAACAGGTACTTATCGGGAGGAGAGGTATCTCGGAACGTCCACTGATAAAAAAGACATGCGTTGACCTAACCTTTGTGAGAATCAGATAATTGTGAAGAAATACAACAATATTTTAAGGGTCCATAGTACTTCAATATAATCTTACTCGCACGTACTTGCACGTACCACGCACTATTGCTTGCTATTCCTAGTTCCTTTTAGCTGTCTACACGCAAATCTATTTATTATACGGCGAAAAAAAGAAAAAAAAAATTACATAAGACCTGCTTTATAGTACATTACTGCCGCGGCCTATAATGGCTACTTTGCTGGTCGCGCTGATGATGGCCGACAGCGCAGCCTAGCTACGCTCTAGGCCTCTGTGAGAGGGGGGGGGGGGGGGGCATAATCCACCACCCAGCTTGGCCATCATGCAGCCCTTGCTGTCCTCACTGTAAAGGCCTCGGCGTCCGGCCTCGGCCTTTATCTCAGCTCGTCCATCAAGTGGTGCATGCTGACCGCGCTGTGTCGGCCTGGAGCTGCGCTAGGCTGCGCTGTCGGCCATCATCAGCGCGACCAGAAAGTAGCCATTATAGGCCGCGGCAGTAATGTACTATTATGATTGCCAGCGCTTTATTGTTCAATTTAGAGGTAACTTTGGGATTTTTTCTATCGAGAAAATTTAATGGAATCATGTTTTCGCCAAACATAAGACCTAAAATTAATCCTCGACTTTACCATTTATTTCAAAATTAATTCTGCAGTATTTTCGACGTATCACAGGATTCTGCTAAGCCATTTGAGGTAGTATCCGGCTCTTAAGTAATTATACGTAGGGTAAAGGGAGATTATTTGGTGAGACAGGCAACTCAGTGATAGAGTCATAAAAGTCTCTCAAAACATTATTTATGCATGCTGTAAGGCAAGATGATGTGTCACTACACCTTGTCCACTTTAGTGGTAAACTACATAGTTGCATCATTTCGCATTATACCATGCATGCATAGGCAACGTTTTGAGAGACTTTTAAAACTCTATCACTGAGTTGCCTGTCTCACCAAATGATCTCCCTTTACCCTACCTACGTATAATAACTTAATCATCATCGTCATATCAGCCCGGAATCACCCACTGCTGGGCATAGGCAATAACAAAAATCACAAATGCTTTGAACGTAGTTGCAACTAGCTCTCCGGAGATATCTCATCTCCAAAGATATATCAATGGATTTTTTACCTAGGCATAATCGTATTAAAATCTTTTTTTCTATAATAAGTACATCTCAATCCTTAATGGCTTTGATCGTTAGCAGCGACGAAGCCTTCAGAACCGACACGGTAAAGGCGGGACATGTCCCGTTGAGCCTTATTCTATCAAAAAATGTCATTGACAGTCCTGATTTGAATAATAAGATTATAATAAATTGAATATAAATATAATTGGCCCATTTTACAGTTAAGAGATATATCAAAAAAGGGTTGGTTGAGATAATAATGTTTCATAATTTGTAAAAAAGAACAGTTTCAGTGATTATAATATTACATTACTTTGTGTTATTTATTTCATCACAACTGCTCTTAATAAAACAGTGAAAGAAAACATCGTGAGGAAACCGGCACGTGTTAGAACCAAAAAAATCAAAGACATGTGACATCCACCAACCCGCACTGGGCCCGGGTGGTGGATTATGGTCCACTCTGTGCGATTCAGAGAGAGTGTGAGAGTGAGTCTCATGTGAGATTCTCTGTGAGAGGAAGCCTGTGTCCCATCAGTGGGAACATTTATAGGCGATGATGATGACCTGCTAGCTGTACCAAACGATGCTAAATATATAAATGTGTAATATTTAAATGTTATTAAAGCAGGCGATGCCTGGAGCACAGTTAGTCATGTATTTCATTATTTTTTAAAACAATTCCAACCTTGTTTTAAACAACATAGAAGGCTATGTCTTCATTCAGTGTAGTAACCATGTTAGGTTTAATGACGAGGCCTCCTCTCACCTCTCAGAGGGCTAAAGCCTGCCGGGGTCGCGGGATTATTTCCTTACCGTGACCCCGGAACATAACAGGCTACTGAAAGACACCGTGGATTTTAGTCAGTAGAAGTCTGACAGTACCTCCCGCCCTGCCCGGGGTCGGAGAACTCATTTGATGATTTTACCACGGTAAAAAAAAACCATGTTAGGTTTAGTTTTTTTATAGATTTAAATAAAATAATAGAAAATGTAGAAAGATAGAAGCTGATTTGAAATTATCAGTTTTCAGCATGCATCTTTTGTATAAATGAATCATTCGATATTTTGAAACTTTTCTCGGCCCATTTTTGGTTCTCGCGGGCCACTACTCGAAAAGCCTAAGTTCGAGTACAATTAATCTACGGAGACAAAGCTTAGTCAAGTCATAATTAATCAAGAACCCAGGCCCAGGTGTTCAATGCTCATCCATATTTAACTCCGTGATTTATGAGCAGACCCTAGATCTGTATAATCTATTGGTATTTATTGTAGACTAGCTATTACCTACGGTTTTACCCGTTACAACTCCAAAATCAGTCCTTGGGAACATAAAATCGGGATGAAAACTATTATATTGTGTTAATCCAGGTAGGTCGCCTCCTTCTGCGAAGCAGTCATGCTAGCGAAGGAGGAGGCGCGCCGCGTGAAGGAGATGATAGAGTCCTCCCTCCAACCCAGCCGCAGTGGTAGATGCCCATGGCAACGGACGTCGCGAGACTCCGGCCACCGTAGGCGCGGCCATGCGGGCGGCGAGTAATGGGCGGCTGGCTGTCCGACCTTGGACCATGCCTGGGTCGACAGCGTGTTGTGTTTCACGCGCGCCTCAAAGAGTGTCAGCATTATGACGGGGGGCCAAAGCCTGCCGGGTTGACGGACTAACGAATTACCGTAACCCTGGAACGTAAAGGGCTATTGAAAGACACTGTGGATTAGTCAGTAAGAGTCTGACAGTACCTATCGCCCTGCCCTGGGAGGAATCACTGCCCTGATCATAAATGATGATATTACCACGTCAAAAAAAGTGTTAATCCAGGTTATAAACTATCTGTGTACCGAATTTTAACCAAATCCGTTGAGTGGTTTTTGCGTGAAAGAGGAACAAATAATATCCATTTATGTATCCAAACAAACTTCCACGTCTATAATTTATTAGTAGGATAGGCTGTATAGCCTCAAAATTCAGCCAGTTGGCGTGTTTTGTATCAGGATTATCGGATTTCGCTTCAGCGTAAAAATATTGAGGGCGTGAAAATATGGAAATGGGGCCATGTTTTTTTCATATTTTAGTTTATCGATGGATCATGCTTATTTTTGTTTTTCTTATTTATGATTGTGGGAAGATTTCCCGCGGTTTCGCTGTGTGATGGTTGGAAATTATTCTATAGGGGCTGAGATAGAAAATATCAGGATTAAGGGCTTCACACACAGCAGATATAATAATATAAAGATGTACATTATAACACAATACATCTCGTTACATCTATCCATAGAGATTCGAAGATGTAAAAATATACATTATAGCTGTCGTGTGTGGTCTCCTGACGATTTCTATGGAAGGATGTAATGAGATGTATCGTGCTATAATGTACATCTTTACATTATAGCTGTGTGTGACCCCTTTAGATAGGTATATCTACTTCCTAATCACACTGAATGAAGTTTTTTTGGGATCAAAGGGCAAGCTAATATACACTATAAAAAAAAGAATCACAATAAATCGAACCAGAAACCTCGGAGTAATCGGTGTACATGTACAAGTAAATACATGAAAAAAAATTACAAAACGTATTGAGAACCTCCTCCTGTTTGAAATCGGTTAAAAAACGCGTTTCAGGGCGTCTGAACAAAATAACTGGTAGATAACCGTAATGTACGCTAACTATAATGTTACAACTTATACAGTAACTATTCCTTCGGGAAAATGGAATTGGCTTTGTGTTTATTATTTACACCAATCATGAACACAATACATAATACCACGTTTACATAACTTCCAATTCCCAGTAGTTTAATACCTAGAAAGTTCAATAATATTTGTCCAATAGATAATTTCCAAGTACATACTGACGCTTTGGGAATAATTTCCCCAGTAGCGTAATTATTGGAAAATTGGAACCGTTGCAAATTGGTATATAGTATTATGTATCTGAATACTAGGATGTCACGAAGGAGAAGCGTCAGGTAACTGAAGGATTAATTATACGTTGTATTAGCCTACCTAGTAACTTAGGTAGTACGTTTAGAAAGCAATGTTATCAGCGATATCCATATGTACGACGACCGGGCGGCATGCTAATTAACCAAAAAAAACCACTCCAGCTGTTGCCGTTACTAATCGAAAATTATCCCACATGAACATAAAAGCGGGATAAAAACTATCCTACATATTAATCCAGATTATGAACTATCTGTGCACTACCTACAGTAGTTTTTCTGTGAAAGAGTAACAAACATACATCCAAACTTTCTCATTTATCATACTAGCTGTTTCCCGCGATTTCATCCGCTGCTCGACTTCTATTGGTCGTAGCGTGATGAAATAAAGCCTATAGCCATTCTCGATAAATGAGCTATCCAACACAAAAATAAGTTTCAATTCGAACCAGCAGTTCCTGAGATTAGCATGTTCAACCAAAAAACTATTCAGCTCTATATTATTTGATTGGTGATATGGATAAGTAAGAAGAAGAAGTAATTAAAGTTTTTTGTCGATTCTTCTTCAAACAACCTTTGCGAATGGGTGTAGATTCAATCCCACCCCATCCCATTTCCTTAATTTTAATACCTATTAGAAGTTTAAAAGTGCCTCTTTGATGGCCTAAGTGAATGATTTGACTTTGACTTTGATTCTACTTCACTACAAGCATTCATCCAAAACACTCCAGATATTAGTCAAGATAAATCCCAAAGTCTCAGTTCAATTCTCCAAAAGCATTTCTATATTTGTCACGTACACACAATTGGCTACTTCAGAGATATCTCAAGATAGTAGATTCTAGCTGGACGGGGTCCAAACTGCTGTTTGCAGACTCCACGACGCCGGATTATTGAGATCCTGCGAGATATCGCTCGTAAGATAATGTAGTGTTATTAGGATATCTTTGGAACTAGTTTAGTGAGGGTTTATTGGCTAGAGAAGTATTGTAGATACAGGATTACGGAAAGATGTACAGTTCCAGCAAAGATTTCTTGACACTTGGAAAGCTTGATTACTGGAGCAGTGGTAACGGGCAAGACCTACTATATGTATACAACGTTTAACGTTAAGGGTGCTCCCACATCTATCGACGCGAAATCGGCTTTTTCAAAAAGACAATGCAATAGCACGCGGTCGCCTCGAGGATTCCGCCGCGTGCTATCGCATTATGCTTTCTGTCTCGGTCTAGCAAATGGCAGTTCTAAGCGACAGAAAGAGAAAGAGCGACGGAAAAAGCCGATTCCGCGTCGATAGATGTGGGAGAAGGAGAACCCTATTAGCGCAAAATCTCTCGTCGGGTAACTCAGCCCATGTTACTGAACAATGTTAGTTCCAAGACTTTTGGAAATTCGCAAAAAAAAAAGATTTTTTATACTGATGGGCTCGATTAATTTCTAATTTCGTATGAAAAAGAAATTTTTTTTTGGTAATTTCCAAGTCTTGGAACAAACATTGTTCAGTAACATGGGCTGAGTTAACCCACGAGAGGTTTTGCGGTATTAACGTTACACGTTGTATAGAGAGTTCGTACATTGAGATAAGTAACTTTGTAAATATCATCATTGTTCCCTAAACGGTGAAGGAAAACATCGGGAGGAAACTGGCTTGTTCTAGAACTAACAATTTTCGAAGGTATCAGTCATCTGCCGCCCGCATTGGGTCCGCGTGTAATGGTGAATATAATTCAAACTCAAACTCAAACATTTATTGCATTCATGTGGTGTTACAAGATGTAAAATAATTTTGCCAGAACCTGTCATGAACCCTGCAAGGGCACAGCAAATACAAGTATTGAAAAATACAAGTATAAAATATAAAATACAAGTATTGAATAATTATACAAAATAACAATCATAAACATTTGTTAGTTTTCATACTTAATTATTACAATTTACAATCAGTAGGTACCTAATATTAGTAGGAATTATTTAAATACAGATTATATCTTATCTTATTTATAAGATTGGTAAATAGTTATAGAAGTGGAGTACAGGTACTAAGTAAGAGATCATACAGAAAAAAAAAATGTCTTACTCTAGAAATTATGTTGTGACTAATTTAGTTTTGTCTTCGAAAAACTCTTGTAGATTATAAAAGCATTTTTCTATTAAATATCGGGAAAGTTTGTTTTTAAATATGTTAAAACTATTGGTTTCTTTAATATGTTCTGGTAGTTTGTTATATATTTTGATACACATGGCATGGGGCCCAGAATGAAACAGGGTTAAACTAGAGGTACTAGAGCTAGTTTGTTTTTATACCTTAAATTACGAGGTTGGGTGTGATGGTCTTGGGAAAGGGAGAAAAGGTAGTGGTGCTTTTTGACGAAAAGACAGATTTCCAGAATATATAGAGAGGTGAGAGTTAGAATTTTGTAATTGATAAAATGTTGTCTGCAACTTTCCATGCCATCTATATTTGCGAGGATTCTCACGCATTTTTTTTGCAGTTTAAAGAGAATATCTGCGTCGGTACTATTACCCCATAGTGTAATACCATAACGAAGCCAGGAGTGAGCGTAAGCGTAGTAGGCATTGGTAGCTGATTTAAGATCGGTGGATTTTTTTAGTTCGTATAACGCGTATGTAAATCGGGATAGTTTTCCACTAATTGTTTGAATGTGTGATTTCCAGTTCAGATTGGTATCTATATTTAGCCCCAGTAGTTTAAAAGAATCGACACATTCCAAGTGTATATTATTGATTGAGAAATTAATGTTAAGTGCTTGTTTTTGATATGGTCTAAATTGCATGAGTTTAGTTTTTGTAAAGTTGATTTGTAGATTGTGATCTTCGAGCCAAGCTGTTATTTCTGATAATATTCTATTGATGTTATTGTGGAGATTTTGTTTAATTTCATATGAAAATACTACTGATATGTCGTCAGCGAATAAAATACTTACGGCATCTATTACTTTAGGTAAGTCGTTGATGTAAATTAAAAATAATAGACAGCCGAGCACACTACCTTGTGGGATTGAGTTACCAACGTCTACCCTTTCCGACCTAATATGACTAATCTCGCCTGTTTCAAAATTATGGTGTTCAATTTCCACATATTGTGTGCGGTGGCTAAGGTATGATTTGAACCAATCATGCGCTATACCTCGTACACCAATTCCCTCCAATTTGTTCAATAATATTTTGTATGAGACTCTATCGTATGCTTTGCTCATGTCGAGAAGAAAACCTATTGCATATTTTTTTTCATTAATAATATTAAGTGCTTGCTGTATATATTTGTAGACTGCATAAGTGGTCGATTTGTTTCGTCGAAAGCCATTTTGACTTTCATTAAATATATTATTTTTTTCGCAATATGAGTACAGGCGCCTGGACATTGCTGTTTCTATTATTTTAGAGAAGGTGGGAAGAATAGCTATTGGCCGATAGTTGCTGCAGTCGGTTTCATTACCTTTTTTATAAACGGGCTTTATCACTGACGTTTTTAAGAGGGTTGGGACGTTTCCCTCTGTGAAAGATTGATTTATAAGGAAAGTAAGCGGCATCACTAAGTTGGCAGCGCATTTTTTTATAAGAGATGGTGGTAGTTCGTCATAACCGGAGCTATTTTTATTTTTTAGATTTTGTATTATGTTATAAACTTCGAGAGGATCAACCGGTTCAATGAATATCGAATTTTCGGCGCGTTCAATAACTGGGCGGCCCTGTTGTGTACCCGGCTCGCCTCCAACTTTGATAAAATAATTATTAAATGTATTTGCAATGATTTCTGGATTTTCTGTGATATTATTTTCAATGTTTAATTTTAAATTTTTCTTGACCTTTTTTTATTTTTATTTGTACGTTCTTTGATAATTTGCCACATAGTTTTTGAAATATTATCGCTTTTTTTTATTTGTTGAATATATTGTAGTTTTTTTGATTTTGTGACTGTTTTTTTTTAGTATTTTTTCGTATTTTTTGTAGTAGTTTTTTAGTATTGGATTATCATTTTGTGATAAGAATGTTTTTAATAGGCGTTTGTGTCTGCATGAAGATTTTAGTCCAGTAGTTAGCCAGGTATTATTGGGCTTGTTTCTTAGTTTTATTCGGGTTTTTGGTACAGAGATGTTCAAAATATTATTGATTGTTTTGTGGAAAGCTTCATAGTTGTCATTAACGTTTTGGTCGTCTGTAATTATGGATGTCCAATCTACTTTTCCTAGTTCTGCTATGAATTTCTGAGTGTTTTTTGTATTAAATATTCGCTTATTTGTATACCATGTGTTTCTTTCGTTAGGAGAAGGTTTTGGCATAGTGACCAATATGCCTTTATGATCTGAAATTCCGTAATCGTTGACGGAAGTTTTAAAATCATTTCTTTAGAAATTGGTAAATATTAGAGCATAGATCTAATATTTACCAATTTCTAAAGAAATGATTTGAGGTTGCACTTGTAGTAGTTATTCTAGTAGGTTCTTTAATTTGTTGGATAAAATTGAAGCTTTTCATGAGGTTTATTAGGTAACGTGTATTATTTGATTTTTCGAATGTGTTCGTATTAAAGTCTCCTCCAATGATTATGTCTTTTTTACTATATTTTAGTGATAACATCTGCAAGAGTTTTTCTAGTGAATTGTAGAAAGTTTCAGGGTTTCTATTTTTTTGTGGCCAGTATAAAACTATTACAATTAGGTTACATTTAACAATTTCGATCGCACATACTTCAAAAACTAGTTCAATGCTCATTTCTAAAATTTCTCTGCGTTCTTTGTAGTCGATGTTTTCTTCTAGCAGTATACACACTCCGCCACCTTCATGATTCTGTCTGCTGTATGACGATGCTAAGTTGTATCCTTCTAACTGTAGTAGGTCAATTTTCTTTTGTGAAATCCATGTTTCTGTGATGCATAAAGCTTTTATATTTTTTTCTTCTTCTAGGATTGATTGAATGAGGTGGAATTTATTTTTGATACTGCATACGTTTTGATATAGGATTTCTATATTATTGTTCACGAAATGTCCGTTCTGTGGGTTGAGATCGAAAAAACTTTCTGTTTTCGACTTGCGAGTGTTTATAGCCCTTGTGGGGTGCTTTATTAAAATTGGTCCTATAGTTATTATTATTTCTTGTGTGCTGATCTATGTCAGCAGGGATATTATTATCCTCTTGATTTAGACTTGTTGATAAAATTGTAGTATCTTGTGGCTGTGTTTCGTTGTATTCTTTTCCGTTTATTATTAATTTATTGTTTCTGATTATTGCATGTTGTCCATTTTCTCTGGCTTCTATGAGGTGTTGTTTCATACGTTTTTGTTCTAGAATGGTTTTTTTGTCAAGGTATTCTGATACTGCAAGTCCAGTGTTTCGAAACAGTTGACAATTTTGTAAGATGTATTTGGCCATTCTCTTACTTAGCAGCTCAATAACTAGGGGCCTTCGATATCCCTTTTTGCCAATTCTCGAGAAGTCTTCAATATATCCCATAAGGTTGGTATTACAAATTTCTTGGAATACTGTTATAATTCGGTCATGTAGTTCATTTTCAGATTCAGGATAATATTCGTTGAGGCCAAAGAGAACAATTTTTTTATTATTAGGGGATGCATGTATACTTCTCTCTTTTGAAGTATTTTCGTTAGGTATTTTATTATTTATCATGTTTCTGATTTCTTCTAATTCATTTTTTAGCTTTACATTTTCAGTTTCCATAGTTTTGATGCGGTTATTTAAGTTATTTATGTTTTTAGTCATGACTTCTTGCTCTAAAGTGACAGCTTTTATGTTGTGAGTCATCTCTGTTGTAAGATTCAGGAACGTACCATTACATCTTTAACTATTCCCATTTTTAAAGCTCGTGGCTAAATATTACAGCCGCAAAGGCCAATCTTCTGGGTTAAGCCACGCTTTCCGAGGTTGTTCTGTGGATGGGTGACCATCTGTCATAGCGAGTTTCCTCCGTGCCTTGGAAAGCATGTAAAGCCGTTGGTCCCGGCTGTCATTTGTAGATCTTTAACAGTCGTTACTGTTAGTCAGAAGCTCGAAAGTCTGACAACCAGTCTTAATATTATAGGGTATCGTATTACCCAGTTACTGGTTTCTGGAGATCCGATAGGCAGTCGCTTCATGTAAAATACTGATATTCAGCTGCATCTGGTTCGACTGGAAGCCGACCCCAAAATAGTTGGGAAAAGGCTAGGCAGGCAGGCAACTATTCCCATTTTTGTGTAAAACACTTTTTTGGGAATTATACGACCGCATTATCCGTAGTCGCATTCTCCAGGGCAACGAGGCAGTGTAACTTAGATAAGTTATTGTTATAAGTTTGTTATTGTTCGTTGGGATCGGCACTGTGGGCTTAGTCTCGGTCTATAATAGTTTGGTCTAGCTAAATATAAGATATCTTTTCTTTTTTTTTTTTTTAACGTGGTAAAATCATCAAATGAGTCCTCCCACCCCGGGCAGGGCGGGAGGGACTGTCAGACTTGTACTGACTAAAATCCACGGTGTCCTTCAATAGCCCTTTATGTACCGGGGTAAGTATAAGATATCTTAGTGTAGGTAGACGATTCCTATCTAAAGCGTACCAGAAAATAATTACAGTAAAAGCTTCAAAATATCATCCGAGTTGCTGGGCTCGTTTTTATAACCGTTTCCTATTCTCTCTTGCTCCGTAACGTCGTCTATCGCTTTTGTGAGGACACGGCGTTCTTCCAGCTAAGGGAGGCAGATGTCCACTGCATGCTAACTTCATCATGTAATGTTCTCCGGGCGGTCCACACAGAAATGATAATCTGTGCGTTTCCTCTTGCTGGATTCGACACAGTTAGGTACTTTCCGAAACACTTGCCGTTATGTGGAATGTGAGGAAGCCGTAGCGTCTCTCCAGCCAGTCCCCAAAGAATGGTCGCCTAGCCGTGATTGCGAACCCGAATTTTGAGGCACTGAGGCACAAACAGGCAACTGAATTATGACCAGCTCACTAGTCACTACAAATCATTGTTGGGAATTGATGGATCATGGAAAATTCTATGTTTATCCAACATTATATCATGATTAATGTTGCCAACCAAGAATCAAAAACAAAATAATTATTTCGTTTTAAACAAAGTAATAACCGCAGTATCTGTTGTTTTCGTCGTTCGAACAGCTGTTTCTGACACTAACAAAGTTAATTTAGTAAATGTCCCGATGTCACGAGCCTCTACGTTTCACGATACTGAAGTTAATAATTAAAGTGCCCATGTTCCCTTCATTTGCATTTGCTGTAAACAAATGAATAAAATATTTTCGCGGACGGAGGAAATTCTGGCCGGTGGCGTTGATTTTACCCTTCGGAGGTTCATAATGATTCCCAGGGGAAAGGTCTGTTTTTTGAAAATGTTTAAAAAATGTAGTTAGCTCGATAGTATGAAAATGTAATCAGCCTTTAAACATTTTGACTGGCCTGTTGGTGTAGTGGTTAGTGACCCTGACTGCTATGCCGGAGGTCGTGGGTTCGATTCCCACCCAGGACAAATGTTTGTGTGATGAGCACGATCATTTGTTCTGTGTCTGGGTGTAATTTATCTATATTATGTATGTATTTAGAAATATATAAGTATGTTTATCAGTTGTCTAGTACTCATAACACAAGCTCTGCTTAGCTTGGGACTAGATAGCGTTGTGTAATAGTTGTGAAATATTATTATTATTCAAAATGTTGCGCTGCGCTGCAAAAAACTAAGCCACCAAGGGGCCCAGTAAGGGTTGATAGATGTCACAATTATTTTCGCTTTTTTGGGAGGGTTCGGATTTTTGGTGTATGACAAGCCGGTTTCGACACTGAAAGAATTTTTTTGTTAACTAATATATCACATATATTTTGATTTTCTAGAGTTTTTGAGTTTATTTTTCGACTGTTTGAACTGTTAGGTCTGCACGAACAAGCTTTACTCTTAAAAATATCTGCAACCGACTGGTAGAAGTTCCTCTTGTATTAGAAGTCGGTAAAATTAACTTATTTTGATAACATAATATTTACCTTGTTCTTTCATCAGTAACGCTAACGAATTTAAAACACTACTTGGAGTAAAAACTTCAATTAGCCAAAATTACTCGACGCTATTAAACCCTCGAAATTCTCTAGTTAAATACCACGTTACAAACAGTAGGCACTTAGGTACCTACTGTTATAACAGCGTTAACTGCCTACTTCACTTTTACGAGCACGTTTACGTATTCATTTTAGTGTAAAGAGTAAAGAAATGGGAACAGAAGGCTAAATGCCCGATAGTATAATTTTCATGGTCGTAAAAACATCGTTGCTAACAATGTGAGTCAAAATGTCTTTATGATTTTTCACTGATTCTCTTTTCTCACAGTCGTTATTGGTACTAGTAGCAAGTTATAAGTAGGAAATTATATTTTTTTTGTTATTAAGCTTCATATTTCAACTTTACTGCGTTCTATCAATATAAGTAACGACTTAGCTCGTCACTTTGGCTTTGTTTTTCCACGGTGACCAGCCTTTCAATCAGCTCTGCTTTACACATCTCGCCACTTGCATCCATCGGTTGCCCGCGACCCTCACGATGTCGTCGTTCCACATAGTGGGAGGTCTGCCTACGCTGCGTCTTCCGGTTCATGGTCGCCACTCGAAAACTTTTCTTTCCTATCGCTTGTCAGTTCTACGAGCGATGTGGCCTGCCCATTGTCACTTCAACTGGCAAATATTATGAGCTATGTCGGTGACTCTGGTTCTTTGCCGAGTATCCATGTTCCGGATTTTATCCCGAAAGACACTCCGAGCATAGCTCTTTCCATTGCTCGTCTCTCTAAAAGGCCAGCAGTCAAAGACAAAAAAGTTTTTGCAAACAAACCTTCTGTAACATTCTATACTCCATGACTCTGTATGACAATCGTCTATACGAGTATTGGGGGAATTTCGCGAACATTATATCTATTGGATTCGCGCCAGAATGGACTAGTCTCTCTGGCGCCTGGAGGCTACATTTGAGCAATGTTATGTAGTGGCGATACGTTGCTCTGTGGATTTGAGTAGGAAATGGGTTTGAACTTGTAGAATGAGGGTAGTTTGGCTTACAAAGTTTCAGTTAGTGAATAGATAATATTATTTTTCATGCTACTTCACGCAATGTTTTATTGGGATGAACTGAATGAATTCTTTACTTTTTGTTATGTGGTAAAAACATCGAATGAATCGTCTCATACAGGGCAGGGTTCTAGGGACTGTCAGACTTGTACTGGCTAAAATCCACGGTGTCCTTCAATAGCCCTTTATGTTCCGGGGCCACGGTTCCTCGTTAGTCCGACGACTCGTCCCAAGACCTCGGCAGACTGTTCACTCTAAGGGGGTTCCGTTATTTAATGTCTTTGTCTTGATATTTGGAAAGGAATAGCGCACAATCGTGTTTTTTAAAGGAATGGAGGTAGGCCTCTTAGCTCAGAAGTGGGATATTCCACAACTGTCACACACTGCCATCTAGTCCCAAGCTAAGCAGACTTTGTGTTATTGGTACTAGACAACTGATAAACATACTTATACATAATTATATTTCTAAATACATACATGTTATAGATAAATTACACCCAGACACAGAACAAATTAATTATCGTGATCATCACACAAACAATTGTCCTGGGTGGGAATCGAACCCACGATCTCCGGCATAGCAGTTAGGGTCACTAACCATAACCACTAGACCAACAGGCCTGTCAATAAATAAAATGGATTTAACGAAGTTCACGATATTTTTTGCAAAGCCAGGTAGGTATGTTTGTTTCAGCACAATAGAATGGTTATTTTTACTTATTTTCTACATATTAGTTTGGCTGAAATAGTAAAAAGGACAGTATAAAATATACTGAGCACTCTTGAACAAATAAAAAATTCGGGAAACTTTCTTCTTTTTGACCAAGGACGAGGGGAGCAAAACTTTGTACATAGCCCCCAATAACACAAAATTTATTTTCGGACGAAAATTCAATAAAAAACTTCTACATAAAGAACCGCTTTTGTTTTTTACGCACAAGTTAAAAGTTTTTCGGTATTAAGTAACAATTCATTAAGTTTATTTTTCTTTGTTACTGATTTATTACACTTGTTTACAAAGTTATGAATACGCGCCTTTAATAATTTACACTTCCTATTCGATACTGTTGGAAATTCCCGTTTTGTTTTGTTGAGTTTACAGGCCTTTTCTTGCGTATATTTACAAAGAAAATTTAACAGGAACAGTTATTTCATCACTAATAAACATAGTACCAGGGAGGCATTGCAGAGAGGAGCTTTTAGCATAATTGTATTTCGTGAATTTTTAGTTTTCCAGTTCCATTTACAACGGTCCTTGTTTAACGCTAAAAGTACCTAACGAAAAACATGACTAATTTGTAATGTAGAAATTCTTGCTGTAAATTCTAAATTTAAAAATAGTCCATAAGTTAATTTAGGTATTTTATTATTTATCAAAGAAAAACAGGATAATCTCCAACCATTTTCAATATTCTAAAATAAAAACCGGCCAAGTGCGTGTCGGGCCACGCACAGTGTAGGGTTCCGTAGTTGCCCATTAAAATAGTTATGCTAACTAACTAAACGGATTCGCTGAATTTAGTTTTAAAAAGAAAGAATCAAAATCGGTCCAGGAGTCTTTGAGAAATCGGGGAAAATACATTAAAAAAAAGGTTACGACGAATTTAGAACCTCCTCCTTTTTTTGAAGTTAGTTAAAAATAGTTGACGATAAAAACCTACCTATCCCCAAAAAACCTACCGTAAAAACATACGTTTAAAGCTGTAAAAATAAAGTTGACAAACTTACATTTGCAGTTGAAGAGCATGTTCTCCGATACATTTTGTTTAAGAAAATATGATACCAAGTACATATTATAAGTTGGTCGACTATTACTCGTAAAGTTGTAAAGCCTACTTAGTCGTGATAATTTTCTTTTAAACTTCGTTATATATTCTACTATTGTGAATTTTTTCACACCCCCAAACATAACCGTTTAGCTGGTAGAGGGGGGGACACTCGAGTCGAGCAAAATTTAGCACTTTAAAGCTTAATATTTCACAAAATAATTTTTTTATCAAAAAACTGTTAATGGAAACTATCAATATTTTTTAAAGACCTATTTAATGATACCCCACACTAAGGGGTACGCGAGAAAAAAAAATCCTCACTTTACGTGTAAGTACTGGAGGTACCCTAAAAAAAAATATTTTACGAGATTTTATTTTACCACTTTTTTGGCACTACAAATCCGTATATTTACACCAAATTACAGCTCTCTAGTACTGTGCGTCTCTGAGCTAAACTGCGGACAGACGGACGGACGGACGGACATGGCGAAACTATAAGGGTTCCTTGTTGACTACGGAACCCTAAAAAGTACCAGGAACGCATAGCAGAGACGACCTTTTAGCAAAAGTTTTCTCAGAAAGAAAATCCATTGTTTGTTGTCTTTTTACCGTTGCGTTACACAGCTTTGCTCTTTAAACCTAGTCTAGGGAGTACAATATACGTATTTGTAGTTGCGAAACAACATAAAAATAAAGTAGACGAGGTATCCGTGTAGTTGTCGCGAAGAATGGAAGTGTGGATGGAAACTTAAATTACTTATTCGTTGTTGCCAACGACTTTGCCCACTACGACTAGTAATAATAAGCCACTGTCACATAAAAACGGGATTAAAACTACCCTATGTTTTAATCTAGGTTATAAACTATTTGTGGGCCAAATTTGATCCAACACCGTTTTGTAGTTTTTACGTGGAAGAGTAACAAATATACTTCCAGATTTTCGCATTTCTAACATGTAAGATGTATCTACATTATCAACTTATGTTTTTAATTCTCTTCTTTTACTTAATTTTATTAATTTGACTAGCGACCCGTCTTGGCTGCGTAAGCTGGCCTATTATGTTACTCAGGATGAATGTAGCTTTCTTATAGACAAAACATTTTTTGAAAGCGGCCCAATATGTTTTGAGTTTATTCATTACAAACATATACACAAAAATAAAAATCTTTCCTCTTTATAATATTTATACAGTGCATAATATTATATTCATCTTACCAAAATTAGTTTCATAAGATTTGATCTTCCTGTCAAACCTCATCATTCTACAGCTTGTCTGTTACGACACAACAATTCAAGAAGCGTCAAACTTATCCAAAGTCCCAACAACTGATCTTTGAAACTTTCATCGCAACGTTCCTGTGATCAAAAGTTTTCCATTTTCCCTGTATTCCACAAAATCTGACAAACACACAGAAGGTCAAGTTCTTGGCAAGCAAGTTCCTACAATTAATTTTCTATTGTTTACGATCTCGGGTAGTCTGTGGGAGTTGTTTAAAGTTTTCTTCTTGTCGCTTTGAGCTTGGCAACTTGATAATAAGGGCTGATGAAGAAATATTGACTGCGTTGCTACAGTGTCTAATAGAAAAATGTTTTTTTTTTTTAATTATTTGGTGACTTGGGAGGAGACCTTTGTTTTCAGGTGATTCCAAATTTCTGTAAATCTTGACGCATTGTGTGGTGAATTTCGATAGGTTAACATGTAGTAATACGTAGGATTAACAGACGCACATCTATTTATTTAGTGATTTTGATCAATAAAATTAACTATTGATTAAAATACTTCAAAATCTTGAAGAAAAAAAAAACGGAAAAAATTGTTATAAACTGTGTCCCTACCTACGCGCTTACGAAGTTTACGTAAAACCTCTTAAAAACATAGCATTGACTTTACTGGTATCAAAATAAAGTGAACTAATTACCAAGAACCTGAGGATGACAGACCTTTTCAAAACGCGGCGTCAAGTTTCAAACAACTAACTTTTAACTTTAGAAAGATGGAATCGTTGTTCGATGCTGCTTAGCTTAGCTGTTTAATATTTTAAAATATTTTTAAAATATTAAACAGCTAAATTTTAGAACGTTTTTCTGTCACGTGAACGTCCAGGACCATTTCACACAGGCATTGATTTTCGAATGATATCTAAGGCCCCAAAATGTTTGGGAAGCCTGAAGCAAGAGAAAAAACTTAACCTAAAATCAAGCTCGCTACTCGCGTGGATTTTTTCTGGATTCTTATATAAGATTCTCTTGTTTTTTTTTTCATAAATCAATATTCATAATTATTATGAACATTTTTGTTTGACAGATCAAGAGAAACACTTTTCCAAACCTGTCTACTATTTTGAATTTCTATTCTATTTCAATTTGGCTGCTAAATGGAACGGTGCGCGGTGACCCGATAGTTTTAAAGTCGAAAATCGCACAAACTTCTACCTTTTTCTGGTCAGCTAGGCTAAATGGATTAATTGATTCCGTCTAGAACCGATAAATGGGTCAAAGAACAATGACCACGCTCCATACATGCGATGACCTGTCAATCAAATTTTTTATCACATGATGTATAGTGATGTGAATTATATCAAATTATAGATTTAGTCATAACTAAGCCACCGTAAAAACTTGGTTTGATTTGACAATGAGGTAAAAATGTTATAATGAAAACAATGTTTGTTTGAGGTTAGGTAGGTACAATACTTAACTGTCAAACGAACATTAGTACCTATTATCAGCATAGAACTATTGCCTATTATCTAATACCCCTTCTACACGAGTAAAGTGCGCGAGGTTTCATAGAACTTCATACAAAGAAGTAATGCGGGGACTGCGGTGCGGCTAGGTGTGCGTTCACCATTATTATTGTTTGGTTGTCACACTGACAGCACGAAAAACGTTTCGTTTCACATTTATAACTTCACAACCTCTGATTGACAACTTAGAAATACATTTACTACTAAGTAACCTTTTATAGAATTAAATAAAATGAACTATACAAAAAAAATGAACGAAATACAAAATCAATAAATGATAATAGTGCTACAACTGCGTTCAAATGTCAAAATCAACTTAAAACGGAACGGTACTTCAATGCATTTGAAATGGCTGCGTTCCATATTAAAAAAAACGCTCTATTTGGTGGCTGTTTTAAAATTAACTTTTCTTTTTTTTCACATTACTAATTCTGTTGTAAGTTAGTACTTCGTGCATAGCAAAAAATTACTTAAATTATACGCTAAATAACATCACTATACACGCAAACTTCTGTCAAAATATTTGACAGGTCATTATTGGACATGATTCTTTCTAATTGGAGATCGTATAGCGTGATTGCTTTCGACCGGTCTATAATTTACTCTGATATAGATGGGAAAGTTTGAAAGGATGGGTAATGGATGGATGATCCCTGAAGTATGATACCGTGGGACAATTATCAAAATCAACATGGGTGAAGTGTAGTGTGTGAAGGGTGGGGTAGTAAGTATTAGCAAAGCCCAGCAAGGTTAAAAATTGATGGAAATATTTATAACCGATTTTATTTTTTGCCACTTAATAAATAATGCTTGAATTTTTACAGCATATTGCTAATTACAATAAATAGAATTGTAACAAGAAAAGCCAAAACAACAGTTTTTAGATTTTCTTAATAAAAACCACTACACCGATGAAATTTTCACTGGTATATTGCTGAGGTATAACTTAAATTATTGTAAGTCTCTATTTTACCATGAGAAAACAACAATATTTGCAAAAATTTAAAAAAATACGATACGAATTCTACATGTAAATAAAAATTATTTAATTTGATTTGAAGTCGCGGACAAAAGGTAGTTCACGATTTATTTATTTACCAAACACTAAATTATAATAACGGTTGTAACAAATGTAAATATGAAGTTTTTCCGCCTAGGCATTACATTTCTAGGCTAGTATCGGCCAATCTAGAGAAGTGCCTGAATTTCGGGTCCGTTGCCAACTTTCAAATTCAGCAAATTGAAATTTTCTTGGCAGAAATGTGTTTTTAATTTTTGCCTGCAAGCTTGCATTTAGAAATGTTTTTTTAAAAGAAAATTGGAATGTCTATATGGGAGGTTGTAACATTTAACATATTTTAACATTCCCATCCAGGACAAATGTTTGTGTGATGAGCACGATCATTTTTGTTCTGTGTCTGGGTGTAAATTTATCTATAATATTATGTATGTACATATTTAGAAATATATAAGTATGTTTATCAGTTGTCTAGTACCCATAACACAAGCTCTGCTTAGCTTGGGACTAGATGGCGTTGTGTGATAGTTGTGGAATATTATTATTATTATCTATGTAGGCAGGCCTCCCACTAGGTGGACCGATGACATCGTGAGACACACAGGCTACCAATGTATGTAAATGATGGGTTGTCGTTCAGCGTGGCGGTCTTAGGGGGACGCCTATGTTCAGCAGTGGACGTCTTCCGGCTGATGATGATGATAAGGCACGGTTGATGCAGCAGCAATTGCGTCTGGGAGCTTGTAAAATTTAGTTTAAAAGTAATTTGTAAACGCCACGATACAGTGGTACTAAAAAAGAACAAGATAACATAGTGTGAAGCCAAGTTAAATAAAAATACTTAAAAACATTTCTAAATCATATTGTCTTTCAAAATATTATAAGGGGTGCCTAGAGGGCGGCGCGTAAAGGGAAACTCGCGTTGTTTTCCACGCGCGCCTCAAAGAGCGTCAACAAAAATAATGACGGGCGGGCTCTCAGAGGCCAAAGCCTGCCGGGGTGGCGGGACTTATCTTATTACCGTGACCCCGAAACATAAAGGGCTATTGAAAGACACTGTGGATTTTAGTCAGTACGAGTCTGACAGTCTAAAAAACAAACAAACATATATACAAACATACATTATACAAACTAAAGTCACCGATATAGCCCACCGGATTAGCAAGCTGAAGTGGCAATGGGCAGGTCATATTGCTCGCAGAGCAGATGGCCGATGGGGTCGAAAAGTGCTAGAGTGGAGACCACGGACTAGCAAGCGCAGCGTAGGACGTCCACCAGCAAGGTGGACAGACGACCTTATAAAGGTCGCCGGAAGACGCTGGATGCAGGTCGCTTCCAACCGGTATCTGTGGAAATCAAAAGGGGAGGCCTATGTTCAGCAGTGGACGTCCTATGGCTGAGATGATGAGTCTGACAGTCCCTCCCGCCCGGCCTGGGGTGGGAGGACTCATTTGATGATTTTACCACGCTAAAAAAAGGGGGCGCCTTGAGAAATAGTCTCAATAAGCGATTAAGTATAAATGCAATCAAATGTACTAGAAAATCATTTAACAGAACCCATTATTAGTCCAGGCGTGATTCAATAAAAATAGGTCAAATGCCCAGTTCCTTCCATCGCTTATAATGGCTAACTTCACATTGCTCCTACTAATAGCTTTTTCCTTGGAAATTGGTTCAATCAGTCTCTAAGCGGTTTAAAATTGCAATATACCAGGAAAATGCTCTTTTTGCTCAATTTTATTCTTCGAACTAATATCGGCTGAGAAAACTACGCTTGAATGTATTATGAGAAACTACGACCTCTTCTATTATGACCCTAGCTGTCGCCTGCGGCTTCACCTGCTACAACTCAAAAAAAAGTTAAATCTTATGTATATTTAGGTTTTAAACTGTATGTAACAAGGGGGGGAACATTAGTTCACGTTTGAGTGATGCAGAGAAAATTAAAAGAGTTATACTTGGCAATCTTTGTAACTATTTTATCTGATATTAACTCTAGAATCTACCCAGCCCCCCTAGACAAGTCGCAAACAATAATCGTTAACGCTCGGTTCTCCCCAATAGATTGTCAACCTTATTCCTTCAAGTCTTTAATTGAAAATCTATTGAAGATTTCATGGCGTTGTCGTTCGTTCTAGTCGCTAACGCTTAGAAATCCTAAATAGATTTTCAAGTAAATTCTTCGTTTGCGACTTATCTAGGAGGGCAGTCTAGACACTTGGCGTGCCAGACAGTCTATGTAACAACGTGCACTGGATAATTTCACAATTCCTAGCGAGCTGGTTTATGATTTTTTAAAACTAATGAGAGACAAAGAGATACATCGCTTTCTGAGTCAAGTAGTTGTGCATTTTATACTTTTAGTAACTACACATCGTGTTGTAAATTTTGCTTTTGCATTGCTTTTTGCTTAACTTGGAAACTATTTAGTCGGTTGCTAAAAAAATTCTTTCAAATGGTTAAAATCTACGTGATATTTTTTCTAACTGTTACACATGACCCCCGGCTTCACAAAGGTCTTTGTGAAGCCGGGGGTCATGTGTTAGTTAATTATCATATTATTCACAATGACAGGAATAATACCAGCTTTATTCGGGATTTTTCTATGCACTTTCTACATAAAACCA
The DNA here is from genome assembly GCA_036375495.1 of Agrotis segetum. NCBI lineage: Eukaryota > Metazoa > Arthropoda > Insecta > Lepidoptera > Noctuidae > Agrotis > Agrotis segetum. The sequence goes on from JAQSVV010000039.1 coordinate 6,128,500, forward strand.
TCGCACGATTTATAAGCTACTAGCACTTCGCCCGCGACTTCGTCCGCGCTTACTTCGAACTTTGCTTCTGTGAATTTCTTCTCCGGCCAAAAATCTAAATCAATATGCAACTAAAATTCCATCGACCACCAAACAACCTTTTAACAGTCAGTTTTCGCAACATCCCATCTTAATAAGCATCCGTCCTAAAGACATATACCCCAGGGAAAATAAGAGACTCGTAGCACTTGTAGTACCGAAGTTTCATACAAACTATGAATGTATAAACGACCACTTTTTTTATCGTGGCAAAATCATCAAATGAGTCCTCCCGCCCAGGGCGAGAGAGGAGGGACTGTCAGATTTGTACTGACTAAAATCTACGGTCTTCCTTCAATAACCTTTTATGTACCAGGGTCACGGTTACCGAGTGAGACAGTCCCGCGATCTCGGCAGGCTCTGGCCCTCTTAGGGAGGCCCCGTCCGATTGCTGACAGGACAGCTCCTTGAGGCGCGCGTGGAACACAACTCGCCGTCGACTCGGGCATGGTCCATGATCAGACGGCGAGTCACCCATTACTCGCCGTCCACATGCCCGCGCCTACGTTGGCTGGAGATCGTCTTGCGACGTCTCCCGCGGCACTTGGTTCATGAGGCTGTCCTCTCCCTCACGTGTTCAGCCTCCTCCTTTGCAAGCTTCTCCTCCGCTTCCCATTCCGTCACGCCCCGCAGCATGAGGACACGTCGGTGATCTGCCCAAGCGGGGCAATCCTGCACCTATGCTCCACCGTATCCTCCGGGCGATCCTCGCAGTGGTGACACCCAGGCGTTTCTTCCTTCACCATACGACACAGGAACCTCCCGAAACATCCGTGCCCGGTGAGGACCTGCGTCAGACGGCAGATAAGGACGCCGTGACGCCTCTCCAGCCACTCCTCAAAGAGGGGTCTTACCGCCACGATTGCGGTGTGACCAAAGCTATAAACTGCACCTTCGGGAGAGAATTTTCCGTCAAAATAGCTCCTACGTGCCAAAAGAACCCTCCTGTGAAACATTTAAAACTCCTAGTTCTTGCTTGTAGTTATGAAGATTCATACTGTTATTCATACCAATTAAGAGTTGAATTTTGAAAAACCCCGTCTTGGGTAGTGCTTACGTCCTAAAAACAACCCCCATGCAAAATTTGCGATTCCTAGCACTTGTAGTTACGAAAGTTTCATACAACTTATCAACCCCAAAAACAACCCCTTAGAGGTGAAACTTCGCAAAATCCTGTGTTAGTGAGCACCTACGTCCTTAAAAGAAGTCCTATGCAAAATTTGAGACCTCCATCGATCAACACCTAAAACAACCCTTTAGGGGTTGAATTTCGAAAAACCCCGTTGAGGGTAGTGCGTACGTCTTAAAAACAATTCCCGTGAAAAATTTGAGACTCCTAGCTCGTGTAATAACGAATTTTCAAACAAACTTTCAACACCAAAAACAACCCCTTAGGGGTCGAATTTCGAAAAACCCTTTTCTAAAGTAGCACCTACGTCTTAAAAAGAACCCGCATGCAAAATTTTAAAATCCTAGTACTTGTAGCAAAAAAGTTTCATACAAACTGCCAACCCCAAAAACAACCCCTTAGGGGCGTAATATCGCAAAATCCGTTCTTAGCGGGTACCTACGTCCTAAAAAGAACCCCTGTGCAAAATTTTGAACCCTTAGCACTGGTAGTTTCCGAGCTTTCGTGTCCTATGAGTGAGTGACCTTTTGCTTTTATATACAGTGTGTCCGGGCACGGGTTAGCGATATTTGAAGGGGATATTCTAGGCTCTTTTTCATCGACAAAAATGCTTTTAAAAAAATTCTTACTCCAAAACTTCGCGAATGGCAGCCATTTTAATTTTTTGATCTGTCGTACTGGGGAAATACAAATATCTTTGAATCCAAGAGACCTACATTCATGCAAATGATTTTATTGTAAAGTTAAACGTTGAGGCTTATCAAAAACTTACAAAAGTTTTCTAAATAATACGTAAAATTAACCAAAAAACATGGGCAAACACGAAATTGTACACAAAAATTACTGAATAATTTCACATTTTTAACTCTAGCTCGATAAGTACCCCTGAATTTTGATAAGATTTTTGCATTAAATTAAAATTATTTGAGTTTGGCTATAAAATGATATCAAAACGATCACTCGACGTTGAGTATCTTAGGAGTTATTCTCACTTGAACATCACTCTTCCTTAGCGCATGTACCCCAATATTACAGGTGTCGTATTCTTTGGTCGAGCTAAATGGTTCCAACGAATATTTATCAGCTGGAATTATTGATCACCATAATCCATAAACTGAAATGGTACATTTTTTTATTATATGAAACCACTTCTTGGAATTATTGCTGCGGGGCGAGACGGAAGGGTGATGTTCAAGTGAGAATAACTCCTAAGATACTTAACGTAGAGTGATCATTTTGATACCATTTTATAGCCTGACTCAAATAATTTTAATTTAATGCGAAAATCTTATCAAAATTCAGGGGTACTTATCGAGCTAGAGTTAAAAATTTGAAATTATTCAGTAATTTTTGTGTACAATTTCGTGTTTGCCCATGTTTTTTGGTTAATTTTACGTATTATTTAGAAAACTTTCGTAAGTTTTTGATAAGCCTCAACGTTTAACTTTGCAACAAAGTTATTTTCATGAATGTAGGTCTCTTGGATTCCAAGATATTTGCATTTTATTGTACACACCCCAGTTCGACGGATGAAAAAATTAAAATGGCTGCCAATCGCGCAGTATTGGAATAAGAATTTTTTTTAAAGCATTTTTGTCGATGAAAAAGAGCCTAGAATATCCCCTTCAAATATCGCTAACCCGTGCCCGGACACACTGTATATAGAAGATAGAAGATAGATGTTACCAATTTCCCATCCATCAGCAAATTTAATAAAATGACTTTTATAATTTCATGGTATATGTTTCACGCGTTTAAGAGTTAGTAGTTTCCGCCCTCGGTTAGGGTTTACATAATAAATAAGCTTTACATTTTTTTTATACAGTTAAAGAAAGAAAGCCAAGGTATTTATTGATACACACAGGGCAGAATATAAGAAATTAAAAGGAAAACCAGAGAAAAAAAAACGAAAAGGAAAAAAAAATCTCAGCCTGTGCTGAAACATTAAAAAAAAAGTCTAATTGGCCCAAAGTGATGCTCTAACCTGATTCTGTTTGTGTGAAACTTTACACACAAGTCGCAGCGGTGTCCACCGCGTAGTTTCATCACACGGCGAGCTATTTATTTCGTTTTTCGAACGCAGTGCAGCAAAAATACCTCGATTCCGCTTTTCCGTTTATATGAAAAGCCAATGCAAAAAAAAAGATGCACCACGCTGTAGCAACCCACATGTGGTCTTTTGAGGTTTTTGTATTGGCAATTTGTAAATTAGTAGTTTGATAGTGTTTACGTGTTACTTATAAGTTTGAAAAAGTCGTCTGAAGAGGTATGAAAAATGAACTGAGCAAGGAAAAATCTGCATGAAGTAGAAAAAAACTAAATTCCCAAATAAATAAGAAAGGGGTACAAAACGATGCCCCGTAATTTTGTTTATTAGAAAATTAGTAGCTGTCACAATGCATTCACATTTGAGCGTTTAAGATGTACAATCAGAGGCCTTACCACGAGCTCTAAATGCGATCCAGTTTAGGCTGTGGAAAAGAGACAGAGCTATACTAGTCGTCTAGCGCCATCACGTTCCCACAGTGGGATCACTGTCACTTAAAGACGACATGGTAATCCACCAAAACGGTTGGAAAAAAATCAAGTCATTTAATTGCACTTTTCATTCTACCTAAATATCCTTACCGTTTTCGTTTTGTGAGTTTGAAAACTTCTTCTGCGCTGTATAAAATTTTGATTGGCTTTCCTAAAAGTTCGATTGCGTTCATCCATTAAGGGAAATTGAAAATAATGCCTTGTTCAGGGAATTCTAACTTCTAGCGATTATTGGTTCCTAGTACTTTTGCATGTTGTTGTGACAAGTACTAGGAGCTCATAGCGCCTGAGGAATCTGATCAGTTTTCTGAACGCATAATTGCAACTTAATTATGCGTGCAGAAACTTGTCGGGGTTGCCGTGGCAAAAAAGTTTTAAAAATCCCATTTTATCGAAAGATGACTGCATCTCTCAATAAAATGGTCTTGAATTAACAACGAACTTTTACTAAAGTTAGAAAAAAGATCCACAATGATCCAAAAACAAAATATCATTTTGGAGTTGTTTAAATAATTGTACAATAACCCACCATTACTTTAAATCAAAAGAAAAAAAAAACATTTGAATTTTAATAATATTATATTGCGAAAAAAGGAACCACCTCTAATTCACGTTTCTGAACAAAAACACAGAAAAAGTATTCAAATAATAAAAAGTGAGTATAGAACTCTCTACTTTCAATAAATTTCCTTAAAAAAACAAAGTTTCCTCTCGCCTACAGTAAATTGAAAAATGTTCGTGGCGTTTGCTTTGCGCTCGTCCACAAAAACATTATTATTTTCATTCATTGATTGAACATTCCGTTTCCCTCCAATTTTGTCGCACTTTGGCGGCCATTTTGTTTCGACTGCACATCTGTTAGTGGTCCGCCATTTTTATTTGATTTGAAGTGTTCGTTGTGAATGTTTTTTTTTTGGTTTTGTAAAATGTTTGTTAGCGTGAGGACTTTTGCGTAAATTGTACAATTTTAATTTTTACCTAGTTGAAATAGGTCCTAATAAGCAGTAAATGTCAAGTCGCCACATTTTACTTTGTAAACGAGGATTTATCATCTTTATTGAAATGGCATTGTGTTTATTTTTGACGGCCCGGTTGGCACAGTCATCAATTGAATGCTAGACTGGTGGTTGCTAGTTCGATTCCTGGCTTTACAAACACTTGTATGATCTATAAGAAGTTGTTCCAGGTTTGAATATTGTGTGAGTTTTATTGCTAGTAAATGTACACACAAGAGAACTTATATAGAGTGGAGCAAAAAGTATCTAAACAAAAACTTTTTGTAACATTACATTACCGTCGACCATACAATTTTTTTGCCATAAAGTCGAGATAGTGGTCAAACGTGACCCTAAAATAAAATAAAAGTGTAATAATATATCTACTCATGTCTATAAAAATAATTATATAAGTTTTATAAAAAAAAAGTTTAAAGTTCACCTCGTCCATCAAAAGGCAAAGTTCGCATACTCTCATGAAATATCGTCCATACACTGTCAAAACTTAATTAAAATTTCCATCAATATCGTTCAGGTTGGCTAACTTTTAATAAAACTTGAAAAGGTAAGGCCAATGTACCAGGGAGCCATAAGTTAGAGGACGCTAGATTGAAGTAGACAGCCTTATTGTACACCTGGTGCCGAGAGAAAAGGAATATTTTGTGGGCACCCGTTCTTATAAATGTAGGGTAATTTTTATCAAGGTTACAAGCAGTGGCGTAGCTAGGCCAGAGAGGGCCCCGTATCAAAGCTGTTTGGGGCCCTTCTAATCTTCTTCTTCTTATCTAAGTGTATGTGTCTAAAAGATTTACAGAATAAAGGCAATAGCGTCCTGACTGGTCTAACCAATGCTACCTATTTAATTATTATTTATTATAATTACATAGAATTCTGAAGGGAGCTAGAAAACTACGAATGCTGATCAACTGATCGTAGCTCATTTATGACAACTACATATATATTTTTTGAAAATTGAGCTATGTTAGGAGTTCTATAATTATTATTTGAGCAACATTTTATGTTTTTATTTTTATCCAGGCTTGACACTTGGGGGGCGTATAATTGGTACGGTTGATACGGCGGTAGCTACGCCTCTGGATAGGCTTACAACTCATTCGGGTAGCAGTTTTGTTTCGACCAGCATATTCTGAAGAATGTGAGTTCAGGTCTCAGTTAACCAGATGTGGCTGGCTATCAATATTTTATATTGGGTTGGGTGACATACCTATATGAATTTAAGAATCTAAGTTATTGGGAGATACTGGTGTTCTAAAATTAAACTTGCTGTTAGGTTTATAAGCTTATTAGAGATATTTAACATTGGATGTTCATAATGTCACAGAAGTTTTCTATTTCAATGAATAATTTCGCCATAACTGAAAAGTAAAATATTTTAACCGAAATTCTCGAGTTTCAGCACTGCAATTTGCAGATTTCAGCAGCGGTTTGTTACAAATTGAAATATGTAACACATTTCTCTCAGAATTTGTACTTTGAATTTTCAGTTTTCATACTGAAAATACAGCTCATTAAAATGTTCTAAATGTGAGACTACAAAATGTTGCGCATTTGGTAATCTTTCAACAAAATATTTATATGTTTTGTTGTGTTTTTGAAACTAGGTACCTACTTATTTCTTGTTGAATATTTAAACTCGTTAAAAAATGTGATTGTGTAATTTCATCGACACTCCTCAATAACGTGAAGGAAATTATCATTTGTGGAAACTGGTATGAATTAAAATTAGAACTAATAATTCGGTGTAGTGACAGTAAATCAGTTGTTAGGTCGATTAATCGAACTAAAGGAACTTTTTTTGGAATAATTTGTAGACGTGACATCAAAACCCATGCAGTACCCTTAGCACGAGTTTTCACTTTTTGAGATGTAAACTGGAACTTTGACAATTTCAAATTGACAATTTTCAAGGAAAAAATAGTTCCTTCTTTGTACACCAGAGGCGCTGTTCCATTTATTCATACAAGAAACGTCTGTAAATACTGGAAAGACGCTGTAAAGTAAAAGAGTGAAAATTCTTGGACCGCAAATTTTGTTGGCTCTTTTTCTCGTAGGGTTTATGAAACTATTTTGTCTATCTACCCCGTTGATGGGTCTCGAGGATCGAGGTATATGTAACTAACCCCTAATATTACAGTTTTTTTTTATAAACATTATACAGTGTGATCCCAATCTTTAAAAGAAAGGATATATTTCCGCATTAGTTTGATCATAAAACAGCATTCAGTTGCACGCATCATAAATAAAATATGGCGAATAATACCATTCCGAATATTATTTATACGAAACGCTTCGAATAATGATAAAATACGACTCAATTCGGGAATAAACATAGAATATAACTTAGTATAAATAAGGAAAAACGAGAAAATTGAGTAGGTTGGTATATAATATTATGGAAATTATATTTCATGGTGAAGACAGTTTTATGAGTCTCGTTTCCTTCCTTTTCCAATACATAGGAAAAAAAATCATGCCGTTATTATATCTGTGGATAATCTCCATATTTTTCTTTGTAGGGCTTATCATTTTCCGAGAGATGTTATCAAAAAAGTAGGTAGGTTTTTATATTTTTATTAATGGCTTTTGCCACACCCTCGGGACTGTCTATATCGTAGCCTTGAACAGGGTGGATTTTTAGTCAGTTCTAATCCGACAGTCCCTTCGGTGGAAGGACTCATCTGACGGTTTTACTATCCTAAAAATAAACCCTATAATAAATATATATCTGTAGGGACACAGTCCTCCTCTCTATAAGAGGGAGCCAGCAGTAACATACTACGTGGGCTCAGTGTAGATTGGTAGATATACGAGTATGTATGTGACATCGTACAATCCACACTGGGCAGAATTAAAAATTCCAGGACATTCTACAACCCAAAGAGATTTAAAAGAACCTATAGAGCGGGCATTGGGAAAATTGTCATACAAAATTGTTGATGCCGTGCGTCAGTAGCACTATCTAAGCGTTGCATAGCAACGCGACTACTAGACTGAAGGACTTTTTACCTATTGGTAAAAAATTTTGGATCACAAATTTCTTCGTGATGTCCCGTCTACTGCTCGTATATAGTTTAATGTCTTTGCTACAACCCCTCTTTACTATAATTATTAATTTGTTTCATCAACACTGCTCTCAAATCTATGACATTTCAAATTATTTAATTATGTGTATTGTAGTAGTGTTTTGTGTGAAAGAGTAACAAACATCCATCCGTCCAGTACTATCGTGGATTGATAGATTTTGTGTTTAAAGTGCTAATAAAACTCATATAATTATCATCTTTTCTAGGCTAAATCTCCATTAAAAACACGTTATATTATCCTATAGACATCAGCAAAAAAAATTAAAAAAAAATACGTCACGTCCGTAATTCATAAAAAATACGTTCCATAAAAACTGTTTTCACTCGTAAACTTTTTACACAGCAAACTTCTGAACGACCATTTCTTTTTTTTTTGTGCTTTTCTCACCAGCGGTGCTGTACAGCCCTCTCGCAAAATAACTCCTCATCACCTTGGCGTTGTAGTCTAAATCATTATGATCTTTATGAACTTAGCTATAGGGTTGTTATTTCATTGCTATAGCTGACATATCATCTATCTAGCTCTTTTACTTATATCGCGGTTAGCTATTTAGTCTAAATAAAGTAAAACTGATATCTTGCTGCACCAGCTACCAGCTATTTAAATGGAACCTACCAATCTAACTTCTAAAATCCAGTTAGTATTGAGCAACTGACTGACGGAGAGATTGGATGTGTTTTGGAAGGGCACCTATCCAAGTACTGACTTTTGCAAGTGTCTTTGCTCAACTGGACCCACTCGGAATAAAGCCGGGGTATCTTTTATTTTTAAATAGGTCTACATCCACCACAGCAAATTTTCATAACGCAATTTATCTTGGTGATTGACCTGTGCGGCTGTTGCTATTCACGATCTCCTCTCGCCCAATGCTGTTGCTGAAAACCCTGTCAAAATAATGTCTAGTGACCTTTATTTCCACGTGCACAAGGTTTTTATTACACTACAGCTTCCAGAGGTAAAAATAAATTTACAAAGACTGGAGCACCACGCTGTAGGATGAATAACATAATTGTCTGTGCACCGTAATTAAACGCCATTTTTTTTTTATTCTATTTCTCTACGCTTCACATTGCAACACTGTTGGTTATTACATTAATTTAAAAATGTGGTCCGGCTATCTACGAGTTTTAATTTTTTGCGGTTTTTCTGCTGCATTTTTGGTATTTAATATTCGTTAGTTTTCCCCGTGTTTTTTAGTGTGGGTAACATTTTTGTTACCGACTGCTATTATTTTTAATATTCGCAATTTCGTGCACATGAAGTTTGGTAATAGATACCTTTTCCAGTTTTCTTAAAGTTTATTTTTGATAAAGGTTGTTTCACATAATTTGCATCAAACAAAACGGTTGCATCTGGGGAAGGTTGGGCAAAAGTTTACACTTCATTATTTGCGAATGATATAAGTAATCATTGTTTTTGTGTAGTTCTAGATCGTCATAAAATATATTTCTTCGCAAAAATCGTTTAACAACCAAATACCATCACAAAACTAACAAGAACTATTTAATCACTACAATAAACTATACCTTTCCAAACACGACTTCTACCGACATTTACCGACCTTTTCCGATCTTTGTCGAGACACTAGCAAAACTATCACTTGTTTGCCGAAGTTACCCGATCTTGAACGATGTATCAGCGACTTGACAGTACGTGATTTACCGAGCATAGCCGATCTTTGCCGAATTCAGCCGAGTTGCTAGCGACCCTGTCACATGATTGGCTCATTAATTAGCGACTGCGACTGAGCTGTTTGTACGTGACCGACGTGGTTGATAAGCATGTTCGTGCTCTCTCGACGTGTCTGAGGCCGGGAAAATATGAGGTCTTTTTGTGTTTGATAGCGTTGAAAATACGATAGGTAGGTTATTCGATTTCTGTAAAAGTACTGAGGTCTTGTATCAAGTTTTTATGTAGGTGTTTGAAACGTAAACAGTGACTTTGAAGTTAATTTATTTGATGGAAAAAATAGTTTCTCGTTCCTACACTAAGCGCTTTTTGATTTTCCTTACAATTAACGTAATAATATTTCAAGTACGCTGTGCGGTAAAAGGGTCGAGGCCACACAGTTGTATTTAATGTTATAAAAATATCTTAACATCTAAAAACGCAAATATTGCTTCCTTCGACGAATGCCCCCTAAGGGTCAGCTCAGACCGAGACGTGACACTGCGCGCACATTTCATTAGAGTTATTCAAAATGTAACTCTATTTTCTACACGAAAAGATACACCTTTCGCAACGCAGGACGACGTAGCGCGTTGCCGCGCCGCGCTGCGTTTTAATAGCGATTCAAAATCTGACTTTGTTTACTACAGGAAAAGATACAAATTTGAAGTATCGTTGTGTTACGTCGCTTCGCGTCGCGTCTCGGTGTGAACTGACCATAATGTAACAAAGCAGATATTTAAATTTGACCATTACAAACACTTTTGAGGTGTAATCAAAACATTTTTTAAACAAAATATTCTGATAGGTATAAATTTTTGAATGTGTGACATGTGAATAAGACAGTAGTTACTTTGTAATACGAAAATTCGCAACTGACGGCGCCTCGTGACGTGTTTCAAATATTTCAATACATTTAAACTTACTGCTCGCTGCCTTGCACTATGTCACCGCTCACAGCGACAGAGCCGTCAGTGTTGCCAAGTTTAACTGTAGTCGAAAACACATAAATCACTAAACATTTCAGTGTAATAGAATAAGTCGTAAAACGACCTATTTTTATAGCAATGGTTGGCATAAAGATCCCAAAAGATAATAAAATATGAAGGCTCAAGTCGGTCGAATAATGCTGGAATACTATTACGGTTTAGCCGTAAAAGTGAAAAATTACGTGGTTGTATTGCCAAGTTTTTCGCATTATAAAGAGTTTGGTCACGTAATGTCGAGTGACGACTGTTGAGCTGTTCAAGAAAAAGCAGTTTTCACCAGTTTTTCTTAAAGTTCAATATCTTTTGAGCTTCAGAATGTGCTTCTATTACTACAACTGATAATATGCAGCTCAAGTATAAATCTTTAGGAGAAATTGTCAAGTTGAACGACTGTATTTAAGTATTTTGTTGAGATTACACTGCTTGTGTAGAATGACACCGTAGAAAAGGGAAGAATCGATACAATAAAATAATGCAGAATGTCCTATGTTGAAGCATGGTTATGTTTATAAAATAGAAAATAATTGTCTGTTTTATTCGCCTTCTGTTCGTGCCATATTCGGGCTGAATTTTTTTTTATTTTTTTTTAAATAACTATGAATGGACTGAAATTATCATTACCTAGTATGTTGTTACGCGTACAGGAAGCTCCTTGACAATTTAGGAAGAAGTTTGCACTTGCTACGGCGTAGCACACTTACTAAGGCTACGCTCGCTACGCAGACGTAGCACTCATACTACGCAGATTGACAGACTGAACGATTGCTGCTACGCTCCGCGTCGCGAGTTCCATTTCGTCACAGAACAAAATATTTAATTTTGTATGATCTACAAGTATTTGTTAATTCCTGTTCTGGGTGTTTGTGTATTTGAGTTAAATGTTTGCAAACGCACCCACGACATAGCAGTATTTTCGCACTTCTTATTAAGAGGATCGTCTACCGAGCGCTCATCCATACTAAAAGAGAAAACGTTTTCCTGCCCCTAAATGTTATCCAATCTCAATGATTTTTTAGAATGCTTCTGACACAGTAAAAAACTAGGTTTATAGGTTTTCTTTTTTTCTAAATTTATAATAGTTTGAAAGTTTCATTGTTAACTCAGCTCTAGAGTGTAAATATGGTGCTGTTCCACAAACGATGTGGCACTTATTATCATGCCCTGCGTGCCCTGCCGACTGTTCGTTACAGGAGCTGATGGTTTGTTCGGAGAGCGCAAAACTCGTGGCCCAATTCTGGGCCGTGTCAATTTAGATTGTCATCGACACGATAAGAAGAAGATAGTTTGAAAGTTACAAGCGCGTAAGAGTTACTATTTTTATGACTAAATCTTCATTGAAGTAAAACCTTTGTATTTTAAAAACAAAGAAGTTGTAGAAAAAAAAGCAAAACCTACAAACCTAGAATATAATTATGCTGAAACGATTGACGCCAGAATAAGAGATTGGTCGTGATTTAGTATGTGAAAAACGTTTTCTCCCGAGAGACAAATTTCATATAAAAAATACTTACGCGTCGCGATCTGCAACGCTCTCTATCGCACGATCGCACGAGCACGAGTTTTTCAAATACCTATTTTTTGAAATGGCAGCCGCTATACTATCCTTTTAAACAGTAAGTTATAAATAAATAAAAGTCTTTCTAAAGGCATCATAAGCTGCATTATCAGAACTGTTCAAAACTAGATTATCCCTTAACATCAACCAGGAAACTCAACAAAAAACGTGACACCCAAAAGATCTTTCTAAAAGAAAACGTATCTTTCCTTAGAATCTAAATTAGGCGTTCCTTCCTTAAACTTTTGCGACATGTTCAAGTTTACGGGGTAAAGTAAAAAAGACATTAAGGACTGGTGACGAGTAAGTCACGTAGACGCTACGTAGCAGGCACGTCGACGCCACGTAGAGTATACGTAATGATATTCGTGTGAAACCGAAACCTTGTTTTATATCACTTACTGAACTTTATGATGTAAAATAATTCAGTTTTTTATGCTCTTCGGTTTTATTTTCGAGGTATATGTGGATCGTTTTAAAAGGAACGCGAAATGTAAAAATTGGAATATTCTTCTTCGTTTTGTAAATAATTCTTATTAATATTTAAGACATGCTTATGCTCGAGCATTGGCCGTATGAATGTCGTAACATTCAAAAGTATCCTTCAATAACATTCAAAATTTTTAGTACGTACCTATTTAAAAACTGTGCACTAAATTTCATTGAAAATAGTTCAGTGATTTTTGAGTGAAAGAATAAGAAATAGCCATCAAATATTCGATAAGTCCATACGAGTAGTAGAACTCAAGGTTTTAACAAAAAATATGAAAATTTTTACAGGATTGCAAGAATATTTTAGGAAGTCAACGCGGCGGCCCTGATACGCGAAGGACAATGAAAGCGGAACACATGGCAAAATAAATACTTATAACTTACCAGATTTTTCAGTCGAAATTTAAACTTCGTTCGGTGCTTTTAAAAGTCATTTTGAATTATTTTAGTGTTGTGCGCGTAACTCGGTACGTACGATACGGTATTTTATAATGGGTTCACGATTTATTGGAAAGGCGTAAAAAATACGCTAGACTAAAAACAATCCAATCTTTCCCTCATTTTCATTAAAAACATTAAAAACGAATTTTCAGCATTATTTATAGAAGAGCCTAATTAAAACCTAATTAGTTGAATGACTAGCTAATTATATTTACCCTCGCGGCCTGGGGAGTTTGCTTTTACAGATTTAAAATTCCGAGAATAATTTAATTTTATGTCGGAACTATACTAGAACGTAAGACTTTAATGGAAAGATTTTAACTACGGGGAAAAGCTGTGAGCAAAAGTGAATATAAATAAAGCTTTTAAAAACGTAATATATTTCAGACGTTCGTCAACTTTTACCAGGAAGCTCCTGATCCAGTTTCAACACAAAGAAAATGTGCGAAATGAGACATTCTGCTAAAGGGACATTTTGCTACCTGTGGTCATCTTACGAAAGGGACATTTTGCTACCTGTGGACATTTTGCGAAAGGGACATTTTGCTACCAGTGGACATTTTGCGAAAGGGACATTTTGCTACCAGTGGACATTTTGCGAACGGGACATTTTGCTACCTGTGGACATTTTGCGAAAGGGACATTTTGCTACCAGTGGACATTTTGCGAAAGGGACATTTTGCTACCTGTGGACATTTTGCGAAAAGGACATTTTGCTACCTGTGGACATTTTGCGAAAATTTTGCGCCTGAACCGTTATTTTAAGTTATGGTTTTAAAAAACAATGTTTGAGCATTATTTGAGGCAGGATCGTTTTGATATAATTTTAATTTGCATTTTTCGTCAGATAATGTTCATAATCTTACCCTGTTAGTGACAAAGGAGAGGATCGCTAGTTTATTAAATATAAAATTTTTAGGTGAATTTTTTATACATCACCAAGTTATTTCCTGTTATCTAAAAGGTATGCAAATAAATCTTTTCTAAAACCGGAATCCTGAATAAACAACAAAAAAAAGGTATAACGTTAAAAGATCTACGAAATTACCCCTGACTACTAAAGGACGAAATAAATGATAAAGAAAAAAACCCTTGAACCGAAGAACCCTTTACAAGAAATACTTCAAAATAAAACATTCTAAAGCAACAGAAGACTCCAGACTAATTTATCAAAAGAAAAGCTGAAGTGTCGGGTAATTTATTTATACTGATTTTTCTTTTTATTTTGGTCTAGTGTTGCTAAGGAAAATCTTGTTTAGTTCCCATCTCGGGGCTCAAACTCTGTTACTGGCACCGTTATTATTTGCAAAAATATGTAATTACGGCGGATATGAAAGCGGCGGAAAATATAAGGGTGATGCTTTAGAAAAGGCGCGGGGGGAGTGACTGAGCGATTTGGAGGCAGCATTCGCTGTTTGACGGGTTGAAAATGGATTAGTTATTAGGGTCGTCAGAGTAAGAATGTAATGACTAAGATATTTAAGATATTTCATTTTATTGCCGTCAACTTTCTACTAGACACGAGACGGATACGTAAACCTACTACTACTACTTACGTACGTACTTTTTACCCTAAGAGAAACATAAAACGCCATCTGCTACGGAGTCTAACATGGTTTAATCCATCCAAGATTTCAACAAGCTTCCATTTTTCAAGTAGTAGTTCCGAATAGTAGGATATGCTATACTTCAAAAAATAAACTTATAATGATTGTGTTAGCGTAACCAAAGTTACTTACATCGCCAATGTGATCGCCACCCCGCCTATGAATAAACGCGTCTCTTACACACTAAATCCGCAACCCAACACTCTGTTACAGACCGCCAATTTGCGGGAAAAAAGGAGATTTATAGCGAAAAAGTGTTTTCAGTTAATAACGTACTTTCATGTAAATTACGACGGTTTCTTCACATTTTAATAAAGCAATCTTGTTCAGATAAATATTTAAATGGAATCTGAGAGATTTAGTAAGTTCATTGGCTCTTTTTGAATGAATTATGAATGGAAAGAATGGGTTCGGTCATTTTTGAGTGCATTGAGTGGAAAATAACATAAAAGGGGTATTGTAGATGGAAGAATGGAGTGAAAAGGAATTCTTTTCTCGTAAGTACCCTTTTTATAAATTTTAATATTTTTGGGATAGTAAAATAATGCACTTTGAAAAGTCCAGTCCAACCAATTTTTTTTTTTTATTTATCCATGACGTAACGGAGTCGGTATATGCGTTTAGGGTGAGAGATGTTTGTGTGTCCGTTTGTGCAAAGTAATGTTCCCACCTATCTCCTAAACTAGTGATCCGATTTTGATGCGGTTTTCAATAAAGGGTTTGTGTTCGATGAGTTCATGTTTGTAGACAGGTATCTTGGCTGTAACTCACTAGGTGGCGCCACAATATTAGTGCAAAACGAAATGTCCGATTACAATTCAAATCAAATACAATTTACATTCTGTTTTCAGCAATGTGTACATGGTAGTTTATTTTTAGCTTTAGTTTCTCGTTCGACCGGTATATCGGCTGATGGTAAGCGATGATGTGGTTGACGGTGAAGCACTCTTATCCAAAAGTAACCTATTCACTTTTGACTTAGGGAACATTGGGGATTGTGGGACTATCAGGAAATACAGATTCTGACAGTGAATTCAACTCCTTAGCTTTGCTTACAATAAAAGTGTTGGCAAAAAGCTTTGCATGTAGTTACAAATATACACACTTTCCCATTAATAATATAAATAACTATGTAGAGAAAGTGTGGATTTTCACACGTAAAAATAAAATTAAGATTTTTTTGTACATTGATTTTATTGAAAAAGCAAATTGTAAGATGATGAAACAGAATTCATCTAAAAACGTTACTGCAAAGCACGTTTAAAGATGTTTTTTTGTCTTCAGATTGTGACCCTTCTGGCTTTTTTTACTCTTCTGAATCTTCTTCTTTCCTCTCCTTACTTCTTCTTTATGATGTTTTTCAATAACTTCTTCAATCCATGGTTTTACGACCGAGATCTTGGTGTAAACTCCTGGAACTTGACCACAACCGGCCCCGAAGGAAGTTATTCCAATTTGCACGTTGTTCCAGGTCAATGGACCTCCGCTGTCACCCTGTAAATTAAAAATATTGAATTTTCTTCGACTTAAAAACATAATCAGTTGAAGTTTGGTTCTAAAACATTCTGGTTTCCTCGTCTTCCGTTCCTTCTATAGGTCAAAATAGGCTAAAACTCAAAAAAAATAATTAGTCTGCTGCAAATATTGTCAAAAAATATATGAACCATATTTTTTATTTTCTTAAATAAACCGAAATTGACGAAGATACGACACTTCCAAAAATCACAAAACGTCACTCAGTCAGTATAATTTTACAGGCATTATGACGTCACAAGTCTCCACTCCCTTTAGAAGCTTTTTATCTTTGTCAATATTGATTGATTAAAAAAAAGAAAAAAATCGTGTACATTATTTTTCAATAATCTAACTGGTCGACTTAACAAATTTCAAATTAATTTTTCTAAATACATACTTATTATAACTCAAAGGTGACTGAATGAGATAGTGATCTATCAATGTACAGTCCAAACTACTGAACGGTCATGAAGTAAGCATCCGCTAAGAAAGGATTTTGATCAATTATTGTACCCGGGTCCAAGGGGATACAATAGGTGATGAAAGTTTTTATGAAACTTTGTCAATTTTATTAATAAAAAAAAAAACATTTTTAAGTTCCGATATCCACGCGAACGAAGTCGCGGGCACAGCTATTACCCTATTGTACTCTACTGATACTTACCATACAAGAGTCCTTCCCATCACCTCCAGCACACATCATCCTGCGTGTGATGATGGCTTGTGTACCGTAGAACAGCTGGCAATGAAGCTTGGACACAAATGGTACGGTTACCTGTTGTAGGTCATTCGCAATGTGACCTTTGGGCTAGAAAAAAATATAAACGGGTCAGGACACATGTAATTATTTTGGTAAAGAGGTGTGAGGTGTAAGGGGTATGGGTAACGTTTAGCTAACGTTCGACTGATAACAAAAGTCGAAAACGGATCAAATGGTACGGATTCAAGAGGAAATTTTGTAAACTTTGATACGGTATTTCAAATTTAGGTGAATCTTTAATATGGAAAATGGGCATCAACGTACAATCACCATGAATTTAGACCACTAGATATTACTTTTTAAATTGGTTTTACATAATTTAAACGAAAAGAAACGATGTCTTTTGCAGAGTTATTACCTCCTGTTACAAACGATTTAAAATATTCGAAACCCAATAAACTTCCATGGAAGTCTAAATTAAATACTATTCCGGAAAGAAATACAAAGTAATTTCTATTTCGTTTTCATTTCGCTTTGTTCATTTCTACGAAAAATGTTATTATCATTTTAATAGTCCACTTTAATTCCAAGTTTTTAAATTATCCTACTCAATTTCTCGTCTCCATATTTTTCCCTTTTCTTCAACGAGTATAAAAATGGCGACCACTCGTGTTATACCCACTCAAATTTAATAAGACTCTTATATTATTCATCGTCACTGAAGATATGAAATGACGTGACGGCCCATAATATTTCATGCTCGTCATTTTAATATTAAGATATCGTTTTGCTTTTAATGCTCCTATTAATTTCTGTCTAGACTTGAGTGTCAATATCTATTAATTTTGATTTCTTAACAGCCCCTTTTAATTATTTTGTCAAGGCGCCATCTTAGCTGTTGAGAAATATGGCGGATGGTGAAGAAAACGGATGACCAGAGGCCTTACCACGAGCTCTTACCGCGATCCAGTTTAGGCTGTGGGAAAGAGACAGAGCTACAAGTCGTCTAGCGCCATCTCTTTCCCACAGCCTAAACTGGATCGCGTTAAGAGTTCATGGTAGGCCTGTGGTCAACATTGGAATAACTGACATATTTTGTGAATAGCAATAAAATATTGTAGTTATTAGTTTTAATTTTCTGTTTGTTTGCAACCCTGTTGATATGGCAACACTACTTGTCTTGATCTCTTGTCCTTGTGTTTACGATTAATGGCGACCAGTGTGTAAAACAGTATTCAGTATTGATATTAAAATAAAGGTGTAATAACAAAAATACACGGAGGTTTATTTTAAAGTCCTAACAGGTTATGGGCCCAGCTGTCCAAAAATCTGTTTTAGGTGAAGATCACTGATATATTGTGGGGTGAAGGAAAATCACCGGGTGCCGGCGTTACGCGGCGTGGTTGGCGAAAAATAAATAACAACTCCAGCTAGTGAGTTATTATTGGCGGCGTCTGAAGGAGGTCGTGAGGTGGTTATTATCACGGCATCAGGCTGCGGGCTTACGCCTAAGTAACAAAAATGGATCAACACACGATGGTCATGGCGTCCAACTCGGCTATTAAGTTGGAGGGCCTTAAGAACTGGAACGTATGGAAGTTCCAAATGGCTGTAACGTTAAAAGGAGCTGAGCTGTACTCTGTTGTGAATGGGATGGAGAAAAAGCCAGAGAATGGCGAATCCAAGAGTAAGGAAATTGCAGCTTGGGTGGCAAGGGATGGCAAGGCGCAAACCTTAATTGTAAATAGAATAAGTGAGGCGGCGATGGTGCACATCCTTACTTGCGAAAGTGCAGCTGACATGTGGCGAAAACTGCACAGTGTATACGAGGTCACGAGTGCAACAGGTACATTGATGCTGCAGCAAAGGTTCTTGCAATACAAATTTGAGGGTGGAGACCTGGCAGTATACTTAGCCAAAATGCAAGAAATGATTTGTCAACTGAGGCAAGCAGGAGAAGAGATATCTGAACAATTCATCATGACTAAAGTCTTGTTATCTCTACCGGAGACATACAGTCATTTCATCTCGGCTTGGGAGTCGGTGGACACAAGTAAACAGAATTACAATGATTTGGTTTCTCGATTACTTGTAGAGGAAGAGAGAATAAAGGCAAGAAGCAAGGAGAAAGAGAGTATAGCACTATATTCCAAGCAAAAAAATGTCAAGAAATGTTATAAATGTGGGAAACTTGGACACATTACAAAGGAGTGTAAAAGGGACGATAAAGAAAAACGTAAATGTTTCTCTTGTGGCAATGTGGGACACTTGAAGGCAAATTGTCCTAAGCGTGAGGGACAAGGAGGACAACAATCAAGTGACAAGTCCAAAGACAAGTCCGATAAGTCCAATGCATTTATTACTGTGACAGGGACAGCAATGACAACTGGGAGTGACATTACGAGGAGTGACAAGAGGTGGTTGATAGATAGTGGGGCTAGTGAACATATGACAAGTCAACGCTCTATGTTTACAAACTATCTACCACTGTCAACATTAAATCGTCATGTTATTGTTGGAGACGGTCGTCAGTTACCTGTTGTTGGAGTTGGTGATGTAGAAGTGAATGTGTTTAACGGAGACTGTTACATAAAATCTACATTGAACAATGTGTTACATGTACCAGAAATGAAGATTAATTTGTTTTCTGTAACTAGTGCTACAAAGAAAGGTTATAAGGTTACATTAACTGATCAGCAGTGCCTGTTTTATAAGGACAATGAACTTTGTGCAATAGGCAATCGTGAAGGGAACTATTACATACTAGAGGTGTTAAGTGGCTACATGCAAGAAAGTGTTGCAGCTGTGGCATCGCTATTAGACTGGCATGAGCGTCTTTGTCACCAAAATGTAGTGTATGTGAAGAAAGTGCTCAAGAAAAACAACATCAAATACACTGGGGACAGTTTCCAATGTGTTTCGTGTCTAGAAGGTAAAATGCACAGACTTCCATTTGCCAGAAGTGAGCAGCATACCAAGGAATGTCTAGAGTTGGTGCATGCTGACTTGTGCGGGCCAATGGAGGTGGAGAGCATTGGAGGTTCAAGGTATTTCCTGCTAATAAAAGATGATTTTAGTAACTACCGGGTAATCTACTTTTTGAAGCATAAAAGTGAGACAGCTTTGAAGATTAAGCAATTTGTTAATTGGGCTGAGAGACAAACAGGAAATAAAGTGAAAGTCATTCGTACTGATAATGGTGGAGAGTTCATGAACAAAGAGATACAAGAATTTGTACAAGAAAAGGGCATTAACCATCAGACAACGATACCTTTTACCCCGCAGCAGAATGGCAAGGCGGAGAGGGACATGCGTACTGTTGTGGAAGCTGCAAGGTCCATGCTAAAGGGTAAAGGTCTTGCAAAAGAATTGTGGGCCGAAGCAGTCAATACTACAGTGTACGTCTTGAATAGAACGTCAAAGAGTAGAGTGGACAGTCAGACACCCTATGAGACATTTCATAAGCGGAGTTTTGATGTGCTGAGCCTACGTGGAGTGTTCGGAGAATATGTTTATGTTCATATCCCAAAACAAAAAAGATTAAAATGGGACATTAAAGGGGAACAAGCTATGTTTGTTGGATATGATGACTCGAAAGGCTACAGAGTGTACTATGAGGATAAACAGGAAGTTCATACTAAAAGGGACATAGTATTTCTGGATACAACAACACAGAAAAAGACAGAAATTAAGGAAATACAGAACAATGAAAATGTCATACTATTGGATGTTCCTACAGAGAGAAATACAGAAGAAGAACTTGATGATGAGAGTGATGATGAATATTATGACATGGACATAGGACAGGAGCAAGGAAATGGAGTAGAACAAGGTGTTACAACAGAGATGACAGAAGAAACTGGTCAAGAACAGACAGAAACAGAAGGAAATGAGGTTCAAAGAAGTAGTAGAAGAAGGGAAAAGCCAAGATATCTTGATGATTATTACCTATATGTTGATGAACCAAAGAGCTATAAGGAAGCCATGATATCCGTAGAGGCTGAAAGCTGGAAGGAGGCTATAAGAAGAGAACTAAAGCAACTAAAAGAAAATAATACATGGACAGCGATAGATTCTATACCAGAAGGAAAAGAAGTAATTAGCTCAAAATGGGTTCTAAAGAAGAAAGATAATACTTTTAAGGCTAGATTAGTAGCAAGAGGCTTTGAGCAGAATTGTAATGAAGATCTGTATGCCCCTGTGGCAAAGCTTAACACATTTAGAGTCTTTGTATGTGTAGCTACTAAGTTAGGGTTAGAGATAAATCAAATGGATGTATGTGGAGCCTTTTTAAATGCACATCTTGATGAGGAGTTATATTTAATCTTGCCTGAGGGAACTGACACTAAATATGTAAAACTTAACAAATCTATCTACGGCTTAAAGAAATCTCCAAAATGTTGGAACAAAACTTTTAACGATGTCATGTTGTCTTTAGGTTATAAGCAATCTGATAAGGATTATTGTTTATACTCTAAATGTGAAGGAGAAAAGAAAACATTTTTGATATTATATGTCGATGATATATTATACTTTGGGAATGATGAAGAAGATATGTGTAAACTGAGAAATGTACTAAATAAATCATTTAAAATGAAAGAATTGGGTAATGTAAGTAAATTCCTGGGTATTGATGTCAAACAAGATTTAAATAAGGGGATAACTGTAATATCACAAAAAGAATACTTAAAAAAATTGTTATCACAAT
Source organism: Agrotis segetum (assembly GCA_036375495.1). NCBI lineage: Eukaryota > Metazoa > Arthropoda > Insecta > Lepidoptera > Noctuidae > Agrotis > Agrotis segetum. The sequence continues at coordinate 6,150,020 of JAQSVV010000039.1, forward strand.
ATAATATGTTAGATAGTAAAACATTGAAGTTACCCATTGATAAGAATTTTAATTTTCATATTTTAAAGAGAGATGGTTCAGAAACTACTGAAATAGAGAGTAAATGTAGAAAGCTTGTAGGGAGCCTAATGTATGCAGCTATGGGCACTAGGCCAGATATTTGTGCAGTAGTTAATATCTTGAGTCGGTATCAAAGTTGTGCATCTGAACTTTTGTATAAACTTTTGTTGAATGTTTTAAGATATGTAAATGGAACTATTGATTTGTGTTTAGTATACTATAGAGAGTGTAATGAAGATGTTTTATGTTATGTTGATAGTGACTGGGGTGGTGCTGATGATAGAAAGTCTACATCTGGGTGTATTTTTAAAGTGTTTGGTTGTTCAGTAATTTGGTATTCAAGGAAACAGCCAACGGTTGCACTGTCTTCGACCGAAGCTGAATATGTTGCTTTGTGTTTAGCTACTAGTGAGGCTTGTTGGTTAAAAGAAATTATGTTAACATTTGGGTTTGAGGTAAACATAATTGTGTATGAAGACAACCAGTCAACTATTAAGATGGCACAGATGGCTACTGGTAATTCTAGAGTAAAACATTTGGAGATTAAACAGTCATTTATTAAAGAAAAGTTGGAAAATAAAGTTATTGATTTAAAATACATAAATACCAGTGACCAACTAGCAGATATTTTTACTAAGGCATTAGGAGGAATAATGTTTAGGAAACATAGAGATAAATTGTTCAGTAAGTAATTAAGGGTATGACTATTGTTAAGGGGAGGTTATGTTTAGGGTTAGCTCTGTATTATTTTTGTGAAAGAAAAGACTTGTTTTTGTTTTCAAATATTTTATTGAGGGGAGGTGTGAATAGCAATAAAATATTGTAGTTATTAGTTTTAATTTTCTGTTTGTTTGCAACCCTGTTGATATGGCAACACTACTTGTCTTGATCTCTTGTCCTTGTGTTTACGATTAATGGCGACCAGTGTGTAAAACAGTATTCAGTATTGATATTAAAATAAAGGTGTAATAACAAAAATACACGGAGGTTTATTTTAAAGTCCTAACATATTTGAGTTTTGATTTCCGCTCGGAATAAATATTTTGATGATCTACAAGTAGTTGTTCCATGTTTCGTTATATATGTGAGTTTCAATGTTTGTAAATGCACCCGTGTTTTTTTTATCGTGTTAAATTCATCAAATGAGTCCTGACTGCACTGAAACCTAAGATATTCCTCCAACCTCGATATTCTTTGGCCCTCTAAGAGCCTTTACACACCACGTTTTTTAAACGCCTCGGTGCAGCCCGCTTGACGCGATGCAGACGCGATACGCACGGAAGTCAGACGCAACTTATACACCGTGACTTTTTAGTCGTCTTACAAAAAGGGTCCACTTAATGTATCCGACCTAAAATACCTCTAGGCAAGTTATTTTTTTTTAATCGTTAATAATAATTTTTATTTTTAATAAATAGGTGCATTAGAAATGTGAAACACCCTGTTAAATGTTTACGTATCTAGCTGTAAAGTATACCTACCCAGCGCAATAGTCGGGCAGATCATTCTATCTCCATTTTCTATGAGACAAGGGTGTTTCTAACTACACCTTGCGTCATAATAACGAATTAAAATTTAAAAAATTTTCAAATCTCTTAAATACCTATTTTTTTATTATAAACGTGTTCTAGTCATTGGGTACATGAACTGGGCTGCTTTTGTAAGACGACTAAAAAGTCACGGTGTATAGTTAAATGACAACAAACTTGCTCTGATGAAAACGCGCCTTCGATGCGCCGGTGCAGCGATTTAAAAAACGTGTGCTTAGGCTCTAAGAGGTCCCCTCAGATTGCTAATAGTTCTTTGAAGCGCGCGTGAAACACAACACGCCGTTGACGTCGTCCCGGGCATGTTCCATGATCAAACGAAATTCCTGGTAAAAACTTGATTTTATTAAAAATAAAACATATTTTAAAGTAGTATTTTTATACTCACATGTGTGTATCCCCAACCGGTAGTATTAAAATGCGTTCCCTTCTTCAGCTTCACAATGTTGCCAGTCAACAAAACTTTCTGCACTTTTGGCCCATAAGTCAAAGATTCATTCAGCTTAAAAATGGCAACATCATAATCATACGTTTCCTTAGAATACAATTCATGTATTATAATTTTTTCAACATCGTATAGCTTTCCCCCTTCATCGACCTTATCCGTGCCGACGAGAACTTTGAATTCTCTGTTCCTGAAAATAAAGTCAAAAGTCACTTGAGAGGGGTTTCTGGGATGACGTAATACAGTAGTGAATACGGAAAGAAATATATTGAAAACGTTTTCGGGGAAATTGGATGTTGAATATTACTTTCGTTCAGGTCTTTTATGTAAGAGAACTTGGATGTCTTAAACATTGCTGTATGTACCTATAGGTATAGTGTTTCTGTTATAATATTACTTCTGTAGGACATTTTAATGTTTCGCTTTTCGTAAACAAAAAACTGATAAACTGAATTCGACAGAGGCATGTCAATTGGTGATGTTAAATAAACGCTTGTACAGATATGATCACTTTATTTGCAATTCCAGATGGCGTTGTTGTCAAGAAAAATAGTCAAACTTATTACTTTAAAGCTATTTTCAAACAAACAGACAGGCGTGGCGAACGCGAAACGAGGCGTTTTTTTTTTTGTAATGTATGAAATTGTTTGAAGTCAGTCACATAGACTATCGGATCGCTTTCGCTTTGCCTGTCTATTTGACAATAACTCATTGTAGTTCAGTGTGTTTGTCGAAGTGTTTGTTAAGATAAAATCATATAAAATAAGTAGGTAAGAAGTCCTTACGTAGGACAGTTACAACTTCTTTTTTGTAATAATATAAAAATAAAATATGGAGCTGCAGTCTGAGTCACAATAATATAATAGCTGTGTATCGCCCATTCCAAAGCATACATAATCTATGAATTCCGTAAAAAATAATCTTGATTTTATTTATCAAAGGAGACTTTTAAAAAAATTTAAAAAAATGTCATTACAAAAAGAAAAGTAGGCACTGAGAAACGATTTCGTGATACGTGATAGGCATATTCTTGAATAATCCTCGATTTATTAAGGCTACTTTCAAAAATGCTTGAATTGGACAGGTAAATTATCGTATTCAACGTAAATTGTAGCCTATTCATCTCAGTCTGTTCAGTACAGAACCTTAATGTAGCTGGTTCTATTTATAAATGAATTTGAAGTTCCACGCACACATATAAGCACGGGATCGGAGCGTCACCTCATTAATATAAGCCTTCATTAAGCATCTTTTTTAAAAACTGAAAAATCTACCTCGTGTCAAACACATACTGGACACAAATGTGCGACAATAAACATCACACGGGTCTATTTTGTCTGCACCGATGGCCCGTACGGGTCTCGAAAGGGCAGCTTTAAGCTATCAATCCTAATTATTAACTTCGTGCATTTCCAGCAATGTTATTGGATAATCATTCAGGTAAATCATTATGAATATTGTTAAGTGGCCGTTTTAGAATCGCTGTCTGCACAAACAACCTCTTTCTCTAAACGCCCATAGACTCATTGTCAACTACCATAATCTTTTTAAAGAAATGTTTCTAAATTTCACTTCAGATCAGGAATGAAATAAAAGAAAGTGGAGTTACATTAAGTTCAACTGCTATAAGATACAATAATACAGATCCAGATATTATCCATGTACGATTTTACTACGTAATTGAATCGATTCAAAAGCTGGAGCTCTTTAATCGGAAGCTCCAAGACAATGCAAAGTACAAAAAAATTGAACAGACAAATCGTTTTGATTGCTTTTTACTAGCTGATTCTTCTCCAGAACGATTCTTTTTAGTATGCACTTATGGAGTTTTATGGGACACCAAACGTCTTGAGTCGAGGCGAAACCGTTTCCGTACGTCTATGTGTGTGCCGACCTTTTTTACAAAATAAATTTATTTCCAAGATATTACGCAAGTGAAAAGAATAAAATGAAGGTCAGACACGCCTCATAAATTTTATGTAATCAAAAGGAAAAATAAATGGAAGTAAACATTCGTGAGCAGGACACTGATGTTATAACAGAGAAAATATAGAAATGATTACTCAAAGAGAAAATAAAGTGGGCAAAACAATATTATTGCTTTCAAAATAAATTCTTCTGTCTTTCTCGTAAATTAAAGAAATAAATTGAGCGTTGCTTCGTTAGAAGTAGATATTCTTGTGATATTTTAGTTTTCTGTTTTGATTTATTTATAATGGATTTGAAATTATACCGTTTTCATGAAAAGAATTTAGATAGCAAAAACAAAATGTATAGACATTTTTTTGGGAAAATATTAACAAAGAAGTCACACCACGTCTGTTTCTACGAAGGTTTAATTTTTTTCAATAGCCAAAAGTTATTATAAAACCTTTGTTACATCATTTTAAAGTTCTGGCCTATAAAAGCATTAAGGACAAAACTTCTCGGGGTGGAAGCAGGAGCTACAACAGTTATACATTTTTTTATACTGGTAAATTCATCAAATGCGTTTTCCTACACAGAGCAGGGCGGGAGGGACCGTCAGACTTGTACTGACTCAAATCCACGGTGTCCTTTAATAGCACTTTACGTTCTGGCTCTCTAAGGCGCGCCTGGAACATAACGCGCTGTCAATCCGGGCATGGTCCATGGTCGGACAGCGAGTCGCCTATTAATAATAACTGGCAACACTGAAGTAAACATCAGACACAAACTAATTTTTTCATTTTTTCTGCATTTACTACCATATCATTTATAAAATCAAATAAAATTCAAGGATCGAAACAACAACAACATATGTAAAAATAGTAATCGTGAATAACCGCAGGAAAACCGGTAAATATAACGATGAAGAAAAAAATCAAATCATGACACCGAATGACAAATGTCACACGATCCACGATGAATGGTAATATCAATGGTAATATGGAAAATTTAGAACATGGTTTGTAAAGGATGCTAACGAGAGCCAGAGCAAGACTTAACACACGCCCACCACCTCCGGAGTCGTCGCTCAGCTCCGCCTCGCCGCCGCCGGACCCCGGATTACCTACGTCACCGGCAGCGGCAGTTGCGTCGAGCTCGAGCGACGAATATTTCTCCCCGCCGACGTCGCCAACACCTGTACGTCGGCAGGGGAGAGGCCGGCCACCGAAGAGCTTGGGACTTAGGGGCCAACCGGCCCCGAGCCGGGTCCCCGCTGCCGGTGGTTGTGTGCAGCGCATGCGATGGACTCAGTCCATTAATGAGAACGTCATGCGCGCATACTACGGGTCTACAGAGGGGGGAACTAACCTCACTGCGTACCGTGTTAGGATGCTGTCTCTGTTCCAGGTACTAGAACCAACCCTAAACATCTCGGCCCAACGACTGTCGGATCAGGTGCGGGTCATCCAACGTAATCATATGTTGGACGACACCGCACTTGATAGGCTGCGCTCAGAGGTACTAAGCAACCGTACCATCTTATCTCCACCAACACCTACGACTGTAAACAGAGTTCCGCCGCGGTCTGTTATTTCTTCTGTTGTGGAGGAGGATGATGCGGTTGCCACGGTAAACAGCCAGTGCAACGAACGAGTGAGGAGCGCGTTGGAGGATGCGCTCTGTGATTATCGTTTAATTCCCACTGAGCTTAGACCCCGACTACCACGGTTACCCATGCACAAAAAAAATAGGGCGCTGGTGAGTACCTTGAACTCGCTGCTTAAGAATTTGTTCGAGAGCAGCGAGGATCTTGTCGATACACACTCGATCCTGTACTGTGGGGCTGTCGCGGCATGTCGTTTAGCTAACGTCAAATTCCCAATTCACGATGAAGCTAAACGACCTAAACCAGCCGTTCCGGCCTGGCAGAGCAGGATCGAGCGACGTATCGACGGGGCCAGGGTACTCATTGGCAAACTATATTGCTTCAGGGAGGGAAATACACGACCACGTGTGATGCGCTTTGTGAGACGGGCATTCTCGGGGACTGGAATAAGTCCTCAAGAATACGTCGCCCGTGTCACAGAGCGCATCGACTTCCTGAAGCAAAAAGTTTGTGCATGGGCGAGCCGTATTCGGCGGTACAAGCGGCGGGTTGATCGATACTCGCAGAATCGCATGTTCCAGCGCGATGAGAGGTGGGTATACAGAGCTTGGGAGCGGCCTGAACAAAATATGGCTGACTTGTGCCGCCCGGATGATAACGCTACGAGTACATTCTGGCGCAACATCTGGTCGGTACCTGTCAGTCATGCTGAGGCTGACTGGATGCGTGGTGTCGAGCAAGTATGTGAAACTATTCCAGAAATGGAAAAAGTTGTCATAACGCCATTAGATATAGCCAAAGCAGTCCGTCCATTACCGAATTGGAAATCACCGGGACCGGACGGACTGCATAATTTTTGGCTTAAGTGGCTAACTAGTTCACATACTTGCCTGGCATCTCAATTCCAGTCATCCTTAGAGTCTGGGTCGCTACCCCAGTTTCTAACAACTGGTATTACCCACCTGCTCCACAAATCAGGTAGTACCACGGAACCCAAGAACTATAGACCGATTACTTGTTTGTCAACGGTCTATAAACTTCTTACATCCATTTTGAGAGTGAAAATTAACACACATATTGAAAGTAACTCCATTATGTCTGCCTCTCAAAATGGATGTAGGAATGGGTCCCGTGGTACTAAGGAGCTACTCCTCATTGACATGGCCATTAGCCAACAGGTTCGTCGCTCTCGCAGGGATCTGTCCACATGCTGGATAGATTATAAGAAGGCCTACGACTCGGTGCCACATACATGGCTCATGAGGGTGCTGGAGTTGTACAAGATAGATGCAACTCTACGCGCCTTCCTTGAGTCATGTATGGGGCAATGGAGAACGGTCCTTCGCTATCCAGGGTGTCGACAGATCCAGGCGATCGATGAACCTGTATGGATCAAGCGGGGAATATTCCAGGGCGACAGTTTGAGTCCACTTTGGTTCTGCCTAGCCCTGAACCCTCTAAGCACAATGCTGGAGGACTCAGGTCTGGGCTATCGGTTGAGGAGAGGCGGTCAGGTCATATCTCACCTTCTTTACATGGATGATCTGAAACTCTTTGCCCCCAACAAATTGCAACTAATGGAGCTACTAAAGGTAACTGAAACTTTTAGTAGCGCCATCAGGATGGAATTTGGTGTGGACAAATGTGCAGTCATGCATGTAAAGCGAGGGGAGATTATGGAATCTGAAGGGATTCAGCTTTCAGATTCCATACAACTTAGATCACTCTCCTCATCCGAAACCTACAAGTATTTGGGTATGTCGGAGGCGTTAGGCATTGATATACCGGACGTGAAACAATCGTTGAAGGAGCGCTTCTTTGGGCGCCTGAATAAGGTTTTAAACAGCCTTCTTTCAGGCGGAAACAAGGTGCGCGCCTTCAACGGTTGGGTCATGCCAGTGTTAATGTACTCTTTCGGCATACTCAAATGGACTCAAACTGAACTCGACGCCTTGGATAGGCGGGTCCGTACTCTGTTGACCGCAAACCGGATGCATCACCCACGTTCATCGGTGATGAGGCTGTACATCCCGCGGAAGTGCGGGGGTCGAGGCTTTTTAAATGCTAAGACCCTCCACAACCGCGAGGTGTGCAGTCTCAGAGAATATTTTCTGAAAATGGAAGTGGGTATGCACCGAGATGTGGTCACAGTGGACAAGGGACTCACCCCGCTGTCCATGGCTAAAGAGAACTGGCACAAACCTGTGGTACTCGGTACCGAAGACCGCAAGGAGGTATGGCAAGGCAAGGAGCTACACGGACGCTTCTACCGGGCCCTTCATGGGCCCGATGTAGATTTTCTAGCGTCCGTGTCCTGGCTACGTTTCGGTGACCTCTTCGGGGAAACTGAAGGTTTTGTCTGTGCGATTATGGACGAAGTTATCTTGACGAACAACTACCGGAGACATATTATAAAGGATGGGACGATTGACGTGTGTCGGGCATGCCATCGTCCAGGTGAATCCATCCGACATATTATCTCTGGTTGTTCTCGTCTTGCTAACGGCGAGTACTTGCACAGGCACAACCTCGTAGCCAGAATCATCCACCAGCAACTTGCGTTGAAATACAAACTTGTGGAATCTGAAGTACCGTATTACAAGTATGTGCCCGACCCAGTTCTCGAGAAAGACCATGTCACGTTGTACTGGGATCTGCCTATCATTACTGACAGGACTATTGTCGCCAATAAGCCTGACATAGTAGTGATAGACAGATCAGCGCGCCGCGCAATGATAATCGATGTTACCATCCCGCATGACGAGAACCTCGTGAAGGCAGAAAAAGATAAACAAATCAAGTATCTCGATCTGGCACGCGAGGTTGTCGACATGTGGAATGTGAGCTCGGCTATCATTGTGCCGATCGTCGTGACTGCCAATGGCCTGATGGCAAAGAGCCTCGACGAACACCTTTCGAGGCTCTCCTTAGGGGGTTGGATCAAGGGCCAGATTCAGAAGGCAGTACTTCTTGATACGGCTCGTATTGTGAGGAGGTTCCTGTCTCTGGAACCCTAACCACCGGTAGCTTGGACCCTGCTCCCACACCGGCGGACTACTATTTTTATATTTTTAAATGTTTTTTTTATTGTTTTGTATTTTTTTAAAGAAATATTTAAAAATGTAATAGTATGTATGAAAAATGAATAAACGGAATAATAATAATATTCCGCAACTATCACACAACGCCATCTAGTACCAAGCTAAGCAGAGCTTGTGTTATGGGTACTAGACAACTGATAAACATACTTAATTACATATTTATAAATAAATACATATTGTAGATAAATTACACACAGACCAAAATCATCGTGCTCATCACACAAACATTTGTCCTAGGTGGGAATCGAACCCATGACCTCCAGCATAGCAGTGAGGGTCACTAACCAATAGACCAACAGGCCTGTCTAGTAAAATATACTGGTAAATTCATCAAATGCGTCCCACCCAGGGCAGGACAGGAGGGACCGTCAGACTTGTAAGTACTGACTCAAATCCGCGGTATCCTTCAATAGAACTTTACTTTCTGGCCCTATAGAGGTGAGGAGAAAGGAAGAAGCGACAGGAGACCGCGACAGGAGACTGCGACACTTTTCATTGCCTTATGTTATGTCCTGTCGCGGCCTCCTATCTCGGTCTCCTGACGCGGTCTCGCGCTCGAACCCGACCTTTAGGCGGGCCTGGAAAATAATGCGCTGTCAACCCGGGCATGGTCCATGGTCGGACAGCGAGTCGCCTATTAATAATAATAATATTCCGCAACTATCACACAACGCCATCTAGTACCAAGCTAAGCAGAACTTGTGTGCCCATTAATGCTAGGTTACTTACGGCACAATACAATGAGCTGCAGTTAAGATGAACCGCTCATGTATGATGGATCCTCCGCACCAATGGTAGGTTCCGTTAAGTCTGACTGACACTATGAATGGTGCGTCTTCAATAGAGATCTTGTGGCCACCGACGATGCCCACGTGTGGGTCATGGCGTTGCTTGTCTGCTGGTAAAATTAAATATGAGTTAGGATAACTTTTAGCCCCTTCGTATACTAGGGGAGAGGCAAGTCTCCGATACCTTACGATTTTGGTATTCATTGACACGTGTTCGTGTTCGAACCTCTACGGGTTTGTATTGCGAAAGCCGCTTGGATACCGAAGTCGTAAGGTATCGGAAACTTGAGTCGCCTTGTGTACGAAGGGCCGTAGTGTAATCAACAAAGCCGGGAGTAAGAAGATTGATTTGGGGTCAGTAACCTGAAACGGATATATTAATATGGACATGCCTCCGGGATTAAAAGATTTATCCGGATTTTTAAAATTGTTAGGATTATTTTAAATTCTCTTTATTTCAAATTTTTGCCCAATAGGTTAAAAATCCCCTTAAGGGCGGCCAACCCGTCTATCTTTTCATACAAACGCTCGTACGTGATTATGGCGTTGTAACAGATATTTCTTTCAAACTTTTGAACTAATAGGCATCTTGTGCACTATATCTAGGTTTCTATCAAAACACGAAATCAAAATTTTAAGAAACAAATTCAGTACAAACCTCCAAAAATCAGCTTTTTTGCACAAATTTTATGTGATGTTTGGGCGTTTATAATGTACTTATTAATTGTAACCGGAAAGAAATATTTGCATAGAAACCTTGCAAATCTAATGGAGTTTCTAAATGCAAAATTTTTTTTTCATAATCTTATAAGGCTTACGAATAAACACGTATTTCTTGGAACAAGTTTTATGAAACTTCCGCACACTATTTTCCTTTTAATGTTGTCGCGTTCTCACTTGCGTGTTAGCTATGTGGCGGTAAGAGGTAAGCAGGGGCCTAGTCGAGCGGGGACGGGTTTGCCTCTTGTTCTGGATGAAACAACAAGCTTTTTGACCATGCTCGCGTTGTCGTTCGTCGGATGGGGAAGGGCCCTCTTAAGTTCGGTAATAAAATCCCGGGAAAAAGGCTTATTCAAGTTATGATTTCTACGCCAGTTGGTGATACAAGAACATGAAATCAATCATTCATCATCACATTAAATTTTCTTCTATGAAGCTAGAATAAGTCGCTAGTATAGTATAAAGATGGATTATGGCCCACTCCCTCTCACAGAGAGGAGGCCTGTGTCCCAGCAGTGGGAACAATATAGGCTGATGATGATGATGATGATGATAGTATAAAGGATATTATTACTTCTACGATCAAACAAAAAACTAGACTACACAAAAGAAAAGTAAAATAACACAAGCGTATTCGTTAACTTAACAAGCTTAGCCAAGTTAAAAAACATCATAATCATAAGAAAAAATTTGAAACAAAAAATAACACTTCAGCAAATGAAACTTCATTACATAATATCAAAAATTAAAGCTTGCTTTCCGAGAGCGAATGAGAAATCCAAGTTGTTTGCAATTTCTCAGAAAAATTGGTCCACAGCCAAAACCTGCTTGATCTTAGTTTAGCCCACTTTCATACAAAGTAGAATATACTAGGAAGATCTGGTTTTGAGTCTGAATACAGTTATATTGGAACAATGTAGCAGGTTTCTATAAATGTGTTCTAGTTAATGAAACAGTACTAGGGATCCAAAATCGCCACTTTCAACACCGTCATAAAAAAAAATTGCTACAAAATTGTTCTGTATTAATTTTCGACTCTATTGTTCATTATTAGATTTCGGTTTTGATAATGGTAGGTGAAAATTGGAGGCATTTACGAAGATCCGTATTATTTATTTATTTATTTATGTACACAAAAAAAAATAGATACAAGAAATAACATTCAGAAAAAAAGAGCACAAAGGCACTGCTTATTTCAACAAGAAATTTCTGCCAGCAGGCCAGCGACAGAAGAGAGATAGACATGAAAACGTAGACACAGTGTACAAATAAAATATAAACATACATACTATCAAAATATATATATAAACTATATATAATATATAATGTAGATGTTTTAAAATAAACCTAATATATAAATATAATATACTAAATAATATTATTATTGTTGGGTATTTATTAGGTTTTGTAAAAAAATAAAATATCTATGTCATTATACATATAGTAGCAATGTATGTAGGCGTTAAATACATTTCGAAAGATAAGTAAATCATTATTTATTTGTTTATTCTTGTACAGACGCCAACAAGTCAAACTGCCTCAATCTGACAAACAGTACGGATTTTTCAACCTTATCACAATCGTGGAAGGTTAATGTTTGATTGGTAAAATTGGACAGATTAGGGTGGGTTGACCTGCACACGTCTGTACCTGCGATAAATATTGATAGAAGCCGTTTAATAATATTTAATAGTAAAGGTGCCATTTCACGGGTACCCGATTTGGGCAAAAAATGCCTTAATTTATTTTTTATTAATTTATCAAAACTGCGGTAGAAAGTCGACTTGGTGTTTGCTAGCACTTATATGTAGTTTTGTGTACAGGACATATAATAAAGTAGTAAACACAAAAACCTACCTTTCGCCTTTTTAAGACCGTAGGCACAACTAACAAAAACTAAAAGCAAAATAACTCGTACAGAAAACATGATGGCAAGTTCTAAATGACCCACATGTGACTGATTGACCTATATTTATAAATGTTTTATCTAAAAGGAAATTTCCATTTTAAAACATAAAAAACCAAGCTTCATTATAAAGTACAGTCAGATAACTAAATAGGTAACAGTTCTACTGAATACCTTTTCATTATTGGTCTAGCTAAATTTTCACTTAATAATAGATGTTAGCGTTTGCTAAAATCGAACCTTAAAATACTGTTTGACGCGTAAAAGTGTTTACGCGTCAAACAGTATTTTAAGGTTCCATACTCAAAGGGCAAAACGGGACTCCATCATTCGCTCTTCATAGGGAGAGGTGACGCGTTCTGCACGCACTCATTCTCATTAAAAGAACGACGCGTAATTTAACATGTGCATACCCGTTTTAGGCGTCTACCCGTCTTAGGATTACCTCTCCTACATAAGATGATGATCTTTCTTGATCATACAAAAGCTGTGGTGACGCTTACAGCTTCTAGGAATCTACTTTAGACTTGAAATTTACTTGAAAATATTTTTTTGATAGTTTACGTTTTATGTAGACAAACAAGAAAAACTATGATTTTGTTGTGTATTATTGACATCTAGGGCCGCGGGACTGTTTAATCAGGTAACTGCTATAAGGGGACAATGTATAAGACCGGGACGCCGGGTATATGATGGGAAATCACACACTTAAAGCAAATTTAACACAATACTAACGTAGCGCAAGCGCCAACAGGACGCCATTTGTTAATGGGCGCTTGCGCTACGTTATTTCTCACGTATGCTCTTTTATACACTGTTTCCCTATGTACCTTGAATTTTAGTCAGACAAGTCTGACAGTAGCTCCTGCCCGCCCTGGACGGGACTCATTTAAACTGACGGGCAAAACGAATGCGTGCCGAAGCGTTTTTGTTTGTTATGACGTATGGAATTGTTTGAAGCCAGTCACATAGACTATCGGACCGCTTTCGTTTTTCAATGTGACTGGATTCAAACAATTCCATACATTACAATTAAAAACGCTTCGGATCACATTCGCCTCGCCTGTCAGTCCGACAAAGACTTAAATGATTTCAAAACGTTAAAAAAAGTCCGTTTAAGTTTGGTTAGGTTTCAATCCTGTATACAACTTGTAACGTTAAATGCGCAAAACGTCTCGTGGGGTAACTCAGCCCATGTTACTGAACAATGTTTGTTCTAAGACTTGGAAATTTGCAAAAAAAAAAATGAGAAATTGATCAAGCCCATCACTATGAAAAATCTTTTATTTTTGAGAATTTCCAAAAGTCTTAGAACAAACATTGTTTGATTTACATGGGCTACGTAATACAAACATAAATGTCGCTTTAATATATATAAAAGTCCACCTGTTTAAACAGTAAATAAGTAGATCATTTCAATTTCAGCTTTCATAACAATGAAAATTCACCGACCATACCGCCGCAACATACAATTAACATAGATTTTGTTAATGAGCTCGTTTCAATCGCAAATAACGATAAACGAATTTAATGAGCAAAGTTTTGAGGTTTATCATGGAAAATAATTATCATTGCTTTCTATAATAATAACAGTTATTTTAATCACTGTTTTATTTTTAAATTTATCAGAGACCCTAGTATGAATTCCACGTATTTGGCCGTAAAGCGTACCTATACTTTAAGTATTACGATGTAAATTGTATGGAAATAAAAAAAACTGGCTAAGTGTGAGTCGGACTCACACACAAAGGGTTCCGTACCAATATCTATAAATGCAATAAAAAAAAAACATGTCTGTTATATGGGAGTCCCTTATAAGTGTTTTTTTTTTGTATTTGTTATAGTAGCAACAGAAATACGTCATCTGCCAAAATTTCAACTGTCTCACTAGCCACGATTCATGGGATTGAGCCAGACTCGGGAAATATCTCATTACCGTGACCCCGCAACGTAAAGGGCTATTAAAGAAAATCGTGGATTTTAGTCAGTACCAGTCTGACAGTCCCTCCGCTTTACCAAATAGCGGGAGGACGCGTTTTCATAATTTTACCACCCTGAAAAAAAGACCAAAGAGTAGTGGTTTTCTCCAGCACGTTCCACTATTATCTTCTACGAGTATTTACAGCTATTTCATAGACGATAAATTTTGAATGGTTTGAACATAACAATTTCGGATAGTATTAGGATATTTTCTTACTTTTTAGAGCATGAATTTTCAGTAATCGGGTTTTAGTTTTTGTACTTACTTTTTTTCTTTATTATGATGCTGGTCCCACGCAAACTGCTTCAAATTGATCGTCTTTTCGGCAACTTTAGGACGCGGCCGCGCGGCTGACGTACGCGTACGACATCAGCTTATGGAGGAATTCAGGCCTAAGGCTGAGACTCCACCAAAGCTGTGCGAGTCGAGACGTGTTTTGAACAAACAATAGAATTGCGTTATTGACTTAGCTCCGCTGTGGCTCCGCTCCACTCCGCAACGCAATTCTATTGGTTGTTCAAAACACGTCTCGACTCGCACAGCTTTGGTGGAGTCTCGGCCTTAGGCTTGAATTCCTGTTACGCTACGTTGGTCGATCGCGTATTTTGACGAAGCGTTTTTGTTTTGGAATTGTTTGAATCCAGTCACATAGAAAAGCGAAAGCGATTCAATAGCCTATGTGACTGGCTTCAAACAATTCCATACATTACAAACAAAAACGCCTCGCTTCGCATTTGCCATGCCCGCCTGTCTGTTTTACAATAGCTTTAAACCTTTTTTTTTTCAACATCTAATAAAGAATTTAATGAAGAAATCTTCTTTGAAAATCCGAACATCTTCATTCTACATCACAAGCAATTTCATGTAAAAACAATTTCCTTTAGAAGTCACATTATATTACGAAGCACAAAGGACTATGTGCGATGCTGTGGTGGCTTACTAATCTAGTTTTAATACCGCCCTTTGAGAGCCAGATGAGAAAATAATGGAACTAGCTGAGAATGCTTTTGTATGTAATATCATGAGTTTTATGTTAGTATGAATCCATATTTAAAAGCGCTTCTCAGTCCGCTGCTTGGCTACTATTAGTCTTATTGTGATGTTACACAACGTGATAGGTACGTTAATAGCGCAAAACCTCTCGTGGGGTAACTCAACCCATATCACTGAACAATGTTTGTTCTAAAACTTTTGAAAAAGGGGGGCTCAATCAATTTCTCATTTTGTATGAAAAATCTTTTTCTAATTTTTTTTCAACAATTTTGTATGTCAATTTTCCCAATACCCGCTCTATACTTTTAAATCTCTTTGCGATAAAATAACATAACATCTGAAGAGTGTACTTCTGGCACACTAGCCACCTCTTTGTGCAGGGAAGTGAGCCATAATAATCCATCATGAGGGTCCATTGTCGAATGGTAGATGTCATTTGCCTTCCAATCGTACATGAATGAGAATCCACATGACTGTCATAACTACAATCTGTTTAGATTAATGACTGTGCTCCAATTGTACGAGTATGTTGTTTACACGGACCATTTATCTTTTACAAGACATTAAATCTTGTCATACCCGTTTCTTTTAGGCCCACTTGCAGAAACCCGAGTTAGTTACCAACACGAGGTTTAATTGACAATATTGTATAAAAAACTGTCAATTTGACCTTGTGTCAGCAACTAATTCTGAGTTAAAAGATAACCCAGGCTTCTGCAAGTGGGCCTAAGCATATTATTCAGGGTATACTTAAGAGTATGTTATAAAAATATTGTAAAACATTTTAAAAAGAGTATAGAGTTTCTTCCCCATTCTTCTTCATACAAACCCACCCTTGCGCATAGGTGTAAAACCAATCACATGCCATCCCATTACCTTTAATTTTAATATTCGACGTTCAAAAGTGCTCTTTGATGGCATAATTGAAATAAATGATTTCACGTTGACTTTGAAAATGTTATTAGCAAATAGATACGTCATTAGCAGAACTTATTTACCTAAAACTATCATTGTAATGACGATGAACGAATCTGATTTTTTTCAGTTGTCAGTCAACAATGATATACGTAAATCAAGTTTGATTAAGGAAGTCTAATGTCAAAGATCATTAAGCTAAGTTCGACGCTTTTTTGCAAACGAAAGCAAGCGTCCGGGAAAATAACTAACAATCAAATTAATTTAACAAACAGAAACAACTTCTGCACACAATTCAAACACTGACTAAACGTTGCCAACAAACAAAATACACTAACTTAAACGTATGCAAATACTTCGTTAAGCTGATGCGGAATGAAAACTTAAGTTGGCAACATTATTACTTAGTTTCGTTTTCCTTATCCTATTCTTTTAATTTTGATTGCATGTTCAACGTTTTGTACGTGTTCAATGATTACTATAGGTACCTATAGTTATTATTTTATTATTTCTTTTGTAGTTTCCGAAAACGTTCTCTGAAAACAATGCATCTCTAACTTACTCTTTTAAATGACAAAAATTATATTTGGTTTTAAAAGTTCGAGACTCCAGTACAAAATAATAAACTCATTACATTTACTTTTTTTTTTTGTCGAAATTCTTCTCCAGTTTTTAGTCAATGAAAATCTTTAGGGAAACCGGCGGGCGTGTTATACTGAAACCCCGACTGTATCACGATATAAATAGACGTCCCATTTAATACACTCAGAAAAAAATATTGTTGGCTCCAACAATAAAACTTTAACAGGGGAGAGCCCACCATAGTGTATAGTTCCTGCGTCAATGTTTTTATTGTCATGAATTAAGTTGTCAGTACAACAATATTCCTTCAACAAATATATGTATTGATACTACAACAATGTTTCTATTGTCAAGTTAAATCTCAGTACAACAATAATGTGTATTTATACTACAACAATGTTTCTTTTGTCAAGAAGTAAATTGTCATAGCGACAACATTTCTTCAACAAAATATATGTATTGATACTACAACAATGTTTCTATAATGTCAATACAACAGTATTTTTTCAACAGTGTGTTTGGATACTACAACAATGTATCTTTTGTCTGTGGAACTAATTCAATTTAACTGTCACTTTGTTGTAATAACAATACTAAGTTATGAGCGCAACAGCTTTACTTAGTTAAATTAAATATTTTGCCTTTGTAACCACCATTAAAGCTTAGTCACGGTATTTAGGTTGTTTGACTTAATCAACCCATAATTATCTACAGTAGCAAAGTTATTTGAATGCAGGAGCTACTCTACATCGTGAAAACAACTATACTTCCTTTGTTAATATGAAAGAGCCTTTGTTCCAGTAGCAATGTAATTTAAATACAGGAGCTTCGCTACTTCGCAAAAACAACTATACTTCCTTTGTTAATATGAAAGAGCCTTTGTTCCAGTAGCAATGTAATTTAAATACAGGAGCTTCGCTACTTCGCAAAAACAACTATACTTCCTTTGTTAATATGAAAGAGCCTTTGTTCCAGTAGCAATGTAATTTAAATACAGGAGCTTCGCTACTTCGCAAAAACAACTATACTTCCTTTGTTAATATGAAAGAGCCTTTGTTCCAGTAGCAATGTAATTTAAATACAGGAGCTTCGCTACTTCGCAAAAAACAACTATACTTCCTTTGTTAATATGAAATAGCCTTTGTTCCAGTAGCAATGTAATTTAAATACAGGAGCTTCGCTACTTCGCAAAAACAACTATACTTCCTTTGTTAATATGAAAGAGCCTTTGTTCCAGTACAAATGTAATTTAAATACAGGAGCTACGCTACTTCGCGAAAACAACTCTGGTTCCTTTGTTATTGTGAAATAGCCTTTGTTCCAGTAGCAATGTAATTTAAATGCAGGAGCTTCGCTACTTCGCGAAAACAACTATACTTCCTTTGTTAATATGAAAGAGCCTTTGTTCCAGTAGCAATGTAATTTAGATACAGGAGCTTCGCTACTTCGCGAAAACAACTATACTTCCTTTGTTATTACGAAATAGCCTTTGTTCCAGTAGCAAAGTTATTTGAATGCAGGAGCTACTCTACATCGTGAAAACAACAATGCTTCTTTTGTTAATATGAAATAGCCTTTGTTCCAGTAGCAATGTAATTTAAATACAGGAGCTTCGCTACTTCGCGAAAACAACTATACTTCCTTTGTTATTATGAAATAGCCTTTGTTCCAGTAGCAAAGTTATTTGAATGCAGGAGCTACTCCACATCGTGAAAACAACAATGCTTCTTTTGTTAATATGAAATAGCTTTTGTTCCAGTAGCAATGTAATTTAAATGCAGGAGCTACGCTACTTCGCGAAAACAACTATACTTCCTTTGTTAATATGAAAGAGCCTTTGTTCCAGTAGCAATGTAATTTACATACAGGAGCTACGCTACTTAGCTAAAACAGCTATACTTTTTTTGTTAACATGACAGAGCCTTTGTTCCAGTAGCTGACTTTCCTTTGTTAAAACAACTACACTTTCTTTGTTTATACATAAAAGCTTTTGTTCAAGTAGCAATATCATTTACATGCAGGAGCTACTCAACTTTGCCAAAACAATTATACTTCCTTTGTTCATATAAAAAAGCCTTTGTTCCAGTAGCTTCCATATAAAACAATCGTTATATTTTCTTTTTTACCGCGAACAAGCCTTTGGTTCAGTAGCTAATAAATATATTAGCAAATAATGTAATATATTTGCTACTGAACCAAAGGTTTATTCATAGTTATAAAGAAAATACAGTTGTTATTATAGAAGCTACTCGAACTAAAACTTTTTCTTAATATGAACAATGGAAATATAATTGTTTTGGCGAAGTTGAGTACATATCTCCTGCATTTAAATAATATTGCTACTTGATCTAAAGCTTTTATGTATAAACGAAGAAAGTGTAGTTATTTAAGCAAAGGAGAGTTAGCTACTGAAACAAAGGCTCATTCATATAAACATAGGAAGTATAGTTGTTTTCGTGAAGTAGAATAGCTCTCCTGCATTTAAATAAAGTTGTATTTTACTAGTTTATTAGTACCAGTAACTAATACTCATTTGATTTCTCATTGAATAAACTTATAGTTTGTCAACATAGGTATGTAGTTAAATATAACAATAAACTAGTTTTTGTTTTAAACACAAATGAGTATTAGATACATAGGTACTGGCAGTACAATAATACGTTAGTGAAACAAAGGCTTATTCGTAGTAACAATGGCACTATATTTGTTATAAGAATAGCTACTAAAATGAAATTCTAGACACCTAAAGTAAACGGATTTGAGAGTACCTAACAGTGGTCAAAATTATGATAAAAACAACATATTATTTTTAGGGTATTTGTGTATTGTTAAATTGAAATAAAATTAATTACATACTCTCTTATAAGTAGGTACAGACGCCAGCAGGTCAACCTACCCGAATCTGTCAGATTTTACCAATCAAACATTAACCTTCTATTCTTGTGATAAGGTTGAATTTCTTTTAAAGAAATCTGACAGATTGTGGTAGCTTGATGTGCTGGCGTCTGTACATAATAATCAGTTTAATTTAGTACACTCCTTGCAATAAAATCTAACATTACCAGTAGTAACCCAAGTCTGTTGTCATAAGTTTTTTGTCGTTTTAGGTTCTTGGTATTGCGAGCCCTCAGTTTTGACCTGCATTATAACTACGCACCTTTACGACCACGAGCTATCAGTTTTTACATACAGCATTGTAGATAAAATTAAATTAAGGATCGGAATACAAAATCTAACAAAATCTGCGGGGGCACGCACAATACGGAAAACCAAAAAAGAAAAAAACTCATGACTTGGGGTACAAGTCAAGTCTGGTCAATACTTTGTATATTATGAAATATTATAGTAGGTATGATTACACAAAATGAATTACTCTCATAAGTAGTTACATAATAATCAGTTTAAGCTATACCACACTTCTTGCAGTAAAATCTAACAAAACCAAAAACGTAAAATCTAACAAAAACCAAAAAAAAAAGAAACTCACGACTTGGGGTACAAGTCAAGTCAGGTCAATACTTTGTATATTATAAAATATTATAATAGGCATGATTACACAAAATTAATTACTCTTATAAGTAGGTACATAATAATCAGTTTAAGCTAGTACACTTCTTGCAGTAAAATCTAACAAAAACCAAAAACGAAAAAAGAAACTCACGACTTGGGGTACAAGTCAAGTCAGGTCAATACTTTGTATATTATAAAATATTATAATAGGCATGATTACACAAAATTAATTACTCTTTTAAGTAGGTACATAATAATCAGTTTAAGCTAGTACACTTCTTGCAGTAAAATCTAACATTACCAGTAAGTAACCTAAGTCTGTTGTGTCCTAAGCTTTTTTTCGTTGGTTATAAAATATTATACTAAGGGCCGATTCGACCAAACTCGAAATTATAGGCGAGTAACAATACGGGGGATAATTTTACTCTCCATACTTACACGAGGACTAATATCTGTTACGTTCTACCACACTATACCTAGATTAAAATCATTCTCGTATAGATTGAACGAATGAAATGACCTAATACATAATGCTACTAAACGAAGAGGTCATTGTATCTGTACCTACTACTACCTACCTAGGGTTAATTTTTATACGGTCGATTTTGGTGGAGTAAAATCTTAAACCGGGGATAACGAAATGTCAAAATGTTATGTACATTGACATTCCCTGCCAGTGATAGTAGAGTGACGTATAAATCAGTCAAATATAATAGTACATTTCTCAAGTATAGTAGGTACAGATACAATGACCTCTTCGTTTAGTAGCATTATGTATTAGGTCATTTCATTCGTTCAATCGATACGTGAATAATTTTAATCTAGGTATAGTGTGGTAGAACGTAACAGATATTAGTCCTCGTGTAAGTATGGAGAGTAAAATTATCCCCCGTATTGTTACTCGCCTATAATTTCGAGTTTGGTCGAATCGGCCCTAAGGTTGATTAAACAAAATTAATTACTCATACAAGTATGTACTTAATAAAAAGTTTAAGTTAGTACGATTAATAAAAATTCACGACTACACATTTAGCTTTTGCAGCTTAGAGCCTGATTTTGATGATTCTTTTTTATTTAATAAGTATATTATACTTTTTTCTTAGCAAATTAACAGAAACTAAAAATAGCATTATCAGTTTTATTATTCTTATTAGTTTTAGGTGTGTGTATTTATATTCAATTTATTTTTATTTTTCAGATTACAACGGATAGCAATGTTTCATCTCCCATATATTATTCGTAACATATTAAAACTACCAGTAGATAATCAGTTGGTTTTTAACCATACCATTTTACGCTAATTTTATGCTAGTATACCAAACGTATAGCAATATTTTAATATTTAAAGTGGTTTTCGCAAAACAACGTACTGTTCAGAATGTGAGATACCATAACCGATATTTACAATGTTGCAGGGAAACTGATACTGCATAGTATCATAATCAACATAAATTAACTGCGTATCAGTCTGGGCATCTGTTACGTTATAAGCATGATAATGCGAGTCAAAAGCAATAGTTACCATAGACAGCGCCAAAAAGACTATTTTACTATTATTGTACAAGTAAATCTTACGTATTTTCGCGAAATGGAAAATATCAGGACCCACGTTATGAATAATGGCATAATCATAACGAAAATATGCTGAGAACACTGAGATCCATGTTGATATTTTTATTTTTTCTGTATCAAACCAATGAAATTTTT
The DNA here is from genome assembly GCA_036375495.1 of Agrotis segetum. Classification (NCBI taxonomy): domain Eukaryota; kingdom Metazoa; phylum Arthropoda; class Insecta; order Lepidoptera; family Noctuidae; genus Agrotis; species Agrotis segetum. Next base: position 6,171,789 of record JAQSVV010000039.1, read on the forward strand.
TTGCAAGTGTGGATGCTTCATCTAGAGTGACATTTGATAGACGCCCAAAAGAAAAAGGACTATTCAATTCCTTTTTTAGCAAAATATCATTCAACATTAGCTGATGTCTTTTGGCAATCGACAGTGTCATATTAATCCTGTTATTTGTAGATATAGAAGCTAATTTATTGGGGTGGTGTTTGGCTTCAAAACGCATTGACGACAAATAACGTAATGGTCCAAATTTAAGCATTGCAGAATGATAGTGCAATAAATTATGAAACTTTGGTTTAAGCGATTGATCAAAGAGCAAAGTGAACATTTCACAAAGGTCTGCAACTAAGAATTGCAAATATATCGTTTGTTCAGGCCGAAACCCTGAAGATGTTACTGTATCTACCACAAGCATGAGTTGAATGTAAATAGACCAATACTTATCATCGCGGGGAACCATTTCGCCAAACATTATTCCGAAATACTTGCAAAATACTCCAACTTCAGAAGCACTCAAGCGCATGTTTCCTTTGCGTAAATTTTCCAATGAAAGTGAAACTGGCTTATTAGCATTATCAGGGCCGTAGTCATATGAAGCGAGTTTTTTATTAATAAATTGTATGGTAAAATATTTACATTTATCCACCAGAACAACAATTAGCTCACACATTACATATTTGATTACTCCCTCGTATAAATCGTGCATGATATCCATTCCAATTTGTGAGAACAAATCGAAATTCTCTACGCGTAACCAAATGCATTCCTCTTTAACGCCAGTAAGGGACAAGTTGTTTGTCCTCAAATCATCAGTATAATTTTCCATGTTTCTTAATAGGGCCCTGTCTTCCCGAAATAAATGTTTCATAATGTTTTTATTAACTTTGCAGTTTCTACAACTAAAATTACTGGAAAAACTTTCTACGAAGCCTGTAATACTATGAAGACCCAAATTATCACCGAGAATTAAAGCAAGTTCAAAAAATATGGTACCCTTAAAAGTTGGAAGATCAAACGATATTCCATGCTGTATTAAGTAATTAAATTCGTCGATTAAGGGTTGAAATATAATAAGATTTCCGAATTCGACCCTATCTGAGGTGTGGTACAGTAAAACCAAAAAAATGTTCGATAGTTGTGAAATATAACATTCAGGTAAACAAGGCAGCGAAATATAAGCGGCCCCTAATTTATGGATTGAACTATGACTGCCCAGAGCATTTAGAGGCTCGAAGTCATCTACTTGTAAAAATAATGGCATTACTAATTTATTTTGATGAAGGGATTGTCTTGATTTCCAAAATGAACCGTGCATAAAATGCTCTATCGTTTGAGTGGAATCGTGTGTCATTAACTTTTTCATATAATCCAAGGTTTTGTGCAATATGCCCGGCAATGAAAAAAATTTTTCTAAAACAACACGCAAGGGCACCATATGTGCTTCACATTCCACTGCCTCATATATTCTTGTGCCGCCTCTCTTTACGTAATCGTATCTACGTCCTACAATATACGACTGAGGTTCAATATAAGTTCCAAGTTCTATAAAATACTTTAATCTTTTGTAATAGGAGTCGAAATTTGAAAAAGTACTTAGAACAATATTGTTTAATACGTTGGAAGGTTCTGTTATAAGAGGCAGTACCGAATGGCTGAATATATTTTTAACAGCCTTAAAAACAATATCTGCAGTATTTTGTGGTATTTGGGGATTGCCATAGAGAGATGAAAATAGTCGAGCCATTGTTATTTCAAAGGGGATTGCTATTGCTACATTATCTAAATTAGCTCCTGCAATTACGCCTACAGAAGATAAAGTGTCTGCACTATTTAAATTATTTTGTGGTATAGTAGCTTCTGTGTCTGGAAATGGAAAATCAGGAGAAATATCACTAACTGGTTCATCTATCAACATATGATTATTTTGATAATGTCTTTTATACGAATTAAATAATTGGAAATTTCTGGTGCAATCTGAACTAGCACATTTAAAGATCTTTACGGAGGGATGATAAAACTGCATGTGGACTTTTAAATGTCGAAACGTCTGAAATGAGTTTTGGCACAGTTCGCAGGGTATCATACTGTTAGATAATAATTTAAGGTAAATTAACATTCAAAACCTATACGTTTAATACATGTAACAATTCACGCAGAGGTACACCCTCAATGTCATACTTAGACCTCATATTGAACATTGCACGTTGTATAAACATCCAGCAAATACCGGAGTCTTTTGGGTATGCTGAATCTAGTGCCCAATAGATGTGATAAATTGTTTTGATTGCCGAGCAAATATCAGGCATTTGGTATCTCAATCCGTTATAAACGACGATTTCATAATGAGTTACTGTAGCCCACGAACTTCCTACAGCAAGTACATATGGTTGGGGTGGAATACCTTTAGCAGCCACAAATGCATCCCTGTCGGCGCAATATCTTTCGATATCTGACGCTGTTGTTACACGAGCAAGAAAGCTTGAACGTACTTCTTCCTTCGACAGCCTCCACACTTTCTTCCTTGGCACAGAAACAGTTGGCACTTGACGTAAAAGCGATATTATTCCCAAAAATGCTGCTAATGATGCCTGGTGTTCTCCGACTGAAAAATTACATTATGAAAATACTTTATTACCTTTAAATTACATCAAATCTTTTTATAATATTATTATATACTATCGATTGTATTTTTATCAATATTATTTTATTTTTGTTTGCGTACTATCAAATGTCCCTAAATAAGATTTTTGAAAAAATAAAAGTGACAAAATACAAATACTAGAAATCATGCAATTAAATAATCTTAGTAATTAAAATTACCGGTAGCTAAATCAAGCAGCTCAAGTGTAGTTTGATCTTGCCTGGAAGAACTTCCCTTCTCTGCCAGAAGTTCCAAAAGCCTTGTTTTAATAATTGGGAATTTTTCCTCAAAAACTTTGTCAGCATCTGGGTACACTGTCTGGAAGTCCAGAGATAACTGCAACAAATACAATTAAAACATAAAACATGTGTAAAATTAGAACTACATTAAATATAATTAAAGATGAGGGATTACAAATTGGTATTGGGTCTTAGCGGAATATGTCAATTTGTTAATGAGATCAGACAGGTTTTAAACGTCTGATGTCTAATGCAACTAAGACTCACCAGTTCATGTCCATTGGGTAAAGTGAGGGCAGGAAACCAGTCAAAGTATTCTTTGTATGATAGACCTTCTGCTTTCAGTAGACTGTTTCGTAATTGAAAAGTGGTGAGCCACTTTGTCACCACTGTCTCTCGGGGCGATGATGTTCCCCGCAACCACGTTAAACATTCTTCTGGAGATGAGGTTGATTCAAAATCAGAGTCGTCAACAGTAAAACTTTCTGGAAGAGGCCTCACACGTTTGGAATTATCATTTTCAGAGCAGCTGCTATTGCTCTCGCTGCTTATGCTCCTTTTCGTTTTTTTAGTTTCTGAAGAAAGAAGTAGTCGTCGATGTGTAATCAACCTGTTGTGGAAGAGGCCACTGGCCTGCACGACTTTTCCTCCGACGACATGGTAAGCTACATAATACACTTCGATAACCTCGCCCTTGAATAAGGACACCACCTCACGTGCCCATTCTTGCCAAATATTTTTTCGAATGGTTGTCGAAATGTCCTGTAATGCCCTGAGTTCAGTCTCCACTATTAGTTTTGCTATTAACGCACGGTCGCGCGAGGTGAGCTTCTCTGAATTGTCTGCTTTTTTTAGTAGCAATTTGCCCAAAGTCAGAGATGACAACAACTGGCGTAAATTTTTGCAGCAGTCGGTTCCAATATTTTGACCATCCAAATTTTTGCAGCCGTCTGCTCCAATATTCTGACGATCCAAATTTTCCAACTCTTTGTCTAATGTGAATGCCAGTGAATTCCAGTCCTGTACAAAATACATGAAAAAGTCAATATTAATTTAATTTCATTAAAAAACAAGTCATTATTCATTTATTATCTCCTTTCCAACAATAAAAGAATCATCAAAATCGGTTCATAAACGACGAGGTCGAATTGAGGAACCTCCTCCTTTTTTTGAAGTTGGTTAGAAACCAACTGAATACTGGTAGTTTTAATTTGAAGTATGGTTTACCTGCTGAATTGACGTATTTTGTGGCCCATCATCTGTCATGAATATTATAGGAGATGAAACATTGCTATCCGTTCCAATCTGAAAAATAAAATGAATAAATAACACAATATGTCTTCTAACTAAGAATAAGAATAATAAAAAAAACAGACTGATAATGTTATTTTTTTAGTTTCTGTTATTTTGCTAAGAAACAAATATATTATTAATAATATTAAGTATTAAGTAGATATAATTAATTTATAATTAATTTAAAAAAGAATCGGGCTCTAAGCTGGGAAAGTAGAAAGAGAGAAAATTATGATTACCTCCAGTAAAGTGTTTGATGTTGTTTGTGATGATCCAGTACTACTCAACTGAAATGCTTCTGCTGTAGCAGTTGATGATTGAAGTTCCTAAAAAAGATGATTTATAACATTTAACATAACTTTTTACTGCAATGCTAAAAAAGGTAACCAACAGACAGTCAACGAATGGACGAAGTGTTTCTTTCACCTCTATGTTGATTACCTACCTTAGCATTTTGTATGTAAATATGACCTTGTCGTTCTAACAATTTTACCTTTTCAGGAGGTAACACGGGCTTTTCCTGCTGAAAAAGTTTAATTACTAGGTTAATTAATTTATTCTGTCATGTAATTACCTACTAAGTATCACTAGGTACTTTAAGAGTAATACTGCTATAGAATTACATAAAGAGGATGGGATGATGAGTACTACAGAACTCTTAACTGCTGAAACTACTTCCATGTAGGTTTCCATTTAGTATAAAAAAAAAATTACATGCATACATAAATGTAATACAATATCACCCAGACAGAGCATGCAGATTATCACACAAATATTTGTTCTCGGTGATGGGGATTGAACCCACGGCCTACGGAACAGAAAGCAAAGCTACTGTCAAATGATGATTACTAAACTACTTACTTCTACTCCTAAAACTACCTACTTCTATGCAACTACATTAGGAGTGTAGGAGTTTTAAAAATAATAACTTAAAATACAAACGAATGGTGGTAGGTATACATTTAGATTTTGTATTGCAATTCTTAATTTAATTTTATCTACAATGCTTGGTGTCAGAACTGATAGCTCGTGGTCGTTGGCCATGCATAATATGTTAAGATCGACTCCTGCGTCTATAAAAAAAAGGTAGGTAAGTACTAGTGTGATGCAGGTCAAAACATAACAAAACAAAATGGCGTCAACAATTTATGTTTGGGCAAAAACGCCCGCTACACCTAAAGAAATTATGTTGGTGGAAGTGCAGTAGTAGGTACCTATTATTTAAATGTTTTTAATAAATATGGTAGGTACCTATATAGATACCTAATAATTATTGAACCACCAAAAACAATTTCCTTTATGTATTCAGCTGCATCCGGTTAGACTAGAAACCGACTCCAACATAGATGAGAAAAGGCTAGACAGATGATGAATCAAATCTCAAGGTAGTGTAATGTACCTACTTAGGATGATTCCGGCCATTTCATTCATCTGTGATAAAAAGCTAATAAGTAAGCAAATAACATGAAAACTTACCAATGAAACTGTCCTTTAGATGACCCAAACGGGCAGAATCAAGAAATTCTTCCATTTTCTTCGACCGATCGTAATCACTATCCACAGAATCAATATTCACAGAATCAATATTCACAGTCCATAGGACGACCCACTGACCCAGTATAGTTAGAGTATTCAATATCAAATCAAAGACTACAATATAATATTCACTGCTACCGAAGTACCGCGTGGGCAACTGCGTACGCACACAATACAAATGGCCGCCGCCCGCCGCGGCGGGCGGCGGGCGGCGACGCTCGGTCCACGCGCAGGGGGTGTCGACTGTCGACTTTGTTCTGCGAACAAAGTTCTGTGACCACGCGCGCCAGCGTAGTGTTGCAAGCTCGTTTTTTTTTTCCCCAAAATTTTTAATTATTTATAAAACAAATAATACTAACCAAAGAACAAATGAGGTACCTACCGAGTAGTTCTTAAAAAAAAATTAAATATACTAGTCAGAAAAAATATTGTCTCTGTTTGTCTGTTTGTTTGTACACGCATCAGGCAAAAATTAGTTAGCAACAGCAACTTAAAATTCAGAATGGGTTTCATGCACTGTCTGAATAAAACGGGTAAGGGGGGGATACAGTTTTTATGGAAATTTTTTGAAACATAAATGAATGAAGTTGAAATTAATGCTGAAATAGCGGGTTAAATATAATTGGACACGGGCGTTCTCATTTCCTGAAATTGAACCCTCAGGAGCATGAAATAGTACATTGTTATCCTAGGGGTGAAAGTTAGTTATTTAGTCACGAGACGGAGTTTGGACTAAATAAGTCTTTAACCCGAGGTAAACACTGTGCTTTTCATTACGAATACAAGGAAAGTAAATACTTATAAATTATGAGCTCAAGAAAAAATGACAGAAGATCAGATGGCCGAAGCACCCGATATTTTAATTTTTTTTTCTGTGGCTGGCCAGCTATTCAGCCATTATTTTTCATCATTGGGAAAATATTAAATATTTTACCTAATTCTATGTTATTTTAAAAGAAATAGTTAAAACTTAATTATAATAACGTCATTTAAAAATATATATTCTTTTAATTAATACTTAACTTTATGTTATTTCAATTTTACATCACGCTGTTATTGAGTGGCTGTATGTGAAGTTGGAACATGGTTCCGTAGAAATGTGAAATCGAACTAGTTTTTTTTTATTTTGTCAATTACTGTCAGTTGAAAGTGATTCTCCCTAGGCCTGAAAAGTATAACTTTCAACCCGGTCCGTAGGAATGTTCAGACCCACTTTCCGAGCATGAGTAATGAAAAAGAGAATTACTTACAGGAATAGGTACGGAACGTAAGTAGTGTGGTAAGTATCTATTCCTGTGTCCCGTGTGATCATTACAAATTATAGCATTTTGCATTCGTTTGGGGTTTTTTATTGTTTCAATACTGTTATCTCTATAATATTTGTTTAAATACTGATATCTCGGCGGTTGAATGAAACTAATCGGGGTGTCCATCAATAAAACCATTGGCAACACCGATCCTCGCGCCACCCACCAACCGCAGCGCGTGCGCGAGCGCGACGTGTTTCAACAAGTTTTCTATCTTTGCCGTGAGAACAAAATGAGTTTTGTTAAATTTCCTAAGGTACCTAGTCGTCGGAACCGACTTCAAAAAACCGGCCAAGTGTGAGTCGGACTCGCGCACGAAGGGTTCCGTACCATTTTCTATACAACATTATAGATAAATTGCGGTTTACGATTTATGACGTATTAAAAAAACTAGGTACTTACTTTAACTCGTTCAAACCAATTTTCGGTGGACGTTTAGGTACATGATAACTTCGTCGTTTAGGAACCGATTTTGATGATTCTTTTTTTTGTTGGAAAGGAGATATCCCAAGGGTGGTACCATGCTAAGGAAACCAGGATCTGATGATGGCATCCCAGAGAAATCCAGGGGAACCTTCGAAAATCGAGTGGCTTTGCGTGCTGTTACTAGTGCGTTCATTGTTTTTTTTTTTCCATTAAGTAGGTATTTTAAAGCACTAAGTACCTATTACTGAAGGTCTTGGTCGATCTGATGATGGAGCCGAAAGGATGTTGAGGGAACTTCTCAACGATTTACAGCAATTACTTGGTGTTTGGGCTTGATTAATTTATATTGATGAGAACTTTAGGGGAAAAGGAGGCACCTTTGATCATGCTTGGGGCACTTTATTTGAATTACTGAATTTAAACAAAAAGTACATCTATCAGTTTTACATACTTACCTACAATATTTTAATTCAGTCACACAATTGGAATGTTAAGGTGATTGCTTCGATGTAGCCCGCGAAATTCAATTTTTTTTACGTTTTTTGCAATTTGCAGGCCAGTGACATGTTGTAACTTTATAAATATATGTGTTGCGGTAATAACAAGTATAATTTTAAATATAAAAATTATCAAAAAATTCACTCCATCAGCTCTCACATAGAAAAGGTGCATCGTAGTTAGATTTCGGAGATTTTAACATGATGCACCTTTTCTATGTGAGAGCTGATGGAGCGAGTTTTTTGATAATTTTTATATTTAAAATTATACTGGGTTGGTTGGAGCATCCCCCTTAAACAAACTTTACATAAAATGACAGATGTGGAGGTTGGTTTTGCCGTGTTATTGACATAACATTTTGTTCAAAGTTGACGTTAGGGGTACCTACTTTTTAGTTTCCTGTTTGAAGTCAGTTTTGTTTTTTGTTAAGTTATTATGTTGATTAATTTACAACTAGCGACCCACCCGCCTCGGTTTCGCACGAGTGCAATTCACATTACAAATCTTTGATTTTTTCGGCTTTTCTGTACCATATTATGTAATGTATTAAAAGATATAAACCTTCCTCTTGAATCACTATATCCATTGCTGAAAATTGCATTAAAATCCGTTGAGCAGTTTAGAGATCTAAGCGAACAGACAGCAGAAAAGACTTCATGTTATACTATACTAGCTGTTGCCCGCGACTTCTTTCGCGTTTTTTAGGGATAAAAAGTAGCCTATGTCCTTCCCCAGGATATAGTCTATCTCCTTGCCAAATTTCATTACGATCCGATCAGCCGTTTATTCGTAAAAAGGTAGCAAACAAACAGAGTTACTTTCGCATTTTTTATAATATTAGTATGGACGTAAAGATGTTCACATTGACACACTTACAACGTTCTATTGTCACCACAGCGATATTATTATTGTACGGCCAATGTTAGTTTAATGCTCCGGCTATAGTTATTTTGTAAGATTTATTTGCAATGTTCACATTGGCACACTCGCAACGTTTCATTGTCACCACAGTAAAATATATATTATCTGACAAATGGTAGTTAAATGCTACGACTATAGTTATTTTGTTAGATTTATTTACAATGTTCACATTGGCACACTCACAACGTTTCATTGTCACCACAGTAAAATATAAGTATATTGTCTGACAAATGATAGTTAAATGCTAATACTATAGTTATTTTGTTAGATTTACATATATTTACAATGTTGACATTGGCATACTCGCAACGTTCCATTGTTTCCATAGCAACATATATATTGTATGACAAATGGTATTTTGATATTACGACTATAGTAAATTTATTAGATTTATTTACAATGTTCACATTGACACACTTGCAACGTTCCATTGTTACCACAGTCACATATATATTGTATAAAAAATGGATAGTTTAATGCTCCGACTATAATTGTTTTGTTAGATATAATAACAATGTTGACATTGGCATACTCGCATCGTTCCATTGTTACCGCAGCCACATATTATAATGTATGACAAATGGTAGTTTAATGCTCCGACTATAGTTATTTTGTTAGATTTATTTACAATGTTCACATTGACACACTTGCAAAGTTCCATTGTTACCGCAGCTACATACTATTGTATGAAAAATGGTAGTTTAATGCTACGACTATAGTTATATTGTTAGATTTATTTACAATGTTCACATTGACACACTTGCAAAGTTCCATTGTTACCGCAGCTACATACTATTGTGTGAAAAATGGTAGTTTAATGCTACGACTATAGTTATATTGTTAGATTTATTTACAATGTTAACATTGGCATACTCGCAACGTTCCATTATTACCACAGCCACATGTATGTTGTACCACAATGGTAGTTTAATGCTACGACTATAGTTATTTTGTTAGATTTATTAACAATGTTCACATTGACACACTTGCAACCTTCCATTGTCACCACAGCCAAAATATATTGGCTGACAAATGGTAGTTGAATACTACGACTATAGTTATTTTGTTAGATTTATTAGCAATGTTCACATTGACACACTTGCAACTTGCCATTGTCACCACAGCCAAAATATATTGTCTGACAAATGGTAGTTGAATGCTACGACTATAGTTATTTTGTTAGATATTATTTACAATGTTGACATTGGCATACTCGCAACGTTCCATTGCTACCACAGCCACATGTATATTGTACGACAATGGTAGTTTAATGCTACGACTATAGTTATTTTGTTAGATTTATTAACAATGTTCACATTGACACACTTGCAACCTTCCATTGTCACCACAGCCAAAATATATTGTCTGACAAATGGTAGTTGAATGCTACGACTATAGTTATTTTATTAGATTTAATTATCAATGTTTACTTTGGCACACTCGCGACGTTCCATTGTTACCACAGCCACATATATAGTGAACGACAATTGGTAGTTTAATGCTACGACTATAGTTATTTTGTCAAATTTATTAACAATGTTCACATTGACACACCTAAAACGTTTTATTGTTACCACATCCATTTTTTTATTAACTTTAATGTAAGGACAAAGCTAAATTGTTCCTAGCACATTAAACGACGGGAAATCAGCGCACAATAAAAAAGTTGCTAATCTCAACTAAGTTCTTTCTGTAATAGTAACAAAATATTTAGTTACTCCGACAGGAAATTATCAACAAAGCATTTATTGTGGCTTTGTTGACCCGTTTTTTTCTGCGTGTATGATGGGACCTTACATTTGATAGGACGTGAGTAAATCTAGAACATAAAAATCCCTTATCGAAAAAAAACCTAGCATTTGGCTGCGATCCAAAATATCATGTTAGCACTGAAACAGCATTGACCTGATTTGTTTCAGTTGCTATTTCAGCGGTTTTTCAGCCAGTTAACTGTATGGGAAAAACAAAGGCTGAAATGTGGTTGAAAAATGGTAGGCATACGTATTGATAGCATTGTTTTGATAGACCATTAATTGAGTTCAAATGGAATGTTACCACAATTTACTCTTTGTTCTTTAAAATGTGCATATCTTTTTTTTATCGTGGTCAAATCATCAAATTTTAATGAGCTCTGCCATCCATGGCAGGGCCCGGGTGGGACGGTCAGACTCGTAATAACTAAAATCCTAGGTGTTCTTCAATAGCCCTTTACGTTCCGGGGTCATGGTTATGAGATAAGTCCTGCCACCCCGGCAGGCTTTGACCCTCTGGATATGTCACAAATGTTTTGTGAACAATTATTTGTCAAAATAATGTACAAGGTTCTGTGCAAGATTGTTTAAAATTATTAAATTATAATAAATGTAACTAACTAAAACTAAAAATTTACAAATACCTATACAAAAGATACTAAAGTAAAACTAAAAATATTGAATACGTTCTACGTAAAGAAACTTTAATTAAATACGTTCTAAGAAACTTGTAATACATAATTATGATTTTCAATCTCATTATAAATATACTTGGCTTTCTAAAAAATCTAAAGAGAATTAATTGATTTCAGAAAAGAACGTCCTTGATTAATATTTTCCTGAAAAACGCGGTTACCTCAAGGGAGGAGCCGTGTCGCCGGAAATTTATTTTTTGCTGTCAGGAAAAAGCCTCGAGAATATTTACTTTATGTGACTGTGGTGGAGGTCGTTGACCTATTTTTGTAGAAAGGTTCTAAGGGGTTATAATTATGGTCGAGGTACCGTCGGTAAAGGTAACTGTGACCCTTGAACACCAAGGGCAATAAAGGCAGGTACTAAATCCACCGTGGATTTAAGTCAGTACGAGTCTAACCGTATGGGTGAGGACTCATTTGATGATTTTACCAGGCTAAAAAAAAATGGTAGGTAAAAACAGGGTAGAAATGTTTCGAATATTTGCATTCGCTTAATTATACTTATTCGCAGTATTTAGACATTCGCATTCGCATCCGTATATAATACGAATATTTTGCGAATACGAGTGAAATATGCCAAAATTTGGAACTCCTTCTTCTACACGTTTCACTTATTCTTGATAGTGAAGAAATATTTTGATTTTGAAATTTTATCTTAGACTACCCACAATGCACGAAGAAAAATGCCAAGCCATGACAGAACGACACGACATCTGTAGTATTCATACATATTTCCGTTTAGTCCACTCTGGTCCCCTCGACCCCCAAGAATTAAAGTGTTCACTCGACCCCTAACTACAGTTTTTTCTCGACCCCTGGGGGTCGAAAGTGGAATTTATTTTGAAGCCAAATTTTGGTTTCCACTCGACCTCCAAGTACAGTTACGATGAAAAATCATCAGTCTACCCTATAGTTGCATAATATTTAACTAAAATACCGTCATTATATTTTGTTTAAACCTTATTCGTACCTCCGGCGCGATCTCAGAGCAGTATGGAAGCAACGACTGTCGCGACCGAAGGCCGGGCACGCCGCAATTGCGGCGGTAAGACCCCTCTTTGAGGAGTGGCTGGAGAGAAGTCATGGCGTCCTGACCTACCACTTGACGCAGGTCCTCACCGGACACGGAAGTTTCGGGAGGTACCTGTGTCTGATGCGAAACGAGGAGACGCCTGGGTGTCACCACTGCGAAGATCGCCCGGAGGACACGGTGGAGCATACGGTGCAAGACTGCCCAGCTTGGGCGGAGCACCGACGTGTCCTCACGGCTGCGATAGGCGGAGACCTCTCGCGCCCGGCATTGGTTGCGGCCATGCTGCGGGGCGAGACGGAGTGGGAAGCGGTCAGCTCCTTCTGCGAGGCAGTAATGCTCGTTAAGGAGGAGGCGGGCCGCGAGCGAGAGAGGACAGCGTCCTCCCTCCGCCCCAGCCGCAGTGGTAGACGCCCACGGCGACGGACGTCGCTAGATGATCTCCGGCCACCGTAGGCGCGGGCATGCGGGCAGCGAGTAAAGGGCAACTCGCTGCCCGACCAAGGACCATGCCCGGGTCGACGGCGCGTTGTGTCCCACGCGCGCCTCAAAGAGCGTCAGCATAATGACGGGGCCCCCCTCTCAGAGGGCCAAAGCCTGCCGGGGTCGCGGGATTATTCCCTTACCGTAACCCCGGAACGTAACAGGCTATGAAGGACACCATGGATTTTAGTCATTAGAAGTCTGACAGTCCCTCCCGCCCTGCCCGGGGTTGGAGGACTCATTTGATGATTTCACCACGCTAAAAAAAAAAAAAACTTATTCGTAAGAATCGACATTTTTGTAGTTACCAAGTGATCGGTGCGTGCACAAGTACTTCAAAAAGCTGTACCTTATAATTACAAACGAAATCCAACGTAAACCTCCCCAGTACCTATTGCCATCAGCCAAGAATAATAATAAAATAATAAATCCAGACTCCGTAGTTGGTGAGAAATTCCTAAAAGAAAACCTAGAAACACTGCCTGACCCAGGAATCAGTGCTTCAGCAGTTACGCTTGCGACCACTAGACCGACGACGAAGTCTTTTTAAATACCAATTCCTGAATTTCGCCTTTAGTACGTCACTGTACCAAAATATTAATTATCATACTAGGGAACGAGAGTGGACTCAAAGTGCGGGTCCTTTGTATGAAAATTCATTCTCACCCCCTAGGGGGCGAGAGTGGACTATGTTTAGGGGTTAAGAGGAAACCAATGAGCTAATCTTTTTTTAGGGGTCGAGGGGTCGAGAGTGGACTAAACGCATATTTCTAGGGTATAAGAGAGAGAGAGCGGACGATATACGACACTGACATATATGTCAGTGTCGTGTCGTTACAGTTATCGTCTAAAAGCGCCTTTTCAGCACGATTTAAAAAGAGGAACAGACTAGCGACAGTTTTTAGTGGAACAAAAGACTTCCTGAGCCACATTATCTTCAGACAATAGTCCACAATTAGAGCGGGAAAGAGTCCGATGTGGTCTGGATTCAACTACCTATGGAACGATTATTTTTCTACGTTGGCTTCGTCTTGGTCTTTCTTTTCACTACTTACAATTAATTTTAAAATTCTAACTTCAAAAATAACTAGTTTGAAATAATGGCTATGAAATATTGGCTTTTACAACCATACCCTTAGCACTAATTTACTTTATCACTCATTTACTTTACAGCGCCTTTCCAGTATTTACAGCGTTTATTGTATGAAAAAATGGAACAGCGCCTCTGGTGTGCGAAGAAGGAACTAACTTTTTCCTTGAAAATTGTCAATTTGAAATTGTCAAAGTTCCAGTTCACTTTACGTCTCAAATACCTACTGAAAATTCGCGGTTCATGGTAATATTCGTCCAAGTGTTAAAATGTCCACATGTCAGAATAACATAATGTCATATTTGTTTTTGGTTGGAATGAAGTTTTGCAAAAATCAACAAGTGTTATAATGTCCAAAAGTAATATTGTACATGGCTCAAAATCCTAGGTTTTGTGATAAAACGACGGTAATAGATTATTTCAAACGCTCTTTGTGTTCCAATGTCGTTAATAAATTTAATTTGTAGATATAAAATCATTTTCACTTTTTGACGTATGGACATTTTGTCATTTGATCTTTATAACAAAACTTTTGACTTTTTTACGTAATGACATGTGGACAATTTAACACTTGTACGAAAGTTACCATAAACCAAATTCGCGTTTATCTTCATAAGCTACACTCTCTATTTCAATAAAGAAAAAAAAGAAAAGAAATAAAACTCGTAGACCTGCAAGGACTCCAAATATCGAAAGATCCCCTCGTAATAAAATGTCCTTCTTAACATCGTAACTATAAAGGCGCTACTCCACTACATCCCAAATCTAAGCTATGCAACGCTAGCTTTTTTGAAAATGGAATATCATCCCATCATTACCCACGGTTTACGGGAAGAAAGGTTGATTTTTATTAGTAAATAAAATTCTTCTCTCCCCAACTGTAGCAGAAAACAGTCAGACTCACACTAACTAAAATCAACCGTGTTCCTTTATTGTCCTTTACGTTTTAGGGTAACGGTAACCTGTTTTGACACTCCGGCCACGAATATAATGGAGGTGATGGTACTGTAAGACTCGTACTGACCAAAATCCACGCTGTTCCTACAAAAGCCCTTAACGTTCTTCAGTCACGATTAACTAATGGGACAGTCACACGATCCCGGCAGACGTTGGCCCTCTGTGGGGGCTCCGTTAGGACCGTCACCAGCACTACATTAATTTTGAAACATTGTTGACAAGCGGGTGTTAAGATTAGTATGGTAAGCGTTGCACATCGTATGGGATTTATATCGCTTTAAAATATCCTCGCTTAGCTATAGCATTGGATGACTGTCTTTACGTTAAAGGGTCTCGCCTGCCTGACACATAAAACTACCTATAAAATCTGTCAAAAGAACACCTTTTCTTAGTACTTTAATGGTGGCAACTACAGTGTCAGAAGTCTTTAGACATTTTTATTGTTAGAATGTTTGACTTTTAAATAAAGATATTACTGTCTGATTACTATGCATAAAGGGCAAATTTTCCAACTGGGCGTGGATGGATTTATCTGAAATTATGTGGATTATTGAAAAACGCTGAAAGGCAATTTTGACGAAAACTAAAACTGTAAAAGTACAGAAATTATGTGTTGCTGTTTTAAATAGACACATAACATAATCCTACCAATATTTTAAACGCGAAAGTTTGTGAGGATGTAATGTATGTGTATGTAGGTATGTTTGTTATTCTTTCACGCACAAACCACTGAACAGATTTGGCTAAAATTTGGCACACAGATAGTTTATGACCTGGATTAACACATAGGATAGTTTTTATCCCGATTTTATGTTCCCGTGGGATAATTTTCGAGTTGTAGCGGGTGAAGCCGCTGGTAACAGCTAGTTAGTAAATAAAAGTGGTTTTAGAACATGTAATAAACAACATTTTAAACTATACAATTATAATGTTTACTACTACATACAAACAGTACATTTCAAAGCAGAACCACAGTACCGCAGACATCAGTAAACAAACTAACGAGCGCTCACAAGAGACCATTTCATTACTTAAAATTCACCACTTTGTACTGTACTGAATACTTTACTGAAATACAGTCTCTTTTAAGTGCAACTGGTAAAACATATGACATGAGCTTGAAATTAATTAACACAAGTAATGTTTAGTTTGTTTCTACGGTATTTAACTATGACCATACTAATTTCCCGTGTTTTTATAAGTGGGTGCATGAAATATTTTGAACTTGCAGTTCTCACAAATAATATTTGGTTTCGTGCGGAAATCGAACTTTGAGCATTGCATTGAGCACTGCTTAACATTAGGGTGCTTGCACACGGCGCATGCAACTCGCGCAAGTAAAGGTCCTGGTTTGCGGTTTAACCGCGCGAGTAACATGCGCAATAAGCTACTTGATGAAGCTACCCGCGGGGTGCTTGTACACGACGCATATAGCTTGAGCATGTTGAGGCACTTGCGCGGGTTACATGCGCCGTGTACAAGCACCCTTAGGCAATGACAGGTGTCGCAGTCTCCTGTCTCGGACCTCAGTCGCGGTCCCGCGCACGAACCGCCACCTTAACAACTAAACCTTGCTGACGAATTGATTGGCCATTGTTTTTTTCATTGGCCAAAATATAGCCCATGAGAACAACCAAAAGGAGACTGGGGCACCTCACCCTCATGAACAATGACCACTGGGCAAAATTCCCCACTTAAGTATGTGTTAGGAGAAGGACGGTTACCGTCTCAACGCTGGCCCAGGAAGAGATGAAGGGCCGGTTTGAAATGGGAAAACGTTCATGGATGGAATTGGAAGACACCATTCCCTAGCAGAAGAACAATATAGACTAAGAAAAAAAAAGAAAAACTTAAAACTGAAAATTGCATGAGTAGAGGAATATTCTTTATATTGTTAGACCCATCATCCAGCATAATTAGCGCAGAAGCTGAGCGATTGGACCGAATGGGCTGCGTGTCGCGGCTTCGATTCCCGCACGGAGCAAATTTTATATCTACAAATAGTTGTTCTGGTTATGAGTGTTTATGTATGTGAGTTTCTATGTTTCTAAACGCACCCACACATGATAAATTCCTAGTGTGAGGCAAATAAAAAAAGACAAGTGAATATATTTTCCAAATTAGGTTTTTAATCAAAATACTTTATCTCTTTTATAAAAAATAAATAATAAAAATAAAATAAAAATAAAAATAAAAATCATTTATTTCAGACAAAACAGTCCATAGCAGGCAAAGGTTGTTAGTGATGAAAATGTTTGCTTATAACTAATGTTAGTACATATTTAAAAGTAGACAATATGGCAAAAAAAAAGGCAAACCTGCACAGTAGGCTCATCTGTTTCGCAACACATGAAGTTCGGTGAACCTACTGAGCAGGACAGTATCGGATCTCTCTCCAATCATTCTCAGGACGCTATTTCGGCTCCCACGTACTCGTCGCACCACCGACGCAACTTTTTTACGCATAATTGCATAGAAGTCATCTACGCTGGCGTCAGCAAACATGCCGGATGCACTGCAATATCGAGGGAGCCGAAACAGAGCCCTGAACACATTATTGTACTGGACGCGCAAGGCATTGTAGGTCTTCTGTGTAAAGTTTGCCCACAGGCCACTCGTGTAAAACGTCTGGCAGAATGCCTTAAACATCGTTACTTTAACTGGAGCCGTACAACGAGCGAACCTGTGTGCCAACATATTACCACGAACCGACAATGCCCTGCGCTCCCTCTCAATGTCAAATTCGTCACTCAAATCCTCAGTTACAATGTGTCCAAGATACTTAAACTGTGTAACACGACTTAATGGTACACCGTCAAGTAATATAGGTGGTATATAGATATCGTTTTTCTTTTTACATTTAAATAACATGAACTCACTTTTACTGACGTTGTACCTCAAGCCATGCTCCACGGCATAGACCTCACATACCTTTATCAGCCGTCTGAGACCTCCAATTGAGGGGCTCAGCAGCACCATATCATCAGCGTAGCTCAAATTGTTAACACATATGTCATCAATATGGCAACCAACATGCATGCTGCTGAGCTCCTCAATCAGATGATTAACATAAATGTTAAAGAGCCGTGGCGAGGTCAGTCCGCCCTGCCTGACGCCACACTCTAGAGAATATTCATCTGAGTACACATTTCCCCATCTTACAATATTTAACTGCTGACTGTACCAGTAAGCAAGGATATTCACAAGATCGGTTGGGACACCTGCACCTCTTAGCTTTGTCCAAAGCTTATGATATGACACCAAATCAAAAGCTTTGGACAAGTCCAAGAAGCATGCATATACTGGAGTTTGTCTCTTGACATAGTAATCAACCGTGTATTTCAGAGATAAGATTGCGCTTTCGGTTGACAACCCCTCTCTGAAACCGAACTGAGTATCCTGTAAGGTCACAAAACAATCCAGTTTATAACAATCAAGTGCAATGACAAATTGATAGCAAAAATATTGCTACCAATTAAGTCCTCTCCACATTTTTATTAAACCTTTATCATTAGATAAAAATCCACTCCATTTTTTCGTGGAAAAATACAACACCAAGATATCCTAATGAAAGCTTTATGAATAGGAATAAGCATCAGGTGTTCAAATTTCGATTATTTCTTTCATCTTTGGCAAAGGCAGCTGTGAGTTCACAATGCATATTTTAATGGAAAGAAAAGAGAAAATGGTATAGCTTAATGCGGAACCTTGATAGCTATTTTTGTTTTTGTTATTTTTCGCCAATAAGTAGAATAATTAGATAAAGTAGGCCTGTGCTCCAGCGGTGGGAACTTTAAGGGTAGATTATGCCGGAGTCGCGTGGCTCCGGAACGTAAAGGGCTATTGAAGGACACCGTGGATTTTAGTCAGTACAAGTGTGACAGTCCGGTGGGCGGACTCATTCGATGATTTTACCATGTAAAAAAAAGGCAGGTAGTAACTTTAATAACATTGAATTGTCATCATGTCGAAGTCGGCCATCTTGGTCAAGATTGATTTGAAGTGTAGGTCAAAGGAGAAGGGCAGGTTTTAGTCAGTATGAATCTGAAAGTTATTTTCGCTCTACTAAGAGCGATTGAACATTTTGATGTTTTCCGTACTAAAACATCTCTTTATGAGACACGCATCAAACGCCAAGCGCCGCCGTCGACTCGGGCTGGGTTCTTGATCGGACCTCAAGCTTCCCATTACTTGCCGTTAGCTAGCCCGCTGACAGTGCCAACCTTGCCATTAAATAAGTTGAAAAACAATAGGTAAAACAAACAAAAGATAGGTTTGAGTAAAAGCATTATCAGCACACAACAGATAATGCTAACTGACAAGACTATTTTCCCGTTTCCATCTTGTAAAACTTCAGGGAATTCTCACCTCTCTCACATAGAAAATCTTTACAAGATAATGTTTTTTTTGCTCTGTACTTTCACTTACTCTAGAATTCAATTTACCGTTGGATGTCGTCGCAATATCATGTTGACAAAGAAAAGCAATACTCTTTGACGTTGTATTCGTAAAAACATTTTGTTCCACTCGAATTCTAAATTGGCTGCTAACAATTTTACGACTCATTCAACTATATTATTATTTTACAAAACATTCTTTGAAATAAAACATTGTTTCTCGAGAATTTCGTCGAAGTTTCGTTAATTCCTCGAAATGTGAGAGCATTTTAAACAAAGCTCAGAAATGCAGTGTATTTACTTAGGCTCTATGCACACGTACAACAATCGTAACCACGCGATGACAAGCACACGCTGTGTGAGACAATTATTTTCTATTCGAAAATAAATACCTACTTTAATGCGTAAGTTAGGCACGATATACATTGTCGTCACTTGCAACCGCATGATGATAGACACTGATACTGCATCGTAACCACATCGTAACAACAACGTTTCGTAGACGCAACAACTCATTGATGGTGAGGCCCTATCACGTTGCGTTGCAGTAGGTAACAAATCAGCGGATTTTATGGCACAACTGCGTTACGTCAACGCAACGCAAAAGGGCCCACACAGGCCGTCACAGTCGCAGCGCAACGCTACAGTTCAGCATAGCAGTTGAATACTGTTCGTTGTCGTACCGCTGTCAATATAGCGATGACACAACGCAAGAGCCTCAATCTCTTTCATAATGGCGGTTCCACCGATTTCTTGCCGTGAATTCTCGGCACAGTATCGACACTGATCGGAGAACAGGCGCGAACATGCGTGAACCCCTCGAAAATCATCCACATTCTCGTTCGCGGAGGTTCACGGCACTAATGTGGAGTTGCTATAAGATGTGCGATAAACTAAATTCAACAAACATTCAAAAATCGGCAACGATTTCATTCACTCATCACATCTTGACTTGATTTTGTCGCATCATTCCATTGCCATACGTGTGAACGATTCCTTAAGCTCTGTGGTGTGGAGGCGTCAAGTTTTGAATTAAAACCTCCTTCGTATTTAAGCCGTCAAGAAAATACAATCCGAAGGGTTTAATGTTTCTCAAAGTGCTTAAGTGACGACGGGATTGTTCCCTCATCCCTATAGCTGTTTAGAGCAAGAATTTGTTAAGAGGTCCTTTTGAAATTTAATCCTGAACGAAGAATCTTTACTTCGATGTAAATAAGGAAGATGTAAATAATTTAACTTTACTTTTGATTAAGAGTGTCCATGGAATTTCTTGCCCATTCTTTTCCATGGAGATGTTAGAGTTATGTTTTGGAATGGGCAACTGTTATCTTGAGATAGGGATGAGGCTCCATTTTTATCTTTTGACAGTTCAGAATTGCTTTTATCTGGCCTACTTGAAAAAAGCGATTGGATTTTGTTTTTTTTTTTCTGTTAAAACATACCATTTTCCTTGCAAAGTAATTCAGCCACAGCTGTTATGAATATAGGTAGGTACGTAAGTTTACTTCGTTATTAACGCCAAAATGGAAATATTTCATACAAGTTTCTACTCCATACATAATCTATGCATATAATATAAATTATTCAACAGAACTAGGTACATAAATTTCTTTGATCCTCTAGATAAGTAGACCGTTAATATTAATTTCGCATTTATTGCCATTAGCCAGCATTAGGCTGAGATTAACATACCATTAATATTTAAGAAGTTCTCATAGTACTTTTTAGACCTTCCACAGTTTATTTTATTCCTAATTTAAACCTTAATACAACGTTCTTAAAGTTCACTGTACTGTAAAATCAAGGGTAAAATGAGCTAAGGATAGATCAATGAAAGGCTTAACAATCCTCGCTTATAAATCACCTTCAAAATTGGAACACGACATTTCAAAGACAGAAATAAAAAAGAAAAATATTCCAGCCAGCGCTAAAATTGGCAAAGGCAACGCCGTAAACATTCAGCCAGCATCAAAAAAACCTGGGAATGACATAAAGCCTGTAATGAACGACTCCCGCTTTGAATTTCGCGTGGCCGCTTCAGTAGCTCTCGACGCGTCATAGGGGGCGGTTGCGCTGCCCTTCACAGAATTTGCCGCCAATTTTACGATTGTCAATTACGTGTTTGAAGTTGGTGGAGATTTTGGAGTATGAAACTGTAATTTGCTTGGATTAGATACTGTTATTAGAATAATTTCAGTTTTCATTGTGAGTGTTTAGAAATAGGTAAAAATAACGAGGTGTTAAAATATAATTAAAGATGAAAAAATAATTATGAGGTACCTGGATAGGTTACTGTTCTGATAGATTAGAAACTAAATCTAATTAATATACGTAAAACAATACAGTGACTTAAATAACATTAGTGCGAGTGTGTGTAAAAAACTACTAGGAATACATAACTAACAAATAAGTTACAATATCCGCAAAATGGAGATCAGAAACCCAATTTGAACTCAAACATGATTTCAAAACTCTTAAAACATTTTAAAGTGAAAAACAAATCCAAGGATGTTGAAAATTAGCAATGTGATGGACGTGAGTGTGTTACTGAAATGAATAGATTTGACAATACGTCGAAACAGGAAAAAGAGGATGATAACGATGCTAGAGGGAACTGTACTAAGCAGAACAAAATTATGGGTAAGTGAATTTGATTCATCAATAACATTACAAATAAGATATTCCGAAAACTTAGTTAAAGTTTCCGCCAGATTGTGGAATAAAATACGTTGACCCCCGTGTATCAATATATTAATAGCAATATTTCAAAACTATTCGAAAAACGTAAAGAAAATGTCGTAGAACTACCAAAAGCAACGTATCGTGGTAAGAGGCGATCTTGACCTTTTATTTTTTATTTTGAAATTCGAACGATGGTGTTATGAAATTCGAACGATGCATTATTAGGATCAATGACCTACTTTATTCCAGACTAATAGTATTCTATAACACTTGAACTCTCCAAGCCAAGCCGAACTTCTTTTCGTGCTATGCTTCCCTGGTACCTACGTAAAAATCTCAATAGTTTTTCCTGCAATTTTGTAAATCGTATTATTCTTCATCAACCCATTTAGTCATTACCTTGCCAACACTCATGAAGGCGTGATATTATCACAAGAAAAATAAATAAAAACATAGTTTACGATTCGAGAAATGACAGCTAGGCTATAAGAAATATTGAATGACGTTAAGAGGAAACAGCAAGGGCTGGAGAATTGAAAAATAGGTATTTGTAAAATCTATTGCTGTCGCGCAGTGCCCACAACAGAGTTACAGAGCGCGATAGAGACAACAGCAGCTTGGACCGAAAACACCTTATTATATCGCACAAAATCAACGATTCGTAGTCCCCTGATTACTCCTCCAAAACTTAACCGATTTCCCTACTTTTTTCTTTAAAAAATAAAGAAAGGCATTGACCGTGTTCCTATGTTTTCCTTTTTTTATATAACCTCGTCAAATTTGTTTTTTGGATATTTGAACACAGCGAAAATCTGGCCATTTTTTTAGGATTTTGAATGTTCATATCTCTTTTAATAATTAATTTATGGAAAAAAGGAAAACATAGAGACATGCCAATAGTGGTCATAGATTTTTTGTAGAAAAATTATTACTCTACTAGCATTATCCAGGAAGAAAACAGGGGACTACGTTTGTATGGAAAAACGACCGTGCTGTTTCCTCTTAATGTACATTGAGAACAATAAGAGACCCGAAATACACGTGTAATTTTATGTCGAGTGGCTTACTAGGTATTTTTTAATTTGCCGTTGACATGGGTTTTCTTACATCCTTATTATTTGGGCAACATTAAATGCCTCGCTGCGTGCACAAAATCACCAAGTTTGTGGTATTCAAGTTAGATTGATTTGGAAACATCCTCAATAACTTTGCCAAACGTTATTTTATTACAGGTTTTTTTTTTGTAATATTCGAATGTTAGGTTAGGTTAGCAACCCGCACTGAGCCGCGTGGTGGATTATGGCCCACTCCCTCTCACAGAGAGGAGGCCTGTGTCCCAGCAGTGGGAACATTATAGGCTGATGATGATGATGATGATGATGAATGTTAGGTAGATTGCAAGGAACTCTGTAATGTTAACCGTAACTCTGGAATGCAAAAGGCAATTAGAGGAACATGGTGGCTTTTTTAGTCAGTAATAATCTGGAAGTCTACCGCACCACCTAGGGCTCGGAGGACTCATTCGATCACTTTCATCCATCATCAGCCGACATAGGCCTCCCCCTATCAATCACTGTACCATTAACAAAAATGTTAGGTAGAGTTGTACCTCAATCAAAATTCGCCATACAAGTTAGAAATCCGTGTAGTTTCATTCACCAACTAACCACAATGAACCAAAACAAAGGCAAAACATCAACTATTTACGAATGCCCTTCGTTTACAACATTACAATGAAAGGTACAACATATGTACAGCTACCTTTTCAGAATTAATTGCTTTTCCGGGTTCTCAAAGGATCCCAAGCCTTTTATGTAGACCTTACTACCAACTGACCACTATACTAGTGATGTGGTGAATAGTACGGGTTTTCGTGGTCGCCGAATATTCTGTGTTAAGTAAATCAGAAATCACCGGAGCACTCGATTCATGTAGTTATATACCCCACGATTACCAGCGTAAAAAATGGAACAGAAATAATTTAAGATAAAACCTTTAACTATAGTTTGTCCAAGTTTTAATTTAGATGTACTGATACAATATTAGTATAACCAATGAATATAAGAATTAAAAAAAAAATGCTGCTACGCAAGGGCTTTCCTCATAATCTACCAAGTACTCTTTACAAACCACCACAAAGCAGCCATCACAATAAAACCTCTTTTTGGACTCGTCTCTAAGAAAATATAATATGTCTCATCAATTTTTGTTGCCTAATAATAATAATTATAAAAAAGAATAAATTATTCGTATTCGTAAAAAGTAGTCTTCCTTACACCACTAATTACGCAACGTTGTTTCCAGCTTAACAATTTGACCGGCCTGTTGGTCTAGTGGTTAGTGACCCTGACTGCTATGCCGGAGGTCGTAGGTTCGATTCCCACCAAGGACAAATGTTTGTGTGATGAGCACGATCATTTGTTCTGTGTCTGGGTGTAATTTATCTATAATAAGTATGTATTTAGAAATATATATGTATGTTTATCAGTTGTCTAGTACCCATAACACAAGCTCTGCTTAGCTTGGGACTAGATGGCGTTGTGTGATAGTTGTGGAATATAATAATATAACTAAAAAAAAGAACTAGCCATTCGTATTCGCCGAATAGCAAAATAAGTATTCGTATTTCTAAAAAGTAGAATTCCTTACATCACTACAAACACAACCGCGCTGGTCAGTACACCCCCTGACCACACTACCCTTAATTACTAAGAGATTACAAGTCGTCGGTGAATCGAGAAGATTTAGTTGCACGGTATATAAAAGGTGAATGAAAAGGTTTTTCTAAGGATATAATGGTAGATTTAGGTGTTTGTGGTTTATATTTCATTAGCCAGTAATGTGCCATTAGGAGGTTTATTATCCAGAATAAATAGTACAGATTCAGTTTTGTTTTCGAGGCTTCAAAACATCTATATTGTCGTAACATCACCAAATGTCGTTCAATATTCAACCAATTATTTCTATTAGGTTTTTACGAGTATACACGTACTTTTTTGTTCTAGATAGCAGCTTTTGACCACTATCTCGCAATGATGTGGTTGACAGTACTTACTTGATTTGTCAAAACATAAAAAATACACACAGTTCTAGTCACAAGACAAAATAACTGGTGAAAGTAGTAAACCTCGCGATATTGTTCATTACCGTTTTAAGAACAGTGGTGGTAAAATGAATAACACAAACTAAAGCGAATGTAGCGAGTGTAGGAAATCACGACCTACAACTTACTTAAAAAAAAGTCTGGTTCACCACTGCAAAGCTACTAAAATCTTAGTAGGTTTTCTCACAACGTTGTTCTTTACTGTTTTGAGAACAGTGGTGTTGAAATTAATTACGTCGACGGCGCGTTGTCTTCCATGCGCGCCTCAAAGAGTGTCAGCATAATTATGGGCCCCCCTCTACACGGCCAATTAGCCTGCCGGGGTCGCGGGACTTACTGAATTACCGTGACCCTGGAACGGTGCCGAAAATAATCCACGGTGTCCTTCAATAGCCCTTGGTATTTAAAGGACACCTTAGATAGTCAGTACGAATCTGACAGTCCCTCCCGTACTGCCCTGGGTTGGAGGACTTATTTGATGATTTTACTATGATAAATAAAAAAACTGTACCTAAAGCACACGGCTGCGTTGGAACTCACGGCCTACAACTTATAAGTCTGGGCCACGACTGTAAAGGTACCAAAATCTAGGTAACATTACATATTTCAATGGTCTACCTTAACAATTTCCGGCGATAGTGTAGGCGTTGCATATCCGCTAATGTAATAAAGGTCACGCTAAATATAGAACTTCATAAACTCACTCGTGAATCAGTTTCAGTGATATATTACTGTTCCCTATTATTATTATTCCACTTTGAAACTATACGGAACTCTCAAGTGTCCTACAAAGTTTAAATGAATAGTGTGTAATATGTTACGAATTTGATATTATGATGTATTGGATGAAAGTTTTGTCATTGGATGTTTTCATATTGTGTTTTGATATGGAGTTTATTGCAAAAGGTCATCATCTGCCTTTTCCCAACTACACTATTAATTATTGATTGGTATCATGGTATTTTACATGGAGCGACTGCTTAGCGGACCTACACAATAACCCAGTAGACTTTTAGAGCTTCTGACTAATAGTAACGACCGTTAAAGATCTACAAAGTTACAAAGTTTTCTGAGCCACGGAGAAAACTCGCTATGACAGATAGTCACTTACCTCGACAAGCGCGGCTTAATCCAGATCATCGACCATATTTAGCCAAGAGTTTCTGACAAAAAGTATGATTTACCTATATTTTAATCAACACGCTTGACAAACGAATAACCTAAATAAAACACGCACGTTAAGACAAAAAAAGCTCAAAAGTTTTATAATAGTTTTTTGTCCTAAAATTTTCGAAATAAGACCACCCTGGAAGGGGAGGAAGTAACTTTGTCAGACTCCTACCTACTGACTAAAATCAAACGTGTTCCTTCGGTTGCCCATTGCGTTCCAGGTAGTTAAGTCTCCAAAGAAATGGCGGAGATTGGTCGGCTTTAATTTGTTTTTCAAATCAATAAACATTGACAAAGATAAAACGCGAAATAATATTTCGAGACTAGGGGCTTGTAACTCGCATGAATTCTACCTTGAAGTGACGTACCTATTGCAATTATAAAAGCGTCGTTTCTTGGTTAATTTTTGTTTACGTAACATAAAATTGAGGGGTACATATTTGAATATCGAAGATTAAAATATCTACGCTTAAAATATCGATGTTCAGAATATCGAAAATTAAAATATCGATTGTAACAAAATATCGAAAAATGTTACATCTACGCTTAAAACGTCGAAGATTAAAATGTCGACTGATTGAAATCGAATGATTCAAATCGAGAAACGTTATGTCGTATCAACGTTTAATACATCGCAGTTCACTAATATTTAATTTCATATCATAACACAGCCTTAAAAATACCTTTACTAGTTGAACTATCCATCTCTTTGAAGTAAGTCACAAGCCCCTCTTCGCGGTGCTCGCTATCTAATGTCGAAATTAAACGGAGAGCACTAATGGAATCTAAGGGACCCTTTTCTCCAATTCAGCCTTTGATATCCGGTAATTGAATTACAACTTTAGTGAATTATCGCATAGGGTCTGTATTGTATTGTCTTGACAACTTTAGTACTGTCGTAGTTGAGTTCATGCCTTTTTGTTCTTGATAATTATCTTTTTAGAATGTTGAGTAAATAAAAGCCGGTGCATTGAAGAAAGTATTCTAAAATGGCGGCTTGTACTTACGTTGACTAATAGTACTGTCAGCATATAAGATTTCAAATAAAGTTTATTTTCAAATTAAAAATAATTTAAACAAGACTGGATCACAATATCTTCTCAAACTTATCCTAACAATGAAAAACAAAATTAAAACAACAACAATCAACAGGTAACAACGGAAAAATAACAGAAAAATATAGTAAAGACATCAAGACATTTTTTTTAAAAAGCGAGACCCCCTAAACTAGTTTAGTAATACTAATAATCATTGACATCGATATAAGAAAACCTCATGAGGGAATCTGTACCTACTACAAAGCTGTCTCAGAGGCTTGTACGATTGACTTAAGTTCATTTCGATACCATCAGCACCCATTACATAACATCGCAGAAATGGGTTTTGTCCGCGGTAGATATGAGCGCCGCGCCGGCGCGCCGCCGCCGCCGTGATTTTCCCCACGCCGCCGCCGCCGTCGACACGCGCCGGCGCGCCGAACCCGAGCGAGCGGCTTTCAGTTTAATCTAACACGCTGATCAAACCGAACGCACGATAAATGCTGGCAAAATGGCGGCACTAGACGTAGACGTCAGACTTTATAAAACGATACTCTTTGACATTACAATAGCCCTTCTGTGTTGTCCAAGTTATCAGCAAACAAACAAGTTTTTGTAGGACCTATTTTGGTCAGCTTTGGTTGTTAATATTAGGGAAAAAAACGAACAGATGATGAGCACTCATCAAGGCTTCTTTTTTTTAGCGTGGTAAAATCATCAAATGAGTCTGAGGGAGGGACTCTCAGACTCGTACTGACTTCCACGGTGTCCTTCAATAGCCCTTTATATCCCAGCAGGCTTTGGCCTTCTAGAGGGGGGCCCCGTCATCAGACTGATGCTCTTTGAGACGCGCGTGGAACACAACGCGCCGACGACCCGGGCATGGTCCGTGGTCGGACGGTGGCCGAGTATCGTCTTGCGATGTCCGTTGCCGTGGGCGTCCACCACTGCGGCTGGGACGGAGAGGACGCTGTATTGTCCCTCACTAATGCCTCCGAAATTTCGCGAGCATGACTGCCTCGCAATGCTAGCATGGCCGCGACCAATGCCGGGGGTAGCGAGAGGTCTCCACCTATCGCCGCCGTGATTGACACGTCGGTGCTCTGCCCAAGCGAGGTAGTTTTGCACCGTATGCTCTACATGTCCTCCGGGCGATCTTCGCAGAGGTGACACCCAGGCGTTTCCTCCTTCCTCATCAGACACAGGTTCCTCCCGAAACTTCCGTTCCGGTGAGGACCTGCGTCATGCGGTAGGTTCAGGACCCTGTGACGCCTATCCAGCCATTGTCGTATAAGATACTTACTGCCACGATTGCGTAATATTTTGCCCGGACGTCGGTTCCGACAGTCGTCCCTCCATATTTGCCCTGACATCGCGCCGGAGTTCTTCCCTCCGCGCCTCGACTTCCGAGTAAAATGGGGATAGTTTTCAACCCGGCGCTCGGAAAGCCACCAGGCACCATTCAAAATGCACTGGAAGGTAGTCGCCTCCAGGTCTCTAGGGCAGCAATCGGGCAGATCCGGAAATTGACCGATTCTATTCGGCGACGTGCAGTATCCCCGAATCATACTGGACAGTCATGACCCTGTGTTGCATACGGCATCAAAGGCTTACGTAAAAATATATACTTCCACCAGCAATTTTCAATGTTAATTTGGTTTTCTTTTTTTATGTTTATCTTGCCAATTCAATTGTCTCGTCAAAATTATAATAAATCTTTAACAATACGTAAAACATTTTCTATCTTCTTTTTTATAATTAAGTGACGCAATGTATAGTTTTCAATAAAAGTCACACCACGCTTTGCCGACGCCGCCGCAGTGTAATCCAAAAAGTCGTTGCGCCGCCATTGACGACTGATTGACTATCGGCGCTCATATTAGTCCGCGGTTTAAAAACAAAATGAGAGAGTGTAAAAAGATTTCTTCGTCCGAATTAGGTGTTTAAAACAGAATAGAAATGCTAAAGAAATATCTTATTTCAATTTTTTTTGTCTATTCTTGATAGAATATAATTAATAGAATAAGTCATGCTATACCTGCAGAGGGAGATACAAACTAAAACGAAAACAACTTAAAATAAACTTTACCATTATCTCCTTTTCATCAGTTTTCGGTCTGTTAAACTAAGACTTACAAACAACTTCTAAGTCTTCTGTTATTGTAAAGGGACTTAGAAATTGTTCATCTTTCAAAACAATATCAACTCAAACAAAATGCTCAAACTCTTCATAATTTTATCCTACTTTAGAGGCAAAATATGTAAGAAGGCTGCCAAGCCAGAAGTTTTCTTTAAGTTAAATGGCTTGTACTTGACTTACTTAGGTCTATGTTTTAAACATTCTGATTATAATTGCAAATAACTTTGCCAAAGAATTGTTTTCAACGGCTAACCTTCTTATTTTGACATTTTAATCATCTGCTTAGCCTTTTCCCAAATATGTTGGGACTTTCCAGAATTTTATCCTTATTACTCGTATCAACACTATCGAATGGTTTAATAATACAGGTGTGATTTTTTTTCAAAATCAGCCGGGTCGATTCTTGGCCAGGATTATTGATTTTACTAAAATTCAATGATGCAGTTGTAGTTTTTGTCAAAATCAGGCTCGAGACTCCTTTCATTTTTCGATATTCCTCACATTACCGGATATAGCCATCTACGTCCAGTTGAAAAATTCACCCTGTACGTATTAGCTATACATACACATATACGACTCTAGCTACTTCTGACTATCCGTCTGTATTAAGTTAAATTTCTACAAAAACGACAATCGGACTAACGCCTCAACGTCCTTTTCGAAGAACAGAGTAGACTTGGAATATTTATGTATATATTATAATGTATTCACACACCTCTCAGCCGACTGACTTAGGCAGCTTAACCTTCAAATTTTACACTGCGGCTGTCATTATTTACCCAAGAGCTTTTTTTCCACATTTAAACCTACTTATTCCCTTTGAATCTTTTGATCAAAAATTTCCAACTCAATATGGAAATTTTATCTCGCGTATCGAGAAAATGAGCGCCCATAATGCGAATGGGTACAAAACGTACACACATGTTCGGTATAAATGGGGTACTAGACCTCCATTTCAGATTATTATCTGTGTAACGTAAGGTAAGTAGGGTTGATCTCGAAAATACGTGAAAAGGAAAAACAGAAGTTGATAAAATGAAACACGAAATAAAGAGGGTTTTTGCTCTAACTTGGATGTTTATATCGTGAGACACGTGGAAACTAAACGTGCGTATCAAACCTACGATCTAAACCTTGAATTTATTGGCGAACTGATACATTTTAGTTCGATGGATATTACAGACTTGTTTGGGTTGGCACAATCGATTCGACAATAATGTGTTGCTCGTCAAAACCGAACCGAAACATTTTTGCCGTCGACTCGGACCTGCGGGTCTACTCTCTAAGACCTGTGATTTCGGCCTTAGTGACAGATGTTTTGACGTTGAGCCCGATCTAAGAATGAATGATATTAAAATTTGACAAATAACTCCTTATGGGCCTACCACACGCGCAAGCTTCACCACAGTTCTGCCTGCGCAAGCATCTCACATGAAAAACAATAGACACACACACAGACAAGTACGTTAGTACGCGCAGGCCGGACTTGCGCCGGCAAAACTGTGGTGAAGCTTGTGCGTGTGGTAAGCCCATTAGAGTCTGCGCCACCACACGCAATCTGATTATAATATGACAGAGACATGACTAACGCCACGTCAAAATGAGTTCATCCATAGCGGTATTAGCCGTCCGCAATTTGATTTTACGTTAGCTAGGTACGTTTGTATCCGTTCCCGTGTTTTCGTTGACGGATTAAGAAAGTAGACGAACTCTGGTATTCCATCGCCCTTTTCAAAGTAGGTAGTATCGTAAAACTTTACACTCTCCTTAAAACTACACATAATCAGTTTTTATTCTTATCTTGCAGACTAGTTATCTTCTCTTAGCAGAACACTTCCACTAGATCATGTTCGGATAAAAATATATAAGCTAAATCTACCAAACGTAGATTTTTCATTGCTATAACTGTCGTGAATCATGCGAATTAACACCACTGTCTAACATCTTTTGCTCTGTTTTCTATCATATTCTTTATCAAGCAAAGTGTACGTCAACTTTTATGAGCCCAAATATGTCACACAACAATTTTGTGTGCAAATTCAATATTGGCAAAGGTTCTCACCATAGTCTGTTTGCATTTACATGTACAAAAGAAATATAGCCAGAAATTCCTTTGACAAAGACCCCTGTCTTGTTTACTTAGTTTCATATAAACCTTCGGGCACATACGACGCAATCACACAGAACATTGTTGCGTCACCCCAAAGGTAAAAGTGTCGTGGGCCGAGATTTGAAGACACAAACATCCCTGATTTATAACCCTGCTTCCTTCTAAATAGGCGCACATTTTTACTTGTTACAGCTACGAATAACAAAAATCCTTGTTATATTTCTTCACATTTAAAAACATTTGCCAGTATTTTCATGCGAACGCCTTGAATTATGTTGACTGTATCCAATAAATTCGCTGTGAAATTGAATTTATTGCGCATATTTCGGAAATTGAACGAAGAATGTGTTTGTAGAACGTTAATGGATGAAATATTTATTTTATGCTTGTTGCATTTGCGCTTTTGTGAGAAGTGTAGTTGGAACAGATTACAGTTCAGATGAGGTTTCTGAAATAAGGTGAAAAGGTTTGGGTGGAAAAGCCTAGTTTGCAAAATAGCAATCGAGACGCGTAAAGACAAATTCTCAATATTATAATTCTCTAAAAGCCTGATTCTCAAATTGGCATTATTGATCTAAGTAGATTTTTTTTAGAGTGGAGGACCACTGTCGAGTCTGTCTTTCAGGAATTTCAGTAGTTTGGGAATGGTTGCTCAACGAGCAATGGATCTGTCCATTGCTCGTTGAGCAAACATTCCATTCCATTTGCTATGCTCGGAGTTTCTTTGCGGGATATAATCCGGAACATGGATATTCGGCGAAGAACCAGAGTCACCAACAAAGCTCATATTTGCAAGTTGAAGTGGCTATGGGCAGGCCACATCGCTCGTAGAACTGACAACCGATGGGGAAGAAAAGTGCTCAAGTGGCGATCACGGACCGGAAGACGCAGCGTAGGCAGGCTACCCAATAGGTGGACCGACGACATCGAAAGGGTCGCGGGCAACCGATGGATGCGAGTGGCGAATTGTCGTTCGGCGTGGCGGTCTAAGGGGGAGGCCTATGTTCAGCAGTAGACGTCTTCCGGCTGATGATGATGATGAGTGGTTTGGATGTAGTGCGGAGGAATTGACCCAAAAAACATGCCCCGATACATTTCCAAATCCTCTTAAAATAACCCCTCTATTAAATACACGTCTCGTCTATTTTGGAGTAGAATTTAGTTTCCTTTTGCAAACTTCTTTAATTGGTCTCAAATTCTAATTCTACCACTAACGAGCAATTAAAACCTAGTTTTATTGTTCTTGGTTCAAAAGCGAGTTTATTTAACAATCGTAGTTCATGCATATTAATTTACCTTGAGTCGTTAGGCCCGACGCTGCGTTAAACGGGCGCCCGCGACGGGCAACCGTCGCGGGTCCACGTCCGTGGTCCCGCGCGTGGCCCCGTCCGTGGCCCCGTCCGTGGGCCCGCGCGTGGCCCCGCGCGGAGACACGCGCGTCGATTCGCGGCTGGTTTCCGTGGGTATGCCACGGTCCCCGTCGCGGAGACCGATTTACGCAGTGTCTTTAGTTCAATTTGAAGATTTTTATTTCAATTTCAAGTTAAAGCGCGATATGTAAAAAGTTGATTTGGAGTGACACTGAAATCGAATATTAATTGTTAGATGTTTATACTTTTTTTATGTTTATACCTTTTCTAACTTATACTTTTTTTTTCCTATTATTTCATTTAAACAAATACCTACAAAAAGAATTTGAGACTGAAGAATTTTTTTGCAGAGAGTTATACATAAATGCAATTTTCATGTTTTGGTAAAAAAACAGAAGTTCTCGGCTAAAAAAATGTTGGATTATTGTGCATCTATAATCTGTATCACCTACTCTCACCATATTCCAAATTTCAGCACCGGATGAATTTTTCGAAAGTCTTCATACAAAAAAAATTGCTCTCTGTTTGCTATATTATAAGCACCCATAATGACTAAACAAGCCCGTGCGTGTTACCGCTGGCAGGCACCGCGCGTAGACCCGCACGTGGCTCCGCGCGTGGCCCCGCACGTGGCTCCGCGCGTGGCTCCGCACGTGGCTCCGCGCGTGGCCCCGGACGTGGCTCCGCGCGGGTCCCCGCACGGGTCCCCGCGACGGAGCACTTTTGTATAGAACCGCGCGTGCATCCGCGTAACGCAGCGTCGGGCCTTAGTGTCAGGTATTCTTCGTCTAACTTAATGGATCCTAACCTTTTATGAACTGCCCTCTTTATAAGACAAACAAGTCCACTGACATCTTTAACATAATAATTAATTATGTACCTACTAAATTAATAACGAGCTATGGAGAGGGCAATGCTTGGGGTTTCTCCGACGATCGAATCCGAAATGAGGAGATCCGTAGACCAACTAAAGTCACCGACATAGCCCACCGGATTAGCAAGCTGAAGTGGCAATGGGCAGGCCATATTGCTCGCAAAGCAGATGGCTGATGGGGTCGAAAAGTACTTGAGTGGAGACCACGGACTAGCAAGCGCAGCGTAGGACAAAATGAACAGACGACCTTATAAAGGTCACCGGAAGACGCTGGATGCAGGTCGCTTCCAACCGGTATATGTGGAGATCTAAAGGGGAG
Source organism: Agrotis segetum (assembly GCA_036375495.1). NCBI lineage: Eukaryota > Metazoa > Arthropoda > Insecta > Lepidoptera > Noctuidae > Agrotis > Agrotis segetum. The sequence continues at coordinate 6,205,831 of JAQSVV010000039.1, forward strand.
GCCTATGTTCAGCGGTGGACGTCCTATGGCTGAGATGATGATGATCACTAAAAATAATAATTATTAATCATCTCCAATCGCACTTTTGTGTATAATACTAAATTAAACAATTGAAACGGCTAGATAAAATGTTTTTCCATTAAAATACTTCATACTGCCCTACGCAAAAAGCTACGGCGCCAAGTCTAGAATTTAGGAGTTCTTAATTATAAATGGTTCTTATTGCGAAAGTTTAAGGATGTTCTGTTATAAATACGTAAGTATTTCGGTATTAATTTGCACAAAGTTATAAATTCTTTGTAATAAACTTTTTTGATTGAGATTGCTTAAAGTACTTAAGTCTGTGTGTAAAGTGCTTAAGTCTGAATACAAATACAATTTTTAATTAGAGTTCTGGTAAGTAGTGTTGCGTCTTGTGCCTTTATTTTCGTTGAAAAATATACGATTTTTATGTATGTTTACAATTGAAACGCATCTAGCCTCTAACTCAGAAGCAAAGACGAGAGCTAGTACGGCGCAACAAGCTTCTGATCATCCAAGAAACAGAAAAAAATGGCATCCCTAACAGCTTGATGGTCGCGAGCCAGGCGGCCCTGGTGAGGTCTGCCAGCGCCAATCTGATCAATCACCACAGGTTATACAGGAAGCCTTTGGTGCCGTTGCCCGGGTTAACCTATAGAAGGTGAATTCAACTTTTCTGTACCTATAGATTTCTTATACCATGTTGAGCTTTTAAATATTCCAGCTAGTTTGAAAATTCTCAAATGTCTGATCGATTTTGTGATGAACTTGCAATGGTTGTTTTTTGTTTATTTTTATTCCAGTACCAGTTCGGAAATGTAAACAAATCCACACAAAACCCCTTTAATCATTTCTCAGTAAATCTCAAACTAAACCGACAACTTAACTAACTTAGTTCATTAACCCTTAAAAGTGAACCAACTTTTCCGTAACTCAGATTCTTAGCTTAAGGACGTAAATACGTTTGAAAGAACACAATTTCTGTCAATTTGACAGCGTGATGCCCACGAATAAAAACAAAACACTAACGAAACATCTATGCCTCGTATACCACTACAAGAGCATTTGCAATTTTTTACGAAAATTTAAACAGAGTGAGATCCCGTGGCTTCTAGACACTAGTTTATTTCTCAGTAGGTAACGAATGGATAATACGTTATGTATTTGTAAAATACTGCGTTCTTGCCGCAGTAGGATAATTGACCTATTCACAAATATCAGACTAACCGTGGCCGGTTGAGCGCTTGAACATGCCGAAGCCGAGCCGCCAATCTAGTCAGGATCAATGCTGCTCAGACCAAGGCGTGAGTTTCTCCGGAAAAAGGAACCAAATCCACCCGGTTCTATCTTTTTGAGGTGTAACAGTAAAAATTATGGTCCATCGTGGCCATGATTACTTGTTAGTCCCGCGATCCCGGCAGGCTTTGGCCCTTTTGGTAATTTATTCAGCAGGTTGGTAGAAATTTTAGTACTTATCTATCTGTTGTTTATGAAGCCTACAGAGGTGTTGATGCAAAGACAGTTAGATTCACACTTGTGTATTCGACGCCGCCGCGCCGTGAATTAGTATGTAGCGTAGGGTAGCCATATCTACTTATAACTAGATACTGAATCCGTGAATTCTCGGCACAATACCGACACTGATCGGGGAACAGGCACGAATGCGCGTGAACCCCGCGAAAACCATCCACATTCTCGTTCGCGCCTGGTCAGGGGGTTTACGGCACTAATGTGAAGCCGCCATCACAGTGTAAAGCTGGGTCCAGACTGTTGTAATGTAACGTGAATCCATCGTGTAATGTAACGCGAATTCTAGGTGTGGACGGCACCGCCAGCATTACATGTAACGCTCGCGGCTGATCCATCGGCTGTCGGTTTTTGCGCGAACACAAAGGCGCACGCAGTATTCGTGTTCTCAATTTGCTTTGAGTTCGTGTGCGGTCCACACTTTTCATGCAGATTACACGTAATCGTAAGATTCGGGCTACACCAGTCTGGATCCGGCTTTAGTAACCATACTCTTCCGAAACGTCTTGACCGATTTCATGAAGTTTTATAGGCATATGGAATAGGTCTGAGAATCGGCGGCGGTAAGATCCCTCTTCGAAGAGTGGTTGGAGAGGCGCTACGGCGGGCGTCCTCATCTTTAACCTAGCGCAAGTCGGAGATTCGGCTGATTCAGCGGCAGGCAAGGGAAAGGGGAAGAGTCTGAACGTGTGAGGGAATGGACATCCTCTACCTCTCTCCCAGCCACCGCTGCAGACACCCTGGGCGTTGGCAATCGTAGAGCATATTCCAGTCGCTTGCGGACGGGGAGCAATGGGTAGCTCGCCGTCTGACCATGAGTCATGACGCGTCGTGTTCCAGGCGCTCCTTAAGGGAAATAATTCGGACGGGGCCATAGGGCCCAACGCCTAATTTGACGCGAGTGAAACCGCGGGCAGAAGCTAGTATTTATATAAGATGTCTCTAGAAACATAAATCAAGTCGCATTGGGGCATGGACGAGACCATTTTCAATCTTTTTACCTACCTCTGATAATGTCGGTGCGAACTTATACGGTACATAAATTACGACCACCTTTAGAGTTCAGGTAAACAACCAATGCCTCTAGATTGAAACTTTGAAACTAATTAGAATTTACGATTAATATAATAATATAATATTCCACATCTATCACACAACGCCATCTAGCCCCAAGCTGAGCAGAGCTTGTGTTATGGGTACTAGACAACTGATAAACATACATAAATATATTTCTAAATACATACATAGATAAATTACACCCAGACACAGAACAAATCGATGCCTTAGTTCACAATTGCACTAACTACAAAATTTTCAATTTTCACTTTTTTAGTGCCAAATACACTAAATTTCATGCTCTTTCATTTCCGCGTATCGAAATACCGTTATTCCGTCTCTTTCTGCCAAAAACGTGGTTCACAGTTGTATTAATTGAGATCGCATGAATGTTGTACTGTACTAATGACGTTTATTTTTGTAAAAACAATAAAGACACACTTCAACTGACTTTAAGTTTAACAACTGCAGAAAATTTCAAAACACAAACGTATTATATACATTTGCTATAACTGTGCATATGTTTTAGCAGTGCTATAAGTGTGCATTATGTGATGGTAGTGCAAAAGGATCGAGAAAATTCATGCACAAGTGTGCTAAGTGCGTACTTAGAACACTTGTGCATGAAATTTCTCCTCCCAGTAGATGTCTAATGGAAGTATTACAAAGGTATTCCATCCACTTCTTCCTCTTCCTTGTTAACAATTATTGTGTCTGACAGGACTATTGTAGCCAGGAAGCCTGACATTATGGTCATAGATCGATCTGAGCGTCGCGCAATGATTGTTGATATAAAGTTCCCGCATGACGAGAACCTCGTGAGGTCAGAGAGGGCTCTCACGTGGCAGCTGGCTCAAACGCATGAATCAGAAGGTAGTACTACTGTACACGGCGCCTGTCATTAGGAGGTTCGTCTCTCAGGAGTCCTGACGACCGATATCCCGGACCCTGTTCCCGATGCTGGTAGACTGTTTTATAAATGTTTAAATGTTTTTGTATTTCTTTATTGTTGAAATATTTAAAAATGTAATGAATAAGTAAACATCGATGAAGATTGTGATGACACTGAATCATCTGGTGATGATCAAGATGAAGAGTCCATTGTTGAATAAATTTAAGTTAAAAAGTTAATTTTTTTAATAAAAATTCTTATTGGAATGATTCAGAAACGTTTAGATGTCACGGTTGGCGCATTGGTAGAGAGATCGACTGCTGCGCAGCGTGTCGCGAGTTCGATCCCCGCACGAAACAAACATTTATATGACCGACAAATAGTTGTTCCGGGTCTGGGTGTTCGTGTGCGTTAGTTTCTATGTTTGTGAACGCACCCACGACAAAGGAAAATTCTTAGAGTATAGCAAAGCTTTATTTTTAATTAAAAACTAAAACTAATTGGTTTGGACAAAACCTAAAGATTGGATCATATAATTGGGCAGTAACCTTTTTTTTTGTTTTTACTGTGGGTTTGAAACATAATTAATTAATTTTTGATTGTCCACAATCAAAAAATTTAATAATAATAATAATATTCCACAACTATCACACAACGCCATCTAGTCCCAAGCTAAGCAGAGCTTGTGTTATGGGTACTAGACAACTGATATACATACTTAAATATTTCTAAATACATACATATTATAGATAAATTACACCCAGACACAGAACAAATGATCGTGCTCATCACACAAACATTTGTCCTGGGTGGGAATCGAACCCACGACCTCTGGCATAGCAGTCAGGGTCACTAACCACTAGACCAACAGGCCAGTCTAAAAAATTAATTAAACTGTAACTTTTTTTTTGTTTTTATTGTGGGTTTGAAACATAATTAATTATTTTTTGATTGTGGATTAAACTGTATTATATAATAAAAATAAGCATTATGAATATGGATCACTGGTTTATTACTTTATCTATTTGATGCAATACCCATAATTATTATTATCCTTATTCTTGGACCTTGAACCAGCCTGGTAATGCTGTTAAATATTTTTGAGTTTTTCACTTAGTACTAGTACTACTACATTGGCCGAGGCCATGTGAGGCGTGACGGATTGGGAAGCAGTCACCTCCTTCTACGAAACAGCTATGCTAGCGAAGGAGGAGGTGCGACACGTGAGGGAGAGGACAGTCTCCACCTTACGACCCAGCTACCCCTAAAATCGGCAGCATAGACAGGCTTCTTCCTAGGCGGATCGACGACATTGTGAGAATCACTTGCAACCGATGGAAGCAAATTGCGAAATGTCGTTTGGCGTGGTGGTTTAACGCCGAGGCCTTTTATAAGTCTTTATAAAGAAAAAACAAAAAAAAATCCATGAAGTGCTTTTCCAGTATGATATGCGCTCAACGCTTGGGACCATAAAAGATAGAATTTTTTTTATGATCGTTTACTCCTGCATGCATTTGGGTACTGGTATCAATGCAATACCCGTGATATTGCAGGTTTTCTTTATTTTTTGGTTGCTTTTTGCATTGTATGGTGGAAACTGTTCTCCTCCTCCCTTACGCGTCACGCCTCCTCCTTCGCTAGCATCATTGCTACGCAAAAGGGGGCGACCGCTTTCCATACCGTCTCGCCTCGCAGCATGGCTTCGACCAATGCTGGACGCGAGAGGTTGCCGCGTATCGCCGCCGTGAGGACACGGTGGTGCTCTACCCAAGCGGGGCAGACCTGGACCGTATTCTCCAGGCATTTCTTCCTTCCTTATCAACACACACAGGTACGTCCCGAAACTTCGGTGTCCGGTGACGACCTACATCAGGCGGTAGAGCAGGACGCTGTGACGCCTATCCAGTCATTCCTAAATTAGGGGTCTAACCGCCGCGATTGTGGCATGCGTGCCCTATGGAAGTCAACGCCAGATTCGCTCGACAAAATTATAAAAAACTAGCTGACCCGTGCCCACTTCGTTGGGCTGTAAAATATACATGATATCTTTATAATTTATAGCCTATAGCACTCGTGAATAATATAGCTTTTGACAAGTGAGACAGTTCTTAAAATCGGTTCATTACTTCCGGAGATTATTATTGGTGTAAATACGGAAATAACAATTTTTTCCCAGACATGGAACATTTACCTAAATTGATTTTTCGTCCCAATAAATACTTATACTTATTCCAAATTTCATCGTAATCGTCGGAGTCATTTTCGTGAACCGTAAAATATATTTATTTTTATGCGCGTTTAATAATATAGGATAAGATACAGTTATGTCCGTATTCAACACATTGATACATTTACATTAGAATCTGATCAGAATTAAAATAATTCAAAATATTAATTTGTATCAAGAAAGGTTGGTTACGCTGTACTCTTTGCGATTGGAAAAATTCCTGGCCACCATTCATGACCTACGAAAATTCGAGTTACTACATTTTTCAAATGCAATTTGATGTTATGACGATGAAACTAGCGCCGCGTCTGAAGGTCATGAATGGTGGCGAGTATTTTAAATTTTAATGATTACGTGACTAATGTCAAAATGGTTGCGAGCGATACGTCCTCCCTCAATAGGCGCCCCGCGCCGTCTAAATCAAAGAATAAAATGGTCTTGGTTTTATATTGAATTTTGTCATTTCTTATAATAATTGTTTACACTATTATTTTACTTTTAAATGAACTCATTATTTTTTTGATGCAAGGTAACATAGTAACCTTAGTTATTCAGTACTTTTTAATTAAATATCCATTAAATATTGATAGATAAAAAAATATAATTTCTGACGAAAATTTGTCAATATCTTCCTGTTTTGCGGAATTATTTTTGGTGTATTTCTGAATGAAAAATAAAGAAATTTTGTCTATGTGTTAAAATAGACTATATTTGCCTACTTTCAGTAGTATTAGGAATATTAAAATATGTTATTTGTAGAACAAAAAATGCTCCTAAACACAACACGATATGGTAAACATGTCAACGGCAGATCGTTTTTAAAGTATTTAAACCTATCATTTTCAAGAAAAGCGTGTCTATCCTGGGTAGATAAAGAACCAATCTGTTTATATTCGTTATTAGTTTTATTCGATTTGATTCAGTTTAGTAAGAACCGGTACCGAAAAAAGGCATAATTTTGTGTCAATTGTAAACGCGTCCTTAAGAAAATCACAGTGAGTCTCTCAAAGGTTTATCCTTGATAAAAACCTCGGTGGAAACTTCAACTTACTTAAAATGCCAGGAACACGGCTCCCCTTTTTTTCCCGGAAAACTGCAAAACAGTACCCTTAGCACGAATTTTCAGTATTTGAGACGTAAAGTAAACTGGAACATTGACAATTTTCAAGGAAAAAATTATCTTGCTTCGCACACCAGAGGCGCTGTTCCTAAACGCTGTAAATACTGGAAAGACGCTGTAAAGTAAAAGAGTGAAAACTCGTGCTAAAGGTACTGAATATTGTACCTCGAAAATCTCGCGAAAACTAGAAATTAATTTTCTTGGAAAAAGAACGGTTAGCTGACAGGAGGGATTAGCAGATAGAACGAAGTACGGACAAAGAGAATGGTGAAAAGTGGTTTATACTTTATAAAGGATATAAAAGAAAAAAATCCATCAAAATAACTCATCCAAGCTGTCATCAAAGTAAGTAACAAAGTTGGAAAATATCGCTGACTGTCGCTGGAAATAAAGCCACTCGATTGTCATCTTCGGTTGTATCTTTGTCAATAACCAATCAGCAGCCTAGTTTGCCTATCTGGTGGATGTGGGAAAGAGATGGCGCTAGACGACTTGTATAGCTCTGTCTCTTTTCCACAGCCTGAACTGCTCGTGGTTAGGCTTCTGAGTCTTGAAGATGTCCTATCAGAAGCAGCCGTCAAAATCAAAGGATTTGGATTTACGACGAGTCGGCATTTATTGACGGCAGATATAACTGCAGCCGTCGTCACCTAGTTGCGGGACTCTCTCACCAGGTAGCCGTGATCATAGAACGTGAAGGGCCACTAAAGAGCCACTGAAGGATCCGTCATTTTCTCCCGTCCTGCCCTTATTTGTTGATTTTTTATCTTAATAAAAAAGACGTTACCAACCGTAGATATGCTTGCATGAAAAATTTATAAATCATTTTCTTAGGAAAGGAAAAATTCGATCCGCGGGCAGGATTCGAACCTACGGCCTTCGGATTCAGTACATCCGACACTCATTTCCAACCGAGCCACCGAGGATCTTACCTGCCCCGGCGAATTCTTCCTTTTATTTCTAACGTCTCATGGTGACGTTCGAATCGCGGATCGAATTTTTCCTTTCCTAAGAAAATCTTTGAAATTCGCTACGCATGCGTAAATGCGTTTGATATTTAAAAATATTTATAAATCATGTCTCAAAGAGTCTAGTCACACAGTCTAAAAATAAATATGTTTGCAACCTTATTGCCTGCTTATTACCCGTTTCAGTTGACTACATGATACTAACCACTGTTGATATTAATCACTAATAAAATTATACTGAATTATTCCGTTTATCTGAAAGCCATTCACAAAGAATTTTCTAGTCGTCTTTGATTCAGAAGCTTGCGTTTGGAATGGAATTTCAATTAATATTAGATTAGAGTCGCTCTGCTGAATTCAATTTGTTCAATCATGTACAGAATTAGATGGTATGTGTATTTGAAGTCGTTGCTGTATAATGCATTGTAAGTTAGATCTGAGGGTTTATTGGCATTACTTGAATGAGTGTTTAAAGGATTCATATCTGGTTGACCGAGCTTCGCTCGGTTTTTAAAATGTCTATATCTTGGGAACTGAGCTTTTCTCGAACCTGGGATCTTGATAAATCGATTCCTTGAGCCGAAAACCCCTAATCTGTAACTTTCATGAAAATCCTTGGAGCCGATTCCGAGATCCTGATTATATATAAATAAATAAATATACAAGGATTGCTCGTTTAAAGATATTAGATTAGATTTGGCAGTATTTTTTTTTTCAAAGATGTCATTAAAGTCACTGTAATTCATCATCATAGTTAACTTTTACCATGGGACTAACTCTGAGAACAGTTGTCGCCCAGCTGTAGCAGGCTGACTTATGAATTCTAGGTTGTAGTAAGTCAGGCGCATTAAGCCTTATTTAGACGGAGCAAGAACTCGCATGCGAGTTACACTACATTGCGGTATTTTTTGATCGACGAATTCAGTTGAATTCGTTGTATCTAAAAGACCGTACTGTAACGCAACTCGCGTCTTGCATCGTCTAAATCAGGCTTGACTTTGTGTTTTTTATTTCATCACATCTGCTTTTAAAACAAAATGGCATGTTCTAGAACCAAAATTGGAAGACAACCCGCACTGGGCTCGCGTTTTTAATTATAGCCCAGTCCCTCTCAAAGAGAGGACGCCTGTGTCCTAGCAGTGTTGAAATTGTAAACTGATTTACGTTTATGCAATTCTGAAATCGCAAAAGTAAATCAGAGGCCTCATACATTTTGTGCTTGTGTAAATTGTTGAAAAGTGGAAAATCGCTGAATTTTTACTTCAATTTTCTTTTGCAATTCCCGGGCAAAAGCTCCACAACAAAGCTGAAAAGTCAATTTGATTTATCAACATGACTTCTTTCATTTGTGATTCTGTTTGGAGTTAAAAAGTTTTGAAAGCAATCAAAAATGTTTTTTAATACTTTGACTTTACGAGGACAAATGAAAATCATTTTCTTCTTTGTACCTGGCCATTTAATTTCTCCTTTTTTAATTTTGTTTGAAACAATAAATAATTTTATCATTATGATCAGTCAGAAAGATGTCTATTGTTGAAAGAAGAACTTCTTAGGTCCACTTGCACGAACCGGAGTTATCTTTTAAACTCAGAGTTAGTTAATTGACAATATTGTATGACAAACTGTCAATTTAACCTTGTGTTAGTTACTAGCTCTGAGTTAAAAGATAACCCAGGTTCGTGCAAGCGGGCCTTAGATTGTTAATTCGTCATTTGTATCCAGCGGTTGCCCGCGACTCTCAATTACCAGTCAATGTAGTGGAAGGCATTTTGCTTTTAAAATCTACATGATCTCTGGTTTTTTGGCGAATATACTCATTTCGGTTTTTATAACGCAAAAGAACTCAGCAATGAACTAAGCATAGCTCTTTACTGCTCATTGAGTCACACCACGTTTTTTAAACGCGCGTTTGACGCCATGCCATACGCAAACAAGTCAGACGCAGCCTAGAACAAATTAATGCCAACAAACTGCTCTGACGCGCCTATGACGCGTCGATGCAGCGCGTTTCTGAAACGCGCTGCATCGACGCGTTTAAAAAACATGGTGTGCATAGCTTTTAGACTCTTTAAAAGTCCAGTAGTAACCACGTCAAGGCCATACGTCATCAAATTAATTTTAAACATCTCTTTTATTTTTCCATTGGCAACTAAATCACTTTGAATATTTATTTTTGTCGTGAAATCCGTTTTATTTATGGCTATCGCTATCCACATAATCCCAGCCTTTTGTTCCAAAATATTTATATCTACAATAAAACGTGGATGGACCGATATGGCTATTATTACCGGTCATATATCAGGTTGGATGATCCCTTTGTTGTGTTTTTCATTCAATAGATCGTCTGTACAAGCCCAAACACCATTTTTCATGGATTGCTGATTTTACTATCTCGTAAATATTTTTCATCGTCTTTATTTTGTTCATGTAAGCAAGTTTTGTTACGCATTTCTTTTGTTACAATCTTCCTTGTTTACGTGTGTGATAAAATTATATGGCTGGCCATAGCTTCGCTGGTAAACCTAGCCAGGACTATTTGCTGGCAGTCGTCAAAAACTGTATTATCTTTTTACGACTGACAGTATTACCCAGTTCGGTTGGTATTTATACAAATAATTATGTAGTTACAAGAGTTAGTTTTTCATCTGCTAAAGAAGATTATAAATAAAAAAATGAAATTGAGAGGTACCTTCACTTACATGATTGTAATTCAGATCGTCTTGAGGAATCATTGTACCGAGAGCTGCGGGACCCAGGATGTAAAAACATTTCATCGAAACTCATCATCATCATCTGCCTAGCCTTTTCCCAACTATATTGGGGTCGGCTTCCAGTCGAACCAGATGCAGCTGGATATCAAGTATTTTACATGAAGCGATTGCCTATCGGAACTCCACAACCCAGTAATCGTAGGTAATACGATACCCCATGATAAGACTGTTTTCCCCTTGAGCTACAAAAAATAATCAATGAAGATTTAAACATTATACCTAATGTTGACGAAATACCAATTATTAACATTGATTTCTCATTGTTATAGAATTGGATCTGGACTACCTGGAGAGGGGCGGAGGGGGTACCCTGACAGTGGGCGGGGCTCCAAGCCTGGAGCCAAGTCCTGACAGCCTCGACCTCGTCAAAGTGGTGCTACTTGGGGCCCCCGCTGTTGGAAAGACTAGTATTATACAGGTGATTATATGTTTTTTTTTATTTTGAGGTTGTAAAAGTATGGACAGTATAATAAGTAATAAAAAGATCTCGCGTCGAGTTAGAAGATTAGACAAACATTTTCTGTAATTTGACTGTAATGTGTGGAACTTTGACGTCGTTGTAAAATACTAGTATTCAGCTGGATTTGGCTGGGCTAGAAGTTGACGGCAACGTAGTTAGGAAAAGGGCTAGGGAGATAATGAGAAGTAAAGACACCTTCTTTTTTTAATACGGGTGTGTTCCTTGTTTGCTTAAATAGGTATTTTGTTTCATGAGGGTTATCCTTAAAGAAGGTTTCGTACATTTGACGAATGAAAATCTAAATTATTATAATCAGATTTTGTAACAACAACAAAATCTGATTATAATCATTTAGATTTTGCTTGTTCGATTAAACTTCCATCTCAACGTTTTTCCGATGAGCTTTTATAATGAAGCTCTTCAAGAATGGCGTGAAAAAGTTTCTTCAAAGTGTCTGGCTGCGTTACGCTACGTTACGGATCGATGCACGTGGCGAATTGTCGTTCAGTATTGGACGTATTCCAGCTGATGATGATGATGCGTCGTAACGCATCATCAATCGCTTTTGTGATTATATCTGATCTAATAGCGTACTATTAGATCAGATATAATCACAAAAACTTTACAGTCTGTAAGTTTTAAAATACTCGAAAATACGTGAAAGATGAAGTACTTTGTTAATTTCTACCAGCTGTTTTCATAATATTTACAGCAAGCTTGTTCATTAGTGAAATGGATAGCGGTAGTTTATTTTCCCCTTTGAATTCGTTGAAAGCATAAAATTCTTTGTATTCTAGAAACTTACCTTAAAAACCTTTATTCAATACCTCTCCACGCCACTTGAAGCCAACCATAAAGTTTCAAACATAACTTTATCCTCCGATAGTTACTCTTACTCGATCGTTTATGGCTCGACAATAACCTCTTTACCTCCATCCCCTTCCACCGTTCCTGGTAGATTTTCTCGCCATTTTAAAAGTAGAGGAGGTTAACAATGCTCGTTATCGTGGCATAGTGCAATATTGGAACTCATCACTTTTCAAGCGCTTGTTAGCACGTGTTGAGTGAACATGCAATAAAGCTCTAACCAGTTTATACCCTCCTAGTACTCTGTCCCTCATAGCTATAAACTCTATCTATGTTTGCTTCCAAATTCTAAAACATTGATCGTGATAGCTTTTTTGACTGTTTATTTGTTGTTGCTAATGGAAAAATGAACACATTAATGGTACTGTTGCGAAAAAACATTAGCCATGACAAATTATAACTGACAGGCAGAATCATGACAATGTAAAAAATACTGAAACAGACGTGAATAATGATACGTTAACATCGTCGCAGGACATATTACGAGTATACGAGAAAAAAGTAATTTTAGATACACAATCAATCATTTTGACGAATTGTTTTCTGATCCTTTGTTGACGAGCTCCATGTGTTTTGTGTGTATCTTGTACATAAGACAAGATATTATAGATCATCATCTGCCTGATCTGTAGAAAATTAATAATAATGGTATTATTCGGAATAACCTATTAAGGTTATCTTTTTCAATAAGAGCTAGAGCGTTTTATTCGTCATTGATGTATTAAGATGTTATAGTTATAAATACTGACTAAAACTTGATTTATGGAATAAGAAAAGAAAAGCTTTTATTCTGAAGTAAATATTATATTATACAGCAAAAGATATTCCAGAATTTATGATGTCTGTCATACGACCACGAAAATTTAATTCATTGCACGCCCGAAAACTAATACATCATCTAGATAAATTACTAAAGCCTAACATATCGCATTAAACACTGCCCGAATATCAAATAATGTAATTAAACATTCTATTCTCGACGTTTTACACCTGTACTCTAGATAGGTACCTAACGATCTACCCTCCCATATAATATGAGTAATACTAAACCCTACTACCGAACTAATTTGGTAGAATGCCCAACATACATCAAGTGCCAGGGTATACCCTTAGCGTTTATGAAAGACGATGCTTTGATATGACCGTAATATCTTATCTGTCATTGCTGAATTGTGTTTGATCAAGATGTATTCGTAGTTTTAGGTAATGAAGAGTGAAGGGATGATTAACCGTAACCATTATTTGTTAGCGTAAAAAGAAACGCGTCATTTTCAGTCCTTAAATGAAAAACGTTCGGTTTTGTGTGTTTCGTTTTTACGAGGCTGGTTTAGAATTGTAGTAGAAAAGAATTGAAATATTGTGGATTGGTGGAATCCTCTTGTGGATTTCGAGAAACAGAGTAAATATTAAATATTCTCATAATGTAGATTTAGAACGAAGCGTAAGCACAAATACCGAAAAATATATTTTACCGTATTCTTCTTAGGGGAATTAATAAAACAAATCCCTGACGGGTTAGATAGACGTACGTAATACAACAACTCAATATTAAAAAGTTGATTTTTAATGAAAGATTAAATGACACGTTATTCACGTTAATTTATATTGAATTCACTGAAAAAATATGTAGAAAAATGGTGGGAGTGAATGGTAAGTAACAAAAGACATTTACAAGGCAGATGTGAATGGCAATACCGGGAGGGAATACCCTAGAAGGAAATTAAGTAACCTTTTTAGAAAGATCAGGTACGTAACCCTCGGAATCGGAGGCGGTGTGCTTATATGAGCAGAACTTTGTATCTACGTAGGCGAGACGAAAAGTGTATGTATGGATTACAGCAGGTAGCGTTACAAAGGTTTAGCCAGTCAGTTAGGTTTACGCCCATTAATAAGACATTCTTTTAAGATTTGAGATTATATCTTAACAGATCTTTCCTGAGTAATTGAATGAAATTAAACATTTACAAGCCTTGTTTGGAATTGTGTGGAGTCGAGAGATATGATGCCCGATACGATAATCGACAGTGATCATTCGGACGTGATCATGATAAATATTAGCTTAAGAATTTTGGTATGTTTCCTGTTGAGTTCAGAGTATTCGTTAAAACAGTAGTGTTAATATGTACTGTTAACTTTGTAATAATATCTATTAAGAAGTTAAATAAATTAGTTATTTCTCTCTTTTACTGGTATCTCATTCTGCTCCTACAACATTTGACACTATTTATATCACTTAGTACTAATAAGTTCTCAGCACCAACACTTATGTAGTATTATGTCTTGAGATTCGATAATTATGTATGTGACGGGGCTCCCCTTAGAGGACCAAAGCCTTCCGGAGTCTTGGGACGTCTTATAAGTTGACTGTGACCCTGGAACGTAAAGGGCTATTGAAGGATCACCGTGGATTTAAGTTAGTGCAGGGCTGACAGTACATTTTGACCCGCCCTAGGCGATTTTATCACGATAAAAGAAACACGATTTGACATGTAGATAATTATGTAAGTACGTATGAGAAATCAGATTGAAGTAAAATCTCAGTCGACTAGACAAAATTCATCCAGTAATGACTACCGACACGTACAGACTCACACATACAGCTGAAAGTCACATCATGAAAATTACCGTAATGCGGGATCTCGTTTTTCACGCCTCGAATCCTAAAATCATACGCATAGCTAATGAAACGGAAAATACGACGACTCATCCGAATGTGGGCTCCATTGACGTCGGTAAATCTTTTATTCGGGTGATTTCGTATACCCGATGTATAGAGAGGCATTATTGTGTGAAAGGTGTTTTCTGTATTATGTTGGTTATGGAATAAAATATGAGGTGTTATTAGCTCTTTGTTTTTTTCAAAGGTGTTGCTTTAAATTAGGGTTACGGTGTATAACTTTTGCAGCTTTATGTATGTACCGTCTTAATAGATTGAACGTTGATTCTGTTGTTGAGAACAAACTTTTCAACCTGACTTTTTGAAAACCTGTTAATTCTAGATGCCAATCCATTTATTATTTAGAAAACGAAATTGTGGCATTATTATGTATTAACATCACAAGTACTGTATCTACGTCTTTTATAACATTACTTAATCCCGTGGCTATCTTATGGAACAATGTATTAGAAATAATGTTCTATTGGTATTATTTTCTGGAGTTGGACAGTAGTTTCGAAATTCACTCCAATATTTAGAATATTAAAGTTTGTACTAAGTACTAAGCTATTCAATTATCGGGGATTGTGGCAATGCGGTCACTTAGCGCTCAATATTACAAATCATGCACTTCGTGAATAAATAATAGAAGAATAGCCAATGGCGTTTCGAAGTGAATCAATTAACTGGCCGTTTTAGACCCTCTAGCAGCGCTACGTAAAAACGTCAGCGCGTACGCAATCTCAATATTGTACCTACTTTCTGTGCAAATAAACAATTATTCTTATTCTT
This sequence comes from Agrotis segetum, assembly GCA_036375495.1. Taxonomy (NCBI): domain Eukaryota; kingdom Metazoa; phylum Arthropoda; class Insecta; order Lepidoptera; family Noctuidae; genus Agrotis; species Agrotis segetum. The sequence continues at coordinate 6,221,188 of JAQSVV010000039.1, forward strand.
ATTCTACCCGCGTCCAGGGACGGTTACCGTTACCGAACAAATACCAGTAAAATTACCAAAACATAAACATTATGTTACGTTAAATATTAACATTAAACATAACGTTAATTTATAGGGTTTACCGCTAAATAAGTATCGTGACGCGGGCCGCTTCATAATTATACTTCCTAAGTATTAATCTTCGTTCTATAATGCGAACTTATTAGAATGAAAAGTCAAAAATACTGTAAATACACTACAATACTGAGTGCAAAAGAGATAATCTTTTGCATTCAGTATTCTGTCTCTCACACATAAAGAGCTAACCTATCCAGACCCGCATGAGTCTTTCAATGCGGATTTATCTCAAAATGAACGACGAGGTCGGCTGCAGAAGTTTCTAGAATACAAAGAATTTTATGCTTTCAACGAATTCAAAGGGGAAAATAAACTACCGCTATCCATTTCACTAATGAACAAGCTTGCTGTAAATATTATGAAAACAGCTGGTAGAAATTAACAAAGTACTATTAATAGCGTACTATTAGATCAGATATAATCACAAAAACTTTACAGTCTGTAAGTTTTAAAATACTCGAAAATACGTGAAAGATGAAGTACTTTGTTAATTTCTACCAGCTGTTTTCATAATATTTACAGCAAGCTTGTTCATTAGTGAAATGGATAGCGGTAGTTTATTTTCCCCTTTGAATTCGTTGAAAGCATAAAATTCTTTGTATTCTAGAAACTTCTGCAGCCGACCTCGTCGTTCATTTTGAGATAAATCCGCATTGAAAGACTCATGCGGGTCTGGATAGGTTGGCTCTTTATGTGTGAGAGACAGAATACTGAATGCAAAAGATTATCTCTTTTGCACTCAGTATTGTAGTGTATTTACAGTATTTTTGACTTTTCATTCTAATAAGTTCGCATTATAGAACGAAGATTAATACTTAGGAAGTATAATTATGAAGCGGCCCGCGTCACGATACTTATTTAGCGGTAAACCCTATAAATTAACGTTATGTTTAATGTTAATATTTAACGTAACATAATGTTTATGTTTTGGTAATTTTACTGGTATTTGTTCGGTAACGGTAACCGTCCCTGGACGCGGGTAGAATAAGAATAAGAATAATTGTTTATTTGCACAGAAAGTAGGTACAATATTGAGATTGCGTACGCGCTGACGTTTTTACGTAGCGCTGCTAGAGGGTCTAAAACGGCCAGTTAATTGATTCACTTCGAAACGCCATTGGCTATTCTTCTATTATTTATTCACGAAGTGCATGATTTGTAATATTGAGCGCTAAGTGACCGCATTGCCACAATCCCCGATAATTGAATAGCTTAGTACTTAGTACAAACTTTAATATTCTAAATATTGGAGTGAATTTCGAAACTACTGTCCAACTCCAAAAAAATAATACCAATAGAACATTATTTCTAATACATTGTTCCATAAGATAGCCACGGGATTAAGTAATGTTATAAAAGACGTAGATACAGTACTTGTGATGTTAATACATAATAATGCCACAATTTCGTTTTCTAAATAATAAATGGATTGGCATCTAGAATTAACAGGTTTTCAAAAAGTCAGGTTGAAAAGTTTGTTCTCAACAACAGAATCAACGTTCAATCTATTAAGACGGTACATACATAAAGCTGCAAAAGTTATACACCGTAACCCTAATTTAAAGCAACACCTTTGAAAAAAACAAAGAGCTAATAACACCTCATATTTTATTCCATAACCAACATAATACAGAAAACACCTTTCACACAATAATGCCTCTCTATACATCGGGTATACGAAATCACCCGAATAAAAGATTTACCGACGTCAATGGAGCCCACATTCGGATGAGTCGTCGTATTTTCCGTTTCATTAGCTATGCGTATGATTTTAGGATTCGAGGCGTGAAAAACGAGATCCCGCATTACGGTAATTTTCATGATGTGACTTTCAGCTGTATGTGTGAGTCTGTACGTGTCGGTAGTCATTACTGGATGAATTTTGTCTAGTCGACTGAGATTTTACTTCAATCTGATTTCTCATACGTACTTACATAATTATCTACATGTCAAATCGTGTTTCTTTTATCGTGATAAAATCGCCTAGGGCGGGTCAAAATGTACTGTCAGCCCTGCACTAACTTAAATCCACGGTGATCCTTCAATAGCCCTTTACGTTCCAGGGTCACAGTCAACTTATAAGACGTCCCAAGACTCCGGAAGGCTTTGGTCCTCTAAGGGGAGCCCCGTCACATACATAATTATCGAATCTCAAGACATAATACTACATAAGTGTTGGTGCTGAGAACTTATTAGTACTAAGTGATATAAATAGTGTCAAATGTTGTAGGAGCAGAATGAGATACCAGTAAAAGAGAGAAATAACTAATTTATTTAACTTCTTAATAGATATTATTACAAAGTTAACAGTACATATTAACACTACTGTTTTAACGAATACTCTGAACTCAACAGGAAACATACCAAAATTCTTAAGCTAATATTTATCATGATCACGTCCGAATGATCACTGTCGATTATCGTATCGGGCATCATATCTCTCGACTCCACACAATTCCAAACAAGGCTTGTAAATGTTTAATTTCATTCAATTACTCAGGAAAGATCTGTTAAGATATAATCTCAAATCTTAAAAGAATGTCTTATTAATGGGCGTAAACCTAACTGACTGGCTAAACCTTTGTAACGCTACCTGCTGTAATCCATACATACACTTTTCGTCTCGCCTACGTAGATACAAAGTTCTGCTCATATAAGCACACCGCCTCCGATTCCGAGGGTTACGTACCTGATCTTTCTAAAAAGGTTACTTAATTTCCTTCTAGGGTATTCCCTCCCGGTATTGCCATTCACATCTGCCTTGTAAATGTCTTTTGTTACTTACCATTCACTCCCACCATTTTTCTACATATTTTTTCAGTGAATTCAATATAAATTAACGTGAATAACGTGTCATTTAATCTTTCATTAAAAATCAACTTTTTAATATTGAGTTGTTGTATTACGTACGTCTATCTAACCCGTCAGGGATTTGTTTTATTAATTCCCCTAAGAAGAATACGGTAAAATATATTTTTCGGTATTTGTGCTTACGCTTCGTTCTAAATCTACATTATGAGAATATTTAATATTTACTCTGTTTCTCGAAATCCACAAGAGGATTCCACCAATCCACAATATTTCAATTCTTTTCTACTACAATTCTAAACCAGCCTCGTAAAAACGAAACACACAAAACCGAACGTTTTTCATTTAAGGACTGAAAATGACGCGTTTCTTTTTACGCTAACAAATAATGGTTACGGTTAATCATCCCTTCACTCTTCATTACCTAAAACTACGAATACATCTTGATCAAACACAATTCAGCAATGACAGATAAGATATTACGGTCATATCAAAGCATCGTCTTTCATAAACGCTAAGGGTATACCCTGGCACTTGATGTATGTTGGGCATTCTACCAAATTAGTTCGGTAGTAGGGTTTAGTATTACTCATATTATATGGGAGGGTAGATCGTTAGGTACCTATCTAGAGTACAGGTGTAAAACGTCGAGAATAGAATGTTTAATTACATTATTTGATATTCGGGCAGTGTTTAATGCGATATGTTAGGCTTTAGTAATTTATCTAGATGATGTGTTAGTTTTCGGGCGTGCAATGAATTAAATTTTCGTGGTCGTATGACAGACATCATAAATTCTGGAATATCTTTTGCTGTATAATATAATATTTACTTCAGAATAAAAGCTTTTCTTTTCTTATTCCATAAATCAAGTTTTAGTCAGTATTTATAACTATAACATCTTAATACATCAATGACGAATAAAACGCTCTAGCTCTTATTGAAAAAGATAACCTTAATAGGTTATTCCGAATAATACCATTATTATTAATTTTCTACAGATCAGGCAGATGATGATCTATAATATCTTGTCTTATGTACAAGATACACACAAAACACATGGAGCTCGTCAACAAAGGATCAGAAAACAATTCGTCAAAATGATTGATTGTGTATCTAAAATTACTTTTTTCTCGTATACTCGTAATATGTCCTGCGACGATGTTAACGTATCATTATTCACGTCTGTTTCAGTATTTTTTACATTGTCATGATTCTGCCTGTCAGTTATAATTTGTCATGGCTAATGTTTTTTCGCAACAGTACCATTAATGTGTTCATTTTTCCATTAGCAACAACAAATAAACAGTCAAAAAAGCTATCACGATCAATGTTTTAGAATTTGGAAGCAAACATAGATAGAGTTTATAGCTATGAGGGACAGAGTACTAGGAGGGTATAAACTGGTTAGAGCTTTATTGCATGTTCACTCAACACGTGCTAACAAGCGCTTGAAAAGTGATGAGTTCCAATATTGCACTATGCCACGATAACGAGCATTGTTAACCTCCTCTACTTTTAAAATGGCGAGAAAATCTACCAGGAACGGTGGAAGGGGATGGAGGTAAAGAGGTTATTGTCGAGCCATAAACGATCGAGTAAGAGTAACTATCGGAGGATAAAGTTATGTTTGAAACTTTATGGTTGGCTTCAAGTGGCGTGGAGAGGTATTGAATAAAGGTTTTTGCTCGGAATAAAAGTTGGTTTAGATGTAATAAAATTGAAATTAAAACTTTATAATTATCAAAGAAAAGATGGATAGATTTTATAACAGGGAATGAGACCACGCGGTGAAGAGTGAACCAAACCCTCTAAAAGGGTTAGTATAAACTTGGTTAAAGAAACTTCAAATCTTGTCAAAATGATAATTATAATGATCAACCTATACGAATTCGGGAAACTTCAATTTTCTTCTGTTTCCATCCTGCTCAAAAATTTCAACGATGCTCACGTAATGCAATACGACATTATCAGGCATGTACATCTGTAATGCTCATCAGTTATTCTATGAATATTTTATGCCACGATCGACTTGAGACTACCTATGAATACGGCGCTGCGCTCAGGCAATCCTTGGCTTAATTAACTTTGCAAAAGATATTTCGTGAATTCGATATTGTACTGAATTAATTATGAATATCGGTGAATTCAGTTAATATTAAAATTGGATGAAACTCGCTCGATCGCGAAGAAAATCTGAATTGGAAATATAATTTTGTTTCATTGTTATTATTTTTAGTGCGAAAAGTTATGATAAAGCTGCTTTGTTATATTGTGGGATTACGTATGGTTGATTTTCAAAAATATAGTAGTAGTACCAAATAATTTTAATTTTAGGAAAACAAAATATTCATGAAAATGATTGATTTCTTTTAGAAAGTTGAACTCTAAAGTCATTCAGTGGACTGTCTAATCTGGTAATTAACTGTCTAATCTGGTAATATGATCTCTGAACACCGTGGATTCGTTCGATAATTTTGCCACATAAAAAAGTAAGTGTGCTTATTCCATAAAAAAATATGACAGATATGCCCAGTGTTAGTAAAACCAGCTAAACCAGTTAAACCGGGATTTAAAAAGTACAAAGTAACTTGTCATAGTAACTATTTCTGGAACAACTGACAAAGTAACTTCAACAACCCCAGGTACCAAGGCAGCATAAAATACAAGCAAGTTTATATTCCCGAAGTGTTTGTCATGAAAGTTGTGGCACAACAGCAGTTCTATTTACACCTCCGCAACACCTGCTCGCCTGGTTGATAGCATTGTTGGTTTTGCTATGAATAACTTTGTTGAGCACAAAGTAGATTTTTGCTTTAGAATTCTCGAAGTTGTCGAGATTTCCTTTCAAAGTAGAAAATTGTTCCGATTGAATGGAACGTGGAATGGATTGTATGAATGAAGTATTGAAAATGGAAAGCCCAAAGGGATTTTATTAATAAGTGCAACAGACCTGTGAAATAATTGAAGAGTAGGATGTTTTATCTTCTGCCTAGCCTTTTCCCAATTATGTTGGGGTAGGATTCCAAACGAATCTCAGTAGGTACAGTACTTTACACGGAGCGAGTTGCTTATCTGACCTGGCTAATACGATACCCCTTGTTAAGACTGTTGGTTAGACTTTTGAGCTTATGAGACTAACAGTAACGAATGCCAAATATCTACTTATGACAGCAAAGGCCCACGTCTTTACGTGCTTTCCGAGACACGGGAAAAACTTGTGATAAATGGTCACCCATCATCAAAGTAACAAGTAGGACAACTCTTTGAGGCACGTGCAGAAGTCGACGCGACGCGACGTGGACCCGAGCTTAGTCCATGATCAGATGTAGAGTCACCCATTACTCGCCGTCCGTATGCCCGATACTGCCCTTATCTCAATTAATTTGAGAACATCGTAAGGAAATCGGCATGCCCTAAAACTAAAAAAAAATTACGACTTCTGACATCTACCCAGTCAGTATTGCACCAGTGTGGTATATTACAGTCACAAAGAAGAGCCCTATGGCCCAGCAGTGGGAATATTTTATGCTGATTATTTTGTTTACGAAACACTGTGTTATTAAAAACTTTCTAACTAGCCGAGTTTGTTTAATGATAGCTATAAATATTATCATAGCTGAAATTAATTTTGTACCAACATTCTTTGTTATAAAGTTATGTAAGCTTTGAATATTATACCTAGGAGAAATTTAATACGAAATATTTCGAGTAAGCTAATTTATGAACCCTTGTCAATTAAATTCTTTACAAGAACATTAAAGACTTTTGGATTGTTTACTTAAATTAAGTAATGAAGTTTATTTTAGCTTTATTTACAAATTCTAAAATCTTTGTTACCAAAATCTATTGAAGTAAACAGAACCAATAACTTAAAGTAAAGAAATAGCTTCGACAAAACAGCAGTCTTTACGCCTTGTGCGCCCCTAAGGACCTATAGCGAACATCTTGCCTACCAAACTGCCAAAGTTATAGCCCGTGTCACCCCGCTCGAAGCAGGTCGTAAGCCCGATAACGACATATCCGAGCAAGGTGAGGCAAAGCTTATACGGTGATTAATGAATCCAACCCAAATTCATCTTAGTCACTTCACGAAAAACCCTTTTTAAAGTCTATTTTTCTTTGTTCGCAGCAATTCGTGTGGAGTGACTTCTCTGAGGAGTACGTCCCAACAGACCGTAAGCACACGTTCTACCCTTCGGTGATCATCAACGAACACCTCTATGAAGTCAAGATCACGGACGTACCAGTGATACCTTACTTCCCAATAAATTCATACTACGAATGGGCCCACTACCGTTTTTATGGACTCAGAAGTGCCACAGCCTACATTCTAGTCTTCGATTTATCTAACGTTGAAACTTTCCAGTATATACGAAGTTTGAGAGACCAAATGGTTGAAAGTCGGGACATGAGAAACGTTCCAGTGTTAGTTGTGGGCAATAAACAGGATCTACTTTGTAGTAACACTCCATCTGCGTCTAGTGGACTTCAGCAGCTCGCTATTGCTGAAAGCGCTTGCGGAGATTCAAGAGAGAAGAGAAGAAATATTGTGAACTTAGTTCGTAAGCACTGGAAGTGTGGGTATGTGGAGTGTTCAGCTAAGTATAATTGGAGGGTTATAGCTGTGTTTAAAGAATTGATGGAGATGATAGACGCACTTGAATGGAGTGGTGGAGGTAGGAGCTCGGAACCTCCTCCAGACTCCTCAGCAGGTGGAAGTACACAAGAGAATCGGTGCGTGATTGCTTAGCACCACTAATTACGTTTACCTTCCCCGATTGTTTTGATAGAACCGGAAAATCTTTAATGAAGCCTTTACTTTACCTTATCTGTGTTTACTTTATACAATTTAATTAAGAAAGTGAGGCTGCGAGTTTCCTTCGGGCTATTAATCTGTTTTGAAATTTTCTAATTGACCATTCACTGCTCGAGCTAGTCCGTTCTGCAGATTCATCTATTCAGAAACTTGCACTAGTAAAAGTTTGGCTGACGAGCTTCATTTGTTCAAAATCCAATCTAACCCTCGTAAATTGGTCCATATTTCATGGAACTTCGAACTTTGAAATCCGAGCTTCTCTTTTATTATAGACGTTTGCTTTATTGGATTTTTATTCTTGGGTGGTTTGTTTTTTTCATCTATAACTTTAGATACTTAAGCACACTGGAGAAGTGCTTACAATTTCAATGGAAGATATTTTATAGTATCCATAATTATCAGTAGTCTATAATTGCGGTCTACTACTACGATTAGTTCTTCAATTAGATAAATTTCTATATGATCAACGTGAGAAGTAATTTCAATAAAATTTTCTATCTTCGGTTCTTTCAAAATAATCGTGTAACCAACATTAATTCATGTCGAAACGCACAGAATTTAGGAATTAATTTGTGAAAGCTGTTAATATGCGAATGTTTAATGTTTCCAAATGGTTGTAGAGTATAATGTTGTATAATTCCGTGTTCTGTGTTCATTTTGCAGAAATCTGTACAATGATATATTCTGATAATGATATAACAGACAATGGATGATTAATTCCCGAAATAGTTAAACAATATCTAAATAATGACAATACAAACATACATGATAATCCCGCATTGATACGTTCCCAAACTAATAACGATATAATGAAACAGTCATGAAATCTGTATAGTATGATAACAACTGTTTCTAGGAACGACGTATACTGGACAAAGCCAAATCATTCAGGTTATAATGAAGGGAAATAAATTTAAGAGTAAGTAACTTTTTTCGCCGAATGAAGCTCACAAGGGAATTGATCGCCTTGCCGTCATTACTCCACTAATAAACGCGTAGTCTCGAATTATTATTTTCTTTGGCTTCCAAAAAAGGAAAGGTTTGAGGTCCTTTCGCCCATAGCAATTCTGTCTCAAGTTTACGCAGTTCGTCGCTTTTGCATGATCCACGACTGAATGTTGACGAAGGTTTACACAATCAGTGACATTGCATTTATGAATGAACTTTACTTGCCCCGATTAATGTTCTTGTTCGTATGATAAGCTGAGCCGTTGGTATATATGTAATGCAAGGTAAACTATAATAACGTTTATTTTTGGATGAAGTGTAACTATGCGTACAGATTTGGGCCTTATGATTCAATGGCTTCCTCACATTCAGAATCGTTCATCTGCATTCTACAGATAATTCAATAATTCAATTCTAATTGTTATAAAATGTACTCTAAGTTCACTTTCTCCTAACAAATCGTCAATAACAGCCATGTTTTTACGCGTTTCAATATTTAAAAGTAATGTATTCTTACTTTTATCGATGATAGACCACAAAGCTGTAATTATTTCGGGCTTTTCAATGAACAGAGTGACCACTGTAATTACGTTTATATCAATAAATGGAATTGTTGTTTGTGAAACAGATCAAACAAATGATTAATTATTTGCTTTTGCCTTCAGTTATGCGTTTGTGTAAATGAGTGTGTATTTATTGTTGAACTGTATTTAACTATGAATTTAATCTTCATTGTGGTTCGCAATTCCCATCTGTGTTATGAGAGAAATGTATTTTAACCTCAATATTTATACCCGTAATAATGCATGTTCTAGACTGATGCAGCGTCCCATGGAACGTTATTTGCTTTATCCATCTACATAACAAAAGTAATCCAAATTCAAACATAGCCTTAAGGCAGATTTACATTGAGTCAGTAACTGACGCCAGTCCACTGACGAGTCAGTGCTGACCTGGCACTGCTATAGTATAAATTGATTTCAAGTCAGTACAGTACTGTCACGTCAGTACTGACTTCATACGGATGAAATCCAATCTCTCCAGGTCACCTTTGATTCCCATCGACCATAGATTGCATACTTCTAGTCTAAAAAACATGCTTTACTTCTGCAAAAAAATGTGTTAAAAAATATCTTCGTATTTTGATAGACTAGAAAAAATTAATCGAAAATTATAAAATTTCTCTTGTGTCCCAATTTTTTCATCACGGTATTATAATATTCTACTAATATTTTCGTAACAAAATTTCACAAGCCCACAAAATTCGCCCTTCAAACAATATGTGTAAGCTTTAAACTTATATTCGTGTATTAAATTTTTTTCAGGGTACTTTTACACTTTTCTACTAACACTTCTATGTCTAGTTACTGTTTAGAACCTCGACATACCTGTAAGTTGTGAATATTGAGTGTAGATTTAATAATGTTTAACCAATTCACTGAGAAAAAGAGAGATAAATAAAATTATCATGACTGTACTTAGGATTGCTTGTTTCGTTTCGGATTTTTCATTTTTTTCATTCAAAAGTGTATCTGTTTTAATATTTCCTTTTATATTACTATTTTATTCTATTTGTCTTTGTGGTAATACAATAGTTTTACATTATTTAGGGCTACGTCACATTGATCAACGGCGTACGATTTTTTTACAAGATTATGACGTAATCTTTGCAATACACTTTCTATACATAGGATGACACGACAGGGACATGTCACGTACAGTGTCACTGTCGTTGTTCATCTTTTGTTGTAGTTGGTTTGTACTATATGAGATAAAATAAATATAAGCCTCTACGGAGTTGAAACTAGCTGATTTATTGATATCGTTACTAAACAAGAAGGCACCAAATTCCAACTTATTTGTTCCAAATGTCACACAAAATGAATTTTGATTTTAGTAAGTACTTACCTACTTGTCGTGACGGAAGATGCTGAATCCGTATGACTGAATGGTCTTTGAGTTTGTACAAACAATCGAACGCCGTTGAGCAATGTGCCGTGACCCCTATTTTCTTCCATGAGTTTGAATATTTCTATGTACATCTTATTCCCCTAGTCCTAGTTACTCTGTGTTGTGCTTCTTACTATGTGCTTCCTCTGTCGTTATTTATAGATATTTTCTTTATTAGTATTTATATCAACCCAAACGTTGTTTAAAGAATCTATTTACAATTCGTTGCATTTCATAGTCGTTAGAATATTTTGTACGATTTTATCAAATGTTCGGGTTTGATTGTGAAAATGAGAAACGCTAGCTAATTTGTTTATCTTTTTTTACAGTTGTTTATATTCGTAAAAGTTCCGATATATTTTTTCAAAGGGTTACTGTCATTTTTGCAAATGGGAAAATTCCACGGGGTGCATTAATTGTATCTAAATCATAATTATTAATAATATGAAACATAATGACGAAGCTAGAGATTAGGTAGAAAACGGCAAAAAATAAAACTATCGTTCGCTGCGATATTTTTACTCAATTATTCCAACAAAATGGGTTCGAAAAAAAAAAAAAAAACTATAAAAAACTGCTATGCTCACTGAATCGGAATTGTGATAAAAATAAAAGCTAACGTTTCTCAATTTTGCAAAAACTTTAAAAATAATATCATTTTTTAAACCAGATATTGTGTAAATTGCTGTGTGAGCATAGGCTAGATACTAGTTATTTATTGTTAAAGTTATTATAAATTATTACTTACGTAAGTAAAAATCAGGAATTAGAAAAAAGAATAATAAAATGTCTTCGTTAAGTATTTATTTTGATTTTTTCATGACAAATAATGCAGTATTGGTTTAAAAATAAGTAGGAAATTATTTAAATTTTCTGTTTTATTTTTATTTTTTGCTACCTACTACTTTAATTTCACAAAAAGTGACTAAGTTATATTTTTAAATTTGGTCAGGAAACCTATAAAATGTGACAGACAAGTTTGATAATGGTTTTTAACACGATTTCCGAGACACGAACAAAACTGGTCACCCCATCTATAGACCGACTATGGCATAGTTATTTTTTATCTATTCTGTATTAATATCAATTTTTCTAGTCAGAGTTTTTTTAAGTTTCGATATAAAATAAGGGTTTGTTTACATGAATGTTCATAGTGGCCAAATTGCAAATGATTGCAGTGTGACCTGTAAGTCGTAACAGTAAGTAAATCTAGGTATCGTTATACAAATGTTACACGGTGCAATAAAAACGTTGTGAACGATTTTAATTTCGTGGTCTTATTTATCAAGACACCTTTTGAACACTACCAATAGACTATCAATAGGAGAACAGTGTATAACACTAACGTAGCGCAAGCGCCATGACGTCATCTTGTAAGCGGCCATTAAAAATGACATCCTGTTGGCGCTTGCGCTACGTTAGTATTGTGTTAAGTTTGCCTTAAGTATGTAATTTTCCGTCTTATACACTGTTCCCCTACGGGATATACACCATGTATTTTATCAAGAAATATTCCCGTTTATGGATGATGGATAGTTTTGAGCTTCCGATACCGATCGTGTTTTGAGTTATTTTAGTGACAACGGTAGTGGTGACGAACTCAAAAAAAAACAAATAAAAAGAGGGTAGACCGTTTTGTTTGCTCATAAACATCCACCCACAATAACTTCAGTTCATCCGTGATCATGGCGCTTGTAACAGCGACGAAAAATCGGAAACTCAAAACAAGTAATAAACAACATACCTAAATAAAATATTATCCCGTTTTATGGTGAAGTGAAAGTGTTAGTGAATATGTCAGTTAAATTTTTTTATCTTTTAAACAGTTACTTGAACATCAGCAGGGACGCCAGCACACCAACCTACCCCAATCTATAAAAACTCAATCTAATATGAACCTTCCACGTTGGTGATAAACTTGAAAATGTATTGTAGTTTGAAGGATTGGATATGTGGTACTGGCGTCCCTGATCCATTAAAAATAAGAAGATGGAAAGAGACATAGAAAAAGAAAGAGAGAGATAGCCGGTACCAGCAGCTGCTTCGCGTGCTCTCCAAGACACAGTAAAACGACAGGTAAGTAGTATTTTATGATCATTCGACTTTATGCTGAGGACTATTAAGTCGATTATTAAACTGTGCTGGCATAGGGTAGGAAGTCAGGGCAGCAGGATATTCAATTTTAATTGGACACATTTTTGTAATTTATTGCTTGAACATGCAGAACTTTGTTGTGGATTTCATTCAGAACTAGAGTGCAGCCTGCGAGCATCGCGCAAACAGCACCTCGCGAGCTTTGAATTTGCCAAATCAGTAACCTTAGCACGAGTTTTCTCTTACTTTACAGCGTCTTTCCAGTATTTACAGCGATTCTACTTTCTTGTTACAAAAAAATGGAACAGCGTCTCTGGTGTACGAAGAAGGAAGTAATTTTTTCCTTGAAAATTGTCAAAGTTCCAGTTTACTTTACGTCTCAAATACTGAAAACTCGTGCTAAGGGTACAGGACACATCCTTATGTCCTCAAAGTAACGCATTTATTTTACGTAAAAATAGAAAAGCGCATTCAAAGGAATCAGCGATCTGAGCGCGAACAACGCTGATTTGTTTCGTGCAAACTTCGCTTCAAGCGCTTCGATTCCACGCTAGTATGAATTGACCCTTAGAAACTGAACTTTTCCATTATACACTTTATAAAAATAAGTCGGCTTTACCTTCGTGACGCTATAACTCCAGAACGCATGAACCGATTTCCACGGTTTTGCATTCGTTGGAAAGGTCTTGGGCTCCGTGAGGTTTGTAAGAAAGAAAATTCAAGAAAAATTGGTGGCGAAACGGAGTTCGCCGGGTTTGCTAGTTGTTCATAATTATGAAACAAAACACAAAATGGTGGAAAGAGAAAATAAATGTAAAAACAGCTTACTTAAATTAATGAATGCGGAGGCAAAAAGCTGGAAGCACAAGCTTTTTATTTAGTCGTAGTTAAGTAAAAAATGGCGGGGACGCGTTTATTAGTGTAATTTATACGACCTGGTATAATGTGATAAGGGTTACAGTTGGTAAAAAAACGTTGAATTAACCTTTGTGTATCTGTTATTAAGGAAAAAAACCTTTGCGTGTTAAGCTTTAGGATCAAGCATAACATTTGTGTTCCTTTATGACAGATACACAGATGGGCGGTAAAATATACATGATATCTTTATAATTTATAGCCTATAGCACTCACGAATAATGTAGCTTTCGACCAGTGAAACAAACAAGTAAAGAGCTCTTGAAGGACACCGTGGATTTTAGTCAGTACCAGTCTGACAGTCCCTCCCGCCCTGCTCGGGGTATGAATAGGTTGTTAGCCAAAAAACGTGAATAATATTGAGAATTCCTTGTTTTTGTCGATATTTTTATACATAAATAAAATTATCAGAAAAAAATATACACAGAGATAATTACTTTAAAATAAACAAGGGGCAATCTGGCACACCCATTTGTAAGACTTTTTCCGATTTTATATTTTGTACCTTTTTTATTTTTGTTACTCATTACCATTATTTACCCAACACTTTTTATTTAAAATACTCTTAATAATTAAAAAAAGCTAGCTAGAGATACGCTTTTATTCCAATCAGATTTTTTACATGATTAGATTGTTAGAATTATATTTTCAGTGCTAGTTACTTTTCAATACCGGAAATTAAAAACCCATTTCAGTTGCTATCTTCATCCTGATATTTTTTTGTAGCCAATCAACGACCGAATTAGCGAATCTATTCAAAAGCAGCCATCAAAAATTGAGATATATTTAATTTTGGGTATACACCCAAAATTAAATATATCTCAATTTAAGTGTAAGTAATTTATACGTGTAAGTAGGAAACAAAGCCTTATTTAATCAACCCCTTTAGTTTGATCAGCGACCATTGCTATCTAGCCCCCTAACCCTTCTAGAGGTCCAAAGCCCGTCTAAAGACCCCCCTCTAGATGGCCAAAGCCAGTCTAGAGGGCCAAAACTTGCCGGGTCGCGGGACTTATCTCATTACCGTGACTCTGGAACATACAGGGCTATTGAAGGACATCACACAGGTGACAGTCCCTCCTGCCCTGCCCGGGATGGGAGGACTCATTTAAAGATTTCACCACGCGAAAAAAAAAGGCCTTAAATATTATAAATTAATGAACCTTTTTTAATTAAAAGTGACATCAAGGCAACGAGTTTTTTTGGATTTGAATTGGGACTTTGGGATCCTTGACAAGAGCAGGACACGTCCAATCACCGTTAAAAAAGTTTTAAATTATGTCCTGTCAACTTATGTATGTCGTATGTTCAGACAAGTTATTCATAGTATAATAACACGCAAATTAGTTTTGGAGAGAAGTAGTAAGTTGTTTAGCGAAAATTGTACTGACTTAGGTGTCCTTGCTCGGTGTTTCGTTCAGAAAAGTATTTTATTTGTCTATTTTTTTTTAAATTACTAGGTATGGTCCACTAAATTTTATGTTTGTGGTCGAAAGGTCCACCTGTGATAATGGCGCTTGCAACAGCGTCGATATTGATGGCGGCAAAGTAAAAACGGACATCTACATTTATTCGAAAATGCTTTTTTTACAAAAATGGTTAAGATGATAAATATATTATATCAGGAACTCAAACAAAATGGTAAATCACGGAATATTCCATAAGTGAAATTTTATAGAATAATTATAGATTAGATTATTGTATAGATTAGAAGTAATAGGTCTTAATATGCTGTAGTTAACCCAAATATTTATTATGTACTTATTCATTTTTTTTAAGAATAGCCTGTTGATTTTAAAGAATCCCTAAGTTCACTACAGACCGATTTCAACCCACCGTGTGTCGGTGGCAAGGGATTGAAAAGATCTTATTTATGCATAAATCACATGCCTTAAAAACTTACTTATTTGACCGCTTGATCGTATTTACAAAGCAGAGGCCTCAGAATATACGCTGAACGTTTACCATTTCATACAAACTGAACATAGCTCTCAAACTCTCAAAAGATAATTCTAGCTATGTATAGGACAAACCCGTCACACTATTCCCAAACCACTGCAACTCCTGAAAGCCAGAATCAACAGTGGCAACCACCAGAAAAGCGCCGATACAATGAAGCTCGATGTGTCCCGGCGAATGAATTTACCTGTCTTGGATCCTGCACGAAATTAATCAGAAAAGAATAGTGGAGGAGTGGGAAAAATATGTTTCGACTTTCCTCCATGCAAGCAGGAGACAGAACAAAACAAGGCCAATAGGCACAAAGGAACATCTAGCTATGTATCCTAAAAGTTTGATAAGTAAGTAGTATTAACTAAAGATGATTTTTTGAGGAAAGAAAAATTAGATTGCAAGCGGGATTCGAACCCACGACTTCTGGAAAGGTACTCCAGACGCCTTATCCAACTAGGCTATCGCAACCCACACCTGCAAGTTGAATTTCTCTATTCCTCGTTTACGCTTTTCGGTAGCGTTTTAATTTTTCTTTTCTCAAAAAATCATCTTTACGATGCGCGTCGCATGCGTTAATGCGTTTAAAATAATTAATTAGTATTAACTTCTTACTTATTCTGGGGGACCAGTTGCTGACGTATTCAAAACAAGCAGGCCCCATTAAAATCCACAACATAATTACTGTACTAATGCGAATCCACTCTAACTTATCATATTAAATGTACCAAAGCCGAGTTCCTCATACTTGTAACTTGTTAACATAATTAATTATAATTAATGCGTACAGGGTGGTTTATAATTGGCAGTCTCACTTTAACGAAGGATGCTCATTGCGCAGACCGAGTAATTACTAAAATACTTGTGGTCCCTGTACATAAGTTTGGAGTTGAATTTCAATTTGTTTGACAAACTTCTACTACGTACTACGTATGTTTATTTGTGTTGAGTTGTAACAGGATATAAATTATGATAATTTCAAGCTCCTTTGCGGACGTAACATATTTATGCTTGTTAATATGGCAATGTTTGCTTTTTGCTCCAAAAAATACATATTATACAAGTTTTATTGCGTTATTTAAGTATGTAGTTTGCCTGTTGAAGTCGCGGGACTGTGTAAACAGGACATCGTTACCCTGGAACGTAAAGGGCAATTGAAATAACACTGCAGATAATTATCGGTATGAGTCTGACAGACCCTTTTGCTCCACCATGGACGGGAGGCTCCAGAAATATATATTTTAGTTTGTTATTTTTATATTTATTTTAATAAACGTATTTTATGAGATAGGTACGGCGTGATGCTTGTCACAGGCAGACATACAAACAGACACACGGACAAAGAAGTCTCAGTAATACCTGTGGTAATACGGTCCCGTTTTACCACTTGGTCACGGAACCCTTAAAAGGTGAATTGTGTGGGAGATTAAAAATTTCTGTGAAAATACTTCGATTGGTTTGCGTTTGACCTGCACTACCTCGTCTGATGATAAGCGAAGATGTGGTCGACGGTGGAGCTCGCTTGCCTAGAAGGATACAATAGTATTGTGCAAGACATCCTAGCAATATATTAATCACAATAAAACTGCACAAATAATGTACAAATCAGTAGAGAAGCAACTAGTCCCGAATGTCCATGAATGTCCAGAAAAAAGTAAAGAGGCTTAAGATGGTCACTCGCTTTAAGCTAGCTTGTAGGTGCGGCTTAAAATTTGGCCCTGCCAGTATACAGGGTGTTTAGTAATTGGGTGCATTTCAAATGAGTGATACGAGTCGTAGTTTGCAACATTTGAACCCTGCAGATTTAGACCGGCCACATACATCAGTTTTCCTGACCAGGAATCCTGATCCGTTTTCTGTCCGAACACAGTGAATTCACTATAAAAAAAATATGTTTAAGGGTCTCAGCACACATATGGGATCGGAAAGGGATCGTCACCGTATCGCCTCGAGCCGTTCAGAATGGTTTGTATTAAACTCCCTACTGCAACGCACACTAATCGGAATAATAACGTAATCGCCTCGCCTCGGTACAGGCTCCGAACTTGAATTCCCGCGCTTACGGCTCATCGTCCCCGCGCTTACGTTTCTCCGTCCCCGCGCTTACGTCTCTCCGTACCCGAGCTCACATCTCTTCGTCCACCCTTTCCCCTCCCGCGACTTGCCTGCTAAAGACGCCGCCATTCGCAAGGAGTATTTCCTCTTCATCAAGTGCTATGGCTATGATAGCCAACTCACGTATTGTAAACCAAGACATAACCGTGCGCTACACTTAACGTTTGGATTCAAACTGATCTGGTGCCAACCAGGTCAGCCAGGGGGCGGCGAGGCGTAAGCGCGGTGTCGCCTAGCCGTAGCCGAGTTGACGTACAGGCGCTGCTGTTACGCTTTCGTTACGTGCATACGGTAGGTTGACGCCTGGTTGACAGCGAGGCGAAAGGCGTTACGGTTACGATCCCTTTCCGATCCCATATGTGTGCTGAGACCTTAAGTTACATTGCTAAATCGTTTCGTAGTAGACAAATGTTTTAAATTAGGTTGAAAATTTATTTTTTATATGTATAATGAGCAATGCTTTAATTCTGAGTATAAAGAACTCATACTTTATTTGTTTTTATAAAAAAAAATAGATAATGTGTTATAAAATACTAAAAAAAAAACATTAATTTTCTAGACAGCCAATAAAACCCAGTAACTGAATGGTTACTAGGATCTAGGTTAGTTTCATATGTTACTGTGTTTTGACCATAATTATAAAGACAGGAACTCTAGTGAAAATTCGACACAGTAACTGTTCTCATAATGGGTTGAATCGCAATAATATAATAGATGTGTGTGTGCTGTGCATGTCACACACATTTGTGTAACTTCTCGTACAAGTTTCAAATTCCGTACGGAAAAAAGCCGGCCTCATACTTACATCAGTTGATGTAAGTATGTGGCCGGCTTTACCTTCTAAACTAGATCGTTTTCGAGTAATCGATTACCTACAAAAATAAAATATTTTTATTGAATACCTCCAATACCCCTTTACTTTCAAGAGTCCACGTTGCCGTTAGGACAGTCCATCAACCCGTAACACACATTACATTCATCCATCCATCCCCACAAACTTTTGCATTTACAATATTAGTTAGATTAACATACACAGCATAAATATTAAAACATACAGCTTAATACCAATCACACAGCTCGCTATAGAGTAGACAGCTCGGTTTGAGCTTGTAATTAGCCTTCACCATTTGGATTTAGCTCTAAATGATGAGCGGTTGAACGCTCCAGTAGACATTTAGGTTGTAATTATGCGTTTAGCTTCTAGCCTAATACTTGAGCTGATGATTGTTAGAAGATGTTAGCATCAGCCTATAATGTTCCCACTGCTGGGACACAGATCTCCTCTCAGTGAGATGGAGTGGGCCATAATCCACCACGCGGGCTCAGTGCGTGTTGGTGGATGTCACATGTCTTAAAATTTTTCACCGTTTTGAGCGCAGTGGTGATGAAATAAATTACACAAAGTAATGCGCCTGGCAGGGTCGAACGTGGGTTCGACCTTGCCAGGCGCATTACTTTGTGACATTGTTTGAATCGACAAGTGTGTATGAGAAAAACTGTACAGTTTGTTCGATTTTTCTCATACACACTTGTCGTTGTTTATCGTTGCAGTTTGAACTGTACCGATTAATCGTAACGATTTATCGTAAGGTGTGTAGCAGCCATAAAGGATTCTGATCTTGCCCTGAGTGACTGTTCTATTATTCCTTTGGACTCCGATTTCCAACTTAAGACATATAACCTAAAAAAGTTTAAATCTATTTATCTGTTTTTGGAGCCCTATCAGCTCATAATTCTTGAACAAAGTTATTCAGGGTCTGAAACATAACATTTTAAGATATTTTTCACATGTTGACACTGCCATTTCTTCTCACCTATTTATGCATGAAAGGCTGCCATTGTCCTTTTCGCAATTATGGTAGGTATTTAAACGTCTATTAAGGATACGACTAAGGGAATTTTCCTTAAGTGTCGCCCTAGTGTAAATAAAAATCATGCTGAAACCTCCAACTTTTTTTCCCTCTCAGATAATCCTTTCAACTCTTCAATGCTCTTACTTGAAGTATGCATGTTTTCCATAAGCTTGCGATCAGCTCCGTCCACAGAACTTTGCAATATAAGTAAAAGTTTTATTGAAACGTGAAAGCTTTTTCATATACGAGAGCTTTATGAACAAGCTTTTTATGATATTCGTGTTTGGAAGTTTATTAAAAATATGAAAGACTAGCGGCCCGTCCCGGCTCGGCTTCGCAAGGGAGTACTTATATTATCTAGCAATAAATGTAGCCTTTATGTTGCTCAGGGTGAATATAGCTTTCTAATGGTAAAAAAAAATATTATATCGGCACAGTAGGTAGTTTTTGAGTTTATACAATGTGTAACGTTAATAGCGCAAAACCTCTCGTGGGGCAACTCAGCCAAGACTTTCGGAGATTTGCAAAAACAAATGATTTGTTTGTTTTTTTTTTTGCAAATTTCCAAAAGTCTTGGAACAAACATTGTTCAGAAACATGGGCTGGGCTACGCCACTAGAGGTTTTGCGCTATTAATGTTACACGTTGTATATTAAAAACAAACACACAAAAATACAAATCTTTACTCTTTATGATATTAGTGTAGGCTAGCTGACTTGATGTTTGTTTTTTTAATATTTTAATTTGGTAACACTCATTGTCACAGTTTTCTGCCTACCCACAGCGACTGCCAAAGATCTACGGTATCTTAAAAATTACCTGAGGTCTTACCGCGATCCGCGATGAGTGTGTGGGAAAGAGACAGAGCTATACAAGTCGTCTAGTCCATCTCTTTCCCACAACCTAGAGAGTTCATGGTAGGCCACTGAATTAAAAACAGGCTAGCGATTCAGACCTCGGCTCTGTAAACTAACCGTAATCTACACCCCGCAGGCCTAAATGTGGATGGAATTAATCACAACATAAAATAGTTCCCAACACCAACATAGATCGATCAAAATACCCGATCGTGCATAAAATACTAGGATAACATAAACAAGACTGGTATTTACTGTTCACCGCACAGTTTTCATTCCATGTTTGAACATTATCAGTTACCTAAATGTTTATCTTTAGGTTTTGTTCCACCAGATAGATACGACGAGGGGCCTCGGCGTTGAGTGAGGAAATATTTGACTACACGCTCCTGGACACTAACGCCATTAGTCACTTATGCATCACGTCATGATACGCGATTGGTCACTCACGCTGGTTGTCATTTTATAAGCGTGGTAAATCATCAAATAGTCCTCCCACCCAGGGCAGAGCGGGAGGGACTGTTAGACTCGTACTGACTAAAATCCCCGGTGTCCTTCAATAGCCCTTTATGTACCAGGGTCTGGGTAATCCGTGAGTCCCGTGACCCCGGTAGACTATGGCCCTCTAAAGGGGCCCGTCATACGCTGCTTTTCATAGATGCAATATTATGCCACTATAGTAATTCCCCTTAAACTCGGTTCTTCGTCACTGATAGGATAGACTATGTCATAGTTATAGTTATTGTCATAGTCAAACCTAACCTAGTACGCGCTAGAAAGAATCATGCTCCAGGAAATCAAAGCGCGTAGAAAAGTCCGCTCTGCATGAATTTAGGAAAAGCAAGCAAGGGGAAAAGTACGCTTCGGGGCACATAACTGTTAGGAGAAGCATGCTCCAAGAGGCGCTCGTTATAAGAGAAGAAGGCGTAAGGAGAGGACGGGAGGAAGAGACCCATTCAAAGCAATCCCTGGGAGAAGCAAGAACAGGAGACGCAAGAATAAGGAGAAGCAAATGCTGGGAGAAGCACGTTCCGTGAAAAACGAGAGCAGGTAAAACCGCTCGACGACAGTACCGGCTCGTTCGTTCTTTGTAAGGCTTCGGTAGAAATGACAGTCATGTTTCACAATATTAGCACACATCATCGCACCGCCTAGCTATCTCACACATCTTTGCTGGAACACCAGGCTTATGTCTTTGTTTACTGTAACCCTTTGTAAAGGAAAACATTTGTTGTATTGATGTTCCATAAAACTTCGAACGTTTTGTTTAAGAAAATATTTGTTCTGTGTTTCATATACATAGAGTATCTTTCAAGTTTTAGAACTCTGTGACGTTGATGGATTCTACTTTTGTTTGGAATTGACGAGTTCAGTCGAAGTTTTGAAAAATATTGTTTGGTGGGTTTAAAATATTGAGAGAATAAAGATTTTCTCAAGAAAATTGGTTTTCTTGAGGTACCATGGTTCTGGCTTTGACGATTGTCAATCACTCAAGAAAATGTCTGCTTCTAAAAAAACTGCAACGTTTGCAAATGTAACTGCTGATCTGTGGGTCGATTCTTCTTCAATAATTATAATGCTGTGTCTGACAAAATAAAAATATTTGTATGGTTTACAGATAGTAGTTTTGAGTCAAGTGTTAGCGTTGAGTCATCAGATTTTCTAATTTTGTTTTTGGAAGATGACTTGAACTAATTTACTTTTTTTATGTCAAACTGCTAAAAGTTTGAAGAAAGAATGAGACATCAACAATGACAATATTTGTGAAATGTGAAATGAATTTGACTGTCCGGAATAGTTATTTATGATACTAGTGCGGTAAGTTGGTTATTACAAACGAGTAGACGAATGTAAACCCGAGGCGAAGCCGAGGGTTTACCAAAGTCACGAGTTTGTAATTACCAATTTCTGCACGTGTGTCATACAACGTTTTTCAACACAATTTGCGAGAAAACAGTAAAATATGTAATTAAACAACCTTTATTTAGTAGAAAAGTCGCAACAATTTTTGAAGTTCCTAATATGAAAATGGCGTGAATTTGCAAATGGCGCCACATGCACGTGGTGGAAATTAGAACTACATCTTTCGTCTCATTTACTCATAAGTATTAAAGTGAGACAACGTATTGAGCAAAAGGAGCTTCCAAGGAGGTTCGATCAGTCAGGCTGTTTATTCTCATAATGTGAAACTCTTTGGTGGAATTCTTTTTCTTTTTAATGGAGATTAAAAAAAAACCGTAAAGAAAACGCACGGTGCTATACAACGGAGCGTGCGGTAAAGTAGGTACTTAGGTGAGAGTACCTATTTTACCGCACGCTCCGTTGTATGGTGCGTAATTTTTAACTTTCGAACAATGTATACAGGCTTCGTAAACGCTTTTTTCGAGCAAATGTGTTGAAAAGGTATGTTACCTTTTCGGACAGTCAAATTCAGCACCACCGTGTGGCAAAACATACATACAATTTTATGGCCATACGTTTGCCAAATCGCCCAAAACAGAATAAACAACCATTAACAGTTACTTTTTTTGAAAACAAAACGGATCCAACCATTAATTTCTTAATCTTTCTCTATTCCACAACTCCGTATCGTGTTCCCCTAGTAACAAAACGAAACAATGGCAGAATGTAGTCCGTTTCCTGGGTAGAACAGCGCAATATCCGGTGTTCGCGCCAACACCTCCGTAACTCGCGAGTACAACAGAACTCTTTGTTTACACGTCTTGTTCAATCGATACCTCCTGTAGTTTCTGCGATCCTAGTACCAGGGGAATGAGATTGTCTTTCGTGATTTTGCTTTTTCTTGGGAATTGTTCCTTTAAATAAATATTATTTTGTAGTTACCGATTAAATCTTGTCGTAGGCTAAAACGGTATTAACCGACTTCAAAAAAAAAGGAGGTTATCAAATCGACCCGTATGTAATGTAATTTAATATTTCCAAAACTGTCCAGTTTTCGTAGGTATATTATTATGTTAGGCTGTATCAGTGTCTGAACAATTAATGTGCAAAAATGTGTGTGTATGTTTTTGTTCGCATATCTCCGAAACCACAAGTCCGATTTAAGTAATTATTTTTTTGTTTTACTAGTTACCTATTGGTAAAGGTAGGGAATACTGCAAGTTTAATTAAAATCGTTTTAATAATTTTTGAGATGTGGAATTTTTTGCTCACTTGGATTGAAGATTTTCAAAGTCAATTGTATGTTTCTTGTTACAAAATGACAGTAACCCCAAAAGATAATAATATACAATGACAATATCATTACACTCACAACTAGGAAATAAGAGGGTATCCTTACATACAAAGGATTGGACTGCAAAGGTCGGAATCTTTGTTATTTGGGCCCTTATGTCCGTAATGGAAGACCCTTTGCTTTTCCTTACGCTGACATTTATATTATACTAGCTTTTGCCAGCGGCTTCGCCCGCTCCCCTCCCCCCCTCTTATTGAGATTTTTCTTAAATTAAAGTAGCCTAAGTTACTCCTTATTGAGCCTGCTCTAAACTACTCGCGAAGTTGCCTCGACGAAGTACTCTTCGAAGTTGATCGAAGTCCCGAAGTATGTAACTACACTACTCGCGAAAATATTCTTTTGTGAAAATGTAATAAAGATTTAATGATAGTCTATCCTTATGGCAGCTTTTCATCGACCTTTTAGAGGGCCAAAGCCTGCCGGGGTTGGGACTGTGTTTTCAAGTAACCTGGAACGCATAGAATTATTGAAAGAACACGGTGAATTTTAGTCAGTAGGAGTATGTTTTTTTTTTTTTTACGTGGTAAAATCATCAAATGAGTCCTCCAACCCCGGGCAGGGCGGGAGGGACTGTCAGACTTGTACTGACTAAAATCCACGGTGTCCTTCGGTAGCCCTTTGTGTGCCGGAGTCGCGGTATACGTATGTCCCGCAACCCCAGCAGGAGTATGATAGTGCAGCCCAGCCGTAAGCTCGGGATTTCATGATTTTACCACGGTCGGTCTCAAAACGGTGAAGGAAAACATCGTAAGGAAACCGGCATGTCCTAGAACCAAAATTTCGAAGACATGTGACATCCACCAACCAGCACTGGGCCCGCGTGGTGGATATTGCCTACGCCTTCTTACAAAGAGGAGGCTAAGTCCCGGTAGTGGGAACATTATAGGCTGATGATGATGATGATGACCACGGTCAGAGAGGCAGCTTTTAATAATCTTTTAATTATCTGTTTAGCAGTAGAATAGTATTAAAAAAAACATTTAAATATTGAAATAATATAGAGCAAATATTCCAAAGTTTTTGCCGGCATATTAATTTTCATACATAAAATATTTTAGATACGCGGATTACTATGAAATTCAACTGTGATGACAAAAAAAGTTTTAGAAATTCAATATAATTTTCAATACCTTTTGTCTTGTTGAGTATTCTTTATTTCAGAGCATGAAGTAATAAAAAACCGTACATGCAGTCACAAAATGGCACCAAGGTAATTACGTCGCCCAAAAATATTTTAACTTAACTACCCATTTGAGAATTTTCAGCTTTTACCAAAGTTTGGCAACAAAAGCGTGAGGGGACAATAGTGGACGTGAGGTCCAGCTAATGGTCCCCGCGAGAGGTAGACCTTACATTATTTATCTGGAGTAAATAGGCCCCTGACAGTACTGAACCTAGTTGTGAAAGTAGTGTTACGGGCGACGAGATTCGAATTTCAAGTAAGATTTTTATGCCATTCTTCTCTCAGGGTTTTTTTTTTAAAAAAAAAAAAAAAAAAAAAAAAAAGGGTTTTTTTGTGGTAAGGTCATCAAATGAGTCCGCCAGCCATGAGATTGTCAGACTCGTTCTGACTAAAATCCACCATGTCTCTTCGGTGACCCTTTACATTCCAGGCGTGACTCGCTTACAGTCCCGCGACCCCAACAAACATTTTTTTTGCGTGGTAAAATCATCAAATGAGTCCTCCCAGGGCGGGTGGGACTATCGGACTCGTACTGACTAAAATCCACGGTGTCTTTCAATAGCCGGTGGTGGTGGTCAAAGGCCAACGTGCGCCGAACGGTTCCGCTCTCCTCTTTGTGACGCTTGGCGACCGCGCACGTCTCGTTTTGCATGCCGTTTTCAACCGCATGTCATAGGAGATAAGGTTTATTTTAAATTGATTTATTCTCAGTATCTTCGCCGCGCCTCCGCTGGTGTGCATTGGGCCCAAGGGACACAGGAGTGGAAGTTTTTCGGCTGATGATTATGAACAATACAAAATACGTACCAAATCGCTTCCTCCCACAGTGTGATCGAACCTTACATTTAATTACTGTTGGTACCTCCCTGCTTTTGTTTCCCTTGCCGACCCCAGTCGTCCTAAATCATTGTAATTGAAGTGACAACTTGCGGAAGATAAAGTTTGTATACAAACCCTTTTATATAACTAGTAGGGTTTGCCAGCGACCTAACCAGCGTGTTTCTCGAAAATAATCCAATGTAAGGTACTCTTATGTGTTATTCCAGACCATAAACTAGGTCTGAGTCTTTCTTATAGATACGTTCGCTCATTCTGAAGTAATGAGAACTAATCTGATTGATAGTTTGACAGGTCTCCAGGGGCAGTGGGACTGCCCAAGCGGACATTTTTGGAACTATTCAGATTAGTCTTCATTGAATAACTACTCACATAATAATCACATCAATTTCATCAGTAACATCTATTTCATCATTCAAACACCAAAACTTTTGCATTTAAAATAGGTATTACTTAGTTATAAAAGGGATCATAATTTCGTTGCAGGATCCAAGACAGGTAAATTCATTCTCCAGGGAACGTCGAACTTCATTGTCTCGACTCTTTTCTCGTGGTTACCACTGTTGATTCTGGCTTTCAAGAGTTGCAGTGGTTTGGGTATTGTGGTGGGTTAGTTCCGGAAATAATAAATTACTAGTCGAGCTTTGAACGAAATTCACCAGTAAATATTCAGAATTTATTATTCACTTATGGTTCTCATAACTCATGTATATCTGTTCACAACATTGTCTCCCTAATCGACGCTTATTTCCTACCACAGTCATGTTCGTGTTCATTAAATCAAAATGTCAGCCATCTTGTTTCCTCCTGGCTGTATTGTGTCACAACTAATGTGACATGTGCCTTGTCTAATAATGTTGGCTTTCGTATATTATTTTCCCATTTATATAAGCTATAGCGTCATATAAGCTAAAGACTATTAAACATAAGCCTGTATGAGAATCTGTATCATTATTAGATCAAAATAAACTCTGTTATAGGTATTCAGTTTACTTTTATAATTGTGATCAACTATTTTTATTTTTTGGAGTGGATATTAAGTGAGCTTACCCAGAAGAAGCCTGGTGGCCTACCATGAACTCTTAACGCGATCCAGTTTAGGCTGTTGGAAAGAGATGGCGCTAGACGACTTGTATAGCTCTGTCTTTTTCCCACAGCCGTGGTAAGGCTCTAGTTCACTCTTACTTTGAAGAGATTAGGGTTGAATTCGTTCAGTAACAAACGCAAGTAGTGAGTTCCACTCTTTTGATGTGCGCATTATGAAAGGCTACATCTTCAGAAGCTTTCACATTTATAATGATTACTAAGATGTTTGTGCGAATTGACGGACGCAATAAATATAAAATACCTACCATAAAATAACTACAAACTTAGAAACATTCTATACCAATATTCCGTAACATAATGAAGTTAATGTTTACATCAATCAATAAATAGCAGACATACGTATCTATACCAGATTACAACATTAACGTAGATACAAGCTTAGCAACATATCACTCTAATCGTTATTAACACAATTACGTTTGATTCCGTCCATTAGGGGCACGATAACTATCTATATGTATAGATCCATCCCTATACATAGGCTATACGAACTATTAAGTATTTATTATAAATGAGAAAGTGAGTTCGTTTGTTTGTAAAGCTTTTATTATTAAATCGCTGCACCGATTTTGATGAATAAGGGCGCTCCTTCACCGCGAGCATTCACCTGTAACGTTACAAATTCTAACATTCGAAGTCAATAGAGTATCAAATTGCGCATTTTTGTGTTACGGGTACATTACAGGTGAATGCTCGCGGTGAGGGAGCGCCTTTATGGGAAATTTACAAGAGGTAATAGAGACAAGTATCCTGAACGTGTAGCACTATAAAAAGTTTGATCGACAGAAGAAATAAGTAAGATTTATATTGTTTTAAATTTGGGGCTTTTGAAATGTAGAATAATAATAATTATGTAGGTATAGGTAATCTATTTCAGAAAAAAAATTGAACCTATGAAAAATTTCCATAAATGTAGAAAAAAATACATATTTTGAGGCGGCACCAAAAAAACCATTAACACACAGAAACTGGTCGCGCTATCCTTTGACAAAAATAATAACAAATTGTTTAGAAATAACTTTGTCTAGTCTTGATTTAAAAGAGATAGAATTAGTCGTGCTAAGTGACTGAAGATGAAATGTCTCCCTAAAACGGTCTCTATAACATTTATAATTTTACTTGCACTCTTCTCTGTGTCATTTACACAGTAATTTCGCTAGCCTATACAGTTAAAACATATACGCTAGCGGAGTCGCAGGCGAACACTAGCAGTGCTAGCAGGCTATACATGCTTATCGTAGGAATGTATACCACCGATACCACAGTCTTAATAGTCTATTCAGATCCAGTTATCGGTTAATCTTGCTGCGTGGTCTTGACTGCAAATAGGGACATTTCCTCCGGATATTGCTAACGTTGATTATGGGAAAGATGGTGAGATAGGTAGGCATCTAGGCTAGCTTATATTCAGTCTTATATCCACATACACGTTCATAGCGATAACCGACTTAAATGAGTGCTTAAATCAAAGCATTTTGTTGGATTTTCTAAGCATTGCTCGAACGTATTAAAATTTTAGAAAGTAGGCGCCGTTTAGTGTTTGTGAGAACGGGCATTTTGTTTTTTAAAACATAGCTAAATACAATATGTGTGGGTTTATTTACTCTGAGAACTTTTTGGGGATCCTTATGTATGTACAATCGACAAATTTGAATCATGACCCACCATAAGGTTATTTTCTTACACATTCAATTACAATTAGGTCGACATTCGTGTAAAAATAAACAAATCCTGATCTTTGTTATTTCGACGGATTCAAACGACTTATTGTCAAAATGGAACACACATGAAACCTTATGCTTATAAAATCAAAATTGACATAGAAAGTTATGGTAGACCAAATTGTATACCTACCCACATCATCTTAATTATATCATAAATATCCTGGTGTTATAAGACAAAACTACGCAGAACAATCCGTGGCCATTAAGACATCGAATCCTAAATTTAGGCAGGCCTCCCACTAGGTGGACTGACGACATCGTGAGGGTCGCGGGCAACCGATGGCTGCAAGTGGCAAATTATTTATCGATCGGCGTGGCGGTCTAAGGGGGAGGCCTATATTCAGCAGTGGACGTCTTCCAGCTGATGATGATGATGAAAATTCTTAATTTACACTTCAACTATGTCCAAAATAACGAGACATTATTCAGAAAGAACACAAATACCCCATGATATTGTCACAAACAACTGTAAATACAAACAACTGAGCAATGCACCTACTTTGCTCACTACACCCGGTTATACCCGGTCAAAACTCGCAAATTAAACATCCTACCGGACTTTGCCGCCAGCATCGCACAATGTCAACATTATCCGGGTAATATCAACTCTAACTACTGTGTACTCTGCCCGGTATTACGTTGAAAATGTCGGCAGTTTGAAACTACGGTTGTTTTTCTTAGGTAGGTAAGTAGATTAGTGTAAATTGCGCTGAGAATAATTAGTAGATAAAGCAAAAAGAAATAGAGCAGTAGTGGCCCAGTGGTATCGGCCTCGAGTTACGAGTTGCAGGTTATGGATTCGAACCCAGCCGGCGGCGCCAGGCGCATTACTTTGTGTAATTTATTTCATCACCACTGATCTCAAAACGGTGAAGGCAAACATCGTGAGGAAAGCGGCATGTCTTAGAACCATCAAATTCGAAGACATGTGGCATCCACTAATCAGCACTGTGTGTGCACCGTGGATTATGGCTTACTCCCCCTCACAGAGAGGAGGCCTGTGTCCCAGCAGTGGGAACATTATATTATTGTCAGCATGATGACGGGGCCCCCCTTGTAGAGGGCCGAAGCCTGCCGGGGTCGCGGGACGTATCTCATTACCGTGACCCCGGAACATAAAGGGCTACTGAAGGACACCGTGGATTTTAATCAGTACAAGTCTGACAGTAAGGGTGGGAGGACTTATTTGATGATTTTACCACGATCAATAAAAATGTAAACCGTATATCGATTCACTAACGAACAATAAAATGTAGAGGTCCTTTACCCAAAACTACACGATCTGAATTTCAAATATCCAACAATAATTTTGCCAATGAAGACCTAAAATAATCTTCAAACTTAAGAATTATTTTAGACTTATTTTTCTAGCAGACTTTCTATAATTAAATTGAGTACTAAGCCCAAAAACAATTTATATCTAAATCCCAAACTTTTCATTAAATAAACCGACCTGTGCTTTTGAAGATATAATTAATTTCTTAAAGATTTACTTTTTACTTGAGAAGTGATCGTCTGCAGGCTTTTCGTTAATTACAGACTGGATAAATTGGATTACTGAAAATGAAGGGATCACTTATCATCCATTTTGAATCCTCGTGCTGCTGGTAAAAGCAAATTTTCAATTGCTTTTGTACCAAGTTTATATTAGCACATCGTGTATCATGTGTGTTTGTGTGGACATGTGATGCTATGCGGGACAATAAATATAGAAGGAAAGGTAAGTGAAAGAAAATATTAACAGACTAGAATATAATAAAATAGAATAGAATAATACACTTTATTATGCACACCATACAAATTATTATTGGTACAGAATATCTTATACATAAGGCGACACAAGGGCGGTCTTATCACTAAAAGCGATTTTTTCAAGACAAGGGTTTGATTAGATACATTAGATTGATTTATTCATTATCATCAGCCTATAATGTATTACCACTGCTAGGACACAGGCCTCCTCTCTGTGAGAAGGAGTGGGCTATAATCCACCACGCGCGCGGGCCCGGTGCGGGTTGGTAGATGTCACTCATGCTTTCGAATTTTTGGTTCCAGGACATGCCGGTTTCCTCACGATGTTTTCCTTCTGTTCCTGAAATAAATTACACAAAGTAATGCGCCTGCCGGGGTTCAAACCTTAAGTACCGACTCCACTGGGCCACCACTGCTCTTTGAACTGCAACTTTGAAAAAAAATCTAGACACTTAAGGGCTTCACAGACAGCAGCATAATGTAAAGATGTACATTATAGCACGATATATCTCATTACATCTTTCCATAGAGATTCGAAGATGTAAAAATATACATTATAGCTGCAGTGTGTGGTCTCCTGACGATTTCTTTGGAAAGATGTAATGAGATGTATCGTGCTATAATGTACATCTTAATACATTATAGCTGCTGTGTGCGAAGCCCTTTATAATCAAGGATATCAAATAAGTGACGCTTTACCAAAATCGTGTCACAAGACTAGCAAATCTTATCACTTGATGTCACAATCTAGAAGCCGTACATTCGTTTGGATTCATAAAATGGAAATTCGGAATCTCTATTCAGACACGAACAGATCCCAGACTAATAGGTACTAAAAGCTTCCATCAAACGAGACCTGGTTCCCGACCACAGTAGCCGTTAATCCATAGTAATGAACAGTTTCTATGCAAGCCGCTCGCGCGATCTAATCAAACTGTTAAGGTGGGTTTACGCTAGAGCGCCGAACACGAGCTCGGCTCAAGCCTAGTCGCTCTAGGTACTTTTTTTTGTCGTGTTAAAATCATTATGAGTCAGGGTAGGACGCGAAAATCCACGGTGATCCCTTCAATAGTCCTTCATTTACTTTATGGGCCACGGTTACTTGATAGTCCCTCGACCACGGCAGGCTTGGCCCTCTAAGGGGGCCCCGTCATATTGCTACTAGCTCTTTGAAGCGCGTGTGGAACACAACGCACTGTCGACCCGGACATGGTCCATGGTCAGACAGCGGGTCACCAATTACTCGCCATCCACATTTGCGGTGACAAGTGTGGAGGTGAGTGGGACAAGGAGCGACAATCACTCTTCTTGAACACATTGCAAACCTCTTGGTGTTCGTCAAAATATGTATTATAGGGTATGTGACTGAAAAAATTTAATGAGTCCGTCGGATTATCAAAAAATAATTGACAAGTATTTTTTCTTTTGCGTAGGTAAACCAAAATTGACGCAGATTCGACACTTTTAAAATTGCCAATACGTCACAATCAAGTACAATATTCACTTGCTTCTGATATCACAAGATCCCACTCTCGAATTTTGATAAGTCATATCTTTGTAAATAGGTAAGCATTAATTCAGCAAAAGAATAAAATAATACGTTTCCCTTATTTTTCAAAGTTCTTAACTTGATGGCTTCATAAAATTTGAAAATTGATACTGTCAACATACCTATAGTTGGAGTAATAGTCGAGCACGAATCAAATCCTTGAAGCGCGCTCGTTCTAAACTTGTAACTTAGGAATTTGCGCTCGCCTCCAGCTCGACTGGTCTAGTGTAGACCCACCTTATTGCTATCCGATATTCCTGGATTTGGACGCCTGTAGATGTCTGGTTTAGTGTTCTTTTGGGAATTGTATACATATAGGGTGGCGTTAGTTTCTAATAGGGACAGGACTGTCGATTTACTATGGACACTTTTAACTTGTTACATAATTGTAAGTAAGCCATCTGAAGACGAATGATGTAGGTAACAAAGATTTTAATAATAATAAAATTTTACTAATCTATAACTAATAACTATGCAGATAATAAAAACTTTTTCGAAAAACAATCCTTCCATCATCATCTCAGCTACATGAGATGATGATTATCATACGCAAGTAGGTACTTAAATAAAATTTGCAGAAAAATATCCTTAGGTTTGACGTTCATAATTTATTCCCAGAATTTGATCCTTATTAGCAACACTATGGTGTTATAAACAGGGTTTGATTTTTTTTTCCAATACAGGGTTCGATTCCTGGCAAAATCTAATGATGCAGTTTTACTTTTCGTCAAAATCGGCTTCGAGACTCCTTTCAACGTTTTTCGATATTCCTCATCATTTCGGTTAAAGCCATCCACGCCCTGTTGAAAAATTCACCCTGTATACGCTATGCACCTAGTGGCAACGAACCTTTATTTCTTCAACGCATTCACGCATACGACGTTGCGGGCAGCAGCTAGTGTATACGTAAGTGTCGTCATCAGCCTGTTAATATTCCCACCGCTGGGACACAGGACTTTTCTCTGTGAGAGGGAGTGGGCCTTCCACCACGCGTGCCCAGTGCGGATTGGTGGATGTCACATGTCTTCAAATTTTTGGTTCTAGGATATGCCGGTTTCCACAATTTTTTCCTTCACCGTTTTGAGAGCAGTGGTGATGAAATAAATTACACAAAGTAATGCGCCTGTTTGGATTTGAACCAACGACGATATAATACTAGACACCATGCACGATCTAAGGAACAAAAACTATTCTGTCAACTCGCTGAAGTACGAGGGGTGATCAAAAAGTAATGATAATGAATATAAAACACGGTCATTAAAGTCAAAATAATAATTTATTATTCTACATAGTCTCTTAACAAATAAATCCATTTAGTCCATCTTTTTTCTAAACCCAAGATTCCCTTTGAAAAAAATTCTTTGTCTTGACCCTCCCAAAACTCCTTAACAGCGGCCATCACTTCACTATCGTCTTCAAATTTTTTGCCTCGGAGGCGTTCCTTAAGCAGAAGAAAGTGGTAGAAGTTGCTAGGAGCTAGATCTAACGAATAGGGAGGGTTTTCGAGCAGTTCCAATTCCGATTCTTGAATGGCAGCCCTCACAACTGCGGCTCAACTCGTTTTTTCTTTTGCTCGTCAGTTAACATTCTCGGTACCGATCGCGCAGGGACCTTTTTCATATGAAATTTGTTTGCAAGGATTTTATCAACACTGCCATATGAGATCCCTGTGACCTCAGCTACATGCCTAATGGTCACTCTTCGATCTGTCAACACAAATTCTTCGACATTTTTCACGTTGTTTTCAGTGAGGGACGTGAATAGGCGTCATTCGCGATGTTCATCTTCAGTGGATGTTCTGCCCAGTTTAAACTCCTTGGTATAGCGTGCAACTGTAGTATACGGAGGAGCAGAGTCCCCCAGTGTTTCCACAAGTCACTGTGTATGTCTTTTATAGACATTTTTATCAAACAGAGGTACTTGATGACAGCTCTAATTTCATTTTTCTCCATGTTGATGTTATTTCTTCGACATGTTCGTACTCAAATGAATGTATCTCCCGGAAATCGTGATCTATTCATATGTTTTTTTTAGGCTGATGTAGTGAGTATATAAGCAAGCAAAAAATATATTTTTTGGATTTTTATGCGGACCTGAAGTAACCGATTATCATTACTTTTTGATCTCCCCTCGTACTACGTAAGCGAGGGGGCCGGGGTACTGCGTTGTGATTGGCTAACTCAAGGTCTGTGCTGTCTCAACGTATATTTACGGCTCACAGAATTGGTTGAAATGAGACGAATATAAGACTTTTTTGCCTAATGTGTTGACAGACATCGGTCGCCTGTTATTACGAGTCTAGTATTATATCGTCGTTGATTTGATTTTCTGTTTGAACCCACGACTTACAACTCGTCAGTCGGGGCCGATACCACTGGGCCATCACTGCTCTCATACATAAGTGTACATAACACACAATAATGCATAATGTACTTTCTACATAAGGACTACACCATACAACCAAATGATATATCCCAGCGCTTCACAAACGGCAAAACAGGCAACATTCGCTCGAATAAACACGTTTCCCCTGCACATTCCTCTCACACAGACCCAAAATACGTTTCAGTACTGAATTTCACACAACGCAAGGTTTTCAATACACAAAATACAAACGTGTTCATCACACGTGTCTGCGTTTGTATGGGCAGATGTCAATTTGATATAAGGCCTAGAATACATGGGACAGTCATCAACTATATTGGCGAGCAAAAGTACGGAATTACTTACTTCGATTCCGCGTGATCTTGAATACTTAAAAACTAGTTAAGAATAATAATAATGCCTTATTATGGCATGTGAATGGGTTTGTAGCACCATAACTACATTATTTTGTACAAGCTTTTTTCGTCTTTTGATAATTCAAAACTGCCTGTAATAGGCAGTGGTCCGAGCAACGCGGCAACAGCGAGAGAACGAGTAACTCTCGGCGATTTTCTCTCTCAAGAAACGCACGACAAATGTGCAACGAAAGAGATGCATAATTATATTAATAGTTGCTCTCTGACTATTCACACTGCCGCTGCTGTTCTGTCGCTGAGCGACGGGCTTTCAAAAATTAACTCGCTTAGCAATATGCACTCGTTCAGCGATGCTTGCTCACTCGTTGCTCGCGTTCGGTCACGTTCGGTACAGTGAACGAATGAAATGTCACATAAAGCGACCTCGGTCGAGTCGGTGAGGAGGAAGTGTCACATTTGTACTGACTAAAATCCAAGGTGTTCTTTCAATAGCCCTTTGTACCAGGGTCACGGTTACCGAGTGAGACAGTCCCGTGACCCCGGCAGGATTTGACTGCTGCCTTCAGCGACGCCGGTTCAATCTCACACGGAACAAATACCTATAATTGTATAATATACAAGTTGCCTAGCTATTTTATCGTGTACCGTGCAAAGTTGTCCTAAAACTGGTCAACTCTATTCGATAAAATCTCGTGTACGGTATACGGGAAAATAATCGCCGTGTGAACGTGGCCTAACCGTCCCTGTAGAAAAGTAGCTAAAAAGTTTAGCCACAAGTTACACTTTTTAGCTTTTTTTCTAGCACCTTTATAAAATTGGCTAACTATCTATGAAGTTGCTAAGATGGCATCACTGCTGCCGATTTGACGTTGTGTCAAAAACGATTTGATGACCTATCAAAATTGGCATGTCATGCCATCAAATTGGCATTCCACCCCCATACACGTTCAATTCTATTTGAGCAAATTGGCAGTTTTATGCCGAATTGACAAATAGGCAGTATGGTGTATGGCTACCATTAGTAAGCACATACACATTCTAAAAAATGGGTACCATTCAGGAGGGATTAAGTTCCGACCTCACATGTTTTAGCAATATGCACTCGTTCAGCGATGCTTGCTCACTCGTTGCTCGCGTTCGGTCACGTTCGGTACAGTGAACGAATGAAATGTCACATAAAGCGACCTCGGTCGAGTCGGTGAGGAGGAAGTGTCACATTTGTACTGACTAAAATCCAAGGTGTTCTTTCAATAGCCCTTTGTACCAGGGTCACGGTTACCGAGTGAGACAGTCCCGTGACCCCGGCAGGATTTGACTGCTGCCTTCAGCGACGCCGGTTCAATCTCACACGGAACAAATACCTATAATTGTATAATATACAAGTTGCCTAGTTATTCTAAATCTTAGTGTTTGTAGATGTTAGTTTAACCGTGTTTAAGCACACCCAAAACATTAAAAAAAAATTGCTAGTTATTTGATTGACTTACTCTACTGATGTATTCCCGTCTTTAATCCTTTGTGGTCTGTCTGAAATGATACGATAATGCATATGTACTGTGTCTATTTGTGGTCACTATTGAGTATTGAGTACAAACGTAGGTTCTGACGTCTGGTTTTGAGGTTTGAATAAAGTGATTTAGTTTCTGTGTGCTATGGGGGAGACCTTTGCTCAGTAGTAGGATTATCCAAGACAACCGTTTATTTTTCTTACTCCTCCGTCATTATTTCATGATTAACCAGCGAATGGCCTGTTGGTCTAGTGGTTAGTGACCCTGATTGCTATGCCGGAGGTCGTGGGTTCGATTCCCACCCAGGACAAATGTTTGTGATGAGCATGATCATTTGTTCTGTTTCTGGGTGTAATTTATCTATAATATGTATGTGTTTAGAAATATATAAGTATGTTTATCAGTTGTCTAGTATCCATAACACAAGCTCTGCTTAGCTTGGGACTAGATGGCGTTGTGTGATAGTTGTGAAATATATTATTAATATTAATGCCTGCAGCTTCACTTATTAGTCTATTTTTTTTTAAATATTATCTAACGAGAACGCTATACCGGGATGAAGGGTACGCTACATGCAAATCCGACACGTAATTTTATTTAATTCATTGTTTATTCTTTTGAGTCGCCAAAAGTTATTTTTACAAACGACAGTTGAGCTTTTAATCTCAAACCTACAGTACTCTTATAGAAGGCATACACCATCCTGCCTATCGATATTTGCAATTGTTTTTTATTTGACGCTTGCAATTGTTTCAAATCGGCAGTTCGTCCATATACACCATACACCATCCTGCCTATCGATACGATAGATTTATCACAACTTCAAATCTGCACCAGTGATGCCAACTCAGCAACTAGATCTGGCTATTATTCGGTGACGACAGCTACAATTTCTAGCACCTTTTCATTTCATCATGAGACTATCGAATTAGATTAAAAAAGTGGTGCAAGCGATTTTCGACCTTATCGACATTAAAAATTTAGTTTGTTTTTCTCACATTCTCATTCGTTAACATTGCTTCTTCATTAAAATCCGGTGTTTGCATCGTTGTCAATAAGGTCGAAAATCGCTTGAAGGTCGGAAAACATTTGCTTAAGGATTGCAAGTTAAAAAAAGTGGTGCAAGCGATTTTCGACCTTATCGACATTTAAAATTTAAATACTATCTTGTGAGCGTCCATGATTTGCCAATATCGGCGTACAAATTTTGTTTGTTTAAAAATTACATTTCATTGCGTATTATCATTTGAATTGAATTTTAGTTTGTTTTTCTCACATTCTCATTCGTTAACATTGCTCCTTCATTAAAATCAGGTGTTTGCATAAATGTTAATAAGGTCGAAAATAGCATGAACCTTTTTTTAACTTGCTTTCGTGGTCCCTTGACACCTCTCAAGTTTTCAATCGTATTTTGGTTTAAAATAAAATGAATAACTCTTTTTTTTACGAGTGTACATGCGATCCATGTGTGTGCGAAAAGCCTCAGTTTTCCTGGTATGGCCACGTTCACATGGCGATTATTTTCCCGTATACTGTATACAAGATTTTATCGAATAGAGCAGTAATAACAGTTCACAAATGAAAACTTAAAAATAGTTTAAACGGCGTTCATACGGGAAAATCCCGTGTTTGAGAAATATAATATTTTATCGTGTACCGTGCAAAGTTGTCCTAAAACTGGTCAACTCTATTCGATAAAATCTCGTGTACGGTATACGGGAAAATAATCGCCGTGTGAACGTGGCCTAACCGTCCCTGTAGAAAAGTAGCTAAAAAGTTTAGCCACAAGTTACACTTTTTAGCTTTTTTTCTAGCACCTTTATAAAATTGGCTAACTATCTATGAAGTTGCTAAGATGGCATCACTGCTGCCGATTTGACGTTGTGTCAAAAACGATTTGATGACCTATCAAAATTGGCATGTCATGCCATCAAATTGGCATTCCACCCCCATACACGTTCAATTCTATTTGAGCAAATTGGCAGTTTTATGCCGAATTGACAAATAGGCAGTATGGTGTATGGCTACCATTAGTAAGCACATACACATTCTAAAAAATGGGTACCATTCAGGAGGGATTAAGTTCCGACCTCACATGTTTTACAATTTTTTTTTATAAGTTTAATGTAGGTACCTATAATTTTGAAACCGTCACAGTAGTTTTTGAGTTTACTCGATACAAACATATACACACAAATATACAAGTCTTTTCTTTTTTTAAATATTATTCTAAATAAATCAAATCTTCCTTGAAAATTACAACTATAATATTGTAGAATATTCAGGCGAGGGGTTTCATTTAGATCAAAATAATTATATCAGATAAACGGCACTGAGGTTGCTTGAGAAGTGGTATATTCACAGTTTCTTCAACAGTACCTACACTTTTTGTTGTTGTTCTACAAGTATCCATCTATCTACTTATAGCCCTGTTCGCAATGTGACCAAGATCAAAGACAAATTCCTGATTGAATTTGCGATCAGGCGTCCCGTTTCCAAGGTTAAGACGGTACCCTCCACTTACTATGTATGCTAATAAAATTCCTTTTGATATATCGTATTTCGTAATTTGATATTCTTCGATGAATACGGTACTTTGGATGATTTGATTGATTTATTTATTATTTGATGTTAGTAAATAGTGGAACAGCGCATTTTCAGTTACTTTGGCCAAAAATACTCTAAACTTTATGCCAATCTACGAATTTCTCCTGTGTTGTAAATGAGTTTACAAACATTTAAACTCATATTCACAAACAACAAGACTATCAACAACTCTTTTTTTTTTTGAGTTGTTGCCACATAGGTACTAGGTTTAATTATTTAAATTAAAATTAAAAACTTTAATTTTTTAATGATAGGTACATAGTCAAATCGTCTGAAGGGCTTCAGTCGATTTATGTCCATTTTTTGCTTTTTGAAAGAAAAGATGTTTTACATTTTTTATTGATTTTAACGAATCGGCTATACTCGTATTTATGTGATAAGTATGAATTAATCACAGTAATATTCACACATCAAATAAAGTTGCGATCACCTTAAAAAATCTTTTTTTTTTTTGTAACTATACTTAAATATTATTAGGTATGTTTTTTCTTTTTTTTTAGATTATTATTCCAGGGCATTTCTGTCTCACAATAATTATTTGTTTTTTCTTGAAAACATAAAAAATATATCAGCTTAGGCCAATGATCGCAAACTTTTTTGATATGTCTAAGTAGTATATCACCAAAATTATAACTTTCAACAAACGTGACTTTAGTATTACCCTCATAAAATATAGAGACCATTTCATAACTCTCTTTTTCTCTGAATTCCAAAAGCTACCTTCAACATTTCAACGAACAAACAACTTTCACCCCTGATACAATAAACTAAAGTCTATAACGCTTCGAAAGTTTTGCAGCTTTAAAAATACTTGTAACATTACCGTGAAAACTTGTAAGTCAGACGAGGGATTTAGACGGTAAAGTTTAGTAGGTTTGAACCCGATGAATCGTTCATTCAATAGCAGGTATTTTATAAAGAAGTTTCTGGAACGGAAAGAAGAAAGTTTCTTTAACGATGTTGTGAGAAGTTTTGTTCACCTCTGCTGGTTCTTATAAAAGAGTGGGTGTTGAAAAAGGTCTTGGTTCGCCTTTTTTAAAATGAGGTGATTGAATAGTTTTAATTGAGACCAGGTAGATTATCTATTATACATAAATCATCAAAATTCTATAGTGGATGGACTAGGCTGTGAAAAACGCTCCTATTAAGGGCTTCACACACAGCAGCTATAATGTAAAGATGTACATTATAGCACGATACATCACATTATATCTTTCCATAGAAATCGTCAGGAGACCACACACGGCAGCTATAATGTATATTTTTACATCTTCGAATTTCTATGGAAAGATGTAATGAGATGTATCGTGCTATAATGTACATCTTTACATTATAGCTGCTGTGTGTGAAGCCCTTTACAATCGTCATTCGCAGTGGTAAACGCCCACGGCGACGGACGTCGCAAGACGAGCTCCGGCCACCGTAGGTATCAGTGGGAGACTCGCTGTGCAACCATAGAACATGCCCGGGTCGACGGCGCGTTATTTTTCCCGCGCGCCTCAAAGAGTGTCAGCATAATGCCGCCCTCAGAGCGATTCCGCACTAAATCCGGTCCGAATCCGTGAAAATAACCATAAAACTGTTTATATTTTTTATCAGAGACTTGATTACAGTAACAACAATATCCATCAAGTTAGGACTGTATTTTCACGAAACCGAATAAAATGCAGTGCGAAAAACAGCCAGCCGGGGTCGCGGGGCTTACGAATACCGTGACCCCGGAACGCTTAATTATTGGCTATTGCTTTAGGCCTGTCCTTGATCAGACGGCGAGCTAAGTTTACTTGCCTTCCGTGTATCTTGATTAGTGATGAAATACACAAATAAATTCAACACAATTCAAAGCCAAAACTAGTATTCAAACCAAAATACATTTATAATCTGACACCCAATTAGGCTCTTCTATTTCGGAAGTACATTACTTCTAAATGCGTCCTCCATTTTGTGTAAAATGTTTTAGTTCGAAACAACCAGTGTAAGCCGACAGCTCTGTCGATCCTCTCTAATCTAGCAGGATTAATAATCCGTCGGGCCCGAGTTAGAACTTTGGATAAAACAAATCTTTAAATTGATGTCTTTACAACGTGTGACGGTAAATGCGAAAAATCTCTCGTGGGGTAACTCAGACCCGGTTACTGAACAATCTTTGTTCGAAGAAATTTGGAAATTCGCAAAAAAAAAAAAGATTTTTCATACTGATGGGCCCGATCAATTTCTCATTTTTTATGAAA
The DNA here is from genome assembly GCA_036375495.1 of Agrotis segetum. Taxonomy (NCBI): domain Eukaryota; kingdom Metazoa; phylum Arthropoda; class Insecta; order Lepidoptera; family Noctuidae; genus Agrotis; species Agrotis segetum. Next base: position 6,262,109 of record JAQSVV010000039.1, read on the forward strand.
AACCAATTTTATTAATTCGTAAAAACTTATCCGAATAAACAGTACTTATTGCTGTAAATAAAATACAAACGGAAAAAGAAACGTATGTTTTACAAAGATCTAATTATTTCCTCTCGTTGTTACAAAGAATTTTCAGTGTAGACATCTTTTCAAAGACAAACGTTCCTTAACTTCACTGAACGTTAAAACGTGGACAATGACGGCAAAGCTTTCAGAAAAACTTAGTTGATTGTTTAAAGTTGTTCGACCAACTTACTACGATAATTAAATGTTCAAGTTTCAGGTATTTACTCGAGAAAACGATTTTAAGTAACAACTTAGTGAAAGACCCGAATCTGTTAATTGTAGGTGACTTGCAAGTATATTTTTACCGCCTTTCGTTTTTTCAGGGAGGAAATTATTTATTTCTAGCGGAGTTCCACTAATGACGGGGCCCCCTCTCAAAGGGCCAGAACCTGCCGGGGTCGCGGGGTTATTTCCTTACCGTGACCCCGGAACATTAAGGGCTACTGAAGGACACCGTGGATTTTAGTCAGTACAAGTCTGACAGTCCCTCCCGCCCTGCCCGGGGTGGGAGGACTCATTTGATGATTTTACCACGCTAAAAAAAAAGCTAAGTTCCACGGTTTTATCTGCTTGTTTTGTTTCTACTGGCTTTGGCTTTCGAATTACTTACAACGTTAAAACTTTAGATCTTGAACGGGTTGTTAAATGCAAAAAAATACAATTTAATATGTTTTCCAATCTAAGTAGCAGCTTCAGAGATTACCACGTTATATATATCAAACTTTTAACATTTATTATAAAACTGAACACCTATATTTACCATGTTTATTATTTGTTTTAGAGTTTCCAATATATATAAAAAATGTAAAAAAATCTGTGTATTTTATATTATCAAACTGTATTACATAATTGAGAACAAACTAAATAAATAAACTATTCTATGAATTGAGAGCATGAGTTAGGTAAACGTCAAAATAGTCTGAAAAACTGTCTCATTATTTATTTTCAGGCCACAAAAAGTTAACACGCTTGCTCGTCTGTTACTGTCAAAGAAAATAAAATTCGATACAACCAATATAATAAATGAAAGAGTAGGTACCCTGATAAAAGTGTATGAGAAATTGAGAAAGTACAGCAATAACATGAATAAAAAAAATTTGACTCGTGTTTCAAATAAAAAGATAGGTACTAGTTTTTATCCAGTAGGTAGTTTTCCTCAGCATCTTCAGCTTTCCTTAGCACTGGTTCTAATGTACTCCAACAGTAATGACTTCTGAGCGACTGCTGAGCATGTTGTTTCGGGTTCGATTCCCGGTTCAGGCATAGTTTGCCTGACTAAATTGTGCCATTAGGAAATTCGCAACAGCAGCCAGTCTTATTTTTTGGTATAAACATCAAATGAATCCTCAGGGCGTGACAGCAGGAACTGTCAGACTCATACTGACTAAACTCCACGGTTTTCTTCAATAGCCCTTTACCTTCCAGGGTTATCTGAAGCCGTCGCTTCTCTCTCTCTCTAAATGAAGCAGCCAGTCTGGCTCTGTGCCCAGTTGACGAAAATCTGCTCAGACCCTATCATATGGGACCACTTAGAACTTAAACATTACTGGTTTTTCTACTATCTGATTCTACACAAAATAGAACGCAGAAAATGGAGCTCTACAATTTACGCTTCGCAGGTCAATAAAGTAATATATTTTAGTAAATAGAGCATATTACCTGTCAGTTAACGGATACAAAACAGCTGATCCAACCACATTTAAATGAGTAAAGCCATCAAAAGAACCGCCTATCGTATCAACATGGACCTAAAATGTTTTCACTTTATCAAATTGAAAATTTTCTCTCTCAAACAAAATTCAACCTTATTTTTAACAAGCTAAAGTTCGTTTAAGGCTTAGCAAATGTGGTCTTTATTACACTGTAGGACATGAAAAGGTGCGCAATTGAAAACGCCGGGATTGCAATTTGCAAACGGCGGCCGGGGCCGGTGTAACGGTGGTCGGCCCAATTCTCCCTGTTGCCGATAGTCAATTTGGCTAATACACTGTCGAGCAACAAATTGACTCGTCTTCACAGGAGTGACAAATTGGACTTTCAGAGGAAAATAGGGAGGTAAAATCAATGTTTTATTAGACGTATTTTTTTCCGCGAATTTTCTTCTTTTTTTATTTAAGAATTTATCTTTAATTTTTTTCATTAATATTTGAAAACTTAAATAATTATGAAGGATGAAAAAGATTTTTATTTGGAGTTTTGGGACTTTTTTGTACCCAATATCCAAATCTTAAATAATTGACCATACAATATTTATTTAAACCAACTAATTGGAAATTTAATAGTATGGAGGACGTAATTCAACGACGTTATTTGCATAAATGCTAAATGACAATCATCATAGTAATATTAAACTTTGTCTGCCTGTTAGTAATTTATAGAGTTATTATTTATTTAGTTTTTTGACGCCCTATAAATTTTAGTTTTAGTTTAGTTATTTTTGTAAATATTTTACTTTTAGTTTTTATTATTATGTAGTATGTATTTTTTAATAATTAATTAATAGTCATGGAATAGTTGTATATAAATAAAAGTAATTTATAGAGTAGTTATAAAACATACCGTTGTTATTTTCATAAATTACGGACGACGAATTTAAATTACAGATAATTATAATTATTCAGACCCATTTCATAGCAAATACTAAAGATAGTAAATCAGACATAATTCGAGTTGTCATAATTATAAATGGGTGTCGTATTATTCGATAGCGTCGCAGGTAATCCCGGCGGTCGGCCATATTGGTAATAACTGCTCTCGCCCCGGGCTTCAGATGTGTATGGCCTAAAGTGTAAGTAATGGCGTGGTTTTGAGCTTGAGATTCAGTAAGTAGGTATTAACAGATGAATATTTTATGTTTTCAAAATCAACCCCATGATCACAAAGCCTTCTTTTTCCCTGCTAAAATAGATACGAGAATTTCCAGTTATTTTTTTTTATAAAATCATGGTGAAAATGTATGCTCTAAAAGTATTAGATTCAAAATTCAAAATGACTTCGCAGTTTTAGTTGAAAAAGTTCTAATTTAACATTAGGTTAAATAAATATCCGGCAATTAAGGCGGCGCTAGTCGCGAGCTCGAACTCACTGGCAGCCATGGTCAAAAACCATGATATTTCACCGGAAATCGAGCCATATTGTTCATGTGTGCGCGAGCGTCATCCCCCCGTGGAGAAAACAGGGGAAAACTTATTCAGTGAGATGCACGATCATTCAGAGTAAAAGGCGCGCGTAAAAAAATACGAAAAAGCCTTTGGCTGTTGGGGTTTTATGAAAAAACCACTGCACCAATTAATTTCAAATAAAATTTATTAAATTCTTCGATAAATTTTCTGTGTCGGTACGGACTTCGTTTTGGAAATTTGATGCTTCTTTAGCTTCTAATTTACACCTAAAGTTGTGTTAAAATTAGCAAAAAAACGAATCTTTAGAAGCTCGTAACTTCTTAATAGCTTCATATTTTACAATTCTGCTTCCGTACAGACAAAATTAATAATGAGACAAAACGATACCATCTTTAATTTTGGATGTACTTTGTCAAATAGTGGAGTAAAACCCCAACGAAGTTTCTATGGAAAAAATGTTGACTTGTTTGCTCGTATTAAAATCCAGTTCCTATTTTACAATAGTACCTTCAACATTGACTAATATTAAAAATCTGCTGTTAATTTTGAAATTTCCACCTACCTATTGAAATAGCCCGCATGATAAATCCTAGATACTATGAAAGTTTATGAGGATGTATGTATGTGTATGTATGTAGTTATTTTTGTTACTCTTTTACGCAAAAACCACTGAAAGCATTTGACTAAAATTTGGTACACAGATAGTTTATAACCTGGATTAACACATAGGATAGTTTTTATCCCGATTTTATGTTCCCGTGGGATCATTTTCGAGTTGTAGCAGGTGAAGCCGCTGGCAACAGCTAGTGTTTTATAATTTTGCCACGGTCTCTACTATCTGAATAGCTTATAGTGGTAAGAGCGCTTACCATTTTCGTGGAAGACCGTGGGGTGAAATCCCAACGAGGGTTTTTTATTTTCGTTTAGGACTTTATTTTGTTCATTCTTTTTTTCAGTACTTCTCCATGTTTTGTTTATTTTTTGGTCTTTCTATAAATACACAGAGTCTCTAGGTCGATACACTCATATTAAATTTTCTCACTTCTTGCACCGTACTCTCCAATCTTACAGTGAAATTAGGTCGTGTCGCCTAGAACTGGTCTCTTATGAAAGAGAATGAGAGAGACTTAGATATTACTATACTGGTGGATGCTAATAAATACCTTTATGTTGTAAGAGCATTATATTGGAGCTATTAATCGGTAGGAATAAGGAATCCATGACAGGTAAATTCATTCTCGAGTACACGTCGATCGTCATTGTCTCGGCGCTTTTCTGGTGGTTGCCACTGTTGATTCTGGCTTCAGGAGTTGCAGTGGTTTGGGAATAGTGTAGTGGTACATACATAAATCACTCGCTGTTGACCGCTGCTTCGCTCGCGTGCATTTCAATTCAATCAAGAATTTCAATGAAATCTCGGGAAAAGGCTTATCCATGTTATGGTTTCATGACAGTTCGTGATAAAAAAGTACCTACATAAAATCAATACTACTCCAGGCTTTGATAATATCCGTCTAAACTACAGTACCTAATAAATTATTCAATGTTTAACCTATGCATGTTTTGTGAAAAACATTGTTTCCGCACATTTTAATTAATTAATTAATAAAGAACACTACACTAACAGCGCATTGTTCAGAATTAATTGCCTACGGCCTGTGGCGAATCATTTATTTTAATTTAATTAAAACTTGCTCTTTGTGCTAGTGCGGCCATTTTGTTTCGGGAGTCCGACAGCTATAAACTTAACTTACTTTTTGTTAATAAGTTTAATTTGAAATAGTTAACCTGTATAATTACTGTACACCAAACATAATATGTTACAAAAATGACAGGCATGAACAATAAAGAATGCACATCACAGACTTAAGCACAAGATTTCTATATTTTATTTACAACGTATGTACTTAAAGTATGTGTATTGTGTATTTATGGCGTTTATTGTATGGGAAAACCAAAATCGCGTCTATAGTGTGAACAAGATTTTTTTTATTTTCTTCAAATTAACTTCATAGTTCCAGTTTACGTCACGAAAACGTGATAAGACAAGAGGGACTGTCAGACTCGTAGACTAAAATCCACGGTATCCCTCAATAGCCCTATAAATTCCATATGTCACTGTAACCTGTAACATGTAAAAGTCCCGAGACCCGGTTTTATGTGGCCGTTTGTTTAATAAGTCCTGAGCTACGTAAGAAACTATATTGTTATTTAAATTCTGTCTTCTGTTTATTTCAACGATTTAATTTAAACTATTTTGCCGTTTAACGGCTCCTAGCAATATCTCTCAAGACAAGTTGAAGGGTTCAACTTGTCTTTCCCCAGAATCATAAATCAACCGAAACAGTTCTTATATTATAATCACAGATGGGAATAGGTAGATTTTGGTACTTGTATCATAAATGCACACAGAAAGAATAACATGGATAAGCCATTTTTCCGGAAAGTAATTCCGATATTTTCGGATTCAATTAAAATATAGTTAATATTGGTAGTGCTATAATTACTACTCAATTAAAAATTGAAAGACAGGTAACAAGACTAAATTCATACATTAATTATTCTGTTGGATATCAAAAACAATTGAATATAAAGACGCAAAGACGTTAAATAATAGATTTAATACTAAACGTCTTTGCGTTCCAGGGCCGTGGTAGCTCTTTCGAACAAATTCCTCAACCCTGGCATAACACAATTCCTACCTAAGTTACGTTTTTTTTTTTTTATAAAATCAAATCAATTCCGGTGGAATGTCCATATTAATGTATACGTTTCGGATCAATGAGCTCCATTCAATCTACCTATTCCGATCACTGATTATAATCCTTCTTTTAGCACAACAATATCTGGTTGACCGAGCTTAGCTCGGTTTTTTGTTTTTGGCCCTCATCGGTCATGGCGTTATAGATGGCGCTTCTTAAAACGCGGTTTTAATGTCTATATCTGTAATCTGTAACTTTCATGAAAATCCTTGGAGCCGTTTCCGAGATTATATATAAATAAATATAAGAGTTGCTCGTTTAAAGATATTAGATAGATAATACCCAGTCAAGTCTGTAACAACCCACAGAATTATTGACCCCTAAATAACCCAATCAAGTCAACTTAACCCACATTAGGATGCCATGTTTGCCAAACAATTTACGAATGCTAGAGGAAGACCCCTATAAATTAATTAAGGGGGTAATGTTATAACTATAACTAGGGGTTGAATTCCTATTATAATTATGTTGGTGGCGTACGGTGGTCGATCGCTTAATAGGCAAATAGCCTACTTACTAAAAATGTATCAGTCCGAATTTTAGATTACAAAAAATATATTATATCTAATTAATGGATATCGAATGAATACATAGTTATAATTTAAACTGAAATGTATTAGCGGTTCATCAAATATTAATAATGTTATGACATTTTGCACACCAAATGTAATGGTAAAATATAATTGGGCCACATTAGTGTTAAGATCTTGATTGTACCTACAGTTTTGCAAATAAATTATTCCGATTTGATTTGGTTTCGTTCATCCGTACCCGTGTCTTCGTTCACAGACTTAGGGTTGTACCACATCTGGCAGCACGAAATCGCCTTTTTCCGTTGCCCTTTCTCTTTCTGTCGCTTAGAACTGCCATTTGCTATACCGAGACAGAAAGCATAATGCGATAGCACGCGGCGGAATCCTCGAGGCGACGACAAAAAGAGAAAGGGCGACGGAAAAAGGCGATTCCGTGTTGCCAGATGTGGTTCAACCCTTAAGAAGGAGACCCCCTGTTCCGTAATTGCTGTATCGTGTAGAATGTGTTAAGTTTCATGTAAGTTTCGGGTAACTTGGATTTATGGGGATGATTTTGATGGTTTGTTAAAGTTTGTGATTGAGGTTGAAAGACTTTCCACCCGTTGTATGGTGCGTACAGTAGAAAATAATAACTTGGTAAATAATAGTTAGACGCTGTTATGGAATTTTCGATGCGGATTTTAAAAACACAGAAAGAAATATATTTTATGTAATCTAATTTTAAAAACACAAAAAGAAAAATGTACCTATCGTCTAAAAAAATGTAGATAGGCACCGACGGGTGTCACGATCAAAAGCGAACTGTGAAAAATGAGTTGGAAATAATAAGAGGGAAACGGCGACATTCGGAATATCTAGATCTTATTTATGGCTAGGATGAACTCCGTTCCAACTTGTCTTGTTTATACATATTATAATGACATTTATAATTTGACATTTATGGGTAGATGGTATGCTTATATTATTGTTTCGAATCAAGCAAGGATACTGTATACCTACACAAGTTGATATATACTTCCCCTACATCTAATACACAGTGCGATTACCTTTCTCTGTGCAGTCAGACCGCAGATAATTCCGTCCAAGATCAGACTACACCGGATAATCGGTGGCTGATTGAATACCAGATGCACTCTCGACTAGTGTTGTTCCTCACAGTCCCGGTAATGCGGGACTATGTTCCTTTGTACCAACAGTCCTGACTGCAGATTATTGCGTCCCGAATCGGAGTAAACGGACAAATTGGTGGCTAAATTAATCCCCAATGCGGTTTTTACTAGTGATGTAGTACTACACGGTACCGCGGGATTATTTATTTTGCAGTCGATTGCTTCCGTAGTAGATAAATACTAAAAAAATAAATAACATCATGGGGACCCGCTTCTAGAACAAATTTTTCATAGAGGGATCAAGGGGATGCCTTTTTTTCGTGAAAGACAGCTTTCGGTAAAAGTTTTTGTGAAAATATCTTCTTTAAAGCTTGTAAAGTGTATCATTGATGCAAAGGAGCAATGATACCATAATATTTTTACTCTATCACGGTGTTTTACTCCGTGACATTCTAAACTATCCGTAACAAAGAACTCGAATTATTAAAACTAAAAGTTGCCAAAAAAACTTTTTATTTATTCATGTAGTTTTATTAGTTTTTTTTAATTTTTCAAATGCTTAACAAATTAGAAAAAGTATCATGCTGTGCAACAAAAACTTACTTATACTTTTATAATTACAAGAGGCATAAGAGAAGACAAAACAGATAGACCATTGATGGAACAAATCAAGTTCACCAACGACCCTTGAGCCCAACACATAATTTAATTCGACATAACTTTCCTTATCTCCCCAACACTTCTCGATGCAAACTATCCCGGACATCCCACTTGAATCCCGGGGTCTTGACAGCACTAATCAGTCGTCGCATTTAATATTTATTGGTACTGGCTGGCAAGCCCGGGGTGGAATTAACTCTTCTTTCATCACTACCGTACCGGAATAGAAAAATGTTTTTTTTTTCTTGCTGTATAATAGGATTTGCTTTATAAATTGATTTTCCTTTTATGGATTTAATATGTATCAAACTAACCAATCATGTTTTTTTTTTTTAGTGTGGTAAAATCATCAAATGAGTCCCGCCCATGGCAGGGCGGGAGGGTCTGTCAGACTTGTACTGACTAAAATCCACGGTGTCCTTCAGTAGCCCTTTACGTTCCGGGATCACGGTAATGAGATAAGTCCCGCGACCCCGGCAACCTTTGGCCCTGACACAGGGGGCCCCGTCATTATTTTTGCTGACGCTCTTTGAGGCGCGCGTGGAACACGACGCGCCGTCGACCCGGGCATGGTCCATGGTCGGACAGCGAGTTGCCCTTTACTCGCTGCCCGCATGCCCAAATGAAATACCGTAAAGAAGACCCGGCATGACTTTTCACTTAGTGACGTAAAGTAAAACAGTTACATTGACGTTAATTTAATGGAAAAAATAATACGTAAGTGCTTTTTCAATTTTCCAAATAATAAACGCAACAATACATGATTCAAGTCGCTGTAAATAAAGTACAGAAGTTTGGTGGTTAGGCTTCTGAAATCATAATGGGCAAACTATTATTTACCAAGCAGTCAGAAACAGAACCATTCAATTTGTCAAACAAATCGCCGAGAGATGTAATAAATCTTAATAATCGGACAGACCAATATCCCAACGATTTTCAATTTTACAGCAATGCGGATCCATTCAGCTGTACATATTTTAAACGACATTAAGAGCTTGAAAATATAAAGAGATGTATTTGAGAAGGGCCTGGGAGGGTATCACAACCTCTTACAACCAGGCTTTTTCCGGCGAGTGAAAGTGACAAAGTTATACAAGTCGTCTAGCGCTATCTCGTTCACTCACTGGAACAAGCCTGGTTTTAAGACGTTGTATTACCCCCCCTGGGGATCTAAAACGCCACTTTAGCAATGCTGCTAGTATATACATATAGTATTACTATTATGAATAGTATCATAGAAAATTAGAACAAGTTTCAAGTATTTTAAAATATGTATTATAGTATTCTAGAAAATAGAAGAGATGTTGCTAAAGAGGCCTTTTTGGATCCGTTGCTTTGTTTTTAGTTTTCGGTATTTTTCGAAGGAGATGGTTGATTAAACAATATTTAGGCAAGCAAGTAGATCATTATTATGACATCTCGAATAAATCGTGAGTTTTCAGTAAATAAAAAAAAAAGTCAAATTTTTTGCCTATCGTCATCGTCATCGTCATCATCTATTAATGTTCCCACTGCTGGGACACAGGCCTCCTCTCTGTGAGAGGGGGTGGGCCATAATCCACAACGCAGGCCCAGTGCGGATTGGTGGATGTCACATGTCTTCAAATTTTTGATTCTAGGACATGCCGGTTTCCTCACGATGTTTTCCTTCACCGTTTTGAGAGCAGTGGTTATGAAATAAATTAAACAGAGTAATGCGCCTGCCGAGATTCGAACCCACGACCTACAACTCATAAGTCGGGGCCGATACCACTTGGGCCACCACTGCTCTCGCTGCTTGCCTATCACGCGGTCTAAAATATGCATCTGAATATTTTGGGTTCAATTCCCTGCAAAGTGCTAGCTGGTTTTTCCATCAGGATATAATTATCAATAATAGCCACGGAGCTACAATTATAGCTCATTATGGTAATAGGTTCAACCCCTATTACATGGGTATTACACAAACATGACTGGCGAAATATGGGTGAACTAATAAGTTATCCTTGTACGTAACCCTTCGAGAATTACAAGCGTGATAAACAGATTTTCTGGTCAGCCCAACGGCAGTGGCCGACGATAAACGAGTAACGAGTAGAATTAGAAACTATAAAAGAGTTGGCGATCTGCGATAAGCGAGCGTAGTTTCGAAAGTTTTGTCGCCGGGCTGTAAGCGAGTGTGCATTTGTGCAAGTGCGACGAGCGATTACTCGCGCCACTCGCCCGCGGCCGCTCAGTCGTGTGCAAACCTGATCAAACGAGCCGAGCGAGAACCGCGGAAAGAGTATCGCTGAGCGAGTTTATTTTTAAAGCTCGTCGCTCAGCAAAAAAACTAGTAAAGCGAGTCGTCGCCGGCAGTGTGAACAGTCAGAGAACTACTATCAATACATTAAGTATTATGCATCTCTTTCATTTACAAGGAATGTACATTTATTGTGCGTTTCTTGAGAGAGAAAATCGCTGATAGTTACTCGTTTTCTCGCTGCGGGTCTGACCACTGCTAAGGCCTAGTTCAGACATGGCGGGAAACGCGCGATTCCCGCGCGGGAATCGCGCGTTTATGTCTGAACGATTACTTAAGGCCGTACGGCAAAGCGAAAGCATCGTTTGATGAGTCGGAAAAGTTGCCACGCACCGCCACCAGCAGGCGCCAGTATCGCGAAATTAACGCAATCCAAAGTTTTATGTATTTCATTTCGTCAACTTCGACATTTCATAAAGTGTTCCCTTTGCGCAAAATACATGTATTACTCTAGTAGAAATATTTTGATATAAGGATATTAAAACATTTACTAAAACAAAATGATAGAAATACTTATTGATGTGGATAAATATTTTGTAAATATTTTTTTCATTCACAGTCTTAAATTTATTTTATAACACTTTGACACAGATTTTGACGTCCCGAGAAAACGTAAAAAACTACTATTTGGTAGAAAATTAATAAAATTGGCACACTTTGCGAAAGTGACAATTCCCAATTATCTAAAGCCCCAAACACATGCGCGCACGGGCATGTGCGTTGTGTTCCACACGTGTGCCTGAAAGAAAAAAATTTTTTTAGCGTGGTAAAATCGTCAAATGAGTCCTCCCACACCGGGCAGGGCGGGAGGGACTGTCAGACTTGTACTGACTAAAATCCACGGTGTCCTTCAGTAACCTGTTATGTTCCGGGGTCACGGTAAGGAAATAATCCTGCGACCCCAGCAGGCATTGGCCCTCTGAAAGGGGGCCCCGTCATTATGCTGACGCTCTTTACTCGCTGCCCGCATGCCCGCGCCTACGGTGGCCGGAGATCGGCTGCTGACGTCCGACGACGCGGGCGCCTACCACTGCGGTTGGGGCGGAGAGAGGACGCTGTCCTCTCTCTCTCGCGGCCCGCCTCCTCCTTCACGAGCATTACTGCTTCGCAGAAGGAGGCGACCGTTTCCCACTCCGTCTCGCCCCGCAGCATGGCCGCAACCAATGCCGGGCGCGAGATGTCTCCGCCTATCGCCGCCGTGAGGACACGTCGGTGCACTGCCCAAGCGGGGCAGCCTTGCACCGTATGCTCTACTGTATCCTCCGGGCGATCTTCGCAGTGGTGGCATCCCATCCGGGCGTTTCTCCCTTCCCTATCAGACACAGGAACCTCCCGAAACTTCCGTGTCCGGTGAGGACCTGCGTCATCCGATAGGTCAGGACGCCGTAACGTCTCTCAGCCACTCCTCAAAGAGGGGTCTTACCGCCGCGATTGCGGCGTGCCCGATGCGTAAAAGGGACTTAGTAGTTTTTACTCGTATATTATGAGGTACAGGTACACAGATTATTGTAGTACAACAATTTTATTGTCTCTAACCTCTTTATAATTGAATCTTCATTCTTTAATATCCTATCAATTTTTTTTTTGAGACAAGGTCCTAATATCACTTTTCTGATAAATGAAACCTTTGAGAGATATCAATCGGCTCCAACATAATGAGCCCAGTGCTAATATTTTTTTGCATCCAAAGCAATAAATAGAGCGTGAAGCAACTTGTATCGAACACGCGGTGAGACAGCAATGATAATACTATAGGCGATATTTAACAGGGTGGTGGGTACTATGCCTTATTTGTAGTTGACATGTAATTTTGAAGTATTCAAAATTTTGACATTAGCAGTTTTCATTTAATTTATTTTAATCCTTTTTCTTCGAAATTGTTATAAATATGTGACGAAACTAAATAATTAATAATAAAAGTGAAGTGTTTTTTATCCTATATCGCAGTTTGATACGATTAAAAGTTGTTTTCAGTTACATAATATTGTTAACTGCAAATCAGTGCATTTATCATTAGTTCATGTGAAATGGTATTTGGATGCATAAAGATTAGATGGGAGAAGGATGGACACAGAGAAACCATTCGACAACAATAGTACGATATCACGATAGCATTGATATAATTATAACTGTGAGTAATTTATTATATTGATAGGAACAATTCGTCATTGTATAGTATCATAAACGTTTTCTAACATTTCCCTTGTTTGCTCTGTAGGGGTCGTCAGGAATTTCCTGCGATGATTTATTCTGTAAGTTTGGTTTATTTTATTCTTGATTTATTAATGAAAATAATGTGTTATTAAAAAAAGAATGTTTACGTGACTTATTTACAGTCATGTCCGTTTAATCACGTCCCATTGAACACATCGAAACATAGTTTTGAATAATCTATAAGCCTACGTATTATTCGTTTGTATTTTCTCGATCTTTTTATCCATTACCAATTTTATTATTACGAAAATCTTACAGCCGCGATCTGAAAAAAAGTGTCACAGGTCTTGCCTGTAAGAGCCACGCTGGCTGACTGATTCGTCAAGGAATGAAAGTGATGACACTACTTGTAAAAGGCAAAAGATGAGAGGACGATAGTGAATGTGTGCTCAGAATAAAACGGCGTATGTGCCCAAACATATTGACGTCTTTTTATGAATTAAAATTGTTATTAATTGAAAAACTGTCTTTACAGAATTTCGATAGTGGTATTCTCTACAATTTAAAGTAACATCTTTTCCATAACTCATAGTAGTTATGCCATAAAGTCCAAAAAAGAAAAAATATAGACCTAACTTTGCATTTTTTTTGTATCGAGAAAATTTCAATGAATCGTGTTTTCAACTTTGTGAGAATTTATATCATATAGTCAATTACTATATTCCAAGTTTTAAGATCTGTAGTCCATATACGTACGAAGAAAAGTAAAAAATAAAAAGCGTATTTTTATTGACCCATCACCTTAATAACTCATACAAATAAGACTCACGCGATTTCCATGCGATTCTGAAATCGCGCGGTTCCCGCCGTGTCTGAACTAGGCCTTAAAGTCCGAATTATAAATTCTTATGTTTCCAAAAAGATCCGCTCCCTGTTTCAAATTCCGAACTCTCATCGGTAGATTCTTAAAAGGGAATGTCGATTGCCAGCACGTCGCATTACTGCGTTTCTACTATTTCATAAAATTCCATTGAATTTTGCACTGGTAACACTAGTACACATGTTTCTACTGTACGAGACACTGAAATTCAATTTCGCTGTTATGTTATTAGAGAAAAATCGGTAGTATCGAGGTATGTGAGTCTTCGAGTTATTTTTCGTGTTGTTTGGAACATATAAATTGAAAAATTTCCTTTCGTTTTTTAAAAATCGGTACTGATTCTTTCTTTAGTGCTTCACAAAACTAAAAGTACATGATTATGGGTATGACTATTTTTAATACAACTTTTTTAAATCAATGCATATTGACAAAGTAAAATACATCAAAACTTGGTAGTCCCTGGTAGTCGTTGGCCAGTGTAATCAAAACGCACCCAAATTACCACAGTTTGATGTATTTTAAATTTTAAAAGAGTTTTAGACAATCGTCTACCGAGCGCTCGTCCATACTAAAAGAGGAAACGTTTTCCTGCCCTCAAATGTTATCCTATCTCAATGATTTTTTGAAATGCTTTTGACACGGTAAAAAACTAGGTTTATAGGTTTTCTTTTTTTCAAAATTTATAGTAGTTTGAAAGTTACAGGCGCATAAGAATTACTTTTGAAGAAAAGAAAACCTATAAACCTAGTTTTTTACTGTGTCAGAAGCATTCTAAAACATCATTGAAATAGGATAACAATTAGGGGCAGGAAAATGTTTTCTCTTTTAGGGACGAGCGCTCGGTAGAAGATTGTCTTAAGCTACTTCTTATTTTGTCTAACACTAGCGGCCCCTCACGGTTTTGCACAGGTGACCTATGTAGTAACATAGGCGAGGGTGAAAGTAGCTTCCTAATAGTGAATTTTTTTTTAATCGGCACTGTAGGTTTTTGGGTTCATTCATTGTGTGTTAGTACCCACACACACAAAAATGCAAATCTTTCTATAATATTAGTATAAAGAACAAAGAGAAAAATGGGGCAAAATAATTTAAGATAGTCTAACTGTGGGACAAATTAGATTTTTTCAACGATTTAGCTATTTTCCTCTACATCTCCCAATAGAAAACAATCCCTAAGAGAAAACAAACAGAACTAAACACCAATACAAAACACTCGATAACACAAATCAATAGCTACCTCCCTATACCCTCTCGTTCAAAGTTAATAGAACTTATATCCCCTCTGTATCTGAGGGGTTTCAGATCTGGAGTCCCCGCAAATTCAGTCTAGAAAAGATTTAATATGGCAGGGGATGATAAGTTGAAGTTAGGAATATTGGGAGCAAAATTTTCTTGAGAGTTCAAGGGTGCGACAACTTATGTATTACCTTAAGGCTCCCTTATTATGAAAAATCGTCGTTCAATGAGCGGTGAAAGTTTGACGACATTCGCCGCAACCAGCGCCACTATCGCGGAAACCTAAGTTTTATGTATTTCATTTCTTCAACTTCAATATTTCTTACAGTGTTCCCTTTACGCAAAATATATTTATTACTCTAGTAGAATATTTCATCAAAAGGATGTCAATATATTTACGAATAAAAATAGATATAAATACCTATTGATGCAGACAAATATTTTACAAATATTTTTTTCCATTCAGAGACCTAAATATATTTTATAAAATTTTGACACAGATTTTGATGTCGGGAGTTAACAAAAAAAAACTACTAATTTGTAGAAAATTCATTAACATTGGCATACCGTGCCAAAATGACAATACCCAATTATCTATTAAGCCCCAAGCACACGAGCGTTTTATTATCATGCGTATACAAAGCGGGTCGCCCTTCAATATCTGGTGGTGTGTTTGATGCATTTTGATATAAATGACGGACACTAGCACCGTGTTAAAGGGACATCAGTAGTAGTAAATAATAAATAAAAAATGCTAATAAATAATAATAAAACATTTGCTGATTTGAATTTGAAAACATATTTTTCATCTCTTTTATCATAAATTCATCACCATCATGATCATACGATGTTTTGCGTATAATTTAAGTACAATTCTTTCACTGATGCATGGAAAACACATTAATAGATAAATACATGTTTATTAAAAAATAACTACAAAGAATATGGAATTTATATCTGTATAATTTTGAAAACATTCTAAGTTCTAATAAGCATTTAAATTACACCACCAATTTATCCTTTTTGTTTTTTTTGAAATATAAACACCAAAATTGCAGATTTTTTGTCATATCGCCATAAAAAGACTTCCTGACGTTTCTGGTGGGAAATCAGAACAAGATTGGGAACTTCTGTTGCTGCTACACTTTAGCAGCTGGCTAAATGAAGTGAACGATGGTAGTGCCATCCTCCTCTGTTCGTTCTATAAGAGCAACCAAAATTATACATTTCCCGCGAACGCGCCTTTCCCATCTTTTCTAGGAAAAAAATATCACACTAAATGTAAAAATAAAATTGTCATTATTTAGAAAAAGTATTAATAAATACAATTAAAAATAGTGATTTAGCTATCAAACTATTATAGTTTCGTTTAACCGCCCGATCCCCAATGCTCCCCAATGGCACGTTTTTGTGCCACCAAACCCCGACCGATATTAAACCTTCTTTTTTGGAAAAATAAGTCTTAAAATTGATCAGTATTTAGTGGAAAAACATTTTCCTCGGGGCTCGTAATTCCTAGTAAAACAGATTGTGGACGCGCCACAAAACTTGGAATAACGATCAAGAACTATTTTTTTTAATTTAATGTTTATATTATAATACTAGACAAGTACGTCTAAAAAAAAACTGTATTGTATGTTTAGTTTAAGAAATGATTTTCAACCTTTTCGCATGGTGGGTGCTACGCCTTATTTGTAGGTGACATGTAATTTTGAAGTATTCAAAATTGACAAGCAGTTTTCATTTAATTTAATTTAATTCTGTTTTTTCGAAATTGTTATAAATCTGTGACGAAATGAAATAAATAATAATAAAAGTGAAGTGCTTCTTTTCATATATTGCAATTCGATACGATTAGTGGTTGTTTTCATTTACATTTAGTGCCACAAATTATTGTTGACTGAAATTCAGTGCTATTATCATTAGTTCAATGAAATGTTATAAAGATCCAATAGTATTGGACGATGGATGCAAAATATTGCAGAACGATGAACAAGAACCGTATCACGATATCACGATATCACGATAACATTGATCTAGGTATCTGTGAGTATAATTACTAACTATATTGATAGAAACAATTTGTAATGGAATATACATATTCTAAAATTCTTATTCTCTCAAATCCATTATTTGCTCTGTAGGGATCGTCAGGAATTTCCTGCGATGAAATTCAGTAAGTTCGGTTTCTTTCTCTTATTGATTAATGAAAATAATATGTTATTGAAAATAGAAAGTTTATATGTGTTTTTTACAGCCATGTCCGTTTAATCAGGTCCCATTAAACACAGCGTATATATGCCTAAACATATTTTGAATAATCTATAAGCCTACGCATCATTCGTTTTTATTTTCTCGGTCTTTTTCTCAATTTCCATTTTTCCTATTACGAAAATTTGACAGCCCCGATCAGAAAAAAAGTGTCATAGGTCTAGTCTGTAAGAGCCACGCTGGCTGACTGATTCGTCAACGAACGACAGTGATGACACTACTTTTGAAAGGCAAAAGATGAGAGGACGATAGTGAATGTGTGCTTAGAATAAAACGGCATATGTGCCCAAACACATTGGCGTCTTTTTATAAATTAAAATTGTTATTAAATGAAAAAGTACCCGGATAAAGTTCTGACAAACATCATTACCTATTTATTGATATACTCTTCAGGACCAAAAGTTTGATCTACTTCAGGTACCACTCAAAAAACGTTAAAAAAATCTCTATTTTCGCGTTTTTTTTTGATCGAGTCAAGTTATAAATATCGCGTTTTCAACAGGAAAATAACATAGACAGTTTATTAAACTATAACATATATTTTTTTCAGACCGAAAAAAGGTACATTTGATTGTTTACGGTTGAATCAAAAATAGGTCAATTCCGAAATACCTGGCCTTAAAACCACTGGTTTAGGTCTGTGTGGAAGTAAGGAATTTCCGAACGATTGCACCATTTTTTTTTATGGTGAGTATGTTTGTAAGTTTGTTATGTTACTCTTTTACGTAAAAACCACTGGACGGATTTGCATAAAATACACAAATAGTTTGTTTACACAAAGGATAATTTTTATCATAATGGCGCTCTCTCACCCTGAGCATTCACCTGTAATGTAACACAAAAGTGCGCAATTTGATGCTCTATTGTCCACGAATGTTCGAATCTGTAACGTTACATTACAGGTGAATGCTCGCGGTGAGGGAGCGCCCTTAGGATATAAAACGGCTATAAATTCATTCATTAATTCAAGAAAGATGTTTGTTACTCAATCTCGTCAGAATAGTTGAACAGATCTTGATGACGTTTAGATCAGAGATAGGTTATATTCTAGATATTATTTATCCTGGTATTACTTATATTCCCATAGGATACTTTTCGAGCTAAACACGGGCGAAACCGCAGGTAACAACTAGTCGTATTTAAAACAAAGTCGTTTAAGTTTGTCTGTGCGCATGCACTTCTGAACGACTGCACTGAGTTAAATATTTTTTTTTGTTGCGTTTTTATTGATAAGACAGTTTTCGAAAATTTATCGCATAGGCCTGATGAAGTCAGGGCGGGTCGCTCGCTTTTATATTTTTCTTTTATATGCGAGAGGGCCAATTTACATAAGTAATAAAACTTGGATTTCACATTTTGACATTGATTGACACTGTAGTGCGAATATTAAATTGAAACCAAATCTATTCTGCCTGTATTACAGGCAGAATAGATTTATTCATAATAGAAAAATGTAGATTTATTAAATTTACATTTTTCTATTATGAATAAGATCAAAGAAATCTCAACCTGAAGAGTTTCTATATTTCATATTTTACGAGTTATAACACATTCAGAAGCTTGGCAGCATCATAAATAACTGTCAAATATTCAGCTTATTCTCATTCCAAAATTATTAGTTAAAAATATTAGCTTTGTTTAAAAATATAGTTTTTTTTTTGTTACAGTAAAATACAAAATAATATTAAAACAAAAAAGAAAATTCAATAGATTTGGATATTTTCATTCCCGATTACTAGAGCAACATGTCAAGATATTGATAGATGCTCCATCGGGAATACAATAGAAATCTAAAAAAATAGATGCTCAGACGCAAATATGTACCTCTAATTTAAATCATTCTTTAATCAGCAGGCATTTGGCGCGAAACACGATGCGCCACCGACCCGGGCTTGGTCCCTGGTCGGACGGCGAGCTACCCATCACTCACGCATCTCGCATTAGCAGAGGGCATGCTCCGCCGCTGCGCCCTCTGCTAATCAGAGGGACCCTCGTTGGAGCGTCCACACGACAGGCTATTCGCATACGGGCAAAGAGACCCCTTAGGCACACTGTGCCTAAGGAAGAGTTTTTGCCCGCATCCCAGGGTGCACCGGCCCGAAAAACTGGTCTTCACCCCGGAAGTATCCGAGAGGTAATTCCAGTCCACGGGCGCACGTGGAGGTTTCCTGTCATAGCACCAAATTAAATGCACCCTAGACAGTGTTTCCCTATCAAAAAAGTTCAACATAAAACTACACTATCCACAGTCTGCCAAAATTGCGTTTATAAAACAGTTGTTGGTAACACCGCATTTTATGAAGCTGCTATAAAATTTGAAATGAAAAAAGTTGTGGTATGAGCGAGACAACACATAAAAAATAGCTTTTAATAATACGTGTGGCTTTTAGCCAGACTGTTTACTTTTTTTTGTTTTCGAATTTTAATTTTTTAAATGTTTTTCATTGGCAACAGGCCAGTGTTATCTTTTGCTCGTGTAGTTACAAAAAAGGTTTTATTTTATGCTGTTGAATTAATAATGTTTGCTGGTTGAAAATTGTGGCTTTAAAAACTTGATTTGTTAACTAAACGTTTTATTTAAATAATAAATATGTACTTTACTGTTTATTTTGGTTTTATGGATATTTTGCTTTTTAGGTATTTATTCCTATGTTTTGTGAAAAAGAGCATAATATTGGATGTTATAGAAATTAAGGAAAAAGTTAACAGTTCCAACATTTCTACACTTTTATTATGTAAGTTTTTTCCTTTGCCTTTAAATTATTTCATAGGCTAAAAACACATGCACCCTTAGCACACTATAACGATAGCGTTGTGCTTTAATGATAGCAGTATGCCAAAACATAACTTTATTTACACGCAAAAGAAACTTCCAAGAATGATGAGCACATAATTGTAAAAGGAAATAACCCACACTTAAAAAGTACTTAAGCATCTCTACCATTATATTTTTTAAGCGTGGTAAAATCATCAAATGAGTCCTCCCACCCCGGGCAAAGCGGGAGAGACTCACTCTTAGTACTGACTAAAATCCACGGTGTCCTTCAATAGTCCTTTACGTAGTGCCAGGGTTACGGTAATTCGTGAGTTCCGCGACCCCGGCAGTCTTTGGACCTCTAAAGGGAGGCCCCGTCATACCTACCTCTACCACACTATACTTAAACTGGGTTATACTCTGAGTACCTCGTTTCCCGAGATACCCGTCTTTGGACAACCCCGAATATTTGTCTTTATTTTTGTCTTTTTCCTATTCGTAACAAGAACCTACATGTTCCATACCAAACTAGAGTCCACGCCATCTATGAGTGGTGGCAATGATTAATTCTCCGTTTCTCCGCTTCGCAGCCTCACTCCACACCAGTGGACAGGCAGCCAAACCCACCACACTATTCTCAAACCACTGCAACTCTTCAAAGCCAGAATCAACAGTGGCAACCACCAGAAAAGCGCCGAGACAATGAAGCTCGACGTGTCCCGGAGAATGAATTTACCTGTCTTGGATCCTGCAACGAAATTAATCAGAAAAGAATAATGGAGGATGGGAAAAAACACGTTTCCACTTCCCTGCATGTCAAGCAGGAGACAGAATAAAACAAGGCCAATAGGCACAAAGGGACATTACAACAGGGAGAAACCCAATTGCCTAGCACTAAGTACGGGTAATACTCGTATAATGACTAGTATTAATGGGTTCTAAATTGGATAGGCAACCTAACGGGTCCGCTCGCAGTGGAAACCCCGCTTTATGCGCACTCGTACACTATTTTCTGACTCTCGAAAAGGTTCGGAAACGGTCCGGTAATGGTACCTACAAAGTTACAAACAAACTCAAATGTTTGAGTTAGCCGGATTGTGACCGGATGACGGCTGTTTGAACAGGACTAGTGAACTACCCTTTGACAATACCGTGGATTTAGTGAGGCAGTAGTTTTGAAACTGGGTTGTATGTAGTTCGTTCGGATTGAGATTTTTTTTCTCGTAGTACCTAGGTATGTATCTATATAAAAAGGGATTCGTTTGCCCTGGTATGGACATGTGACGAGGAGGAATCCAGACAATCATGTGACTATAAGAGTGATGGATATGAATTTTGACCCCAAGAAGACATTGACCCTAAGTAAAATGGCATAAGGGCAGGAAGTTTATCTAGTAGGTATGTCTCTATTGAAAGGGCGTTATTTACTTACTCTGACAATTAAATTAGCTGACAGGTATCTATAGAATTCATTTTCTTCCTAGGCTGTAAATTTATTGCCGGGGTCTTGGGACGTATCTCATTACCGTAACCCCGGAACATAAAGGGCTTTTGAAGGACACCGTTAATTTTAGTCAGTTCGAGTCTAACAGTCCCTCCCGCCCTGCCCGGGGTTTGAGGACTCATTTGATGATTTTACCACGATAAAAAAAGAGGATGAAAATTAAAGGTATCTTTTTGTCCGTAATCACTTACCGTACGTAGTCAAATCGAACAGTGTTTTTTCATAAGCTTATCATTTTGGAATACGAGTATTGCCATGAAGATTTCCATCTGTATAAATTAACACGAAAAAGATAACTTTTCATCTCATCTTTAGAAGTTGACTGAATGACCACTCAGATTGAAATTACCTACGTAACTTATATTTCAAAATTTCAATTCACGTTGTTTATCAAACAAGCTATAAGGACCACCCAAAAGCGATGTAATATCAACCACAAAATGAATAGGTAATTCGAAAACATCGATATTAGGGACACCCGGATATTTCACCCTGTATATTTATGAGGACACCTGCCTATTCCCGGGGTACAGACAAATGGGGCGAAGGATAAAAGGGATTTCCTTCGCTGTTCCCTTATCGGGTGACCTGTTCTTGTTCTCATGTAGAAAACGTTATATATTGTATTTGCGATCTAGCAATTGTGTGAGGTGTAAGAATGGGATTTATGACTTGTTAGATGTCTTTGGTCTGCCATGCCTTGTAAAGCACGTAAGGCTGTTGGTCCCGACTGTCATTTGTAGATAATATTTGATAATTAGCTACCAGGAAGACTCTTAGGTATTTGAAGAGTGACTGGTGAGGAACCACGGCGTCCACACCTTCTGCCCGACGCAAGTTCCACCAGACACAGACGGTATGTTCCTGTAGGATTGGGGGGGGAAATCGGCCGGGTTTCACCATTGTGCAGATCGCTCACTGATTGGGCAAAGCACTGCACCGCCAATTCTTCACGAAAATTTCTTTCCGGCATTTGTTCAGGCCATGTTGTATTCGACGCGGAATGTATGAGGGAGAGGATAGCCTCCACCTCACGACCCAGAGGTCAGACGACAGATGTCGCGGAGCAATTTCCGGTCGCGTAGGCGCGGACGGCGAGTAATGGCTGATACTCGCCGTCCGATACCGTGAACTGTACCCGAGTTCCACGCCCATCTCATAGAGCCGCCAGAAATGTGACGGGGCTCACACAGAGCCAAAGGCCAGCCTGACTCTTAACAGTTAACCATGAAATTGAAACGGAACCCCTTGGACGAACCCCAAAGTATTTTAATCAGTACGAGTCCAGTCCATTTCGCGCCACCCAAAATTGGACGACTTATTTGAAAAAAAAAACTAGTGGCCTTATCCAGTATCATTTTGCCATCAGCACGTCCAGAAGAAGTAAATAAGTGATAATTTGACAAAAGAGCATTCTATCAGCGCTGCTTACAAAGCCTCAGGTGTTCAAAGTTATTTATGAACGAATTTCGAGTGCCTAGGCAATTTGGGAGAGCACTCACTCCTAGCCGTTAGTGAAACGAGGGTAGGTAGAGAATTAATGCGTGTTACGTTCTTCTTAGACGACTTGAAGCGACCACTTGTTGACGGTAGTCTAAGGCATAAGTATTGGCGTTTTGAGAGCTTAATCTACTCAGAAATTAGCAGTTGCTGGCCATAGTTTTAGTTATGATTCAACACCTAAAAGCCAGTTTTTTTTAATTTTATCTTTAAAAAATGTATAGGATTTATGAAACAGTGTTAAACAACTTTCCCTATGTCCTTTCACATTCATACCTATCTCCATACCTATCTAATCTAGGTAGATTACGCAGTGAAGCGGTATCGATAAGTGAATTAAAAAAAACTTTTTTTTTTTCGCCTATAGCTATTTTAAAAGCAGTCACAGTTCAGGCATATTTAATAACTAAGTCTATCTTTAGCTTTCAAGTGATGCCATGTAGTCTGGGGTCAACTAGCTTATCTGACTTCCATCCGTTGATGGAGGTGGGCCAGTTCTTCTTGAAGGATTGTTGTGCTAATAGCTGAAAGACCTACGGTGTTAACTTAGCAACGGAAATGTCTTTTTTCACACCCTCGAAAAGAGATCGGTAAAACTGGAAGGGCGGAAACGCGCAAGCGACGCCTCTGGTTTTGCAGCCATAGGCAACGGTAACCATTTTCCATCACCTTGTCAATGCTTGTTTGTCACCGTCCTAGGGGTTGAATCGAGACAAAGAAAAGATTACTAATGTATTGAGTTCCACGTTCTACCCTTGGGGGTTGAATGTGGAAACGTTTAGGGGTCGTCCGCGGAAGAGGGTAGAAATTATTGGGCGTTGAACGCGGAATAAACCGTCACATTTATGGTAAGTATCATAAAGAACCCCACCGTCGTATCTCCACGTTATCGTCAGTGGTGGGGCTTGTAAACCAAGAGGGATACACCGGGGAAAGGCGCGCCGCCTGGAGGACTGAAGTTACCTCGAGCTTTCAGGCGGCGCAACTGCCAGTCGTCTGAGACTGGGTCAGGGGTGGGAAATGTTCACTTCTAGTTTCTATAGACTAACCGTGATGTGAACCGGGGAGGGAAATTCGGGGTTAGGAATAGAGGAACTCACCTAGGCAAAAAAGGTAAATCAAACATGAAGAAGTCTCTTAAAATTGTATTACCCCAGGCGGGTACCAGCTGCTCCGCAGCTGGAGAATGCACCGGATCCATGGGTCAGTCCACAGTACTCTGGGGGGGACAAAAGCAATTCTTTCCTGAGTCGGCCCGGCATGCCGCATCGAGCCAGGGAGGCTTCTGCCCGTGGGGAGGAGTCACTGGACTTGTCCAGTAATGCTCCTCACCGCCACCAACAAAGCGGGCACATGGGTGCCGTTCCGCGGAAGGGGGGGGCGATGTTTCGAGTCAGGACTACTCGGGATCAGACGCCACGAGCTTCAATAGCGTAGGCTCTAGATGAGCGCAGCGAGGAGTAGCGGTGAGCGCCAACAGGAGGACCGTAGTTCATTCAAGCGCCCCCGAGAAGAGCTCGTCTGAGTAGGGTCCTGCCTCGGGCCCAAGATCCCGAAAAGTGTATTCGTAAAGGCCGAGGCGGGACGTGCGACAGAGGGAGGGAGCTTGATCCCTCTGTGACGAGGTGGAGAGGCGTGTCCAAGACGCCATTGTACCCTGGGCCGACATGGCGGGCCCGGAAAAAAGGGTACGAAGGTAAGGCTCATGATTAAGGCAAAGGCCACTATCATGGCTCTGGCGGATTAACCTTAGCCAGGCCTCCTCCCGCATCGACTTCAGGACTGAAATGTCCCTAATGCGGGAGGGGTCGCCAAGCTCACGGCGGCGATATGCTCTCCGTAAGGAGAACATCCAGCTGAAAGCGGAGCTGGCCGGACATGCGGTAGTCAGCCGCCGAGAAAGGTCCCGCAGGCGCAGGCGCGAACGCAGACGCAGGCGCAGACGCGGCAGAAGGATCTTTTTGCCGGTAAGTCCGCACCAGTAGAAACGCAACGCTGTCCTCAAGCTGGTGCGGCAGGAGCTAGCGGCCTTCAACCAGCGATTTACAGCGCTGGAGAACCGCGTCTAACGCAAGATGCAAGCTCGCTTCCTCATCGCGGCCGTAGAAAGCTTGCGCCGCCATGACCAGCCCGGAGAAGCGGGCCGCGGTAAGGCGATTTTTCGAAACCAGCACCGCCCAAACAGGCCACGGAGAGAGCCACGGCGGCGACGGCACCGCTGGGGCGAAGGCGGCCCAAAAGAGCTCGGCTAAGAAGAAGAAAGGATATCCGGCGGCACGGCGGTGAGCCAGCCGTCCCGACCTGTATATTTACGCGGCCCTCGCGTCCTCCCCAGCCGATGCCGTAATGGCAGGTGGCGGGAGAGAGCAGGGCCGCAAAAAAGCAAAGGCGGGCGACAGCGACGGAAGCTTAGCGGAAGCGAACCGTCGCTTGAAACTCCGCGCCCCTAAGAAATACGTTATGTAGTAATTACACTGCAGCCGGACGCGGTCAAGAGGGGCGTGACGTACCGCGACGTGTTCGCGAAGGCGAAGGAGGCAGTAAACCTCCGGGAGCTGGGAATCGACGGGGGTCTCCGGGTGCAAGTCACCGCGACGGGGGCCAGGCTGCTGTCGATTCCCGGCGCCTCCAGTGGTCCTACCGCTGACCAGTCGAGGACTACCTGACGGACAGAGCCGTCATCTACCCCGGTCACCGGGGAGAGTGGAACCGGCGAGAGATGTCGTGCGGTGTTCCACAGGGTTCGGTCCTGGGACCGCCCTTGTGGAACATCGGATACGACTGGGTGCTGCGCAGCGACCTCCCTGACGGCGTCAGCGTAATTTGTTACGCTGACGACACGCTCGTCCTTGCACAGGGAGAGTCGCACCAGGCGGCGGCCGACGTGGCGACGGAAGCGGTCGCGACAGTCGTCGAAAGGATCCGGCGGTTGGGACTCGACGTGGCGCTGCACAAGACGGAGGCCATGTGTTTTCTGTCTGTCCATGGCCCTCTACGGGGCCCCTGTGTGGGCCCTGAGCATCCGGACGCGACCACAGAAGCTGGTCGCATGCCAGAGGGTCATGGCTATCCGAATGATCCGGGGATACCGCACGATTGCCCGCGAATCGGCCAACCTGCTTGCCGGATTGCTGCCTTGGGATCTGGAGGCGACTGCCCTCCAGCGCGTGGAGGCGCAGCGCCGGGGCGTGACCCCGCTGCCTCGCGAAGTCGAGGCGCGGCGCGAAGACCTCCGGCGCGATCTCAGGGCAGTATGGAAGGAACGACTGTCGCGACCGACGGCCGGGCACGCCGCAATTACGGCGGTAAGACCCCTCTTTGAGGAGTGGCTGGAGAGAAGTCATGGCGTCCTGACCTACCGCTTGACGCAGGTCCTCACCGGACACGGAAGTTTCGGGAGGTACCTGTGTCTGATGCAAAAGGAGGAGACGCCTGGGTGTCACCACTGCGAAGATCGCCCGGAGGACACGGTGGAGCATACGGTGCAAGACTGCCCAGCTTGGGCGGAGCACCGACGTGTCCTCACGGCTGCGATAGGCAGAGACCTCTCGCGCCCGGCATTGGTTGCGGCCATACTGCGGGGCGAGACGGAGTGGGAAGCGGCCAGCTCCTTCTGCGAGGCAGTAATGCTCGTAAAGGAGGAGGCAGGCCGCGAGCGAGAGAGGACAGCGTCCTCCCTCCGCCCCAGCCGCAGTGGTAGGCGCCCACGGCGACGGACGTCGCTCGACGATCTCCGGCCACCGTAGGCGCGGGCATGCGGGCAGCGAGTAAAGGGCAACTCGCTGCCCGACCAAGGACCATGCCCGGGTCGACGGCGCGTTGTGTCCCACGCGCGCCTCAAAGAGCGTCAGCATAATGACGGGGCCCCCCTCTCAGAGGGCCAAAGCCTGCCGGGGTCGCGGGATTATTCCCTTACCGTAACCCCGGAACTTAACAGGCTATGAAGGACACCGTGGATTTTAGTCAGTAGAAGTCTGACAGTCCCTCCCGCCCTGCCCGGGGTTGGAGGACTCATTTGATGATATTACCACGCTAAAAAAAAAAGTATAATAAAGAAAACTAACCAACTTTCTAAAAGACAAATGGCGTTTGAGGCCAATATCCTTCAGCTCATAACTTAGACCACAATCCAGGTGTAACGACGATAATGGCCGCCATAGTTCACTGTAACGTCCTCCACATTCGATACTCTTTTACTGCCACGCACTAAAGGCCCTTTGTTTAACAATAGCGCTGCTATTTTACTTGGTTGTAAAGATTTATTGTGACATTCCTAGCTATAGGTATCTACTTAGTCTGTTGATCTAGTGGTTAGTGATCCTGACTGCTATGCCGGAGGTCGTGGGTACGATTCCCACATGATTCCCACCCAGGACTTGAATGTTTGTGTGATGAGCACGATCATTTGTTCTGTGTCTGGGTGTAATTTATCTATATATAAATATGTATGTATTTAGAATATATAAGTATGTTTATCAGTTGGCTAGCAACCATAACACAAGCTCCGCTTAGCTTGGGACTAGATGGCGCTGTGTGATAGTTGTGGAATATTATTATCATTAAGTATTAGAAAAAAAAATTACCATCTAGGGTTATTCTGGGCATGCCTGGACAAAACCTATGTATTCACGTAAAGGGCTATTGAAGGACACTGTGGATTTTAGTCAGTACGAGTCTGACAGTTCATTCCGCTCTGCCCTGGGTGGGAAATAAGTACCAATGTATTTTTTCAATGCATGCTTCATGACTATGTATAATCTCTCTAACCATAAGGCCTACTGTCCACACAGTCGTCTTTTGTAGGATGCATGTAACCTAAAAATGAAGATAGGCGTATTTTGCATATTTGTTATGTCCATGCTACTTCATGCAGTAGTCAGTCACGCTACAAAAGGTCTCAGTTTTCTTTCAACTAGCACCGAGAAAGAAGTCTTTTGTTGAAAAATTCATGACGAACGCAACACTAGCGGTTGATGCGACGTTGCCGCTTCGTGGACACAGATTTTATTATTTCTACGCAAGATGCAAGCGTTCGTCTTGCTATCGTCAATTGACGAAAGCGTGCGTATGACGTGAGGCTACGTGGACAATGGGCCTAATAATGATTTTTCTAGGAATTAAAACTAATAATCCACACAAAAACAAAGAAGCCTTTGCCCACTTGTGAGACAGTAAAAGGCTGGTATATTTATTTTGTATTATACTCGTATTTATAGAATTTGGTAACGCCATTCTAGTAGTGAAAAAACCGGCCAAGTGCGTGTCGGGCCACGCACAGTGTAGGGTTCCGTAGTTGCCCATCAAAATACTTATGCGAACTAACTAAACTGTTTCGCTGAATTTAATTTTAAAAAGAAGAATATTCAAAATCGGTCCAGGAGTCTTTGAGAAATCGGGGAAAATACATAAGAAAAAAGATTACGACGAATTTAGAACCTCCTCCTTTTTTTGAATTTAGTTAAAAATAGTTGACGATAAAAACCTACCTATCCCCAAAAAACATACCTATAAAAGCTGTAAAAATAAAGTTGACAAACTTACATTTGCAGTTGTCTCCGATACATTTTGTTTAAGAAAAAATTTTATCAAGTACATTTTATAAGTTGGTCGACTATTACTCGTAAAGTTGTAAAGCCTACTTAGTCCTGATAATTTTCTTTTAAACTTCGTTATATATACTATTATTGTGAATTTTTTCACACCCCCAAACATAACCGTTTAGCTGGTAGAGGGGGGGGGACACTCGAATCGAGCAAAATTTAGAACTTTAAAGCTTAATATTTCACAAACGAATTTTTTTATCAAAATACTGTTAATGGAAACTGTCATTATTTTTTAAAGGCCTATTTAATGATACCCCACACAAAGGGGTACGCGGGAAAAAAAATCCTCACTTTACGTGTAAGTACCGGAGGTACCCTAAAAAAAAAATATTTTTCGAGATTTTATTTTACCACTTTTTCGGCACAACAAATCCGTATAGTTACACCAAATTACAGCTCTCTAGTACTGTGCGTCTCTGAGCTAAACTGCGGACAGACGGACGGACGGACGGACATGGCGAAACTATAAGGGTTCCTTGTTGACTACGGAACCCTAAAAATGTAATTATGTGCTGCTGTCAATCAGTGAAGAAAGAAAAAAAAACTTTGACTTGACTTTTCATTTTTTCCGGAAGCATGTTGGTGCAGTCTTTTTATAATTACCTACTTAATATTCTATAAAACTTCTCTAATATTCTAAAGAAGGAAGGTATTTTCCGTGACTCACTTCCTCTTACTTTCATGATTTGTTTTTAATGAAAAAAGTGGATAGTCGTGTTTTTGTCGTAAGTTGAAACGTTTTTGGGTTTACTTTATCCTCATAGCTGTCAGAAAAACAAAAGCGCTAAATAATGTAGTGACTTCAAACCCGACTGGTACCTCGACAATTTCAAATTGACAATTTTCAAGGAAAAAATTAGTTCCTTCTTCGCACACCAGAGGCGCTGTTCCATTTTTTCATACAAGAAACGCTGTAAATACTGGAAAGACACTGTGAAAAAAACTCGTGCTAAGGGTACTAATTTGAGGGAAGTAACGATGTAAAATACAAAAGTACAATGGTGTCGTGTGGGAACCTTTTTTAGCGTGGTAAAATTATCAAATGAGACCTCCCACCCATGTTAGAGCGGAAGGGACTGTCAGACTCGTACTGACTAAAATCCACACAGGTCACAGTTACCTATTTGGACAGTCTCGCGACCCCGAACACAATGCGCAACCACGGAGACAGACTCGCGACGCGACGCTCGCGAGGTAACCTGGAAATTTTCTCAAAACTCATTATTCCAAAACACGGATCATCGACGTTGCTAAGATGGCCGCTAAGCTGAAGACGGACTAGGCTAAATACTATGTAGAGCCCTGACGCAGCCAGAAGGCGTCGCGGCAGACCTCGCATAAGATGGTGGGATGAGCTAGACAAAACTTACGACCAGCAAAGGCTCACATATTAAGCCATAGATCGATATAATTTGAAAAGAATAATTCGAATAAAGACATGGAGAGAGGCGTTTGACGAGCAGTGGGATGACACGGGCTGGTAGAAACAGTATTTAAAAAAAAATACATGTGGCACTCAGGGGGCTGCCGCGGTAAAGCATTTTTGTCACTTCATGCATATTTATTTAGGCTATGATCAGCCACGTCTATCAAGTGAAACAGCAAGAAAAACAAACACCGTGCCGAAGTCTGCCGAATTGAAACAACGAAGTGGTGTCATTTTCGGAATTTCTTGATTTGGTCGTCGCGCTCAGAGCGAGAACCCGCGATAAAAGCTATGCCTATAAATAATGGTCGAATTTTGTACACTGATTTACGAACAGTCTTTGGCATGAAATACTTTTACTTTTGTTTTAATTTGGTTTTAGTTGATTGACATTCTTTTATTAACTTGAGTATTATTTATTTAAAAAAATGAAATTATTATTTTACTGACAGATTGATGTTCTATTTTATTTTTATTATTTACGTAAATGACAAGAATTTTATGTTATTTTATTTTATTCTTTGTGACTTGATAATTTAATTTCTTTTGCCATTTTTGACATTATTCTGTTTAAATTGATTAATTAATTACTATTGATTATTTTAATGCTACTGCTGACATTTTATTGAATTGTTGTGTGCGACAGGCTCCATGTAAACTTACTTTAATTTTAAGAACTTTTAATACACGTGTGAATGCAATAAATAATTGAAGAATACTATATGAGTTATGAGTTCATACATCAGCTTAAAATTCAATATTTGGCAACGTGTAAATCATGACTAGTTTGCTAAATGCTCTCAGCACTCTATATGGGTTGGCTTCCATTAGAGCCGACTTAATTCAGATTGGGTTACACTGGTGTGGCTTTACTAATATGTAGTGAAATTTAGGTGACTGATATTAATTGTGTTATAGTGTACATTTAGATGTAGATCGCACGTAGTAGATTACTGCATAATTAAGAGTTTGGGTATGTGAGTATAATTATGTTAGTAAGAACAAGAGAAATTCCTAGCGTGGGGCAACGTTTTCTTGATTTGAAATACGTTCGCCACGCTAGGAATTTCTTTCATCTAACAAAAAAATAATCACAGTAATCGGATTAGGTACTAAGGAGTAATCGTCGTACAATCGACAAAGTGGAATCATGACCTGTTTTAAGAATAAATCGTTTGAATCCGTCAAATTAACAAAGATCAAAGTCGTTACCATGGATATGTATGTTTACGCGAATGGGGACCTAATTGTATTTGAATGGCTGTAGGAAAATAAGCTTATGGTGGATCATAATTCCACTTTGTCGATTGTACATTGTACATACATAAAAATAAAACCTTCAGACCGGATTGAGAACCTGTGAGAGAAAATTTGGAGATAGATGAGTCAATTTCGTTTACTCAAAATAACTTTTGTTTTTGCCTAAATACGTCCTTAATAAATTGTTATTTTTGCGTCTACAATAAAACATTTAATTTATTTGACCCACAAACCATTCCAATTTCAAAAACAAACTTCAAACGATGTTCCTTTCAAACTTAAAGCAAATTAAACACAACTTCGATCCAAAATTAATTAATTAAATAAAACTTGCGAAGTAACCGTAATACAAGAATAATGAACGAGGGCGTTAAATAAAATCGAACTTAGTTCATCTCACCTTAAAGTTGGGAATTAAACTTTTTGGAAGCAATCAATTACATCCAATAAATGCCCGTCCCTTAGGCGTAGGACACGCTGGCGAAATACGACTAAGTCTAGCCAGTTATGAAAAATAATTTGAAAAATCTGAATTAATTTTTCTCTTTGTTTTCTTCTACCTTTGCCAGTTGTTGTAGCCGGACCACACTTAAGGAATTTCAATAAGTTGATATTTCGCGATAATAGTCTTTAAATGTTCATACAAACGTCCCCGTGGTCCTAGTGTTACAAATGGTAGTCATCATCATCATCATCATCATCATCATCATCAGCCTATTAATGTTCCCACTGCTGGGACACAGGCCTCCTCTCTGTGAGAGGGGGTGGGCCATAATCCACCACGCGGGCCCAGTGCGGATTGGTGGATGTCACATGTCTTCGAATTTTTGGTTCTAGGACATGCCGGTTTCCTCACGATGTTTTCCTTCACCGTTTTGAGAGCAGTGGTGATGAAATAAATTACACAAAGTAATGCGCCTGCCGGGATTCGAACCCACGACCTACAACTCGTAAGTCGGGGCCGATACCACTGGGCCACCACTGCTCTCATTTTAAATGGTAGTCATAGCCCTAAAAATCTAACAACTTATCATCTTAGCAAATTATCTATTACTAACTGATTCGCATAGAACAGATAAAAATAGACATCCACGTTTTCTTCTTCATATCGCTGTTACGACGCGACGCGACGGTTATTTTAGGCTGACCGCAGACTTGAGTCAAAACAGTTTTAAGACAGACTATTGCTTACAAAAACCATGAAGATGCGCACACTTAAAACAAAACGTCTCATAGACAATATTGTCTAATAGACACAAGAACTGCACAGCGACAAGTCTGACACTGAACAGTTTTGTTTCAGGTGAGCGGCGTGTCGTAGACAAAACAGTTTTGTTTATGTTTTAAGACAGACTTGTCTGTGTGAGACAAGACTGTCTTAAAACAGTTGTGACTCAAGTCTGCGCTCAGCGTTAGTGTATTAGCTGAAATTACGCAACCTCGTGGCAGCGCAGAGGGCATCCATATAAAACACTAATGTTCAGTTGCACCAGATCTAACACTTGTTCATGGTTTGGTTCTTTGCACACTCTGACTGCATGTTTTTATTTTGGTCTAAGAAGATAGGAAATGGAAACACAGTTTTCAATCTAATAATTTTAGAGGTTATCAAATGCAAAGGCACCAATATCTAGCATAATACTAACGTAGTCTAGTTGCACGATTGACTTTAAAAGTTCTAAATAAACTAAATCAAAATATTCAACTACTATACACCGTGACTTTTTAGTCGTCTTACAAAAGCAGTCCAGTTCATGTACCTTATAACCAACGAGTTAGTCAATACGACAGTGTAGTCCGCGCCTTACTTATAAAAGGTCCAAGACATCCAAGTTTTAATTAAAATACTAAGAGAGAATTTGTTAATTAATATGAATTAAATAAGGAATTAAATTGTACGAGAATCATTTTTCAACGTTTATAAACGGTAAACGATTTTCCGGAGGCGTTGAAATTTTATTAAAAGCTATTATTATTGTTTTATGGGTACCTTTTAATTGTACATTTCATGTTTTATTGGGTTCTTTGTTTTAAATAAATGGACGTTTCTGAAGGTGCTAATAATTTAGGTGCTTAAATATTTATGGTTTTGAATTGTAAGGTTGACATGAAATAGCCTGAAAAGGTTCTGATTTATAGAGGTTTTGTTTTTGATAATTGTAACATGTCATATTTTAACCGGTTTTTTTAGGTATATACCTATACCCTTTTTCACTTACCCATAACGTTGTAGTGCTTCCCAAGGTCTTATTATTTGTAGCGGGACTTATTATCATTTAACTGTGGCCCCGAAACGTAAAGGGCTATTGAAAGACACCGTGGATTTTAGTCAGTACGAGTCCAGTCCATCCCGTCCTGCCCTGGGTGGGAGGACTCATTGTATGGTTTTACCACGTAAACTTCAAAAAAGGTCTTATTATTTATACGGTTGTTTTACAAACTACAAGAAGTTACAAAAAAAAATACGTGGCTAAAACGGACACTTATAGCAGATTTTCTTACAAAAGATTCATAACTAAGTCATAGCATTTTTTTTTCAAAATAAAAGGGATCATTCAGGCCACATACATTTAAAAAAAAATGAAGTCCTCTGTAAAATGGTTATAAACACGCAAAAGCATTTTTTGTATGATCCATAATAATTATGATATTGCTAAAATTGCTATTTTTGGTCCCGCCGAAGACAAACCCAAAAACACTCTAATTCAAATTTTTCAAGTATGAGACCAACGAAACATTATGAAAAAATCTTTCAAAATCCGGTACAGCTCTCGATTCCAGTACATTGCGATACTACATTTGGCTATCTCCATAGAGTCGGATTCAATCCGATAAGTCCACACAGTTAGGCTCCAGTGCACATAGACACCTAGGTTCCAGATTAGAAGCGAGGTTACCAGCTGTAGGTACAGGCGACAAAGTTGTTTGGTATACAGGCATTCATATAATGTAAAAATCATTTACTCTGTTTGTTTTGAAAGTAAATTGGTTTTGGCAAACTCTTTTACACGTCAAAAGACACTATTTTAAACTAGATGAGGCCGGTGTTTCGTACCAGACTACTCTGAGAAGAAACATCCGAAACAAATCAGAGGTCACAGTCTTTTAAAGTCCAGACAATTTTTATTGATCAAATGTATGTAACTATTGTAGGTGTCTGAAGGTGGTCTTTTGAAGAAAGAACCACACAGATTTGAGTGGACCTGTCTAGTCAGTGCAAGCATGTGTCAGTTACCGTGTAGCTCAACTCAAAACACAAGGAGCTCAACGAAACGACGAACAATACCAAAGAAAGGACATTTGGGTAGGTCGCATAAATAGTACATACACTGAACACTAGGGCGGTAAACGCCATTTTTATTAATACCAACCACCACCCCGGTGGCAGATGGGAATAAAGGCAGATTTTTATTTGTCAGACAATAAAATGAATCGCAGGAAAATAATAATAAAAAAAGGAGAATAAAATGTAACCCCAACCCGTACTGGGCCCAAGGGCTGGATTATTATAGCCCTCTCTCTCTCTCATGAAGCCTTTCTCTTATTGGTGGAAGAAAAAAAAAGCCGCTAGCATTACAAGGGTAGTGCTAGCGGCTCCTTACCTACTTACACTTCTTCGTAAAAGATTTTTTTTTTCTTTGTGCTTATATACACTGTATGACTAGCCCGATGATAGTGGGACTAACGAATACTTGACCCCGGAACATAAACGGCTATTGAAGGATACCGTGGATTTTAGTCAGTACAAGTCTGAAAGTTCCTCCTGCCCTGCCCTAGGTGGGAGGAGGACTAATTTGATGATTTTAACACGATAAAAAAAATCCTTGCACTATGGCCGTGGCGATGGTGGGCGTGGAAATATCAAACATAATTATGAAACCGCCATTTGTGGCTATACTGAAGTAACACAAGGGACCCTAGTGTGTTGTTATTACCATGCATGGTCTGAGTTTCTGAACGAGGAAACCTTTTTTGTGGTTTAGATTATTGTTTTTCTTTAATTTGTGTGTCTCTTTTAGCGTGGCGTGTGCCAAATTAATTTCCTTTTTAGAGTTTGTGTGCATTCTGAACATAATTAAAAAGTTTAACAGAAATAAGCTCAGATTGGCCACCTGCATACCAAGAAGCTGGTTCGACAGTACACACAGGACTTGTACTAACAATTGCAGTAAACGACTCGGCGTTGCAAATCGTGTCGAGTTCCACGCGACTAGAACTGCATTGGAGCTTAAGACAGGGGTCCTCAACATTTGTATTTTATTTGGACATTTATTCTGATTGGAGACACCTGATATTGAGGATTTTAATCATGGGCGTACGAAAACTTAAAATTATGTGATTATTGTTTTTATTATCGTTTTTGGAATTAGATAGCTCCATGCGGCTATCGCAGAAGCTATCGTGTTAAAAACTCAATTGAAAAATTGCCACCCTTCATCTACTAAAATTGTTCAGATTTTATTGATAGACTCGTAGTACCACACATTTTAAAACTCCATTATTTAACATTCATTCATTTATCTAGGCCAAAACTCAATCAATCAAGGTTTATTGTGGATCATAGGTATGTTTAGTAGTAGAGTCTGTTCTTAAATATTTGAAAATTTTCATCAATTATGTCCCTAATTAAATCTTGATTCTTTTACATTATGAATTGTTTGAATTGATACTACTACAGTAAGGTACTGTTAGTACATCTAAAGGTGTTTTGACTTTACAAACGCAGTTTGGTTTTTCCTTAAAAAGTTGTCTTAAACCAAATGTTGAACAACCCTGCGTTGGGCCATTTGTTGGAGTATCGGCCCACTACGGTTCACAAACTCTCCTTGTATACCTACCAATATAGGTTAGGGACTACCCACTCAGGTTTAGGTACGCTGGAAATTGCGAAGTGGAAGATTCTTCACCTTTACACGATAAGGTTATAAGTTGATTGCCATAAGAAAATCATATACTAATAATAATACTTACGGTGGCGGATTCACACTTTTGCCGCCCCTAGGCTATTCAAGTTTTGCCGCCATGCCGACCTATACCCTTGGTTTTCTTTTTTGGGCTGTAGCAATCATCAATTAATGCCTCTTTCTCTTAAGACATTTCTGAAACCCTGGCAATATAAAAATAAATTAGGCAAATTTGCCGCCCCTTAAAATCTGCCGCCCTAGGTTCCAACTTATTGATAAATCTGCCATTGCCTAATCATCAAACTAATATTACATGCAAAAGTTTGAATGTATGGGTGGATGTTTACTTGGTTCTGTCATGCTCGTTACCTAATTATCAATATCGTTCTAATAGTTGTTGTAAATGCAAATGTTTGTGACGATGGATGGATGGATGGATGAATGGATGGATGTTTGTTCCTCTTGCACGCAAAAATGGCTGAAATGATTTGAATGAAATTTGATACACAGGTAGTGTATAACCTGGATTAATATAAGTATAGGATATTTTTGATCACGTTATCCTGTATTACATGTCCCCGTGGAAAAATCTTCGAGTAACACGCAGGCGGAGCCACTGGCAACAGCTAGTGATACCTAATTACTGAAATAGGTCAAACATTATTTAGGTATGAATATTAGGTTGGATCCAAATTAAAAGCACAATTTACTAGCGAATGATTTTTGCTAATTAACTCCGGGTGCAAAATTATGGGCTGAGCCTCCAACGTTATGAAATATAAGGATTGTTACACGATGACAGTTTTTGCTGTTACAGTTATTGCAACTGATTCTCTTACAAAGTTATGTTCTTACATTGACGATACATTTTATTAAGTATTCTTCCTCCTCCTCCTCCTCCTCCTCCTCCTCCTCCTCCTCCTTAATGTTATAGTCTTTTTTTCTTAGTTAATTTTCATTCATAACCACAGATATTCAAGCAGACTTACAAAAAATTTATTCTTGGTATGATCTTCAAATATCGGTAGATCTTCATTAAGGTTGATCTTCTATTTTATCGTGGTAAAATCATCAAATGAGTCCTCCCACTCGGGGCAGGACAAAAGGGACTGTCCGACTCGTACTGACTAAAATCCATGGTGTCCTCCAATAGCCTACGTATCAGGGTCACGGTAATTCGAAGTCCTCGCGATCGGGGATAAAAAGCTTAACTTATAATTATCTCAACAAGTTAAAAAAAATAATTTAGATAATGTCTACTGTTATTATTATTATTCACTTTCACTGTCCGCGCAGCAGACACAATAGATAAACAATGGTCGTGAGTCACATGTGATTCATCGGACAGGGAAGTGGTTAAAAATAATTATGTAGGTATCGAAAACAAGGTTCCAAATCCACAATTACGTAATTCCTATCTAAAGCTGGGAAGTCTGTAAAACCAACTGAACTAGGTACTCGTATTTTGTCAATCCATCCAACCATTCCGTCGAGCTGTCACGCTTGAACGAATCGTTCGATCAGTCGTCGAGCTGTTGGAGCGTGGTTTGAACGTGTGCGCCCGCCCTTAGGACCCGGATATTGAATTGGCTACACCAAGTTTCAAATAATGTTTTGCAGGAAATAGAAAATGGTTCATATTTCTGAATTAATTTTGCTAGGAATTTAATATCGAATGCGCTTTGATACTCTCATGATTGGCATTTTTAACCGACTTCAAAAAAAAAAGTAGGTTCTCAGTTCGACCTGTATGTATGTATGTGTGTATGTTTGTCCGCGATTATCTCGCGTTTGGCTGGATGGATTTTGATGCGGTTTTCAGAAAAGTGTTCATTACATTCTGGAGAAGGTTTTAGTATATAACACTAATAGATATCCCGTGACGTTGCCCGCGTGGACCCGTTTTTGCTTACTTGGATGATAGATTTTCAGAGATGATTGCATGTTTGTCCGCGATTACATCGCGTTTGGATTTACCGATTTCGATGCGGTTTTCGGAAAACTGTTTGTTACATTCTAGGGAAGGTTTAAATATATAACAATAATGGATATCTCGTGAAGTTGCTCGCATATATCCGTTTTTGTTACTTACTCTTACTAGGATTTTAGATTTTCAAAGACGTCGATTTTATGAAGATTTTTGTTGAATATCTCAACTAAAAAGGGAAAGATAAAAAAGATTTTTGAAAAAAAGGGAACCGACTTCAAAACCAAACATTAAAAAACCATAAAATAACTTTTCTTTTGGAAGTCGGTGGCCATCTGTCAATGAAATAAATAAAAAACAAAGCCACCGACTTCCGAAAGAAAAGTTATTTTATGGTTTTTTAATGTTTGGTTTTGAAGTCGGTTCCCTTTTTTTCAAAAATCTTTTTTTATGTGATGTTTTAAAGCTATTAAAATGTACTTACTTTTGAAATAAAAATAAAGTTGCAGAGGTAATTATAATAAAGATACAAATTACTTGAATAATTACTAAAAATATTTAATAATCTACAAGTACATGTGCGACTCTTACTGTATTTGTATGTGATTATAAACATTTGTACAGAAATTAATAATTATTTGCATGCAGCATAAAAATTCAAAATGAGTATTTTTTTTTAACTTGAGTACTTGAGTAGGTGAATAGTTGCTATTAATAGAAATAGTAGTAGTTTGATTTATTGTACGAGTAGAATTAACTTCACATTCTTATAAAATCCTATTCTAAAATAGACTCAAAATCTAGAGAATCAACCGCCCAAATACCAGGCGAACATAAAACTGTAGGATCCCATATCTACCACTCGCCAACTGAACCGTGAACACAGATAAATACTAAAATACATAAATTCTCAGCCATAAAATTTCTCCCAGTACAGGCCATCGTAAATTGTACAATTTTACGAGTAAAACCGAGGAAATATGTCAAGTGGCCATTAAAAACGAAGCCTTTATTGTGTGACGGTGGTCACCGATTACGGAGGCCGGAGGTACTCGTTAAACCTCGCCGGCTTTAGTAGTTATAATATTATTATTTAATAGTAAAAGAAAATGAAAAGCTTTACTTTCAATTTCCGTACGCTATTTATAAATAAAATCTATGAAGAAAACAATAACCGTTTTTCTTTTTTTTTTTTACTTGGTTTCTTCATCATATGAGTCCTCCCACCCCGGGCAGGACGGGAGGGACTGTCAGACTTGTACTGACGAAAATCCACGGTGTCCTTCAATACCTCTTTACGTTCCGGGGCCACAGTTACCGGATATAGTCCCGCGACCCAATGTGAGAGGGAGTGGCCCATAATACAAAATACGTGAACCTAGTGCGGTTTTGGTAGTTGTCACAAATGTCTTTAAATCCTTGCAATCGTTTCTTTTTCCATCGTTTTGAAAGCGGTGGTGATGAAATTAATCACCTGAGAGTAATTCGCCCGCCACAAACGAAAAAAAATGATAAAACTACGTGGGAAAAGAAAAATACCTACAAAATGATAGCTACATCTGCCAGTTTTCAGGAAAAACCTAACTAGTTTTCAAAAATTCAGGTCTATTTCAAAAACATCAAAGGTAACCTGTCAATCCAAATTAGTTTCGATCCGCATCCAGACCGGATTCGGTAACTGCATTAGAATCCGGTCCAACCAGACCGGACCAAACGCAGTGGTCCATGCAACTGGCATAACGTAACTAAGTTAGAACCTCGAACTGAAACTATTATCCTGTGGGAATTTGATGTGGAGTTTGGAAGCCTCATCAAAGTTTTAGATGTAGTACAATTTCATTATATTCTGTACTACCTGACCCTGCAAACTTCATACCACTTCAAAATGAATGAATGATATTTGAAGAGTGTCTGAGCAAATAAAATTCAATACCTTGAAGGACACCGTGGATTGTAGTCAGTACAAGACTGACAGTCTCTCCTGTCCTGCTGAATCGCTGAATCTTAAAATCCGCCACTGACCATACTGCAACTTTAACACACTGTCACTGTGTCAAATAATAAAGATAACCTAAGATAAAGAAATCGATCGTAAAAATAGTATAAAACTCAGCATCAAAGCTGCCATGATGTAACTGAACGTAAAATCCTTTGTCTCTTTAAAGTACAAAGTCACACATCAATTTTGTGTCGTATGAAGCCCGTTTCTAAACAGAAAAATAAAAGATTTAAAAGCTCGTTACTGAATGCGCTTTCTACTAGGATTGCGAAAAATGTAGATGTGGCATTCGTTTTCCATTATACTGGTAGCTGGGCTCCGCGGAATGAATTACCTAGGAAACACGTAATTTCTGCAGTAAATAAAACAAAAATAATTCCCCACAAAAAAAAATAATTATAAATTATCCAAAAGTTTTTTTTAATTTTGTTTTTTTTTTTCATTCGACTCTTTTTTTTGTACGGGGATAGCAGAAAATTAAATTACAAAATCCAGCACAAAACTACCGAAAACGAGGACACAATGTGGAATGAACAGAAAGTACTACGAGAACAGGATCATAACTTTTTTTCGAGAGGAATAATTTTTGTGGCGAACTTACAACAACCCAATAATTGGGTTGTGAGATAAGTTATTTTCTGAAGTGGCTAAGTATAAGTAAGGTAAAAAAAACAAATCGGTGTTTACAACAACGTTGCTTTATGTGATCATAAACAAGATCACAGTGGCAACACTCGTACTGTTTATATCTCCGCGTATTTTAAAATGTGTTAATAAAACAAATAAACAATAAAAATAAGTAAAAAGTGGTGCTAGGTGGTGAACTAGGAATTGTAATACAGTGATATTATTTGTGACAATTTCGACTCAGTGAAACAAGAAGTAAAACAACAGTTTAATATGGGAACTATGAATCAATGATAAACAATAATATTGGTGCTGCAACCTTCAAACATGCGTCAATCCCTACCTATCAGCTATAAACAAGTGCTTTGAGTGACTATTTTAGTAACAACAGTGAATAAAACCTAAAATATAAAAAGTTAATCACGGTTAAGAAAAATATTTTTAAAAATTGGACTTTGACCCCAATTTAAGTATTACAACTAGCGCCAAAAAAGCTCCAAGCGGCAACTGGATAAACAAAAAAGTACCGCTACTCGTCACCAGAGGGCAATAATGATACCACATTAAAAAAATAATTTATTTTTCGGGGAAAATTTACTACTTTCGCGGGAGACTCAAATAAAAAAAAAAAAATACTACGGCGTCTGATAAGCGAGCGACCGAGACGGTCCTAGATTGGACTGGTATAAATAAAGGCTTGCAAAAAGGACCGAAATGAATTTTTTAGAAAACATTACTTTTCGCCGACATCGGACAAAGTCAGACTCAGTTGTGAACGACAGCGATACAATACGTACACCGAATGAAACAATCAATAGTGCACCGGAACTGTCCGATGACGAAGACGATGAAATTATTAAAAAAATGCGCGAACAAATTGTGAATCTGACAATAGAACTGCAGAGTGCTCATTCTGAAATTGAAGCCTTATCTTTGGAAAATAGTAGCTTAAAAAGTGAAAATGAAATTCTTATGAAAAAAAATGACATTTACAAGACAGTTGCCACTACACCAGTTAAACTTAAGTCAACATCTACACCAAATAAGAAGGAACCTAAATAAAAGTAAAAAACACAATAAGCAGACTCAAACTGAAAAGCAGGAACACAAAGCTAAGTTTCAATCAAATGGGAGCCCCCCCAGGATACAAGCAAACTCTAATGTGGAATGCAATAAAATTTGTATTTTAAGCACTGACAATAAGAATGACATTCTGTATATTGCAAAAAACGCTATTGCTAAGGCTGAAATTTGTCATTATATCACACCACACGGAAACATGCAAGCTCAACTAAGTGGGATAAAACTGAAGCTGGAAGACTTCACTCTAAACGATTACTGTATAATTCTGCTGGGAGAAGAGGACTTTACACTTACGAACAGATACTTAGACTGCGTTTTCCAGATTAGACAAGTGTTACAAGACATAAAAAACACAAACGTTATCATCTGCACCCCAACCTACAAGTTCTTTAACAATTACTACCTTTTCAATTCCAGAGTGGAAACTTTCAATAACTTATTATACCTTGACTTACTCACTCACAAACACGCATATTTCTTGGACAGCAATAAAAATTTAAAATATGACGACACAATGTTTGACAGACGTTCTGGTAGGATAAATAATTCTGGACTTCAATCTGTATTTAATGACATACAGAAATTAATTATGTACATAGCATCAAATTCTGAAAAACATTTCGAGGAGTGTAAAATAAATTCCTCTTCCTGCATTAATGACTGTCAAACTAACATAATATTAAACAGCTCGGAGCTTTTTCTTGTATAATCATTTGCAAATTATGCATCAAAACATTGCTGGCCTTCTAAATAAATCGGACCAACTAACCGTACATATTCAGGAATTATTACAAAATCAAATTGACATAGAAATAATATGCTTGACAGAACATTTTGTAGTTTCTGGCCAGGAAAAATTCATTAAAATACCAAACTTTAAACTGGCAGCTTGCTACTCTAGAAGGGAGCAACGACGAGGAGGTTCGTGTATTTTAGTAAAGACTTATCTTGAGTGTAAAGAGTTAAGTGATTTAA
Organism: Agrotis segetum; assembly: GCA_036375495.1. Lineage (NCBI taxonomy): Eukaryota > Metazoa > Arthropoda > Insecta > Lepidoptera > Noctuidae > Agrotis > Agrotis segetum. The sequence goes on from JAQSVV010000039.1 coordinate 6,304,746, forward strand.
TGAGTTTTTCTATCACGGGTGTTTTTGAATGTAGTGCGATAGAACTCCCAAAACATAAGTTAATTGTAGTATGTATATACAGGCCACCGTACATGTCTAACATTAATCTTTTTTACGAAGCTTTAGATGCTTTATTAAAAAAGTTGTCCAATAAAACAAATGTAAAGGTGGTATTATGCGGCGACTTCAACATAGACATTTTAAAACGTAACAGGTGCGCTTTGGACTTTGAGTATTTGCTCTTGAATTACAATCTTAAATTGAAAATAAGACAGGCTACAAGACCAAGAAGCCTTACATGTCTAGACAATTTTGCTGTTGCAGCAAAACTTAAATGCTCTTCAAAGGTTATTGATTTCGCGATATCTGATCATTCAGCTCAGATTCTCAAAATTCAAGTTAGTAGAATTTGCAAGTTGAAGTATTGGCGTACTCGAAAAAGGGACTACTCTAAAGAAAACTTGGTCAAAGGACAATGGGCAAAAATGTATGGAACTTGGTCCAAGATCCTCCACTGATGACACTTATGGGAAATGGAAGAACATAGTTATGACATCATTCTGCCAAAAGATTATCGAAATCTGCCCTGGGGTTCTTTTTTTATGTCTATTTAAGTGACTACTAACCTAGCCTAACTTTACCTATCCAAACCTAACCTAACTTGTTTCGTTAAGCTGTAAATGATACCCGACGTATACTGAACCATCTGGGAAGGCGGTTGGCTTATGTGTGACTTCGAGCCACTAAAAATACCAACAAAACCCATAAATAGCTAACCTAATCAAACTTTTTTTGTTCAGCTAAAAATGATGCCCGACCTATACTGAACCATCTGGGAAGGCGGTTGGCTTATTAAATACCAACGAAACCTTAAATAGCTAACCTAACCTAACTTTATTTGTTCAGCTAACAATGATGCCCGACGCACAGTGAACCATCTGGGAAGACGGTTGGCTTATGTGTGACTTGGACCCACTAAAAATACCAACGAAACCTTAAATAGCTAACCTAACCTAACTTTTTTAATTCCGCTGTAAAAGATGTCCGATGCATACTGAACCATCTGGGAAGGCGGTCGGCTTATGTGTGACTTCGAGCCACTAAAAATACCAACAAAACCTTAAATAGCTAACCTAACCTAACATTTTTGTTCAGCTAAAAATGATGCCTGACGCACAGTGAACCATCTGGGAAGACGGTTGGCTTATGAGTGACTTGGACCCACAAAAAACACCAACGAAACCTTAAATAGCCAACCTAACCTAACATTTTTTGTTCAGCTAGAAATGATGCCTGACGTTCAGTGAACCATTTGGGAAGACGGTTGGCTTATGTGTGACTTGGACCCATTAAAAATACCAACGAAACCTTAAATAGCTAACCTAACCTATCTTTTTTAATTCAGCTGTAAATGATGCCCGATGCATACTGAACCATCTGTAAAGGCGGTTGGCTTATGTGTGACTTCGAGCCACTAAAAATACCAACAAAACCTTAAATAGCTAACCTAACCGTAACCTAACATTTTTTGTTCAGCTAAAAATGATGCCCGACGTATACTGAACCATCTGGGAAGGCGGTTGGCTTATGTTTGACTGACACTTACTAAAATACTAATGAGACCTTAAGGTCTGCTAAAGCTGAACAAAAAAAGTTAGGTTAGGTTAGCTATTTATGTAGCTAATAAGGTCTCGTTGGTACTTTTAGTGGGTGTAAGTGAAACATAAGGCAACTGCATTTCCAGATAGTGTAGTGGCATCGGGCATCATTTACAGGTCAATTAAAAAATGTTAGGATAAGTTAGCTATTTAAGGTTTCGTTGGTATTTTTAGTGGGTCCAAGTCACACATCAGCCAACCGCCTTCCCAGATGGTTCAGTATGCATCGGGCATCATTTACAGCTGAATTAAAAAGATAGGTTAGGTTAGCTATTTAAGGTTTCGTTGGTATTTTTAATGGGTCCAAGTCACACATAAGCCAACCGTCTTCCCAAATGGTTCACTGAACGTCAGGCATAATTTTTAGCTGAACAAAAAATGTTAGGTTAGGTCAGGTATTTAAGGTTTCGTTGGTATTTTTAGTGGGTCCAAGTTACACATAAACCAACCGTCTTCCCAGATGGTTCACTGTGCGTCGGTCATCATTTTTAGCTGAAAAAAAATGTTAGGTTAGGTTAGCTATTTAAGGTTTTGTTGGTATTTTTAAGGTTTTGTTGGTATTTTTGGTGGCTCGAAGTCAAACATAAGCCAACCGCCTTCCCAGATGGTTCAGTATGCATCGGGCATCATTTACAGCTGAATTAAAAAAGTTAGGTTAGGTTAGCTATTTAAGGTTTCGTTGGTATTTTTAGTGGGTCCAAGTCACACATAAGCCAACCGTCTTCCGAGATGGTTCACTGTGCGTCGGGCATCATTTTTAGCTGAACAAAAAAGTTAGGTTAGGTTAGCTATTTAAGGTCTCATTTGTATTTTTAGTCGGTGTAAGTCAAACATAAGCAAACCGTCTTCCCAGATGGTTCAGTATGCATCGGGCATCATTTACAGCTGAATTAAAAAGTTAGGTTAGGTTAGCTATTTAAGGTTTCGTTGGTATTTTTAGTGGGTCCAAGTCACACATAAGCCAACCGTCTTCCGAGATGGTTCCCTGTGCGTCGGGCATCATTTTTAGCTGAACAAAAAAAGTTAGGTTAGGTTAGACTAGGTAGTCACTTTTAAACGGAAATAAAAAAAGAACCCCAGGACAGATTTCGATAATCTTTTGGCAGAATGATGTCACAACTATGTTCTTCCATTTCCCATAAGTGTCATAAGTGGAGGATCTTGGACCGCTTTTGCCCATTGTCATTTGCAAATCATTTGGCAAATGGCAAACATCCTCTGGAAAGTCATTAAATGACATACAGGCTGTAGGTCCAGTTGTGCAGTCCGATTTATTCTCAATTTTATTACGATTTCGCGGGCACAGGTTTGTTCTCTTAGGAGATATTGAGAAAATGTACCGACAAACGGCCTTGCATGAATCTCAACGTCACCTTCAGTTAATTTTGTGGAGGGATTCATCCGTTACTACGGAACCAAATAATAACGGCAATTTAAAGATTCTACAATTAAATACAGTAACGTATGGAATGGCCAGCGCTCCGTTTTTGAGCACCAGATGTTTATTACAGTTAGCTAAGGAGTGTAATGATGACGTTATCGCGAACATAATAAAAAATGATTTTTACATTGACGAATTAAATACGGGTGCGAATAGTGAAAGTGAATTACGGCCTATTTATGTGAATGTTAAGAAAATTTTAGATTCAGCATGTTTTCCCTTAAGAAAAATTCGTACTAACTGTTTGCAGGCACTTGATTGTGATGATAGTGTATTCGACCCGGTAGATTTGACTAAAGAATCCAGCGTGCTAGGTTTGAATTATTCTCCAAAACTCGACATCATTCAGTTTCCCTCGAAAGTGGAATCGCCACCGCAAATTGTTACAAAGAAAGTCGTAATAGCTACTATTTGTAAAATATTTGATCCGTTGGGATTAATTTGTGCATGCATTATTAAAACTAAAATATTTTTACAGCAATTATGGGTCATTAAATTAAATTGGGACGACCCCATACCACAAAATTTATTAGATAAGTGGTTAAAATTTATTTCAAATTTGCACTACATTTCTAATATTAAAATTAGCAGAAATGTTCTTTGCGATAACCCTATGTCAATAGAATTACATTGTTTCGTTGATGCGTCACAGAAGGCATATGCCTCATGTGTATACTTACGGTCAATGAATGAAAAAAATGAGGTCACTGTTAGGCTTTTATGCGCCAAGGCACGAGTTGCACCCTTAAAACCTATTACTATACCAAAATTGGAATTACTCGGTACTTTGCTGGGCGCTAGATTATGTGATAAAATTATACAGTCATCACGATTTAATATAATTTACAAAACTATTTGGACAGATTCGACAGTTGTCTTAGGATGGTTGAGAACTGATGTAAGAAATCTTAAAATGTTTGTCTGCAATAGGGTTAATGAAATCAACGAGCTAACAAGTGGTTTTGAACACAGACATGTACCTACGAATATGAACCCAGCTGACTTGGCCTCAAGGGGGGTTGAACCCCAGGACCTTTTATCTTCTTCTTTGTGGTGGGAAGGTCCTTCTTTCCTACAGAAGGAACGTTCAGAGTGGCCACAGAATTCTTTCGTAGTTCAAAACTTACCTGAGTTAAAGGTACATTCGTTGATAACTGCAGTAGACAATTCTGATGACGATAGTTTATTTATAGATTTCAAAAGGTACTCCAGTTTCAATAAATTAAGTAGAACATTTGCGTATGTTTTACGTTTTGTTAACAATTGCAATAAAAACAAACATAAATATTCAGGCCCTATAAGTTCAGATGAAATAAATAATTCAGTTATGTTATTAATAAAAAAATGCCAATTACAATCGTTTTCATTTGAAATTGGTTTACTCAAGCAAGGAAAACAATTACCACAAAAGAGTAAATTACTACAGTTGACTCCATTTGTAGATTCAAACGATATAGTTCGTGTGGGTGGTCGTTTAGGAAACTCCAATTATAATTTCGATAAGAAGCACCCTATACTATTACATTCAAAACATCATTTTACCAAGTTATTAATGATTAATGAACATATACGTTTGTTCCACGCAGGTCAACAGCTGCTATTAGCGTCAATGCGTGATAAATACTGGCCTATTGGTGGAAGATGTTTAGCGCGGCAAGTAGTTAGACAATGTATTATTTGCGTTCGCCTACGAGCGAATACGATGCAGCCAATAATGGGTCATTTACCTGAAGCGCGTACGAATGCTTGTTTTCCTTTCTACTCGTGTGGAGTTGACTTTGCTGGACCTTTCATGATTAGTAACCGGAAAGGACGTGGTAATCGTATCACTAAATGTTATTTATGTTTATTTGTTTGCCTCAGTACAAAGGCAATACATTTGGAACTGGTGAGTGAACTAAGTACTCAAGCTTTTATTTTATGCCTAAGGCGTTTCATATCACGTAGAGGAAAATGTCATGAGATTTTTTGCGACAACGGCAGGAATTTTGTGGGTGCAAACAATGAACTAGGTAGGTTGCTTAGATCCAGCCGTCAGTCTGTTAGTGATTATGCTACTTCTGAAGGAATAAAATTTGTATTTAGCCCCGCATATTCTCCCCACTTCGGTGGTATATTTGAAGCTGGAATTAAATCAGCAAAATTTCACCTAAAACGTGTAGCTGGAAATGCTACTTTGACGTTCGAGGAGCTAGCAACGCTATTTGCGCAAATTGAAGCTATCCTTAATTCACGTCCGCTGACTCCTCTCTCGTCCAATGGTACTGATCCTTCTCCTCTGACCCCAGGCCACTTCTTAATTGGGAGACCACTTACGTCTATTCCGGCGAAGGCCATCACTGCTACTAGGCCAAACAGATACGAGCTTATTGAGAAAATAAGGCAGCACTTGTGGGAGCGATGGCGCCTCGAGTACATCTCCGAGTTACAGCAGCGCACCAAATGGCGCACCGAGCAACGAGGCCTCGCCTGCGGGGACGTGGTAGTATTGAAGGAGGACAACTTACCGCCATTACAATGGCGGATGGGGCGTGTGTGTCGCCTCTTCCCGGGGGCCGATGGCGTCAGTAGGGTGGCTGACGTCACTACTTCGAGGGGCATTCTACGAAGGGCTATCAATAAACTATGTCTTCTGCCCACTTCAGAATCGAAAGATGACAACGAACCAGAGGGAGTCGTCTCCAGGCTCCGGACCTCGTCTACTTCTTGAAAGCTAAAGCTTTCAATACGCCGGAGGATGTTCACGCATCTAACGCGTGGACCACAGCGGCGGGAGACGCGGCGGGCGGGGGGACGCACACAGCTGATCGGGCGCACCGCCGCCGCACCCCGCGCGGCTCGTCTACAGATTCGGTCAGCGACGGACGTATCGTGCGCTCACACAAATATTATAATTTTTGTAAATCGATCTGTACCTATTAAAGTAATTATTTATCTAAAGCGAGTCGTTCATCATTTAAATCATTAACAATACCTAATCACAAATAATAAAAGAATCTTCGTTCACTGCTCTTTTACTGCACTGTGTTGGAATCAAATGGGAGTTATTTCCTTTTGGAGTTTTGTGTAGCGAGGCCTCGTCCCGACTTCAGTTAAACAGACTTGTTCAATAGATCATTCGTTTTCAATCAACTCAAAAAGCTACCAGAACAACAAGACAGAAAGTAATAGTTTATTTCATTAATTCTTCTGCAAAAATTGTACATTTTCTTTCGAGTGGGTATTTAAAAAAACCGCTATGGTGCCCAACTCACGGAACTAAATAGGTACCAGAATGACATGACTAACAAGAGGAACTTTTTTACCATAACTCAATTTCGTTCACCGTTCCCTGTCTTGCCTTTTCACAGAGGCGTCCTAGCCCTTGTGGCGCCCGTGTGCAACCAGTGTCCTGGCGCCCTCTAGTTTAGTAGGAGCAGAAAACTTGTCAAAACGGAATACTAAGGGACTTTACTCATGGCGCCATGTGACTCGACGCGATTTGTGCGATATCGAGTCGATTGTCGATTTAAGTCGCACTTTTTTACTAATGGAGCGATGCGATGCAATTCGACCGTACACTTCAAAAATGCACCTTACTGCTACGACGTAAAGGCGCTGCAAACCAAAGAAGTCGCACGTGACGAGTAGTTGCGCAATCGAGTTTCGAACGCAGAATCATGTGTATTGTCATATATTAGCGCGTAAGTACATGCAATTCGATATCGAGGAGATCTGTGAGCGATATCGTCAATCCGTGCGACTCCATTGGGTGTTTTTCCATTAGACGGCACGGCATACATTTTTGCTTCCCCGGCACAAGCACGGAGCCATCGCCATCGCCGGTGCAGGTGCGGCCATCTAATGGAAAAACACCCATTAGGAAACACTATACCGATTGTCAATACATTTTCTTCGGCCGGACGCTTGTGTGATATCTGATCGATAGGGCGTATTTATTAGCATGGTCGTGCACCGGCACCGTCGCCGCCGGGGCTTCGTTTTTCCACTGCGCCGGTTCCACGCCGGTCGCCCGGTGAGTGATACAGCCGTAGTCACATGGACTCCAGCATGACCAGAAGTAGAGTACAACGTGTAGATGTAACAATAATGTTATTATCTCTTATCTTTTCATCTACGACGCCAATACTAACGCAGAGATAACGAATTTTGGATTCATCCAAACGAACCACAAACCAAATTCGAGTCTCTCTCCCTCTGTTCCGCATCCTCCTACCCCGTCTCGCGTCCTCCTATCCACCCGCACATTCATACGTACTCGGCTACAATAGGGTAGTTTCCAGGGTCAAAATAATTACATTCTATTTAGTCCGTATTTTAGATTATAAAAAAATATTGGACACGTATTTTTTCTTTTTTTGATTAAACAAAAAAGAACAAAGATAATAGCCTATTTAAGTTACCTGTGACGTCACTCTGCGCGAAAAATGCCACGCCTCGTGACGTCACACGTAACTTTAATAGGCTATATCTTTGTCATTTTTGGTCTAATTTACAAATAAAAAAATACGTGTCCCTTATTTTTGAAAAATCTAAAAGACGGACTAATTACATTTTTTTAGGCAACTAGCCTATTCATATACAATACACAAGCAGATTTGCCGGGCCGTTAACACTCAACGCCGGGCCGGCGCTGGCGCCGCCGGTAAGTGCAAAAGCGAGCGTTTTCATACATTTTTGCTTCCCGGGCACCGGCACGGTGCCGTCGCCGTCGTAGGTGCCGGTACCGTGCCCATATCGTCAAACGATGCAATCCGATATCGCGTCGCACCATGAGTAAAGTCCCTAACAGTATTTTCAAACGGAAATTCGGATGCAAATGGTGCAATTTTAAATGATGCGGGAAGCAAAAGTTGAACTTTATAGCATTCTAATACAGCCGAGTTAGCAATGATTGTCGGCGTGGTGTCAAACGAATCACAATAAACATGCTGATGCCGGCACGCGCATTTTGGTAGCGATGCGACATTACGCCAATTTAATCTTTTATCTGTTTTAAGGCTGATTTCACGTTGAAACAAAATTATTATTGTGTTTTAAATAGAGTAAGAAAAGGAGTAGCCTTGCTTTGCTTCCGCGCGCCCCGCGTCGGCCGGCATCGACGCATCTTTGGAGGTGTCGTGTTAGAGGGCGCTCGGCGCCCCCTTAGACCCGGCGCCCGCGTGCACCGCACACCCTGCACTATAGGTAAAGACGCCTCTGCCTTTTCACTCACAATACTGCGTTGGATGAAATGGGAGTTATTCCCCTCCCTCCCTTAGGAATGGCTTCCCGTTGCTACGACTTGCGAGCACCGGTACTCAGCTTAGACAGAATAGACTTGTTGAATGGAACATTCGCATTGTCTAGAATATTTATGGAAGTGTATGGTAGTTTTTTTTTTTTATTGGTTGCATCATATAGAAGTTCACGCATCTGAATACATACAGTTCATGAGCAAGTGCAGTTATGAAAATTAACGAAACAAAATCAAATCAATGAGGTTGGCTGACAGAATCATAGCGATGACTCCTGAGACGAAGTACCAGGACTACATGAGTTAAAGATAGTAGACGGTTAGAACAGACTTCTTGAATGGAATATTCGTACTGGCCAGAACGAATGGTGTACATAGAATGATTGTTGTAGAGATTTCATTCTGGAATTTAAAAGGCTGTTTATATTTAAAAAAGTATTAAATTATTATTTCAAAATACTTTATTGGAATAAAATAAACACTTATTTTACACCTACATGGTGAATTCTAATTTAACAATTACAAATGTTATAAAAAATAAATACTTTTTAACCGACTTCAAAAAAAGGAGGAGGTTATCAATTCGACTGTATTTTTTTTTTTTTTTTATGTTTGTTAGGTACCTCATAACTTGCGACTGGGTGAACCGATTTTCATGATTCTTTTTTCATTCGAAAGCTGGTGCTTCCCGTGTGGTCCCATTGTCACCATTTCAAGATCTGATGATTGGATCTTGGATAAATCGAGGGCAACCCTCAAATTTTATTGGCTGACACATAGTTTTTCGCAAATCTTATGAAGTAATTCAAGTACTTGCGTATGGAAATCATCATCTCATGTAGCTGAGCTGATGATGGAAGGTACAACTCCTCAAGTAAGAAAATTTTGTTTTCTTCGCATATCTCCGGAACTACAAGTCCGATTTAAGCAATTCTTTTTTTGTTGTACTGGGTATCGTTCAACTTAGGGAATACTGCAAGTTTCATCAAATTCGGTTCAGTAGTTTTTGAGATAGGGAATGAAAGAGATGTTAACGATGTTATTACCGGTGCTACGGATTACGAAATTCTAGTGCTCATGTAAGAAAATGATGTATTTGACAAGAATTTTGGTTGAATATTTAAACTAAAAAGAGTAAAATAAAAACTTTTTCCAAAAAAATGTGACCGCCTTCAAAAACAACCACAAAAAAGTGTAAAATAACCTAAAAAACTTTTCTTTCGGAAGTCGGTGGCAAATGAGACAATTAAATTAATAAAAAAAGTCACCGACTTCCGAAAGAAAAGTTTTTTAGGTTATTTTACACTTTTTTGTGGTTGTTTTTGAAGGCGGTCACATTTTTTTGGAAAAAGTTTTTAACGATTACAATGTTTTTATTTAAAAATACAATCTTGGAATTTACACAATGAACGCATATTTTTGCTAAATAAAGGTATTATTAAATTATAAAATCACAATTTGATATTTGGATTGAAAAAGTTTCATAATGACTATGGTATACGCATGGAGATTCAAGAAGTCCCTCAGAGAAAAAAAAAATTCGTCCATTTTACAATGAAGTGCTAGTAATAAATATTAAAAATAATTATTTTTATAAAATCTTAACATCTAAAAATACTTACTATCACAAAAAACCTTACCTACTTTCATTTTAAAACCATGCGTTTCTACTTTTAAGAAGCTCGCTACTTTTTGTCTTACTTTAACAATCTAATTTACTTAAAAAAGTTTGAATAATTTCCTATACATGTCATGTAAAAAAAACTCATTCATAATAAGAGGATAATAAATTTAAAATTAAAGAACAAAATTATAGCTTTCAAAATTTAAATTCCAAGTAGTGTTTTTTGCTGTGAAAACCTGATGAGCGAAACAAAAGTTCAGAGCAGAATAATATATTTTTCAGTTTGAACTGTTTATTGTTTCTGTTTGTCAATTTCCATTAACGAATTTAACGAACTAGCTGCCTTTACTTAAATAGGTCACTTCAAGGTTTTTGTTGACGGCTGTATCTACCTACGTAGGATAATTTAAAGTCCTAATAAAACTTAGTAAGCCGAAATGTGATACGACGCTTGAAAGGCAAAAATTACCAAGCGACATGTAGCCAACTTTACAGGAGAGCACTTTAAAGTTTTTATTTTTGGAAAAAAAATCGTATAAAATCACCTATTTGTCATAATTACGTAATTCCAACGAATTTTAAATACATTTTACAGGCTTAATAAACTGGCATTTAAAGATTATGGATTTTCTCATTAGTTTATGAAATAGTGTCGGTTGGTAATAATTTTATAAAAAATCACAAACAGGCAAAAGTTACTTACCGACATCAAAATTTAATGATAAAACAACAAAAATTAACTAAACCCGACTATTTTATTATTGTGTTTGAAGCAAGATGACGTATCTTGGATTGGCGCATGTTTGACTTACAGGTAAAATGATCTATATATAAAACAAATATACTTTTCTAACAGCCAATTTTAACCATGGTACAAATTAAATAAGGTTAGTGTAGGTTTTTTTTGAATAAGTAACAATAAATTTAGGTTTTAATACACAAAATTAAAAACTTTTGGTTAAAGCTTTTCGTCACCATCATTACAGTTTTCAATGTTTCACTGGATTTGACACGTGTCAACTATCGCACTGTATTCAGCTACTCAAAATTACTGAGTTGAAAAAAAATATTTCAAAGAAGAAACGGTTAAGTTGTTTCGAATACAGTGAACCCTAGCATCTTTAAAAAAATTAGATGTTGTCGATCAGTTTGCCGTATATAATTACTTCCCAGAATTTAATCCTTATTAGCAACACAATCGAATGGTGTAATAGTACAGGGCCTATTTTTTTTCCAAAACTAGCGGGTTCGATTCCTTGCCAGAATTATTGAATTTTCTAAAAGCCAATCGTGCAGTTTTAGTTTTAGTCAAAATCGGCCTCGAGACTCCTTTCAACGTTTTTCGATATTCGTCATAGTTTCGTATGTGGCAATCAACGCCCAGTTCAAAAATTCACCCTGTATATCGTAATGAAATTCATCATCATCATGTCAGCCGTAGGACGTCCACTGCTGTACATAGGCCTTCCCCATAGATTTCCAATAGGTTCGGTTGGAAGCTGCTTGCAGTCAGCGCGATTCTGTGATTTTCATCAGATCATCTGTCCACCTAGCAGCGTTGCCTTGTAGCGTGGTCTCCATTCGGGAACCTTGCGGCCTCATCGGCCATCGTTCTGCGTGCTATGTAGTCTGCCTTCTGTCACTTGAACTTGCTGGTTTTCTGGGCTATGTCTGCAACTTTAGTTAGTCTACGAATCTTTTCGATCTGATTCGATCACGCAGAGGGACTCCGAGCATAGCCCTCGCCATAGCTCGTTGGGCTACCTTGAACTTACTAATGAGGCCCGTAGTAAGAGACCACGTTTCGGCGCCATAAGTCGTCACACATTTGCCGAAAATTATGAGGCACTGAGGTATTCTGGACGAGGAAACGTTACGCAGTTTCCCGAACGTTGCCCGGCCGTATTGGATTCGGTGGTTGACCTCTTTTTTGAAGTTCGACCTGCCTAGTCCATCGGTTTGTTCCAAGTAGATATACGAGTCAACAACTTATCACGTCTCCCTGTCTTACGCTTTTTTCAAAGAATCGCCTTCCAACTTTGCACCTGTACTCGGGTCGACATAGTAGTATTATTGTTTGAGCACCTAAACACTTCGATATACCGATAGTCAATACGACATCGTTGGAGAGATTCAAGAACTGCTCAGTTGCCCACATCTTCACCGATTTAAAGTCTTTTTCATAGTCCAAAAACGCCAAACATAAGGGCAAGTTATACTCTCCGGTGTTCTGTATAACTTTCCGCAGCGTGTGTGTGTGGTCTATGGTAACCTTTTCGGAAACCGGCTTTTTTGGAAGGCTGGAAGTCATCAAACCTGCGGTCGAGACGATTCGTGATGATGTTCCCTCGAAAACAATTTATAAACGAGGATCAAGAGCGAGTAATTTCTTAATAAGATGTTGTCATTTTTCTTAAAGAAAAGAACCACCAATTTCCACCCACTTTCATAAGCTCTGAAATGACTCCATCTTCACTCGGCGCCGTTATTATTTTCAGTTGATTAGGGGCCATCCTAATTTCGTAAAGGCTGATGCCCAGGATGTCTTCAATGGGTTAGCTTGGCCCTTGGATCTGTGGCCACGTTGCTAACAGGTTTGGCAACCGAAGCTTTTAGCTGTGCATAAAGGTTTTCGACCTCTGCTTTCTTTGCATCTCCTCGTTTCAGCTTTGTCAGCTGGCTTTGCCCAATAGATACATCTCTCTCTTGCAAACACTTTCGTCGTCGTCGTTCGTCGTCTCTTTAATGTGGTTAGTATTAAAGAGATCACCGTGCCGCAAGGATTTTGAATTTGTCTGTTGATCTGCCTAGATGACTCGGCGTCACCGGAATTCTGCAGTCTTAATAAGCGTCGTTCAGGCATGAGGTTGAGAGTGATGTCGGAAAGTTTCTGAGGTATATTTGCACGGCGGGGTCTAAAACACTTAGAGCATACCGTTTGGTCAGTTTCTACGATTGAACTGTTAAGGCCACGTAATCAGGAATCGACCTATTTTTGATTCAACAATAAACAATCAAATATTCTTTTTTCGATCCGAAAAAAATATATGTTGTAGTTCAATAAACTATCTAAATAACCCTGCGGTTGAAAACGCGATATTTATAACTTGACTTGATCAAAAAAAATCGCGAAAATAGAGATTTTTTTAACGTTTTTTCGGTGGTACTTGAAGTAGACCATGCTTATGGACCTAAAAAATATATCAATAGATAGGTAATGATGTTTGTCAGAACAATTTCCGATTACTTTTTTTCTAAATATTTCTGTTTTTTTTTACCCTTTACTATATAACGACGTGCCCTACACGCATTGCTTCAGTCGCCCGCGAGGCGTGTCCGAGGTAGGACCTGTATCCAGGGTCATCAATCTTCTAACTAAAAGCCTGGCATGACTTAGATCATTATACTAAAAAATTGTGGAGTACCAAATGTAACTTATAAATCTTCTTAGAGATGTATTTTTTAATTTAGTAGTATTATAATACGAGAGTTGCGCTCTGCTGACTATAGATGTCGCTACTGTAGCTTTATACTACTATTTATCATGTATTTTATTACGTTTCTAGTTTAATGATGTCCCTGTCGTTTTTCAATATTTATATAAGTATGTTTTTCTATTTCGATATTTTCCCAAATTATTAATAGAATTCTATAATTATTTGGGCTACCTACTGGTAACATTAATTTTCACTCATTCGCACCTTCGGTGGAACAAAGACGTAGCAGCTCATTTTTAAATTTTACAGGAGAAGACTTTTATTTTTTTTTTTGCATGTTTGTCCTCGGTTCTGGATAACTATCTAAAGAAGGTTCGAAATCAGTCACATTTAATTTATTGTTTTTTAGTTGGCTATACTTATACGTAAAAATCTTGTATTTAATTGCCAAAGAAATCTTATTAAAAGAAAATATAACAAAAAAAAAATGTCCTGAACTGTGACTTTGTTGCACCAGAAGTTATTTAGTTTTATGACTGTTATGTTTTATGCCTTTGTTGCTCCAAGATTTTGAGCGAAAAAAGACCTCAATAAAGTCGCGGGCGAGGGGGCACTACTTGCAATGAAACGGTGTCGGCCCAAAACGCACGGAAAAACCGCCAATAAACACAAAGGCACTTCTGCCATCTAGTGTAGTTTCGAGATACTTTCGCGGATGTCTTTGTTGCCCCAAGTAAAGGCATGGTTTATGGTGAACGCACATTTAGCCGCACCGCAGTCTCCGCAGTCTGTTTTCTTACCGAATTCTTTGAATTTGCGATGCGGTGTGCGAGGGATCATAGAACTTCATACAAAGAATTGGGTAAGAGAACAGACTGCGGAGACTGCGGTGCGGCTAAATGTGCGTTCACCATTAGAAACAATTTGGCATACTTTTTTTTTTTTTTTAGCGTGGTAAAATCATCAAATGAGTCCTCCAACTCCGGGCAGGGCGGGAGGGACTATCAGACTTCTACTGACTAAAATCCACGGTGTCCTTCATAGCCTGTTAAGTTCCGGGGTTATGGTAAGGGAATAATCCCGCGACCCCGGCAGGCTTTGGCCCTCTGAGAGGGGGGCCCCGTCATTATGCTGACGCTCTTTGAGGCGCGCGTGGGACACAACGCGCCGTCGACCCGGGCATGGTCCTAAGTCGGGCAGCGAGTTGCCCTTTACTCGCTGCCCGCATGCCCGCGCCTACGGTGGCCGGAGATCATCGAGCGACGTCCGTCGCCGTGGGCGCCTACCACTGCGGCTGGGGCGGAGGGAGGACGCTGTCCTCTCTCGCTCGCGGCCTGCCTCCTCCTTTACGAGCATTACTGCCTCGCAGAAGGAGCTGACCGCTTCCCACTCCGTCTCGCCCCGCAGCATGGCCGCAACCAATGCCGGGCGCGAGAGGTCTCCGCCTATCGCAGCCGTGAGGACACGTCGGTGCTCCGCCCAAGCTGGGCAGTCTTGCACCGTATGCTCCACCGTGTCCTCCGGGCGATCTTCGCAGTGGTGACACCCAGGCGTCTCCTCCTTTCGCATCAGACACAGGTACCTCCCGAAACTTCCGTGTCCAGTGAGGACCTGCGTCAAGCGGTAGGTCAGGACGCCATGACTTCTCTCCAGCCACTCCTCAAAGAGGGGTCTTACCGCCGCAATTTGGATACTTAGGTCGATTTTGCAGTTTTGGCTATTTGTGACTTTGTTGCAAGGTGCGATGTCTTTTCAATACGTCAATAAAATGTCAGTGTCACATTGCACTTAGCAGAAAATGGTGCGGCTCGTTATTTTCCTGCATTTTCTGCTTTTGGTCCTATTCTAAAGTAGTGTATCCGTGTGTTATTTCCAAGCTAATAAAATTCTCACTGGAAAGCAAGATACTATCAGTGACATCGATACCTAAATATCAAGTGGCTAGAAATTACTGTAAAAAACACTGTAAAAGGCCTCATAGTTGGTGAAATAAATAAAATTACTTAACAAATATGTTTTATTTTTTTACTAATGTATTATTAGTCAATTAAAACACTAAAAGGAATGAGCAAGCTGTGTATATACCTATATATATATATATATAACTATATACAGAAAAGTTGTCGTCGGAGAACACTAGATGTCGCTGTTGTCCATTGCCCGAAAAACCCGTGAAGTTAGATCTCTATGCCCTATTAATAAAAGTACTCTGTGCCTGTATCGCTTTTGCTGGCTCGCGCCATTCCCCCCGCTAGTGATCGATATAATATATGTAATATCCATTTATTTCTGAGTTTTAACTATTTAGTGCAATTTTGTAGCCACGTTAACAGGAAAGCATAAAACGCAACGGTTAGATTACAGACACAGTGCAGGCGGCATCGAAGTATATTTCTGTCACTGTCGTGTGACAGAGACACCATGATATCTTCGATGTTTCTCTCTTATGGTATCTTTGTCTCTATCTAATCTGCCACATAAACTATACAACACTGCTCTAACAAGTCATACACGAAGTTTTTGGTACTAGGCTATCATAGATATGAAAGAGTTTCGATTCGAGATTTTCACGAAGTTCAATCATTTTAAGGGCAGTTTCTGACGATCTTACCAGGCAAACATATTACGAAAGATATCATCACGGCGGTGTTTCAAACTATTTTAACTATTTAACTATGACTTTCAAAACATAAGGGGCAATTTACACTGTCCTAAATTCAGGCTCCGATATTCAGGACGTCCAGAATTATTCAGGAAAGTGTAATTGCATTTAGGACGAGTAGCATCCTAATTAGGACACGATTTAGTACATGCTTTGGCGACTAAGTTTCTTACTCTTTATCATATTCTGAATATCTGGTCCTGAATTCAGGACAATGTTATGGTCTGGTGCGGTTGTTTCCACCAAAGCTGTGCGATGAAAATGTGCCTATGAAGATGTGTAGCGTAGCTGTGAAATGTGGCGACGAGGGTGCGGTGTAGTGGGAATGAAGACACAACACACACTCCTCACAACATATCACACTTACACATCCCTCGCACATATCTCTCGTACACATCCTTCGCAACACATCCCTCTCACACGTGGACGGGGACACACAGGACGTGGCTGGAGGTGGATCACTGTGTTGCCCAATTTCTCACGGGACATGGTAACTTTAAAAGTAAATTATTTTCCTTCAAGCTTGTTCCCTCGCCTTTCTGTCAATGTTCAACACCAGATTGTGAATATGAACAATCAGCACATCATATTCTATGGGAGTGTATTCTTTGGCAGAACGAACGCAATATTATGTTGGATACTGTACAGGCTACATCTGGAGTCGTTTACTATACGGACCTTGTGGAAACTCGAACAAACTTCCGTGCGTTCAAGCGTTTTTGCCATACCTATTATTGGAATCAAATATAACAGTTCACAATTTAGGACCCATTAATATTAGTCATTTTACCCGTGGTGCTAGGCAACTGGGCTTCTCCCAGTTGTAATGTCCCTTTGTGCCTATTGGCCTTGTTTGGTTCTGTCTCCTGCTTGCATGGAGGGAAGTGGGAACATATATTTTTTCCTACTCCTCCACTATTCTTTTCTGATTAATTTCGTTGCAGGATCCAAGACAGGTAAATTCATTCTCCGGGACACGTCGAGCTTAATTGTCTCGGCGCTTTTCTGGTGGTTGCCACTGTTGATTCTGGCTTTCAGGAGTTGCAGTGGTTGGGAATAGTGTGGTGGGTTTGTCCCAAAAAAAAAAAAATCCCTCTCACACATCCCTCGTACAAATACCTCGAACAAATCCCTTGCTTGTTTTGTATGGGCAAAAATCTAGCTCCACTGATCTGTTTTCACCAGAGCTGTACTGACCGAAGCGAGGTAAATGAAGCGATTTTATTGGTTATTTGCAAACACATCCCTCGCTACGGATCCTCGCACATCTCTGGTGGAAACGCAGCCTTATAGTTTGATAGGAGAGTCGTAAAATGTGCTTGCATTTGTCCCGATAGTACCAGGATTACATAAAATGTGAAAGATAAAGCTTCGTCGTCTGTTGTTTTTTTTATCAGAACTAATGAAAAATCATGACATAATTTATGAACAGCTATTTTAAATGTCTACTCAGCGGACTGCGTAGCCGAACGTAAGAACGCTGGGACTGGTAAGCTACGAGGTTCGGGTTCGATCCTTGCTTGATATGATGATACTCTTTTTGCATTATTTAAAGATTTCAAATAATATGGTACTCTTACTTTTACAAGTAACTTGTGCTTTAACTTGGATACCATATTTTTTATTAAATAAATTGAAGATAGATGAATTTTAAACATGTTTAAAAGAATTTCTCGAAATAAAAATGCATGAACGTATGCAATAATATGCCCGTGTCGACATCTCATAGAGACGCTTTGTACTGCGCATTTTTCAAAAGTAAAAAGTTTTTATATTCCAGGTAGGCTTAAAAACTGTTAGAATCTCACTAACCAGCAAAAGTACTAGGCTAGTATAAGATCAAGGTGGTACGTTTTGCGCTCTGGCGCCACGTGACATGCAGCGCGGGGGTAACGCTAAATGGCCTGTCAAAGTACTAGGCTAGAATAAGCTCAAGGTGGTACGTTTTTTAACGGGGTCAGCGAAGTTCATTTGAAAAGCGCTGTGATGCCACGTGACAGGAGGGGGGGAAATCGCTCTAAATGCCTGCTGCGCTCTAAGATATGGGCCCCTTAATTATCTCGTCCATTAATGCAAAATTTTCGTTAATTAATTTCATGTATTGGAATTGCCATAACAATTTAACTGTAATTTAACTTATGAGACTTATTTATTTATTTATTTAAAATTTTATGCAATACAAAAAGGTACAAAGGCGGACTTAATGCCTGAGGCATTCTCTACCAGTCAACCCAGGGTAGCAGAGAGATAACATGGCAGGTGCACAAAAATATAAAATTGAGATATCAAAATTAAATAACAGAGTGAAAAAAAACAACAAAAATACAAAATCTAAATACTAAAATAAATACACATATAAATAAATATATATTATATATATAAATATATATATATATATATATATATACATATACATATAACACGTAACAGAAAGATGAAAGAGATAACTCCACTAATGGTGCAGATAATACTGCCGCAATTTCCGCTTGAATGCTAATTTACTGGTAGCCGTCCTGATTTCAAGAGGAAGCGCATTCCACAGAAGAATGGACTGAATATGAAAGGATGAATGAATGAAATCAGAAGAATGAGAAGGACATAACAAGAGAAGATTATTTTTGTATTGCATGAACAGAAAACCAGTTCCAATACGGAACTAGAAAAAACCAGTAGTTCCATAATGGAACTAGAAAATGGAACTGCTGGAATACGGCGAAAAGTTTTAGGTGAAATGAAATTCGGTAAAATATTTTTCGAACTTATGATAGGCCAGACGAGTAGGTGATACATCAATATTTCGAGCTACGCGACGTACTACGTGCGATGTGCGCGATCACGCGGTATGCCTAAGCGACAGTTGAGTGAAGAATAATCGAAATTATTTGACCAACATTTGGAATAAACTGATTTTTGTACAAATTTCATATCGGAAATAGTTATCTAAGTGACAAAAACCAGTAAAAAAAACGGCAGGTAAAATATTACCAAACGACAAAATTCATTTTTTTTAGGTAGGAAAAATAGTACTATATTACGTTTTAAAGTACACTGTATTTAGGAAGAAAATACTAAATGAAAATGACTACATAGTTAAGGTGTGTTAAAAAGACATAAATGAAGAAAAATATAAAATTATAATCAGGTAAAATTTCTTAAGCAATGCTCACACTACAGATACCGTAAAGTAAAAAATACTTAATGTTAAAACGCATTAATTCATGTCAAGGCAAAAGTTACTAAGTGTTACAACTTGAAATAAAATATCTACCAAGTGAAGTTTATTCATAAATCGGTAAAATTTTGGTCGCTTAGTCGCCGAAATTGATTAAAATGTGTACTTTTTTAAGTTACCAAGCGACAGCAAAAGTCTTCCTAGAGGTACGAGAGTAGGATCAATCGACGCAGAAAAATTTTCTGATTTCAATGATATACAGGGTGGAATTTTGTAATGCCACCTGGAGGGAAAGTACTCTTAATACTGTAGATAGAAAAGTTTAGTCAAAGGAAACATTTCTTTATTTTTGAATAGAAAGCAAACTGCATTCAAAGGTTTTCGAAAATTCTCTTCTCCAACACCCAGGAATCGAACCGGCTAAAATCTGAAAAAATTATACCCTGTACTTTTATTGTATCGATCGTTAGGGTCAATTATTATAAGGATGAAATCTCTCTAACAAACATGATAAATTAAATGAAAGTAAAACCAGAAAATCTTAGATTAATTTAATTATTTACAAAAATGGTAAACTAACTAATTAGTTGCTCGAAATGGCATTTAATTTATCATGTTTGTTAGAGAGATTTCATCCTTATAATTGACCCTAACGATCCATGCAATAAAGTAGGTACAAGGTATAATTTTTTCAGATTTTAGCCGGTTCGATTTCCGGGTGTGGGAGAAGAGAATTTTCGAAAATCTTTGAATGCAGTTTGCTTTCTATTCAAAAATAAAGGAATGTTTCCTTTGAGTAAAATTTTTATCTGCAGTATTAAGAGTACTTTCCCTCCAGGTGGCATTACAAAATTCCACCCTGTATATAACTCAATATCGCCCAAAATGTCGCTTGGTAACTTTTGCCTTTCAAGCGTCGATTATTATTTTTATAACATAAATATATTTTTTTAATTAAGTTACTTTTTTATTTCTGTTTATAAACATTATTTCAAAATTTTGTCACTTTATTTGAATATTCAAAAACTGGATTCGACCATTTAAATAAAATTTATTAAAATAACATAATTTTATAACACTGTAGCGATTCCTGTAGTTTCCGTTTTACTTGAGTTGCACCAACACCATGAAGTAAGTTACTACAGCACCGAGCACCTGAAATTAAAAAAGTCAAAAGTATCATAGCGGCTCCACATTAGTGCCGTGAATTCACGCCGCGAATTCTCGCCATGAAAAGACAAAAACGAACGCGCGTGAACCCCGCGAAAACCATTCACATTCTCGTTCGCGCCTATTCACGGGGGTTCACGGCACTAATGTGGAGGAGCTGCTATTAAAAGAGCGGATTTTTTATTGCGGAAACAAAAATTCATAAGCTCACAGTTGAATTTTTCTTTCCACGCAAGTTTCAGAATCGTCTTACAAAAGTCAAGTAGATAAGACATTGAGATAGAATATTAAGATAGATTACTACGTACCGAAGCAAACAAATCCAGTGAGACCGTGAAGAACTTGGCTCCAGAGATGCTCATAGCCTTCTGGCACTGCTGGCACACGATCTGCACGAAGGTCTTCGCCTCTTCAGAGCCGTCGTACCACTGGCAGGAGTAGGCTGCTTCCATTACTGATGAACTCTGTACAGTTAGGAGAAAAATGTATCAGTCTCTTCTTCTTAGCGTGTCGATTACAGTTTAAATTGAGTCAGCTCAGATTTGGACCATTAGTTTAGCACCTATAATAGCGTCTGTCCGTTTCTGTGATGAACAATTTTATTGACAAAACACGCAGGATGCTATACTAAATGTATCAACATTTGTGGAATAACATACACTTCGAGCATAGCAAATTCGTCAAGTTTTTTCCAATAGATCAGTTATTTTTACTTCGGCCTATCTGGGTTCGAATTTCCGGAATATGTTTAAAGATTTCCAGGTCAGCCATGACTGGTGTATTCGATTCTCACTTCGAGCAATTTTTTTGAGTTTATATAGCAGAGGTACGTAGAAACTCGAGGTCTACATTATTGGAAAAAGTTGAAGTTCCAATTTCTAGGCAAAGGCTATCCATTTTCTCAAATTGGGGTATTTGGTCAATTTTCTCAAGTACAGGTAATGTAATGGCTAGCAAGCACTTTAACTATAGTTTCAGCGGGAGACATGTCACGGTGTCCATACTAGGATCTCATGAAACTGACAGAGCATTGGCACTCAGCTTCTTAGGTTCATTTATAAGTACATTTAGAAAACTCACCTCTTCAATAAGCCGGTTACCGAAGATGCAGAAGTGGAACACCTGACCGAGAGTGTAACTGAGGTAGCCGATTGTACTGAAAGCGTATACGTTTATACCGTTGATCTGAAACAAGACATAAAGACAATGTTATTTAACGGTTTATATTCATCCATACATTATGTGAGGAATTTTGTTGTGAGGAAACAGAAATAATGCTATTAGTTGCAATTTATTTGAAGTCGACGTATGACGTCTTTTTTGCACTTTTAATATTACTCAAAATCTCTGCAGGTCACCTTTTTTCTAGCCATAATCTCAAAACGGTTCAAAGTCAAAGTCAAATCATTTATTCCAATTAGGCCATCAAGGAGGCACTTTTGAACGTCGATTTTTAAATTTAAAGGAAATAGGAAGAGATGGGATTGATTCTACAATTGGTTAAGGGAAATACCGTATCGATGACGTCGTAAAGGCCCTAGAAATAATTGGAAGACATGACTGTAATATCTGCCAAAACACATTTGCCCCGCGTGGTGGATTAAAACAGTCTACTCTCTCACAGAGAGGAGGCTTGTGTTCCAACAGAACAATATCGGCTGCATAGATTTATAGAATGTCTACATCCCTAGTATACCACCTAAAATTGAGGCCAAAAAGACGGTAGAAAAAATACCCCCGACATTCCATTCCTACGTAAAACACATGAACATCTCCAAGGAAAACATTTAAAATGTAGGCGTGGCACTCACTCACTCATTTATAAAAAGTGGCTTTACTGAAAACGTTACGAATGTTGAATCTGGACATTTTATAATCTAAAATTGGCTGATTATAATAATAAGCTAGCTGGAAAACAAGCATACATTACTAGCACACATTCTATTACGAGTTCTGGTGGGTATGCTCACCGGTCACTGCCCACTCAACAAACATATTCTGTTTACCATCACGCGATAGACAGCCCGTTGTGCAGGGGCTGCCTGAACGCGGATGCAACGGCAACCCACGTAATCCTGGAATTCGAGGGCGTTGCTAACCAACGGGCACTAAACGTTGGCATTCTTAGGTCGCTCCAAGAAGCCTGTGAACGTTCCAGGAGACTTCTGAGCTTCTGGAAGCAGCTGAATTAGCTCATATAGCCAACCGTCCCACCTCACGCATAACGGACCACCTACGAGTCCAAATGTGGAAAAGGGAGCCCCGAACAATGGCACACATTCTGGAGTTACAAAAGCATTAATATTTCTGCAATCATTCATAATATTGGCCGGCAACAAACCGCTATTCTTTCGTAAGAAGATTGAGCGATGGCAATTTGATTCGAAGTTGGTCTGAAATCGATCTAGGGAGCGACCCGGGCGAATGACGGACCATTACACCAAATCTTTTTACATTTGTCAAACAATTCTTATTCTTATTATATGAGAGAAAAGGTTGAAGACCTTGAAATTGCTCTTAGAAATGAAGAAATGGAAGTAAGGTCACATGGCAGTATTTGGTTGTGTCATATTTTGGATCACAACTAATTATGCAAGTTTAACGGTCCACATCACATCCTTACCCCTATGAGCGTTGACTTACGGCTAGAGGATTTACCTAAATCGCCACAGCTCAATAGTTAGTATTTTGGTGGAAAAATGATAAGATGAATTCCCGCCCTAGGTGGTACGGAAGGGACTGTCAAACTCATACTGACTAAAAGTTCCTTCAGTTGCCCTTTGCGTATAGTGTCATTCCAGGTAAGTTGAACAGTTAAACTTTTATAAGAATGGATTGAAAAATAAAAATTTGCAGGACAAGAGCATGACTGCAGTGGCCTAGTAGCTGTGGCCTCTGAGGACTGATTTAAATCGGTGCAAGTTCAAGTCCTGCTCGCGATTGTTTTTTTTTTCTCACAAAAACGCTCGAAGGTCCGTATTACAGAATGCACCTCAAAACTAAGTGTAAATTAAAAATAGTTTCAACCAAGCAAATGCCTTGAAACTACGCAATTTATTTTCGTCCGACATACCTCAGTGCCTCAAGACGAAAGTCTTCAACCAATGTGTGTTACCAAGTTACCAGTGATGAGTTACGGCACCGAAAAGTGGTCTTTCACTATCGGCCTCATCTCAAAGCTCAAAGTCGCGGCCTATGTTCAACAGCAGACGTCCTATAGCTGAGATGATGATGAAATGCCTTGAATCTAGTTTAAACTTTAAAGTAATGCTTGAGTATAGAGTGACTATCTGTAAGACAGGCCTTAGAAAGGAAAATTTTCACGAGAATGTTTGAGAAGAATAATTAAGTTCATTGTGTTTACCTTAGTAGCTTGGTAGGCCAGCAGAGTGAGTGTGATCGTCGACACCAGCATGTGGAACAACAGAGCAGTACCATAAGTATCACCAATGGATGCCACTAATCTGGAAAAGATAAAGATACTGTTTCAAAAGCAAATTATGTAGTTTTATTTTTTACGCCTAACAAAGACCTCCCCCAATTCTTTCCAGGAAATCTTTTCCTGGGCCGCTTCGAACCAGGGCTCATGGTATTTGTCTAGGCCGTCTGTACACCTTTTTTTGGGCCGGCGCCGTCCATCTCCCGGCACCAGCACCGACAAGGTAACTATAAGTTTTTTTGAGAATACAATAGATTGAATAGATAAATCAGAAAGTGTAGCTAATGCTTGCTTCCCATGATGCGTGATTTTACGGAATATCCCGCACGGCCCACGATTCTTTGTCTTCAACAGACGTGTATAATCCACAACGCGGGCCTGGAGTGGATTGGTAGATGTCACATGTCTTCGAATTTTTTGTACTAGGACATGCCAGTTTTCTCACGATGTTTTCCTTCACCGTTTTGAGAATGCCCTAGAGTGCCGAGATGTGCCCAGCTGGGTCTGAACCCACGAACTCTTGTAAGTCTGGGCTGATACCACTGCGCCACCACTGCTTCTTGAGCTATACGCTCCGTGGGAATTCTGGTAAATACAGCACCACGATCACGACTTACGATTCAACATGTTTCGCGCGAAACGAAACTGTATTATCAAGTTACACTGTGACTTATGGCATTATTGTTCTCATTTTTAGGTACAATCGACAAAGTGGAATTATGACCCACCATAAGTTTATTTTTCTACAGACATTCAAAAACAATTAGGTCCATATTCACGTAAACACACATATCCTTGGCAACGAATTCGATCTTTGTCAATTTGACGGATTCAAACGATTTATTTTCGAAATGGGTCATGATTCCACTTTGTCGATTGTATATCTTTTTTTCCTCTTCAATGGAAAAACCACCTTGACTACCTGTAATTATGATTTGTAGTCAAAAGTACACAGAACCGACAAACCGTTGAACTAATTAAACTACTAACAGGTATATTATCCAGAAAATACCACCCAAACGATTAATTAAAACCGCAAACGTTTTCAAAGCATAATTTCATATTCAGAACTTTGCAGTTGAAACGCAAATCCTTAGTTTCGTAACTTCAAACACGATGTTAGTCGAAGACCCGAAGTTTGCGAAGTACAAACGACTTTGACCACAGATTATAGAACCCTGGGGGATTGTTTGCATGGCTGTGGTCACTAGAGGTGTATTAATTCCGTCAGGGAAGTTGTAATTCTCGTGTATTTGATGTGGATGATAGTTAACGCAGTTTTCGAAATTGGAAGTCGGGTTTTGGAACTCTAATGGAGCTGGCCTAAGTGGCCAGCTCCATTAGAGTGCTTGTACACGGCGCATGTAACCCGCGCAAGTGCCTCAACATGCTCAAGCTACATGCGCTGTGTAGTAGGTATACGCCCCACGCGGGTGGCTTGATCAAGTAGCTTGCGCATGTTACTCGCGCGGGTAAACCGCAAACCCGCACCATTACTTGCGCTAGTTGCATGCGCCATGTACAAATACCCCGCAGGTAACTTGATCAAGTAGCTTGCTCATGTTACTCGCGCGGGTAACCCGCATCTTTACTTGCGCACCCGTAAAAAGTTTTGCAGATGGAATAAAAAGTGGACACAGTTTTTTCTCAAAAAAATCAATCGTTTACAGCCCGTTGTCTTTTAATAAAAAGTTGAAGTTTTTTGGTTGAACGCAAAAATCTCTGGAATTACTGGTTCCAACTAAAAAAATCTTTTTGTGTTGGATAATGCTGTTATTGAGGAAGGCTATATAAGACAACGCTTAGACCTATAGAAGCCGCGGGAATGCGGGCGGTGAGTAATGGGCGACTCGCTGTCCGACCATTGACCATACCCGGGTCGACGGCGCGTTGTGTTCCACGCGCGCCTCAAAGAGTGTAAGCATAATGACGGGCACCCCCTTTAGACGGCCAAAGCCTGCCGGGGTCGAGGCACTTATCGAATGATCGTTACCCCGGAACATGAAGTGCTATTGAAGGACACCGTGGATTTTAGTCAGTACGAGTCTGACAGTCCTTCCCGCCCTGCCCGGGGTGGGGGGGGGGACTCATTTGGTGAATCTACCACGCCGTAAAAAAGCCGTTAGTCTTGCGCCTGATCTCTCTCCGATCGTGTCGGATTGCCGACCCATTGGAACTATGAGAGCAAAGGAGCAGAGAGTGCACCTGTGCCAGTGCACTATCTCTGTCTAACTCCTTTGAGATTGGCCGCCATTGGTCGAAATCGTTTAAGAAGTCTATATCATATTATTGCACTATTAAAGATCAAAAGAAAACGACCATTGACCATGCCATTGTGTGCCTACTATCGGCTGAAGGTGATGTTTCATCACGATGAACAGGTGTTTCTTCACACATAAGTTATTGCACATTAGCCTTGCCCTTGTAAATGTCGCGATCGATATTCTATGCGTTATTTCCAAGAAAAAATAATAGGTTTGGTTTGAAAATAATCGAGTAGTCATCACAAAGCGTCTGTTTGACCAACTTTAGCGGCTAAAAGTAAAACGCCACTAAAGTTTCGCCGCTACAAGCGGAGCGGTACAAGTCGTGGACCACAGCCGTGAACGGATCTTTAAAATCTACGCAGACCGGGACGGCATGGCAAGGGATTTTTATTTTCATTAATGGACATTCAGAACTGTTACAGAAATGCGTCATAAATTGCTATGCTTTAAAATTACGCTGTGGCATTGAAAGGGATTTTATCGCAACGGCATTAAAAGACGCGCCACAGGCTCCCGTGGCGGGATGCCATGGCATGCTGCGGTGGGCAACGGCATGCCACGGACACCGGCGCTCATAGGTACGAGTATATGTATACTGCGGGATGCGGCGGCGGGGGTAGAGAAGCGGGGCCGTGGCAAAGTGCTGTGGAATGCCGCGATATCTAAGCGGTCAGACTCGCGGCAAAATCCCTTGCCATGCCGTCCCGGTCTGCGTAGGCCTTTAGTCTCCACTTAGGTATGTTTTAGATCAAACAAACTCCTTACAATAAAAATCTTACCTGACCACGTGTTTATGCCTCTCAACCCAGTACTTGATAGCTGACCTGGCCAGCATCTCTTGTTTCGGAGTCAGACCGTTAGGATTCGAATTCTGCTGTCCGAAGTTCTGCAGTCTACCTCCAGCTCCTCGGAGTGTCATACCGAAGTCTTGCTGTGTGGAGTATATGCCGCGAATGTCCATATCTACCGCATCTGGGATCTTTTCCGATTTTTCTGTTGGAGAAGTTATTATTTTAGACAAAAGTTTTAATACGTCTTTAGGTAAATTAGGGATAAAAACCACTTTTTTTTTTAATAAAATATACCAAATATAAAACATCATTTGAGAATTCGTTAATAACGTTACGCAACAATTCATCCTTTCATCCAATTCATCCTTCGAGTCTCTTTGCTTCAAAAAATCAGGTTAATTTTTAACGTGGTCAAATCAACAAAAGAGTCCACCCCCCCCTTGCTGTCAGACTTGTACTGACTAAAATGGTGTCCTTCAGTAGCCTGTTATGTTCCGGGGTCAAGGTAAGGAAATAATCCCGCGACCAGGTTAATGCACATGGCAAGAATTTTTCGTTTTTTGCCTTTCCACAGACGCTGTTGTAACGCTCAAGCGTGCGGGTCAGTGCCAAAAGATTGTAGACAGTCGGAATCCATAAGATGCCTGAAGAAAATTACTGCAAAACAAAAGCTAACTGCCTTACCAGTAGAAGAAGCTCTGAACAGCTCAGCAGTATTAGGTCTATAGGTATCCAGAGAAGCACTGAGTTCCATAAGCGGCTTCATGATGGCTTTCAGATGCTGCAGCTGCTCACACGCGAAGATCAGCCAGGAACAGAACATGACATCCATCAGGTTAGCTATGGCCATGGAGAAGAAAAGCCAGTACACCTAAGAACATCAAATTTACGTTAGATAGAGTGACAGGACGTAGCAATTTTTCGCGGCACACTGAAATCGTGCCAAAAGAGCATAAGGTGAAAGAAATACTGTCATTTTTGAAAGGTTTTCCTCGATTTTTCAGGTTCCCATCATCATCAGATCATAATCTGAGTTTAATATGACTGCGCGGAAGTATGCTCTCTTTATCGAATCGGTACAGGCGTCTCTCAAAAATCGAGCAATAAACATACACAGACGTATTGAGAATCTCCTCCTATTTTGCAATCCTCCGTGATCGTGGTGTCCAACCATGAAAATAACAATTATTTGATGGCCCTGGTCAAGTAGGTAGGTCGCTCCAAGTAAAATAATGATAATTAGTCAACTGCACACAACATGGTTAGTCTGGAAACCGACCCCAAGCAAGAAACTGCTTGTCAAATAGCTAATCCAATATAATTTTGGCTTTGGATATGTTTGGCAGTTCAAAAACAGGAATTATTTTATCGTTAAGTATTGTATGAAATTGACAACCGATGGGGTAGAAAAGTTCTCGAGTCGCGATCACGGACTGGAAGACGCAGTGTAGGCAGGCCTGGAACTAGGTGAACCGATGACATCGTGAGGGTCGCGGGCAACGGATGGATGCAAGTGGCGAATTGTCGTTCGGCGTGGCGGTCTAAGGGGGAGGCATAAGTTCAGCAGTGGACGTTTTCTGGCTGATGATGATAATGATGATTACTATCAGTTACAAAATTTTCATTTGGATAAATAAAAAAAAAAACATTATTACAAAATAATAAATGGAGCAAAATATAAAGACTTACCTGAAAAGCGAAGGCGACAATATACATGGTTCCACTCATAGCGTTGAAGGGGTACCAGGCTTTCAGAGGTAGACGGGGGACTGGTTCCGTCAAAGTTTCATTTGTTTCTTTGTTTGTGATCATGCGAACTGACTCCCCGAAGAATGTCAGAGTAATCCAGACTAGAGTTGAAAAAAATAATATTAGGAAGTTTCTAATGGCAAAGATATTCAATGTAAAGCCACACTGGCTGAGGTTCAGTTTTGTAGATGGGTCGCAATCGATCATAGAGAGTTCCTCCATACCTTGTCCATAGCTTTGCAGATCTAAATATTTTATAGTCATCACTGTTAGTCAGACACTCGATAGTCTGATAACCAGTCTTACCAAGGGTTATAGTTTCACGCAGTTATTGAGTTGTGTAGGTTAGATGCAGTCGTTCCACGTAAAATACTGATATTCAGCATCCATTTTGAATGGTGAATCTCAAGATAGTACGTCAGTTTTTGCGTAAAAGAGTAACAAACTTCCATTCATCCATCCAAACAAACTTTCACGTTTATAATACGTACATTAGTAGGAAGTAGGATATTTTTGCAAATAATTGTTTTTTTTTTTTATTTTACCATCAAAACAATAATTCCACACAATATTATGTGGCAGTACTATTGGGTAAAATTGTGCCATACTGAACTGATGTGATTTAATTCAATTTCGTGTGCCTGATTCCGAACAATACAAGCAGAAACACACAATGCGCACAACGGTCATTAAGATCCCACGAGTAGCAGGAGGTCTTCTTAAATATTTAAAAGGAAGGGAATACAATTACTTTTCACAGAGCGAGACGGATGCTATTCTCTGGAGTACCATACGTTATGCGGTAAGACGGCAACTGAAGGAGATATTGTAAATTTTTTACGTAATACCTTGATGTAGTACCGTGGTTGAAGTATTTTGATAAAAGGTATATATTCGGCGAAAGTGAACACGAAAGAACCGTCTGACTATTGGCGCCCAACATGGGACTGGAATCAATGCTTTTTTTTTTATATTGATAAAAGTCTCCTTAGGTTCTTAAAGGCGTTGATTACGTATAAAAGTTTTGTTCTACGTTATGAAGTTGAGATTTAGCCACTCAGCCTGTGATGAAACCATTCAACATTCATCTTTTTCTGAATTTATGTTTTCCTAGTAGAATGAGTTATATTTTTAACTTAGAGTACTTTAATAGAAACAAGTGGTCGCCCCACTGGTGTAAATACGATAATTATATTAAAGTTCGAAAACAAACTTTTTGCACTTTAAATATTCACTATAATTGTGTTAAAAAGAGGCGCTTCGGAGTTATTTTCGTAAAAAAGGTACAAACTTTTTTCCAATAGAGAGGAACGTTATTTTAGAATCTCTATATTGCAGGTATTGCAATCAGTACGAATATCATAGATCTGCATTTTATAAAACAAAGTCGCATCTGTCTGTCTATGGATTTTGATGCGTTTTTTTTAATAGATAGAGTGATTCAAGAGGAAGGTTTACATGTATATAACATGCATAATATAGTAGAGATTGCACCCGTACAGAGCCGATGCGGGTTGCTAGTAATAATATAAACACCACTTTGCCAACTATCCTATATATCTCGAACACTATATTACCTGCCGCATTGTGGTCCCACATTCACGGGCGGCTTGAATTGGCTACTAAATTAGACTAAGCGTGATATGCACGTAAGCGAGCTCTGACCGCAGTATGTTTGCCTGGTACAATATAGTAAGCTGAGTCTAGGTAATGTGACAAAGTCGACGGCCAGGCAGTAACGGGTGCATTAGAGCGGGACAATACTTGCTTGGTAAATGTCGTTTGCGTCTACATATGTTACCCTGGTATTGTTGTTTGTATTTTGTAGGAAAAATATTGTTTTCTTGTAATTTCATGCTGACCGCAGCATGTTGCCTGATTCTGACATAAGGACTTCACACACAACAGCTATAATGTAAAGATGTACATTATAATGTACATGTAAAGATGTAAACACACAACAGCTATAATGTAAAGATGTACATGAGATGTATCGTGCTATAGCACGATACATCTCATTACATCTTTCCATAGAAATCGTCAGGACACCACACACGGCAGCTATAATGTATATTTTTACATCTTCGAATTTCTATGGAAAGATGTAATGAGATGTATTGTGCTATAATGTACATCTTTACATTATAGCTGCTGTGTGTGAAGCCCTTTATTATCAGAAAGCCAGACAGTGCTTGCTTGGTTTCGGGAATGTCGTTTGCGTCTATGCTTATATCTATGCTGGTATCATTATTTCTATTAATAAGAAGAAATATGTTAGTTTTTTCCTAATTTCATTAAGCTTCTTAAGATTCTGCTTACAGACAACAGACAAGCAAGTCATTCCGCAGATGAAGTACAGCAGTCTTCTCATCTTGGTGAGCGCGATCTGGTGGTAGCGGGCATCTGACTCCGTGAACAGAGGGTGGCTATTTGACTGGTTCCATACTGCCAAGGTCCTGGGGGAAAGAAAATGAAGAATTAATTAAGTACCAGGTTTTGATAAGTCACATGTCTTCGGTTCTAGGACATGCCGGTTGATCCACAATGTTTTCCATCACCGTTTTGAGAGCAGTGGCGTTGAAACAAATTACACAAAGTACTACCACAGTATAGAAATTTATTAGACTGTGGTACTACGCCTGATTTCGTTAGAACCCGCGACCCACTACTCGTAAGACTCTAAATCTGCCCTCATAATTGTAAGTGCAGTAATCGACATTTTTGTGATTTTCACTTTTTTGCAAAAATGACACCTCAAGGGGCTAATCTATACATAAAAAAATACTTTTCATGTTTTTTTAAACTATAAACATGTTTTTTATATAACAAGATACGCAGTACTTGCACCAAATTATTACTTTTGCTAACAGGATATACAGTACTTAGCATGTGCTAGAAGGTTGTGCAGTACTTGCTATGGTTACTACAAGTACTACTAGTAATTTGCAACGTATACTAACTAAAGCTTAACGCAGTATTCAACATGTAAGGAACACAACAGGAAGGGTTATGTTCAGATGAGAATAACTCCAAAAATACTTAATATAGAGAGTTAATTTTGATACCATTTTATAGCCTGACTCAAATACTTTTAATTAATGAAAACCTAAGCAAAATGCCGGTGTAACTTTCGAGCTACAGTAAAAAATATGAAATATTCAGTATAACATTTTTTATATATAATTTCGTGTTTGCCCGAGTTTTTTGGTTCATTTTACATTATTATTTAGAAAACTTTCGTTAGTTTTTAAAAGCCTCAACGTTTAACTTTACAATAAAGTCATTTGCATGTATGTAGGTCTCTTATGTTTAAACATATTGCATTTTATTGTACATACCCCAGTTTAACTGATCAAAAAACTAAAATGGCTGCTATTCGCGAGGTGTTGGAATAAGTAAACTATTACCAGGCATGATAATACGACACGATTAATAAATAGAAACGCAGAATTGAACACGTGCTAAGTGATTTGGCAATAATGAACACAAATACTGCCTTTGGGCTTAGTGATACTGTCATGTTCACAAGTCTAGATGGAAGAACAAAGTGCAGTAATGCGCATTTTATCCAAAAGAAATAATAAAGGAAAGAAAGAAATACATCAATACAAAGTTTGATTTTTTTCTTATTTTTCTAGTATATTTAAATAAATATTTAATTCAGACTTGTGGTGTAGATATCACAAAACACATTTACCGCGTATATCTCGGAACCGCCAATTTGCGAGTACTGCATTTGCAATTATCAGGGCAGAAATCAACTCGTAAGATTCTATTTACCAGGAGGAAAAGGGGTAAGTTTATAATTTTAACGTTAAAAAACTACAGATTTAACTTCTATTGGCCATGAATAGCGTGTTTAGTTTTCAATAAAATAATATATTAACTGTTTTAGCCAATAACCAGAAACTGCTACAGTATTCCAGTTGTTTCAAAATTAATACTGTTAGGTAATAAATTATGAGTTTTAGGAACTTATTTAGACTGTAACGTCTTCATTATAAATAACTTAATAACTTGGGAACTAACAGCTGACTTGTATATCCTATTCTTATTATGAAATATACTTGAAATATTAAGTTATCCAAAGAACTTGAAAGTAACTTTTGAACTAAGTTATTATGGCATAAAATTCTTGATACTTTGTGTAACCGTATTGCTCAGAAACCAGCAGGTCTGTTAATCAATCTGTCAAATTTTACCAATGATATTATAAGTAAAAAAAGTGTAGATACGGCATACGCGCTCAGTAACATACGCGCTCAAATGAGGCTGATTCACACATCTTGATCTCAGTGCGACGTTGCCAGCGGCACTTCACGTACCACAGACTGAATCAAAAGTGAAAGTGACTCAAAACTACCAAAAATGCCGTCGTGTGTGATGAGATAATGTACAAATTAAACATGCAAGACTTCTAAAAGTCAAGGAATCACATAACATTACGTTTCTATAATATGGCGTCGTAAAAGACAGGGTGCGAGTGAGAGAAGACGCCGACGTGCGGGGGGATAGATGACGCGTGGCGCTGTTTGTTTATCTAGCTGTCACTTTTTTTCTAATTGCGTTGTATCAAGCTATCCTTTTTACTTGTAGTGAAATGTAATAAGCGCCGAGCGGCAGCACAGATACACTCACATTTTTATTGAATAAAAAAGTGTGTATCTGTGCTGCCGCTCGGCGCGGAACAGTTTTTTCCGTTGTTTTGCACGTGTATATCATATCTATGACTTTATAATATTATTGAATTTTACCAATCGAACATTAATCTTCCACTATTGTGATAAGGTTGAAAATGTTTAAATTAACTTGACACATTAACGTAGGTTGATGTGCTGGCGCCTGTACCTATATATTACGTTTATGAGTAAAACTTATTTATGTATTATTTGAGAAAAACTTATTTTATTTTACGTAGGTAAGGAACCTACGTTTTTTTTAAACATGTATTTCTTCATTGACGTTCATTGACGACGTTTCCGTCGAAAGAGAGCGGAGGCGTCTCTGTCAATCTCGTACGCAGTCAGGTAAACGAAAGCCCCGCGAAGCAGGGCTCCTATTTTCGCCTGATATTTTTCAAACCTAACCGAAGGTTAGGTTTGAAAAATAAAAATCTAAAAATCAACAATCAAAAATCAACCTTAATATAGTTAGGTGCCCAAAAGTTAGGTGCTTTAAAAATTAGACGTTTTATCGTAGCGGTAGTATTTAAAACTTACGCTTTAAATACTGTAAGTGTTGATATATTAAAGAACTTTCTTATAGTTTTAAATAAAATGAAGTAT
Source organism: Agrotis segetum (assembly GCA_036375495.1). Classification (NCBI taxonomy): domain Eukaryota; kingdom Metazoa; phylum Arthropoda; class Insecta; order Lepidoptera; family Noctuidae; genus Agrotis; species Agrotis segetum. The sequence continues at coordinate 6,338,677 of JAQSVV010000039.1, forward strand.
TATTATCAGTCGTTTTTTTAAAAAAAAAAGGGGCACCCAAAGTTTGTTCATATCTTTTATTTTAAACTAGAATAAACTTTTTCAATACTAGCACTTACAGAAGTACTAACTGACCGCGGCAATAAATGATAGTGCTTACTTCATAGCAATGACTTCGCATTTCTCAAGAATCGTGACTCAGTTTCAACGCAGCTTTGAAAAATGAACGTTTCAATCTTTTAAAAGAAAATTCAAACGGTCAGGTAGATTTCTGTTTAAAATATTCCTTTTCAATACAAAAGGAATCTTGAGAGGTTCATTTTTTAAATCTCGAGTGGCGTTCCATTTCCAATCTTCGATTTTTAAATACTCACTGTTTTATTAAAAAGGTTTGCAATATAGAATGGACCTTTTATGAATAGTAAGTAGATTTCAGTTACCGACATTAATAATACACTTAGATAAAAGTTTCGCTTTGCCAATACAGTAAATGAAAGTTTTTAGTATAGTACTAGGTGTGATATAAACTTTCTTTTTTTATATTTATTCTGTGACCTTGTTTCTGAAGATATGTGATAAACGTTAAACGCAAACGCTGAGTAGGCTTTAATAGATTTTCAACTGTATGCGCTTGGGTATAAAGCTGAAAATCTAGTGAAGATTGCAAATCGTTTTCGTTCTTTCCAGTCGCATGCTTAGATATATTTAATAGATTTTCAATTTTAGTCTCTTGGTTATAATGTTGAAAATCAATTGGGGAGTAGGTACCGAGCGTTTTCGATTATCGTTTTGCGATTTGGCTAGGGGGCTGTTTTGCGCACGTTTTATGTCATAAAGATGATTTTCACTTGTAGTTAGAATCAGTAGAATTGCGTCGCATCCCGTCCCTAACCAAAACAAAATAAAATTCCAAATTCAAATGGAATTGCCAAAAAAAAAAGCGAAATAAATGCCAATTGCCAACAATTTTTATTAAAACATTGTACTCGTGGGTTATAAAAGAGAATGAAACTCCAAATTAAAATCATTCCAGTAAACGAATCCTTTGTTTTGCTTGTCAAATTAAAACTGCCTGCAAAAATATTCCCATTGTATTTAGAAATTATGTTTTTTTTACCCATTTATAATGGTAAATAAAGTAAAGTTGTTCTTTTCGATTGTAAAGATTATAAAACGCAATTTAATATGAAGAACAAAAAAATAGATAATGTAGAATATATGGACTATAAATGCAAGAAAACCAAATAAATTATAATTTAAGACACAAACTGAAATGAAAATTAATTAGGATATTAAACGATTGGAGACTCAATAACGAAAAAGCAAAAATGTAAAGATAATTTAAAAATATAAAATGTATTTGTTTATCTTTGGTTTTATTAATATGTAACTATTTTTGTCGCACTTAGATATTGAAACAGTGACAGCTGCTGCCATATTTTTAAAAAAAAATATACCCATTTTAAGAATAAAATACCAAGATTTATTATGAGCCCACATTTCTCGAAACAATTCAAAAGAAACATAATTTAAAAATTAAATTCTCTCAGATAAAAGTTTAAAAATGTTTACTAAGGCAAATTTTAAAATTTTGGACCAGTCTGTAATTGAGGCTCAAATGAAATTAATTATCTAGAGTCCTTAGGGCATAAATCGCACAAAACCTTTAATTATATTTTATATACAAAAATATTTTCATTGTAAGTATCTATTTTCTTTTTCAAATTAATCTCACAAAAATATTTTCTTTATGTAAAGCGCTTGTATTTAATTGGTTTACGAATAATAAAGCCGTAAAAACATCGCGCAACTCGGTTCTTCTACCGTAAAAAGTTGTAATACCAAAAATATAATATAGGTAAAGTCGGTTAATTTATTCAGTCCCTACATAAGGATCTTTCTGTCTTGAGTTGTTACTGTGGTTATTACATAATCACTTAATGTAACAACATCTAGTGACCACAGCAATATTTAAAATCTTTTAGGTTTTGAATGGTGGCTCAGTGGTATCGGCCCCGATTTACGACTTGTAGGTCGTGGGTTCTAAATCAGCCTGGCGCACTTTGTATTTATTTCATCACCATTGCTCTCAAAACGGTGAAGGAAAAAATCTTGGGGAAACCTAGAACTATCAAATTCGAATAGGTACATGTGACATCTATCAACTATGGCCCACACTGAAGTTACTTCTGCTTTAGGACGTCATATTAACCCTGCAGTGCAGCGAAGTGTACATTTTGTATCTTCTCATGTCTTGGATTCATAAACTTAAACTGACTCACCTGTAAAAGCTCTTCGAGTTCAAAGCAAAGAAGGACAATTTGATGATGGTATGGGTGAAGAAGAGAACGGTGATGGTGTTAGCAGTCAGCTCGTTAACCTCGTCGGAGTACTGCGCCATGTTGACAGCCATGCAGCCGAAGTGGATGGTGATGAGAATGGCATGGGTGCTAGCGTAGATTTTGCGGAGGAGGTTTGACATGCCCGCATTTTCTGTACAGAGATTTATTTGGTTAGCAAGCTAGAATGTTTGAAAATAATCTAGGGCTTGATGTGAATGTTAATTTTGGGGAAGACAATGATTTGGTTTCCCATGTAAAAGAAACATAATTCTGTATTATAACTACTATGTACTTGGTTAAAGCAGCTTGCCACAATTTCCATTATATTCGATTCTGTATCATTTCTAGACAAATTTTTAGAAAGATGATAAGGATATTTATTAGCGTTAGTCTCACTACTGGACAAATAGAACAGAATAAAAGTCTACTATTCTATTCTACTAGAAAAAGAGACCACCTTACTCCTCTCAAACCTGTCTGTAAACATAACTATGACGAAAAATGTAGCTGTAAAAAAAATCTTCACGTAGCGTTGCTATTATACTGTGATTCAGAAAAAAATCTTTAGAAAAGTATTTCTAAGAATGAACAAAATCAATCCATAAAACATATAATGAAAATATTCAAAGGCTTTCGTTGACAAAAAAAGAAACCGTACCGGGGTTTGAGGAAATAAATCTACTAAAGAAATACCTACGGCTGAAAATACAAATGATTTCAAAAGTATAGAAACTCTCCAAGGTACTGTGAACATTATTTTCAAATGTTGGCCTTCGGTAATAACTTTTTATGATCTTGTTATGACACAGATAGACGTAAAACGATCTTGGCAAAATACTGTAGTATTATTTTCTATGAGTTCCAAGAACATTTTGTATTTATTATTTCTTCGTCAGCTGTATCGGGAGTAAAATTTTATATTCAATGTCATGTTTCGTTTTCATTTCATGACTATGTATTTGTTTCTTTTCTTACAACGATATTGTTGTTTTTACCGTCGTTATGTAGAAACCTCTCACCGGATTTAATATTATAAACGTACTGCAAACTTTCCACTTCTACAAAAAATTATACTTCACTTCTCATTATTTTGGTACATTAAACTGGTCTGCGATTCTTGTGGTCTTCTTTGTTCTTTCACTAGCTCACTCGTTTCTTCGTCACTTTAACCTAAACTTACCTATTGCTGAAAATATGGCACTTTATCCTTCCTTATGTCCTTCTGACTATTTCAAATTCTATGTATCTTTCACCAGAGTCTTCACTTCCAGTCCGTAGATAGCCAGATTCAGTATTTTGTACATTAAAAGTTACGGCATAAGGTGTACTATCGAAAATTTACCTGAGTGGTAGTTGAAGAGAAAATGCCCGGCTGCTTGCATCAGCTTGATGTTGGGCAACAAGTCTGACACAAGGCCCTGGGCCTTCACTTTGGTCATCATCTGAAATTAAAATTTCGTAAATATCTCGTTCCATGTCAATAAAATCGTCAAAACCGTCATCATTTTTATTTCTTTACTCAAATTCGGCTTTTACACGAGAGAGAAGAGATTATTGATATAAATGCAAAAGTCTCGCCGAACCGAAAATTCTCCAGGAATTTGGGATGTTTTGCAGAAAACTAATATTCAAAGAAAAACGGGAAACAGTCAAGGAAAGTTTGATGATGGAGAAACAGGATTACCTTTCCCAAAAGTTACACAAATATTTAATAAAAAAATACAATTCAGCTTCTTCGTATTGCGAAGTTGAACTGTCTAGTACTGTCAAGAACAGTCCTTGCAGAATTATTGTTGTCATTGAAAGCAAGGCAATGTCGCAACCTTGCAATAAATTAATCGATTCACTCATTTCTTTACTTTCTAGGTGTATCATTTGATATGTTTGCACATCACAAAAAAAGTACCTACTGTGAAAATCAGGAGCTTTCTTCTAACCAAAAATTTTCAAAATATTTACTTTACCTTGAATGATTTCCGTAAACAATCCTTTCCCAAAAAACCAAATTTATCCTTCAACAATTAGAGCTGCGAAATTATCGATCCCATTTTCCTTAAAGGATAGGAACGTGTTCCTTTCACACTTTCTGTGAAGCAAATGATTGATTTAGAAATTCAGTGTCATCAGTATTTTCTTCGATGACGTGTATTTTCTCTCCTCCAATGGCGTCGCTTGGTTTATGGGAATGAACAGGTGTTACAACACCCGGCGTTTTCTTGTTCTTAATTATGAATGATTCTACGTTTGAATTGTCTTTATAATTAAGTTCTAGTACATCAGATCGATCGATAGTTTCAAATCGGTCAATGTTAGTTTTAATTCTGTTTGTTTCAAGTTTTATTGTTTTTCCAACGTTTGATTTTGTTGTTTGTTCTTTGAAATGTATGTTTTCTTGTTTGCTTTCGCTGTTTCTAGTGAATGGGTAATCAATTGTGATCTATGTTTGCTGGTATTTCAATTTGAGTTAGATTTTGCGATTAATAGTAGAAGCTATTAAGTTTTAGTGTCTTTATTTTCTTTCTAGTTTTTTTTTTTTTGTAAAGGAATATTATCGTTGTCAAGGTCATTTCTATAATAAAGGCCTTCTTCAAGACCTTACTTGTCCTACTTAAGATCAGTTCTTATTATAATCATGCAATTAACTTCGTGTCTCATATAGCCCAGCGCCTGGCTATTGGATAACATTTTACAGTTACAGCTAAGACTGCTTATTACCATAATGATTCACTCGAAAGATGTTAAGAGAACTCAACGTATTTCAAGCAAGTAAATATAATATCGAACTGTCTTCGAGGAACCATTTTATTTATTTTTCCCACTATCAATCATATTCACCCTGACATTAAGTTTATAGAAACTACAGTGGGGAGAGAAAACTGAAGGAAAAGTTGTATTTTTTATTAAATCTGTTCTTTTTATTTATTTCTTTATTGAAACCACTGTCTGATATGGAGGTTTTATATCGCATGGATTAAAAAAGCTATAAACTTTGGAAGCTAAACAAATAGAAACCTCTTTCAAAGCGTGTATTAGACGAGTGTCTAATTAAACTAAATTACAACAAGTAGGTAAACTAAACTAAACTAAAAGAAAAATCCTAAAGCAATTAGTACACAGAGTGTGCGCCGTTACTGCGAAGTTCATTACTAATAATAATATGTACAATCGGGAAAGTTGAATTATGACACACCATAAGCTTATTTTCTTACAGACATTCAACTACAATTAGATCCACATTCGCATAAACATACATTTATCATTATACGTTACTGCGAAAGTATAGTTAGTAACTATACTGTCTATATTTATAAATATTTTTAAACCATGAACTGTGATTTCAAGAAAATGCTAATAAGCCAACATTCAGTAACAATATGGCTTCATCAAGTTCAGCAAAATACAGCAGTTTGAAGTTTATTTAGTTACGCATTTTTTTTTCTATTTTTGTTTATTTATTTAGGTTATCGCATTACCCAGTAATCGAGTGATGGTTGTAAAATCGGCGTGGCTCAGCTTTCTACCGATCAACTCCAGCACATTATACCCCATTATTTATTAACCTCGTATTACAACCAAATACCACATAATTCGACTGTTCGACACCACAAAACGGGCGCCAGATCGCAATAAAGGCCGATTCTCACGTAACGGCCATAGAGAAATAAGTGGATTTATGAAGTAATATCCTGTAAGCGTGTTCGATACAGTGAGCCATAACCTTAATGTTTATCGTGTTCAGTTTTTATGTATGGGAGAAAGATAATAACTTCCAGTTACAAGATTAAAATACGTTTAGAAAAATCGATTTTGTTAGGTTAAAATTAAGTTAGAACCTGTGTTGTAATTTGCGCTCAAGCTCAAGGGAATCGAACGAATTTAAATTTAGAAGGTACTAGGGCGGCAGACCGTGTCAGAAACTTGGTTGTGTGAAGTCATTGCAATATCGATTGAAACATTCATTTTGATTTGTGTTCAGTATTTGAAAATATTTGGACTTTTCTTAAAGATTGACGTAGGTACGTCTCGCGTTTGACCTCGTATCTCACCTGATGGGAAGTCTACGAATTTTGCAATTTCGATCTCAACTTTCAAGCCAAGGAATCCGATAGCGTTTAAAATACTACTAGGGTAGAACTTTAGAGGACAGTGTTTCAAGACAACGATCGATATTGAAACTGGCATATAGATTAATATAATCAGCAAACAAAGTATGCAATTTTGCAGGTGAAAATAAAAGCCACGTGAATCAGTCAAAACAATAATAATGTACTAGGGTGTCAGACCTTCAGAGGAACATTCTAAAGACATCGATATAAAAACACTATCATTACCAGAACCGTTAGCAAAGTCATTTTATGTCATGAGTTTGGATAAAACAACAGTCATAGAAATCAATCGAAGATAAAATAGTACCAGGGCACCATAACTTCAAGGGCATAGTACTTTGCATTCGAGATTAGTTGCAAGCGATAGACACGCCTGTAATGACTGGAGAAAGGTGAAGTAGGAAAACAGTTACTTGTTAGAATGAAATAATGCAGGAATTGAGACCTTATATTCGTATGTATTCAGTAGATTATTTATAATTGATTACATTAATATTAGCATTAGTTAATTAAAGTTTCCTCTAACTAACATTTATTTACCTACTTAAAATTCAGCTTATCCCATCCCAAAAGTTGTCGTAATGATAAGCGCAATATGCGTAATCTACAACCGTAACTTCCACTAATTTCATTAAGTTAGATAACGACTTGAACTTAGTTCCACTTAAACTTAGGATCTGATAAGAACTTTGTAACTCCTCTCAATGATTAATGTACGTACCGTGTTTCGGGAGATTTGATCTGATTATGGTTCCATTGAGCAGTGGTGGCCCAGTGGTATCGGTCCTGAACCGACTTACGAATTGTAGGTCGTGGATTGGAAAAACATTACTTTGCGTAATTTATTTCATCACCTGCACTGCTCCCAAAAGGGTAAAGGAAAACATCGTGAGGAAACCGGTATGTTCTCCAACCAAAAATTCGAAGACATGTGACATCTGAAATTGACCACAAACCGTCTTATTACAAAAGTTTGAGTTAGTACTGGTTTAAACCTGGACTAAATAGTCTAGGATTGTTACGGTATTAAAGTTCGTTCCGGTTGGATGTTTTATTACAAACTCAATTTTGAGGCACTTCCAAAGATCATAAGCTAGCAGGCTACACAGCTCTGAGTTCATTGATGACTATACATGACTTAGTTATGAAACGTCTAATGTTGATATTAATATTAAAACAAATGCCAATATGGCTATATTCCTAACCCAAGATGGCGGACTGGCTGTTGTGAAATCCATTCCTTGAATGAGGGCAACGAACCCAATATCGCGTTTTTTTAAAAAGTTATATTTTTATCAAAAATAAGAGTTTAAGCTTCGCGGCGCTTTAATTCGAAATTCGATTAATTAACGGTCCAATGTTCAACTCAGTTATGTTAAGTATGTTAGTGAGTTCGCGTCCGAATTAACAATTTTAATTAGTATCGCTTAATTGAGTTTTCTGTGTGTTCAAGTGGAAAATAATTTTATATCGTATTAATTAACAGAACAGATCGTCAGTCTCAAGCATCTTATCTTTGAATAAGTAATTGAATAAATAATTAAAAACTCTATGGACTTCGGTTTTAATGAAAACTAGTATAACTTTGAGTTATGTGGCATAATGTTATTTCTTCATGTGAAAGGGGTTTATTTCATATCATTATTATTAATATATTTTTTAACGATTTAAAAACAATAAAAGAAAATTAATAGGAGCCCCGCACAGCAGGACTCTATCGACTACAACTAACAACCTTTTAAACTAGGAATCTTTTTCTTTAGTAATAGATAGTACAACGATTAGTGATAAACTTCATTTTTATAAGGTTTTCTTAGTCCATGGTTTAACCTAGAACTAATCCCAGTAAAATATTTAGTCGGCGTTTTGGAATAAAACGGAAAAAGTTTATTTTCGGTACGTTTTATTAACTCACTTTTCTTGTTTGTTTTTGTTCCTTTGTACTTTTGCAACTCAATTTTGAGGCACTTCCCGAAAAGCTAATTAATTTTGCACACGTTTTGAGTTTTATGACAATACATGAAGTTAGGAAACGTTTAAACAAATAAATTGTAGGCCTACCAAGATGGCGGACTGGCTGTTTGAAATCCACCCCATGAATACCCATCTTTCGAGTAAATTAATCGTCTTAAAACGAAATCCTAACCCCAAGCTTTTTACAAAATGAAAAAAGTTTTAAGCACTTTGTAAATTTCTCCTTTCAAAATCCTTTCTGTTATTTCATGCTCAGTTACAGGTTACAGTTCACTGATCAGTGAGTTCGCGTCCGAATTAACAATTTAAACCTATCGCTTAAAGTTTTCTGTGTGTTCAACAGCCCCTGATTAAGTATTAATTAACAGAACATGTCATCTCAATTTGGTTTTGAATAAGTAATTGAATAAATAATTTAATCGATAAGGTTTTAATGAAAACTAGTAATTTTGAGTTATGATTTCATAATGTTATTACCTTGTGAAAGGGGTTTATTTCATATCAAATTATTTTAAGTAAAGTAAGAAAATTAATAGGAGCCCCCGCACAGCAGGACTCCATCGACTACGCCCTATTTCATTTTTTTGAACTCGAATTATTGCTTTAATAATAACAATAAAAGGTTTGGTATGACTATAGTTAACGGCTGAACGTAATTTAAACTGATAGAAAAATTTAACGGCAGAAGAACTTTCAGTATTTTACTAAGTTGTTTCTTTTTCTTTTGTATTCGCATTTAGAAGTATAAGCTGTCGAAAAATTAGCATTAAGGCAACCAATTTTATGTTTTGAGTATGACCATAATTTATTTTTAAACTAAATTGTAGGTAATAAGACATGAGCAACCCATAAGCCGCTCTTTCAAGTAAATCGTCTCACGAAATCCTAAGCCCAAGCTTTTTTCAAAACAAACAAAATAAAAGGCACTTTCAAACGTTCCCTCAAAATCCCTTTGAAAGGTGCAACAGCGGAACAAAAGTTCAAGCCTCTCGACTCAATCCCATGAGAACTAAACCTACAAAGGTTTCGTGGAACAGTCCCTGATTAAGTTTGAAACCGGTTCCAACATAACTTTGGTCCTAAGGGACGAAAATTATGTAAGGGAGTTATCCTGGATTATAAAAGGCGAAACGTGGCCGTGGTAATCTATGAGATAAAGTTTTGTTTTTGAAAAATTGTGTTTTTTTTTGTTTTGTGTTTATATCAGCTACACACGGTGATCTCTTCAGACAGACAGTCAGACAAAAAGAACCTTATGCAAAGGTGTTATATAATTCTAGTAGCTTACAAATAACGGGTGGCGAGTAAAGGGCAACTCGCTGTCTGATCATGGACCATGCCCGGGTCGATGCGACGGCGCGTTGTGTCCCACGAGCGCCTCAAAGCATAATGACGGGGCCCCCCTCTCTAGAGGGGGGCATGCTGTGCATTATGCTGTCATTATGCTGATGCTTTGACCCCGACAGTCTTTGGCCCTCTAGGACCAAAGCCAGCCGGGGTCGGGGGACTTATCTCATTACTGTGACCCCGAAACATAAAGGGCTATTGAAGGACACCGTGGATTTTAGTCAGTACGAGTCTGACAGTCCCTCCCACCCTGCCCGGGGTGGGAGGACTAATTTGATGATATTACCACGCTAAAAAAAATCTTTCAAATACTAACATTATTATATTCGCTTTGGATAAGAGGAAGACTTATTTGATTTATCAACGCGACTACTTTTAACTTCCAGTAGTGTTTATAACTTATACAACATGTAACGTAATTAACGCACACCCTCAGACACCCTCATAAGAATATTATGTTATAATCATAACACATTTGAATTTTTAGTGTAACATGTAAGTGCATTGTTAATAACTAAATTAGTTATTTTCAGTTAGGTTTATTTTTCTTTATTTTGTATTGGAAGGACGGAATTTGTAATAATACAAATAAAATTGCACTTTTAAGGTCTTGTTGCCTTGATTTATGGTCTATCTTAGTTTGTTTTGACTGTACAGGGGTATTGTGACTATAATTTCCGTAGCGATAATTATTTTTGATAAAAAATTACCTCTATTATAAATGATAGAAAACGATTCTGAACAAACTAATTTCATTATGTTACATGTTGTATAACCAGCCTAATACTACATCAGCCACGACCCTTTCTTAAACAATGTAGTTCCAGTCCTTATCTGTGTTCCTTTATTACGGAAAGATAAGACCAGGGACCTGGAGGTATTTGAATAACGAGATTAAACTAGCATTGTGACCTTACTCCGAAGTATTAACTGGCTTTGTAGTTTACATAATTAATTAAATTAATATTTGGGTCTAGATGTTAACCGTAGACGTAGATTTGTTTGTCTTAGAAATAACCAGTATCCTTAGCACGAATTTTCAGTATTTGAGACGTAAAGTAAACTGGAGCTTTACAATTTCAAATTGACAATTTTCAAGGAAAAAATTAGTTCTTTCTTCGCACACCAGAGGCGCTGTTTCATTTTTTCATACAAAAACGCTGTCATTATTGGAAAGGCGCTGTAAAGTAAAGCCATGTATTCACTGAGCAACAGTGTTTCCTATACACAGTTTCTGAAACATCACGTAAAGTGTTCTCCGCCGCAAGTGGGGAGCACCGAAACATACCGATAAACACGTAGTGTTCACAGAAACTAAATTTTATGTTTCTGAAACAAAATGATTTGTTTCAGAAACACGTAGATTTTGTTTCTGAAACAGAGTTTATAAACAATTGTTGCTCAGTGAATACGTGGCTTTAAAGGGTGAAAATTCGTGCTAAGGTTACGTCTAGATACAGTTTAGACAAGTATTATTTTTATTAGTACCCTTCTCCTTGTCAGGTGTGAGTGGAAGGAACTGTCAGACTTGTACTGAGTAAAGCCCATCGTGTCCCTTTAATTGATTTTTACGTTTCAGGGTTACGATTTCTGGTTAAGACAGTCCCGTAAGGAGGCAGGAGTTTGGTTATGGGGTAGCCTACAAGAACTTATGACACACTGAGTTCCATTAGGCATGTCTTTTGATAGGTTGCTGACCTGTCTATTTTTATCTTGGTCACATAGACTTAAAGATCCTCGTTCCAATTTTATTCTTTCAAACTTAAACTTATTTAAAACAAACGAAAATGTCCTTATTTTTACAGAAAAAGCCATTTTAATACGAACCGAGGTCCGTTTGTGTATCTTTTGTTGTTTACTTGAAGAGTCAAGAAGTCTAAAAGTATTTATTCAACGGAAAAGTAACGTTAAAACATTCCATCTAAAGATCAACGTTCACTTATCACCATCCTCTAAGATGGATTCAATTGAGACTTTGTATCTATGTTTAATTAGTCTATTAATAACATCTTAATATCTTGAGTAAATGAACTATCTGGTACATCAGAAACCAACTCTTGAGTTCAAAAAAACATAGGTAAAAGATAGGTATTGCCGTTGCGCTTCGCTTGGCTCGTCTTGGCGGGGGCACTGCCGATCCCCCAGATCTGCCAGATACCAACTTGATGCATTTGAATCGATTGACAAATCGAGCCAAGAGACTTTATGGGGAATTATGCTCTGATCTACTCAAAGATAAAAAAAATAAATTCTTACAGTATGTAATGGAAATGCAGAATTAGATTCTACCTGCCTCTTTTCGGGGTCGCGGGATTATTCCCTTACCGTGACCCCGGAACATAACAGGCTATTGAAGGACACCGTGGATTTTAGTCAGTAGAAGTCTGACAGTCCCTTCCGCCCTGCCCGGGGTGGGAGGACTCATTTAGTGATTTTACCACGCTAAAAAAAAAAAAAAAAACCTGCCTCTTTTCATCATCGCATAACAAGACGTACCGCAACGCACCATTGATAACACGGTGGACATTCCATTCATACGCTCAGTGGGCATTTGCCATTGGTTACTCCGTAACGAAGGCAGATGCTTCCAAAGATAAGCTCATCATGACGCAAAATGCATGAAGCAATTTGCCAACAGGAGTCAACTTCCTTGCAATTTGTACAACTGTCCGCTAACCTTTAAGAGGATAAAAAAGCTACGAAGGAGAGCCGTACTTACTGTAAAGTAAGTAAAGCCAAAGTGAATTATCTGAAGTGCCTCAACCGCACTTCAGGCCCTAATTTCGACCTTAGAATGACTGCTTCAGGAATAAAACTCCAAAGTTAACTAACTACTCCTAGTTTCTGAGGTCCTAGTGACGAAAAGATAAATGACGAGGTTTGTAGTTTTATGGTCTTTTGAAAAAAGTACCAGGAGTTTATAGGTTGAGAGGAGTTAAAATGAGAGCTGAGGCCTTTACGAGCTCTTAATGCGATCCTGTGTTGGCTGTGGGAAAGCGACAGAGCTATACAAGTCATCTAGCGCTATCTCTTTCCCACAGCCAAAACAGGATCGCGTTAGGAGTTTGTGGTAAGGCCCTTGAATTTAGGCAAAAAAATTTCGGAAAAATCGTAAGGTATCGGAGTCTTGCGTCGCGTTGTGCACGAAGTGGCAATAATAAAAATAAAAATTAATAACCACGATTAATCGATTCATTAACATAATTGAACAATAATAATTTAAGATATAAAATCAAATAGTTAATTAAGATTATCATGACATTACCCCAGCGAAGGGAACTTCATCAAAACTTGGGAGAGTCGTGAAACTTTTCATTAGCGTCTGAAATTAACTGTGATAACGCGGGTTATAGTAGCTCTGCGGGGGTTAATGAAGATATTCTTAGTTTGGTGGTGCAAGGGTTGAGAAGATGGCTGTACCGGCAAGAGGTTCGAAGTTTTGGGTAAAAAAGCATTACTGCACACTAGGAACTTCTCCCATTATCATGGCCATCGTACAAACATACGGAAAACTACCTGTAGGCCTTAGAGATACATGTTCCATGCCGGAATCGAACCCACGATACGCAGCGCGGCAGTCGATCAGCAATAAATTAAACAAAAAAAAAACTAAATTCATTTTGTTGGATGATGAGTTCCACGTTTAACCCTCAAGGGTTGATTGTGGAAACCTTTAAGGGTCGAACGCGGAAGAGGGTAGAAAATCTTAGGGGTTGAACGCGGAACAAACCTAATTTATGCTACATATACCTACCTATTTAAAAGCAGTGTATTTTTTTTCCTTTTACAGCATTACTAGGGATCTTTAAAAACCACTTTAGCAGCAGTAGTAGTAGTTACGTAACACTAACGGTTTCATAATATTAATTAGAAAGATAAGATATTGATTCAGAACTATGTCAAAATTAAACCTAGAAATGACGTATTGTGAATTTCAAAAGCGTCGTTTCATCATCAATTTTAGGTTACGCAACAAAAGAAAAATACGGGTATCTAACAAATATTCATCATCATCATCATCATCATCTCAGCCATAGGACGTCCACTGCTGAACATAGGCCTCCCCTTTTGTTCTCCACAGATACCGGTTGGAAGCGACCTGCATCCAGCGTCTTCCGGCGACCTTCTAACAAATATTATGTTTTGATAAATCTAACTGATGGATCTATTTAGATTGTTTGAGCCACCTTGCCTATAACCCGCTTCTCTTATAAATTAGACCATTCCTTTATTAACTCCATATAGCGATGTACCTCAGAATCCTTCAGCAACGTACCAGCGTCTCGCCCTGCTAGTAATTATACGTAAAACATGCACCCCAGCATTTCTTGATCCCTCACATGTAACTGACAGAGAAACTTTACCTTTGGACGGAGAAAATAAAGAGGTCTACTTAAAGTGGTTTTTTGAAAGATATGAATAAAATTTACTGCTTGTGCTTAAAAACAGATTGTGGAAAGGTAGGAAGGGTGATAAAATGCGGGTTCATTTATTTATGAGACTGTTTTAAAGATGTTTTCTTAGATTTTAACAGAGATTAGACTCAACATAGGTACCTGAGGCCTTATCACGAGTTAAGGCGCTCCCTCACCGCGAGCATTCACCTGTAATATAACGTTACAGATTCGAACATTTTTCACCAGTGCGGGAAGACAATCGCGCAATGTCTTGTATCAAGTCTAGTGTCTATACTAAATGTAAGCGAATGCTCGTCAGTCAGGGAGGTAGTACTGTAATGTAATACTCGAAGTCGAATCTATAATGTTACATTACGTAAACGGAAACTTGACATTACTTGATGCACAATTTTGTTTCTCATTCGTAAACTTGTGTCGCTTTTATTTTCCATACAATTTACGTCATTATATATTTCAAGTTCGCCGTACAGCCGCTTTGCACATTTGCTTGAAAGATTAATTTCTTAGAGGTTCAGCCGTTCGTGTGGCTATTTCCGGCAACGCTAAGCGCAGACTCGCAGATGATGATTGAGTAGCTCGCCGTCTGATCAAGGGACAGGCTCGAGTCGACAATGAGCGCTTCGTGGATAGGTACCTTACATCTCCAAAAACAACAATACAATTATGTTATTTGATAGCGCCATATAAATGATTTAAATTAACAGGAGGGGGGACGCCGGGGACAAAAATGAGTAATAATTTAAGTCTGAATAAGTTTCTGAAGACTTTCTCTGAATTTTTTCAGTTGTTATTTCAGTTTGCTAAATTGGACGTGAGCTGAAAAGGTCACATTCAAATAACATTTTTGTTCACTTTCTAGTTTACTTTTTTATATTTAAATTTCAAGTTTAAAACAAGTTTCGAAAAACTTATTTTTTAGCATTACATTTTTACTAGAATAGCAAAACCGTTTAACTTTTTCTATTTACCATTTTTCTTTTTAAAGCGAAAGCTCCCAATTGTAGAATTTATTTTTTTTTTTTTAATAAAAATGGTCCTGGCAAAATACTTTACTAGACTTTATCTAATATTAATTAACAGAGTTCATGTAAACGACGCCGCCGCAGCGCCACCACCCTCCTAGCTGTGTCTACCACCGCGACCGCTCCGCCTCCGCGCCACCATCGCGCCGCCAGCCTCCGCACCGCCGCCCGCACCGCCACCGAGCCCTGATGCCAACCTTTAATATTATTATAGTCCAATGATGGTTAAAGGCTTTTCATCCAGCCACTGCCAGCTTTCTTCTGAAGATTATCGGTTTATCTTGCTGCAGACCATACTTCTCTACGTTTACCTACCACAGTCTCCAACCGTGAACCTATCTTTTCCACCTCTAGTCGGTTTTGCGACAGACGTGGCCTGTCATATAGGATTATGGCCTGTCATATCCTACCAATATTATAAATGCGAAAGTTTGTGAGGATGTATGTATGTGTATGTAGGTATGTTTGTTATTCTTTCACGCAAAAACCACTGAACGGATTTGACTAAAATTTGGTATACAGATAGTTTATAACCTTGATTACACATAGGATAGTTTTCATCCCGATTTTATTTTCCCGCGGGATAATTTTCGAGTTGTAGCGGGTGAAGCCGCTGGCAACAGATAATGGGATTATGGGTCAATAAATCATCAACATCATCATCAGCCGGAGGACGTCCACTGCTGAACATAGGCATCCCCCTTAGACCGCCACGCCGAACGACAATTCGTCACTTGCATCCATCGGCTGCCCGCGACCCTCACGATGTCGTCGGTCCACCTAGTGGGAGGCCTGCCTACGCTGCGTTTTCTGGTCCGTGGTTGCCACTCCAAAACTTTTCTTCCCCATCGGTTGTCAGTTCTACGAGCGATGTGGCCTGTGGGCAATAAATAACTTAGACCAAATAAAAGCAATTTGTTTAGTATTGCCATATTATTCATTTATATTCACATCCATCTGTCACTTTCACGTTGATCCGGCGCGAAGGACCAATTTGACAACAAGACTTTTTAAGTTTAGAGGGCTGCTGATCGACTTTTGTACTGGCCTGTGGGTCTAGTGGTTAGTGACCCTGACTGCTATGCCGGAGGTCGTGGGTTCGATTCCCACCCAGGACAAATGTTTGTGTGATGAGCACGATCATTTGTTCTGTGTCTGGGTGTAATTTATCTATAATATTTATGTATTTAGAAATATATAAGTATGTTTATCATTTTTCTAGTACCCATAACACAAGCTCTGCTTAGCTTGGGACTAGGTGGCGTTGTGTGATAGTTGTGGAATATTTATTTATTTATTTAACTAACACAAACTATTTTTATTGAGTTTTAGACGCTTTACAAAAGCTCTGTTTTAACGCATAGGATGGATGGCTTGTATATGAGCAAGGGAGCGAATGTCAGAAAGTGATTGATGGATGTGAATTTAAATTATGTAAAATGGGAAAACTAAAAAAAAACAACTGAGGCTCTCTCTCTAGCATGAATTTTAAGTAGTTGGCTGTAGTAAAGTATAACTTTATTGAGAAACGAAAATGCGCCTCTAGCGTACAAACGAAGTCCACGTAAACTTTATATCACAAAAACTTGAAAACTCGTGATAAAGCCTCAATATCACAGATAGAGGACAAAACCCAACCTTACACAAACAACCCTAAAAAGAAACAACAAAGAAAAAAGTCCACCCCTTTTCTCCACAATTCATATTATATTCTAAGTCATGCACATTCACCCCCGTAATACATGAAATATGCACTAATAACCGTCTTTCTCCCAAGGCAAACAAACCACAAGCTTATTTAATAAAAAAGCTCGGCATGAATATGAAAATCTTTTGTGTTTGTATTATAAAAACAAATTTTTTTGAAGCTTTTTCAACTGCCAGCGGATCTCCTTTTATTTTTACTAGCTGTTGGCATGCGGGCGGTGGGAAATGGGCGACTCGCTGTCCGACCATGCCCGGGTCAACGACGCGTTGTGTTTCACGCGCGCTTCAAAAAGTGTCAGCATAATGACGGTGCCCGCCTCTAGAGGGCCAAAGTCTGCCGTCTCCGCAGGTTACAGCTATAGCCATTACTGCATATTGTGACCCTAGAACGTAAAGAGCTATTGAAAGAAACACCGTCACTTTGTACTGTCTGAAATTCACGATTTCAGACGGTACAAAGTGACGGTATCTTTCACTCCATCCAGGACTGGAGGACTCATTTGGTGATTTCAACACGCTAACGAGATGGCGCTAGACGACTTCTATTGCTCTGTCTCTTTCACTCACTGGAACAAGCCTGGTTTTAAGACGTCATAATGTCCAGCCAGGGTGTCGAGTCTGCTAATTATTAGTCACAATGGCGGTACAATGGCGTTTCAATATTCGAACCATTTTTTACTCAGCAGTAAAAAATGGTTCGAATAAGCACTACAATTGAAACGCCATTGTGGCGCCATTCTGACTAATAACTAGCAGACTCGACACCCTGGTATCCTACGGTCTTTCATGATTGGTCTACATAATTATGATTTTCAACTAAATGCTCAGAGCATAAAATTGAAAATCCACTAAAGACTGGCTGCGGTTTCAACGCTGCGTCAGCGCTGCGTTCTTAATGTATCGTTCACGAGCGGGGCGACGAGCGATAAGATCAAATGTAAAGAAATGTTTGAAACACGCCACACCAGGGGCAAATTCGCGTACTCAAGGAAATTAATGTCTTTTTCACGCCACGCCATCATAGACCAAAATCATGAACGGGCCGTTATAATATAGCACTGCTGTTCGCTTATCGCTAATCGCGCACTGTAAGACGGTTCCTACACCAAATCTTGTTTAGTTGTATGTGTCGAACCCATGTCTCGAATATTTCAGCCTGTATATACAAAATAATATGTGCGTGTTTTATGTGTCAGGCCCTTTATTAAATGAAAGGTAAGCTGATTAATACGCCGACGGGTACTTTCTCTGGAGAAAATCATGTATAGCAAAACATTATGTGTAGGTAGGTATTTAATACGTCGAACGAGCCACAAAAATTATTCCCCTCGAAAAAAAAAATTTGATCCTGTTCTCCTAGTACTTTCTGTTCAGATTTCACGTTGTGTCCTCGTTTTCAGTAGTTTTGTGCTGGATTTTATAATTTAATTGTTCTGCTATCCCCGAGCAGAAAAAATGGGTCGAATAAAAATAATAAAAAAAAAAAAAAAAACCTTTGCCTAATTTATGCATACTTTTTTGTGGCGAACTAAAAACAACCCGAACGAACGTGTATCCGTCAATTTGACAAATCGTCAAAGACGGATCTAATGTGAATGACATCCGCGACAGACGCCTACAACATGGAGTACACGGCGAGTAATTGGCGACTCGCCGTCCGATCATGAACTGTGCCCAGATCGCCTCAAAAAGCTGTCAGCAATATGACGGGGCCTCTTTTAGAGGGCCAAAGCCTACCGGGGCTGACTTAACAGGTAACCGAGGCCTTGAAAAGTATAGGGCTATGTAGGACACCGTATTTACGCCTACGACATGGAGTACGGACGGCGAGTAATTGGCGACTCAATGTCCGAGTCATAACTGTGAGGATCGCCTCAAAAAGCTGTCAGCAATATGACGAGCCTCTTTTAGAAAAGCCTGCCGCGAGGTGATGAGGAACCGTGGCCTTGGAACATAAAGGGCTATTGAAGGACACTGTGATGTTGTTTTGAGAGCAGAAATATACTACAACTAAATATATTACTTCCATTTTATGTCTTATGTCATAACCTTGTTTCTGTTATGGCGAGAAATTACGTTAATTTTCGCGATTATAGAGTTTAATGTTCGCATAAACGTCCATCATTGGGATAATTAACGTAATTTCCCGTTAGTGTGACCCCAGCATTACCAATATTAAAGAGAAGTTGTCATAGAGACTGCTACGGCGTAGCGGGGCGTGGCGTAGGCATCGTAGCAAACCAAGCGTAGGCACTGCGTAGCATGTCGTAGCAAACTATAAAGCTATTGTCAACCAGCAGGCGTAGCATGGCGCCGTAGAAAGGGGTTTTGTCGACGACGCAAGAATAGACAAAATAACAGAACGTAGAAATAATTTTAGCGTTTTAAGCATGTTTATGTAAAAAATATGGAAAATAAACGTTCTTTTCTTCAATAGTGTAAGAATGGTGTCATATTTGTGCAAAAAAACAGTCGATTTGTGTTGAAATAACGATGAAATAACTTTGTCTTTTCTTGGATAATAAAGATAGAATCGACATGCTACGCGTGCAGACAGGACGAAGCGAATGATGCGATCCGAATCCAGTCATATAAAAAAGCGAAAGCAGTCCGATAGTCTATGTGACAGGCTTCAAACAATTACATACATTAGAAACAAAAACGCTCCGGCACGTTTTTCAGTTTGACAAAGGCATAAAAGTCGAAACATTAATTTCAACCAAATCATTGCCTAATAATAATTTAAGGATCTTTCATTACTAACACGATTATGAGGAGTTTTATGATTTTATTTCTTAAATTTACAAGATAATTGGCTCAAAATTGTGTTACTGGGTGAATAGCGTAAAAATTCCATGAGAAAAAAAAAATCTAATCACATAATTATTATGATTACATAGCATAACATTATAACGATATTACAAAACAATTTTCCTCGCCCGCAATCCCAATACACTCATGGCATTAGAACTACGAGTATTTTTAACAAACTTACAAAAAATAGTTTTTATTATGTTTGTATACTGTGTGTATGTTTGACTGCAATTATCTCGCGTTTGTCTAAACCGCTTTTGATATGGTTTCAGAAACATATTCGTTTAGTATGAAGGTTTTAGTATATACCTAACAACAATGGGTAACCCGTGACGTTGCCCGCATAGATCCATTTTTGCTTACTTTGGATTGTGGATTTTCAAAGACGCCGATTATTATACGAAGATTTTTGAACTAAAAACTATCTGAACTAAAAATAATAAAAAAAAACTTTCAAAAACAAACACAAAAAAAAAACGTAAATTACTTTTCTTTCGGAAGTCGGTGGCAAAAGTTCATCTTAGAAGAAATTACTATAAAAAATAGTAGTAAGATTTTCCACAAGACGATGTATTGAACAAATTGGTTAGGATCAATGTATGTCACGTAGGTAAGTCGACACGAACAAGGAATTTAATACCTGTCTCTAGAAACGATACGGGCCTTTAATATTTCTTTGTGGTATTTCTGTTAAGGTAAGGGGTAGTGGGTACTAGGTAAGGAATGCTTGTACGTGGATGGGTAAGGAATTTTTGATATGAATGTGTTTATAATATTTTCATGAAAATTTTGTGATATGCGAGCTTCTTATCATAAAGAAACAACAATAGTTTGTGTTTATGGGTGTTCCCCACCGCGAGCTCCTGTAACGTTACAGATTCGAAAACTCGAAGACAATAGAGCATCAAATTGCTCACTTTTATGTCACATTACAGGTGAATGCTCGCGCTGAGGGAGCGCCTTAATATTAAAATAATAAAATATTTTTCGTGTGTAATATGTTGTACTATGGGTCATGCATGGCTGGAATAAGAGAAGAAAACAAAAATCAATAAAAATGAATTTTGATTGAAACCATTCCAAAACTAAAAGTATAAAAAACACTTTTTTTTATCAAATGGCATATGAACTTCAATCTAAAAAATAGCGTTGAATGTTATTCTAATAGAGGTCCGGCCTATTCCTTTGTC
This sequence comes from Agrotis segetum, assembly GCA_036375495.1. Taxonomy (NCBI): domain Eukaryota; kingdom Metazoa; phylum Arthropoda; class Insecta; order Lepidoptera; family Noctuidae; genus Agrotis; species Agrotis segetum. Next base: position 6,359,576 of record JAQSVV010000039.1, read on the forward strand.
ATTGCCATCCAATATGGCAACGCTGCCAGCGTTCTGGGCACTTTCCCCATTGACAGCGATGTGCATGAATTTTTTGAACCCCTGTAAAATTTTAGTTTCAATTTATTAATTTATGGTAACATTTTATTTTCAATTTTAGTATGTAAATTGTGTATGATAATATGTAAAATTATTTAAATTACCTAATAAATATGTAAGCTAAGAAAAAGCACTTTTAAGTATTGGTTCGAAGCGAGATGGCTAATAGTTCACACGGCAAGTGGCTGATACATAATTATTTATATGACTGTGATAACCATGCAATTAGACAAATATATGTATCCCAGCATAGACACAATCAATGGCAAAATCGGTTATATATTTGCCTAGACAGCATCAAACAACATGTCATCAACGTAAGTTCAGTCGCTGACACGATTTTCCGATATCAAGCCTACATTTTATGATAGTCTAAATCGATTTATATACGACGGCGCACATTGGGGACACTTACAGGAGATAGTCACGATAAACTGTAGGTACGAACTAGAATATTTGATGACAACTTTATACTGCACGTACGCCCAGTTAGCGCAGTGGCTGAGCGACTAGACTGCTGCGCTGAGAGTCGCGGGTTCAATTCCCGCAAGAAACAAACATTGGATTTTTGCCCTACACTAGGAATTTCTCCTGTATCGTGGGTGCCTTTACAAACATAGAAACTAACATACACAAACACCCAGGAACAACTACTTGTAAGTCATACACAAAAGGTACGAAATTAAAATTGGATAACAATCAGGGATGCAAACCAAGTAGTTCAAGCTTGAACAGTCAACAGAAATATACCCTTAACGGTGCATCCACACCGCAGTTACTTTTTGGAGCTCAACGTTTCCAAATATTACTCGGTAACATCCGTCAACAAAATGTTATTTAATGTTACTAAGTAAGTGTTGACGTGTTACTGTAAGTTGAGTACCCGTTGCTCGACAATCGGTAACAATGTTACCCCTGCATCCACACCGCGGTAACAAAATGCAACACGGTAATATTCGGTAACTTTAGTGGCTCCTTGTGCGGTGTGGATGCACGGGTAAGTAACAATCAACAAATAGTAACAAGGAGCCACAAAAGTTACCGAATGTTACCGTGTTGCCTTTTGTTGCTCCACAAAATAATGTTACCGACGGTGTGGATGCACCGTAACACAAAAATTGTTAAACAATCCTCTGTTCAAACTAAGCCCTAAAATAAATCAGCTTTGTAAACTTTTCCATTATAAATCGAGAGGTCCGATTGATTAATAGTGGAGGGTACAAAGTGGAGAGAATAGTCTATTCAATTAATTTTAATTGCTATGAATTTTGTTTACATAGAAGTATTTTTTTGACCTAAAGGTGCTAATAAACTTGAACAATTGTAACATTCGTATGAGCATTCAAAAGAATGTTACAATTTTGACAGTGTCAGTTTGACAATGACACCTGAGCTATTGGCACCTTAAATCTATTCCACATAGGGCTCTTGTCAAAAATGTTTGCAGGTTGTTTGCAGGTGCCAGTGTCAGCATAATGACGGCACCTCTAGAGAGCCAAAGCCTGCCGGGGTGGCGGGACTTATCCAATTACCTTGACCCTGGAACGTAAAAGGCTATTGAAGGATACCGTGGATTTTAGTCAGTACGAGTGTGACAATCCCTTCCGCCCTGCCCTGGGTGGGAGGACTAGTTATGATTTTATCACATAAAAATAAGGTGTCAGCTGTCATATATGCAGAATACCCACATAATACCTCGCTTTTTGTCAAGTCGGCTGTCAACTCTGACATTTTTTTGAAGATATTATTTTGATGGGAATACAATTGAATGCTCAAATGTAACAGCAGTTTATCACCTTAAATATAATACACATATACAGCCCGTTCATGACTCAGCGGTGAGCGGTGCGGCGGGCGGCTCGAATAAGACATTCATTACTTGAAAGTAAGCGAATTCGCCACTGGCGACGCCTCGTGGCGTGTTCCAAACATTTCTATATATTTTTGATTTTATCGCTTGCTGCCCCGCATGCGCTCACACTGGCAAAGTCGAGAACGGGTCGCAATGCTTAGTTAGGATTAGGCTAGTCTTTTAGTCAAGAAGCGAGTAATTTAGTAGCAAAGTTACTCGCTACTCGACTAAAATACTAGCCTAGTCCATACAAGGCTTAAATAACTTATTAACTCACTCGTCAAAATGTTTGGTATTCAGACACGTTTAGCTACTAAATTTCTCGCTACTCGATTAAAATAAGTTCAAGCTCCGAACTAGGCGTATAACAGAAACCACTCGTTTTAAAGAAACGAAAAATTCTGTTGCGAGCAGGGTTCGATCCTGCGTCTTCTGGATAGGTACTCCAGACGTCTGGAGTACCTATCCAGAAGACGCAGGATCGAACCCTGCTCACAACAGAATTTTTCGTTTCTTTAAAAATATCTTTGCGAAGACGCGACGCAGGCGTTATTGTGTTTAAAAAGTATAACTTTAGTCAACAGAAATACCCCGTAACGAAAATATTGTTGGACAATCCTCTGTTCCAACTAAGCCCTAAAATAAATCAGCTTTGTAAACCTTTTCATTATAAATCGAGAGGCCCGATTGATTAATAGTTAAAAGTACAAAGTGGAGAGAATAGTCTATTCAATGAATTATAGTTATTGTGATATTTATTTTATGGATTTACAAACACACATATTAATATGTGTACAACGTGTAACTATCGTGGGGTAACTCAGCCCATGTTACTGAACAATGTTTGTTCCAAGACTTTTGGAAATTCGCAAAAAAAAATATGATTAGTCATACTAATGGGCCCAAGCAATTTCTTATTTTGTATGAAAAAGCATTTTTGTTTTTGCGAGACGTTTTGCGCTATTAACGTTACACGTTGTAGAGGAGCTCATAGCTAAATAATAACAGCCACACAGTTTGATTTTTAAGGTTAAGCTGCGCTTGCCTAGTCTGGTCTGTGGATGGGTTACCATTTACCATAGCGAGTTTCCGCCATGCCTAGGAAAGCACGTGAAGCCGTTGATACCGACTCAAAAACTCGAAAGTCTGAAAACCTGTCTTTTGGGGGTATCGTATTACTCAGTTTCTGGTGGAGGTCTAAAAGGCAGTCGCACTATTTAAAATACTGATATTCGGCTGCATCCGGTTCGACTGGAAGCCGTCCCCAATATAGTTGGGAAAAGGGTAGGAGACATAATTATATAGTTTAATGTCTTTGTCCGTGTCATTGTTTTCACGTAAGAATAATACACATTAATAGTGATTTTGGGCAGTGATGCAACAGAGAAATACTAGCACATACGCTGCGTCTTTGTATAGCCACATTCCTTCCAACTAAAGCAACTCTGTGGCTAGCTATCCTTTGACTCATCTATGTAAACATTTTGAAATCCCCGGTAATACTCAGAGGCCTCATTATTAGGATAGTCATTTTTAAATTCTATTTCCAAAGGTGAATTAAACTAATTGCCATTCATCGTTCATATAAAATAACAATACTACGTGTTTATAATGCATTCATCAATGCCACGTCCTCATAAATTATAAGACCCTGGTACCTCATGCTTCCTACTAATAAAATCAAAATGATTCACACTTTAACTTTACAGTAGGATACCAACTGAAAAATGTATCAATTTTATTATACTCATCGTGGTATTGAACAATCAATTTCTCAATCCAATAACACTAGTTTACAAAAAAAAAGTTTTTCTTTTACCCAAAGATAATTTATATTGGATATGTTTTCTACCCATCCCATTACTACAAAAAATAATGTGTCATATTTTTATCACGTCAAATTTTTGAAATACCCACATTTAAACTTTTTAAGTTAACTTGTTCGTGGTGTCGCAGTTTAGTTTGTTTTAATTGCGTTTATGTATTATTTGAGCATTTTTATTTGTTTTAAAATGTCACCAAGATAGTGTAAATTATACCCAATAACTTTTGCTATGTTTGTGGCCAATATATTTATCCAGAAATTAAGAGACCTCTCACTGAAGCCGTAACACGAGCGTATTTCCATTGCTTGCAAATCTCGGTAAGAAACCTTGATAAAAATGGGTTCTTAGTGTAGTGTGGGGAAATTGCAGAAGTATTTAATTAAACGGAGCTGCATACAAAAAAAAACATTTGCGAATCTGCATACTAATGATATGGAGAGAACCCGCAAGTCATACTACTGACTGTTACTTCTGCTTCACTGAAACTACCGTTTAAACAACAAAAACTGAAAGCACATAGGGACAATATCCTGATATTACATCACTTACAAACCACAAATAAACTGTAAGATATCAAGGAATAAAAATTTTGATGATTTCTTAACCAATGTTGAAAAAGATGCTCAGTATTCCTTTGAAGGGGTGTTGAAAAATTTCCTGAGAATCAATAAATTTAAGAATTATGCAGAAATTATTTCTAAGTTATTGAGGAATTACCAAAAAAAAAAATCAGTTTTTACATTCTTATCTGGATTTTGTCCCTGAGAACCTGGGAATCGTGAGTGATGAGCATGGTGAACGTTTCACCGAGATTTAAAGGTTTTTGAGGAAAGATACAAAGGATTATGGGACAAAATTGCTAGTTATCGGGTTCTGCTGGTCCTTAATAAGAGATATTGATACTAATCAGTATGAAAGAAAGGATTAAAACGAGCCATTTTTAATTGTTTTGAGATAACTGTATTATAATGATAGATAATAAAAATAATGAATATTTCCAAAATTTGACGTCCTAATTTTTTTTCAACTTCAGTTTTTAAGTAAGGGTTTATAACTCTACCGATACATATCAGTTTCATTTTTGGGTAAAAAACCTTGTAAACTAGTGTAATTAAATTAATGTTGTCTAGTAAATGTAAGAGCCTCATAAGTTATGAGACCCTAATACTTTACACGGACGTTCCCTATTCTAAAGTCAAAATCAACACCTAAACTCTGCAGCACAGAAAATGTACCAAACAAATTACTCATCACAGTATCAAATAATCCATTACTTTGAATAATTTACTAATGTCTATTCAGTGTGAGCTCTTCATAAGGTATAAGACCCTGGTACTTCAGACGGACGTTCCCTATCATCAAAATGATTCACACCTGAACTCTGTACAGAAAATGAAACTATTACTGGTGTTATAATCAATTACTTTCAGTAATTAAATAGTATGTGGGAGTCTACACGTGGTTCAAAGATGGTGTTCTGATAAATTATTCACTAATACGGATCGATAATGATGTACTGGTTTAGCCTTGACAGTTAAAAGATACACACATACATAAACACAGCTTTTGTTGAAAGGTGCGATTATTTAAAGATGGCGGAATTTATGCAGGAGGTAGATATTTTTATTCATTATGCCTATAAATGTTTCCACTGCTGGGACACAGGTTTCCTCTCTTTGAGAGGGAGTGGGCCATAATCCACCACGCGGGCCCAGTGCGGGTTCGTGGATGTCACATGTCTTCGAAGTTTTGGTTCTAGTACTACATGCCGATTTTCTTACGATGTTTTTCTTCACCTTTTTGAGAGCAGTGGTGATAAAATAAATTACACAAAGTAATATCCGCCTGGCTGGGTTCGAACTCGCGACCTACAACTCGTTAGTCGGGGCCGATACCAATGGGCTACCATTGCTCTGATTTTATTGATATTTAATTTTTCAATTTCACAATAGACCTTATTTGAAACGCCAAATTAATCCTGATTGAAAACATTTTGATTGAACATAAATAAATATTATTTTTAAGGTTCCGCACAGGGTAAAACGGGACCTCTGTCTGTACGTCTGTAACCAAGCAGTATATGATGAACAGTGATAGTTTGATAAATAGACGTATTTCTGTTGCGGCTATAACATACAATTCTAATGAAAAATATTAAAATGGGCTCAACTACAACAAACATAACATGTCTTTTTTTGCCGTTTTTTATAAATCATGTACCTACGGAACCCTTCCTGCGCCTGTGAGTCCTATTCCTTTTTTACAGCTACTGATATTTCAACGTCAAATAAAAACACAGGTTAATTTTAAAATATCATTGCTGTTATGAATTATTTTTGGAAGTCCAGGGAAAGTTAAAAAGGTGAGTAAGGGTCTTCGCACATTATAACAACTCAACGGCGACTCGACTCTATGCTAGACATTGAAATTTAAGCCCTGTATCATATGTTCAAGGTTCAATTTCAAAAAATGATTATAAAGTAGTGTACAACGAGTGGCCTACGCATCGTACACTAGAGGTCAACCCCGACACGTTTGTCACGCAATGACCATACGTCGTCCACGCAACGACCACACGTTGTCCACGTAACGACTATGCGTTTGCGACTGACGCGTGACGGGAAAACTGAGGTTAGACGAGTTGTCTGTTGAATAACCCACTCGTTGGCACCGCGTTGGCCACTCGTTGACACCGCGTTGTCCACTAGTGACCATTGGGTGGATCAACTAGTTGACTACTCATCGAGAGTGTGAGTAGAGTTGCTGCCGCGTTGGCGTGGAGTTGTTATAATGTGCGAAGACCTTAAACATGATAAAAACAAAATGATTCTGAGGCGGTACGAATTTTGCCGGGTCAGATATGTACTAAATAAAAAATTCAAGTGACCTTAATTCAGAATATTTTAGACCCATTCATTCTACAGAACCTTTTAAGCCAAAAGCGTAAAGATACTTTAACGTTAAGTAAGTTGAGTAATTACTCCTCCTTACCGAGGGTTACGGCAGGGCAAGAGCTCCTCTCCCTCGAGAGTATTTACTGAAAAAACACTGAAGTTTCCTAATAATGTTTTATGTATATTTGTACATTTTCTACAAAAACACATTAGCGACCCCAATTTTAGGGTCTTGAGCCCGCGTAAGACGTTGATATAATTTAATTTCTACACTCTCAGAGTGAAAGTAAGTATTTTTAGACCGTAATAAAATACTGTATTTAAGGAGAATCGGGTAATGTTGTGTCGGGTCTGTTTTCTCTGTGAAAAAAATAGATTTGAACCTTATTTAACGTGGATTTACTGACACTTATTGTGGTTGACTACAAGGTCGTGCGTTGAACTTGAAGACCAAACTAAAATGTGCTAAGGAATAAAGTTGTTTCATGCATTTTGTCGGACTCAAACCGATTTGGTTGGGAGCCCGGGATTTATAATACGAGTAATATACAGAACAGTCTCTATCTCCAAGTGTGACATTCTCAGCACCGCACGTTCTCCTTGAAAACTCGAAGCGGCTCCTTTTGAACCTAGCTGGTCGGGGAGTCAGGCAGCCATGTTTACCATCGCCAGCGGAATCGCTCACTCGTCACCGCAGATTACCTGCCCCCGTAAATAAGTCACGACAAGTCTTTAACAATCGGAAACGCTCGGCACTCCCCAATAGATTTTCAACATTATAGCTTAAGCCTAAAGTCGAAAATCTACTTAAGATTTCTGAGCGTTAGCGACTGGAACGAACGACAACGCTATAAAATCTTCAACTTTATACCTACCCAAGTACATAAATTTAAAAATCTATTAAAGCCTACTCAGCGTTTGCGTATATCGTTTGTTACATGGCTACAGGTACTATATAGTCACTCTTTGATGAGCAGGTGGGAAAAAATACAATGTTTTGTGTTGTAAATCCAGGTATCTACCAGGTTTTTCTTTTATCCTGGTACTTTTTATTCAAGGGCCTTCATTATTTTGTTTTTGAATTGTTAAGAGTGCTCTCTACCTCTGTGGAGGGCTCGTTATAAAGGTTTGTTTGAGAACCTCTCGCCACTTATTGACCTCACCAAGCTTGGAGCAGCAAAGTTATGAGATTCCTTTGATATTCAAGTTTTTAAAACTGCGTTTCTGTTGTTGTCATCGTATTTATAAATTATGTACAACTTTTGTTACGACTTTGATAAATTTAAAGGAAGTGGATTTTAAAAGGATAGATAGAGAAGTGGGGCCATTTGGGTATGGGCAGCGGAACCATAGGGGCCAGCGACTGGTCGACTTCATGGAAAAGGAAGAACTCCATTTGATGAATTCCTATTTCCAGAAGCGGCCATCCAGGAAGTGGACGTGGATGAGCCCCGATGGTACTACCAGAAATGAGATCGACATCATCATGACGACCAAGAAGCGAATATTCAGTGATGTCTCTGTGATCGCCAAGGTAAAAACCGGTAGCGATCACCGAATTGTCAGAGGCACACTGAATATCAATGTCAAGCTTGAAAGGTCTCGTCTGGTGAAGTCCACGCTCCGACCTGGTCCTGCCCACATCCGGAACCCCGAAGACTTCCAACTTGAACTGCACAATCGCTTCCAGTGCCTAACCGAATGCGAAACTGTGGACGAGATTAACAATGGGTTGGTGGAAACTGTCCAAGCTGTGGGGTCCAAGTTCTTTAAGACCCCGCGCCGCAATAAACCTCAAAAGCTCTCGAACGGAACCATCAGGTTGATGCAGGACCGGACCGAGATGAGGCTGCAATCTTCAGCTGATACGTCGGAATATGGCAAACTCAATAGACGAATCTCTAAATCAATGCGACGTGACCTGCGCTCCTTTAGTGCGGCACGGATCAAAGAGGCAATCGAGCGGAACCAGGGCTCAAAAGTCTTCGCAAAGATTTCGTCTATTGGGCAGAGCCAAATGACAAAGCTGAAGATTAACGATGGCAGCATCATTTCGACGAAACCGGAGATCCTAAGGGAGCTTGAGAGGTTTTACAGACAGTTATACACATCAACACGACAACCCAGTGTCGGTACAGCTCGTGACGCAAGAGCTAAACTGACTCGACACTTCACTGAGGATATCCCGGACATCAGCCTGTACGAGATTAGAATGGCTCTTAAACAGCTCAAGAATAACAAGGCGCCGGGTGAGGACGGAATCACAACAGAACTTCTGAGAGCGGGTGGAAAACCGGTACTTCTAGTCCTCCAGAAGTTATTTAATTCCGTCATACTCGAAGGTTCTACGCCAGAAGCATGGCACAGGAGTGTGGTTGTTCTTTTCTTCAAAAAGGGTGACAACACCTTGTTGAAGAACTACAGGCCAATCTCACTTCTGAGCCATGTATACAAGCTGTTCTCAAGAGTCATTACGAACCGTCTCGAACGCAGGTTTGATGACTTCCAGCCTCCCGAACAAGCCGGTTTCCGAAAAGGTTTTAGTACTATAGACCACATACACACGCTCCGCCAGATTATACAGAAGACAGAGGAGTATAATCGGCCATTGTGTTTAGCGTTTGTGGACTATGAAAAAGCCTTCGATTCAATCGAAACCTGGGCAGTATTGCAGTCCCTCCAACGATGTCATATCGACTATAGGTATATCGAAGTGTTGAAGTGTTTGTATAGAAACGCCACCATGTCCATCCGACTTCAGGAAGAGAGCACGAAACCAATCCAATTGCAGAAAGGCGTGAGACAGGGAGACGTTATTTCTCCGAAACTGTTCACGAACGCGTTGGAGGACGTTTTCAAACTCTTAGAATGGAACGGATTCGGCATCAACATCAATGGCGAATACATCACTCACCTTCGTTTTGCCGATGATATAGTCATCATGGCAGAATCGTTGCAGCACCTCAATGCTATGCTCAGCGACCTCAGTATCGTTTCCCAACGGGTCGGCCTTAAAATGAACATGGACAAGACGAAAGTCATGTCGAATGTCCATGTGGCACCCGTACCGGTTGTTGTTGGGAGCGATACTCTCGAAGTTGTAGACCATTATACTTACCTTGGACAGATTGTTCAGTTAGGTAGGTCCAACTTCGAGAAAGAGGTCGCCCGAAGAATCCAACTCGGATGGGCAGCGTTTGGGAAGCTACGTGATATCTTCTCATCGAGAATCCCACAGTGTCTCAAGACAAGGGTGTTTGACCAGTGTGTGTTGCCAGTGATGATATATGGCTCCGAAACGTGGTCCTTGACTGCTGGCCTCTTAGAGAGACTAAGAGTCACTCAACGAGCAATGGAGAGAGCTATGCTCGGAGTTTCTTTGCGGGATAAAATCCGGAACATGGATATTCGGCGAAGAACCAAAGTCACCGACATAGCTCATAAAATTTGTAAGTTGAAGTGGCAATGGGCAGGCCACATCGCTCGTAGAACTGACAACCGATGGGGAAGAAAAGTTCTCGAGTGGCGACCACGGACCGGAAAACGCAGCGTAGGCAGGCCTCCCACTAGGTGGACCGACGACATCGTGAGGGTCGCGGGCAGCCGATGGATGCAAGTGGCGAATTGTCGTTCGGCGTGGCGGTCTAAGGGGGAGGCCTATGTTCAGCAGTGGACTTCCTCCGGCTGTTGATGATGATGATGATGATGAGATAGAGAATTTGAATATCATTTTAATATTTCACGGTAATGCCAGCCAGTTAGCCACCAATTTCGGTTACCCGCTACTCGCCGGTAATGGAACATCTGCCTAAATGAAGCCTTCTCTAAAAGGATCCATCCCGTTGTAAGTTAGTATACTTAGGTTACCTAAAGAAGCCCTACCTAGTATAACAATATGTTTTTGATTGACGATGGACTGGATCGATGTAATTGGTCGTTTATGTTTGCCTAGTACCGTTTGATTATACGGACAGAATTAGAGATATTATTAGATTTGTTACCGACTCAGTTAAGGCAATCGAGTTACTAGAATATTCTAGAAGAACGGTTCGGGGTGGTTACGCGAAGGAAGCCCGGAATGTCAGTCTTTTTTTTTTCAAATGCACCACACTATTCCCAAACCACTTTGGTTGGTCTGTGGATGGGTGGGTGACCATCTGTCATAGCGAGTTTCCTCAGTGCCTCGGAAAGCACGTAAAGCCGTTGGTCCCGGTTGTCATTTATTTTGTAAATCTTTGACAGTCGTTACTGTTAGTCAGAAGCTCTAAAGTCTGACCAGTCTGGGGTATCGTATTACCCAGTTATTGGGTTGTGGAGGTCCGACAGGCAGTCGCTTCATGTAAAATACTGATATCCAGCTGAATCTGGTTTGACTGGAAGCCGACCCCAATTGAGATTGAATTGAGAAAAGGCTTGGCAGATGATGACTAATTGAATTTACCACCGGTAACAAAAGGTTATTCTAAACCAAAACGTATTATTAACTGTACAAACCAGAAATATTCCACCTTGCCTTTTTCACCGCTCTGCCCCTCCCTGGAGTGCTACCTGCCAGAGGGTAGCATCGCTCGCGCAGGCAGTCGGCCTAATGCAACCGAGTGCGCACACTCAAACACGGAGCGAACTATGTAGTGCGCGAGCCCTAGATATACCTACTGTTATCTACGTTCCTAGATTAATATTCATGACTGTGATATAGTTTATGTAGGTGAACTGTAATATTCAACGTTGATTGTAACACCGTTGACCGTAGGTAAATGAAGCTCACTGGCTTCATTTCCAGTGTCCGTCCGACAATCCCTTCCGCGCCGTTGAAACCATGTCTTTACTTTGAATTATACAAACTAAAAAACACACATGCACTGGAGTTTTAGCACAAGAGTAAGTGCCTATCGTATCATGATTCATTCAGAACCGCCTTTAACTTATCTATTTCACTTGTCTCAGTAACTCTCCTTTACTTTATTCATATAATTTACTGTATTTATTAATCCAAATACCCTTTTTTTCGTGAGATAAAAGAAAATACATAACTATTAAAAAGCCACACATTATGTACGTACCTACTAGCTACTAGTAAGTAAAATTATTTTATAGTCTGTACTTACATTTCAGAGGTTGCAGGTAATTTAAATAAAAATAAAAAACTTATGTTTCGATGCGTTATTGTTGAATTTATACACCCAAAAACAGCACAATATTTTCTACTCGTCATATTAAAATAGGTACTTTAACTGATTTTGCTAAAAAAACAACACACCGTCCGTTCGTCACTACGGTACGGCCGTGACTGTCTGCGCCCCGAGCGCGCCCCGACATCGAGCGTGTAGGTATAGCTCGCGTTTCGTCCGTTTGTAGGGAGATCAAATACTGATAGATATTATTACCGTGATAGTACCCCTCATTATGTACCAGTTACATAAACTACTATTCATGTATTTCTGCTTTTGTTGATTATTAAATAAATATAAAGATAAAATGTAGCAAAATACGATGGTAGAGACTTACGTCAGACAAGTAAAATTCTCAGTATTATTGGGTGTCTTTCGCCCAACAAATATTGAGTTGGCTCATCAAAATTCTTATTGTATTTTTAATTTAATTTTTTTGATGTGTTTATGTCCTTTAACAAATATATACTTATCTATTGTCTTTCTACTTTCTTGTGGATTTTAAACTTCAAAAGTGTCGTATTTACGTCAATTTTGTGTTTCATAACAAATGAAAAAATACGGGTCGATTATTTCTTTCATGGGGTATTCCCATTTGAGCAACTATTTCCTACTAATACTAGAAATGATTCAAGTATGAAAATAGTTGAGACTAATTCAGTAGCTTTTTTTTTCAATCATACGAGTATACCTACGTTTAGCCTATTATTGACAAAAATAACAACCAAAAAACAACGTGATTTTTTGATTATGCGTTATACCTGTCTAGTATTTTTGTCTCCTCACGGTTTCCTCCTCCACTGATGTCAAAAATAAAGTTAGAAAGAAAATATGGAAAAAAAAAACTAGTACTTGCTCGGGTTTGAACTCAAGACCTCGTGCATAAAAGACGACGTACTAACTTTTGGGCTATCGCATTTTCTAGCTAGTCACAGTAGTAATTTATTCAGAAACCGATTTAATACTGTGTTACATGAACATTTAAATAAATAATAATCAATGGTCGAAAATATAGGTTTGTTGTAACTTTAGTACATAATGTTAGGACAACTTAATTATATAGATAAGGTCTAGTCTAACTTCATATAAAATTCATTTGTTTAGCCTTGTCACAGTTTTGTTACGTCCAAGTAAATGATGACACGTTTGGTCAGTAAGCCACTTAAAAATCCATTGTTTTTTATACTTTTTATATACCTACCCAAGTACCCATATACCTTTTTATTTTGTCAAAATTTTTGTTTTTAACTATGAATTTCTCCGGGTGCGTTTACATTTACAAACATAAAAACTCACATACACAAACAAACAACCAGACCCAGAACAACTTCTTCTGGATCATCAGTTTTTTCCGCGGAATCGAACTCACGACACTCACTATCAGTCCATCGCTCAACCACTATTAGACGAACCATCTATTGAAAGTGTTTCAAACTACTTACCAAAAAAAAATATATCTTTGTGATTTAGTAGATAACAAACAAAAAAAAACTCATCTCGTGGAAGAAATATAGGCTAGTCAACAAGCTTTGTAATGTTGATGATAAAGACATAAAAACAAGCCATAAAATAACAGAAAAAAAAATCATCTGACAGAAATTATCTACAAAAAATAATGTCAGAAACTTGTGCGCACTTGGACTTGGAGTAAGAAGAAATAATGGAGTGCTAATAAGCAGCGGTGGCCTAGTGGTATCGGTCTCGACTTTCAAGTTGCGAACCTAGTCAGACGCATGGCTGCACTGCTCTCAAAACGGAGAAGGAAAACATCGTGAAGGAACCGGCATGTCGTAGAACCAAAATCTCGGAAACATGACGTGACATCTATCAAATGCACTGGCTGAGTGGATTATGGCCCAGAGACATCTGTGTCCCAGCTGTGGGAACATTATAGGCTGATGATGAATGCAAGTACTCGTAAACTCTTCTGCTCTGAAGGAAAAGTTTCATAGATCGTTGAACTGCAACGAAAAACTTGATTGATTTTACATTGCAGAGGAATTAAAAATGAGTTGACAAATTGTTAATTTAACTAATCGCGTCCTCCACGAACGCGTTGGAGGACGTTTTCAAACTCTTAGAATGGAACGGATTCGGCATCAACATCAATGGCGAATACATCACTCACCTTCGTTTTGCCGATGATTATCATCATGGTTAATCGTTGGAGCACCTCAATGCTATGCTCAGCGACCTCAGTATCGTTTCCCAACGGGTCGGCCTTAAAATGAACATGGACAAGACTGAAGTCATGACGAATGTCCATGTACCCGTACCGGTTGTTTTGGGAGCGATACTCTCGAAGTTGTAGACCATTTTACTTACCATGGACAGATTGTTCAGTTATTTTTAGGTCTAACTTCGAGAAAGAGGTTTCGTCCGAAGAATCCAACTCGGATGGGCACGTTTGGGAAGCTACGTGATATCTTCTCATCGAGAATCCCACAGTGTCTCAAGACAAGGGTGTTTGACCAGTGTGTTTTGCCAGTGATAATATATGGCTCCGAAACGTGGTCCTTGACTGCTGGCCTCTTAGAGAGACTAAGAGTCACTCAACGAGCAATGGAAAGACCTATGCCCGGAGTTTCTTTGCGGGATAAAATCCGGAACATGGATATTCGGCCTATGTTCAGCAGTGGACGTCCTACGGCTGTTGATGATGATGATGATGATGAAACAAAGCTGCCTTAAAAAATCATTCATTTCCCGAATTTAGGTAACTGTTCTGTTAGCACTCCATTCCCTGTTCCTTGCAAGGCTTTGTAAGAAAAGAAAGTCGTAATGTTTTTACGATGAAGTAATGACTGCCGTAAAGTCATGCTTGCCTAGTACCTTCAAGATAACATGAGGTTGTAAGTAAGGACACAAAGTGGTGGAAAAAAATATTGTTTTTTTTTTAACGTGACAAATAACTTTATTCTGTTAAAACTAACAAAGGCAAACTAAAAAGTTTTTCAATTTATTTATGCAGTAAGCTCTATTTAATTCTTGGCATTTGGTTGCCAAAAATTCGTATGATAAACTTTTTGGGTTTTTTTCATTAAAAATAAAAGAAAACCTGCAAAAGTATTGTTAAGGTTGTGATGCATATTTAATAAACTTGACACACGTCACTCTTGAGAGTCCCGAGTTATTTATCTGTCATATCGCGCGATGCGAACGATTTCATACGCGTACATTTTTATTTAGCTTAGTAAAATCATTAAATGAGTCCTTCCTACCCACGGCAGAGCGGGTGGGACTATTAGACTCGTACTGTCTAAAATCCACATTGTCTTTCAATATCCCTTTACGATCCGAGGTCACGGTAATTCGTGAGTCCCGCGACCCGGCGGGATTTGGCCCTTTAGAGGGCCCCGTCATAATGCTGATACTCTTTGGCCCGCGTGGAATACAACGCCCGGGCATGGTCCATGGTCGAACAGCGAGTCGCCCATTACTCGCCATCCGCATGCCCGCGATCTAGTTTAAAATTACTGCACTATCAATACGACCATTAACAGCTTGATTATTTGTAGGCTATTTTCAAAACATTGGTTATTTGCCGAACCGCTTCGTCCTGAATTCAATATCTCAGAAAGACTAGAAATTCAGAGAATATACATTTATCTCATAAAACTTTGATCAAAGAAGATTGTTCTCGCCCGAACCGAATTTCATATACACAGACATATTTTCGAGAACCAATATTTCGCACACCTAGCAGTATAATGGCACAATTGCAAAAAAAGCGAAATTGAGTTTTTGCGGCCTAAGTGTTTAAAAGTGCATAATTTATAAAGTGGTAAAACGACACGGTGATAGTTTTACTACTTGTCGAGAGAGGGCGTTTAGTGTCATTGTACTACTTGGTATGTTTCCCCCGCTTCCGAGTATAACAACGGCTTATTTGTCAGATGTGCCGAACTATGACATTTTATTAACTTAGTAAATAAGTAGAAATGGCACATTTGACATCGCAAGAGTCAATTTGACCGCTCTACCATGGCCTCTCTCAAGAAAAAACTTCATCTCCTGTGGTTTTTGCAGTGAACAAGTATCTCTCTGAAATCGTACTGTTATCTGCATACGCAACAATACCAGATTGAAGTAGGTTATTGATGTGCAACAGGAAAATAGTTGCAGAGAGAACAGCCCCCTGAGGAACACGAAACGGCATCAATAGCCATGAGATCAGAGAAGCAGCCATATAGCCGACCAGGAAGTCCGATATCCAGCTACAAAAGTCACTTGGCGTGCAATAAGCAGAAAGCTTGCTGAGTAGACCAGCGTGCCAGACCCTATCAAATGCCTTCGAGGTATCAACCGCAAGTGCACCGCAAGTGCTTCATCGTGTTTCTCGATGATTTCGCCCCAGCCAGCAGTCCGTGACATACACAAGAAGATCATTAGTTGACCGTCTCCGACGAAAGCCAAATTGACGGCCACTGAGAAAATCATTATCTTCGAGATAGGCCAGCAGCTTACTGTTCAGTACCCTTTCCATGCCTTGCAGAGAATGGAGGTAATGGCAATCAGACGGTGACGAGCAGGGTCTGTACTGTCGCCCTTTTCTGGCACAGGTGCTACATTGACAGCATCCGGACGGCGAGTAATGGGCTATTCACTTACCATGCCGAAAGAGCTCCCAGCATAATGACGGGGCATCTTATTTGAGCCAAAGCCTGCCGAGGAATGGGGCTATTAAAGGACACCGTGGAATTTAGTCAATACAAGTTTGACAGTCCCTTCTACTCTGCCCTGGGAGGGACGACCCATTTTATGATTTTACAACGTTTAAAAAAATGTGGTACATTCGCAAGATTCCAGGATTTTGGCACCATTCTTTTATCAAGAGAGAGGCTGAACCGGTAGGTTAACACAGGAGACAGTTCAGTCACACACTGCCTCAACACTCTTGCTGGTATGCAGGCCCGCTGGCCTTGTTCACGTCTAGACTGACTCTTTTAATATAAACTGTGACTTCCGACACCGAAGAGTTACATCGAGATATAGTCAGTGGTTGCTTGGAGCCAGTCTGTCAGTTAGTAGACGTAAATTGCCTGCAAAGAGAAATGCAAATAAATTTGCTTTCTCACATGCAGATGGGCCAGCGACAGCGACCCATCAGGTTTAAGCATTTGAGGCAAAGTGGGGCGACCGAAATTTGTTTCGACCGTTTTTTTTTTGGCAGGAACCAAAACTGTTTACTACCCGAAGGGTATACTAGTTTTACCCCAATAGATCCGACGTGGTCATAACGAGCCCTACGCAGAACCCTCTTGCAGAACTTGGCCGCAGGATTAAATGCGCTTTTCCTCGTGCGAACTTACGTGCCTTAGCTTTTCAGTTACGGGCCTTGACTCATGCTTGGTAGGCAGATTCTCTTTACGGACCTCATTCCATTCTGCATTGTACCATATTTGAGATTTATGACCAAGCTGGTCCGAAAATGGAATAAAATACTCCATCCCCCCCGAATCACGTTCGAAGGCACGTCAGCACAGCACGAGGTATACAGTTGATAATTATAATGTTCAAGTAAGGGTTGTCCGTGGACAACATTTAAGGGTTGTACTTAGACGAGGCTAGAAATTATAAGAACTGAAATGGTTTAAACCAGAAAAGATACGTGATTTTACTTTATTTTAGTTTTGACATAGTTAAATGATGTCCATTTCTCAACGATTATGAGCCAAATATCAGGTTATCATAATTTGTTACAGTTTAACTTTTTCAGGTATGTTAGTTTCATACATTTTCTATTAACTAATTGCCTTTATTTCTTGGTTTTCACATCCTGTATAATTATGGCTTTAGGGGCATAAATGTCATTTTTGGAAAATTTCAAAAGTATAACGGCACAATTGCATGACTCTTCTTCTTCTTTGACTGTTATGAAGCAATTCCTGGAGACCTGAAGTGGATTTTTTTTCCCTAAGTATCTATTAGGGTCTATACTAGTTGCCAAAACCATAAAATCCATGACAAAATGTAAAATAAACCCATAACTTCGTTTCAAACATTTGTAAAATCTTTAATCCTCATTTCTGTAAAATTAGAAAAATGTAATTGTGTCATTATACTGCTAGGTGTGCGATTTATATGGTGACTGCTGATACATCAAACTTATTTCCAATAAACTTTATCATAAACTCACATCCCAGTTTTATCTGCATCCCTAAAAAAACGTTTTTTTGATGAAACTTGACCGTTTACGACTTTCACAGCAACTTACTCTTCTAACAATAGAGAATTTTCTTTTATTATTCTGTCCCAAGGGTTTTTATTTTATTATAATCTGTGGGAATAAAAAGGAAAAGAGATAACAATGTGAAAATGGCGGCCGCGTGCGTAAAATGGTGGGAATTATGGGAAGTGTTGAACTGTTAAAGTGAAAATCGTTTGGAAGTTCGAAGTCTTAGAAAAGTTGTAAAGTTAAATGGCGAGGTAAAAGACGGATATTGACATAAAACGAAATAAAAATATTATAGGTACAGTGTCAATTTGTGTTACTGGGCGTGGATGACTTTTTCCGAAACTATGGGAAATATCGAAAATGCTGCAAGAAGTCTCCAGGCCAATTTTGATGAAAACTTAAACTGCATCATTGGATTTTAGAAAAATCAATAATATTTACCCGGAATCGATCGGAATTTGGAAAAGAAATCCATTTTATAGATTCGCTAAAGTTTCAAATTCTGGGAAGTTACACTTATTTAGTGGAGAGCAGTGGTGGCCCAGTTGTATCAGTCCCGACTAACGAGTTTACAGGTCGTGGGTTCGAACCCCGCCAGGCGCATTACTTTGTGTAATTTATTTCCTCACCACTGCTCTCAAAACGGTGAAGGAAAACATCCTGAGGAAACCGGCATGTCCTAGAACCAAAAAATCGAAGACATGTGACATCTGCCAAACCACACTGGGCCCGCGTGGTGGATTATGGCCCACTCCCTCTCACAAGAGAGGAGGCCTGTGTCCCAGCAGTGGGAACATTATAGGCTGATGATGATGACACTTATTTATAATTATTATTATCTTTAAGGAAACCCGATGGCTTAGGCTTGAGTTAGTACCTACGCGTTACTGACGTCAGCGTCGCAGTATAGTGCTTTACAATACACAATTTAATTTCGTACGCGCGACATCAGACGTACGCGTCTGAAATCAGCTTACCAGGAATTCAAGCCTAAAAGATAGGTGTCAGACTGGAAACCGACAATAACATAGTTTTGGTAAGAAGTAAGAGAACTGTACTTAGCACGAATTTTCACTCTTTTACTTTACAGTATTTACAGCGTTTCTTCTATGAAAAAATGGAACAGCGCCTCTGGTGTGCAAAGAAGGAACTAATTTTTTCCTTGGAAATTGTCAATTTGAAATTGTCAAAGTTCCAGTTTGATTTACGTCTCAAATACTGAAAATTCGGGTACTGATAAGTTTACAAAAAGGATATGAAAAAATTGACGACTGTAGAACGTTTTCTCATTTTTTTGTTTTTGAGAAAACGTTCTAGAGTCGTCCTTTCAAGAGTAAATATTATTTATTCCACATTTTAACCCCATACTCATGTCCCCACGTTGTCATAATTTTTAGATAACTGACACTGATAATAACACTAGTTGACGACACAACACGACGCCGACGTAATTATTTCTCGGTTCAGTAATCCGACCGCCAGAATTTTCGCGTCAAATTAAATATTTTTGTGTAAATATTAAATATACTTTCCTTATTTGTGTCATGGTGTAGCTAAGGGGAAATTTGAAGGAGATTATGGAATTAATTTAACGGAATAATTCGTGTTAGATGTTTTTGTAAGCAAGTGTACTTACGCGATTAAACGTATGGAATACTTACTCCGATTCGCGCAATCTTGTAGACTTAATAACTAGTTAATAATAATAAACCACCACTGGAAAGGTACCATTATAAAGGTTTAATTGTTAAGTTTAATTTTAAACCAAATTTGTTTAAGTGACGCCAATATTTAAGGAGCTATCAAGGATCAATTGCAAGTAATTGGAAGGATTTCATACTTTTGCTTGAGTGAGTGTAGATATAACTTTTTTTTTTATAATTAATATTTGTCGTTCAAAAGAAAGAGAAGCATTTATTAAACTCACACAGGACAATACAATTAACAAAAAATATCAAATTGTAAAAAACAAACAAAAATAATAAAAAATAAAAACAATGAAAAACAGCAAATTAACAAACGAATGTTGCTGGTTTTTCTCCAGGGAGTAGATAGAGAGTTTGTTGTTTGGAATATTTAATAAGGTAAGTAAGAAATATTACACTAAACAAGAAAAGAGCATCTATCAGAGGAAGCTTCTCGTCCGATCAGGAGCCGGCCCGAGTCGTCGTCACGTCGTGTTCCAAGTTGAAGTCAACTAAAGAAGACAAATGCCTGCTGGGTCCGCGGGCCTGTCTGAGCAAGACACTGTGGTCCTGAAACACAAAAGGAAGGAACAGGGTGGTTTTTAGTCAGTCCATTCCGTTCCAACCAAGGCTCCCAACTCAAAAACTATTTAGGGTTACTAAAAAAAAACAATTATTTTTTACAAACAGATACAATGGTCAGGTAACATACTAGATAATAATAGTAACAGTACCAGGGCACCATAATATAGGTAGGAGTACATTGTACCACAGAAACCTAACATAGTCTCTTCACAAGTTCTAAGTAGGTTCTGCCTGAAACATGACGCGTTCAAAGTTACAATATACCTACTTAAATTACACGATGTAAAACAAGCCTTACCCAATTTACTATAATGTAGCTGTGTAACTTTTCCTGCAAATAAGCTCGTAAATCTGCAGTGGTATTCTTTATAAACACCGAGACAATGCGATAGCACGCGGCCGCCTTGAAGATTCCGCCGCGTGCGATCGCATTATGCTTTCTGTCTCGGTCTAGCAAATGGCAGTTCTAAGCGACAGAAAGAGAAAGGGTGACGGAAAAAGCCGATTCCGCGTCGTTAGATGTGGGAGCACCCTAAGCCGCCTCTGGTAACCCCACAGGCCGTTAGCTTTGGTCAGCGGCTTCGCTTGTGTTGGTTTAGAATTTGGCAGTTAGTTCAATTGTCATAATAATTATGAAATTTACCGTGGACTTTTTAAGGAACAGTCCTTTTTTGGAGGTGAAAGGTTACCTGACAACGTCTATGCAACAGGAGGATCGGTTCAGGTGGTATTAACGTGCTATGCTATTAATAGACTTTCAACTTCATGCCTTGAAAAATAAAGTTGAAAATCTATAGCAGGCTACAGAGCGTTCGCAACTTGTCTAGGGAGGCTGTACTTACAGCACAGTAGTACAGTCACGAGCAATAACAATGTATACACTTAACAAAATTCAAACGCAAGCTACGCGTGAACTACTGGTTTCCACTTCGAAATAAATGACCTATTTTGTAATAGTATTATCGTCCAAAATAGAAGTCTAATGAAAAAGCAAAAGTTTTTAAATCAATATGGTAGCAGAACAACGCTTTTGAATACTGCTTAGTGTATACATACTATTGCTCGTGATTGTACAGCTACCTTCACTTCAACTCCTAAATAGAATTTAGTATTTAGTTCAGTAGTACAGGTAATATTATTTCTCAAGAGGGCTTCTATTCAGCGATACGTTTGTTCTGCTTCACCTTACTTATAGCTTCATTAAATTTTATTATTCTGCTAACGTTGTCTGGAACTTTACTCTGTTATTGTTCCCATGTGTTGGTATAAGAAGTTATTGCTTTTCATGAGTACCTATTAACCTACAATTACCTACGTTACGGTACCTGTAATAATTTGTAATGAACAATAGTTACTACTATTGTTACTCTTGATGACGTGGTTGGCGCAGGTTTTCTTTAATTTTCAATGAAAAACTAGGAGAACATAATATTTATCAAAATACGTTTTTCAGATAAAGCCTCTTTATTACAAAACGTGGTTTAACTTAGACCAAGCTTTAAATCAAAAATGAATTTTTGAATTTCGAACTTTATTTCTACTGTCGTACAGTTATTAATACAAAAACCGAGTTTAGATCCCGGTCTAACTTGTCAATGTGCATTTTAGAATTTTATAGCAGTTGGAATAAGTTCGAAATTCAAAAATTGATTTTTGATTTAAACCTGGGTTTATAGTTAGACCTCGTTTTGTAATAAGACGGTTAAAGTTTGTATTTAAACTTAATTACCTATAATTATAGCCTATTGTCTTGCTACTTTAAAAAATTGGTAAGCGTCGTTTTATTTTTTCATAATTGACAAACGGGCTAGGCTTATCGGGAACGATGCTGCATTCCTCGTGTACGTACAAAGCGTTTTGCCAATACTTTTATTGTGCGCACAGCTGAGTGGAATTCTTTGCCGGAGTCTGTATTTCCTGCTATAACCTTGAGGTTTTCAAGTCAAGTGTGAATAAATTAGTTCTAGGCATAATTTCTTCATAATTACTTCTAGGCAAGCGTTTTTCACAGTCGAACTTCATTACATTACACCTTCGCTTACCATCAGGCGATTCAGTAGTCAAACTCGAACCTATAAAAAATAAAAAACTGTGGATTAATCTCCAAAAACTAGTGTGATAAGTATCTTTATTACCATAGACAGTAAGTCGAAAGTTCGTATCAAGCTATAACCATGTCGATGCAGTAACTCCAAGTTCCTAATACTTCAATAATCTTGTTTATTCTCAAACGTAAAGCATTTAATAGTTAAACTGTACAGTTTGCGCGCTACTCACTTATTGGAGTCGGCACTTAGTAAGGGTTAAGAGTTAGGGTCTGACCATAGTGCGACACTGACGGAAATTGAAATAGGTTAGGTTAGCTTTTTTTTAAACCTGAAAATCTGCATGTTATTTTATGAAGATAAGAATCAAAAATTTCCTTTGGATAGAAAGAAACCGAACCACGAGCCGGATAGCAGCCGGATAATAGCCGAGCCAACGCATAATAAGAATAATTATGTTTATGCGTCTAATTATTTAAAATACCTATTAGAGAAGACATGTTGAGATGGAAACGTGGAGTGACAGGAATGTATAAAGTTAGGAATGACTAAATATGAGGAAGTTTGAATGAGGTGACTGTTAAAAAAAAGGCAATCGTCTGTCTTGGTATGGACATGTGATGAGGAGAGCTGACACTCGTGTGTCTAAAGGTGCGTACAGACCATGTAACAATGTATAACATTGTTATATGTATAACATTGCAACATAAAACAATACCGTACACATTAGTGTAACAATGTTATAATATAGCAATTGTCGTTTGTCGTTCTTCAGTGCTATCCACAATCTTAATATATATAAATCTCGTGTCACAATGATTGTCCTCAATGGACTCCTAAACCACTTAACCGATTATAATGAAATTCGCACACCATGTGCAGTTCGATCCAACTTGAGAGATAGGATAGTTTAAATCTCAAATTATAGTCTCGAGTTGCAGCGGGTGAAGCCGCTGGCAACAGCTAGTGTTATATAACTTTCTGTGTCCACATCATCTGAAACATGCTGTATAACAATGTTATATAACATGTTATGTTATATACTCTGTACGCACCTTAAGAGAGTAATGGATAAGAATGTTGATGGATGGAAAGGAAGAGGAAGGCTAAAGAAATTATGAATGGATTGTGTGAGGAATCATATGAAAGAAAAAGGAGAAACAGAGGAGAGTGGAAGAAAAAAACGTGTGGCGCCGAAGTACAATGGGAGGATGCGGTTTTCTGAAATTGCTCCGCTCATGCCCATGTCCTAACCCTATATGTCGAGAGAACACTTAACACATAAACTGTTAACTTAGCGGTTTGTGCGACTCGCTGCGCGCTCTTTTGTTTTCGTTATATTAGGAACACATCTTCTTATGCTGAAAATTCTAATATTCTTGGTAAAAATAACTTTTGTGAAAGTTGAGAAAATTATGAACAAAACCAGTATAATTAACTAGGAGAAGAAGATTATTGCTAAGTAATAACAGCTAAAAGATCGATCTTTAAGGTGAAGCAGCGCTTGCTGAGGTTGTTCTGTGGATGGGTGACCATTTTATAGCGAGTTCCTCCGTCAATTTTGCGCTAGGACCTCAGAGCTAAAGCTTCGAAAGATCTCGTAAGCAATCGAAGATATTTTGAATCTTTTAAAGAGTGAACATTAAAATACAAAAAAAAACATACCAGGCGCTCATAAATCAGAAGATCTGTGAGGCACCTCCACATTCGTTCTTTATCAATTTGCAACATTTGAAGTAAATTGCGTGTCGTAAACAGAGAGACGGGACCGGTTACCAGGGAAGCAGCGCAAGGGAGTCACGTATGCCTTACAATACGTGGGTAAATCTCCTGGAACGGATTATTTTTGTTTGAATTTTGTGGATTCTTGAAAACCTGCGTGCATCGCTCATCTTTTTTAGCGGTAATAACGGGCATGTTCAGTTAACAAGTTTCATATTAGTGTCACAGCAGATAAACAAGAATTTAAAGAGATAATCAATTTTTTTTTTAAGCTGTTGTTGAGGATAATGATGTCATGTGAGAAAAATGATTTTCAAGCCTAGGAAAATGACGATATGTTGAGGACAATGACAATGCTTATGAATTTAGTTTTGTACTTATAAACAATGAAGATAATTAAGTATCTAAATTATATTTTTATTTGGTTAAAAGTATCAGGTTAGATAGATTATGTAAATTATAAGTATCTATCAAAATTTTAATTTCAAAATATTAAAAGATTCCGCCGTATGATCTTAAAAACTATTGGTAAGCTAACGGTTTTTAAGATCATGCGGCAATTATAACAACTACGACTATAACAAAACTATAATCTCACGGTTTTCAAAATCTAACAAAGTCTAACAAGCAAAAAACAGTCCCAGTAGAAAATTGGTTTACGACAGGACAAATCATTTTGATTCCCAAAAATGAAAACACTCATGGACCACAAAACTGGCGCCCCATTGCATGTTTGCCGACTATGTATAAACTGTTTACTTCCATGCTACCTAACGAACTGTACAAACACTGTAATTGACGACATTATTTATCCAGAACAGAGAGGATGCAGGCGACGCGCCAGTGTCTGTAAAGATCATCTCATGATATCATGAAGGCTCGTAGACGCTAGTGTAACCACTGATCCCATAGTTATACACGGAGGAATATTCCAAGGAGATTCATTATCACCACTTCTGTTTTGTTTAGAAATAAACACAATTTCAACCGTAACCGTAACAGTGAACCACTTCCTATATAAGGTCGATTTAAAGTTTATGCAAATTATAAAAGTCGTTTAAAGATTTAACTCGATAGAAAAGAAATATTTACTAGAGACAGGAATGCAGTTTGGATTAAGAAAGTGCAATGTTCTACAGTTATGTGACAACCGGTAGAGTTAGCGAAGAGCAAAAATTTAAAAATTGAAATTTGAACATTAGAAAAAAGACGAGACGTACAAATATTTACATAGATATAAATGAGGCGGGCAAAATAGGTCATAACAGAATAAGAGACCAACTAAAGAAAGAATACTTTGGCAGGATAAAATCAATAGCGAACACACAATTAAATGCTAGGAATTAGGTAAAAGCTATCAATACTTACGCGGTACCGTTTCTACTCTACTCGTTTGTAATATGGGCCGTATTATAAAGCAGTACTAGAAAAAGTAAACATAGATATATAATATATTTTTAATTGGCTAAAAAAGCAACCGGTATCATTTTTGTTAGTTTTCAATATTTGCCACTATAAGCAGTTCCGAGAGAGCAGGTTATGTCTAACGAAAGATGAGACCACACAACACATCATCTCTGGGTGTGAAAAACTAGCAGGCATTTAAGAAACATTAACCACAAATAAATAAAAAATGAGTCTGCAGAATTAATGTGAGACATTTCAGTCTAGACAGACATCACAGTAGCACAAAATAGTCCTGATATAATTTATGTATCCGAATTATTTAATAGACATTTCCGCAAAATTTTTAGTGTGTGCCCGGATTCAGATGGGCCCGTGAACCCGTCTTTCCAGAGGCAGTGGGATGAGCCGCTCTCTAGGTTGGTACGGTACTATCTTGTTAATACGTCAACCAATTCTGTAGAGCGTGCTGGCCTGCTGGCTGTGGGCGAATGGGAATCGGGTCTATGGCTTCAGGCACTATCGTCATTCAACATAGGTACCATGCTGAGTGACACTACTCCGGATCGCTACATAGGGCGTTTGGGCGCTGCTTACGGGGCTCCACATCGCTGTCAATGTGGCGAAGCAGTCGACTGTATCGGGCAGCAAGAGTGCGGGTCGGTTAGCACGGCACGCCAGCTTAAATGACATTATACGTCGTGCTCTTGTCATCGCCAAGATGCCAGCCGTTTTAAATCCCACTGGCTTGGCACGCGACCATAGGAAGAGACTAAATGATATGACTATAATGCTATGGAAGCTGGGCAACATGTGTCGAAACCCTTGCGCCATCCCTTCGTTTTGGTACGGCGTGCTATGCTGGTGCGGCTGCTGCAAGTGCTGAAAACCTCAAACAGCATAAATACAATGGCTTGACTGGCAGCTATGTATTTGAGCCGTTTGGAGTTTTTAAAGAACTTGCAAAACGTATAGTCGATTCTTCGCGTGTGACCAGAGGGCTGGCCTATTTCTTGGTCAAAGAATTAGCATTGCCATCCAACGTCGCAATGAAGGCAATGCTGCCAGCGTTCTGGGCACTTATCCCGTTGACAGTGATGTAGATAAATTTTTTTGATGCTCTTTGTTAGTTTATTTTAAAATGTCACTTACGATATATCTTCCGTGATTATATGTTTGTTTGAGTTCCCGATATTTCGACGCTGTTGCAAGCGCCATGATCGCGGGTTAACTGGAGATTGCGGGTGGATGAAAATAAATTGTTAGGAGCAGACAAATCTGTCTACCCTCTTTTTTCAAAGAAAGAGGGTAGACAGATTTTGATTTAAACCCGCAATCATGGCGCTTGGAACAGTGTCTAAATATCGTGAACTAAAACAAACATATAATCACGGAAGATATCCCATATGTGACATTGTAAATTTAGAGACAAACCGTGAAAGCTTAAAACAGGTTATTTTAATACTTATTAGTTTAGTTAATACAGTATTTAGATAAATACACCTAACAATACCATCAGATTATCACATAGTTCCTAAAGAGTTAGACAAATTGTGTAAATACCACTTACTAAAAACAAAAATAACACGATTATGGAAAACACCTACAGAAGTCATACCGATAGTAATAGGAGCAACAGGAATACTTAATAGCCAAAAGCATACATAGATATTGTGATAAATTAGATGCAGACATACACATACGTATATATAATACAGAAACAAGCAGCTATTCATAAAGTTATCATCTTAGCAAAGTACTAAAGGATACATAATTTGTAACTTCTTAACAGGGGATCTGAACCCCTTTTTCTCTGAGGGTCTCATTGCGGGAGCAAAGAAAAACCACCAAAATAATTAAATTATAATTTAAAGGTAATATTAAGGTCCAAAATAAGTGTTAAAATTAATAAAGAAAATAAAAACGTCATTCTTCTCAACGTGAGTCATTAGCTTATGTCCATAATGTCATTCTTCTCAATGTCAGCGTCATTATCCTGGCAGTACAAATCCAGGACAATGATGTTGAGAAAAATGATAAATCGGAAAAAAACTTGGTTAAACCTGTTTTGCGCACATGCTATTTCAAAAAACGTTTCATAATTGTGTAAGTACACAAAACCTTCATACTTTTTTGCTAAATGAATATATAAAAAAAAATATTTGACGGATTAATAAATGAAAATGTAAATGACGTTTGATTGAACATTTTGAGGAGAACGAATTTCAAAGTCATATCTGCTAAAAACGAGCGTCTGTATCTTCAGCAAAGCTTGTCGCCCGGCTGTGGTGCGGGGAGGTCTGTTCGCACAGCCACCAGTTTCCCTCCCTCCTGTCTCTTAATCTACTTAATATTGAAAACAAACATAGCGCAGGACAATGACGCACATTTTTTGACCCTGAGTTTTCTCTTTATTTACTTAGCGAGTATTGCCCATGTTTTCAAGAATATGTAGATTGATTATGTATAATTACGGCCATCAACATAAAATAGCTAAATAAAGTCAACATTTTTTTTTATCATCAAAATATAGCCCGCGTGTGCCGTGGCGACACATGAAAAAATGACAATTTTGTGTGGTTTTTTTTTAATATCTTTTTTTTTATTGACTTTTTACGGTGATGATTTAAAGCGCCATTTTTGTTGATTATTTAGCTTTTAAGACTAGCACTTAAAAAAAATATATATACACACGTTCTCGAGAAATTGCCGAGGACATTAATTTTGAGCCTCTCGGAGATTGACCCTCTTACGAAACTCGTGTGCACGTGTGAAGCATTGATAACTTTGTAGGAATGGGTTGTGGTGTGAGAAGAAGAAGGAAAGCGTTTTTGAAGGAAATAATTGGTTTTCATACTGAACTAGCACTTTGCCCGCGACTTCGTCTGCGCGTGTTTCTAACTTCAAACTCAGTGAATTTAATTCCCGCTCACCCTACTTATAGGATACTTTTGGAAAATCTAAAAATGCTCTAGTAGTTTTGGAGGCTATTCAATACAATACAAACGATCAATCGTAGAAGACAACTGATTTTCCGATTTTCACCCCGCTAGGGGGGTTAATACGCATCTTTTATTCGATTGAGAGATACTTTATGCCCAGTTTTTAGTTCATCGAAGCAAGCTGTAAAATCCTTGCCTTTTTAAAACTTACTCTTTTCACCAATTTAGGGAGTGATTTTTGGATAACCTAAAAATGGAGGGTAGTTTTAAAAAAGTAATAATGCCCATCTTTTTTATTTACTTATACTCATATTCGTACCAAGTTTCAGGTTTATAAACCCAAGAAATAAGATTTTATATACAAAGGTTTTCACCCCTTTTCACCCCCTTAGAGGGAGATTTTCACAAAATCCTTTCATAATGCTCATCTACATTATAAATTGTAACTACCATCCAAAATTCAGGTTTCTACGTTCAGTGGTTTAATATCCTCCCCTTAAAATTTGAATACCCCTTTTCACCAACTTGGGGAGTGATTTTCAAAAAATCTAAAAACACGTGTTTGATTAATTCTTATGTAGTTTAGAAATACTGATTTTCAAATTCATCAGCTCACGCGTTATGATTTTCCCATACAAACTTTAACAACCCCTAGAATACCAATGGAGGGTAGTTTTAAAAAAATTGTGTTGCTAATCTTATTTATTTACTAATTTTCTTATTCGTGGTAAGTTTAAAGTTTATAAACCCAAGGAATAAGATTTTTCATACAAAAGTTTTCACCCCTTTTCACCCCCTTAGAGGAGGATTTTCGCAAAATCCCGTCTTATTGCCAATGTACATGGTAGACTGCAAATGCTGTCCAAAATTCAAGTTTCTGCGTTAAGCGGTTTCGGCTTTAGTCGTGTCAAAAGAAAAACCCCTGTTCTTTTATATACAGGGTGAATTTTTCAACTGGGCGTGGAT
Organism: Agrotis segetum; assembly: GCA_036375495.1. NCBI lineage: Eukaryota > Metazoa > Arthropoda > Insecta > Lepidoptera > Noctuidae > Agrotis > Agrotis segetum. The sequence continues at coordinate 6,388,924 of JAQSVV010000039.1, forward strand.
GGCTATCTCCGAAACTATGAGGAATATCGAAAAACGTTGAAAGGAGTCTCGAGGCCGATTTTGACGAAAACTAAAACTGCATTAATAGATTTTCGAAAAATCGATAATCCTGGCCAGGAATCGAACCCGCTGATTTTGGAAAAAAAATCACATCCTGTATTATTACACCATTTGATAGTGTTGTTAACAAGGATCAAATTCTGGGAAGTAACCATATACGACAAACTTAAGGGAATAGTTATTTTTTATAAAATTGCGTTTTTCTACGTCACTTTACTCCTACTGAGCCATATTCATTCAAAATTATAAAATTTCATTGTTTTCAATGTTAAACTGGATTTGACGTCTCAATAATCCCACTGCATTCAGCAATAATAAATGATTGAGTTGAATAAAAAATAGCAATGTTTCAAAGAAGAAACGGTTAACTTATGTTTCGAATTAAGTCATTGCTTTGAAGATTGATCAGTTTTTTTTTAAATTATACGTTTTCCCTAAGTTTGCCGTTTATGATTACTTCACAGAGTTTTATCCTTACCAGCAACACTATCGAATGGCTTCATAATACAGGGTGTGATTTTTTTTTCCAAAATCAGCGGGTTCGATTCCTGGCTAAGATGATTGATTTTTCTAAAATCCAATGATGCAGTTTTAGTTTTCGTCAAAATCGGCCTCGAGACTCCTTTCAACGTTTTTTGATATTCCTCATAGTTTCGGAAATAGCCATCCACGCCCAGTTGAAAAATTCACCCTGTATATAGATTATTGGAGTTTTTCTCCGACGGACCAAGTCCTGTGTACAGAACTGACGAGGCTCAATTCACTCAGACTTGAACCTATTGACTAAAATCCACGGTTTTCTTCAATAGCCCTTTGCGTTCCAGAGTCACGGTTACCTGATAATGCGTGCACACTATGGGTGCGAGAAACACAACGCGTCACCGTCCCGGGCATTGTCCATATCGGACAGCGAGTCGCCGCCCATGCCTGCGCCTTCAGTGGCCGGAAATCACCTCGCGACATCCTATGCCGTGAGCTTCACACGAGGCGGCTAGGTTGTGAGGTAGGCGGTGTCCTCTCCCTCACGGCGTCGGCGCCCGCCTGCTCCTTAGCTAGCATGACTGACAGAAGGAGGCGGCCGCTTCCCATTACATCTCACCCCGCAGCATGCGCAACTCGACCAATGCCGGCCGCAAGAGGTCGCCCTATCGCCTCCGTGAGGACACGGCGGTGGTCTGTAGGGTAATTCCCACTGTTTTTTTCTAATCGCTAACCGCTTGTGTCCTAATCCCCAGCTACATGCGTTGAAGTCAGGGCGGACACTGCTTAGGATGGGCAAAAACGTAATCACATTTCCTCCGCCCTTAACTCCGTAGGAAGGAATTAAAGTAATTGAATCGGAACTCTTGTCCAATCTCAACGGAAAATGTGACTTTGTGTTGAAGATTGAACTGTGGAGATGGACTGCCTTTTATGTTGTAAGTAATGAGTATTTGAAATGTGTTGGAAACTTATTTTTGTAATAAGAAACCTTGTATTAAATACGTTTGTGTTAATTTTGTCTGACTAAAAGAGGCCATCTTTTTTTGTGGCAATTTTCTGTATGAAGAAATAAAACGATAGCTAACAAAACTTGATGAGGTGTCTTCAAAAACAAAAAAAAAAGATGGAATTATGGCAGGCTGGGATTAATGACTGTTTTTTTAAAATGTTTATTTAAATATTTGTAATCAATTCCTAGTGAAACTTTAAAAGAAACACTTTTATGAATCACCATTTTTGTGAGAGGACACTGTTAATTAATTACCTACAAAAAAACCTTTTTGCCTTTTAATATTTAAAATGTTATCTAGTTTTTCTCGACGAAAGCAAAACTTTTTTTAAAACAGCAAGCTCGTATACAAAAAAAAATCTAGTCTGAAAACCACAAATTAACATATTGTGCGAGTACATAAATTAACCTATTATACCAGGCAAGCAGAAAATTCAAGGGTATTTAACTAACAAAAGCTTCAGGCTTTAAGGAAAATTGTGAGGAAAATTCATTGTTCATTATTTTCAACGCGTGAAATTCACTGTAAGCGTTGCGTACAACGCCAAGATAATTATGATTATGAATAAGTAGTTACAACTTTATATCGTATGACTACTTATTTATAATAGAACGATAAGAGAATATACTGGCTTTAAATGCTTGAAAAACCCAAACCCAAAATTACCAACACTAAAATATTTACGATGAAACCTATTTCTAGATTTAATTATAAACCTATGATTTACAGCCAGCGCCTTGCCCACTTTAATCTTTCCTTTTTTTGCAAACTTCAACCATAAACTCGAAATAGGAGCTGAAATTATGAAAGTTTCAGGAAAACAAGTGCTATAAAGGTCGTTTGACATCGCTCGGGGATGCGGATTTGTTGAACAAAAAAACAACAACAAGTAAGAATTGATGTCATAAAAAAGGCATAAAATGTATGTTTTTGGCAAAATGCCAGAATAAAGGGTATAACTCAGACACATAGATATAGACAGATCTAGATAAGATAAGACAAGAGCAACTACTTCGTGTGCCGAATTTATGTAAAACCACGCGCAAATTCGCCATTAGGCGTGTCCATACAGAGGGAGCAGCCTCGCGAGGCATTCGCCGCGCGATGTAGCTCGGTTAGTGTGGACGTACGAGTACCTAATGGCGAATTTGCGCGTGGTTTTACATGGCTCGAGCTCGCGCGCTGCCGCGGGCGAGGGACCGAGAGCACAAGTTACCCGAGAGCTTGAGCCATCCAGTGTCTTCAGTTCTTCCAAACAGAAAAAGCAGCCTCGTGAGGCAGTTTCCTCGCGCAGCAAATGCCTCGCGAGGTGACTCGCTCTATAGCCTCGCGAGGCTGACGCACCTAATGGCGGCGCCTTGCGGAGTATTTCAAACATTTCTATACATTTAATATCAACGCTCTTAATTATTGAAGGAGTCTTGAATAAGTTTTTGGTAGGCCATGTTGACAATGCCGCTTCTAGTTGCGACCGCGGTCTGCAAGTTCAATGTTGAACTAATTTAATAATAGCCGAAAAAACCACGTCTAAATCAGTCGTACACGTATTAAAATACACAATAACTCATTCAACTGCATTACATGACGTAATAAATTTAACAGTAACTGACACAAGCTACTGTTTACAATACAAATTCAATCGCCGTAAATCTCATCCCTTATGAACTGATGATCCCCTGGTACCTCCCAACAATATTCACGAAAATAAACTCCTTCCAGGGAAAACCTAAAACCATTTTCACAGAGCCATACAAATTGGTTTACGCAAAATAAGCCGCTTTTCCCCAAAATTGAAATATTTTTTTCATCCCCCCATCTCGGAAAGGCTATTTTTCCTCTTCGATATCTGAGCGTAAAAGCCGTTTTTATCCTCTAGTGGATAAAGTAAATTGAATTTGGAACATGCACGTGCACTAAAGAGTTGTACCAGTAAAGGCGGCTGCTGACCCCTACAGCTGATCGCTTGTTGTGGTGCCCATTGGGCTAACTTGAATCCCGAACCAGAATCCTTTGGTGCGTAATCTACTATTAATTTATTACAATCTAAAAAGAATAGAATAGGACACATTTATTTGATAATGGATACACACACAGACATAATAAAAAATAAAATCTCAGACTCGGAACCTTCTTGACTCAGAACTTTTCTTTTGCGGTTTTCTTTTCACGTCCTATTTATTGTTAAGACAAACCAAGATAAAAATAAGAAACTTAAAAACATACTAAACTATACTTTATTTTCTGTAAATACTTACCTATAATAACGTAGTAAGTAGTTATTACCTAAACTTTTTTTTTGCATCTACTCATTTCCTCGCTGAGGTGGGATGAAAAGTTACGTGTTGCACTCGAGTGCAAAGATTTTTCACCTTGTGCTCTTTTGATTCCCTCGCTACCGCTCATGATTCTAATTTTTGAATCACTCGTTGCACTCGTGATTCAATTTTAGAATCATTCGCTTGCTTGGTCATCAAAATTGAGCACGCGGTTAAAAAGCAACTTTGCACTCTTGTATAACAAATAACTATATTATACGGACAATATTTTCATAAGTGTGAAAAAATACATAAATATGGAATAGGTTCATGTACCTAAGTGATTACATTAGGATTAGGAATTCAAAGCTGTGGCTATATAATAATAGCCGTACAGATCGAATTTTCAGGTTAAGCCACGCTCACCAAGGTCGGGCCGTGGATAGGGTTACCATCGATTACACACCGGACTTCCTCCATGCCACAGAAGTTGTTGGGCCACGTATTACCTACTAGTAGATATTTGACTAAAATTCGTTATAAGGTCCTAAAGTCTGTCAGCTTTTAAATTGTCAAAAAAACTACAGATTCAGTATTGTGGATGCCAACGACGAATATCGTCTTTGGTGGATGTGGACGCCTCATTATAAATATGATTTACCTAACCACGATAAAAAAGGCGTAGACCTCTATATAGAGAAGAACGGGCGAGAAACTCCATGGACAGTCCATGTTAAAAAAAAAAAACGGAAGAACGAAAAAAAAAAAAATAGGAAGACTACTGATCAGTTTGGGTCTCTCTAATCTAGGATATTGAATTACCCTGTACTAACTCATGGGTATTGTTGAGCCATTACAACCTCTGCTTTTTCTGCCTCTCAGGACCATTCCTGGTGGGCAGAAAGGCAGTATAAAAAGGGAAATAATAAACCGAGCCACAAAATTACTAACTCAGCTACTTAGCAAGATTTCAGGGACACCCCGAAGTTCGGTTTGGTTAGGTTCCTTTAAACCTTGTACACAGAAATAGAAGCCCTGCGAAGCAGGGCTTCGTCGACCCTGCTTAGGTAGATTTTTTTACACATAATAGGGAAACTTTATTTGGTTTGTGGATGACTAAGTAATTTTGTGGCCAGTGTAGGATTAAATAGAAGCCGGTTTAAATAGCACCCGTATAAAAATCGTGGCAGTAAAAACTACATTTAAAAAAAAATGTTATTTCAAACTCGATCCAATAATTGCGCGAAATAAGCTCTTAAGGAATTCAATTGATTTTTTCGGCACAAAAGTGTTTGTCCGACTACAGAGACCGTTTCCTTTTCTGGGTAAAGGTAGGGTCTGTATTACAGCGGATTTTTGTTTCTCATAAATACCCTTTAACCCGGCGTCATTGAGGTTGGGTCAAAATGACCCGGCTGGTTTTGAATTTGGAATATTTTTGAAAGTGTGCGTACGACGCTGCCCTTCTGTGCAGTAGCTGGAGCCAATAGTGTGTTCTAAACGTTTCTGACGAGAAATCAATGTGACAGCCACCGAGCTGGAAGCTACACGCGTTTTATTTTCAAAAAGGTAATTTTGACCCATCCTCACAATCGACGTTACCATTTTGTGCCATTACCAAGTAATCAATTTTTATCATTGTTTAATTATTTTTGGTGTCTATGTTAACGGTTTTTTCTTTTCGCTTTTCGATTTTTTTTCTACTCTCTTTCGTCGATTTATGAGAAAGCAGATTCCTCTAAAATTTACATATTTTCAGTCTTATCCCCTACGCACATTTTGTTTTATAATGTCAATCATCAATGAGCTTCTCTTCAATCTTCCTACCCAGGGCAGAGCGAGAAGGACTGTCAAACTCGTACTGACTAAAATTCACACCGGCAGATTTTGTCCACTAAATGAGCCCCGACATTTGCTGACACTCTAAGAAGCGCGCGTGGAACACAACACAACACGCGCCGTCGACCCACATAGTCCATGGTCGGACAGCGAGTCGCCCATTACTCCCAGTCCGCATTCCCGCACCTACAGTGGCCGGGGCTCATCTAGCGACGTCTGTCGTCGTGGGCGCGTCTACCACTGCGGCTGGCGTGAAAGGGGGTCGCTGTCCTCTCCCTCATGCGTCCCGTCTCCTCCTTAGCTGACTGAGGATACTATTTGGGGAAGGATTTGTTGGTGAATTATCAGAAAAGTCTCGCGCAAAATTACGCGATGTCCGCAAACAGTTTCAAGTGTGTCCTGCTAAAAGGGACCGCAAAACAAAGCACTCATATCAAGCTGGCCCCAAATATATTTGTCCTGAACACCTCATATCTTTTTGTAGTCACTGCGTCTCTAACAAAGATTCTAATTACTGTTTTTATTTTATTTTTTAAAGATATAATCCTTCAGGTTAGAAAAATGCCATAAGTATACAAATATACCGATTACTATAATGACAATAATCCTAAAAGCACAACAGATCCCTATTTCGTTACCTTTTTAAAAGGTTTATGTAATTTTTTTTTAAACCTAATTAAATATTTCTGAATTATGTTTTTCTTTTTCATTTTCAACAAATAAATACTCTAATAATTGTAAAACAACACAGTTTACGAATACACTCAATAACTAGGAAATATCTCGATTTTAATATACGGGTAATATTGACCCACCTCAACGCCCATGTGCCTATTTCCTACCACAATGACGCCGGGTTAATTTTATACTAGCTATTGCCAGCGGCTTCACCCGCTTTAACTCGAAAACCTATGTGTTAATCCTGGTTATAATTATCTGTGTAGGTACCATAATTATTTTCATCAAAATCCGCTCAAAGGTTTTTGCGTGGGGTAATAAACATCCATCCAAACAAACTTTCACGCTTAGTAGGAAATTAGTTTACAAATTAATTTTACACACTTCTCTGTATAATTAATCTTACTTAATGCTAGCTCCTTATTACTTTGCAGTTGCACGCTTTTGAGTTCTTAAAATAGAGACCTCTCGCCTTTGGGTGGAGTGAAAGAGATTGACAGATTCGTACGGACTAATAAAAATCTACTCGGTTTTGTTTATACGATAATTTTCATCTGTTTTAACAAACCTGCAACCCCGGCAAAGAAAAATTGGCAACATCGGCAAAAAAAAAAATCCCTTGGATAAGAAATAACCCAAGCGATCTAGTAGACTATATATATCTATATATCTAGTAGACTAGATCGCTTGGGTTATTTCTTATGCGTGATGGCAGTACTGGTAGTTCAATGGGCAATCAACAGTTATTGTCGTTAAGTGCAAAAGAAAATTACTGTCGCTTTCACTAGCACCCCAATCACTGTAATACCCTCGGGGTCGCGATATTAGGATACGCTTCACGAGAAGAATTTTCGGTAGATACAGAGCTAGTCTGTTAAGGGATCGACACACCAAAGTCGCTAAATCGCCAACACAGTGTGTGCCCTTAAACAGGGTAAGAGGAAAAATCATAGTAAAAGCATCAAATGTGTGTTCACAGTCACACACATCACTCAACATTTGTTGATAAACTGACGTTTTCGCTCGCCAGGCGTCAACTCTACAACATGGCGTAATCAACTTAGCAACAGATGTGTTGCCCGCAATTGTTGACAGCAAACCGGCAACATGTTTATGCTACGTATTATGTTATTTTTTTTACCATAAACACGCGCGATGCTTAATAGTATACGATCTCGCTTAAGCACTTAGCAAAACTATTTTGTATTCACAAAACACACAGCGATTTTAATACAGAAACTTGCATGAATAGCTAATGCTGATCCCACCATCTTTTTCACAGTTTTAATGCAAAAGTTTTATAGGTACTGGACAGTTTGGCAAATGTTCTACGTGAATAGACTGGGGTAGGATAAAGGCCTATTCAGACCTAAGCGGTATTCGCTACCGTTTGCGGCAGAGAAAACCCAGTGGGTATGCGGTAATATTACTGTTCACACCAAAACGGATTTCGCTATCCTTGTGGGTAGAATAACGCGCGGTAGTCGCTATTAGGTCGCTCTAGCCGCGGTACTTCATACTAAATACCTGAGAGAAAACCGCGCGTTATGTACCTCTACCCATAACGGCAGCGAATATCGCTCAGTTCGCTGTAGCCGCGGTACTTGATACTAAATACCTGAGCGAAACCCGCGCGGTATGTACAGTCGAGTTCAATAATATGTTGGCAATGTCAGTGATTCAAAATATTGTGAGCATTGGTAAGCACAATAACTTCTACACAACTATAGATCAAAAATATGTCCTCATGTGAACGGTTCAATAATATATAATTTACTTGACGCAATAATATCTGATCACCTTTTAAAAAATATATATCTATACTGTATTAACTTCAATAATATCTGAGCAGGGTAAGCTTCATAATTATCTGTACATGCATAGGAAAGTATATCATTTGATCGAATGAATAAGATCCAGTTTACATTGTTACAGAAATGTCAGTATTTCAATTGTTTTCCGCGCGAATCATTTTTAGGTATTTTAAAATGTGTTTTTCAATGCCGCATCTTTTCGTGCCGCTCGGTCATTTAAGAATGGTGAAAAAAAAGCCATCTGTCATTTATCTATCTATCTATACATATAATAAAATAGTAGGAAAGTCAAAACTGTACATTGAATATTTATTTAAAAGAATACTTGGGGTGTGATCTACAATCGATACCGAAGCCAAAAATATAGTTTTTAGAATTTTTGTCTGTTTGTCTGTATGTATGTCCGGGATAAACTCAAAAAGTACTGGACGGATTTGAATGATTCTTTTTTTGTTGTATAGGTATTAAGTCTGGTCAAAACATAGGCTATAATTTATTTTGAAAACTTGAACAACTGGCGCAGAACCGCAACAGACCAGCTAAACTATAAGAGATACAAAAATGGTGCCATAGCATAAATTGTTCCACGTGATGAGCATTTTCTGCTAAGAAAATTAGTTTGAAGATCTGGAACACCTGATGTGAAACTCCAAGAGCCCGGCTACACTATAACATTATACAGGAATAACGTCTCAGCAAAGTTGTTCGGCCTAATGAGCACTCTCTGTGGACATATAAAAATTGAAGATCTGGAACACCTGATGTGGAACTCCAAGAGCCCAGTTACACTATAACATATACAGGAATGACGTCTTAGCAAGAGTTGTTCAGCGTGATGAGCAGTCTCTGTTGACGTATAAAAATTGAAGATCTAGAACACCTAATGTGGAACTCCAAGAGCCCAGCTACCCCGCGGTGGTGGACGCCCACGGTGTCGGACGTCACAAGACGATCTCCGGCCACCATAGGCGCGGGCAAGCGGGCGGCGAGTAAAGGGCAACTCGCCGTCCGGTGTCGCTGGCATAAGCAACAAGATCCGCGTACGAAGTCGCGGGCAGAAGCTAGTATAGCAATATGATTCGACCTGAAGTTAAACAACTTTGGCACCACTTTTAAAGGACTTTTTTTTTCGTGTTAAAATCATTAAAATAATGAGTCCTCGCACCCAGGGTAAAGCATGAGGGACTGTCAGACTCGTACTGATTTAAATCCTCGGTCTCCTTCAATAGCCTTTTGCGTCCCAGGGTCACGGTAATCCGAAAAGATCCACGACCCCTGCAAGCTTTGTCCCTCTAATGGGGGGCCCTGTCATTACGCTGACACTCTTTGAGGCGCGCGTGGAACGCGCCATCGACCCGGGCATAGTACATGGGCAGTCGCCCATTACTCGCCACCCATCGACGATCGCCACAACCAACGCCATCGCCTGCCGACCTCTGTCGCCGTGGGCGTGTACCACTGCGGCTGGGGTGGAGGGAGGATGCTGTCCTCTCCCTCACGCAGCGCGCCTCCTTCTGCGAGCATGAATGCTTCGCAGAAGGAGGCGACTGCGATTCCCATTCCGTCTCGCCCCGCAGTATGGCCTCGACCAATGCCGGGCGCGAGAGGTCCCCGCCTATCGCCGTCGTGAGAACACGGCAGTGCTCTGCCCTAACGGGGCAGTCCTGCACCGTATGCTCCACCGTGTCCTACGGGCGATCCTCGCTGACCTTTAAAAGACTAACGAAATTATAGATGAGAATTGAATGGAAAAGAAAAGAATATCAAACTATACTTTTTATTTGACAAGTATAACTAAGAAAATAGTACAGTAATGTGCAAACAAACATTGACTAACTTCCGTTAAAATAAAAAATAAAAGCAATATTTTTATCTTGAACTAAAACTAATCTTAGTTATTAATTGTATAAAACGTGTCTTCTTAAATCAACAAAGGACCATACAAAAGATATTAACTATAATTTGAAATTGGTCGCCATTTAGTTAATCCATAATATCCATAACATTATCTATTGGCGGGCCTAAGTTAATATTTTGTGTATGACCCGTTCGCATCAATTACAGCTTGTAATCGAGCTCTCATCGACTGTACCATATTGTGGCAATAATCTCTATTTCTATAACTATTCCAGATTGCATGTGCATGAGCCTTTAAATTCTCTTCCGTGCGAGTTTCGTTACTGTCCCAATTCTGGACCATTAATCCCCACAGATTCTCTATGGGGTTAAGATCCGGGCTTTTCGGTGGAATTTTTATTAATTCCAAGTCATCTTGCTCAGATATCCAATTTTGTACTCGTCTGGCGTTGTGAACGGAACTGTTGTCCTGAATGAATGTTATTCTGTGATGATCAGGATAAACAATTCTTGCACTTGGTAAAAACACGTCTTTCAAAATATCTAAATAGGCATCACTCCCCATTCGGCCAGCTATTTCGCACAACTCTATGGGTCCACCCGAATTCATCCACCCCCAAAACCCGATCGAAATGCGTCCACTACGACGATTTGGCAAAACATTGTTTTCTTCATATCGTGTATTGTTTGCACGATACAAAGAGACTCGCCCGTCCGCTGAAGAAACAACAACTTTCTCATCCATAAAAGCGACGTGTTCAAAGTCATAATTTAAATATCTGACGGCAAATTGTAAACGTAACATTTTATGCCTTTCCGTTAATACAATTTTTTTAGCTGGAATCCGATGACGAATTCCGACATCATTAAGCCTTCGTCGTACAGTTAAACTAGAAACAGCCAGCTCAGCTGCAAATGAAGACGTTCTTATAAATCGTGCATTTCGAACACTTTCAACTAGTTGCACATCTTGATCATGGGTTGTTTTTCTAGGTCGGCCACAAGACACATGGTTTCTAAGATTTCCTTCATCTTGCCACCTTTTCCACCATAATGTTACAGTATTTCTCTGTTAAAGAACGATTTTATTTAATGACCATATTATAGGTTAGATGAAAACATAATTATAAACGAATACCTAAAATTGCTTACCGATATGCCTAATTCTAGTGCAATGTCTGATTTCGGAATACCATCCTCACACATGTAAACAATTTTATGTTTTGTGTGCTCGTCAATTCTATACATTTTTTTTTTCAAATTCGTAGATGTATACTAAAGTAATAAAATTGCAACGAGCGCAAATTGTATAATTTTATATGAATGACGTGTGCGTCAGTTATAACTTTTTAATAAAAAAAATGCGTTTGAAGGAAAAAAACAGGCCAGTGATACATAAATAATTTTGCAAACTCCTTGATCAAGAAATTTTAAGATTGCTAGTTATCTCTATGACGTAGTAATAGGGTTGAATTTTAATTACATTTACTTGTTCAGATATTATTGTATTCATGTGTGCTCACATAATTATTGTGAATCTTACACTGTTCAGATAATTATGGTCTTAAAGTTGTTCAGATAAAAATGTCCCTTTGGCTGTATACATGTTATTGAGAAAAAGTAGTCACATATTAATGAATCTGAATCTTGATCACAATTTAATGATGCTTGTAGTTGTCACAATATTTTGAAATATTTTGATGTTCATATATTTTTGAAGCCTAGACGTGCCAACATGTTAATGAACGCGACTGTACCTCTACCCACAGCGGTAGCGAATAACGCTTAAGTTTGAATAGGCCTTTAAAAGTTGAAAGTACTAGGCGAGCTAGGGTTTAAGAAAAGTTTCTCAGTAACATTACGGATTCGGACTTGTGTTCGGTTTATGGCTGGCCTCTTTTTTCGACGTTTCTTTTTAGTTCACTCTGTATTACACAAAAATTGTTTAGGTTGGTAAAAAAAAACAAAATGTACCTACAAGATCAAACTACTTACTTAGGCCCGACGCTGCGTTACGCGGATGCACGCGCGGTTCTATACAAAAGTGCTCCGTCGCGGGGACCCGTGCGGGGACCCGCGCGGGGCCACGTGCGGAGCCACGCGCGGGGCTACGCGCGGTTCTGTCAATAAGGGTGCTTATACACGGTGCATGTAACTGGAGCAAACAGAGAGCAAATTTTTTTTTATGAAGACTTTCGAAAAATTCCTCCGGTGCTGAAATTTGGAATATGGTGAGAGTAGGTGATACAGATTATACATGCACAATAATGCAATTTTTTTTAGCCGAGAAGTTCGGTTTTTTTACCAAAACATGAAAATTGCTTATTTATTTAACTCTCTGCGAAAAATCCCTCTGTCTCAAATTTTTTTGTAGTTAAAGGTTTTGTAGGTTTAAATGAAATAATAGGAAGAAAAAAAGTTAGAATGGGAAATTATAAACATCCAACTCGACTTCAGTGTCACTCCAAATCAACTTTTTACATATCGCGCTTTATCTTCTAGTGAGAATCTAGTGAAAAATCGCTCTGCCGATTTTTTTTTAATGTGATTTCTTATCCTTAAACACATAGGTTTGTTACGTAATCAGAAACTTTTTCCTTTTTATACAACATTATTTGATGTCAAATCAGTCAACAAAGACTATACAAGCACACCGTTCAAATGAACTAGCGACACTGCGTAAATCGGTCGCGTGTCCACGCGCGTGGCCACGTGCGGGTCCACGCGCGTGTCTCCGCGCGGCAACCCGGACGGGACCACGCGCGGGGCCACGCGCGGGGCCACGCGCGGAGCCACGCACGGGGCCACGCGCGGGACCACGGACGTGGGCCCGCGACGGGTGCCCGTCGCGGGGACCCGTTTAACGCAGCGTCGGGCCTTATTGTAACTTGTATGCAGGTTTGTTCAAATTGCATACAATTAACAACTTGTTTAAAAATACAAGTAACTTGTGTATTGGTTCAACGCGGCGTTAATCACGTGTTGCGGTACATAATTATGAAATCACCGTACAGGTGTGCGTCCACAGGTCGGCATCTCACGTATCGGACGTATCGTACGTAACGGATTTTAGTTTGCCTTGTATGAAAACTCATACAACTGCGTCCACTGATCCGCATCATACGGACGGCTCATCGGCAATGCCTTAATGCGATGCGTACCGATGACGTCATACGGAATGCCGATCAGTGGAAGCGATGAAGGTGGCATCGGCAATCCGATTGCTGATACTCGCGGCGGCAATCCGATCGTTGCCGACACAGAAATCCGTTTGATGCGATGCGTCCGATACACGTACGATGCGGACCTGTGGACGCTTACCATAAGTCTGAATATACTGTATTCAGAAAAAATAAAAGAAATTACACGGACCACGTTTTTCCGTCATTAAGTGGGTGATACTGACGACGACATTACAACCACACTGCAGCCGCCAGCGAAGCGTCTAGCGGCCGACCACACGTGACCACGCTCTCAAGAATATCCACATTATAATTATTATGGCACCGGCACCAAAGCGCATATTATGATAAGCTACAGCAACACTCACACGAAACCACTGTTTGTACGTGAAAACGAAACAAACCTACGATAATTTTGATAGGTGTACAAATACCTGTTTAATCAGACGGTTCACTCCAATGATTGTTCACTCGAGTGAATGATACCGGATGCCAATATCCAACACTGTTGGATCGGTTCACTAATGAATTCATTCGGCACTCGTGTTTCATTTTTTGTTCAGACATTTCATTTCGAGTGAAATGTACCGAATGAAAGGTAAAAATGAACAAAAAATGAACCGTCTAAAAGTGCCTTTAAGAGTCTGACAACCCCTTCCACTCCAATCAAGGCGAGATGACTGATTTGATGATTTTTTACCATATAAAATAAAATACGCCGATTGCGAGTCGCACTTACGCAGGAAGCGTTCATTACCAAATTATAACGGAAAAAAATATCACATTTATTACAACAACTGTGATATTTTTCCCTTTCACCCACCCTACATAAATGTATAGGTAGTGGGAGCCTCCTTTGATAGTTATTTTATTCTGTTTTTTTTTTTAATACTTTTTGCTATTATGGCGCTCCCTCACCGCGAGCTATCACCTGTAATCTATCTATCTATCTATATACTCGTATATAAAATTCAAAACTGACTGACTGATCTGACAACGCACAGCCCAAACCGCTGGGCCTAGAAACTTGAAATTTGGCATAAGCCCTCCTTATACCACGTAGGTGAGCACTAAGAACGGATTTTGCGAAATTCGGCCCCTAAAGGGTTGTTTTTGGGGTTGATAGTTTGTATGAAACTTCGTCATTACAGGTGCTAGGAATTTCAAATTTTGCATGAGGTTTCTTTTAAGGACGTAGATGGTCATAATGACGGGATTTTGCAAAATTCGACGCTAACCCCGTTTTTGGGGTTGATAGTTTGTATGAAACTTTTTTAGTACAAGTGCTAGGCGTCTCAAATCTTGCATGGTGGTACTTTTTAAGATGTTAAAGCTCACCAAGGTAGAATTTTTGTGAAATTCGATCCCTAAGAGGTTGTTTTTGGGGTTGAAAGTTTGTATGAAACTCTGTTACTACAAGTACGAGGAGTCTCATTTTTGCACCGGGTTCCTTTATAGGACTTAGATGCACACCATGGAGGGATTTTGCGAAATTCGACCCCAAAGAGGTATATTTTTGTGTTTGATAGTTCATGCGAAACTTATTACCAAAAGTGCTAGGCGTCTCGAATTTTGCGAGGGTTTCTTTTTAAGATGTAAATGCTCACTAAGATGGTTTTGCGGAATTCAACCCCTAAGGGCCTTTTTCGGTTTTTTTTAATGTTGATTTAGTTTTTCCAACAGTATCCCACATAGAGGGTGGCCGGGACTAGAAATTCACAAAGGCAACGTTCGAAAATCACGCGGACGAAGTCGCGGGCGTAGTGCTAGTGTAACATAAAAGTGTGCAATTTGATGCTCTATTGTCTTCGAATGTTTGAATCTGTAACGTTATATTACAGGTAAATGCTCGCGGTGAGGGAGCGCCCTTAGCCGTAGCAGAAATAGATCATCTGAAATTTGAAAATTTATCATGAGATACAGCCTGGAGACACACAGACAGATAGACACGCCGACGAACAGTGACTGTGGATTCTTAGAAAATATACGTTCCTGTTTTACCCCTTGGGCACAAAATCTAAAAATTTTCGATTCAAAAATCGTTCGACAACCGACAGTTATTTACCAGACGTTCGTATTCAAAGAAAATTAAATCGTGTTCGAACGAACCCATCAACCCTATTATAGTGAAGTGCGATTTAAATCAGGCAAACCGCATATTTAATACACGCCCGGACAGCGGCTGTCCGGATTGCCGACCAGGCCGGACGCTGCAAATAGCGCTGTCCGTTTTCCGGACACGTAATTAATTTAGCACAGACTAGAGAATTTAAATGTCTGTCGGTTGAACCGTGTTAATTATTTTTGCTTTTGGATTGATTCATCGGATGTCGTGTTTTTATTATGTTTATTAAAATTATGAATTCAGGCTTGCGGCGTACGTACGGGGCGGTCGTATTTTAGTGATGTAATACGCCATTGCTGACTTCAGCGTCGCATTGTGGTTACTATATATTATAGTTGGTGCCAGTTAGGATGGCAATAGCGGTCATTGAACTTAACCTAATAAGTCCTCGTATGATGACATAAGATCAGAATTAGCATTTTTCTGTGAAATGATAGTGTTTACTTGGGAGTCTTAAATATAATAAAAACTTTTTTTTTTTAAAGTACCGACTTCAAAAACAAATACAAAAAAGTTTAAAATAACCTTTCTTTCGGAAGTCGGTGGCTTTTTATTTTTTTATTATTTCATTGACTATTGCCACCGACTTTCGAAAGAAAGGTTATTTTAAACTTTTTTGTATTTGTTTTTGAGTCGGTACTTTTTTAAAAAAAAGTTTTTATTTTACCCTTTTTAGTTTATTTATTAATATTCAACCCAAATTCTTGTAAAATACAAAGTTTTCTTACATGATGTGCACTAATCTTGCAATCCGTCACAACGAAAAAATCCATATCTCTAAAACTACTGAACCGATTTTGATGAAATTTGCAGTGTACCCTAAGTTGAATAATACTTAGTACAACAAAAATTACGAAATTCTAGTGGACATGTAAGAAAATTATGTATTTGACAAGAATGTTGGTTGAATATTTAAACTAAAAAGAGTAAAATAAAAACTTTTTCTAAAAAAAATGTGACCACCTTCAAAAACGACCCCAAAAAAGGGTAAAATAACCTACAAAACTTTTCTTTCGGAAGTCGGTGGCAAAAAAGACAATGAAATTAATAAAAAAAGTCACCGACTTCCGAAAGAAAAGTTTTGTAGGTTATTTTACCCTTTTTTGGGGTCGTTTTTGAAGGCGGTCACATTTTTTTTAGAAAAAGTTTTTTTTGTGGTTGTTTTTGAAGGCGGTCACATTTTTTTTTTTAAGTTTTTATTTTACTCTTTTTAGTTTAAATATTCAACCAAAATTCTTGTCAAATACATCATTTTCTTACATGTGCACTAGAATTTTGTAATCCGTAGCACCGGTAATAACATCGTTAACACCTCTTTCATTTATTCCCTATCTCAAAAACTGCTGAACCGATTTTGATGAAATTTGCAGTATTCCCTAAGTTGAGCGATACCTAGTACCTACAACAAAAAAAAAATAATACTTAAATCGGACTTATAGTTCTGGAGATATGCGAACACAAACATAATTTTCTTACTTGAGGAGTTGTACCTTCCATCATCAGCTCAGCTACATGAGATGTTGATTTCCATACGCAAGTACTTGAATTATTTCATAAGATTTGCGAAAAACTATGAGTCAGCTAATAAAATTTGAGGGTTGCCCTCGATTTCTCCAAGATCCAATCATCAGATCCTGAAATGGTGACAATGGGACCACACGGGAAGCACCAGCTTTCGAATAAAAAAAGAATCATGCAAATCGGTTCACCCAGTCGCAAGTTATGAGGTAACAAACATAAAAAAAAAAAAAATACAGTCGAATTGATAACCTCCTCCTTTTTTTGAAGTCGGTTAAAAATAATATAAAATCTTAGGTATAGGTGAAATATTTTAACCATTTGATATTTTATGAATACTTAAATACTTCTATCCTTACAATATACTTACTAATTTATTAGGTATTTTATAAAAATGCTAATTCTGAGCTTGTGTATACGAGGACTTATTAGGTAGGGGTCAATGTCCGCTATTGCCATCTTAACTAGCACCAACTATAGAATACAATGTAAGGTTAACATAAGGTTCAAACCTCTGCATTTCTGCTTTCAAGAGCTGTCAGAGTCATCAATTTTACTCATTTTACATTTTTAAGGACAAGTTACAGTTCGTCGATTTTATTGAATTCAAGCATCGCGGAGACATTTCGTTTTTTTTTAGGGTGGTAAAATCATCAAATGAGTCCTTTATGAATAGATCTTGAAAAATAAAACACGATGGCCGTGACAACGTCAAGTCAATTGAATTGTATCTTTATTTCTTAGCTACAAGGTTGATTTTTACTTGTAGTTGGAATTCGTTCGAATCGCGTCTCATCAAGCCGGGAGTCAAGTCTTATTTGAATCCCTTTCCACCAGTGCTGTGGTATGTAAACCAATGAATATAATTGGTGGATATCAAATGCATCCGCAACAACGTAGCATAGCGCATCTCTGGTGGAAAAGCAGCTTTATGTTGCTATGTCTCATTATTTTATCTTTACGCGGATAGACCTCACCAATGGACCGTAGCGTGTATGACTTATATTATATAATGCTAAAGCTTCGGTCAGACAGAACGGGAATTCACGAGACGAGACGGTCTAAGTAGGCCAGGGTACCTATGCGGACGGTGAGTTCCCCAAAAGCCAGTAGACCCATTATTATTACTAGTCATTTTTACTCGTGGTGCTAGACAACCGGGCTTCTCCCAGTTGTAATGTCCCTATGTGCCTGCTGGCCTTGTTTTGTTCTGTCTCCTGCTTGCATGGAGGGAAGTGGAATTTTTTTTTTCCTACTCCTCCACTATGCTTTTCTGATTAATTTCGATGCAAGATCCAAGACAGGTAAATTCATTCTCCGGGACACGTCGAGCTTCATTGTCTCGGCGCTTTTCTGGTGGTTGCCACTGTTGATTCTGGTTCTCAAGAGTTGCAGTGGTTTGGGAATAGTGTGGTAGGTTTTGTCCCAATAAAAAAAAGCGCCAGAGATGTCAGCAATCTGACATTTAGAGGCCCAAAGCCTGCCGGAGTAGCTAAACTATCTCATCAGGTCAACCGTAACCCTGGAATGGAGATGGAAAGAGGTGGTGGAAGGATCAGCGTGGATTTTAGTCAGTATTAATCTGACTATCAGACAGATAGTCAGACAGAGAGACAGATAGCGGGACTAGAGGGATCTCGTCCCGCCTTGGTGGGAAGACTCATTTGACGACATTACCCCGCAGGGCGGGCTCTGCAACGCAAAAGAGGATCAAAGGAACAGAATGAAGTTAAGTCATTTAAGCGTCTACAGAAGACCCAAAACTTGAGCATTTGATGATTTAATCACCAAAAAAGAAAACAGAACGAGAGTTAGGTGATTGAGGTGATGAGGGCGCGGCGATGCCTTCCTCAGCCTCTTATTTACATTATTAGTTGTGCTCCATGGTCTCACAACACCTAAGGGAGCTTCTCCATGATGCTATTCATGCGATTTGTACTTTCTACTAATTTAAAATAAAAATCGTCCTAAAAGAACAAAAAATAGAAAGCACTGTAAGTTTTATAAAAGTTATGCTTGCAAGCTTAGGCATTGACCAAACAATAATAAAATACTTTAAGTACGCTGTTCTTTCAGTTGCCCGTTGTGTTTCAAAGCTGCGATGCCCTTTTACGACATTCCCGCGACCCTTACTGTCTACCCTTAGCTTTATTCTCCTCGTGCCTATTTGCAACATTGTATCAACTTATCTTTCTATAATAATAATAATAAATAATAATAATATTTTCACAACTATCACACAACGCCATCTAGTCCCAAGCTAAGCAGAGCTTGTGTTATGGGTACTAGACAACTGATAAACATACTTATATATTTCTAAATACATACTTGTTATAGATAAATTACACCCAGACACAGAACAAATGATCGTGCTCATCACACAAACATTTGTCCTGGGTGGGACAAATGTTTGTGTGATATGTTTGTGTCTATATTTTCTAACATAGTATACTAAATGAGCCTGCGGCTTTGTTGTGGACCGACCAACCTTTTTTACTATTGGCAGCATGTTTTTATATTTTAAATACTTTTTTTATTATGAGATTTTGAATTTGGCAGATTGTTAATAGAAAAAAACTGGTAAAAAAGGAAAACTGATAAAGTATTACCTAGCTCAAAAGTCTCTCTTTTATTCTGTAATTATAGATCTAGTAATCTAGTGGCCTTCCATCCTCGATAGGCTTTGATCATTTTTTCCATCTTTGGTTATTTTTCACATTTCTTCTTCTTTTATCTGTTTTCTATTCTCCATAATCAGCCAACACGCTACAAATTACTTTATTTAATTTCTACCTTTTTTGTTTTATCACCTGCGTCTGTAAAAAATACCAATCCTGCACATCGGTCAACAAAATCGCATGCGATTTATTCATTTCTAAAAAAATGCTAAGCAGAGCGGTATCTTACTTTGCTTCTAACGAACATCAACGCCACATGGCAAAAGTAGGAAACCTTGTGAATGTTTGTCACTTGTGGCCAAGCCATAGCTAATTAAAGCTATTGTCAAACAGACTTCGGCTACGGATTCGGATCGCATTCGCTTCGCCTTAAGCGAATGCGATCCGAATCCTGCGATCCGATCCGATAGTCTATGAGACAGGCTTCAAACAATTCCATACATTACAAAAAAAATCGCTTCGGCACGCTTTTCAGTTTAACAAAGGCATAAGCGATCGGTTGAGCTCCATTATGAGTCGAGCTACACGATAACTGACAAAAATGATTGCACTGACTGGACAGGTCCACTCAAATCCGTGTGGTTCTTTCTTCAAAAGACCATCTTAGACGTTAACCTACATGGCCTTCGTATGACTACCAATTTGTCTGGACTTTAAGAGAGACACTAGTCATCTCTGAGTTTGTTTCGGCTGTTTAGAGTAGTCAGATACGAAAAATCGGCTTCATCTAGTTTGTAAAAAGACGACGCGACGTGAAAAAGTGTTGATATTAACTTGCGAAAATAAATATTATTTCATCATTCCGATTGTCCACGCAGAGAAATGTATATCTACGAGATCTTCTGGTTGCAACCGTGATAGCAAGACTCACTAGTTGACTTTACAACATTTCTTTTAATAATTACTAAGTCCTTGTTATCTCTACTACTTACTATTTATTACTAGAAATGTTGTAAAGTCAACTAGTGAGTCTTGCTGTCACGGTTTCAACCAGAAGTTCTCGTGCCAGACATTTCTCTGCGTGTCGCAGTAAAGTCTAGCCGTAACGTAAGGTGAAAACCTCCTTTTTACTTTATCTTTAAGTCCGCTAAATGAAATGGAGGGATATCCGTCCGCCAGTAGTCCTCTATCCTGGGCTTCCAGCTCCATTCTATTCCAGGTCATTCCGATGCTTCTGTAACCACGGTAACAACATTTTACTACGGAGTGACAAGCTTGTTTTTTGCCTTGAGGATTCCAATCAGTCACTTGTCTTAGTTTTAGATCGGAAACCCTCCACCCTGCTCTCAAAGGCTTTAATTTTTCTCACGCTGATGTTGAACCCGTACGGTTGGTAGCCTAATTTTGTTAAGAAAAGCGATATAAGTACGCTGACGTCAGCGTCGCAGTATGCTGCTATGTAGAAAATTATGTGTATTCTTACGCTAAATAATTACAGCCGCACAGCCCGATCTTCCGTGTTATGCGGCGAATACCGAGGTTGGTCTGTGGATGGGTGAACATCTCTCATAGCCAGTTTCCTCCGACCTAAGGAAAGCACGTAAAGCCGTTGGTCCTGGCTGTCATTTATAGATCTCTGACTGTTGTTACTTTTAGTCTGACAACCAGTCTTACCATGAGGTACCGTATTACCCAGTTACTGGGTTGTGGAGGTCCGATAAGAAGTCGGTCCATGTAAAATACTGATATTCAGCTACATCAGCTTATATCAGGTGAGAACATAGCTTTACGAAATGAGTTTGGGTGTGCAACGCCGATATTAAATAAAATAGGCGACATTTATATCTTCAGGAAACATTAAGAGACAGGATGTGTGCCAATATTGATAATTCGCTGGTATGAGGCACAATAAACAAACAGACGTACATAATAATAGAATGGTACACAATTAGCTAATTGTCAAAGACGGCACAAAGTTGTACTGTGCTCACTATCATATTATTATCAGACCTGAACTTTCGACATCCGGCGATAAAAAATAGAATATATACAGCGTGATTCTCTTCTTCTTAAAAAAAAAACTAACACTCTTGGAGCTGATGGCGGTATTTTGGCACGCGTTAAGATTTTCTATGGAAAGAAAAATTCGAACCGCGGCGAGTGGGATTTGAACATTCTACCTCCAGATTCAGTTCATCTAATGCTCTTACCAACCCTAAACGTCTTATGAACATTTAACGCCATCTATAGCAGAGAAATCACACTACTATAGAACCAACATGTTCGTACTCGCGCTCGCTTGCGGTTCGAATTTTTCTTTCCATAAGAAAAACTTATACTCACATACCTAATACGTTTTTTTTTTCATTAATTTATATTTGACCACTTATTTCATACAATTTGTTACATTTGTCATCTACAGCACCCATATTTCTGCAAGATTGTGTTTACACCAATTTTTAGGGTTCCGTAGTCAACAAGAAACCCTTATAGTTTCGCCATGTCCGTCCGTCCGTCTGTCCGCAGTTTAGCTCAGAGACGCACAGCACTAGAGAGCTGAAATTTGGTGTAAATGTACGGATTTGTTGTGCCGAAAAAGTGGTAAAATAAAATTTCGAAAAATATTTTTTTTAGGGTACCTCCTGTACACGTAAAGTGAGAATGTTTTTTTTGTTTCTCGCGTACCCCTTAGTGTGGGGTATCATTAAATAGGTCTTTAAAAAATAATGTGAGATTCCATTAACAATTTTTTGATTAAAAAATTCGTTTGTGAAATTTAAGCTTTAAAGTGCTAAATTTTGCTCGACTCGAGTGTCCCCCCCCCCCCTACCAGCTAAATGGTTATGTTTGGGGGTGTGAAAAAGTTCACTGTAGTAGTATATATAACGAAATTTAAAAGAAAATTATCATGACTAAGTAGGCTTTACAACTTTACGAGTAATAGTCGACCAACTTATAAAATGTACTTGGATATCATATTTTCTTAAACAAAATGTATCGGAGACAACTGCAAATGTAAGTTTGTCAACTTTATTTTTACAGCTTTTATAGGTATGTTTTTTGGGGATAGGTAGGTTTTAATCGTGGGTGCGTCTCATTTCATATAAAGTTATTTGATATATTTTCATTTCAATAACGTTCACATGATATAATCAACGTGAGATATACCAACGATTGATATAATTTCACTACACATAATGTTTGTGTTACTCTAAAACTCATTTCATATAATTTTATTTGATATAACATTTAATTAAGCGAAAATCATTACATATAACTTTTGAAACGTATAATTTAACGTTTAAACTATTTTCTTTGATGACTTTGGCTTATCCTTTGAACTTTGATTGTTTGCCTACACGATTGCTATTGTTATTAGAAAAATTTAGTATCCAAGAGCGAGCGAAGCGAGCTCGTGACTTGGGACACCGCCACCGGTTACTTTAAACCTTGCACCCTTGACAATCAGTTATTTGACCTAGGATGCAAGAGCGAGCGAAGCGAGCTCGGGACTTGGGGCACCCCGACACGGACAGGTTAGGTTCGAAGGGGATGGCGGGGTCTGAAAGACCCCGCCATCCCCTTCGTGTTAGGTTACTTTTAACCCTGTACGCAGAAATAGGAGCCCCGCGAAGCGGGGCTCCGTCGAAGATTCACGGCAGGTGGTACTATTACTAGGTACATCAGTGTTAGATTACTTGCCAGGAAGAAAAAAAAATTAGACCAAATAAGTTTTATGTCTTTTGAGCGGTATACAAAACGATTTTATATTCATTGATTGTTATGCTTATAGAAATTAGTCATTATAAAATTATGTCAATCGTTTATTATTAAACATGGCTTTGTAGCGTCTAGGTCTACTACCTCAAACTTAGCGTCTTTTACTGAATCTCTGATAGAAACTATTGATTCGAATAAGCAGTTTGATGTCATATACACCGATTTCAGTAAGGCGTTTGATAAAATTTCCCACTCCATACTGATAAAAAAATTGCAAGCATACGGTATCACGGGACCTCTGCTAAAATGGTTGGAATCGTATCTCACTAACCGTGAATTTTATGTAGTGGTAAATGGTTTCCGCTCCACTAACAATTATTACATGACTTCCGGTGCCCCACAGGGTTCCCATTTAGCCCCCATATTATTTATCATTTATATAAATGATCTTCCTCATTGCCTACAATTTTCGAAGTGTTTTTTGTACGCAGATGACCTAAAATTTGCCAGGGACATCGCATCATTGAAGGATGTTGAGCTTCTGCAGGATGATCTGAACAGAGTAATTGAATGGTGTAAGAACAACAAAATGAGATTGAACTTCAATAAATGCTACCACTTGTCTTTCTCAAGGAAAGTTCACTCCATCCAATCGAGTTATCTTATAGACAAACAGAAAATCCAAGAAGTGGAAACTATAAGAGATCTAGGTGTGCTGTTCGACAAAAAGTTACTTTTATACCCCACATCGAAAACAACATTAAAAAAGCTTCCAGAATGTTAGGGTTTGTATTACGCAATACCAAAGATTTCAGACAGGTCAGCACTAAAATATTGCTATATAATAGCCTTGTTCAAAGTGTTTTGGAGTATTGTAGTGTCGTATGGAGACCACATTACGCCACTCACAAACTTCTCATAGAAAGGGTCCAGAAACGTTTCTTATGGCATCTTGCTTTTTCCAAGGGAAAAAGCAAGCCGCCCTCCTATGTGTCCCGACTGAAAGCTTTCAAAATGCTCTCACTGTCGACCAGGGGGTGTATTACAAGCTCTTAATTCCTTTCAGTTTACGCCGTAAAGTGAACTGCCTTCCTTAATGGTATTACGATCACACATCGACAGTCAGTAAAACGGTCACGTGACCTCATACCGACTTCTGCCTGTGCTTGTGCCTGGAAATTTCGTATTACAAGCTACATAATGACATTTCAAGGCCGGATTAATTGTCAAAATTGGCGTCACCAAAATCATTCACTTTACGCCACATTTTAGTAACTTTTACTGACTGTTTTCTTTTAATTTGTCTTTAAACAGTTGAAACTAACTAAATTAAACTTTGGTATTAATAATGGAGGCACTACAGAATATCTGGAGAGTGCATACACGATATAATCTCAGCTGACGAGCTTTACATAAAAAGACGACAAAGTTTTTACCTTTTACGACATCTACCTACACATATACACTCATTTACTGAACGCTAAGCAATCAATAGATTCATATACGTAAACATTTACTCATATAGTAATATATTGTTCTAAATAAAAAACATGTTATATTACTCCTGAAAAAAATGTTTTATTTGTCGTAGTTCCATCAGTGTAAGAAAAAAAATATACAGAGCTTCGATTTGAGACACGGTGACGAAATAAATCATCTTTCGTAGCAATGGACGTAGGGTTGAATAAACCAAACAAAATGTATGATCAACTCAAACACTTAAAATTAATAGCCTCGCGCAGCATCATTCCAGAAACGGTACAGTCCAATGGAGCCAAAACTTGTGTTCAATATTTATTTGGGTACATTGGGCAGTCTTTAATGTATCAGCAGACATTTTTAATTACACTTCCTCGATTGCTTCTGGTACCACAATTTCGCAGCCAATTTCAAGAGAACTAGGTACTCGTACACTGTCTTTCAGTTTGAATAAACGTCTTAGGTTTTATCATTCCTTCACTTGATGAAACATTTCTAGCTCTTGCTTTAAAACTTAGAACATTGTTGTGTTGGAACAGCTCCATTTATCAAAATTTTCTGCTCATGACTTAGTCCATTTTGTTTCCTTACTTTCTCTGCGGTATTAAAACGGTGTGCTTCTTTATTAATGCAGTAAAAATCACTACATACTCGTAGTGGCATTATAAATAAATAACTTGTTTGTTTTGGTAAACAAACCCGCCACAGACTAAAAAAGTATCGCAATACGATCGTTCAGAAACAAACCCCTTTATGAGAGTTTTACTTGGTATTAAGTTTTTGCATAAAATGGCAGTAAATTGTGCTCAATTTGATTGTAAATATTTAAATTGTTATTAAAATACATTTTAACTCAAATATCTCCTAAATTTACAATGAAAAAGATTTTTTTCACACACAATTTATAAAACCGGTAATCATCGGTAAATTGTCGATTCGATTTTTGAACGAATTCTCTAGCCCGTCGTAATCATCCAGAGACAAGTAATCCAGGATGATTCCTTGCAGAATTACGTACGTTGTAATACGAAATAGAACAAGCCTGCTTAAGGCCGTAAATTCAAATGCCCAAAAACTGCAAGGAATTAAAAAAGGTTGTAATACCCCCCCAGAAGAGAAGTTATGGATGCCCTGTTTCTATACAAACTCCTCAGAGGGCAAATAGACTGTCCTCAGTTATTGAATCTCCTCAAGTTCCGTGCCCCAAGCCGCTATCCCCGGAAACCAATCACTCCACTTCACCCGCCCTTGCGTAGAACTGTCCTAGGTGCCAACTCACCAATACCGCGGATGTGTAAAATTATAAACAGCTGTAGTGACCTAATAGATGTTCACCATGACAAAATAGGTAAATTCCGTAGGTTGATTGCTGAACACCTTTCATACAATTGTTAAAAATTCAAAATTGCTAATTTCCTTGTTTTGTAATTTTAATATATTATTTTATACCTGTCCTGTAGAAATTTAAAATTACACTTAGCTTAAGTTATTTATGTTTAATAATATTAATTCAATTTTTAGATTATTTTAATTAATTTGTTTGCTGAAATTATTTGTTATATTCTTTATTACACTATATTTTGTTAAACGTATAATCTAATTCTAATAATGCATGTGGTGTTAACCTGTAATTAATTGTTGCACTTACTAATGTAAATTGTGAACTCTATTGTATTACATGTTTCGTGTTAACAATTGTAGGTTAACCTAAATAAATAAATATTAACAGATCGTTATATCAAATAAAATTATATATTCAGTTGTTATCTCTTGTAAGTTTTAGAGATTTTGTAGTTATATCATATATTCTTCTTTTTAAAATTAAATTCAGCGAATCAGTTTAGTTAGTTCGCATAAGTATTTTGATGGGCAACTACGGAACCCTACACTGTGCGTGGCCCGACACGCACTTGGCCGGTTTTTTAATGTTGCACCGAGTACACAATATTAATGCGTAAAATTTTAAGTCAACCTGTATAACAGAAATGTCTATGCTTTATGCCAGGTTCATTCCCGATCATAAACAAGAAATTATTTAGAAGTAAGGGTATAAAATATGCAATGTTTGATAACCCAAGTACAGTGTAGTATTTTGTGTGAAACACTGAAGATGAAGAGCATTATTTTTGCAGCATTTCTGCTATGTAAGTAACTTGTTATGTATTTACCAACTTTCCTGGTATTTTCACAGATGGTCTAACCGGGCAAAACAGAGGTCTTACAAAATTTCTTTACTAAATAACAGCATTCTTCAAATAATTATTGCGTTTAATTATTGTATGGAAATAAAAACGCGAAAGCGCCTGGGACGAACTAGGAACAATTTTTTTCTATCTTCTTTTGTGCTTTTTTTTTTCTTAATATTGTACTGTTGTTTATTTATTTATTTTGTAAGTTCGCTACGAAAATTATTCCCCTCGTATTCCTCAAAAAAGTTTTGATCCTGTTCTCCTAGTACTTTCTGTTCAGATTCCACATTGTGTCCTCTTTTCAGTAGTTTTACGGTGGACTTTATGATTTGATTTATATACATACTTTTTTTGTGGGTAATTATTTTTGTGGTGAACTTACAACAACCCTTTGCTATGTTTTCTTATACTTCTTGATAACTATTTTTTTTTTGGGTTTTATTAATTTATTTAATGTTGTTTATTAAAATTTGAAAGAAGAAAGCCCAAGGAAGGATGGATGGATTTTGTGAGAAATGATAATATTATGAATGAAAAAAGAATAAATAACGGTTAACGTCTGACATGGGAGAATGGAAGAAGAAAACGTATTGCGTCGACCTCAAGTAAAAAGGGCAAGAAAATGGTATCTAATTCTTTTTAACTGCCGTTATTGCGTCTATAACCGAATTAATTACGGGACTTAGAGGGCCAAAGCCTGCCGGCTTTTGAAGGACACCGTGGGTTTTAGACAGTACAAGTCTGACAGTCCCTCCTGCCCTGCCCGGGGTGGAACGTCACTTGATGATTTTACCAAGCCGTAAAAAAACCGAATGTATCCTATATTTTTAAATGCATTTTTTCCACAACAGGTTTCTTCGTGCCGGGGACGTACTCTCGCAATATCCAATTCTATAGGAAGGATTATACATATATAGAGGACTTTGACGCCTTCTACAAAGTTCATTGGGACGCTACTGTAGCGAATTGGAATAATGCCTTTTTTGCCTGCAATGATGAGGGAGCGACACTCTTTTACCCAAAGACGAATGGAGAGTGGACCCTGGTGAAAAATTTAACAGATCAAATGTCCGAAGTTCCCAACGTAACAGACATCTTTGTTGGATTACATGACGAATTCAAGCTAGGCGAATTTATTACTGTTGATGGTAAGTATTAATTTGCAGGTTGGAGATGTCAAGTGTCTTCGAATTTTTGGTTCTAGGACATGCCGGTTTCCTCACGATGTTTTCCTTCACCGTTTTGAGAGCAGTAGTGATGAAATAAATTACACGAATTAATGCGCCTGGCTGGGTTCGAACCCATTCAATGACTCGTAAGTCGAGGCCGATACCACTAGGCCACCACTCGCACGCTTGCTTTGCGTTAACTGCGCATTGCCAACGCGCGGGTCCCGAGTGGACTGCCCGCTGCGCACGAATGCCTATTACCAATTATTGTTAACAGACTACTCGAAAATTCGTGAACCAATAAGCGACGTCCACTCGTTGACCACGTGGCGTCCACTCGTTGACCACCTTTGGACCACCTGTCGACAACGAGTGGAAGCCCTGCGACGAGGCGGTGTGTGTTAAGCAGTGACCTTAAATCGTGTCCGAAAATGCTCACAACAATACTTTTTTTTTCAGGTCTGCCAACGCCATATCCTCTGCCTGCTGAAGGAAGTTTGTTGCCACATAGCGACAAGTGCATAACAATGAACATAGAAATTGGTCGGTTTCAAGTGGACAGTTGTCTAGCAACCACACCTTTGCCCTTCCTCTGCAAGAAAGTGGACGAAGAGTTCTGTCCGACTATTGATAACGGTAAGTGACCTTCTATGTTTATAATCATCATCATCATCATCATCATCATCATCACTTAAAATGTCACTTACGGGATATCTTCCGTGATTGTTTTTTAATTTGAGTTCCCGATATTTCGTCGCTGTTGCAAAAAGTGGGATCCGGCATCATAATAAAGACTTTCAACTTGGTGATACTGTGAGTGTGTTTTGCCGTGACTTAGTGTCGAGTTCCAGTAGTGCACGTAGCAAGGGATAGAGAAAGAGGGTAGACAGATTTGTCTGCTCTTAACAATTTATTTCCAGCCACCCGCACTCTCCAGTCATCCCGCGATCATGGCGCTTGCAACAGCGTCGAAATATCGGGAACTCAAATTAAAAAACAATCACGGAAGATATCCCGTAAGTGACATTTTAAGTTATGAAAATAACCGTGATAGCCTAAAACATCATCATCATCAGCCGGAGGACGTCCACTGCTGAACATAGGCCTCCCCCTTAGACCGCCACGCCGATCGACGATTCGCCACTTGCATTCATCGGCTGTTGTTTATAATGGGTGGTATTAAAGCCTGCTCTACACTACTCGCGAAGTTGATCGAAGTTGACCGAATACGATAATGTAGAAGGGCACTTCGCTTCGCTTCGTATAACTTCGACTCGCTTCGGGCGACTTCAATTTGTTGTCGGTTTTTGCGACCTAGTCAAAGGGCACAATGATGACACAGGCAACTTCGCGAGTAAGTAGTGTAGTCACCTATTTCGGGACTTCGATCAACTTCGACGAGTAGGTACTTCAACGAGGCAACTTCGCGAGTAGTGGAAAGTTTTAGTAGTAGTTTAGACGCTTTTTCACTACCTACGCTTTTCACTACTCAT
Source organism: Agrotis segetum (assembly GCA_036375495.1). Classification (NCBI taxonomy): domain Eukaryota; kingdom Metazoa; phylum Arthropoda; class Insecta; order Lepidoptera; family Noctuidae; genus Agrotis; species Agrotis segetum. The sequence continues at coordinate 6,418,413 of JAQSVV010000039.1, forward strand.
TAACTACACGAAGAGACATACATTTCCAGTATCGTCGCGTAGCGTCTAGGTGTGGGCCGACCTTAACCTAATAATTTGCAACAAAATCTGTAAATTCAAATGTGTTTCAAACAATTTCAGGTTACAAATATTTAAAGACACCAAGAAAATGTTACAAAGTTAACAACAAGCCACAAAAATGGAAGGAAGCAATGAAATCCTGCTTCATGGAAGGAGCAACATTGGCAGTCATAGAGAATAGCGTACAGGCTGAAGAGATAAATAAATATCTCGAACGAGAAAAAATCTATTTCGTGGGAGTTCGGAAATTGATGCCTCGCGATGATTACTACACAATAAAAGGTAGAACAACTAGATTCCAACCACCTTGTCTAATAAGTTGTATAGGAAGTCCAATTTATGCAATTTCTTGTTAAGCAAATCATAATCTGTTTGACGGCACGGTTAGCGCAGTGGCTGAGCACTTATTTCCTTACTGTGATTCCGGAACATAAAAGGCTATTGAAGGACACCGTGGGTTTTAGTCAGTACAAGTCTGACAGTCCCTTCCGCCCTTCCTGGGGTGGGAGGACTCATTTGATGATTTTACACGCTAAAAAAAACATGTACCTACTGACGTTGCCTTGCATAGGTTAATTTTTTATGATTTTTTTATGTTTACTATCAGATTTTAATTTATTTTCCAGGTCAAAAATTCAGTGACATGTACCAACGTCCTTATGAGAACGACCCGCCACCCAGCAGAAATCCGTATTCGAACAATGGTCCGAATGAAAACGGCTATTTCCCAAATCCAAACGGCTTTTACCCGGACGAAAATGGTTATTACCCGAACGAGTACGGCGAATACCCGGACGGACGCATAGCCGAGCGCGTCACTCTACGCATAAGAAGTGATGATTGTGGAAATGTAAAGAACTCTGGCAATTTGTATACTGGCCATAGTGATTGCGATGAACCTCTACCTTTTATTTGTGAAATGGAAGTTTAAAACGGATTACTTCGATCTGTCACCCCGCTTTGTCCCCTTAGGGTGGCAGATAGGAAAAAAAGTTTGATCTGTCGCCCTGTTTAGAAATGAGGGGACAGCTCGAACTATATTCACTCCGTAATGGTTTTATCTGTCCCCTATTAGCAATGAAGGGACAGCTCGAGCTTTATTCGCTCCTTAATGGTTTCATTTGCTTTTAGCAGTGAAATTCGAACTGTCCCCAGCTCGAATTTTATTCACTCCTTAAGGTGATTGCTTCGATGTAACCCGCGAAATTCATTTTTTTTACGTTTTTTGCAATTTGCAGGCCAGTGACATGTTGTAACTTTTTAAATATATGTGTTGCGGTAATAACAAGTATAATTTTATATATAAAAATTATCAAAAAATTCGCTCCATCAGCTCTCACATAGAAAAGGTGCATCGTAGTTAGATTTCGGAGATTTTAACATGATGCACCTTTTTACTTTACTACCGCAACTCATATATTTATAAAGCTACAACATGTCACTGGCCTGCAAAATGCAAAAAACGTAAAAAAAAAATTCTTTTCTTTCTTTCTTTCTTCTGTTAGCAATGAGGGGGACAGCTCGACCTGTATTCACCCCTTAACGGTTTCATCTATCCCTATATCACTGTTAAGGGGGACGGATGAAACTTTTTATTCCTGTTTGTCCTTCATAGAATTTAAAACATAAAACAGAAGATAGATCGATGGCATGGTTGGCGTAGTAGTCGAGTGATCGACTGCTGTGCCGAATGTTGCGGGTTCTATCCCCACATGGCACAAATATTTGTATGACCTAAGAATTGTTCCGGGTCAGGTTGTTTATGTATGTGAGGTTTAGATTTTTTTACCGCACCCACGATATTTCTAGTGTGTGGCGAGTATAAAATAACGTTTAAGTTAACTAAGCTACCGTAGTCTAAATAAAAAAAACTGTAAGTAAAAGGGTTAGTTCGCACGAATTAAAGGTATCATCTGAAAATCACATTGTTTTGTTTATTTAACAATGCTGTAAAATCCTACTACTATTATAAAGGCGAAAGTTTGTAAGTATGGATGTATGGATGTTTGTTACTCTTTCACGCAAAAACCACCGAACGGATTTGGCTAAAATTTGGTACACAGATAGTTTATAACCTGGATTAACATATAGGATAGTTTTTATCCCGATTTTATGTTCCCGTGGGATAATTTTCGGGTTGTAGCGGGTGAAGCCGCTGGCAACAGCTAGTTTTAAATAAAGTAATAATAAAAGTAAAATTGTTTTTTAAAGTTTTCTTTGCGTCTCTTACTGGACAAATATTTACAAATAACAGACGAGACCAACGGCTTTACGTGCCTTCCGGGGCATGAAGGAAACAAAATTTGGATGGTCACCCATCCACAGGCGCAAAGGTCAGGACTGCTATAGTTGGTGCCAGTTAAGATGGCAATAGCGGACATTGACCCCTACCTAATAAATCTTCGTATAATGAAACAAGCTCAGAATTAGCATTTTTTATAAAATACCGAATAAATTAGTAAGTATATTGTAAGGATAGAAGTATTTATTTATTCATAAAATATCAAAATGGTAAAAATATTTCACCTTTACCTAAGATTTTATATTATTTTTATATTAAAACTCACAAGTAAACACTATCATTTCACAGAAAAATGCTAATTCTGATCTTATGTCATCATACGAGGACTTATTAGGTAAAGGTCAATGACCGCTATTGCCATCTTAACTGGCACCAACTATAGGAGACGGATCCCCCACAAAAGAAGAGTAGAGAAAAGTTGTAGTAAGTATATTTAACAATCGTATTTTATTGAAATGTACAAACTTTTTGCTTTAGATTATAGATTGTCCTGATTCCTAAAAAAACACTGAGAATTGAAGCCAAAAATACTGTAGAAAAATTACCCCGTCTTTCGATGGGTTGTTTTAAGTTCGCCTCAAAAATAATTCCTCACGAAAAAAAGTAGATAATTAATTATGTATAAATTAGCTAACGTTTTTGTTTGTTTTTTTTAGATTATTGTACTTTCGACCCGTTTTTTTTTTCAGCAGAACAATTAAATTATAAAATCCAGCACAAAAAAAACTACCGAAATCGAGGATACAATGTGGAATCTGAACAGAAAGTACTAGGGGAACAGGATCAAAACTTTTTCGAGGGGAATAATATTTGTGGCGAACTTACAACATTCCTACGTAAAACAAATGCACATCTACAAGGAAAATATTTAAATGTGTGCGTACTGCGTGGCGTTCACACATTTATAAAAAAAAGCTTCACTAAAAACGTAAAGCTCCCTCTTCACCATCGGTCATGATGGCTGTGTTTGCCGAACAGAAGGAGACGGCGCTATACTAAGAATCGAGATAGAATTATTTGCATCTTGCTTTCTGGTATAGCGCCGTCTCCTTCTGTTCGGCAAGCACGGCCATCATGGAGGAGGCTTTATATTTTGCTTAGAGTATGGAATCTGGAGATTTTATAATATAAGTTCTAAAACAGATTAATATCTATGATTCGCAGCATAGTTTGACTTGGTGCCAGCTGAAGAAGCTGCTCCTCCACCATATAGACCTTGAGAAGCCAACCCGTTAGCCTGAAATTATAAACATGATATTTAATATTCTGCCATAATAGGCTCTTGACCGATTTCGGCCAAGGCGGCCAATCTCAACGGTGATTAGCCAACTGCATGGACATATTATAGTGCACAAGTGTGTGCGCACGCGCAGGCACAGGTGCACTCTCTGTTCCTTTACTCTCATAGTTGCGATGGCACGGCAATCCGACACGACCGGAGAGACATTAGGTGCAGGACTATTTTAACGTGCTTTCAGCTACTAGAAATTCTTTTTAAAAAAACCCAATAGTATTTTTTTGCCCAAGCCTGTTTTGATCATTCTTATATTTATAGTTATACTTGTTACTGTCGCAAATCATATTTTTATCAAATTACAACTTATCAGAGATAAGCAAATTGGAAAAAAAACGCATGAAAATTTGAATGAGGTATCGGAGGAATCGAGGTATTACGGAGAAAACAAATATGACTTATGAGCACGCAAAACGTGAATACCAGAAAATGTCCTACGTGGGACGATTGCTTTTTAGTCTGTGTCTGTGTGTGCGGGGGAATTGATGACACGTGGCGCTGTTTGTTTATCTAGCTGTAATTTTTTTTCTTATTGCGTTTTATAAAGCTATCCTTTTTACTTGTAGTGAAATGTAATGTGTACGAATAAAAAAGTGTGTATGTGTGCTGCCACTCGGCGCGGAACAGTTTTTTCTGTTGTTTTGTAAGTGTATAACATATCTGTATATTGGAATATCATTGCCTTAAGTTATAGATGCTCACAGCTCAATCCATTCTAAAGAATTCATGAAAGTATTACCTTTGTCCGTTTCAACAGTTCAAGTTGAGCTGCCTTGGTGTTAGCATCTTTACCAGCCCAAGTCTTCCAGACAGACGCCTGTAATGCCCTTCCGTAGCTAAAGGTTAAAGTCCAGGGTTTTTTCAGGGTAACCTGGTTGATAGCATTCAGGTATACTGTAGCTTCTTCCTCAGTCAGACCGCCAGAGAGGAAAGCGATTCCTGGGAGAAGTATACAGAATGCATGTTGAAAGCATCAATTGCATGTTGAAAGCATCAATGCATATTTACAAAGTTATAAGGCATCAATATTCGAGAGGCGGTTAATGACATAAGAATCAAGTTAAAACTGTACTTGCTTCTGACGTATTGCCCATTCTAAAAGTGTTAGTCAATCTTGGTTTTGCGTAATAAAAGAAAAAATACGTGTCAAGTTAACCCATTACTACTCTTAAGTTTTGGCGTGTGTACTTGTCTTGAGCCGCCGAGGCCCCGGAACGTAAAGGGTTATTGAAAGATCACCGTGGATTTTAGAGAGAGTTTTTCAAAAAATATTAGGAGATTGCGGAACGAACTGGACAAGTTCCGTCCGAACTGGAAGGAGGACGCCCAGTATCGTGAAAGGACGAAGGAGTGGAGGGGGGTCTTTGCCCAGGAGTGGGACACAGAGTAGGCTCTTAAAAAACAAAAAAAATATTGACATAATTTTTTACTTTTGTTGCCTAAACCAAAATTGACGAAGAAAGACAAGAACAGTTTCTTGCTTTTCACGTAGGACTCTCGAACTAGAAATACCAGGACCTCATGAAATTGAAGAGGTTATGTCTTACCGGGAACGGCAGCTGGTACACTCCTCAGTAAAGCGGTTACGGTTGCGGTTGCAATCTCCTGCGGAGTATTTTTCTTAGAACATTCATGTCCTGGTGTCACCTGAAACATGGGATAGAATGTATAGTTGGTGCCAGGTAAGATGGCAATAGCGGACATTAATCCCTACCTAAAAAGACCTCGTATAACGACATAAGCTCAGAATTAGCACTTTTATAAAATACCGAATAAATTAGTAAGTATATTGTAAGGATAAAGTATCTAAGTATTCATAAGATATCAAAATGGTAAAAATATTTCACCTATACCTACGATTTTATATTATTTTTATATTTAAGACTGACAAGTAAACACTATCATTTCACAGAATAAATGCTAATTCTGATCATGTCATTATACGAGGACTTATTAGGCAAAGGTCAATGACCGCTATTGCCATCTTAACTGGCACCAACTATGGGTATTATACTGTTTACCAAGATTTTTAAACCCGCTGATAAACGCAACACAAGTTTTTATAAGTAATACTTATAAAAACTTGTGTTGCTTAGCTACCGATTAAATATCACCTGTCCTTGTCATTTCTATTTCAATGAATAGCAATAGCAAGTGACATAAAGAGCTATTATTTTAAGGGCTGATTTTTTAATAGACAGGTAACTCTTATCTGAGGAATAAAAATGGCGGTTTGACATATTTTCTAGAGATAAGCTGTCAAACCGCCATTTTTATTCCTCAGATAAGAGTTATCCGATTATTGAAAAATCAGCCCTAAGATAAGAAACATCTAATCAATGTTTTTATGTAAGGGGGTTATTGTTTACGCTGTGGTGACAATGGTGGTCCTATCTTTTAAATGAGATTTCTTTATATCTACCATCCTATCCTACTTCCTTTATACTTGTGTACTACAGCGTTCAAAGCCGCTGGCAAAAGCTAGTTACTTAAAACAAAAAAAACCGTGAACACTTTTTTTTAACATTTCACCCTTTTTGACCTCAAATAGTCAACTGAAATTCTTGTCAATTTAGCTCAATTATCAACCCAAATTCTTCTCAGATACGTAATCCGTAGTACCGAAAATAACATCGTCCAAGTACAAAATAAGAAATGCTCAAAAAACAAAAAGTACTGAAGCAAACTAAAATAATTTTGTACGGGGACCAAATAAATGTCAAATTCGTCGAACAGTAAAAGGAATCATCAAATCGAACCAACTAGTCGTAATGCAAGATAATCAAAAAAAAAAAGCATTCGAATTAAGAACCTTATCCCCATTTTTTAATTCGTTTAAAAATCCATAAAGAAGCAGACAGACCTGGGAACACTTATTATGCGAGATCACGATTGCTAAGACTACAGAGATGATGGCTTTAATTCCCTTCAAAAGAGGAGTGTAAATAGGGCAAAGGGGTGCTAAGCCTGTACGCCTTCAATATTCCTTTAATCCGAACGTTAAAACCGACCTATTTCTCTTTGCATACGTACGCAAAGCCCCCGGGAAGCCTATTACAAAACATAGACGAAGAATCCTTATAATTAGTTGGATGGATATTGTTGTATGGTACCTAGTTTATAAGAATGTTTTGGTTATCTGTGGACTAGAGTTATGTTTACTCTATGGTTATGTGAAAAAGGTGTGATTCTGGATTACAATAAAACAGTGATTATAACTGAACTACGTATATTTTGCAAATGAATGTTTTATTTAAATAACCTGTTTCAACTGATGGTTTCAACATACAACATGGTGACAGCGGAAAATTAATTGAGAAATTTGAAAGACGGATTGATTGGATTTGGAAATTTGCATAATGGCGGGGCTGCATGCTGGAGTGGAGAGGTTAGAGAATGGAGGCGACATGGCTGAAAATTGGAAAAGGTTTAGAGACAGTGTAACCAGTTACATTGATGCCTATTATGAGGAAGCGTCAGAAAAAAGAAAAGTTTCAATTTTGATGTTCCATGGAGGGGAAACGTTAAGGGAAGTAGTACGGTCGTTGCCAAAGGTGGAAAATGAAAAACTTTCCGGGTTAGTGACAAGAGTTGATGCACATTTTCAGCCAAAGGTAAACATAACCTATCAAAGATATTTATTCCTAACACGAAAACAACAAAGTGAGGAAGCCTGCGAGCAATATATGACAGTGCTCAAGAATTTATCAAAGAAATGTGATTTTGGAAATTTAACTGACAGTCTAGTTAAAGATGTTTTTATTTGTGGTCTGAGAGATGGAGGTTTACAACAAGCTTTATTGAGAATGCCGGAAAAGACAGGTGAAGAGGTGTTAGAATTTTGCAAAACACAGATATCAGTAATGAAGCAAGTTGAAAATATCAAAAAAGAAAACAAAGGAAGTATGGAAGAAATTAATATTGATTTAGTCAAGAAAGAGAAAGTGGAGAAAAAGTTAAACAAAAAAGAAACAGAGTGCAAATTCTGTGGGTACAAACATGAATATGGAAAATGTCCAGCTTATGGTAAAAACTGCAAAAAATGTGGAAAAATTAACCATTTTGCATCTGTATGTTTTTCAAATGCTAAAAAAGTCAATTTGTTGGAGGATGGAGTAGAAGATGAGGATTGGTTTGTAGGAGCATTGGGACAAGGAAGAACAGGATCGTATACAGCGATCTTGAAGTGTCAAGGAGTGGACATGGAAATTAAAGTGGACACTGGAGCGCAGTGCAATGTCTTAAGTGTGAAGCAGTACTGTCAAATGAATCTGGAATTGAAGAATTTAAGACCAGTTAAGACTTGTATAACATCGTTTACTGGAGATAAATTGAGTATTATTGGACAATGTACTTTGGCTTGTTGGTATAAAGGAAAGGGTTATAATATTGACTTTATGGTGGTTGATTTGGATTGTTACAACATTTTAGGTCTAAAATCAGCTGAGGAATTAGAATTAATTATCAGAGTCAATGAGATTCTTTGGCCAGAACAGGTTAGTAGTATTATACCACATAAATATTTAAACTTATTTGATGGTAAAGTAGGATTAACCCTCGACCCGTCGCGTGGGGTCTTTCAAAGCCCAGGGTTTAGAAAATTGCTAAATATGTAAACTTAGAATATGTTTTCGGATCCCTTACTTTAGGTACCCTCCTAAAAAGGATCACACTTCACCCTCTCGCCATCAAAACTAAGCCTGCGCGTGCGCCCTTTGAAGTACGAATGTGTATTTCTACACAAGGCTCTCAAGGACCCCACGCGACGACTGGCGTAGTAAATTTTTACGGGAAATTATATGTGCGGCAACAAAAGTTTTCTTTAGCACCTGGAACCTAGCGTCTTTTTTTATATGTGAGCGACGAGTTAATAGAACAGCTTCAATTATATTAATTCATCATCTTTACTATTCCAACAAAATATCAAGAAACCAGCGTCAATTTACGAGCGTAAAAGAAGCTGGCAATGAGTGGACTTGGGGCACCCCGACACGGACAGGTTAGGTTCGAAGGGGATGGCGGGGTCTGAAAGACCCCGCCATCCCCTTCGTGTTAGGTTACTTTAAACCCTGTACGCAAAAATAGGAGCCCCGCGAAGCGGGGCTCCGTCAAAGATTCACAGCAGGTGGTACTATTACTAGGTACATCAGTGTTAGATTACTTGCCAGGAAGAAAAAAAAGCTGGCAATGAGTAGACATATCACAAATTTAGTTGCTTAAGAATTATCACCATGTTGCGTCATATTAACAGTAGCTTGTTTTACAATATATGGTCGCTTATAAACCATTTATTAGACGCTAAAAGTTTGTCGCTGACCTATTAATTCATTAGACAACTAAATATATTTGCAGACGAGAATGACATTTTAAAGAAGCTGCCTTAATTAGCACCCAATTTTGACTAGTGACTCAATAGATTTTTTTTGTGATAATTTTTATTTTGTTATATTTTGGTTCGAGGATATTTGTTGTATGAGTAAAAATGGATAACTGACCAAGTTATCGTATTTTAAGATGGTTGGAAGAAGATGAGGAGATTGTTGGTGGTGAAGAGTGAAGTGAAGAAAATGTTGATTATCCGGATGAAGTTAGTGAAAAAGTCACGGAGTCAAAACTGGAATACAAAGAAGATGAGCATTGTGAATAAATCACTTCATCAATAACGTCCATAATATCCCTTTCAAGTTATACCAAAGCTATATGCACAGATTGTGTCCAAAGAAATGGTTAGGGTTACTTAGACATGAAAAGTATATATATTTTTTCATGATTTTTAGCTGATATATGTTTGTTTATCATCTTTAGTTCATTAACCTCAAATAATAATATGAAAGGAAGAAGTTATCCCCCGTTTTTTATTTTTAAGTTAATTTTAAGATGACTCAGTAAAAATATAAGAAAAAAATGTTACTTCTAATACTTTGATTTTTTTTAAATACAAATAAATGTCTGAATTGCAATATCTTTTGTTTTTTATTTTAAGGAAGTCCTAACCAAATGCGAAACACCAAAATAATGTCAATAATTTATGTTACATTACTAATTGATTGATATTTATTTTTGGGGTCTCTGAAGACCCCACGCGACGGATCGCGTAATAAAAAAGGCGCGACGGGTGGAGGGTTAATACAACAAGAAATTAATATTGAAATTAATTCTGATGTTAAACCAGTAGTATCACCTTTGAGACGTGTTCCATTCTCTCTAGAAAGTAAAATAAAAACTGAGCTAGAGAGAATGCAAGAGATAGGTATTATAGAGCCAGTTGATGAACCAACGGATTGGGTTAGTCAGATGGTAGTAATCCAGAAAAGTGATGGATCTCTAAGAATTTGCCTAGATCCAAGAGCTCTGAATCAAGCCACAAAAAGAGCACACTACCCGCTACCTACCCTGGAAGATATTTCTTCAAAGTTAAGTGGTGCGAAGCATTTCTGTAAATTAGATGCACAATCAGGGTTTTGGATGCTTCCATTGTCAAAAGAAAGTTCTAGACTTTGTACATTTCAAACAAAATGGGGTAGATATGCATTTTTAAGATTACCTTTTGGCTTGAATGTAGCTCCGGAAATTTTCCATAAAATTATAAATAAAACATTTAGAGATATTAGTAATGTGGAGACATTTCAAGATGATATTTTACTGTGGGCTAATTCCAGGGAGGAATTAAAAATAACACTGCATAAAGTATTAGAAACAGCGTTAAAAAGAGGAATCAAGTTTAATCCAAGTAAATTTGTATTTGATACTAATGAAATTACATTTTTAGGACACAGATTCAGTAAAGAGGGAATAACAGTAGATACAGAGAAAGTAAAGGCCATCCAGGAGATAAAAACACCGACAGATAAAAAATCTTTACAGAGAGTAAAAGAGAGGAAGGAGGGAGGAGGACCAATTTTTTGTCAAGATTTGTTGAAAATTTTTCTGAAAAGTCAGCTCCTTTAAGAGATTTATTGAGAAAGAATTCTCAGTTTAGATGGGAACCACATCATGAAAAATCACTGCAATTATTAAAAGATTCTATTAGTAGCTCACAGGTGTTAAGTTTCTATGATCCAAATCAGGAACTGGTGTTGAGTGTAGATGCTAGTTCTGTAGGGCTAGGTGCGACTCTGTTACAGAGGGGCAGGCCATTGGGTTATGCGTCAAAGTCATTAACAGAAACACAGAGGAGGTATTCACAAATTGAAAAAGAGCTCTTGGCAGTGTGTTTTGGAGCAGAGAAATACAGGCAATATTTGTTTGGAAGGGATATAATTAAAGTTCAGACTGATCATAAACCGTTGGTAGGGATTTTTAATAAGCCACTTCATAAAATTCCTGCTAGGTTGCAAAGGATGATGCTCAGGTTACAGCCCTACAGATTAAGTATAAGTCATACTGCTGGAAAATACATGTACTTAGCAGATGCTTTGTCAAGAGATGTAAAGATAACAGGTTGTGATAAAGAAACTAGTTTTGATGATGTGGAATACCAAATTTCAATGTTAATAGAAAATTTGCCAGTTACAAAAGAATATTGGAAGTTATTGACAGATAGTACTTTAAAAGATAAAACATTAGCATTACTTAAAACCTATTTGTTACAGGGATGGCCTTCATATAAACATGTGCCAGAAGAAATTAAGCCATATTATAATTATAAGGATGATTTGACAGTAATTAAGGAGTTCATTTTTGTAGGTGATAGGATATTAATACCTAAGGCATTGCAATATGAAATGTTAAAAAAGTTGCACACAGGTCATCCAGGCATGAATAGAATGGGAAACAGAAGTGAGTTGACGATGTTTTGGCTAGGAATTAATCAGGATATTAAAAAAATTGTCAAAAATTGTAATACTTGTCAGAAATTTTCTAACAAGAACACTAAGCTGGAATTGACACAAAAACCTGTTCCTAGTATTCCATGGACTGAAGTTGGATGTGATGTGTTTGAATTGTACAATGAATATTACTTAGTAGTAGTTGATGCTCTGTCTAATTATATTGAAGTGGTAAAGTTAACCAGTTTAAAATCTGAGGGTATAATAGAAAGGTTTAAGTCAATTTTTGCTAGACATGGAATACCAGTGAAATTGTATTCTGATGGGGCCTTGTATTTTGATTCGGAATTGTTTAAACGGTTTGCTAAAGAATGGGGTTTCCAGCATATTTTGTCAAGTCCACACTATCCTAAGTCGAATGGATTAGCAGAAAGTGCAGTGAAAACGATTAAATTGTTATTTAAAAAAGCTAGGGATTCAAATCAAGATCCACATCTAGCCTTACTAAATTTGAGGGCAACTCCTAGAGGTTCATTACCCTCTCCTGCAGCGCTGCTGATGGGTAGAAATTTAAGGACAAACATTCCATGTGCATTTAGTAATATTGTACCAAAATATAAGATTAAAGAAGCCAGAGAATTGATGATTGAGCAAAAGTTAAAAACAAAGATGTGGCATGATAGTACTGCCACAAAACGAGATAGGTATGAGAAAGGACAAGATATTTTTTATAAAAAAATGCCAGATAGTTTATGGGAACCAGCTACAATTGTAGACTGTTCTCAATATCCCAATTCATATAATGTAAGGGATAGTAATAGCGGTAGGGTATACACAAGAAATGAAATGCATATAAAACCAAAGGAAAGTAGTGTGCAACAGCAAGAGAGTCAAAACAAAGCTGTTACAGGAGAGGAAGGGGATAAGGAAGTACTAGAGGGAGAGGAGAGAGAGGATAGTGTACGGACCAGGTCAGGAAGACAGGTAAAGCGACCAGTTAGATTTCAGGATTATTTATAAGAAAATCTTTAGAGGGGAGATGTTGTATGGTACCTAGTTTATAAGAATGTTTTGGTTATCTGTGGACTAGAGTTATGTTTACTCTATGGTTATGTGAAAAAGGTGTGATTCTGGATTACAATAAAACAGTGATTATAACTGAACTACGTATATTTTGCAAATGAATGTTTTATTTAAATAACCTGTTTCAACTGATGGTTTCAACATACAACAGATATCACGTCAGGGGGGGTATTACAACGTCTTAAAAACAGGCTTATTCCGGCGAGTGAAAGTGACAGAGCTATACAAGTCGTCTAGCACCATCTCGTTCACTCACTGGAACAAGCCTGGTTTTAAGACGTTGTAATACCTGCACTGCTTAATGAATTTTTGGTGCAGGTCTTAATGTGGAATAACACATAGGATATCTTTTATCATCGAGCTACACCATAACCGACAAATACACGATAACCACACAGATTTTGTAGGACCTGTCCGGTCCAACCAAATCTGTGTGGTTCTTTCCTTAAAAGACCATCTCAGACACCCGTATGGCTCTTATAACCTGAATAAAATAATGTCTGGACTTTAAAACAGACTGTGACCTCGGAATTTGTTGCGACTTTTCTTCTAGGAATAAAAAAACCGGCCTCACCTAGCTTAAAAAGTTTGGTTGTGACGACTAAAACTTAGTGTTTATAAATAACCATTTACAAATAAACATAATTAATCCAAGTTAATGACCCCATGGGATTATTTACGACGTACACTTAAGGCAATGTTGATGGATGGAGAGGAAGAGGAAGGCCAAAGAAAAGATGGATGGTTTGTCTAAGGAATGATATGAAAGAAAAAGGAGTAAATGATACTGTGACGTCTGATCCCAGAATGGAAGAAGAAAACGTGTTGCGCCGACCCCAAGTAGAATGGGATAAGGGCAGAAAGATGAAGCCGTATAAGGCTATAAATATCCAGATTCTAAGCTAAGGGAACTACTAATCCAAAGTTCCTGATAGGAACATCTATGAGCTACATTTTTCCTTCTCGTCCATGGTTTATACTTACCATGTTCGGTTTCAGCAGCGTCCCCTCGAGGTAGACGTGGTGGTCATTCAACGCCTTGTATACAAACGCGAGAGCAGTTTCGGTCACCTTCTGATTTCTTGTAATGTCATGATCGCCTGGTAAAATGAGAATAGTATTACGAAAATAAGAGTGAGAGACAGACAGATAAACATGCGCACGCCGCAATGCGACAAGAGTCACGTGGAACGGGGGTTGGGGATGGAAAAAGTGTCATGACAACATTTCGTCTAAATTTTTTACATCTAGCCCCCTTTTGCAACCTACGATAAGGAATTTCGTTCCAAAAAAAATTTAAGGAATGCGATATTTACTGGATTTATAGACACCGTGACAACATTATATGCTTTAACTACTTACCATCCAAAAGCACGTCAGGTTCCACAATAGGCACCAAACCCTGGCTCTGGCAGATGGAAGCATACCTCGCCAGGACCTGAGCCGTGTCGTTGATAGCCTGGACTGATGGGATATTCTCCCCAATTTTCAGGGGACACCGCCATTTTGCAAACCTGCAGCCTTGCTTCTTGTATTCAGCGCAACGGGCAGCTAAGTTATCAAGTCCTGGGGAATGAAAAATGACTATGAGATTGAGAAGTAAGATGGTTACACGAGAACGTTGCGAAATAGTCATATATTGAAAGGATAAACCAAGAAAGAACACCATTGGCTAGGCAAGCGCATAGGTAAGAAACTCACACAACCGACACTCGAGGAATGAGGTGGCACTAGACGACTTATACAGCTCTGTCTCTTTCCCACAGTGTAACAACTATAGCTTTAAGACCTCTTGCGGCTTTGCATGCAATTGTTTTTCATTAATCTTCTTCATTAGTCCCTTTCCAATCTAAGATTCGAGGAACTATTATAGTCATGAGGTTTAAGTAAATACCTTGGGTGGTGACCTCATCCTGCGAGAGGAACAGGGGAACAGCATCCAGATCCAGCTTGATGCCAGGAATTATGTTCTTCTTCTTCAGGAGGTCAATGAAGGGTGTTCCATCATCGGTCTTCTGATAGACAGTCTCGTCGAAGAGGATGGTTGCTGATATATGCTCTGAGAGGTTCTGTAATGATACCGGAAAGTCTGGCTTGAATTCTTGTTACGCTGATATTGGCTGCGTACTGTCGGCCGCGTTCTATCGGTCGTATTCTGTCGGTCGCGTACAGTCGGTCACGTATTGTCGGCCGAGTTCTGTCGGTTGCGTACTATCAGCCGTATTCTTTCGATCGCTTTATGTCGGTGGCAGAGTATCTGTCGCATTATGTTTGTTGCGTAATGTCGGTCACGTACTGGCGGTTGCGGATTGTCGGTTGCGTAATGTCGGTCGCATACTGTCGGTTGCGGATTATCAGTTGCGTAATTTCGGTCGCATATTGTCGGTTGCGGAATATCAGTTGCGTAATTTCGGTCGCATACTGTCGGTAGCGTACTCTCGGTCACGAATTTTAGAGTGAAAAAGCAATGTAGTACGCGCCGCTGACGTTAATGTCGCCGCATGATACTGTTGATATAGAACACTGTATATTCGTACAGTACGCGAAAGACGTACTGTACGAATATACCGACATCAGCGTAACTAGAATTCAAGCCTTCGGACGAACTCATTTCATAATCTTTATCCACCAAAACTAAAGAACATTGTCAAGGGCACGGGTGCAATCTTGAGCCACGATATCAACACAAGGAAATACCAAAAACTCCCGAAAAGAATTAAAAGTTTCTGAAGCAGTATTTTTTATCTCCGCTCGGGACAAGAAACATTCATCAGCAAAAAGTACAAGAATCCCATGAGTAACATTTGTACGACAAAAACAAAAGTAGTATTATGTTGTCCCTTAGGCACGTGAACTTTTAATAGGAAACCCTTACAAAGTTGCCTTTTGTTCGTGACAGATGTTTTTAGTTGTTTTTTTTTTCTGTGTTTAAGTTACTTTAATGGGCCTACCACACGCACAAGCTTCACCACAGTTCTGCCTGCGCGAACTTCTCGCATGAAAAACACACGGTTGGCAATTAAACGCCCAACCACACACCCAGGCAGTACGGGCTTGTGCAGGCATAACTGTGCTGAAGCTTGAACGTTGTAGACCCGTATGACGAAATATCGCATTTCTCATATTTTATTAAAAAACGACTGAATCTAGAAAATTCTCCTTATTCGTGCGTGCATTTATAAACTTTATAACATCTGAATATAAAATGATATTCAGCCTAATCGGAAACCGGGAAGTAGATTTTTAACTTGCAGGTTTGATTACAACACATAAAAGCTTGTAAATTGCAATACGTCGAATTTTCCGCAAGTAATGAGTGGCATGGCGTGGCCAAAGCCTGCCATACCGGGGTCGCAGGACTTATCTCATTACCGTGACCCCGGAACGTAAGGGTTGTTGAAGGACACCGTGGATTTTAGTCAGTACAAGTAGGGGTGGGAGGATTTGATGATTTTCCCAAGAAAAACTAATGAGTGGTAGCGCTGTCTCTACAGGCATTATCGATTGTTCGTCTACTACTTCACTATGTGTATACTTATGACTATGTCTCAGTTATTATCCTCTCACCTCGGTAGTAAAAAGCAGCTGGCGGTATCTCCTCCTATTATTCTCAGTGTTCTGTTGTCCAACAGCAGCCAAAAGTTTCCCGATTCCCTCTGGAAAATAATCATCATCATCATCAACCTATCAATTTTCCCACTGTTGGGACACAGGTCTCCTCTCTGTGAAAGGGAGTGGGCCATAATCCACCACGCAGTGCGGATTGGTGGATGTCACACGTCTTCGAATTTTTGATTCTAGGACATGCCAGTTTCCGCACGATGTTTTCCTGCACTGTTTTGAGAGCAGTGGTGATGAAATAAATTACACAAAGTAATGCGCCTGGCTGGATTCGATCCCACGACCTACAACTCGTAAGTCGAGGTCGATACCACTAGGCCACCACTGCTCTGAAAAATAATAAGTACAACTGTTTATTGGAGATGCGACAGCTTTTATTTTAAGCGATTGAAAAAGAGTGTCCATGGAGTTTCTTGCTCATACTCGTACTTCTCCATAGAGATCTATGCTTTAGAATGAGCACCTACGGTACTTTCACAGTTTTTATATCTTGTGACTGGAACTGTAGCACCATAACTATTTTTGTACAGTTTTATTTTAACTTTCTAGATGATACTGAAACGATATGACTAACCATTGGTCTCATCAACAGCCAGGATACCCTTCCCTGGAGCCACAATAGCCTCGGCTGTGGTCTTCAGCTCCTTCTGGAGCGCTGGGTCAGGGTATGAGAAGTGTGTAGTCATCCTACGGAGATAAAAAGTTGAACATCATAAGCCGCTCCAACCAACCTGTCCTATTAGAAGCCTTCATGGGAGGCCTATGTTCAGCAGTGGACGTATTCACGGCTGATATGATAATAATGGTAATGATGAAGCTTATTTTCCAAAAAAAAAAAGATGACTTTGGTGACTTCCGCTTTCATAGTAATATAGCTAAATGCTTGAAAACCATGACAACTGTACAGTCACGAGCAATAATTATGATGTAAACACTTAAAAAAATTCAAACGCAGATTCCTCGTGAAATACTGATTTCCACTTTGAAATAAGACTTAGTTTGTAATAGTATGGCATCCGATATAGAAGTCTAATTAAAAGACAAATGTTTAATCAATATGGTAGCAGAACATCGCTTTTGAATACTACTTAGTGTATACATACTATTGCTCGTGACTGTACATGGGTTCACGATGTGATCGATTCATGTGGGACAAAATTTTATGGGGTATTGTTTCAAGCCCACAAGAAATAAGGTTGGTTAACAACTGGGGGCCGATTCTACTAATTTGAAAAATTACCTATCCTATCGCTATTACGCAACGGTACCATTCCTATCGCCAAACAATGGTAACCTAAAATGTTATTCTGCTATTTGTTACGTTAGACCGGAACGTAATCGATGCGTAATCGTAGCGGGAATTTACGACTGTGCATGGACTGTGCTAGGAACGTTGTCCTGTGTTACCAGCAAGACGAATAGTATGTTTTAATGATACCACAGTATAAAATTTGAATGCTACTAAATATAAACAGGTGCTACTTTTGTGTTTTAAAATATAATAAATGATTCAAATGTTATGACAAAACATTTTACTGATACAATGATGGAAAATATCGATGGTTAAATAATAAATTCTTTGGAGAACGTTCCATTTTAATTCTCTTGCAAGCCGAAAATGTGAAACGATACGTCTTGGTAATGTCAAATGTGATCCAAATATAAACAAACAGCGTAAAGCAAAAACTTTTTTAGCAAGTTCATCAAAATGACTGATTTACTGTGAGTATTTGTTTCATTTTATACTATTACATAATTATTTATAAAGTCTAAAATGGCACCATGCCCCGATATTTTTTATATCATAGGAAATGTTGTGCGATAAGTCCTGAAAATTAACACATTTACGACCCACTTGAGGGTTACGGTCACACGACCCAAATCACACTTGATTTGACTTAGAATATAAAAAAATAATAATTTTATGTGACAACTTGCAGATTGGTGCTTTCTAATTTCTGGCAAATCTAATGGAAGGGCGGAAGACAACTTCATTTCGACAACTTGAACTTCTGCTTCTTTAAAAATCTTGCTGTGGGGCAAATGCGGTCTTAAGAAGGATGAGCCACCTCAGCACTCATAAGGAACAGTGTGCTGAAATTTTAAATGCTGAAGGTGTTACAAGGACACCTAAAGATTGGTCTAACTAAGGTATGTTTTCAAGTAAATATTATAAAATGTAATCATTAGCTATAAAAAGTAAGTTGACATGAAAAAAAAATTAAAATATTTAACAAAAATTTATATCTCTTTTTAGTTTTGGAATGACTACAACATGACTACAACTGTCGAGTGCATGCTAAGGTCACTGATACCAATAGAGGTTTCAGCGCTACAGGGGTGGAACCTAGTAGGGAACCAGTTTTAGCTCCCCTAGAGGAAAGTGTGGCTGCTGGCTGCTCTTTTAGGTAGAAATGTTGTCCAACTTACTGAAGTCCGTCAAGATTCAGAGATTTAGGTAAATTGATGTGCTGGTGTCTCTACTTATTGACCACGTTTATTATTATTATTATGAGCCTACGTTGTCCCACTGCAGGGCAAAGGCCTCCCTTCCCTCTGTCCATCTCTCGCGATTTAATGCGAGTGTAGGCCAATATTGACCATAAACTTCCTTTAATTTTTAATTAATTATTTATGAATTGTTTCAGAGATCTTATCCCCAGATGTCAGCAGTAGGACGGTAACACTGGAGACACCAGCAGAATTTTATCCATCCAGAGTTTTATCCGAGTCTGGTTGTTTACAAGTTTCTATGTTTGTAAACGCACTCACGACAGTGGAGAAATTCATAGTGTAGGGGAACCTGAGGCAGTGACAAAAAAAAATATCAATAATAATATAATTGCAGTGTGCAGTGGTTTAATTTTTATTGCCAGTTTTGTGAAAGAAGTACTTATTTAAAGTAGTCAAGTTCTATTAGTGTATTTAGACATAAAAGAAGACATGTAAGACAATTTTTTGATTTAATTGTTTAAAGAAATAAAGATTATAAAAAAAATAATTATTTTAATGAAAACATTGTTCGCAGAGTTATTTTTAACAAAAGGATACCTATTTTTTTCTGTTAGTGATTTAGTTTATTGTTTAAAGTGTATTTCTTTGTTTTGTTAATATTTAGATTTAATTAAGTATACTGTAGTATAGTAGTGTAATATTTTTAAGATTATTAGTTTTATTTTATTACTAGTGTTTGCCCGCGGCTTCGCTTGCGTTATTTTAGAATTTGAGAAACAATACGGATCGTGTGGCGCCATCTGGAATATGAACGTAATTGTTTTCTGGGAAACAGCTCTCTTCTGTTATTCGGGATGAAAGATACGTTATATCCGTGTCTATACTCCTGACAACGTATATGCAAAATTTTGGGACGATCGATTCAGTAGGTAGTAATGCGTGAAAAGGTAAAAAACAAACATAGGTACTTGCATTTTTATTATTAGTTTAGATCAATAATGTTATATCTAGGTACATAGTTTGCTTAAGAAACGTCCATATTTCAGCGACATTAATTTCAAAGAAACGTGTTTATTTTAAACATTAGACTATCATTTTTGGGTCGATTTACAGTATCGCTGCAAATTGAACGTACGATAGCATTGCTCTTTTCCCTTTAGCATACCGCATGATACCTAAAAAATAACTAATTATCTGACTCGATGAGTACAAATTATCGTCGTTTAAAACAGAATCTATGCACTGGTTTGAGCACCAATTCAAAACATAAATAAACACAAATTATAGAAACCCTGATTTTTTTCATAATCTTTAAAATTCCACACCTCGAAACAAATACAATTAAAAAAAATATGCAACTTACCACCTACAATTTAAATCTGTGTAGATTTATATCCCAGAGAAGTATTGAAAAAGAATAGTAATTATTTATAATCGCGAATAATATTGAAACAACAGTATGCACATTTTTTTTTAATTATTTAAAACTCTCAGGACAAATAAAAAAAACTCAAAAAGAGAAAAAAAACTGCGAGATTTGATCCAGAGACCCCTTACACGAAAGTCAAGCAGGTTACCGACCGGACTGGCTAGTACGCTGACAGTGATTTTCAAATAGCGGTTCTTGTACAAATGTCAACAATGACTGAAAATCAACATATTATAAAATTGCTAATCCCCCAAGGGGAATAGCGTAATT
The DNA here is from genome assembly GCA_036375495.1 of Agrotis segetum. Classification (NCBI taxonomy): domain Eukaryota; kingdom Metazoa; phylum Arthropoda; class Insecta; order Lepidoptera; family Noctuidae; genus Agrotis; species Agrotis segetum. The sequence continues at coordinate 6,438,695 of JAQSVV010000039.1, forward strand.
ATACATATCCTATTAATAGAAGAGCAGTTTAAGGAATATTTGAGGAAAAATTTACTAAATAATATCCAGTGGTTTAGCTTCCAACTATCAACAAACAGTTAAAAACAACAAAATTCGTAATTGCTTATCTCCCAGGAAAAATAGCGTAATAATACATAGCATATTAACAGAAGCATATTATTAGGAATATTTGAGGAAAATTTGATCGACAACTTTACAGTAGTTTCGGAGATAGATTAAATAAAAAAAACATAAAAAATTTCGAAAAAAAATAAAAGTTGATCTGGCATCAGAATCGATTCCTTATCTCGAAAAAAATACAAAAAGAAAAAAAAAAAACAATGTACAGGAATGACATCTCTACGATTTTATTATATGTAAAGATAAAGATAAAGATATTCATAACCAAGCTCAACAATATTGTTTAATTAAAACCCTTCCTTTCTTTTTCTTAAATAACTCTATATCTCTATAAACTAAAATCACTTAAGTATATAAATCCTCCAACATGACAAAACTAAAAAAACAATAATTTGTGAGATATACAATATACAGACTTTTTCACTTTACCCCCCCACAATCCCCCAATCTACCCGCAGTAGTGGACGCCCACGGCGACAGACGTCGCAAGACGATCTCCGGCCACAGTAGGCGCGGGCATGCGGGCGGCGAGTAAAGGGCAACTCACTGTCCGACCATGAACCATGCCCGGGTCGACGGCGGGTTGTGTTCCACGCGTCAGCATGATGACGGGGCCCCCTCTAGAGGGCCAAAACCTACCGGAGTCGCGGGACTTATCTCATTACCGTGACCCCGGAACATAAAGGGCTATTGAAGGACACCGTTTATTTTAGTCTATACAAGTCTGACAGTCCCTTCCGCTCTGCCCGGGGTGGAAGGACTCATTCGATGATTTTACCACGTAAAAAAATCCCCAATCTAATTTTTTCGTAACATTATTATAAACCTTCAACTTGTGACAAAATTGAAAATCTGTAAAAAAATATTATTATTCCGGTATCTACAACGAAATCTATGTAGAACATCATTATCATTAGGTAAAAAATGAAAAAAGTTCTAGATCGGTCCTGCAAAAGTTTCAATCTACCAACTTATTATCAACCGCTAATTTGGACAGATGAACCGTCCTACTTCAGTTCCAGTGCGATCGTAACAAGTGTCAAAATATTAGTGGAATACGAGAACATGTCACGCTTGCCTTCGACTGTGCTACGACTGTGCTAGCAGAATACGATCTAGCAGTTCTCTCGATCGATCGTTGCGTTCGACTGAACTGTAACTTATTTAGGGTCGTTATGCATTAGTAGAATGAGAAAACGTCAAAAAGTCGCAGTTCAGCCGCGGTTACGCTGCGATTGTGACAGAAATGAGTTAGTAGAATCGGCCCCCTGCTCCAGGTTCCATTACATTAGTTGATTAATTATAACATAACAAAAACTATAACTAAGGTCAACTCAGTCGATAAACTCTCATGGGTGGAAAAAATCATGACATAAATGACCTTTCCACTCCCATCTGTTATCAACGGTTTTAAAAACATTTCCATAATTAAATCGTGGCAAAACAGCATGATCGATCATGACCTCTATGATAAAATTTGGCATTGTTGATTATAATTCATCATCATCATCAGCCTATTGATGTTCCCACTGCTGGGACACAGGCCTCCTAGCTCTCTGTGAGAGGGAGTGGGCTATAATCCATCACACCGGCTCAGTGCGGGTTGGTAGATGTCACATATCTTCGAATTTTTGGTTCTAGGACATGCCGGTTTAATCACGATGTTTTCCTTCACCGTTTTGGGAGCAGTGGTGATGAAATAATTACACTCAGTAATGTGCCTGGCGGGGTTCGAACCCACGAGCACGACCTACAACTCGTAAGTCGGGACCGATACCATCTGGGCCACCACTGCTCTCTTGATTGTAATTGCCATCAGAAAATATTAAATTACAAGTCCTATCAACGAGGATTTTTTGTATAAAAACTTCCTCCGACACTGAAAGGGCATTCATTGAAGAGGGTAGGTGATACAGATTATAGATACACAATAATCCATTTTATTTTTGTCCTCGCCTTTCGCTTGACGCAAGTTCTCACCGGACACGGAAGTTTCGGGAGGTTCCTGTGTTGCTCATCGCCTCCTCTTACAGAGAGGAGGCCTGTGTCACAGCAGTGGGAACAAACACTATGTTAAGCTAATGAAGATGAAGAGTGACTAAAAATACCGCGAGCATTCCCCTATAATGTAATGTTAAAGATTCGAACATTCGAAGACAATAGAGCATCAAATTGCGCATTTTTTATGTTACATTACAGGTGAATGCTCGCGGTGAGGGAGCGCCTTAAAGCGATTTCGAATAAAGTAACAAAATTCGAAAACATCCTAACTGATGACATGATGTTTGATGCTTTGCCTCTTCCATAATTATTTATTGTTGTAAAAAAATAACTTTGCTTTGAGATACCGCTAGAGTGGCGGAGTTTCTTTGCGGGATAAAATCCGGAACAAGGCCATTCGGCGAAGAACCAGAGTCACCAACATAGCTCATAAAATTTGCAAGTTGAAGGCAATGGGCAGGCCACATCGCTCGTAGAACTGACAACCGATGGGGAAGAAAAGTTCTCGAGTGGCGACCACGGACCGGAAAATGCGGCGTAGGCAGGCCTGCCACTAGGTGGACCGACGACATCGTGAGGATCGCGGGCAGCCGATGGATGCAAGTGGCGAATTGTCGTTCGGCGTGGCGGTCTAAGGGTGATGGACGTCCTCCGGCTGATGATGATGACCGCGAGAATTGCTTTAGTGGTGTCTTAAATATTGTAAGAAATTGCGAAGTTCGAAAAAAAAAATCTATTTTGAAAAGCTCTATCTCTTTGTAAACTTAAATAATAGCATGGACACATGTTTCGGTGACCATTGTAATTAGATTTATGCTATCGAAGAAAATTGAATAATTAATTGAACAACAGACAATACTGTGACAGGCCACCCAATTTGCCTAATTAGGTTTATATTATTCATTGGAAAACAGTTATAAAAAATTAAAAATAAGTTTATTGACATGAAAAACCTTAGTAGACAATTTTATAAAAACAATTTACAGGTACATTTGAATTTCGGAAAGGCTGCACAAATAGTGAAAAACCCTGCCTCCTAGACTAGGATAACCCTGTGACCTAGGAGTCAGTGTTCTACTGTAACTTCATGTTCAATGAACCAATGAACTGACTTTAAAGGGGGGATGATTGTTAAGCGAGGGATTAGTGAGTGTGTGTAAAAAGGGAGAGATGTATGAGTGAGTATATTGGGATGTGGTGTAGTGTACGAGAAAGAGGAAAGTATGTATGTGAAAGTGAAAGGAATTATGTACATTATTTAGCTGAAGCCTTTGTATTTGTTTGTGAAATAAATTAGTTTTGAATATTTTATGTTACTAAACCCCCGACAGTCATAATAAAAGCCACTGAACAATGAATATCTAGAATGGATGGATTCAAAAAGCCTCTTTACATACATTGGGAGCAAGTCAAAAAGTTAGTTGGTGTAAATACGCAATTCAGCTATCTAGTCAATTACTGAAAGTTTTTGTGCAATTGTGCAGAAGCCTCCTAGTAAAGTTGTAGTGTGTGTTGTTGTTGTCCAGGTACACACGGCTATATATCAAGCTATACAAAACCAGTGCTGATCTTTGTATGCACGGAATGATTATACAAAGCGAGACCACAATAAACTGGATTTGTAGCTTGATGAGTTTTTTTTTTTTTTGGATACGGTCATCTCGCAGGTCAACCTATAAGAGGATTATGTGCTGCTTAACCGGACTACCCAAGTAACACAGAAGTCTGAATAAGAGCTGATTATGTGCAATCATTAAGATTATATTCTGAATAAAGAACTGAGTAACGTCTGAATAAACACCTATTCAGACTTTATTCAAGCAAAACAGGCCCCAAATTCAAATGCATAAAGCTTAATAACTTCTGAGTAACATCTGAGCAGGAGCTTTATAATGGTGAAATCATCTTAATAACTTCTGATTAACAGCTGATATCGCTTTTATTAAGATCTTACTCATACAATATTCAGTTTGTCAATTTCGTTACTGGATTCAGAATTTATTCAGCATTATTTTATTGTTGACAATAATACAGATTTTATTCATACAAATTGTGAAATTAGACAGTCGGAAATTTTTAATGTCTTTGATGGAGTCATTGCATGACAATAAATGGCGAATTTATTAAAACGGTAAGCTAAAGTTTTATTAATTAAGTTATAGGTTTGCTACATGTTAATTCTTAGTGCGAAAATTATTTTATCGTAAATAGTTTATGATTTTTCCAGTTATTTTTAACGCGCCGCTTGAATAATCAAGATAAGTGATTGTAAATATTATTTTCGTAAATGCATGCTCGGTCTGACTAAAATACTTATGACGAAATTTTTAATTTTAGCAATTCCAATGGAACATATGACAAATCGGATTGAAAATTTTGTAGTTGTAACATTCAGTATTCAAGTAATCTTGTTGAATTTCTTGTAATTATAATAACTCACAAAACAAAAAATGGCGATCGCTTCATTGCTGAATAAAAGTGAACAAGAATCTAGTTACTCAGATCTCACTTGAATAGACTCATTTCAAAACGCTTACTTCTGAATAACAGTTGAATAGTTGACCACATTTCTACATTAATTCGCGTTTTTAGGGTTCTACATTCAGTGGAATAATCGTTACAAAATAATATAATATTTTTTTGTTGCAGATCGATCCTGAAGCGAACTTTATAGTAGCCCCTATAAAATGAAAATATCATTCTTAACCAGTAAAATATCTAATCATGTAATTGCCAATGATGAGGTTTAAGCATGCCATAGTCTCGGAAGAAACCTTAAGTCAAATTTAAAATGTAGCCACACTACAGTCAATGGGTGCTGATGTAGATCAGATAGGAATCCATGATATTTATGCGAAACGACAACTTATTGACAATGTTTTTTGAGTGATGTTGTAAAGTGTAAAATATTAATCTAAAACTTTGCAGTAATCTTTTAAATACTATGAATGAATTGTATTTTATACCTTTCATGCACACAGTAACTATAGGTTAAGTTCCAAATAAAAACAAAGTAACATGAAGTAAAAAAAAAATTCTTTTATTTTCATTTCGCAGACACCGCTACTCGAATCTAGAAGTGAGTGCTGTGGCTGAAGCGCGCGTCATAGGAGGCGGCCACGTTTTTTGTGCTCTTCAGCCACAGCAGTCACTTCAACATTCGTATCGTAGGCAATTGGGAAATAAAAATAATCTGTTTGATTTATTGGATGTACGGAATCCCCTTCATTGCACGACAGCAACTCATGCTGGCTGGTACTCCGCAATTTTTTTCATACTATTATAACAGATCTTGAACGTTTCCTACAATTGATTCTCAAATATTATTTTATTTTCTTTTAATGTTGCCGTTTCTTTTAAGTTGTTTCCAAGATTTTTGCCCCATCTTGATGAAAAATATAGCTTACAAATTATTTTAACAAACCTGATATTAAGCTATTTGCTGATATAACGTAACTGTGTTTCTTTAATTTGAATAAGAGCCTTAATAATTATTTCAACGTACAATTATTCAGTATCAAGCTGTACGACAGCATTATCTAATAGCTTTATTCAGATTGTAATATATTAGTCAGCAATCAGCTGAATCAAATGCTTCTAGCTTATTAGTGATTGAATATTAGCAAATCTGATAAGATTATTCAGGTACATGCTTCCGTAGGGACTAATAAAGTTCACTTTACAATTATTCAGTATCAAGCTGTAAAACAGCATTATTTTATACCTTTATTCAGATTGTTACAAATAATGCAGCAAACAGCTGAAACAAACGCTACTAGCTTGGTAATGATTGAATAATAGCAATACTGATTATGATTATTCAGATAAATGCTTCCATAGGGACTTTTTTTCAGCTTACCAATACATAGAACGCGTAATACTTAATAATGTTTGTATAATTGTCTAACACATCTTAATTATTAAGTTTAAAGAAATAAAGTACAATATACAGGACCTATTAAGCATTAAGAATTTTACGAGTCCAAACTCAACCTAATTCAACATTTACCGATTTCTAAGGCTTTTATACAAAGGATATTCATTTTTAAACCGTATAGTTTTACACATGTGTACTAATATACCGCTTGTGTGTTACTTGGGTATAGCTTGATGTGTAGCGCGAGTGTAAACGCTTCGTGGCTCGTATCGCCACTCGCGGCCCTCGCGTTTTAAGGGCCATGTAGTGTAGATGGGGAGAGTTTCAGGACTCGAACATACGATAATCGAAGGAATATAAAATATTGTCTTCGTCTAGAAACATTCACTCTTATCGCTCGTTAAAGAAATAAAAGTGTTGGGTTAAAAAATGGATAGTGAGTCAAAATAATTTGGGAGCATCTAACACGTGTTGCCTTGTTTTACAATTGGAATGTGAAGAGATATTCAACAATATGTGTAATTTTAAGAACAAATGATCTCCGTGAATATCCTAGTAATCGCAAAACTCGAATGACAAAACTCGCACTCAAAACGGTTCAAACTAATTTGTACGATACTCGTATAAACGAGAAAAAATGATTGTCATAATTGAGATCGTGTTTAGACAAGTCGAGATTCTCATAAGCGAGAATCTTCTTACAATAATATGGCCTGCAAACAAACATAGACATTATCGCCTACGATAATGTCATATTATGCGAATCACGTAAGACAAAATCGTAGACGAGATTTTAGTTCTTGCCTGTGTGTAAACATCTTAGATATTATATAGTTGCTTAGACATTCTCGAACGGAAACGTACGGGAAACTCTCCCCGTCTAAATGGCGCTTTAGGCGGTTTTTTGGGCACGAGGTTGCTGGCTCAACGCAAACTGAACGCATCGCGAGAGTGTAAACAGGCACTCGCTACATCTCGCAACAACACGCGAGATGCGAGGCGAGCTACGAGACGAGGCGCGAGGCGAGAAACTCAACTCGCTAGGTATTAGAAAACCCTATCTACCCATTCCAAATCTAATTATTGATGGGTACCTACGTGTTTTTACCGACTTCAAAAAAAAGGAGGTTATCAATTCGACCCGTATGTATGTATGTAATATTATCAGAACTGCCCCGTTTTCGTATATGTTAGTCTATATCAGCGTCTGAACAAATGTACCAAATTTCAGAAGTGTATGTATGTATGTTTTATGTTTGTGCACGCATATCTCCGAAACTGCAAGTCCGATTTAAGTAATTCTTTTTTTGCTGTACTAGGTGTTGTTCAACTTAGGGTACACTGCAAGTTTCATCAAAATCGGTTCAGTAGTTTTAGAGATATGTATTTTTTCGTTGTGACGGATAACAAGATTAGTGCACATCATGTAAGAAAACTTTGTATTTTTTTACAAGAATTTGGGTTGAATATTTGATAAATAAACTAAAAGGGGTAAAATAAAACTTTTTGAAAAAAAGTACCGACTTCAAAAACAAATACAAAAAAGTTTAAAATAACCTTTCTTTCGGAAGTCGGTGGCAATAGTCAATGAAATAATAATAAAAATCAAAGCCACCGACTTCCGAAAGAAAGGTTATTTTAAACTTTTTTGTATTTGTTTTTGAAGTCGGTACTTTTTTTCAAAAAGTTTTTTTGCATGAGGTTTCAATAAAATAATAAATTAATAACATACCTCGTCTTGTAACTTGTAAGAGCACTTTACTCCGACTGAACGTAAAATACTTATTTGTTTCTGTGACGATTTAGATAAACCAATGTTATCATAAGATACGGGCTGTTGTTTTATTGCACGGATTAATTAATATTATGTACTTATTTTGGTAAATTTTCTTGTGGATAATTATTTTCATTTAGGTACTTAGTTTTTATTAGTTCGCTCTTTGAGGAGCGCGTGGAACACGACCCGGGCATGTACCATGGTCAGACAGCGAGTTGCCCTTTCAGTACCGGCGTTAGGGTAAGGCGCGGTTAGGCGACCGCCCAGGGCGCCGAATACGAAGGGGCGCCGCGGCCACAGGCCTACTTTCTCGTAAATTTCTCAATTTATTTCATCCCATTTTAGTGGTTAAAAAACCAACCTACCCAAAACCCGTCTCAAGAAAACACAAAACTTACAAAATTCAAGGAAAGTTCGTGCAAAATTCTAGCAGTCATGCTCGCGAAGGAGAAGACGGGCCGCGTAAGGAAGAGGACAGCGTCCTCCCTCGACCCCAGACGCAGTTGTAGACGCCCACGGCGATGGACGTGTGACACTCGCTGTCCGACCATGCCTGTGTCGACGCGGACGGCGCGTTGTGTTGCACGCGCCCCTCAAAGAGTGTCAGCATAATCACGAGGCCAGAGCTTGCCGGGGTCGCGGTACTCACGAATTACCGTGACCCCGGAACGTAAAGGGCTATTGAAGGACAGTCTCTCCCGACCTGCTTTGAGTGGGAGGACTTATTTGACGATTGTACCACGATAAAAAAGTGCAGCTATATCTATCCGAACTAGACTACGGAGACAAGCTGTCTGCGACATGGTGACCCCCCCTTGATGTAAAAGCTGGATCCACCCTTGCAGTTAGGGGGCACCCTATAAAATCTCGCCCAAGGGCGCTGGTAGTGCTAAAACCGGCACTGTGCCCTTTACTCGCCGCCCGCTTGCCCCCGCCTACGTTGGCCGGAGATCGTCTTGCGACGTCTGTCGCCATGGGCGTCCACCACCACGGGTGGGGTGGAGGGAGGACATTGTCCTCTCTCTCATGCGGCCCGCCTCCTTCTTCGCAAGCATGACTGCTTCGCAGAAGGAGGCGACCGCTTCCCACTCCGTCTCGCCCCGCAGTTGGCGTTTCCCCCTTTCGCATCAGACACAGGTACCTCCCGAAACTTCGTGAAGCCTATCCAGCCACTCCTCAAAGAGGGGTCTTACCGACGCAATTACGGCGTGCCCGATTAGTTTTACCCTAGATAACATTTTAAAATATCCTGCAACATTGGCACATCAGCCAATAATAAACCTACACATCGTTATAATTTCCATATCATCCAATAAAATAAACTAGAATCTAAAGTAGGTAATTCTAGCCCTACCTTGCTTGTTTGGTTGTTTTCACTGTAGCTTCTTGAATAAAAATGTTACCAGACTTCATTAAAGTCAAATGTTATGAGAACACTGAATCGTATTGTCTGTATATATGGGCACCGTAAATTGTTAGGCTACGTTCTTAATTGTTAAGCGGTGGCGAATAGCGATTACATCAGCCCATGGGCATGACAATACATACACATACTTATTCTAGCATTTTTCTAATTTAAATCTAGCAGTATAGGTATATAGTATTTTAGCTAGAGAGCGCCAGTCTATCAGATCTCTAGAAATATTTGTCTCTGGACAAGAAAGTTCGTAAAAACAGTGGTACAGTGTGGGGTAAACAAAAACATAAGTTCAGAAATACATAGGTATATAGAATAGGTATCATTTGCCTGAACATTATGAACAGTATTTTAATGTTTTTGATCGGACGTTGGCAGTCCCGCTACATAATTTAACTTGCACCTTCATTAGCCGATAAAAAAAAATTAAGTCTTTATTACCGTTCTATATCTTGACTTCTATCGCACGCCTTGATAAAAATCTGTGTTCTCACCCTAAATATCAACCGAATGGATCAAATCGATGTCAATGAATTCATTAAAAGCAGACACTCTATGCCACTCCATCGAAGAAATCTGCCTGTAGATGCGTCTGCGCAGATAAACCTTGTATACTCGTGGAGGAGCAGATATTAACAGTTTTTTTTAAACTGTGCAGGTGACTGGCGCAAAATCGATCATCAATTATTTTACGTGACATAGGTAGTACGGTAAATCTGTGGTTCAATTGTAATTGTCACGTAATACACACATCAAAAGTGTCTAGGGATCAACATGTATTTTTGCAATAACTTTTCTCCTGATTGATATTAATTAAAATGTTCTTTAAGGATTCATCAAATAAAGTGTTATCGTTTGTCACAGTAACGATAAACCAAGTCACCTTTGCATTCATAAAGAAATTTGCCATTTTCCTAATAAAGGGATTTTTGACATTTGAACCACTAACATTAAAGTTCGAAAAAAAGACTGAAATAACAGTTTTCTTTAAAATTTTATTGGGTAACTTAAACAATTAATAATCCGTGTTTCTACCGCAAACACTAACAACACAAGAACATCGGTTTGGCATACTCAAAATGAGTTCATCCAAATCACGCTGTGGAATGGCCGCCCATGTTCGTTGCAACCACAAAAAAAGGTCTTCTTGCGACTGGATACCCTCCATATTCGGCAGAGCTCTTCTCTGTAGCATATCCCATGCATGCTCAATCGGGTTCAAGTCTGGCGACTGAGCAGGCCAGGGCAGGACATTGATGTTAGCTGCGGCGAGAGTCTGTCTTACAACTCTTGCGGTGTGCGGTCGTGCATTATCATGCATTAACTGAAATAAGGGACCGATTTGCACTTGTAGAGGAACGATGACGTCTGATACAATCGTCTCAGCATAAATTTGAGCGTTGAGGTTGCCTCTGATCCAAATCAACTCAGTTCTTCCGCCGATCCAAATACCCGCCCATACCATGATGGTTCCACCACTATAAGGATGGACTTCCTGGCAGGATTTTAATCGCTGTTGGCGTCCAGGGGTTCTCCAGTGTCGTATACGTCTTGTATCCGGTCTCATACCAAAACGAGACTCATCAGAAAAGCACACGAAACGCCATTGTTCTTCTGCCCAATTTCTGTGTTCAAGAGCCCATTGATATCGAATCCTACGATTGTGCATTGCTATAGGTGGTACCCGTAGCGGTTTCCGGGAATGAAGGTTCACTTCATGCAAGCGGTTTCTGACTGTTTGGTCGCTAATTAAGTTCCCTGAAGAGTGATGAAGCCTCACGGCTAACATCATGGCGGTTATTGTTGGAGCTCTTCGAGTTAAGATTTGAATGTATCGGTCTTGTCTCCGTGTGGTGCAGCGATACCGTCCTCCATGGCGCTCAGCCACGGTACCAGTGCTTCGGTAACGTGTCCAAAGTCGACTGATAACACTCTGACTTGTATTCAGAGCTAAAGCCACAGTACGTTGCCGGGAACCAGCTTCTATCATTCCCACGGCTCTGAGCATTTCTTCCCTGCTTAAATGACGTCGCCGCTCCATAATAACGTTGGTTTTAATCAGTAGTAGGGAAACAGTAGCACTAATAATGTCTTCAATGCGTTGTATGTTTTTATAGGGAAAATATTGACAGCTGATTTTCATCTTTTACTCGAATTTGATTTACAGTTCCTGATTCAAATTATGAAATGCACCAAAAAGGATCCATATAAATTTATAAAATCATAAATTTATTACAAAGCCACATCTCAATCTCAAGAAATCCGCATAAAAATGCTTGATCCCTAGACACTTTTGATGTGTGTATTTATGAAGCAAGATGAAATAAAACATGCTGTATATTTAATTGTCATGTCATGAGCATCCGATAAACTTATGACATGACATCGATTAGTTATGTAATATTATTTAAGTAGAGCGTCCATTATTTTTGAAAACTCTGGCTGAACAATTAAATAAATTCGAAAATAACACCATCAATGCTGTCGAAATGCCTAGGTATTAATAAAGTTCCGCGCGGAATCGAACCGTAGGCCCTTCGTTCGTACACAACTCGATACAAATTTTAACCTCCGGTACCTTAAGCGCTCATGTACACGACGCCGCCGCCGCGCCGCCGCCGCGCCGCTACCGCGCCTCTAGGCTGTGTATACGGTCGCTACCGCGCCGCTACCGCGCCGCCGCCGCTCCGCTGCCGCTCCGCCGCCGCGCCGCCTCCGCGCCGCCACCGCGATGCCATTCGCTAGTGTTTTATTTATCTAACAAAGGAGATGTCTCATTGCGGCCATATAATGTTTTTTTTTTTGATAATTCAAGGATAACTTCTTCGTTTATGAATCGGTTTTGATGATTCTTTTTTTGTTGGAAAGAAGGTATTTCAAAGGCGGTTCCATGTATGGAGATTAGGGTTTGATGATGGAAGACCAGAGAAATCGAGTGGAGCTAAATAGTAAGAAATATCTGCTTTCCAACAAAAAAAGAATCATCAAAACCGGTTCATGAACAAAGAAGTAATCCGCGAATAAACATTAAAAAAAACATTATGGCCGAAATGAGAAACCTCCTTTTTCAGATAAATAAAACACTATCGAATTGGATTCGCGGTGCCAGCGCGGCGGCGGCGCGGTGGCGGCGCGGCGGCGGCGCGGCGGCGGCGCGGCGGCGGCGCGGCGGCGGCGCGGCGGCGGCGCGGTAGCGTCCGTGTACACAGCCTAGAGGCGCGGTAGCGGCGCGGCGGCGGGCGGCGCGGCGGCGGCGTCGTGTACATGAGCCCTACAACTTTGCTATCCATTTAAGAGGATCGTCTACCGAGCGCTCGTCCATATATTATATCCATATATGATATTTTAAAAGAAAACCTATAAACCTAGTTTTTTAATGTGTCAGAAGCATTCTAAAATATCATTGAGATAGGTAACATTTAGGGGTAGGAAAACGTTTTCTCTTTTAGTATGGACGAGCGCTCGGTAGATGATCCTCTTAACGCGTGCTTGTGTACGAACCTCTATGGATTTGTATTGCGATAGTCACCTTTAAGGGGGATGCTCCAACCAGCCCGCGAAATTCAATTTTTTTACGTTTTTTGCAATTTGCAGGCCAGTGACATGTTGTAGCTTTATAAATAAATATGAGTTGCGGTAATAACAAGTATAATTTTAAATATAAAAATTATCAAAAATTCGCTCCATCAGCTCTCACATAGAAAAGGTGCATCGTAGTTAGATTTCGGAGATTTTAACATATTTTAACATGTCACTAGCCTGCAAATTGCAAAAAAGGAAAAAAAAAATGAATTTCGCGGGCTACATCGACGCAATCACCTTAAACGAAAGTCGTAAGGTATCGGAGACTTGCGTCGCCTGCTGGAGGGGCTTACATGTAGTGTATAGCGCTGCCAGCAGCCACTACGCCAACCTTAGCTTGCGATAAAAGTTCATTTAGAAAAGGATCTTTTTGAGGGTGAGAAAAGGATCTTTTTGAGGGTGGTCAAATTCACGTCGTAACACACAACAGCTGTTATTCTGGGAGCATTTATAACCTATTGATCTAGTTAGGTAGTACCTATCTAAAATAATGTAATACCTTCAAATAAAGTTGTTCTATAAACTAAAACATAATAATATTATAAATTAATAAATTTCTGCAAAAACAAGATTTATTGAAGCGATTTGTCAAAGGAATATAATAGGTACAATTTTAAAATGTATTTTATTTTGTGTCTGTGCCAATGTTAAAAATATGTAAATATTTATTGTATTTGGTGGTAATAAGGTGGTAGTAAGGCCTGCAATGGGCCGAAACCCTACAGCTATTAAAAAATAATGTTGCTCTATGATTAAAAATGTTGGGACACTAGTGATGGGCCGAAGGGAAGAAAAAAATGGGAGGGAAAAAAAAGATTGGGAAAATATGGGAAAATAAAATAAATTCCCGGAATTTTCCCAAACGACGGGAAAATAAATATTGATCCAATAACAATGTTAAAAATATGTAAATTGTGTGTGTGTGTGTGAAAGTGGCAATATGACACTGCAATATGCACGCGCTACGGGAAGAGCTCCGTCGCGATCTCAGGGCAGTATGGAGGGAGCCACGGTCGCAACAGAGGTCCGGGTACGCTACAATCACGGCGGTAACACCCTCTCTTATAGGAGTGGCTGGATAGGCGGCTCCGCGTCCTGACCTACCGCATGACACAGGTCCTCGCCGGACACGGAAGTTTCATGAAGTACATGTGTCGGACGGGGAAGCAGGAAACGCCTGGGTGTCACCACTGCGAGGACCGCCCGGAGGACACGGTGGAGCATACCGTGCAGGACTGCCCCACTTGAGCAGAGCACCGCCGTGTCCTCCGCAGTTACCCAAATAAACGTTTTTTCTTTCTTTCTTTCTTTCCTCACGGCAATAGGCAGAGACTTCTCGCGCCCGGCTTTGGTCGAAGCTATGCTTCGGGGCGAGACGGTGTGAGATGCGGTGGAATCCTTTAGCGAAGCAGTCATGCATGGGCAGTGAGGGAGAGGCCAACGTCAGCGTCCGTCCACCCCACCCGCACTTCGGCAGACGGATCTCCAGCCACCGTAGGCGCGGGCAAGCGGGCGGCGAGTAATGGGCGACTCGGCGACTCGCTGTTCGACCATAGACTATGCACGGGTCAACGGCGTGTTGTGTTCCACGCACGCCTTTTCAAGCATTTATTTTTGACCGTATTAGGTAATGAATTTGATTTCTGTTTGAGTTCGTTCACCCGTGTGTAGCGTTCACAGCTGATTCCAATGTTTCCATCACATTTAGCAGACTTTGAACTGGCAATTCATCGAAATGCTTACAAATAACTTATTTTATTGACCATATTAATAGGTCAAGAGAAAAATGCTTGAAAAAAAATATATTTTTTTTTAAATGATTGACGACCTTTGAAAAAATAATTGTAAAAAAAATTTTTTTTTGGAATGTACTTTGTTATTGATACGAGTAAGCACACTAAATTCATGCAGTTACTTTTTAAGACCATATATTACGTTGAAAATCCGTTAGAGACTCGAGAGTTTACGTTTACCATTTGTCTACAAAGCAAGACTAAAAAAAATATAAATTGATAGATTAGAGCTATGAATAATTGAATATGTGGCTGTTTATACGTACAATACCCACTTTTCAACGCACCAAGTAATAAATCTATCTTCAAAGTCAACTGATTACTGGTATAAAGCCGCATTAATTATAGCAAAACTAATATTCAAAAAACAACCTAATAATCAGAAAAAGATCGGTGTGATACTTTTGATTTTAAGTCTTTTTAAATAAATACGTATCAACAAACATTTCCATACATAAAAGCCCTTACTTTTATGCTGTTACCGTACTTTTACAATGAATGTCTTTTTTTTAACCACGACACGCATGCACAGACTCACACAAATGCAAAACTTTGTAAAAAATAAATTAAATTGCATAATTTTATACGAAAAATATTTTCCCGTCATTTGGGAATATTCCCGGGAAGAAATGGGAAAGTATCGGGAATTTTCCCAACTCGGGAAAATTCCCGGGCAAAAACCCATCACTATGGGACACTGAATAGGTACTGATGTATAAATAGGTCGATATTATTGTCACAAAAGGTTTGACTTTTATTTCGTCTATTTCCATTGTTACTGTAAAAAGCGCTACCTACCGTGATAATGAGTTACTACGTGCCGTTCACCATGCATGACGATAACCGTTTCCACTCAGCATAGTAAAAGTAGCTAAAAAATTTCATTGAAGTTCTGACTGTTTTCGCTAGAGAGCGCTTCAATAGGTTGGTGGAACTGTTTTGCGCTCCGCGCTATCACTAGACCTTCAAATGACCTTTTCGGTGTGCCCTCTCGACGACTTGCTATTTGACAGTACTACCAACGTAGCAGTTCGGGAGTGTCTGTGTTTCTCCGGCTTAAATATTAATAAAAATGTAAGTTTATTATATTATTAACAAATTATTAGTTAAATCAAAAATTTCATTAAATATGTTCAAGAATGTTTAGAAAGTTAAATCATTTACGACTCGGTTAGTATTTTATTTAAGGTTATAAAAAAATCTATGCAATTACGTAGTGGAATTATTAATATTTAATAATTAAGTATGCTATTCCTATGTTGCATAATTACTGTCAAATAGTTTAGAATAAAACATCTATTAAGTTCAATAATGACCTCAATGTGGCGTCATACTTTTATTTGATTGCTCATTTTTCAGAAATTATTTAGGGTAATATAGAAAAAACTAATCTTAATCGATTTATCCAATGCAACTTGATTCAAGTTTATAGAATAGCAATAATCAACTTTCTGTGAGGTATTAAAATTAGTTTTTTTTATCATTACTCATAAATAGTGTTTACCTATAGATTCCAGAAATCTCATTTTTAAATTAAACGGTGGATTTATGCTTTTTTCCTCCTGCCACTACACATTTTGCTAATACGGTGAATACTGTACAAGAGTACAGCTTCTACTAAATTTATTTTCAATGACCTTTCAAGGTCACCTTAGAGAAGACTGAATTGTACAACGGCAAATAAATTGGTTAATAACTGATTATGTCAGAAACATGGTCAGAAATAAAACATTAAAAGAAATAAATATTTTCTGTGTGATAAAAATTATCGATTGATGTGTTTTAGTAGATTAACAATTTATGACATTTCCTGAAAAGCTGGTTTGGAATGAAAAATATATTGACTAAAGAACCAAATCAAAGACGTTTTTTAATTTTTATTTTTTTGTTTTCTGTTACTCTTCAGAAAAAAGATCGATATTGTTGATTACTCTAATACACATCACTATCGTTAATGTTTTGATTTTGTCAAAAAAAGTTATACGTCACATTGATTGACGTTTGACAAGAGAACAACACACTTGCAAACAGAAACTTCATCAATAAAAATAATCGAGGAGCTTCATAATTTGATTTTCAAAAACAAATGAATGAATAACTTGGACAGAACGAGTCAGTTGTGTCATGGTGAGTTTTTGATAGAACATCATTTTATAATGTCGAGTATATTTTTAAGTTCAATGTATTTATAAGTTTTACATTTTTCTAATCAAAATTTTATAAATATACAACACAATGGGTGCCAAAGGTAAAGGGAAAAAGAAGGGAAAAAAGGGACCCCCGGAATCAGGATGGTGGCCAGGATTTGGAACCAAGGGTAGGCTACCTTTATTCCGCTCAATAACAATCTATGACCAGGAAAACAGAGATGTCAGGAAGTGTTTCTATTGCATATACATCAAACATTGATGCTCAGTGTGGCTATATTTTTAGAACTATGTCTCGGCAACCGTAATGTAGGAAATTATGTCTTCCTGGCTGCTTCATCATACATTTGTACCTGTGTACACCAGCTAAAGTTTTTAACTGAAACATCTTGGTAAATACAACTCAAAATAAACTGATGAGTGTTATAAATTAAAGAGCTAGTCATATAACATCCTAATTCAATTTAGAAAAGCTATTTTATATTTTAATTTTTCTGTCTGAAACAAAAAATATAAAAATGCATTAAATTTTCAAATCTTAATCACCAATAGAGTTGCCAAGAGCGGTGATAATAGTGTAAATAAGATAAAATCTTATTATAGCATGGTCATTGGAAGGTCGAGATAAACCAAGCATTTTCCAATAGTGATTATGATTATATTTTAATTGCTTACACTAGGGCCACACTAATGGGGAATGCTGTTGATAATTATGATTATTGATGTTTAGACAAACATTTAAAAACTATTAACAGAAAAATCAACAGGAAATGGTGTTAGTGTGACCAGCTATTTAAATGATAAAAATAATCTAGCTAACAAGATGGCTTTGATTCCAGGGCTAAGAATAATATAATAGCCATACAACTGCCCATCCATCATCATCATTTCAGCTCTAGGATGTCCACTGCTGAACATAGGCCTCCCCCATAGATATCCAATAAGACCGGTTGGGACAACACAACTGCTCATTGTATCACCATATTTAGAAAATATTGTAAAACAGAAATAATTTGTATGGTGTGCGTAATAAAGAGTATTCTATCTATCTTTTCTTAGAATATAAATAATAATGATAGGTAAATGACATCTACCAACCCGCACTTGTGTTGTATGATAGATTGCTTTACCAGTAGAGGAAACATAATATGGTATCTAATTAAGTATGAAATACTTATAAAATATGATTGCTCTCTATAAATCTATATTGTAAATTTAAAAAAATATCTTATCAGCTTGGTTGCATGAGAATGTAAAGATATATGTAGCTTTGAGGATTGTTCTTTACATAATTATGATTGTATAAAATTTGTTGTTGTATGTTTGGACCAAAAAGGCTGTATTTTATTTGGCTTTTGTTGCCTTTTATCGAGTGTATATAGAAAGTATAGGGATCATACTTATTTATTATAGCTTGTATTGCATTGAAATTCTCAGGGATGTATTTGTAGGTATATCTATACATATATGCAGATGCTAGTGAGAGATTTATGACATTGTGAAGCACTTCTCACAGTAATGACTTGTTGGCTTACTCGCAGTTGCCATAAAAATTTTGCTTGACTTCAATCTTATCAGATAAAAAGAATATTATTTATTTATCAATAAATAGGTTACTCAGCTACTTTTATCAGTTTGATTTAAAATAATTTATTTTTAGAGGTCATAATATGTAAATACCTAAGTTTTTGATGAACAGACACCAGCACAAAATATCATGAATGCTTCGCTTATCTGTAAAACTGAAAAAAGAACCTTGTTTTTTTTGTGATAAAGTCAAAAATCTATTAAGAAAATTTTACAGATTCGGGTAAGTTGATGTGCTGGCTTCTGTACCAGATGTTATTTAATTAACGTCTGCTGATTTTTAACCAACTACAGCTGAGACAAAATGAATGTTGTTCCATACTATTATTTTTTGTGTCGTGGTGCGTTTTCAAATATAGAAACTCACATAAACAAACACCCAGACCTGGAACAACTACTTGTAGATCAGTTGATAATGATATTGGGAGTCATTGTACCCTTAAAATCAGCAATATTGTACAAAGCCAAGTGAATCTATGTAACATAATCATCTTGTCCACAGCCACAATGAGTACCTACTACCAGTACCCGACTCCCGAGGTGCAAGAGGAGCTGAGGAAGATCGCTCAAGCGATCGTAGCTCCCGGCAAAGGTATCCTGGCCGCTGATGAGTCCACTGGTAAGTAACCTACTAGCCCTTTGGTTTTTTTTTAAGAAAACCTTGCCCCACACTAGGAATTTTCCTGTATCGTGGGTGCGTTTACAAACATACTCGTAGAAACTCACATTCTCAATCACCCTGACCCGGAACAACTACTTGCAGAACATACAAATATATGTTCCGTGAGAGAATCAAACCCGCGACTCACAGCGCAGCAGTCCAATGCTCAGCTACTGCGCCAAACCTGCTGTCAAGTCCGTCCGCCCGTCGTCAGTCGTCGACCAGTTTTGGGTCCTTATTTCATAAATAAATAATTCTGCAATAGACTGAGTTGAAGAAAAATCTCGAATTATAAGCTCGAAAGTCTGATAACCAGTCTTACCAAGGGGTTATCGTACTGGTCGCGGGACTTATTCCATTATCGTAAACCTGGAACGTAATAGGCTAATGAAGGACATAATGTTAGTACAAGTCTGACAGTCCCTCCCGCCCTGCCCTAGGTGGGAGGACTCATTTGATGATTTTACCACGCTAAAAAAAAGGTTTCGTACCCAGTTACTGTGTTGTAAAATACTGATATTCAGGTGCAACTGGTTCGACTGGGAGCCGACGCAGATTATAGTGATATATGAATTCTAATGGGGTTTTTTCCACAGGAACCATGGGCAAGCGTCTCCAGGACATCGGTGTGGAGAACACAGAAGAGAACCGCCGCAAGTACCGCCAGCTGCTCTTCAGCTCTGACGCGGTAAGATATTTTTATTATTTTTCTTTTTAGGAGTAATTGGAGCCAATAGCAACGACGATATAATACTAGACTCCGCATGCACGATCTAAGGAACGAAAATTATTCTGTCAACTCGCTGAGGTACTACGTAAGCGTGGGGGACGGGGTACTGCGTTGTGACTGGCTAACTCAAGGTCTGTTCTGTCTCAACGTATGTTTACGGCTCACAGGATTGGTCGAAATGAGACGAATATAAGACTATTTTGCCTAATGTATTGACAGACATCGGTCGCCTGTTATTACGAGTCTAGTATTATATCGTCGTTGGCCAATAGAGAAGCTGTCTGACCATTATCGTCGGTAAAAAGAGTTACTATAGACTTTTTTGCCGGTTCTTCTTCATGGAAACGACCGTATCGAACCGTGCGTTTTTTATGTTTTATATATAAGTGCCCTAGAGGGCCTTCCGTAACAGAAGGACAATCTAGTGAATGTCTTTCTGCATAAATGACGTTAAAGTGAAATGATCTACTGTCTGTCATACTAGTGTACTTTATTGTCATACTAGTGTACTGTATTGTCATACTAGTGTGCTGTATTGTCATACTAGTGGATCGTCTGAAATAAATAAAGCATATTGGGCAAAACACTTTAAAACTAGTATCTCGTCTTCATGCCTAAAAAATAATAAACTGTTAATTTTTGTCTGGAATTCTAGAAAAAATATCCATCTGACCCTTGACTAGTTCAGGAAACGTATTTTAAAAAAATACTTAAAAGTAGTTTGTCGTCAAGGAATTCGAGTTACCAAATGTTAACGATATTCTGTTACGTAGTTTATTTACGGATATTTCGAGGCGTGGCCGACGTGCCCCCAGAAGAACCGGTCGCCATTATAGTTGTCATTTGAATTAATTAATTTGGAATCAAATCGACTCGATTAATGAAGAGTTCATGTGGCTAACACCCGAAATCAATAGGTTTTCTATGTCATTTCAAATCCAGTTCCTTTATTTTGGACGGCTACTTCTGATTGGGCATCTTTAATAATCTTAAAATGATCGTTTGAAACGTCCAGAAGCCTTACCACGAGCTCTAAACGCGATCCATTTTAGGCTGTTTGAAAGAGATGGCGCTAGACGACTTGTATAGCTCTGTCTCTTTCCCACAGCCTAAACTGGATCGCGTTAAGAGCTTGTGGTAAGGCCCCAGTAACGCGAAAATCTACGGTCTTTGTTAAGTTTCTTACACAAATCGAGTATACTCCGTATTTCGAGCACGGAATTGTTAACTTTATGTTCTAGCGCATGAAATTGAAAATCGATTACGAGGTCATATCAAAGAGATCGTAATCTAGAGAATACCTATGGTTAAAGTCACGCTTACAGGTATTGAAATTAGAAATAGTTTATTATATTATTTTCCTTTTGCAATGGACAATTACCTACTGCTTTATGTATAGACATAATTGCATCTCTGTGGGATGCTTTGCTTCCATAATTAATGCCTTAAATACAGCAACTATTCATATATGAACACTGTCTATATTTAAGCATCATATGCCACCCGCAGATGTCTTTTAAAACAAACTAAAACTAGTTGTCATCCAAAATTAGGAAGAAGTTTGAAAATGATGTTTTGTTTTCTGCACTCCCTCTATACAATCCAATTTCGTACTAGATCCATCTAGATTTTTTGTTTAAAATATTAAGTAGTATTTGCTTCAAATGATACGTAGTTTTTGCTTCACATATTTATTATACAATATTATGTTCATTTTCGGTACAAAAGAGTGGGGACTAAAATGGCTACCCTACCATTCAGGGGAAGTTGGGCTCCGGGGTGCGTTTAAATCCTTCTGTGGTATTTCGCCGGAAAAAAATTAAACCGGCGGGGGTTCGCTGAACGGAGTCATAAGTTTCTGTCAATATTAGTTGTCAAATTCAATTGACAGCTCAGTTTATTGAACAAATAATCAATTTGCCGGTTTAATACAAATCCATAATCCACAAATAATATTAATTACTCTCTAAAATAAAAATAATATTCGTTTTTACGGCGAGAATCTAGCAAAACAATAAAACTTAATGTCAATATGACAGCAGGATAAAATTTTGCGTGGTAAAAAGGTCGCAAAAATTTATTCCTTTCAGCAAAAACATAGACCAGCGGACGACCGTAAACGGGGCAGACTAAATTTTAATTGGTATAATTTTTCACCTCTCGGTGTACTTAAACGGGCTGTTTGACATTTAGTCAGTATAAAATTAAACTGGATAAAGGATTTAAACGCAGCCCAGACCCCCATGTAAAATAACATTGACAGGATTGAGCAAGCTACCTGCCGTTTAAGTTTGTACCGACACCTAACATGACTTATTCTATAGTTAGGTAAGTAGTGATATATACTGGTAACAAGGGACAGCCCTCCGAAAACTTTCAGGGCTTGCTCAGGAGACGAAACGAAATGAAAAAAAAATTAGCCTTGCCATAGAAAATTAACTTGATTGGACAGTTTGTATGGAGAAGCTGTTTTTTTTTCATCCCTTACACCCAGTAGGTTAGGTAGGAAGAGCAGTTGTGGCTCAGTGGTATCGGTCCCGACTTAAGAGTTGTAGGTCGTGGTTTTGAACCCCGCCAGGCGCATTACTTTGTGTAATTTATTTCATCACCACTGCTCTCAAAACGGTGAAGGAAAACATCGTGAGGAAACCGGCAATTGTGCTTAAACCGAAAAATCGAAGACATGTGACATCCACCAACCCGCACTGGGCCCGCGTGGTGGGTTATGGCCCACTCCCTCTCACAGAGAGGAAGCCTGTGTCCCAGTATAGTCTGATATTGATATTGTTACCTACTTCCTTAGTGCGTTCCCTCAAATCACGAGATGTTTACTGGCTGAAATAAGGAAACAACGTGTTTGAAAGTGTAATACGAGTATGACGCACTTAGATCACGCTTTGCGCGACAATGACACAATTAAATGCACCTGACTTCTGTCACGTGTATATTGTAGTACTTTAAGGCCGGCCATACACTGGCTGCTTAAAGCAGTCAATACTGACTGCTTTGCACATGAACAAATTAGCATTATTGATTATTTCAAGACCATAGGATCTCTCTGGATGCAAGCCACCTCCAACCGGTCCTATTGGAAATTAGACGTCCTAAGGCTGATATGATGATGATGAGTATTTCTATGGTTTTATTCTACCAAGTAAAGTCTTAGAAAAATATGAAAAAAAAAACTGTTGAAAAAACCCATTGAAATGAAAAACCAATGGATCATGCCATTTTTTGCTGCATTTGTAATCCCCAATTTCATGAAGTGAGTCATTGATCCTGACTACCTGTTAAAAATCACGTAGACCAAAGTTTGTTAGAGGGGGACTTTATTGGAAATGTCCTTATTATATTGTTAACGTGTTGGCCTTGCAAAAGTATGAAGTTATTTTAAGCCCATAATGTGTCGTTTAAACCAGGTGCTTCTTAAATGTAAAAATAAATAAACACGCGAAATGAAAGTGATAAACAACTTCAAATAGATTGAATTTTTAGTGACTTGATCTTGGAAAATACTACTGGCATTGAAATGTCTCTTACTCCTTTGTAATAAGAACCATTTTGCTTTCATTCTAGTCATATTTGGCAAAACAGTGCGTCTAAATATTTCCGTTTGGCATTTTGTCATGACTGCAATGTTCATTCATAAATAAATTAAAATATCACATGATTTGACCATAATAGCAAAGTATTTTAGCGACATGGCGCTTAAAGCATTCTTTATATGGATTCTTGGCGTGATTGCTGGCTTATAGTTTTGTCTGCACCAAATAATATTATGGTGTCGTAGAAGACAAATTACGTTCTATCTTGAATTACCGGTCGACGTTGAAACTTGAAAGCTGTTCATGATAATAAATAGATAAGAAACAACTTTATTGATTTATACGCGTCTGAGAATTTTCCCATTTCAACTTTGTATTCCATGTATTTTTTTTTTTACCAAAGGGTTTTCTTTTCGTCAATCTAGCCCAGAAGCAAAAATGAGACCTAAAATAGCATGAGCTCGCCCAAATCCCAAGAATTTCTGTGAAATTCAAACTTTTTGTCTTGCTTGTTGTATTTTTGCCAGACTATTTCTGTCAAAGCTCATAAAATAAGTATATCAGACGTCTGCAATTTTTATTTTTTCACAAAAAATCTGCTATCAGTTTTGAGTACTAGGAATGCAGAACTGGCGATAACTTAACTGTTGACTGACTGGAACGTAACCGATGTACTCACAAACTTGCCTGTTATTTATTATCAGGTAGATAACAAACTTATACATAATGTCGTTGTATAATTTATTGGGTTGTAAATCAAAAATGTAATAAACAGGACTAGGAAATTGATAAGCCTACTTACTTTGCGGGACATTATCATGATAATCCTATGGTCAGATATAGAGAACCGATTTCAGGTTTGTTCAATGATAGTCGTTTGAGCGTTTTTTTTTTCTCTTCTACTGCCAAGATCGCTCCTTACTACTTTCTTCACACATTTAAAAATTTTGTGGAAGACGCACCTCTGTTGTTGCAGACATCGGTTACGGTGACAGCTTTCCATTGTCACTTGTGAACAATTCGACGGTTTGCGAACTCCTCATGACCATTACAATAAGCATGTTAGTCACATCTCTTCACGTGTCCTAATTTCCTAGTATGAGGCAATGATTTTCCTAAAAAGTGTCCTAAGCTTATAATTGTATTTCCAACCAAGTTCTGTAACAGCTTTCCTCTTTCAGGCCCTCTCCGAGAACATCTCCGGCGTGATCCTGTTCCACGAGACCTTGTACCAGAAGGCTGATGATGGCACACCCCTGGTGGGTCTGCTGGAGAAGCGTGGCATCATCCCCGGAATCAAGGTCGACAAGGGTGTCGTGCCGTTGTTCGGATCTGAGGATGAGTGCACCACTCAAGGTGAGTCGAATTCTGACTTATTTTAGCCGATCAGCCGGTTTAAACCGTGCTAGCCGAGATCGGTCTGTGGATAGGTGACCATCTTTCATAGCGAGTTTTCTCCGTACCTCGGAAGGCACGTAAAGCCGTTGGTGCCGGCTGTCATTTGTAAATCTTTCACAGTCGTTGCTATTAGTAAGAAGCTGTAAAAGTCTGACAACCAGTCTTACCATGGGCTATCTATCGTATTACCCAGATACGTCTGATGGCAGTCGCTCGTAAAAAAAACTGATATTCAGTTGCATCTGGTTCGACTGGAAGGACCCCAAAGCTATGCAGAACCAGTTTTTCTTGGTCTCAGTTTATATGATCTTTCCACACGTTGAACGGGTTTATTCTAGTTTAGCATAGCTTGATGTGTAGCCGTGTGTACGTTAGTGAACTTTGCCGACTTTCGATCGATATTGCTGTGCATAAATGAATGAAAAATTTAATGAGACTTGACTTTACGACATTTATTTGTCACTAAGCGAATGCGATGTGCCTTAAATGATAGTGAGTTGTTTGAATTTACGCACGATATTTATCGTAATCGTGTTCTTGATTTTTTTTTAATTCGTTTCTTTGGTATTGTGTAATTCAGACAACAGTTGCGTTCCATTTGCTGCCAGAAACCAGAACCTTAGCTTAATGGAAGTTGATGTGAAAACCAGTTTTACGTTTGCTCCCAAGAAATTATTACACAAGCGCTCTTTTAAACCAATGACCGGTTCTTTAAATGTTGAAACTTCGACATTTTACTTTAAATGCACATAATTTTATTACTGTTTAAATACAAATACAGGTGGAGTCTCATTTTATTGACTAGCTCAGACTGTAGGTAAAGATAATAATAATTATCAACGTTATTACGATTGTTACTACATTATTATCTTCAGAATAGGGATTTGAACGGATGACAACACTTTTAAACTCTTAGATAGTTTTCCGTTGTATGCTTTGTTGGATAAATACGTAAACTAGTAGCATAGTAGATTGCAATGTTCAAACAAGTACATAACTCTTTCTGTATTATGCCTCCCTGGTATTCCTTTATGAACTGATTGAGATGATCCGATATTATGAAATTATTTCCAGATATTAAAAAACTCTA
The DNA here is from genome assembly GCA_036375495.1 of Agrotis segetum. Lineage (NCBI taxonomy): Eukaryota > Metazoa > Arthropoda > Insecta > Lepidoptera > Noctuidae > Agrotis > Agrotis segetum. The sequence continues at coordinate 6,464,441 of JAQSVV010000039.1, forward strand.
TAAAGAACGGCCATACTTAATGTTTTCTTAAAATAAAGCAAAATGGTCTCACTTTTATCGTGAATAATATTTTTATTATCAACTATGACCTTTAAACCTCCTATCTTTAGAGAGAACATGTCATAATCAAACGACATTTTGATTTCGGTCACTATCTGTCTCAAACAAATATTGAGAAGTTAGTAGAATCTACACAATGAATAAGATTTGAGTCGTTTAGAGTATGCTCCTACTACTTTATTTTTCCCTAGTACTTTTCGTTTCATTAGAGTGATTTCTCTTCATTAGAGTGATGTGACTGATATTAACACTGACAAATGACAAACCTTACCAGGAGATCAGGAATCTTAAGAAGTCTAAATAAAACTGTTTCAGCAGGTCAAAATTGGGGACGGATATGGAATAGGTATTACCAGCAGTTTAAAATGTCGACTGGCTCTGTGCAGTGAGGCCGAGGGGCTCGACTTTTTATCTCCCCTTATCTTCTACAAAAGTTCGTAAACAAGTGATTTCGTAATGGGAGTATGTATTAGGTATTCGTTCTGGTTAATATTTAAATAATGAGTTAGACAAAGGTCATTCTGTCGTATGTTGTCCTGGTAATGCGTATTCAGTATGAAGAAGATGACGTTAATTTAATATCGGTTCTAAGGAAATGAACGACTATGTTTTAGTGAACTTGATCCAAAAACTAAATAAACCTAAAAAAGCATTTTTTGATGGACAACTGGATTCTATACTCATCTGAATGATGTGAAAGATTTAATGATTATGTTGAGTGTGTGCCAGTTGATTATAGACAGTCAGTCTGTAGCGTTTTAATAAAAATGATTTCGTTCTCAATTGACACAGTCGCTCTAGTCTCAACATTGAGTTTATTGCATTCAATTTAAAATATTATGAGCGAGGTAGGTACTTACAGCTTAAGTATAAAAATATGTTCTCATACATAAACGTGTCGCGACATCAAAAGTTATTTTTAAGATAACTATCATAAGTTATCTTGCTGTTTTTAAATTGTTTTGGTCACTATCCTCAAAGTAATCATGATTTTTGGCCACATCATCATTAGTTGCACATTTAGCCGTCGATAGTAACCTATTTTTCAACAGATTTCAATCATTACGTCAGCCTAGAGTGACACACCTCCAAAGTAAATAGATGATGAAATTAAATAACATTTGGAGGTGTGTCACTGAGGCACTATATTGCAATTTTTGATGACATGCCAATAGTTTTAACCGCAACTCCGCTCTTCGAGTTGTATGCAAAAGGATGCTCATAAGCGTAACCTCATTATGTTATTTAAATTCATCGAAATCGGTTTTGAGTTTTTGATTAGAATTATGACCAATTTCTAGGTCTTTGCAACTTTACTGTTGTCTGAATTCGAATCCAGGTAGGAAACTTCTTTGACGTTACAGCTCATCCAAGTCAGCCATATAAATTTTTTGATGTCCTTCCCCAGGTTTGGATGACCTTGCCCAGCGTTGCGCGCAGTACAAGAAGGACGGCTGCCACTTCGCCAAGTGGCGTTGCGTGCTCAAGATCGGCCGCTTCACTCCTTCCTACCAGGCGATCATGGAGAACGCGAACGTCTTGGCTCGCTATGCCTCCATCTGCCAGAGCCAGCGCATCGTGCCCATCGTAGAGCCCGAGGTTCTGCCTGATGGTGAGTTAACTCTTTTTCATAATGCTGCCCTAGTACTCATTTCGCACATTTACTTTCGTGACCAATGTGCGATCTTTTCAGAGATCACTTAATGAGCAGAGCGTTTTTTGAACTCACCTAAATTGGGTCTCTAGACTTGAAAATCTATTTCTTGAAAAAATGTTGGCTGCTAGTTACATCAATATCAAAGTATAACAATTAATGTTTCTAGGTGAGCACGACCTTGCCCAGCGTTGCGCGCGTACAAGCTCAGGACGGCTGCCACTTCGCCAAGTGGCGTTGCGTGCTCAAGATCGGCCGCTTCACTCCTTCCTACCAGGCGATCATGGAGAACGCAGTTCACGTCTTGGCTCGCTATGCCTCCATCTGCCAGAGCCAGCGCATCGTGCCCATCGTAGAGCCCGAGGTTCTGCCTGATGGTGAGTTAACTCTTTTTCATAATGCTGCCCTAGTACTCATTTCGCACTTTATTCGTGACCAATGTGCGATCTTCTTCAGAGATCACTTAATGAGCAGAGCAATTTTGAACTCACCTAAATTGGGTCTCTAGAAAATATCTCTTTTCTGTTATGTGCTGCTAGTACATCAATATCAAAGTATAACAATTAATTTTCTAGGTGAGCACGACCTTGACCGCGCCCAGAAGGTGACCGAGGTTGTCTTGGCTGCCGTCTACAAGGCGCTCAGTGACCATCACGTCTACCTTGAGGGCACCCTCCTCAAGCCCAACATGGTAAGTCGTCGTGTTTGTTTTTTTAAAACCTCCTATACACTTCTGCGGCCCTGTGCCCTAGTATTTTCAATCTGTGAATTTCGTACAGTTCAGCTGGTTCTGTTATATTAAGTTGTAAATTGTATGTTATCCATTGTTCCCCAGGTGACTGCTGGCCAGAGCTGCAAGAAGACCTACACTCCCATGGATATCGGCCGTGCCACAGTCACCGCTCTGCTCAGAACTGTACCCGCTGCCGTTCCCGGTACGTAATTAAACAACCATGTTTTCTATTGTTTAAGCAAATATTTTTTTCAATTTTTCATTTCATAAGTTACTTGCTTTATCCAATCTTCAAAATCTCCATACATTTTCCCAGGCATCACATTCCTGTCTGGAGGCCAGTCTGAGGAAGAGGCGTCAGTGAACCTGAACGCCATCAACACCGTGGACCTGAAGAGGCCGTGGGCCCTCACCTTCAGCTACGGACGTGCCCTCCAGGCGTCCGTGCTCCGCGCGTGGGCCGGCAAGCCCGAGAACGTGCTCGCTGGACAGCAGGAGCTCATCAAGCGCGCTAAGGTGACTTGATTGTACTAGGAGGTTATGTGGTGAAGGATGTAATAAATAAAGTCTTCCAAGAATTAATAAACAGACCAAAGCATCACCTGCATAGGAAGCGAGTGTGCTGAGGTAACTGTCTTTTTAGTACTAGGAGCAAAAGAAATAAAGGATGTCTTTATGGAACTGAAATAACATAGAAGGCAAAAACGCCAGTCTGCAGTCTGCTAGCTTGACTAGTGTACTGGAAGTTTATGAAGTGATGGATGTTCTAATGTGTTTTATCTTCGAACTAAGACCAAAGACTAGACGACCAAAGCGTTGACTACAGAGTAAGCAAGTGTGTTAATAAGATTGATTGTATCAGGAGTTTATGAGATGAAGGATGTAATTTTAACAATAAGGCCCGGTATCCACCAAAGCGGAGAGGAGAGGAGATGTGTTTGAATAACCAATCAGATGTCCACTGAAGTTAAGCGGAGAGAAGATGTGGACATCTGATTGGTTATTCAAACACAGTCATCTCCTCTCCGCTTTGGTGGATACCGCGCCTAAATAATGTCCTTTTGTGTAAAAAAAAAGTAATAGAAAGTTTACTAGAGGTTAGTTTGTACCAGGAGTGAATGAAATGAAGGATGTTTGACTTTAGGATCTTCTTACTTCCTTCTACCATAGTGTTTTCTTCCAGTTCAAGTAGGAAGGTAAGTTTAGAAGCATTGCTGAACGGAAAAGTGAGATACTGAACAAAATATGACTGACTTTCAGTTTATAACTTTGCACGTAAACTAATAATATTACCAACATACTCCATTATAGTTATGCATGTATTATACATTTGTGTTGTCCTGTATCTGTCTTTAATTGTGACTAATTTTGCTTAGAATTTAGTTATTCTATTTTATACTTACGGGCTACACTCGTGATAATAGTTTCAAACATGAATTATAAGTAAGAAAAAAAAACTATATTAGTCGCATAATACTAAAAATAATGTTTATTACACAATAACGTCACAATTGCTCATCAACATAAATAAAAAAATTCTGTTTAACACTGGCCGTATAAAAAACTCATCGTAATACTTAGAAGTAGTAAACTAATCAACGATTTTTTTCTCCTACCCTCACAATTCAACATTGCACCAACGACGCTGCACTCCTGCGCATCTTTAACACACCAATCACGTGACGACTCGATGATTCTAAATCTGGACGAATTCTGTTCTCTTGCCAATTGTGACGTCATAGGCTAATAGTCTAGCCTGCGTTGGCAACTATGTGGCTGGATCCATCCCATCTTTGGCTGCGTCTAAGTCTAACTTCGTCAAGTCGCATGCGTACTAGGATAGCATAAGTTAACTGTACACCTATTTTCTAAGTCAAGTCATCGTATCGAGTGATCATTCGATTTCTTGTCCTGTAAAATGTGTATTTATGTTTCAAAATCGATTGACAAAAATATGGTGTATGGTCAGCTTTATATCCGAATGAATTATGAATTAGGCAGATAAAAGCAAGTCAACAATTCTTTGCTTTTGTGTAATTTTATCCTTATTACTGCCTAATTCAAAATCTAAGTTGCGACAAAATGAATTGGCTTGAATGTCGTTTTAATTATTTTAGTTTTTATTGTTGTTATTTTTTATGATTTTATATTTGGACTTTATACATTCCACAAAAGTTTTAATTTTATTCGATTTTTTTGAAAATTATAATAAAGTCAACACTAAAGTTAAAAAAGTTAAAAATCACAAATAATTTCTCGAATTTGTGATCCATACAATGGCATTTCTTTTTTATACTTTAAGTATTTACAATATTTTTTATTTTATTTATAAGCTCAGTTGTTGAAAAAAAGGAAAAATATGAATTTTATTGAAATTTAACTAATTACCCATCTATGAACATTTTTTTCTTAGTTGTATTATTCGTACAAAATAATCATGGCATTAAAAAAAAAATGGAGCTCTTTTATACATAAATTAATATCTATAATTATATTTTTTACAAATAATACAACTGAGTCCTAACATCTAATACATAAACCAAACATTTTAAAAATACAATAACAAACGGTCGTCTATTTTTCTCTCGCTCTTTCTAACACGTATGCAAGTGAGAAGAAAGGGGACAAATAGTGAAGAGGCCATTTGTTATTCTATTTTTAGACGTATTGTAGTTTGCATGTCATGTATCTAATTCCTAGAATGCCTGAATAGTGTGTAGTACGAACACTAATCGCTTTGTGTGCTTGATATTGTTGAAATAAATAATTAACATCGTTTGCGTTTGTGTTTATTTCACCTTTTTAGTTATAAGTAGTTGTATGTAGCAGTAGTACCATCATGTAACAGTATCTTCTCTCCATTTCTGACATCCTGGTACCCCAAATAGCCTTTTTTTTTCACGACTACTTAACAATGTCGTTTTTGACCAAAAATATCTCTAAATCTAGGTTTTGCAACAGACAAAATACGGACATAGACAAAATAATTGGTTTATTAGTATCGATATATTGTTTTCCGAAACAGCGTAAAAAAAATCAAAAAAAAAAAAATGGCCTGTAAAGTTACAATCATGTGCATTTGATTGGTTGACGAGTCCACCAACCAAATACGTTTATTGACTATTCATACTCGTAAATGGACAGCATTCAGAATTTGAGTATGATTTTTAGCTATAACCTTCAATAGAATCTAAAGTCTATAATTACACTGGTCGACAGCATTTTTGCGCACGGGTTCTACCTATGTTATTTTTATTGCTTGTATATCTAGAAATAAGAAAATGAACAAAAAAAAGTTTTGAATTTGCTTTTATGAGTAAAAAATGGGAAAATGAAAATCAATGAAAATACCTAGAAATTGACACAGAGATGAGTTATTACACTGGAAACCGTACATCCATTCATGTTTAATTTTTACAAAATAAGTTTTAAAATAAAGTTAAACTATTAAGTAAGTAATAGTTTTAGTTTTCCTGCTATTTTCAGTACAAGTTTCTCTTATAACCCCCAAATATAGTCTCCCATCATTTCCCTTTCAGTACTGGCCTTGATAACGTCTCTCAAATGCTTGTCAAATCTCAAATTGTTTTAATGGAAGTGTTCCTCTTGTTCTTCCGTACAAGCTTCCATGTTATCTTTAAATTTATTCAAATGAGAATGTAGCATATGCATCTTTAGTGTATCTTTAGAGACATTCCACTTCCGATGGTGAAAAAATTTGGTAATTGTGTCAGTAATCAGTTCGTCATAACTTTCAGCTCTAGGTTTTACAATAAAACCATAAACTACTGCCTTAAAACTGTCCCTGGCTTATTCCTCTTCAATGCTAAGTAATTTCAGGAAAATATCACTATTAGTTTTTTTTCTTTAGAGCGCCCACATAGACTCCAGCTTTAATTTTCGCCTCTGAAAGCTTTGGAAAAAAAACTCTTAAAGCAAATATTTTTGATTTGTTATCACATTTTTTAAAATAAATATACTTGTATAATCAGAATATGATAAGTAAAACCCATGCGCAAAAATTTTTTTTTCATTTGTCGACCGGTGTTATTTAACCCAGGGTGTGTCCCACGCGCGCCTCAAAGAGCGTCAGCATAATGACGGGGCCCCCCTCTCAGAGGGCCAAAGCCTGCCGGGGTCGCGGGATTATTTCCTTACCGTGACCATGGAACAGAAAGGGCTATTGAAGGACACCGTGGATTTTAGTCAGTAGAAGTCTGACAGTCCCTCCCGCCCTGCCCGGGGTGGGAGGACTCATTTGATGATTTTACCACGCAAAAAAAAAAATGTGTCATACCGAATACGCGTGCTTTTCCTTCAATTTTAACCAAAAGTTACAGAATCACCTAAGGTACTTACTCCTACAGAATATGGCACCCTAAACTATTCATTTTATGACCTGAGGCGGTGGTATTATTTACATTTGAATTCGAAATATAAAAACCAGCTTTTTTTAATTGGTATTAGCTACCCAGTGGAGCCTCAATATGCAGAATAGCCATAGAGTAAAATGTAAATAGTTGATGAATTCATAAAATGTATCAACTAAATTATCACTATCATTTACATGTATGTATTAAATTCGGGTCTTATCAACTCGACCTTGGCTTTTGAATATTTGGAAAAGCAGATTGTTGCCAGTTACAATAAAAAAAATATTAATTTAATTATGGCTACATTTAAATTTAAAACTGACTAGTGTTGTTGGTTAATGTTACTAAATTGGACAAATTATTATTTTGTGATTTAATCATAGACGCAGAATAGACAGTAATAGTAATACCTCCATCCATGTAATTGGTCACTCTTTAGAAGAGAAAAGTGATTCAGCAGCCCTTTCTATTTCTTCTTTTTAGTCCATGTATTATCTATCTCTATGGCTCCCAAAAACAAAGTGTTCTCATTAGAAAAAAAAAGTTGAAAACTCTAAGTATCACTCTCTTCTATTAGGTACTTGAAATGGTATAATCTCATCAGATAGTATGAATTTAGATGAATGTTTGGCCAGGTTATGAACTGATATTTCCCAGTATTTTTTTAACTACTGGGTTATTGGCAGAATGAATGAATGGTTGTGTAAAAGGCGAATATGGCAGTTTATTGGGAGTTTCAGCATTTGTGGTTATTATAAAAATCTGTTCTGCCACTATTTTACAATTTCATAAACAATTTTTAAATGTATTATTTTCAGAGTTGCCATACTTGAAAATCGAACATAACTAAACCCGTATTTTTCTATTCTTTGCAGGGCAACGGCCAGGCGTCGCAGGGCAAATACGTGGCGGGATCAGTAACAGGTGTGGGCGCCGAAGCCGGTCTTTTCGTAGCAAACCACGCGTACTAAACGCACAACACAACATTCACTACACTATGTCGCTAGAAACAAGTAGTTTACATCGATCGTCGCTACGAGAATATCCGCCGGGCGCCACAGAGCACACAAAAAATAACACGCTTACATTATTTTGTTTCGGTTATCGCGACAAAGATAACAGACTTTTTCACGTCTGTCATTCAATCGAGAATGTAGTTCCAATAAAATCGGTCTTCGCGCCGAGAATCAAGTTCCATTTATGAAGTTTAAAAAGTGGCGCGAAAGGTTTAGAGGTTATAAGAAAAATGATAGTTTTTAAGACAACATTATTCTACTCTCAAATTGCTTCTTGTATGTTCATGCATACGTATTTGTAATGAAATTAGACCTAGATTTGAAGTTATTTATTGAAAGACATCTAGAAAATTGTATTTAATAGTTGCATTAACTGTAGTGGTTGAAAAATTAATGTTGTTATTGTGCTATTGAGAAATAAATTAGATTTTTGATATTAATTTATTTACAAAAAAAAGTGGAATAAACACATGGTATATAAAATGTATATTTTTAAAATCAGACATTATGTAAGTTAATTTTGTATCTATTATTTTTTAAATATCATTTTTAGTTGTATACTATTTTGATATTTTTAAGAGTATAAAATTATATTAATCTTTGATCAGGTAGTTTTGTTTCATTTTATTAGATGTAAAGTATGTAATCCTAGCAAACCCAATAAGCATATCAATTTATTGACTATCGTCAACCGATGAACATTGAACGTCTCATATTTGAAAATTGCGCATTATTTGTGCACTGGTTGAAGTGATTTTTTGACAAATTCTGCCTTTACCGTGTATGGACTATATTTCTCACAAGGCAGAATTCCTATTTTTTGTCAAAGACATTGACCTTGCTTATCTTATCGGTCGAACATTTATTAACCTTAAAGCATAATTTATTTGTTTCACAAATGAAATATTTTGACAAGTACCTCCACAGAGCAGAATATAATAATGGAAGGAATATTAAATTTTGTCAACAGACATTGATAACCTTGCTTATCTTATCAGGTCAAAGAACATTTATTATGACAAGCATAATGTTTGTTTGACGTTTCACATAACAAAACAAAACGGTTCAAACTTTTGTACAAGATACTCGTATACGAGAAAAAATGTATACGAGATCGTGTTTAGACAATTTTCTCGTTGCGATAATCTTCTGGACAATAATTCGCCGTGTAAACAAACAATGACATTACTGTCTACGATAAGTCATATACGAATCTCGTATGTATAATCTTACGAGATTTTAGTTCTTGCCTGTGTGTTCAAGTTTGACACGATTACCGTCTGGCGATTTTAGCTTTAATTGCTTAGACATTATTGAATGGAAATTTTGACAACTCTCCCCATCTAAATGGCGCTTAAGGACTCGTTTATTTATTCAAATGGAAATTATTCCTACACAATGAACTATCTAATAAGTAAAATACAATTTTGTTTAACTTAGGGCTGATTTTTCAATTGTCAGATAACCGTCTGAGGAATTAAAATAACGGTTTGACATATTTTCCATAGTTAAGCTGTCACCAACCGCTATTTTTTTTTTATTCCTCAGTTAAAAGCTATCTGACTATTGAAAAATCAGCCCTTATACTCATAATATCTTACCTATTCCGTATCTGAATTTATTCTGCGAGTCTTTGCCGAGCTTCATTTTCTCTCCGCTTCCTGGTGATCAACCTGTTGATTCTGGCTATCTGGAGTTCCAAGTGGATTGGAAATATTGCGATGAGATTTACCAGTCCGCAATTTCATTTCATAACTTATCATCAACGTATCGGTAAAAATATCCCTGAAACTTGTGATAAACTTTATGACCTTCCTCAAGGTGTTGGCGTGTCAAGTCTGACGACGATTTTTTATTTTCTTTTTTTTCTTTCGCTAAAATAAGCTGAGCTCTCCAACTAACATGTCTCCATTATTTCCCCAATTATGTCGAATTTGAGCCGTTTTGGATGCCACTGAATACGGGTAATTTGCATGAAAGTCCTTGAGTGGCTCGCGTAATGAAATGACATGAAATGATGTTCATTAATGCAGTACCTAGTGTTTATGACACTTTTAAACGTCTTTTGAGTATTCTCTTTGGGCTTCTCGAGTTCTCGTGACAATATGTAAATGTGTTTTCGAGTCACCTTTTAAAGGGTCTCATTGTAATCTCGGGCATAACTGGCAACATCCCCGTACGCTATTTATGACTATCTACAAAGAGGTACTTAATTTTGGAAAGTGCAGCTCCCTCATAAATACCTACTAATACTAAGTATTTTAAATTGGTTAGCCATGTGAGCAAAGTCAATTTTACTTCCTTATTTTGCTACCACACTCTTGGCAGAGTGGTCGTGGTCGTCACATCAGGGGTGGTGACTTGCTTCATAATTCGCCGCCACTCCTTTCGCACCGCTGCCTTCCTGGTACATTCGTTAGGGGACCATTGAATGCAGCCTTGATCTGGTCTGTCCAGCGAATACCGGTGATCTGCCTCGAGCTCTGGTGTCCATTCGACTTTGCCCTGAACCACCTACCTAGTCGTTCCACAGATAGTCTCCTTGCCGAGAACCATGTCCGAAGTAAGTGAGGATTGGACTCTGAACGATGTGTTTTAGAGGGTCTATGTTTGAACGCCGACGTTCGCTTTAAAAGGTAACATTTGTTCGAGAATTCGTAAGATACTATTGGTGGAATGATATTGGTCCTTCAATTGTTGATAGTACTCTCGAATTTGCCACACAGTTTATTCAACTCTGACACGAATGACCGTATTAGGAGATACTTAAGTAGGTATATGCACTGAATAATTCTAAAAACCATAGTTTGTGTCTAAGCTGTCTCGACAGTAAGGTGGAAAGTTTTTCCAACGCTTGAACATTAGTATGCAGACTAACGATATTGCTTGATGAACCGTTTAATTGAACTACACTCGAGACTTAGGCACGGTGCACACTGACGGAATGGCATACGTAGTTGAGAATATTTTGGTGGTGAACAAAAAATTAAAATAATGGACGAAGGTAAAAATGAATTAAAGGTGACTAAAAAAGGAATTTTAAGGTAGAGGATGAGTGGAAACGCCGCTAACTACTAGGAAGACCTACACTGACCAATAGGTGAAGTGCTTCAGAAAGGCCGAGAGCGTAGTACTCGGAATCGGCGTGCGTGTATGATCAGATGTATGAATGTGGATGAGGCAAGAGGAGTATGTATGGATCTTAGCAGTTGGCACTCCGTAGTTTCTGCCTACCCACATGGAAAAGCTTGAGTTTATGTAGGTACCTACCTATATAAAAATCATGTGATAAACTGCGTCCATGTGGGCAACCTGCAGAATGTCCCTTGTGAAGCTTTGAGAACCCTGCGCACACCGCACGCGTCATCATTACCAAGGATATGGGAGCAAAGTTACCGGAGTGCGCAAATATTTATGAGCTGTCGAAGAATGTTTTGCCGTGCCATGCCGCCAGCGGCCAGTGTGTGATGGCCCTAAGTCAATCACTAGCTACTCTAGCTAGACGAGTTGGTAAGGGTGGAAACTCACTCACGCTCCTTGCTTGAGTAGTCCCCGGGCCTGAGCAATCATGACCGTACAAAAAGACGGAACATTTCGGGACTGCGTGATTACCGTCTTACCGTCCACACGTACTCGTATGGTTTGTGCAGGCAAGACTAAGCGTGTAGTCTTGGTCCATTAGGTATTATGCATTTGAACACAGCTTTGACCAAATTTAGTTTTTAATAAGTGAAGATCGAAACCTTTTTAAACTCACTGACTTTGTGTTCGAAGGTTGGATAATTAGAAGACATAGGAACTTCTTAGTTCTTTTTTTATCGTGGGAAAATCCTCTAATGAATTTTCTCAGGGCTGGACTGTAGGGACTGTTAGACTCCTACTAACTAAAATCCACGTTACTCCATCAATAGCCTCTTGCGTTCCAGGGTCACCGGTTACCTGTTAGACAGTCCCTCAACCAACTTTTCAGCTCTTAGACAGTAAAACAACGTAAATAGCAATAGAGAGAATAAGATAGAGTACTAGGGTCGTAGAACAACAAAGATGTAGAGTCTAGACGATCGTTGTCTGATTATTGCATACATGACTGCTTGCGCATGTAGATTTACCAGGCGCCAAGTTTGATTCGTAGTTTGTTCATTCTTCTTTGCATGTCGATGGATTCAAATAGTATTCGACCAATACGTATTCACCTGCACAGCTCAGAGGTCTTACCACGAGCTCCTAACGCGATCCAGTTAAAGCTGTGTGAAAGAGACAGAGCTACACAAGTCGTCTAGCGCCATCTCTTTCCCATAGCCTAAAGACTCATGCTTTAAGAGTTCTTGGTAGGCCACCAGCTCTGTCATTTACCTCGTTCAAGTACTGGAAGGTGCAGGTGGTTGGGCAGGGTGGCACATGATCTCTTGTCACGCAAACGTAATTTAAAACTCAAATAATTAAATTTTTTTGCTTTCAAATTTTTTTACTATGTCCCGCTTCCGATGAAAGAATCCCGTTTTTTTTGTCTCCAAAAATGTAGAATGTCACGAGTTGGCAAAAAAAAAACTGCCCATTTTATATGGTCTACTTACACGCACAATGGTCCACATGAAGGACTAAGTGTGGAAACCAAAACCCTAAACATAGAACATGGTCTACTTAGTCATACAACAGTAAAAACGGAAGATGTGTGAGTTGAGGAACTCTGGTTCTAATACTAATGAAAACGGTATGCTCATTCTACTGTTTTGATTGCTCTATGGGTCTAGTATACCTCATGTCAAACTTCGTTTAACTTTATGACATCGTAGATTTCCACATAGCTATTTTCGGGATAGATACGAATAGGTAGAAATACAAAAAAAAACAAATAGTCTTTTCTTCTATAACAGCAAACTTCAAATAAAATGAAAGAATTTATCTATTTTTACATCTAAGACCTCATTGCTACTGATCCATGGAATCTGCCCTCAATTGATGTTACCTACATTTCAAAACCTAGACGTAAAAAGATTGTGATTATTCATGTGTCGATGATTCTGTGTCACATACCTACCGCCTACGTGAATAAAGATGGATAACTTTGAGATTTCCATAAGCGTATTTGAAACGTTTCTTTTGAGTCCTTTTCCCCAGGGTGGGACGGGAGGAACGGTCAGACTCATACTGACTAAAATCCACGGTGTTCCTTCAATAGCCCTTTACATTCCACGGTCACGATTACCGTCCTTTAATGTAATTCTTTTTTTTCTGTTTTTATTGTAAACGGCAACTTTGAAACAACAATTGAAAATTTCAACTGGCTGATCAAGGTTCATGCGATAAAGCTTGGTTAGACAAGCTATACTTAGTGTGTTCCGCGGAGCCCTGGGGCTCCGCTAAACCTTTTTGGGGGCTCCGCGAGACTACTGCTACTAAAACAAAGTATCGCTATAGACTAGATGCCGAACCTTAAGAATTCAACTCTCTTCGATCAAACCGAATGACAAATAATTTATACCGATGAATGAAAAAAAATAAGAAACATATTTCTCATTTAATATTGTACATTATATACACTTTCAATGATTCCCTGCTATTGAAGAATGCACATAACTTTTTCCTTTACTTTGGAGTTCCGTCAAAAATTTTGCATTTCAAAAGGGTTCCACCACCAAAAAAGTTTGAGAACCACTGAATTAGACAGACAGACAGACGAACACCGGAGGCTTAGTTATAGGATCCCGTCTTATCCCTTGAGTCTAAAAATTTAGTTAAAAGTATTTTGTGCCAAATATGGCAAGATTATTTTATTATTTCACTTACCCAAATTCTCTGTTCCTCTTTCTTTCCGTTTTCTGGCAATAACTAGAAATTTTTGTTTCCAGACGGATTTGACTCGAGTTACGCAATTGGGGTTACAAAGCAGTCTCAAGTTTACAAACTGAATTAATTATTGCAATACTGAAACATAAGTTTGTTATTCTTCTAAGCAATAAATGATTTTATCCTTATCTTTTCACTATTTATTTGTTTCAACTTCTCAAAGAACTAAATGCCAGGAATATTCTTCTCACTGCCATATTTTCTTATAAGTAGTTTTTTATTTCCAATCTTGGATTAGCCGATAGTTTCCCAGCGTCTTCATCATTATAATCGTCACCGGAAGCCGTGTTCCGTATCCTATGAACTGTCTTCTCCTTTCTGCCATAACTCCTTGACCTGCAAATCTTGACCAGGCTTTACCAGCTCCTCAGACCTTCTCATCAGATCGAATGTAAGCTATTCCTTACACGAAATTAATATTCTAACTCAATCCAAAAATCTTGCCTTTGTTTTTGACGAAGAGACGAAGATTCAGATAGGTAGAAACAGTCGAGGGTTATTAATTTTCAGCGTTGGACTGACTCAGGTCTGGAACAGGGTTGGATTGACCCTGTCAGGGCTCCTATGTATGGGCTATGTATGTATGTGGGCCGTCGCTCACATAGTTTGAAATAGTTTCTCATAAATATTAGGGCTTCGGTATCCTATCGTTTACACTTTGTGCAGATACATCTTATTTCAGGCGACGCATTTTCAACATTTTTCAAATACTTACTGATGAATCCTGTTATCCTGGTATCAAGACTGTAAAGGATACCTTGTCGTATCCTTGTTTTATCAGTCAGTAAGTAGGTAGATTTTGACACAAATGTATTAAATAGAATGATCAATTTTATCTCTCTATCAGGCCAAATACAGAGTTATTTATAGATTTTGTTCGTTCGAAAAAAAAAAACTATATTTTAAGCATCGCCAAGCATGCAAGACTACAGAGAGACTGTAGAAAGATTTCTAATCTTTATCGTCTTCGTTTTGTCTCTTCTTTCGAAACACAACTTCAAGTTGAATGAACCTTCTAAGTTTTAAATGACCAGGGTCATATGAGCACCCTCGTAACATTCGTAATTTAAACTCAATTTTCATTTATAAACCGCAGAACTTACCACCCAGACGTGAAACCCAAGTATGTAAATTTAATTTCAAAATTCTATATCAAGCGGTCACTACTTAGTTAAAATACTTGCTGTCAATGAATAATAACCGAGAGACGATAGTACCATAGTACCTACTAGATTTTCAAAATGTGAAATTCAATTTTTAAAGAAATTTTCTGCTAATGAAGTAATGTATAATTATTATGAGATTTTATTTAAACCGAGTGGTCACGCCAAATGTTAAAGGGCTTGTGTTTAAACGCCTACCATATACACATAAAAGACCTATTTTAAAATCAAACAAATCGAATTAAGAATGGATAAATGCTCACCAAATCGTGTATCATAAAGTATTGTAGAAATTAACCAATTTTCTGTATTAGTAAAAAAAAACAATCTAAGCAGTGTCGACGACGCCCCGTTACGCCAGGCTTCTGTTTTTGTTTGCAGGGTTTTAAGTAACCAACCCAACCGAACTTCGGAAATCTTTGCTATAGCGAGCTTTAGATTTGGTCACCATTTATCCATATTGGTATTACAAAAAGAATTGATGAGCATTTAAATTGTAGCCATGCTAAAGTCCCTATAGGTACTATAATCATCAGATCTTAAAGACATTTGGAAATAAAAATAACAACAGGTGCGTTGTACGTTTAATGGTGAACGCACATTCAGCCGCACCGCAGTCTCCGCAGTCTGTTTTCTTACCGATTCTGCGGCTACTGCGATGCTTCATAGAACTTCATACAAAGAATTCGGTAAGAAAACAGACTGCGGAGACTGCGGTGCGGCTGAATGTGCGTTCACCATAAAGATCAATTTCCCCTTCAAAAAGCTCGATTACTCTCGACACAACAATTAAAGGCATTGACTTCGGCTTTTTGTCCCCATTTCTTCTACCTTTGAAGTTCTACGTGATTCGAGTCATCGGCCCCGCATTTGCATACGCTCTGGATTCGCGTGATTTGATTCGAGAAAATTCCAAAAAAGTGGCTGAAAACACTTCAATGGGCGTTTCGGTATGGATTTATTTGGGGTTAAGGAACTGGGGAGGTGAGGACTTGTTCTGGATCTGGATTTGTGCTATTCCTCGTTCTTTTTCTAAACCTTATAATATTTCGAAATGACAGAACCGATTTTCCGCATGCAAAAGTACGGTACATAGGCCTAGTCATTCGATATTTTCTGGAAATAGTGTTATGGCCAACGGATTTAATTATTTTCCATAGAAACAGAAAGAAAACTCTCCAACTCTCACAAGCGTGATGTCATGAAAATGTGTAAAATACGACACGTGCTTGGATTTTTAAGTTAAATTGAAGTAAATCGATAAGCTCTTTGTTACCTAAATGCTAATATTTTTTAAACTTTAATGATCATGTGAGCCTGGTATCTAAGCGACCGACCGTTCACCGACAACTAATCCGGATTTTCAAACTTTTCATAGAAGTCACGTGGTTTGACCTTTTCGCTGGTCAAGAACAGACGATTAAGCGTTTTTGCTCATAATTTAAATCGCAAAGCACCCTTTTTGTTGGCGTTTTCAAGTGTGCAGTCACTCTATTGGTTACACCTCCTACCTCTCATGAAGGCCTGGTATGCAAAAGACTAATTTAGTCTCAGCCACTACTCTTGATTTATAAACTTTTCAATAGACCTTTGTGACTTTCCCTTTTTAGTAGGATAATAACAGACAATTACGTTCCTAATACTTACATGAACTGGTAGTGTTCACTATCACTACTGACGGCACACTTGTCGGGACACTAACTCAGGGCTCTGTCTTAACGACGACCTCGTCGTAGAGTACAGCCTAGAAATTATCTTTTACCGAATAGCATAGCTGGCATAATAACGACTGATCGTTCAAGACCACTTTCCAAATTTTCCAACTCTTGTGATTTTCCCTTTTTACTCAGTAGGGTTGCCATCTATAAAATTTGGAAAACAGGACAAGACGCGTAATAACCCTGGATTTTAGAGTCCAGAACCCGGACATGAGTCCAAGTGCGCACCGTAGCAACTGCTGCGTCGGGAGTGGTGACGGTGAAGAGTGCGTGTGTCGCGGGCTGCCCAAGTTTTTAAATTTTTAAACCCGGTCTATAAATGTAGCCCTCTCCGGACGCTCCCCGGATGTCTAACTAGGACAAATCCGGGGAAACCCGGACGGATGGCAACCCTACTGAGGAGCCGAAAACAATTAAGTTTTTCCTCATAATTAAGCCCCACTAAGCCACCCTTTAAACTCTCATCTTCAAGTCTTCAGTTACTCTTTTTGTTCCACCTCCTACCCGTCATGTCCGCCTAGTATGTAGGCGACTGACCGGTTATGACCGCTTCTGTCCGGATTTGTCCGCACAATGGGATTAAGCCAGCAGATTTATAGCAGGGTAGGTGTACCTGTTGTTGGCTTTGAAAAAGTGATTTATTGTCAAAGTGGACTAGATTTTGAGAAAAAAATGTGGTTGGATTCGATTGAAATGTCTTGGTAAATGATTGGACTTATTTGGGCATCTGAATGGAGCTTCATTCTCTTTGCGACGTTTTCAAGATTCATCGACCTAAATGTTTCCTCAGACAATTTCAACAAAAATTTCATCATATTATTGGCTTTACACAATTTTTTTATTAATTATACGTACATACCTTCTTCTATTCATGAATCACTCCGTCCATTCCTGAAAATCGTACCTATGCAAAACCATACCGTTGTTTTTGATTTCGTCTCGTGAAGATAAACAGCGGACTAGTAGACTAAGGCGACGGAAAACTTTTAAACGAAGTGTTTTATAGTACTCGTATGTAGTGGTAGAAAATAACTCCCTTGATTAATCATGGTAAACATAGAAGACTTCACACTGTACTTTTCCATACATATACAGGGTGAACTTTTCGACTAGGCTTGTTTGTATTTCATAACTTCACAGAATTTGATCCTTATCGAATGGTGTGATATTTTTTTTCAAAATCAACGGGTTACGATTCCTGGCGAGGATTACTGATTTTTCAAAAATCGAATAAGTGATACCATTACAGTGTTCATCAAAATCGGCCTCTAGATTCCTTTTAGGGTTTTTTTTCTATTTCTCAGTTTCGGATTTGACCATCCACGCCCAGTTGGAAAATTCATCCTGTTTATAATATTATGCCACAACACACGTATGTTAAAAACAATATGTGCTAATGTCCGTCCTCGTGCCCTTAATTGCTTCTTCCACTCTGTCCTCAATTATCGGGATTTGTTGTTCACACGTCAACCTATAGAAAAACCAGTATATCGTGGTCTAGCTTTGTACGATCTTTCCGCTTAAGGGCTTCACACACAGCAGCTATAATGTAAAGATGTACATCATAGTACGATACATCTCATTACATATTTCCATAGAAATCGTCAGGAGACCACACACTGCAGCTATAATGTAAATTTTTACATCTTCGAATCTCCATGGAAAGATGTAATGAGATGTATCGTGCTATGATGTGCATCTTTACATTATAGCTGCTATTCAACGGTCAGCTTTTACTGGATTTGTATAGCTTGAAATGTAGCCGTGTGTACGGCTCATGGGCTTATGAAACTGATACTGTTTTACTTGAATATTAAATGAAAGCTTGGATTAAAACTGTTAATTCCAACTGAGGGTGAAAAACTTTGACAGTTTTTGCTGTGTTTTGATTATGTAGGTGATTTTCAACTTTAAAAGCTTCGCTAGTAGAAAAGTCACAATAATCTATACTAATCAGTATTTTATAGCTAAGGGGGTTGGTTTTGTTGAACGCGTTAATCTCAAGAATTACTTTTTGAATTGGTTTTTAGAAATTATTTTTGTGGTGGATAGTTCATTTTCTCTAGCCAAGTTTTAAGCTTCGCGCAAGATACTATGCTAACTAATTAAATCCTATGACGTGATAAAAGAAAACTGGTCAAATAAGGGTTACCTAACCCTTCCAGGAATAAAAAGGGTGCTTTTATTGTTTGTTTTTTTTTTTATTAATTTTTCCCCTATTCTCGTTCAGGTCGATAGCTGAGACGGAAGGTGGAGCAATAAACACTTAGTCACCCCACACAGTGGATATGTAGAAGTGAGATGTTTTTTGTCTTTTTTTTTCTTAAAGTATGGTAAAAGTAGTATGCGGCGCCCTTTTTTTAAACGTGGGAAAATAAATAATAATCAATCAATGAGTCCTCCCACCTAGGGCAGGACAGAACTGTCAGACTTGTACTGACTAAAATCCACGGTGTCCTTCAATACAAGTGCCTTAACATGCGCCGTGTACGAGCACCCCGCGGGTAACTTGATCAAGTATCTTGCTCAGTTACTCGCGGGTAACCCGCATCTTACCTGCGCGGGTTACATGCGCCGTGTACAAGCACCCTAACTAATTATGATGGCTTATTTTAAAATTTCTTGTTTCAGGATTAACTGGATTGTAACGCAAGACTTTCATAAACCAACTTTATTATTATAATTATGTCCTTAGATTATATAATTATTTTTATTTCTGTGCTTTTTATCAGTTTAATTAAGATCATTTTCATTACTTTTGTCTGTAAGAAAAATATATACTCGACATTATGATTCGATTTGTGTTTTATTTGTAAACAAAGATAATATTACGTTATTGGTTTTGATTTATAGAACGTAGAAGCATTATTATTTCGGCTTCGAAAGCCAATAAAGGATTTTTGTCTTACGGTAAGTACCTATGCTTGAAAATAAAATATGTATTTTGCTCATATTTTGATCTATTTTCTTTTTATAGATTTATACGTATGTATGTACTTTGATATTCTACAGAATACCCAAAAATGGATTACATAACTAATAGTCCGGTCAATTTAGACATAAAAATGTGAGTGAAATTACATAAAGTCCCAGCAAGCTGATTTTTTGTGAAGTTGTTCAAAACATAATTATAAACAATGTCTAAAAGTTCCCCATCATTCCCCTGTAAGGAAAAAAAAAATATCAAGGTCAAAGGTAAAAAAAATTAGTTTTTCGCGATTTTCAGCAAAACGGTAAGTTTTATCATACAAGTACCTCAGACAAAAATTGTAGATCATAAAATTATCTATAAAAATGTGTTAATACTTTTTTTCTTACGAGCCACCGTTTCAGAGATATAACGATTCAAAAAGTTATAAAAGTTGTTATCGTCTTATGCATCTAATGAGGTAGTGTACTTAGCGCGTTTTTTTTAACGTGTTTTCCCCAGTAGGCCTACTCCACGGGTCAGTTGTGATCCTGTTTATTGTAAAACTATTGCAAAATAACGGAATTTTTCAAAGATTGGGAAAGATAAAAGCGATGTAAATGAAAAGAAAGTGTTGAAGTTTATTCGTCTCATTCGTAAGTTTCAAATTATTGTTCTTCTTCCTGATCGTCTTCTCCTGCTTCTTCTTCATCTTCATTTTGGATGCAAGTAAATTGAACACAGGGACAGGCACGCTTTTATCTTTCCCAATTTTGAAAATTTCCGTTATTTTGCGATAGTTTTACAATAAACAGGATCACAACTGACCCGTGGAGTAGGCCTACTGGGGAAACCACGTTAAAAAAAACGCGCTAAGTACACTACCGCATTAGATGCATATGACGATAACAACTTTTATAACTTTTTGAATCGTTATATCTCTGAAACGGTGGCTCGTAAGAAAAAAAGTGTTAAGGCATTTTTATAGATAATTTTATGATCTACAATTTTTGTCTGAGGTACTTGTATGATAAAACTTACCGTTTTGCTGAAAATCGCGAAAAACTCATTTTTTTTACCTTTGACCTTGAATAATTTTTTTTCCTTACAGGGGAATGATGGGGAACTTTTAGACATTGTTTATAATTATGTTTTGAACAACTTCACAGAAATTCAGCTTGCTGGGACTTTATGTAACCTCGAATGTCTAAATTGACCGGACCATAAAAACAGTTTTAGACATAATAAATTATGACAGTTATTTGTTTCATTATATTTTTTACTTTGTTAAACCATATTTTGCTAGTTCCGCTTCCGAGTGCCGCGAGACAAGAGCTACATGGGAAATAAAATAACCAAGCCGTTGTACAATCGACAAAGTTGAATCATGACATGACCCATTTTGACAATAAATCGTTTGAATTCTTCAAACTGACAAAGATCAAAGTCGTTACCATGGGTATGTATATGATAATCATGTTTACGCGAATGTGGACCTTACATTGTATTTGAAAGTCTGTAAGAAAAAAATATACATGTCGAATTGAGAACCTCCTCCTTTTTTTTTCGTCGGTTAAAAATAAGCTTATGGTGGGTCATGATTCAACTTTGTCGATTGTACACATGGACTAGGCATGGTTTAAGAAAGATCCACGGTAAGATGATGTTTATATACATTGCCTAATTTTAATTTATGAAGGCAATGAAATTCTTTTGGACTACAACTTCATTGCCTAATTGTTAAAGGGCCATTTAGACGGGGAGAGTTTCACGACTCGAACATACGATAGTCGAAAGAATATTAAAATATTGTCTTCGTCTAAACATCGCCCGTTGACTTGGGCGATAATCGCCTCGAATAGGAAGATTTCTCGTGTCCATCTAAACAGAACGTCAAAGCAATAATCGCATTTCGAGTTTTTATGTGCATCTGGACTGAGAGCCCGTTTTTTTTTTATTGTTGGATCAACTTGAAACTTACAGGGGTTTTAGTTAAAAATAGTAAAAATTCGATGCCGCAAAGCATAAATTTCTTAAACGTGAAACAAAGCTGTTATAGGCAAATATCTATGGCCCTCAGTTCAGACGCTCGCTAAAAACGGCTTAACATAAATCTCAGAAAGTACTACCTCTGTGATAATAATTTTTATTTTATATTTTACTAAAGAATTTCTTAAAGATTTTAAGAAATTTTCAAATTCCTAGAATATGGCATTACTGATTTATAGCAGTTTTACTTAGGGCTCTCAGTCCAGACGTTTATGAACTGAGAGCCCCACTGAAACATAGCTTTAAATGAAGAAATACATACACTTGCTTCTTTTACCATAAAGTTAAACACTCCAATGAATTTCTTAAAAAGAAATAACGACATAGGAAGTAACTGTTGAAAGGTAAATTACAATTGAATTTTCGGTTAACGTCTGAACTGAGAGCCCTTATATTTTCGGTTTTATCGGCTATTTGCGGGCTCCGAGTTTAAAATAAATTAGCTGAAAAGTTTTAAGAAATTTTTAAGTAAAACTTAAGTAAAACTTAACTTTAAGAAATTCATTGGGGTGTTTAACTTTATGGTAAAAGAAGCAAGTGTATGTATTTCTTCATTTAAAGCTATGTTTCAGTGGGGCTCTCAGTTCATAAACGTCTGGACTGAGAGCCCTAAGTAAAACTTCTATAAATCAGTAATGCCATATTCTAGGAATTTGAAAATTTCTTAAAATCTTTAAGAAATTCTTTAGTAAAATATAAAATAAAAATTATTATCACAGAGGTAGTACTTTCTGAGATTTATGTTAAGCCGTTTTTAGCGAGCGTCTGAACTGAGGGCCATAGATATTTGCCTATAACAGCTTTGTTTCACGTTTAAGAAATTTATGCTTTGCGGCATCGAATTTTTACTATTTTTAACTAAAACCCCTGTAAGTTTCAAGTTGATCCAACAATAAAAAAAAAACGGGCTCTCAGTCCAGATGCACATCGAGTTTTTATGACAGACTGTCACTCATGTCACTCATGGTAGCAACTGTCATTGACAGTTGCTAACATGAGTGACATAAAAAAACAAAACGGTTCAAACTGATTTGTACGATAATCGTATGAACGAGAAGAAATGTCATACGAGAATGTGTTTAGACGAGTCGAGTTTCTCGTATGCGAGAATCTTCCTTCAATAATTTTGCCGTGTAAACAAACAAAGACATTATCGCCTACGATAATGTCATATGCGAATCTCGTATGATATAATCGTATACGAGATTTTAGTTCTTGCCTGTGTGTAAACAGTTTGATACGATTATGTTATGGCGATTATTGCTTGCGATTATTGCTTAGACATTATCGAACGGAAACGTTCGAGAAACTCTTCCCGTCTAAATGGCGCTTTAGAATGACCAGGTACTCAATAGAACGACGGATTTTCATACATTGACGGTAACATAAACAAAGCCGAAGCTTTTAAATTTCATCTCTAATGAACTGAAATAATTTAAATGTAGATTCTAAAGTCTGAAGGTCTGCTTCATTGGCCCTGAAACATTTTCATAATAGTTCCAATATTATCTTCTAAATTGATATTCATAAAAATAAATCAGGCGTTTTACTACTTTTATCGTTAAACTTTAAAGCCTTGATAAGAATAAGAAGCGTACTAAACCATTTTGCTAAAGTCATTTGAACGAAGCACATACCAGGAGAATATAAAACAGGGGTAATAAACTTGTGAGAAACTAAGAAAACCTTCTAGTGGTAAACCGTGACTTATTTATTTTTATTTCTAAGGTGCCCAGTGTACTATTAGTTGAACTTTGCACTTTATAACGTGACGTATCTTACGAAGATTTTAAAAATTGGATTGCTCGCATGTAGAAAATGAGAAATCCGACTCGGATTTAAGCGCCATTTAGACAGAGCAAGAACTTGGATGCGAGTTTCACTACATTGCGGCATTTGTTTCATTAACTGAATTTGTTCTACCTATAAATTCCGCAATGTAACGCAACTCGCGTTCGAGTTCTTGCATCGTCTAAATAAGGCTTTAAACGTTATTTCTAATCCCATACAATAACAGAATTCATTAAATCACCCAAGCTTAATTAGAACTTAATTTCATTTTAAAATCAAGTTAACTAACCATTGACGGAAAAAGGTTCAAATATAAGGTTTTAAAATACCTACTGTGGACATAAACCCATCATCATCATCTCAGCCATAGGACGTCCACTGCTAAACATAGGCCTCCCCTTTAGATCTCCACATATATCGGTAGGAAGCGACCTGCATCCAGCGTCTTTCGGCGACCTTCATAAGGTCGTCTGTCCACCTTGTTGGTGGAAGTCCTACGCTGCGCTTGCTAATCTGTGGTCTCCACTCTAGTACTTTTCGACCCCATCGGCCATTGCCACTTCAGCTTGCTAAACCGGTGGGCTATGTCGGTGGCTTTAGTATGTCTACGGGTCTCCTCATTTCGGATTCGATCACCTAACCTACTATTTTCGAAACCTAACCTACTATTAATTAATCCATTCTATTCTGACATACTAGTCCAGTCATTAAAGCCTAAACCCGAAAATAATTAGTAACACGCTGAAATTTTAAGGGGTTCTTAAGGAAGGTAAAATAACATACCGGGTGATTTTGCAGCGTTCTGGGGTGTACGGAAAGGGTTGAAAAGGGGTGAAAAGTGTTTTTTGCTAATAACATTGCCAAAAAAAATAGTAACACGCTGCAAATTTGGAATAAGGTTGTTCTTACGGTTTTGTAACGTGTATTAAATTTGCAGCGTTTTGCAACATACGGAACATTGTTTTTTTTCAAAACAGTGCAATTAGTTAAAAACAGGGGTAAGAAAATTAGTAACACGCTGCAAATTTGGAATTAGGTTGTTCTTACCGGTTTGTAACGTGTATCAAATTTGCAGCGTTTTGCAACATACGGAACATTGTCTATTATTAAAAAAAATGAAATTATTTAATCACACTGGTAAAAAAAAAATTGTAACTCGCTGTAAATAAGTTGTTTTTACCGTTTCGTAAGGTATATCATCAATTTGCAGCGTTTTACAACAAATTGAACATTGTTTATTATTAAAAAAACAGTGCGATATACGTTACGAAACGGTAAAAACAACTTAATTACGAATTTACAGCGAGTTACAAATTTTTTCACCCGTGTGATTAAATAATTTCATTTTTTTTAATAATAAACAATGTTCCGTATGTTGCAAAATGCTGCAAATTTGATACACGTTACAAACCGGTAAGAATAACCTAATTCCAAATTTGCAGCGTGTTACTAATTTTCTTACCCCTGTTTTTAACTAATTGCACTGTTTAAAAAAAAAAACAATGTTCCGTATGTTGCAAAACACTGCAAATTTAATACACGTTACAAAACCGTAAGAACAACCTTATTCCAAATTTGCAGCGTGTTACTAATTTTTTTGGCAAAGTTATTAGCAAAAAACACCTTTTCACCCCTTTTCAACCCTTTCCGTACACCCCAGAACGCTGCAAAATCACCCGGTATGTTATTTTACCTTCCTTAAGAACCCCCTAAAATTTCAGCAAGTTACTAATTATTTTCGGGTTTTGGCTTTAATGACTGGACTATACCTAATCTTCTACGACGTACCTAAACACTTTTATTGCAATCATCAAATTAGATCAACAAAGCGCCTGCAAGTTTTATAACCGCAATTTCGCAACCATGCGTCACAATCAATTAATATTACAGGCGCTCAAACGGTTATTACGTTTTGATTAAGTCACTGTTGACCTCATAAAATGTTTGGGAAGTGTGACATCCATTAACACTATTTGTATCCATCCCCCTAATTTGCTGTTGCCCTGTTACAGTGGCCCAAATTAGTGTAATTTGTTTTGTGGCTTGACATTCTGTGATTGCGTAGCTGATACATAATATTTGTTTTGATTATAGGCATTAGGTACACCGTGAATTATAACTTAGGTGATAAGTATACGGAGTATACTCCGGTCCAACTCCTCTCGAGGTAGGAGATCCTTAGGAGAGCAGTGGTGGCCGAGTGGTATCGGCCCCGACTTACGAGTGGTCGTGCAGGGTTCGAATGCAGCCAGGCGCATTACTTAGTGTAATTTATTTCATCACCACTGCTCTCAAAACGGTGAAGGAAAACATCGTGAGGAAACCGGCATGTCCTAGAACCAATAATTCGAAGACATGTGACATCCACCAATCCGCCTTGGGCCCGCGTAGTGGATTATGGCGTACGATCTCACAGAGAGGAGGCCTGTGTCCCAGCAGTGGGAACATTAATAGGCTGATGATGATGATGATAAGTATGTGCACATTAGATGGTTCAGTAAAAAAAAAACTTCTGAATGTCGTAACTAGCGTTACCGATTTTTAAACAGTAATTTTCATATAACGCAACGAAAGCAGTGGTTCAGCGATCGACTGCTGCGTGTCGCGGGTTCAATCCCCGCACGGAACAAATATTTGTATGACCTACAAGTAGTTGTTTTGGGTCTGGGTGTTTGTGTATGAGTTTCTATGTTTGTGAACCATGGATTTTAGTCCTGGTGCACGTCTGACAGTCCCCTGAAGCCCTGAACTCTTTTGATTAATTTTACTAGGTACGATAAAAAAGGTGAAATTGGTGCAAAGTAAATCCTATACAAAATGAAAGTCACTGAAAAAACGGCCAGTAAAAAATCAAAATTCATTCCTTGAGTGATTTTTATAGACATAATTTCTAAAGAAAATCGCTTTTAAATCCAATCCTTTACAAGATACATAGTTGAAGGGTTTTATCTATTTATAAATCTTAGTTTGACAAATCAAATTATTACCATTCAAATAATTTTTGCACCTTATGCGATCAAGCCAATGACCGATTACAGGGGTTCGACGTACGCACACGATGTTTGAAAATAAAATTCAGAAGAAATCATTTCGTACGATTACTTTTCGTTTTTTCTTTGAAAATTAAGTAAGGAAAAGAAATAAATATCAAGTGCAACGTCCGACTTTGTAGAAAAGATCTTTAGATGGAAACCGTGCTTTTTTCGTTTTTCTTTACAAATTCCAAGCATGTAGGTACGAAGTATTCATAAAAGGGGAGGCAGAGAACCGTTCACATCGTTACAAACATCGCCGTTGCACCCCATACGCGCGACCCATAGATAGATAGCCATACGATATCGGAATATTGATCGGTTCGATACACCTCTTTTCGTATCTGTAGCCCTGGTACATTTCCGAACGGTCCTCCGTTATTGGCGATTGGCGATACTTCCAATACAGTTCGATCTCAAATTTCAATATCACGCAGTGAGAATTTCCTTGAGAACTTTGGCAAACAATCACGATTCAACTTTTGATTATATTATTTTGGACGATGATTTATTTAATAAGCATTACAATTTGTAAAAGTCTAGTCGAATGTAAAAGTTATATAGAATCTTCATTTCAATATCAATTATTTATCAAAACTTTACTTTCATTTCAAAATTACACTTTTTACCCAAGCAAAGTTTTTTAGTTCTTTTTCTGTCACTATTTTTTTTTAGTTATCGAACCTTAATAAAAGCAAGCCTACAGAGTAATGAGCACCTAATCAGCTGAACCGAAGATCTAAATGGTTCAATGGTTCGCATCGGTTACCAGCGCACACATGTGCATTGTCTACGAACCTATTAACACAAGCGAACCGTGAGAAACGATTACAGGATCGACGTGGGAAAAACATGTCCTTGCACATCATGTTTGCCTAGTAGCTCCGAAGAAGTTTCTTCCCGAATTTCTCACGCTCTATCCCCCATTTTTAACAAAACCAAAATAAGTTTACACGTATAATGTAAACTTTACGACCTGAGAAATAAAGCTCTAATTCCATCCAAATAAACGAGACTTAAGCCCTTATTGTTCGCAACAGGAAATCATCTGATCTTTTCTTATAATATTAGTTTACCTGCATCCTGTATCTTGCAAACCAAACTTTCACCGTTATTGGTCTTATAATAAAACTTCATTTCGAACGGCGTTAAGATCTGTAAAGGGAGATAGAAATAGACGTCCCGTTTCCGTCTCTGTCTATAGATTGGTTCATTGACCGGCGCGACTAGTGCATCCGTTGTCGGGAGGGATAGGTCGCGGCATTGGAATGCGGCTACCTGCTCGTCTGCTCTAGTTGCCTGGTACTTTTGGAGTTTTGGAGCTCTGATGCGAAGTCAGAATCAGAAAACATGGAGGGAAAAATGTTGTTATCTCATTCCCGCCAATTATTATACTGTCCTTTTCCGTTCTAATGCGTATGTGCTCTCACAATATTATAATCATTGTCAACATTATTTTATGCGAGCCTAGTTTCAACAGTCCCAAATGTTTTTTTTTTTTTTTTTTGAAAGGCATGTTCATTTCCGCTCTTACAGGAAACCATTCTTTTTTGACATAATTATCTTAAAAAGCGAGATGCCCAAAAGGAGAGAGAGAACAAAGACGTGTCATAATTAAGCCACTTACTAATAATAATTCAGAAACCTTGCAATTGAGGGCGGTAAACTTTCAAGTAACGTTCAACGACCTGACTTGATTAAATGTTAAAATCAAAAGTCAATTATATCAGAGGAAATAAGGTAGTAGTAAATAAACAAATCTATCATTGTCTAAGTTATTTTACACATGAATGCATTAACAATTCCTAGTTCAGGTCAATGTCTGATTAATTGATAAATGAAGACGATGTTTTTCAGAGATGAATTAAAATGCTTTCATACAATCAAACGCTATAATTTTCCCTTGGTCGTACAAAGTATTAAATGGAAAACTGAATCATTACTGAATATACAATTTATTTAATAAAATATAATTATCATCTTGCAACTTGAATTTGCCGGTATTGTCAAATCACACCGCGCTGACATACGTCATCCTGACTTCTCTCTGCCCGCTCCTCTAGGGATGTACTTACCACGCTGCGTAGGGTTGGGATTCCAGTTACGGATTTCCGTTTATCAAAAGTAATAATAATCATTATTTATTAATCGTACAACTCAGCTTTAAAATTACAAAACGCGTACAAGTATATTTTTTGTAGACTGTCGAAGGTTGTGCACTGCGACAATCTAATTTTCTGCGTTGTCGTTATAGCGTCTCGTCTGTCGCAGCTACGAAATCGTAGACTTTCAACCGCAAATCTACGATGTCGTAGAAGCTGCTAGATTTCGTAGTCTACTTGGGAAGCTACAACTTTGTAGGGTTAAACTTTGATCAGTGATCGTAGATTTTACACATTTACTTTTAGATTGTACAGTTTTCATTAATTGTAATTGAACCTACCAATTATAGACTTTACTATAACTAGTGACTAGGAGTTCAGAGTATCAAAAAACAAATCTGTCAAACGCCTTATTCAAAGTGTTCATTCTTTCTCATAAACTTTCTAGAGATCTAGGTACACTAATTGGTCTCTAGTACTACGCGGCAATTCATCTATATAAAGCAGGTCATTGACCGTTTTTACCTAAGACAAATACGGCGGGGTAATCTGTCGTACCTAATGAGAACTTTGACACGAAGGCTAGACGCGTCTTGTGGATAAAGCATAAAATGCTCACTGATGGGAATCGCAAAATAGCGTACTATTTTACAAATGAGTGCATTTTTTTATATTTTTCTGATTTCTGAAATAAGTATGGGGGGGGGGTTTGGTTATGTCTTTAGCTTTTTGTTGTGAATGGTTGTTATATATATTATTTGTATCAAAGAAAATACAACTACTGTTTGAAATAGTCATTCTAATGGCGATTCTATGGATAAATGAAAACGTTATAGTAAATAGGTGACGGATATATCACCTATTTACTATAACATTTTCATTTATGGTACAGTTATTTAGACCAGTATGGTAAAAAGCAAAGATTTAGGTAAAGGTTTGGCAAAACGCCAGGTAAACCCGAGGCTAAAAAGAGCAACACACAAGTGGAGAAATCTCAGCACACCTGTGGGAGGTACCAGGCTCACAGATTGAACAAGAGCTACCGTGTACTGAAATCGTCGGTCGTCCCATTTCGCCATGCAATCCCATGGGAACTTTGCACAATATCCAAGTAAGAGCCATAAGGTGCCATTATTCTTAGCTTGCGTCCTTTAAAACTAAGTCGAGTGGTTGAATTTCTGGAACCAAATTCATTTATGGGCGAACTGTCCTGGCATAGTACACGTGCAATTTGAAAAAAAAATAGCTGTCATTCGCGGGTAAATGGAGAATACGCAAAATACGCGTGTATGACGTAAAGTTGCGAAACCAAGCCCGATAAACAATAAAATACTCGCTGATAGAATAATTTTGTAAGTAATTAAAATTATAGCTGTCGATTTGGTAAATTAAGGTTGAAAATATATTAATTTTCGAGTCAAGTGATTCCGTATGAGGTGTCAAATCAATATTCAATGATTTGTTGTTAGTTATTTTCGATTATATTAATTACAAACATTTTCGAGTTATGTTGGTCAAAACCTTTCAGTTGAGCGAAGGAAGTAGGTATTTAACTTCATTAACTCGATTTATTAAACGGTAAGTCTCGTCGGTAGTCGAGCCCAGTTTTTAATTACTAGGGGATTAGTAATGAGAAAGACGTTTCTACCAAAATTTGCTATCGAACAATGTTTCTCGATAAATCTGTACAAATACACTAGATTATTGTGACGTCAAGTACATAATATAATAAGTAAATAGGTAACTTTCAAGTTTCAACTAGTAAGGTTTCCTATTTGTGGCTTTGTGAGGCTGGGGTAAGACAGCGAGCGAGAAAATAGTGTGAAAAAAGTCACAGTACTTACCTACACGTAGAAATGCATCCGGAATTACATAATTATTTTGTCTTATTTATTTAATTTATTTTTGAATAGCAGGCAGCATGAACAAACTGTAAATATGTGGTATCTTTCCCGAAAATAGTTTATTTTCAAAAGGAAATGGCTTGAAAGAACTATTGTATGTTTTGACAATCCTCGCTTATTAACTTACATAAATAAAAGGATTTGTTTGCAAATATTATTCAATGGAAATGGTTACCTAACCTTGTAAGCTTTAAATTGGGAAGACCTTTTGCTCACTTTGAAGGTTTTCTTATCATTGTAAGATTCGTATCAAGGACTTTTTTCCCCGGCGAGGACGAATACTTTAATTTGTTTTTGTTTAGATGTTTTTTTTTGTTCATTCTTGAGTTCTATCCCCAGGTCCGGCAAATTGTTAGGTCTTGAGTTTTCCATTAGGTTTTTTCAGTAACAGCCACACTATCTGGGTGTCGAGTCTGCTAAATTATTAGTCAGAATGGCGCCACAATGGCGTTTCAATTTTCGAATCCTTTTTACTCAGCAGTAAAAAATGGTTCGAATAAGCACTACAATGAGGGATTTTCTATTTATGTTTTCCCTAGTCAATGGATAGATGGCGCTGAACTTGATATGTTACTGCAATGAACGAACGTCACGTATTTTTTTAATTTTTTTCACTTGGATGTAATTTTGAGATCGTAAAACAAAAAGTACATGTCATGTCATTGTCAGTCACATCACATCACACAAATGGCATTTTGAAAATAAATAAAAACAAGGAAAAAGAAAAAAATATTCATTTACCAGTCTTTTTAATTTATGAGTTTTCCACGCCAGAAAGAAAATGTCCCAAAAAAAAGAAGAGAAGTCTGTGTCTCGTGGATTTGTGCAAAAATGAAGGCATACATCTTTTTCCTAGATTAACACCGTCAGTTCAACGCCATCTATAGAGTCCTTGGAAACTACTTTTTTTTAAACTCCAAAAAGAAAACCTCTCATTGAAACGCCATTGTGGCGGCATTCTGACTAATAATATTAGCAGACTCGACACCCAGGAATGGTGACCGGTATATGGCATTAGGCTCGCTCCTTTTACATGGTACTTTTAACCACCACTGGCAAAATGTTTATATGTTTGTAAACGCACCCACGATACCGGAGAATTCCTAGTGTTTTTTTTTTCATAAATAAATAAATATCCACGCATTTTTGGTCTAGTCGAGATATTAAGAAAATGTAGACACCATTAGGTCCCGGTATTAAAATTACTTCTTTGTACTTATAATTATGTGAATATAGGAAATGGGTTTAGATATCTTAAATTTACATGAAAGTAGAGAAGGAAAAGAAAGCAAGGAAGAAGGGAAATAAATAGGTTCATCCGAAGAGTTTTGAGTACCTATTCGCCTACAGTGACACCTAGCCTTACCCAAAGCTGTTGCCGCTATAATTTGCGTAATATTGTATAAAATATTAATTGCTTGTTACGTAACTTTTTATTATGAACTGTAGGGCTGTATGTAGGGCAGGTTAAAATAAGATATTTGCTTGAGGGTTTTAAACAATATCTAGCTTCTTGGAAAAATTCGAGCAATTTAATTTTTTAGGTCAGTTTGAACTTCTATCAGACTTCTCTGGGTGGGGGTCTCATTTTGATGACTTGAGACACGAGAAAAAAGGTCGGTTAAAACTGAAATTGAAAGTTTTTGAGGTCTATTAATTGTTCAGTCTATTTTTTCAACAAACATTTTGCTCTACCTATTTTTTTTACATAGTACCTACTGTTTCAAAATAGTTTGTTACCAATTTACGTGAACTTAAATTTAAGCAAAACTTATTATTACAATAGTGTGGATTTACTACGAATTTATTTACCACAATTTTTTCCGCACAATGTAATATTAACTATCTCCACAAAATTTATAAGGATTAGAGATTCTCGTATATAAGCAGCTTTTACTACCTACTCATTACTTGTGCTCTAGTACACAAAAGCCAATTCACACAGTTGGCATGCGAGTGTAATTATTACATAACTGCAGAGCTGTCGTTCTATGCTAGCCTAGTACTCTCGTATCGACGTGAATGAAAGTATTGCCGAAAGTGACGCATACAAAATTATTTCTACAGGGTGTCCGTCCGGTGGTAGAATTAGGATTTCAAAATCAAATAATAAAAAAACTGCAAAACATATTTTATTATGTCAATTATTATAACAAAGAAGGGTAGTGCGGGTTTTATTTCTTAAAAATTATTTTGTCTAAATGTTCACCGTCACGGCGCGGCGGATACACTCTTGGAATCTGACTTCAGTATTCCGCGCCATCCGCTGAAGTAGGGTGGGTCGTCGGGATGCCATTAACCTCGCGAACGATATTTTCTTTTAATGTTGAAATGGTCGGTGGGGCGGTTTTGTAAACTTTACTTTTGAGGTACCCGCACAGAAAAAAGTTCATGGGGTTAAAATCCAGCGACCTGGGTGGCCAGGGGATGTCAGCTAAACGGCTAATCAATTTGGTAGGGAACAAATCACGAAGAAGCGCCATTGTCTCTCTAGCAGTATGAGGCGTAGCGCCATCTTGCTGAAACAATGTCTGTGGACTGTTGGCAGAATGTTCTCTTAATATTGGCAGAAAATAATCGTTCAGCATGCGCTGATAAGAAACGCCAATCACAGTAGTGGCTAGTCCTTGACTATTTTCAAAAAAATAGGGTCCGATTATTCCACTGCTTGACAATGCACACCAAACAGTCACTTTGGGCCTGTGAAGGGGTTGTTGATGTTTTAATCGCAGGTTCTATCCTTTAGGTGACCAATAACGGCAGTTCTCTTTATTAACACTACCATTTAAATGAAAATGGGCTTCGTCGCTACAAAGCATCGTGTTTACTGTCCGAAACCGCTGCAACATGGTCTCGAAGAAATTTTCGCGCAAATTGAAATCACCAGGCTTAAGCGCTTGCACAATTTGAATTTTAAAGGAGTGCATTCTTAGGTCCTTTTTCAAAATTTCGTGCACAGTCATTTTTGGGAGCCCTAAAGCAAACGCTCTCTTAAGCATGGACTGTCGTAAATTGTTTGCGACAAAGTCAATGTTGTCATCAGTCCTCGACGTTCGGCTGGGTCCCCGCCGCGGATTATTTGCCACTGAACTTGTTGTTTTGAACCTCTGCACCCACAATCGAAACAAATCTTCATTTGGCGCATCACGTAACCGTCGGATATTCGTCCCTTCTCCAGCGGGTGGCGCGAAATACTGAAGCCGGATTCCATGAGTGTATTCGGCGTGACGATCAACATTTAGACAAAATAATAATTAAGAAATAAAACCCGCACTACCCTTCTTTGTTATAATAATTGAAATAATAAAATATGTTTTGTAGTTTTTTTATTATTTAATTTTGAAATCCTAATTCTGCCACCGGACACCCTGTATTTTATTACTTATTCATTTCTTTAAATGTTGTTTTGTTAATGAAGGAGACATCATTTTAAAATAAATAACGTTTTGATTATCCAGTTACATAATATTACAATTATAATCAGTGCTAAACCGTCAAATTAAATAAATATATTATTATGCAAGCCTGTGCTTTAACAAAGTTTACATCACACTAGGCTTAAAATTAGAGAAAGATGGAAATATCTTACAATTACTACTTATTTTTAGATTTCTCAAAAGTAAAGGCTGTTTATACACACATCGTCAAAACACTTTATTTCCTTTTTCTGATCTACCTCTAGAAACGACGTAAAACATAATAATCGAATTCAGTTCCAAACAAAAACATACAGGGGGGATCAAAACAAAAACAACCATTACCTCAATTCCACCTACATGCGAGAAACGTGTACTAACTCACTCCCTGAATACCTCACGTCTTGAGCAAACCTGTAGCTTTCTTGCCATAAGTGGATATCGATTCGCTTGTTTACATAAAACTGTTTTGCTCAAGTGCACACCCTGTATTTTCCTTTGCTGTTTGTAAACACGCATAGGGGCAGCCCTATGAATCATTTCGTATGTAGATTTGAGTAAAAGATGTAAATACTGTTAAACGAAAACTTACGGGAAAATCGTCTTCAGAAATATTTGGCTGGGTAATTCAAAAAAAGCCAGAATAAGCCCCGAAATCCGAAAATCTTAGGTAGCCATTTTATTACAAGAATTTTCTCCGAAAATACACGGTACATTTCAATATAAGCGGTTTACATGGAATTGACAACAGATTACAGATTGTAAATAGGCTTTCGAAATCCGGGACTTATTTTTAACGGCTACCAAAAAAGTGTACTGGATAAAAATAATCTCAGGGATTTTTTATTTTAATTCATGATGAATTCGTAAAATTTCAGTTTTTTCTCGTTATTTCATGATACACAATATTAACTTTAATAGGCCAACAGCAACACCAAGGCCGATATCTTGCCGCCATCTATTTTTATTTTACTAGAACCTAGGCCACGTGCCTAGGCCTCCTTTCTTGTCAATTTCTGTGGGCTAGAAGCTGCCAGCTGTTATTTATGATGCCCTGGTACTAGAAGTCAATTGACAGAGAAGGATTGCTTCAGTGCTAAGAAAATTAGTTCAAGGAAACTCAAGAAGAATCGCCCGTCACAATAAAGGCCTGCGGAAAATTCGTGATAGGTAACATATTTTTCATCCCCCCATCTCGGAAAGCCTATTTTTCCTCTTCGATATCTGTGGGTAAAAGCCGTTTTTATCCTCTAGTGGATAAAGTAAATTGAATTTGGAACATGCACGTGCACTAAAGAGTTGTGCCAGTAAAGGCGGCTGCTGACCCCTACAGCTGATCGCTTGTTGTGGTGCCCATTGGGCTAACTTGAATCCCGAACCAGAATCCTTTGGTGCGTAATCTACTATTAATTTATTACAATCTAAAAAGAATAGAATAGAATAGAAAAGAAAACATTTATTTTAAATGGACACACACACAGACATAATAAAAAATAAAATCTCAGACTCGGAACCTTATTGACTCAGAACTTTTCTTTTGCGGTTTTCTTTTCACGTCCTACTTATTGTTAAGAAAAACCAAGATAAAAATAAGAAACTTAAATCATACTAAACTATATTTTATTTTCTGTAATACTTACCTATAATAACGTAGTAAGTAGTTATTACCTAAACTTTTTTTGCATCTACTCATTTCCTCGCTGAGGTGGGATGAAAAGTTACGTGTTGCACTCGAGTGCAAAGATTTTTCACCTTGTGCTCTTTTGATTCCCTCGCTACCGCTCATGATTCTAATTTTTGAATCACTCGTTGCACTCGTGATTCAATTTTAGAATCATTCGCTTGCTCGGTCATCAAAATTGAGCACGCGGTTAAAAAGCAACTTTGCACTCTTGTATAACAAATAACTATTTTTTGAATGCAATTTGATGTTATGATAGACATTAGTACAGCGTCAAATAGACTTCAATCGTTGCGCGGACACTTATCTAGAAAAAGTATTGTTTACTGATAAATCTAAACGCGAATGCGAAGCGATCAAAACTTACTTAACCCTAAGCTCATGAAAAGCCCATAAAAATAACACTTCACTTGAGTTGAAAAATCATCAATTAATGAATCTTCGGCCCTGGGTGGAGCGAAAGGTTGGTTTTTAGTCAGTCAGACTTGACTGACTAAAAACCAACCTGTTCTTTATCCAGGGCCCCGGCCGACTTTTAGGACAGCCCTGCGACCTACTAGTAAAGTAGGTTAATTTTACAGAAAGTGACATAAACATAATTAACCCACTTAAGTTTGAACTGAACAAACAACCAGTTTTGCATTCTATTCTAAACATTTCCTCGCTGAGGTGGGATGAAAAGTTACGTGTTGCACTCTGTAACAAAAAAATATTTAAAAATAGTATTACTAGTAAATAAAGATTTTTCACAATGTAGCTTTTGCAACCTGAACCGCAACCGCATTAACTTGAATGAAGTGATCACCGTGAGAGCATAAAATGCACGATTGCAGTTTAGGGTGGCCCTTCGAGACGGTTCTTGCATTTTTGTCAATTTAGCATTTTAAGTAGCAGTAAGTCCATGTAACCATAGGCTAGTTTTTGAAGGCATTACATTAGAGCATGCGCTTCTGCTCACACGTAGTCCTATTCTTTTATTTAACGCTCCCCCATAATTTGACTGGCGCAGCCGGTAGGATCGCCGAATAGAGCTGCGCTGTCCTTCGCGTTGTTTCCGAAATAAAACTTTTTCGTGTTACGCGTTCGGGTGGCCCTGAGCAGCTGTGGTGATTCTACGAACCAAAGAAATTTTGTCGAGTTGTACTTGGAGCTGAAAATGAGAAAGGCGTGCTGGTGAGTCCAAATTTTCACCTTCCTTTCCCATTTCCTTTGTTTGTTATTTTGCGATTAGAAGTCTCGCGTTATAACGTTATCTGGTTTTGCATAAAATCTGTAAGGCTAGTTTAGTTATAGAATAAGTTATTAAAAAGTGATTGCATTTAAAAAATATTGAAATATTGTTCTGTGTATGAACTAAATTTTTAAAAAATCATTCGATAATTGCGTAATATTTAAAGTTTGTGTTTAAAGAAACTCTATTGCACTTTTAGCTTACTATTTTATTTTGTATTTTAGACTATTATTGTGTGTTAGTATATATATTATAGTATTAAAATGGTTGATGAAGTAAAAATTATCATGATTCCAAATGAAATGATTAAAATTATTCCGCTGTTTGATGGCGATAAGCGCCATTTAAATCTTTTTATTCGCAAATGTGAATATATTATAAATAAATACAGGGGAAGTGGCGAGCAAAACTTGTATGTAATGCATGCTATAACGAGTAGATTAGCGGGGAATGCAGCCGCGCTTATCAGTGAGCGCGAGGATATTGTTACATGGGAAGAATTTAAAGAGTTACTAATACAGCATTTTGGAGACCCGAGAAGTGAAGAGTGTTTAGCTATTGAATTGGAAACTTTGCGCATAAGAAATGGTGAATCATTTTTGGATTTTTGCAATCGTATTCAATCAGTGCGTAGTATTTTAATATCAAAAGTTAATAGATTATCGAGTAGTACTATGCGGGAAAGTAAAATAACTATTTATAATAATACGTCATTAAATGTGTTTCTTTATAATCTACCGGAAAATATGGTGCGTATTGTGAGATTAAAAGAGCCGTCTACTTTGGAACAGGCTTTATCTTTCGTATTAGAAGAGGTTAATTTCCATGATCAATATAATGCCCGAAATAAAATACTGCTGACGTCCTCCAGTAAGCAAGTTGTACCAAATAATACTCCAACTTTTAAATTCGGCACAAATAATTATAATACGCCTATTAATAATAATAAACCTATTTTTACGCAATCAAATTTACAACCCAAATTACATTTCGGTAACCCCCAAGGTCAACAAATTGGGACACGTCCTCCACAATTCGGATTTCAAGGTCAAACATACGGTTACCGTCCGCAGCAATTTGGAATACGTCCGCAACAATTTGGGATGCGTCCGCAACAATTTGGGATGCGTCCCCAACAATTTGGCATGCGTCCGCAACAATTTGGGATGCGCCCTCAACAGTTTGGAAATCAACAGCAATTAAATAATAGACCTTTACAGTCAGTCGGCATTCAGCAACCTCAAACTCAATCCAGTGACGTCACAATGCGTACTGCACCTCCAGCCAAGGTCTTTATAAAAGGATTTAAATTAAATGAGCTTGACCTTGATCATAACGATAACAGTCAGTTTTCCTGCGACTACCAATGTAACGAAGAATATGATCAGTATTACGATTATCCCCCTTTTTTCGAAAATCAAAACGAGAATTATTCGGAAGAAATTAATAAGGAAATTTTAGCGGAAAATAATGAGGATTTTCAATTAGTGGCTTCGGAGAACATAGAAAAATAATAAATTTGAATTGCGATACATGCATTAAATTACCGTACATATATATTCCAGAAATAGATGCCAAATTTATGATAGATACGGGTAGTACTAAATCATTTATTAACCCGGAAAAGGCTTATTACTATTTTTACGAATATATTTATCACGATCCATTCGAAGTTAGAAGCACTCATAGTACTAGCCAACACGAACTGGTACTTTCGATTCCAGCACTTCCGATTTTTAATACTAATGAAACTCATAAATTTCACTTATATGAAGTCGACCCTAGCTTCGACGGTCTACTAGGTAATGATATTCTACATAGTGTAGAGGCAGTAATAGATTTAAAAAATGAGATCCTGAGAACTAAAACTACGGTGATACCAATCATGCGCGATAAAAATAAACATATATTACAGTTAGCGCCTCGATCGGAACAAAGAGTTAAAATTCCTGCAAATTATCATTCTGGTAATGCTGTAGTGGATTTTAGAGAATTTACTGAAGGCGTGCGTATGCCCAGCGCTTTAGTCAAATGTAAAGACGGTTACTTTACTACTATTATTCAAAATACCCTTGACCAACCAATTAAGTTAGCTATTAATAAACCATTTCAAGTAGAACCGTATGAAAATTATGAAAATGATTGTGATGTGAATAATTTAAAAGATATTGAAATAGAAAAATTATTGACAGATAACTTACGAAAGCTTCGTCTGAGTCACATGTCAGGTGAAGAAAGCAAAGCTATAAGTGCATTATGCCTAGAATATAAAGATATTTTCTACTGTGATGGCATTCCATTAAGTTTCACGAATCAAGTCAAACACTGTATTAGGACGAAAAACGAAGATCCTATTTATGTCAAGCCATACAGACAACCCCCTAGTCAGTCACAGGAAATAAAAAACCAAATCGAAAAGTTACTTAAGGAAAATGTCATTCAGGAATCTCATTCACCTTGGTCGGCTCCAGTTCATTTAGTCCCTAAAAAGAAAGATGCATCAGGAGAAATAAAATATAGGATGGTAATTGACTACAGACGGCTAAACGAAATAACAGTTGACGATAGATACCCACTTCCAAATATCACTGATCTATTCGATAAATTAGGTAAAAGTACATACTTCACGACATTAGATTTAGCAAGCGGTTATCATCAAATTGAGGTTAATGAAAATGACAGACAGAAAACAGCGTTCAGCACTGAAAACGGACACTTTGAATTTTTAAGAATGCCGTTTGGTCTTAAAACTGCTCCAGCGACCTTCCAGCGAGCAATGGACAGCGTTCTAAGAGGATTGCATGGAATCCATTGCCTAGTTTATTTAGATGATATTATTGTCTTTTCAAATTCTCTCGCAGAACATATCCAGAAATTAAGAGCCGTTTTTGATCGTTTAAAGGCCAATAACCTCAAAATTCAGCTTGATAAATCCGAATTTCTCCGGAAAGAAGTTTTATACTTAGGTCATGTTATAACTAAGGATGGCCTTAAACCTAATGATGATAAAATTAAAGCAGTTCTAAACTATCCATTGCCAAAAACCGTAACAGAAATAAAAAGTTTTTTGGGCTTGATAGGTTATTACAGGCGATTTATTAAAGATTTTGCCAAGGTAACACAACCACTAACTAGTTGCTTAAAGAAGAGGAACAAAATTATTATAAATCAAGCATACATAGATGCTTTCCAAAAATGTAAAGAGCTTCTTACTAATGCTCCTTTACTCCAGTATCCTGACCCAGATAAGCCTTATATCTTAACTACAGACGCTTCGTTAAATGCCTTAGGCGCTGTACTATCACAAGGCACCGTAGGGTCTGATAAACCAGTAGCTTATGCCAGCAGAACCTTAAGTGATACAGAGACCAGATACAGTACTATAGAACGTGAGCTTTTAGCAATCATTTGGGCCGTAAAACATTTCCGCCCATACCTTTATGGTAATAAATTTATCATTTATACTGACCATAGACCCTTAGCCTGGCTCTATTCCCTTAAAGAACCGAATAGCAAACTCACCCGTTGGCGACTTCGTCTCCAAGAATATGATTTCGAAATTAAATATAAAAATGGCAAGCAGAATACAAACGCTGATGCTTTGTCCCGTATTAAATTAAATGTATTAGGCTCAGATGAAGATGACTTATCAATGGCAGTTAATTTAGATGAGAAGGAACAACGACCGAAAAAATTACAAACTACCAAGCAATTAGATAATTTACATGATACCGATAGTGACGACTCTAGAACAATTTCCATCTCAGATTTGTCTGCAACTGTAACAGCCAGCTCGGAAAATGATGCAAATGAACCAATTCCACTTATTCCCACTAAAGATAAAACATTCACAGTACATTCAGCTAAAGATATGGAATCAATTGGCATTCCAATATTACATGAAGCAGTAGACACTAAACCCAACCAGATATTAGTCTTTACATGGCATAAAAACGATATCCAAGTTAGTGATATTTCTCACGAAAAACAAAAAATCCTCGAAGTATTTCTACCATTAAATAATGATGAATTAATTAAACAGTTTTTAAAAGAATACATTAAATATAAAACTAAATACTTTATATATTTTGAAAGTGGAGAGCATAAAAAACAATTTAGTAAAATTATTATACAGTTATTTAAAAAAGGAATGGTTGAATTCGTGGAATGTACAGAGCGTGTAGTTTTTGTTGAAGATGAAAAGGAACAAAAGGATATCATCATACAGCATCATGAAGGAAAAACGTGTCATAGAGGTATAAAAGAAACCATGTCTAGGATAAGGAGAAATTATTTTTGGAATAACATGCAAGAGACGATTTCAGCAGTAATAAATAATTGTGAAGCATGCCAAAAAACCAAATATGACAGAAAACCCATAAAGCCTTTTCTACAGTTAACTCAAACACAAAATGCACCATTTCAGGAAATTTTCATAGACCTCTTCGCTATAGAATCTGTATACTATCTTACATTAGTCGACGCGTTCAGTAAATTAGGGCAAGCAATAGAAATATCCAATCGATCTACACCCGAAGTAATACGTGCACTTATTAAATATTTTTCCATGTACGGAACCCCCAAAAAAATTAGTTGCGATCCGGGCAGTGAATTTAATAATGAATTAATGAAGGAATTAATGCTAATGTACAACATACAATTACATATTAGTACACCTAATAATCCTAACTCAACAGGCATTGTCGAACGTTTCCATTCGACTATAATAGAAATATATCGTTTAGCCAAGTACGAACGAAAATGTACTGATGCAGCATCAGTTATGACCTACTCAATAATGGCTTACAATCATACTATACATACAACAACCGGTTTGACACCATTTGAAGTGGTTTTCGGTCATACTGATTCAAATACTGTATTGAATGCAAATTTCGAGAAATTATACACTCAGCAATTGCTAAAAGATCATGCGAAGCGCACTAAACGACTCTATACTTACATATCAGATAAAATGATAGAGACAAAGCAAAAGATTAGAAATAGCAAGGGTGGTGAGATAAGTAAGAAATTTGAAATAGGTGACGTAATTTATGCAAAAGAGGTTAACACCAGATTAAGTAAAGACAAGCCACGTTATAGAAAGGCAACTGTTAGCGGTGACGTAGAACATAATGTAGTACCTGTAAAAATTGGACCTAGACTCACAAAAGTCCCCCTTAAAAATATTAAACGTCCTCCGCAGGTGGTGCCTCCTGCTATGGGCAGCAGCGCAAATAACATGGGCCCTTCAACTTCAAAAGGTTGAGAAAAACCCCGGTATCCTTCCCGTGAAACAAGGACAGGCGTTTAAACAAGTAGATAAGTGGTTAATTATAAAACTCTTAAATTTAGATAGTTTAGGTAATGATCTAGAATTAAGTTTAATTAAATATAATGAATTCAGTAAATTGGTAGATGTTAACAAACCTTACAGCCATGAGTTCTTAGGCATTCGCACTCAAACGGATTATTTAAAGGATAGAACTATCGAAAAATTTCAGCAACTAGTACCAGCTAAAAGATTTAAGCGAGGACTAATCGATCCACTTGGGTCTATGATTAAAATTGTTACAGGTAATTTAGATCACAGTGACGCAATCCGATATGATTCTCTCATTTCTCAGTTAAAAAGCAACCAAATAATAATGGATAAGAAAATAACTTTGGTCTCTAAAATGTTAAATGGTTTTGTCAACAGTACAGAAATCTTACATAACAATACACTAATTTTAGATGAACGTTTGAAAAGAATTGAGAGATTGGTTAAAAATATAATTACTAAAGAAGAAAATTCAATTTACTCTACTTACGTTTTAGGAATGTTTAATATGTTTTTAACAAACTTTAGAACAATTAATATAATTTTAAGTGAGATTGAAACGGCCTTAGCCTTTAGTAAGGTGTCTGTACTGCATCGAGCGATTGTTAATTCTACTGAATTATTATACATGTTACAATCTATAGCTAAGACAGAAAATCTGTTATATGACGTGAACGAAATTAATTTAGTTAAGTTTGAAGATTGTTTAACTGT
Source organism: Agrotis segetum (assembly GCA_036375495.1). Classification (NCBI taxonomy): domain Eukaryota; kingdom Metazoa; phylum Arthropoda; class Insecta; order Lepidoptera; family Noctuidae; genus Agrotis; species Agrotis segetum. The sequence goes on from JAQSVV010000039.1 coordinate 6,507,156, forward strand.
TAAGGCATTTATTAAACAAAACCAGATTACGTTTATAATAGAGATTCCATTAATTGAAAACAGTACTTACAGTTATTTTAAACTTTACTCTTTACCTATTATTAACACAGATTTAAACGAAACTGTAATAGTAGTTCCTAAATATCCCTACCTTTTGGTGAAAGACTCAGATTACTTACCAGTCGTGAGAGCCTGTAACCAGATTGCAATAGAAGACAAATTTTTATGCACCAATGATGATGTGTTGACCCATCTAGAGCCATTATGTGAAGAACAGTTGATGAAGTTCCATTCTAATACTAGTGCATGTGAGCAGCACATAGTTGACATAGAAGATTTGAAAGTTCAACGAATTGGACGCGTAAGTTGGATCCTATATACAAAGAATAACGTTATAGCCAGCAAAAAATGCCATGGTGACGTCATGAGCCACGAGTCTTTACAAGGAACGTACATCGTAACCCTGGAAGATGCCTGTAAAGTTAACATCGGGCACATACATCTACAAAATTACCAATTTTCTTATACACATCTGAATTATCCAATAACTCCGATCATTATCCTGCCAGCGTTGAAGCCAGAAAAACGTACCCCCAGTGTCAGTGCGGTGAATATGAAAGGTATAAATCTAGATGAGCTGAAAGAGTTAGCTCAAGTAGTGAAAATGAGCAAAGTGAAATACAGTGAAAATTATAGTGCGGTTAACACTAAGAACATTAGTTTAGGTACGATAATTCTGTATGTAATTCTACCTTTAGGATTTATAACCTTTCTTGTTTTTAGATATAAGATAAAATTATTAAACTGTAAGCGAAATCATCAGAATCTTAACAACCCTGATAATTTCGCTCTTGAGGAGGGAGGAGTTATGCAACCTGAACCGCAACGAGTGATCACCGTGAGAGCATAAAATGCACGATTGCAGTTTAGGGTGGCCCTTCGAGACGGTTCTTGCATTTTTGTCAATTTAGCATTTTAAGTAGCAGTAAGTCCATGTAACCATAGGCGAGTTTTTGAAGGCATTACATTAGAGCATGCGCTTCTGCTCACACGTAGTCCTATTCTTTTATTTAACGCTCCCCCATAATTTGACTATCTCCCATACAAAATACATGATTCTATTTGCCCTTATTATGAACAATAGTTATTTGTTATACAAGAGTGCAAAGTTGCTTTTTAACCGCGTGCTCAATTTTGATGACCGAGCAAGCGAATGATTCTAAAATTGAATCACGAGTGCAACGAGTGATTCAAAAATTAGAATCATGAGCGGTAGCGAGGGAATCAAAAGAGCACAAGGTGAAAAATCTTTGCACTCGAGTGCAACACGTAACTTTTCATCCCACCTCAGCGAGGAAATGAGTAGATGCAAAAAAAGTTTAGGTAATAACTACTTACTACGTTATTATAGGTAAGTATTACAGAAAATAAAATATAGTTTAGTATGTTTTTAAGTTTCTTATTTTTATCTTGGTTTTTCTTAACAATAAGTAAGTAGGACGTGAAAAGAATCCGCAAAAGAAAAGTTCTGAGTCAATAAGGTTCCGAGTCTGAGATTTTATTTTTTATTATGTCTGTGTGTGTCCATTTAAAATAAATGTTTTCTATTCTATTCTTTTTAGGTTGTAATAAATTAATAGTAGATTACGCACCAAAGGATTCTGGTTCGGGATTCAAGTTAGCCCAATGGGCACCACAACAAGCGATCAGCTGTAGGGGTCAGCAGCCGCCTTTACTGGCACAACTCTTTAGTGCACGTGCATGTTCCAAATTCAATTTACTTTATCCACTAGAGGATAAAAACGGCTTTTACCCTCAGATATCGAAGAGGAAAAATAGCCTTTCCGAGATGGGGAGATGAAAAATTGATTGAAATAATTAAAGAGTAGTTGCTATTGTAATTTATTGTGACAAAGGTACATAATAATTATAATAATGCAGCTATAAAAAGACCAAGCGCGAATAGTGATCGATTCTTTTCATTCAACAGATATTAAATAAAACTATCTTATTGTGATTCATAAATAAAAATATTTGAAAAATTAATAGTACACATTTAAAAACTACAAACTACTCGTACTGATCAGCAATCGAATGAAAACGATTCAACCGAATCGTATTGGCAGCGTATCGGCGATTACCGATAATGGACAACTGATCGGAAAGTACTAGGCGCTCATGAAGTGCGAGGAGCTCTTCCGAACCGATCAATATTACCAATATCCCGTGCTCTCCCCCATCCTGTTCACACATAGAAAATTCGACAGGTGGCCGGGTGCATACCGATACAATTGTGCGTTTGTGTGCGTGCGATCGGGAATGGATTGTTGAGTTCGGTCGGGGCCAAACCGCCAAAACAATAAAGTTTGGATGGAAAACAGAAGGATTCTTATTAGACTGGTGATTTCAATCTTGTTGACGATTTCACAACAATTATATGTACAAAAGCATCGTTCGGTATAAAATAAATTCGTAACTTACTTATCAATTTAATTGTATCGTTGTTTATAAATTATAAGGCTTCGTAAAACAAACAATTAGGTACTTCGTACGAGTCCATGCCAATCTTTGAAGGTTTTCTATCAAGGTTGGGCCCATAGAAATCATGGGGTTTCTATGGCAACGGCCTTGATGGCCGCCAAATTCGACCAGCGAATTTCACCTGGGAATAAAATTTACTCTTTGGAATTTCCCGGGATGTTTGTTTATTTTTCATAATAAAGGTTCGGATGATACCCATGGGGGATTATGGGAAATCGCGTTATGAACACCAGGGAAGCAGGGGAATAGAAGATACGTTTTCAAGCATGTCCCGGTGCCCAGTCACCTGTTACTTACAAGGTCTTTAGCCTTTGCATTGCTTGGCGAGACCTGCAAGTTACGTTTCTATTAATTGCTTAGGGTATCAGACGTAAAGGTCCTTAGAACTGTTTTATTTCAAAGTTCAAGAAAATACTTGAACTTTTATTACAAGCGTGTTTTCTTTTTTTTTTAAGAACTATTTGTTAAAGCGGCAACAGAAAACATCATCTCTGTTAAAACTTAACCTTCTAATTAAACAACGGTTCATGAGAAACAGCTCGGTGACAGACAGACAGATAAAGAGTCTAAGTAATAATGTGCATCTGGACTGAGAGCCCGTTTTTTTTTTATTGATGGATCAACTTGAAACTTACAGGGGTTTTACTTAAAAATAGTAAAAATTCGATGCCGCAAAGCATAAATTTCTTAAACGTGAAACAAAGCTGTTATGGGCAAATATCTATGGCCCTCAGTTCAGACGCTCGCTTAAAACGGCTTAACATAAATCTCAGAAAGTACTACCTCTGTGATAATAATTTTTATTTTATATTTTAGTAAAGAATTTCTTAAAGATTTTAAGAAATTTTCAAATTCCTAGAATATGGCATTACTGATTTATAGCAGTTTTACTTAGGGCTCTCAGTCCAGACGTTTATGAACTGAGAGCCTCACTGAAACATAGCTTTAAATGAAGAAATACATACATTTGCTTCTTTTACCATAAAGTTAAACACCCCAATGAATTTCTTAAAAAGAAATAACGACATAGGAAGTAACTGTTGAAAGGTAAATTACAATTGAATTTTCGGTTAACGTCTGAACTGAGAGCCCTTATATTTTCGGTTGTATCGGCTATTTGCGGGCTCCGAGTTTGAAATAAATTAGCTGAAAAGTTTTAAGAAATTTTTAAGTAAAACTTAACATACGGCTTTTTCTTCTAAATGCTATACTTACCGAGAAAAACCATTTTTTAATTTTTCATTAGAGCAAGTTTTGTAAGGAAACCATGATTCAAAAATCTCAAACGTCAGTTAGTTTCAAAGATGGCAGCACATGTGGGGTTGCGTTTGGAAATTTAATCTTCATAAAATTATGTGTGACGACTTAGTGCTCGCCCGCGGCGAAGATGCAGCGCGGCGCCCGCCGTGCTACGTCGCGCTGCATTGCGAAAGGTGTATCTTTTGTTTTTTATTATAGAGTTACATTTTGAATAACTCTATTGAAATGTGCGCGCAGCGTCGCGTCTCGGTCTGAGCTGACCCTAAGGCGGTGGCGGCGGCGGGCGCGATAATATTGAATGTATGAAATCGCCGCTCGTGGCCACACTGAAGTGACTAAGGCTGCCTTTTCACCAGAGATGCGCTATGTAGCTGTGCTACGAAGATGTGAAAGCTGAGCTACGAAACTGTGTGACCTTTTCCACCGATGCTACGCTATGTAGCTGTGCGAGTAAGATGTGCTATGCAGATGGGTAGCTGCGCTACGAAGATGCGCTGTCACAGGGTAGCTACGCTACAAAGATGCGCCGCCACAAGGTAGCGTGAGAAAAACAAACTAAATTTTAAATGTCGATAAGGTCGATAATCGCTTGCACCTGTTTTTTTATCTCGCTATCGTTAAGCAAATGTTTTTTCGACCTTCAAGCGATTTTCGACCTTATTGACATTTATGCAAACACCTGATTTTAATGAAGGAGCAATGTTGGCTAACGAGAATGTGAGAAAAACAAACTGAATTTTAAATGTCGGTAAGGTCGAAAATCGCTTGCACCTGTTTTTTTATCTCGCTATCGTTAAGCAAATTTGTTTCGACCTTCAAGCGATTTTCGACCTTATTGACATTTATGCGAACACCTGATTTTAATGAAGGAGCAATGTTGGCTACCGAGAATGTGAGAAAAACAAACTAAATTTTAAATGTCGGTAAGGTCGAAAATCGCTTGCACCTATTTTTTTTATCTCGCTATAGTTAAGCAAATGTTTTTCGACCTTCAAGCGATTTTCGACCTTATTGACATTTATGCAAACACCTGATTTTAATGAAGGAGCAATGCGCTGTTACAAGGTAGCTGCGCTACGAAGATGCGTAGCTGCGCTACGAAGATGTGTAGCTGCGCTACGAAGATGCGCTGTCACAAGGTAGCTGCGCTACGAAAATGCGTAGCTGCGCTACGAATCCCTAGCACGCATCCGTAGCACGCATCCATAGCACGCAGCCACAGCATGCAGCCATAGCACGCAGCCATAGCACACAGCAAATGTTTTTCGACCTTCAAGCGATTTTCGACCTTATTGACATTTATGCAAACACCTGATTTTAATGAAGGAGCAATGCGCTGTCACAAGGTAGCTGCGCTACGAAGATGCGTAGCTGCGCTACGAAGATGTGTAGCTGCGCTACGAAGATGCGCTGTCACAAGGTAGCTGCGCTACGAATCCCTAGCACGCATCCGTAGCACGCATCCATAGCACGCAGCCACAGCATGCAGCCATAGCACGCAGCCATAGCACACAGCCACAGCACGCAGCTATAGCACGCATCCTTACATAAATATAAAAAACATATCTTAGCTGAAACCGTTTCCACCAGTGCTGTGCTATGTAAACAAATGAATGTGAGGCAGCCTAAGGCTGCCTTTCCACCAGAGATGCGCTATGCTACGTTGCTACGGATACGTTTGATATCCACCAATCATACTCATTATGTGTGTGTGCGTTATGAAAACAAATGAATATGATTGGTGGATAACAAACGCATCCTTAGCAACGTAGCATAGCACATCTCTGGTGGAAAGGCAGCCTTAAGCTGGCCTAGCGCGATGGCTTCAAGCGATTTTGCAAGCCTAGGCGTTGCTAGGCAACAACCGATACAACGGGCGGGTGGCAGGAGTATCAAACCATTTCGGTCTTGATTAAAATCAATAAAATATATTATTTTTCAAAGTTTTTATTTATTTTCAAAGTAGGCTGATAGGCCTTTCAAACTGCCCAATATTTGCCACTTATTTACGGTACAAATAAGTAGTTGCTCTGCTGCTGCGGAGCAAACTTCCCAGGAACATACATTAGTCTGTTTTTGGTTAGAAAAACCTGAATTTATACAGCGCCGTGAATTAGAGCGATCCCTCGCTTCCAGTTTCGAAAATCTTTGGATGCAGTTTGCTTTCTATTCAAAAATAAAGAAATGTTTCCTTTGAGTAAAATTTTCTATCTGCAGTATTAAGGGTACTTACCCTCCAGGTGGCATTACAAAATTCCACCCTGAAGATATATAAGTACATATTATATTACTCCGGTGCAAAATAAATAATTAATAATAATAAAAGCCTGCCGGAGTCGCGGGACTGTCTTATCAGGTAACCATGGACCCGGAACGTAAAGGGCTATTGAAGGACACCGTGGATTTTTGTCAGCACAAGTCTGAAACAGACTTTTGAGATTTTTAAATCATGGTTACCCTACAAAACTTGTTCGCATGAAAAACTAAAAAATGGTTTTTCTCGTAAAGTACAGCATTTAGAAAAAAAAACCATATGTTAAGTTTTACTTAAAAATTTCTTAAAACTTTTCAGATAATTTATTTCAAACTCGGAGCCCGCAAATAGCCGATACAACCGAAAATATAAGGGCTCTCAGTTCAGACGTTAACCGAAAATTCAATTGTAATTTACCTTTCAACAGTTACTTCCTATGTCGTTATTTCTTTTTAAGAAATTCATTGGGGTGTTTAACTTTATGGTAAAAGAAGCAAATGTATGTATTTCATCATTTAAAGCTATGTTTCAGTGAGGCTCTCAGTTCATAAACGTCTGGACTGAGAGCCCTAAGTAAAACTGCTATAAATCAGTAATGCCATATTCTAGGAATTTGAAAATTCTTAAAATCTTTAAGAAATTCTTTAGTAAAATATAAAATAAAAATTATAATCACAGAGGTAGTACTTTCTGAGATTTATGTTAAGCCGTTTTTAGCGAGCGTCTGAACTGAGGGCCATAGATATTTGCCTATAACAGCTTTGTTTCACGTTTAAGAAATTTATGCTTTGCGGCATCGAATTTTTACTATTTTTAACTAAAACCCCTGTAAGTTTCAAGTTGATCCAACAATAAAAAAAAAACGGGCTCTCAGTCCAGATGCACATTAAGTAATAAAGTCCCTAAAATTGTACATTTTAATACATAATCGTTTCAGACGATAATAAAAATAATAGTTGCGGTAACTAGCACGTGCGTGTGGACTAATATGTAGTATATTGTCCATTTTTGTTTATTAAAACACCTGTTCATATTTACATAATTATACCCCACAAAATAAGGTTACCGGGTAAGAAGTATGCTAAGTTGATTGATACATTTACAAAAATATTGTTATTTTTCATCATTTTCGGGTCAACAAGCCCTCTGGATTGTAGTCTTTTTTATTAATTTATTAATAATAGCAAAAATCCTTGTATCTTTTTATTCGTGTTTTTTCCTAGAAGTCGGATATCGGTCAGAAGGACGTATTCAATTCCTGACCTCGATTCTCTACTACTAAGAAAACAGAACTAAACAAACGCTTTTACTATGAGGTGTCGCGTTTTGTTTCACCAGCAGCAGTCATTGGGGTAAATAGGACATAGGACACGCAACATTTACCCATCGTATGTCAAATGTTACGACAGCTGTTGTTACCATTTATCGGAATTGACGCTAGGAGTAGCAGGAGATAAGGAGCTGTTGGGAATCAAGGACACAGGATTTTTATTGTTTGGGATTCGGAGATTTTATGGTTGAAGGACTTTCAATGGAAATCAACAGGGTTTAACAACTAGATTAATTTGTCTCCCCGCCATTTCCCAGCCGGGTTTTAAAACCATTGGATAAAGATTTTGATTTTTTGAGCAACTAGTATTTTTTTCGTTATGCTAATAATAATGTATCAATACACCGGACGGAGTCGAGACTTGTATCCGAAAATGGAAAGTACGAATCCGAATAAAAATTACAAACAAAATGAAAGTTCCAATATTATTCTAATGTCAAAATCTGTACTTGAATATCGTTTTAGAAAATGTGTCTGCGTTTAGATTTACCAAGACATCATAATCGGAGGAGAGGTATGTTCTATGACAGGCAAGGTCCATAAATTGCCATCGAAGGTGTGCTCGTGTTTCCCCTTATTCAATGTTGATATACGAGCCCTTATTACAAGGACAATTTGCGACATTAGACAAGGAACATTCCACGAAACCCGAAACGCAAGGCCACATTCTGTTTCTGACCCACTTACGATTGTCCATAAGTTATAGGTTATAGTTACGTTCAGTGACACTTATAACAGGGGAACTACTTGCGATTGCTGTTACATATTTATCATTTGATATCATAAACAGCTGTCATTTCGTTGGAAATAAAGGTGTCTGGTAAGTTATGAACTCCTAGTATCGTAGATGATTCATAGGCCACTTGGGGACATCTTATTGGTGACTGATTTTTGGTAAGAAGTCCAAGGTTATTTTCGCTTTGTCTGATAAATTGCTCTTGTATTTATTTTGTCGGAGCGCCTCATTGCTATTACCGTCTTAACGAACTCCGAGCATTGGTGAGGTGGCCATTAGGTAATTCGAACGTCAGTTTTGACAGTGAAGTAAGTTGCACAGGGCTCACTGCCACGTTATTTCCAAAAGCTTTAATGACTGGACTACAGTTACAAGTGAAGCTTTATTAAAATATCTATAGCTGTGATGACCATTCCTATAATATCCGTCACACACGCCCCGCACGCAGATTATATCCCTCGCCTAGATTTAATTTTGCACGAAGAGTTCCAACCAGAGCACCTGATATTAGTCGAAAGTCTTTACATTTATTAATTGTAAATGGATTATTACTTTTTGACTATTATTATGGCTTTTTGACGGTCCTAGATCGTGTTAGAAAGAATTCTATAATGAGAAATATATGAGCTAAGTAAGGCTACTTAGCTCTAAATTCAAGTACAATTTTGTTTCATTTTAGGTACTTACAGTTTAGTACAGGTAAATTACAGGCAAGCGATGCTGACCTATTTTTATTATTCATCATAATTAATAATCACGGCTTCTCTCGCGTAATCCAAAAGTATTAATGTTTTAAGTTTCGTAGAACATTGCTGAAATTATGCTTTTTCCAAGTGAACTAGGAAATTCTTTGACTTGCTTCACATTCATGTGAGCCTAGTATCCGAGAAACCGGCGAGCTAATCACGTGCCAATCAATGCTTATTCCCTGGTCCACCGTTGTTATGTTTAACAAAAAAGAAAAATAAAAGAATGAAAATGCATGAATTTTTTGCATTGTCTTTTACTATGCAAATTCTAGACATGATCTGCAAGTTCCGAAGTTCCGTTAAAACCCCTTCTACACGGTAAGACCCGACCGCCTGACAGAGGTGATCTTGGTCCGGTGGGAATGAAAATCGACCGTGTAGACGTTGGTCGTGCGACCAAATATGGGCGGAGTCAATCGAACCTTGGTCGGGAGCGCAGCCGTCCCGACAGGCTGCGTCCGCGGTGGGACCCGACCGTCAGCCGACAGCGTTCCAGACGGTGGGGTACTGTTGACACGACCAAGTTCACCTCTGTCAGGCGGTCGGGTCTTACCGTGTAGAACGGGTTTAAGCGCTTTATAAAATAGTGATAGATTGAAAAATAGCTAGTTATTTCCCGTATGTTTCCATAATCAAATATTCATAAACAAAGCTCAAAGGAAACTAACGTCCCGAAACATTATGATCCAAAATACCACATTTTACAACAAAACGCTTCACACCGCTTCGTCATAAAAGCATACTTTGTTCGCAATAAAATTGTAAAGCTGGATTCACACTTTTGGTTTCCATTGTGTGACGAATCTGTTTCCACAAGTTCGTCACACAGTGCAACAAAAGAAAAAAGTGTGTAAACTCGTCGCAATTCGTGACGTGACGCATAAGAAACAAGTGATGAAGGCGTTTTTTTTAAATAGTGGCATTGTTGTAAAAACGTCATGGCTAGAGTAACGTGCAACTTTTAAGAAAGTCTTTGAGACATGCTGACAACTTTTCTAATACCAATAATCTTTAATTATTCCTAAGCACAGAAATGTGGACTTGGACAGAAGTAGCGGCATTGAACCAAGCCTGACGTTTTCGATTTTTTTTTATTCCAAAACAGTCCTGTAACTCTAATTCTTTAGTTTAAAAATTAACGGGATTTAACCAGCTCTCGAAGCATTAGGTCTTTGTGATTATTTTTTACACAATCACAAAACTAATACGCAAATTATGATAATCGGTACGCAAATATTGTGAATACTCAGCTTGACAAAGGAACCATTTTGTCATAGTGCATTACTGGTAGTTTAACTAATCCCATACTACATTTTATTATGGTTCCACTTAATAATGTCAAGGTCAGTTTTTGTAATAAAACTAACATTTTATTACCCGTAAAATATTGAAATGCCTGCTAAAACTAATAATTATGCTTGGTGATTGCTTCGATGTAGCCCGCGAAATTCAATTTTTTTTTACGTTTTTTGCAATTTGCAGGCCAGTGACATGTTGTAACTTTATAAATATATGATACTTTATAATATAAAAATTATCAAAAAATTCGCTCCATCAGCTCTCACATAGAAAAGGTGCATCGTAGTTAGATTTCGGAGATTTTAACATGATGCACCTTTTCTATGTGAGAGCTGATGCGAGTCTTTTTTTGAGTTTTTTGATAATTTTTACATTTAAAATTATACTTGTTATTACCGCAACTCATATATTTATAAAGCTACAACATGTCACTGGCCCGCAAATTGCAAAAAACGTTAAAAAAAATTGAATTTCGCGGGCTGGTTGGAGCATCCCTCTTAATATTTTTTAGTATTGACATAGTCTGGGAGTAATAGCAGTAGTAAAACTTGAAGGATTTTAATACATAATATTGATGAGGTAGTTAATAGCATTCGGATGAATGGTCCCTTTGATAAAAAAGTGCTCATATCAGGGTTAGCAAACGCACCAAATATTTGATATATTGAAAATAAATTAGTTTATAGTAATTCTTTTGGTAACCGTACTTCGGAAGTGTCAGTTGACAGATGAAAACCATAGACGAACCTTCTTAGTTGGACGGCATAGGTGTATACTCGTTTACACTATTAATTTGTCCCATAATATTTAAACACAATGATTTGCGTGTTCTTTATTATTATTATACTAATACCGCCCTAATTTCATGTCACCCTGGTATTATTGCAAGTCACTTATTACCATTACTACAAAATCCTATACAATCATGTCAAACATGTTTTGTTCTAGTGACATACTTTTCGAAGACAAACTCAGCCACCATACTATTAATATCTATTGGTAGACGAAAATAGATTCTCTTTGTATGAGAGTAACAAAAGCGTGTCATCCACGACGGGAAAAGCCTCATTTTCCTGAATTAACCTTCAACGTATTTTTTCAAGGAACTTCCAATTTGTTCGCAGAGAAATAAAAATAAAACCTTTTCTCCTGGTCACTTGATAGTAATTGTTACGGATGGATGAAGGATTTTTTTTATGATATGTCGACATTATTGCGTCGTACAACAGGAAGTAATAATTTATTTTAATGAATGCCTGAATGCTAATATTATGTACTAGAAAGAATTTATGGAAATACTGGCTGTTGCCAGCGGCTTCACCCGCTACAACTCCAAAATTATCCCACGGGAACATAAAATCGGGATAAAAACTATCCTCTGTGTTAATCCAGGTTATAATATATCTGTGTACCAAATTTTAGCCAAATCCGTTCACAGGTTTTTGCGTGAAAGAGTAACAAACATCCATACATCCATACTTACAAACTTTCGCCTTTATAATAGTAGTAGGATGGATGTTTGTTACTTTTTCCTACAATCTACTTATCGGATTTTGATGTTTTGGTAGGCAGGTAGCTTATCCTGAATATTTTTTATCCCAGTATAATGTTTGACCGTTTACGTATAATTAATTACCGAATTGCACACGGACAACGCCTCGGGCATAACCTGGTAAACTATGTATTGATTGCCTCAACTTTTACAACTGAGATGCAGTGCAGAAAATCTAAAATTATACGTTTGTTTTTAATTGTGAGAAATTATTTTCAAAATGGGCACTACGTCTACATAGACAAACATCCCAAAAACAAGGATATTCGTAGTACAGAAGATTGGTTTCTACATTTCAGCAATTTTCTTCTCTTATTTACCTTCTAATAGCGCAATGAACTTAAAAGCTAAATCACGTCTAGGTAGTTTTAATGAATTCCTAATCCGAAACCTCTAAAGACTTAAATCTCTTAATTAATTAATTTCCTAATAGATTAAAGCTGTTACGTCGTATTTTAGTACGATTTGAACTTAGATGAACTTGGAACAATACCTACGTATTACATGCAACTAGTGGCAGTTCAAACCGGTTCACTGACTTGTAAGGAGTTAAGGGTGTAATGAAATATCAAACCAAGACTTACGATGCTAGGTTTATCCAATTAGAATAGAACTGTGACTACGACAATGAAGAAGCTGTATTGGCACCATACTTTGACGTCGCTTGCACGCTCCTATACAAATTATAATCTTATTAGAATAGCTGTAACAAGATATTAAGCATAACCGTAAAGTTGGCAACGTCGTGCAGCTGACAATTATTTACAAGTTTTAATTAATTTGGCAATGTTACTATAAGGAAATAAGAAATATGGCTCTGTATTCCACTAGAAAATATTGATACAGTAATGCAATGAAAACACTGAATTTGATGTTGTAACCTTTCAGGTATATAAAAATTAGTATGGAATTTACGAGTCCTACTCGCACTTGGCCAGATTTTTGCTAAACGTAATTTTCAAGTGACAGTTGACATTGGCGGTCATTGACGCCGCATTCACCCATATTGTGAAAGCATAATACCTAAATTTATTTAAGAGAATAACTGGTGGCAAAGTTAATCTAATGAAAACGTCTTGGAAAGCTAGCTTACCTAAGCTTACAAGAAAATGACATATCACATAATTTGTTTTCGAAAGAAATGCCGAGGTCGGGTCACGGGAATGTCGTAAGTGTATCAGACTTCTACGGTCAGGCAATTGAAAGAGATGGCGCTAGACGACTTGTATAGCTGTGTCTCTTTTCCACAGCCTAAAGCCAAAGGAATTCCAGTGTGAGAACGAGGTGGCGCTAGACGATTTGTATAGCTCTGTCTCTTTCACTCACTGGAAATACTCATGGTAGGCCACCTAGGTTTTCAGTACCTAAGTCTGAATCCGACAGTCGCTTCTGATCCACATTGGATATTAGGTATATAATGTTTTACTTTCGTAAAACTGGATAAAGTAGCGAAACAGAAATGAAAATTATACTACTCAAACTCAAAAGATTTTCATGAAACACTATTTTATTTCCAAAAACAGATTATCCTTAGCACGAATTTTCACTCTTTTACCTTTTACTTTACAGTATTTACAGCGTTTCTTCATTATTTTCTTGTATGAAAAATGGAAAAAACCGGCCAAGTGCGTGTCGGGCCACGCACAGTGTAGGGTTCCGTAGTTGCCCATCAAAATACTTATGCGAACTAACTAAACTGATTCGCTGAATTTAATTTTAAAAAGACGAATTTTCAAAATCGGTCCAGGAGTCTTTGAGAAACATAAGAAAAAAGATTACAACGAATTTAGAACCTCCTCCTTTTTTTGAATTTAGTTAAAAATAGTTGACGATAAAAATCTACCTATCCCCAAAAAACATACCTATAAAAGCTGTAAAAATAAAGTTGACAAACTTACATTTGCAGTTGTCCCCGATACATTTTGTTTAAGAAAATATGATATCAAGTACATTTTATAAGTTGGTCGACTATTACTCGTAAAGTTGTAAAGCCTACTTAGTCATGATAATTTTCTTTTAAACTTCGTCATATGTACTACTATTGTGAATTTTTTCACACCCCCGAACATAACCGTTTAGCTGGTAGAGGGGGGGGACACTCGAATCGAGCAAAATTTAGCACTTTAAAGCTTAATATTTCACAAACGAATTTTTTTATAAAAAAATTGTTAATGGAAACTATCATTATTTTTTAAAGGCCTATTTAATGATACCTCACAATAAGGGGTACGCGAGAAAAAAAAAATCCTCATTTTACGTGTAAGTACTGAAGGTACCCTAAAAAAAAATATTTTACGAGATTTTATTTTACCACTTTTTCGGCACAACAAATCCCTATATTTACACCAAATTACAGCTCTCTAGTACTGTGCGTCTCTGAGCTAAACTGCGGACAGACGGACGGACGGACGGACGGACGGACGGACGGACGGACGGACGGACGGACGGACGGACATGGCGAAACTATAAGGGTTCCTTGTTGACTACGGAACCCTAAAAAATGGAACAGCGCCTCTGGTGTGCTAAGAAAGAATTAATTTTTTCCTTGAAAATTGTCAATTTGGAAGTGTTCAGTTTACTTTACGTCTCAAATACTGAAAATTCGTGTTAAGGGTACCAGAAAACAGAACTACAGATTGCTATACTGCGAATCGTAGCTATGACGGGGAAACAAAAGTTTATTGGACCCCCTGTGGGTTTTTCCCACTCCCTGTAGGAGTTTCTGTGTACTAGGGCATCATAGGAAAACTGGTTGCAAACATGATTAATTGATATAATGTACTACTAGTAAAATAAATACTATTCTTTGCACGAACGCAATAGCTTGTTTAGTATATTTATTCTTCAAGATTGTAACGTCTCATCTAGGGAAACAAACAATTAACATGTTAATCCATGCATTTCAAATGGCCTTTTGCGCTTCCGTATCTTTCTTCATTAATTCTTTTATCTTCAAACATTTACTTCAGAAGAAAAAAGGTTTTAAATGTAAAGTGCTACGAATACAAAACGATAAGACATTTTCTTGAATCATGTTTTGTTTAATTTTTTTGTTTATAAGTGTTCAGAACTACCAGAGCTGTCGCTCTGCTCTATGTCTAGAATATACGAGTACATTTACTTTTCATCCTCAACAAGGGAAATGTGTTATTTTGTAATAAAAAGGCAGGCATAATGTTTGCTTTTCCTACAGAAGCTCAAAAGTATTTCAGAACTTTCAGACCGCGCTGTCAACCTTTCGGACTGTTGATCTATCAATGAATGAATGCCATCGTACTGTCACTCAATGTGTGCTACGCGCGCTACGGTCTACGGAAATCGTAGTAATGGGGCGGAGCCTACAAGCACCCATTGATAAACTATCTGTTATCACTTTCACACATTACTGTCCCAGGTTGCATCGAACAAAGATAATATCTATCGTGAAAGACACCTTCGGTTTCTGCTCCCCTCGTACCAAAAAGGGGTCGAAGATAAAGTCAGAGCTACATTTTCCTCACTAGTTTCCCGATAGCAGACGATTCATCAATCGGGTCTTATGATGGAGTATTTTAACTGCCATGTCGTCTCTTTCTAATCTCCTCCCATACAATAATCTCCACTTTCACGGAAAAATCTCCCCGCGCCATTACTTCGGTTACCAGGCTTGCATAGGAAGTAGGGTATTGAACTGCAGTGAGCGAGAGGGGTTGATAAGGTGTGACAGGGAAGGGCAGAGGGGAACGTCCGCTTAATTTGGGTGTTCTCGTATTCATTGTGCAATTTTAGTATCAGGTGAAAATTGAATTGAGATTTAGAGATGTTGATTTTGTTGTTCAGAATTTAAAGAAAGCAAGTTCCTTGCATTGCATTACGAAGTTAGTTTCTTGTTAGCAGTTTAATTTGTTTTTGTTTATCCTTGTGACAATCTGCGGCAAATTTCTCAAACAAGTTAAAACAAGTTTTATTGGCTGTATTTGCATTATTAAGGCGCTTTTGTTTCCAAGAATTTATTTTGTTTTGTTGAACGTTGTAAAAGCAGTGATTGGATGAGGGCATTTACTTTTTAAAAGTTGTGCTGCTCTGTTAAACATATTACCACCTGTTAACTGTAAAAATATATAATTTGTTGTTTTGTCACGATTAGTTATTTTAGAGACTATTAAAATAGGGAAACCCTTTCTACAAATTACGCTGTATTATGATTCCTGATGGCTGGTTACTTTCGGCTTAAGGGTTTAAGGTGAAAGTCATGTAAGGCTTATAAGATAAAAGCTAAGTAAGGGCCGTAGACAGGAATTTGTTTCGGGGGGGGGGGGGGGGGGGGCTTTTAACGCACTGTCGTCGTCGCCGTAATGTAGGCCGTACCTATCAGAAGTTTTCCGTATACGGTGTTTATTGTAAGCCTGGAAAGTGAAAAAGCGCCTTTAGTGCACGAACGAGGAACTAATTCTATTCATCCAATTAACGTCATTCAAAGTCCCCGTTTACTTTACGTCATTAGAACGTGAAACCTCTGGTGCTTAAATAAAGCAGTTTCATTTCTAGAGAGGTATTTGTAAGCCTCAAGGAACTTGTTTTTCAGCCCAAGTCTTTCAAGTAAGTTGATCAGCAATTAGGAGTAGCCAGAATTCAAGAGCGAGCGTAGTGAGTTCGACAATTTTTGAAGGCGTCATCTTCGATCTATAGCAAAATTGACAGATTTCTTTTTTGCATTAGGTACGTTTAAATATGTCCAAAGTTTTCATATTTCTGGGGGGTTGAACCCCAAAACCCCTCCCCCCTACCCCCCCCCCAGAAAAGATTACCGGTGGAAAATCTTTGATATTTTTTTTTTTGCATTTACTTCTATAAAGTGATAGACGTATTCGGCGTAGATATGAGCGCCGATGGCCAATTCCACGGCGGCGGCGTAGCCTGTATATTTTCACGGCGGCGGCGGCGTCGCGGCGGCGCGTCGAGTCCGGTCGTGCGCCTTAGTTTTTTTTTATTAGGGAGAGATTTCAGAAGAAAAATGAAGAAAATCATGTTGTTGTTAGGTACCAAAAAAAGTTTTTTATAGAAACGTATTTGCTAATTACAATTTTAGTCTTCTATAATGACAGATTACGTTTACTAAAAACAATAATTGTTTCAGTATTTTAAGATACGAGACAGAGTTTTTAATCAAAGCACTATCTATTTTTTATGTGAAATGGGTTTGCTTTTGTCCCTAGTTTTTTTTATCGTGGTTAAATCATCAAATGAGTCCTCCTACCCAGGGCAGGGCGGGAGGGACTGACAGTACTGGATAAAATTCACGGTGTCCTTCAGTAGCCCTTTGTGTACCGAAGTCGCGGTATAAGTGTGTCCCACGACCCCGGCAGGCCCTCTAAATGGGAAGCCCGGTCATTGCGCTGACGCTCTTTGAGGCGCGCGTGGAACACAACGCGCCTGACCCGGGCATGGTCCATGGTCGGACAGCGAGTCTCCCATTACTCGCCACCCGCATGCCCGCGCCTACGGCTGGAGGGCGTCCCACGACGTCCGACGCCGTGGGCGTCTACCACTGCGCCGTGGGCGAGGGTTCTCCCTTGCGCGTCCCGCATCCTCATTCACGAGCATGACTGCTTCGCAAAACGAGGCGACTGCTTCCTTCTCCGTCTCGCCCCGCAGCATGGCGGCGACCAATGTCGAGGTCGCCGCCTATCGCCTGCGTCAGGACACGGCGGTGCTCTGCCCAAGCGGGGCAGTTCTGCATCGTATGCTCTACCGTGTCCTCCGGGCGGTACTCGCAGTGGTGACACCCAGACGTTTCCCCCCTCCTTATCCGACACAGGTCCCTCCCGAAGCATCCGTGTCCACTGCCTAGTGAGGACCTGCGTCAAATGGTAGGTGAGGACGCCGTGGGACCTATCCAGCCACTCCTGAAAGAGGGATCTTACCTCTGCGAAAGCGGCGAGCCCGTTGACCCTAGTCTAGGTCTCGAATGACTAAGACAAGGTTGACGATACCCAGAAGTAGGAGCCCCGCTAAGCGGGGCTCCGTCGATTTCTCTTGTGAAGGAAGAACTAGTTTTGCCTAGGCCAGACTAGTTTATTCTGAAATCGGGTTTGGCCGGTAATTCACACACTTGACTGTGTAGAGTCGACTATACACGTACCAGTATACTTGTACAAATCGAGACTTGCACAAACATAGGACAGTGACCATGTTAGGGACTTTAACCATGGCGTGATGTGACGCGATTTGATCGAAAATGAACCTTGCCACAAAGAAATAATGATGCAATTCGATTGACTTGACGTCGTTGTGTCGTCCCTTAGAAATTTGTGCAAGTATCTTCCCACACACGTTTCAGTATACTTGCGCAAATCTGGATTACCGCAAGTATACTGTAAGTGCTTTTTCACACGTTCCGGTTGCCGGGTAGCCGGTGGCGGTGTGGCAAATTACGCCGGTACGTGTGAAAGCTAAAGTACATGCCATACACTGCGCCGCTGGCTATTCGGCACCGGCTAATCGGCAACCGGAACGTGTGAAAAGGTAGTAACGTGTCTGGCATAAGCTACGTAGTGAGTGTAGCAAAGAGGCTAGAGCGAACAAACGCCGAATGCCATCAGGACGCGCGTGCGAGCGAGAAAGCAAGTTGCGACTCGTCGTGGCGGCGCGCCGCGTGTTTTTTTCGGCGGCGGCGCGCCGACCGAATTCACGGCGACGGCGGCGCGCCGGCGCGGCGCTCATATCTAATTCGGCGTCAGCGCATATTACTATACAAGCCGTAAAAATAAGGTTATAATGCTCTGTGACCTTATAATTCGATACGTATTATATTTTCCACTCCAGCCGTTTCCGTCAAACATTCTGAATTTTTATAGGTCACGAAATAATTCACGCCTTGAGTTCAAAATATTTATTTAGGATACAATTTCAGGAAAGATTTGCTCAAGCTGATCTGAATCCGTTGTCAAACAACTTTATCCATCAATCCTTTTTGCATACGAGGGTAATCCTAGGATGAAACGTTCTTGTCAAATGTAAGACATATCCTTTTTTGAGTACCTACCAGGCAAACAGAATCACATTAGGGGTATTTGTTGAATTGCGTTAAATTATTTAGATAGGTAGGCATGATCTTTTTTAGGTTTTATTTTTTTTAATTCTGTTTTAGGTTTGTTATAGTATGTTATTTTAGGTATTTAAACCGTGATTTTTATGTCAACACGACAGTCGAGAATACCATAATAATTTTGCACCAACACGTTTCTAAACGTCATTTATAATGCGATCAGCAAAGAAGTGGAACTCTCCACCTAAAATCCACGGTGTTCCTTCAATAGCCCTTTATGTACCAGGGTCACGGTTACCGAGTGAGACAGTCCCGCGACCCCGGCAGGCTCTGGCCCTCGGAACTCTCCACCTGCGTCTGTGTTTTCGAACGCATACACTCTAATCTCTTCAAAGTTAGAAATGTTAGAATGGACAGGCTTCTTCTTTGTAAGCTCACTTCATCGTTGAATTTATCTTTATAGCCTTTCATCTAGACTAGAGTTAAGGGAAAACTCATCTTTAAAAAGAATAAAACATACTCACGCAGTGATAATAAGATTTGCCAGCTAACCCAGCTTGCTAGATTCGAATCGGAATTGATTGCCCTTTGTAAGCCGAAGGTACTATGGATGCACCTTTTTGTCATCCTAGGAAGTGTCCGTGATAGGGCTTTTTTTAAGCGTGGTAAAATCATCAAATGAGTCCTCCAACCCCGGGCAGGGTGGGAGGGACTGTCAGACTTCTACTGACTAAAATCCACGGTGTCCTTCATAGCCTGTTATGTTCCGGGGTCACGGTAAGGAAATAATCCCGCGACCCCGGCAGGCTTTGGCCCTCTGAGAGGGGGGCCCCGTCATTATGCTGACGCTCTTTGAGACGCGCGTGGGACACAACGCGCCGTCGACCCGGCCATGGTCCTTGGTCGGGCAGCGAGTTGCCCTTTACTCGCTGCCCGCATGCCCGCGCCTACGGTGGCCGGAGATCATCAAGCGACGTCCGTCGCCGTGAGCGTCTACCACCGCGGGTGGGGCGGAGGGAGGACTCTGTCCTCTCTCGCTCGCGGCCCGCCTCCTCCTTCCCTTTTTGTCACCCTAGGAAGTGTCCGTGATAGGGCTTTTTTATTTTATTTTTATACGTGGTAAAATCATCAAATGAGTCCTCACTCCCCGGGCAGGGCAGGAGGGACTGTTAGACTCGTACTGACTAAAATCCACGGTGTCCTTCAATAGCCCTTTATGGTCCGGGGTCACGGTGATGAGATTAGTCCCACGACCTCCGTGATAGGGCTTCAAATACTTTATTGTTCCCTGGTAAATAAGATTCATACTTCTAAGAACATTTTTTTTTAAGAAACTGATATATTCCAAACGTGATTGTATTTTGTCGTTGTGTACCTATTTCCGCAAAAATACGTTGACGCCATTTTATAAATCGCCAAATAAATTCAAGAATAAGGGTCACCTTTCCGACAATAATGCAGTACGGGCTATCATGGTTATAACGAGCTATCTTCGCCCAGCCCTAAACCCAGGAAACCCTTAAAGTGGCCATCGACCTACTTTCCGAGTAAATTACCAGGAAAGCAACGACAGAAAGGGGTACTTTTTATTGTTAGACCCAAGATTTAGGACGGCGGGTTACGACCTTTTGAGGACCTCGATAAACTTGAACAGTAATAGCTTAGGCAAATGTGGGTAATATTTTGCAAATATACGATTTGGGGGCTATTTTTACTGCTGTGTAAAGATAATAAAATATAATTCACTGAATTGAATACTTATGTACATAACATACAATTTTATCGCACCTGTAATCCCCGAAGGATTAGTTGAAGAAGTACTATTATTATTTTTACCAGACATAATTATATCTATGTTCTATTGTTCAGTCACGTTGAGAGGATGAATGAAAGGCGACTAAAACAAGGAATTTATAACGCTGGGAATCACGCTTCAGGAAGACCTAACCTACACTGAGCTTATTGGGTGAAGTGATTCAGAGGAGGCGAAGTGCGTAGTACTTGTAATCGGCGTGTGTGTATGACTAGATGTATGAATGTGAGATGAGGTGAAAGGAATATGTATGGATCGTAGCAGGTGGCCCTTTTCAGTTTCTCCCTATCCACAAGGAAAGAAGACGTGACTTTTTGTATGTACCTATATCAAAGCTCAAGTCGGATTGATGGCTCTTAATCCGGACTCCGTGGCTGCCGCTGAGTTCCCGATGGAAAAAACCCAATAACATTTCCCCCAATCTGAGAATCAAACCCATGGACCTCTTGCTCAGCAGTTCTGTTTGCAACCATTAGAACAGCAAATAAACTCACCAAATACAATTATGACCAAATACTGCCATAGGTAACTGCAACAAACCTCATGAAGAGTTACCAGGCAATAAGCATAGCGAAGGAGTAGGAAGAAAAATTCTATTCAAAGAACTACAACCAACAAACAGACACTTCCCATAATAAATATTACAAAGAACTGAATACAGGTTAAGTAGATTAACTAATTGATCTAGTTTCCCAGATAGCCTACATTCTGCCCATCCCTTCTTAGAAAGCGGCGTGAGGTTAAGTAATAAGGTTGGAAGATGGCGCTTGACAGTTGACCATTGTTTACCATACACTTAATTGATTCTGAGTAGAGCGCTCGTACGAAGATATATCAATGGGCAGTTCGGGGAAATACCCACCTATGGGATGTGTTTCCATTGTGGGAATAGACCAGGTAATCGTACTACGCTATTCCTTCATTTCCCCCTTGCTTTTCAGCGCTGCAGTAACATCTTACTAAGATATTCCCGTAGCATTGGCTGGCATTTCCCCCTCAAAGGCTACGGGGTCTTAGAAGGGCACTGCGGCCCTGAGATGCACAGGGCATGTAAACAGAAGAGTGGTTTTTACTCAGTAATACTGACAGTCTCTTCTGCACCCACCAAGGCGGGAGGAATCATTTGTTGATTTTTGACACCCGAAGAAAGGCGTCTGGCTAATTCGCGCCATCAACACGGGCCTAGTCCTTGATCGGACGGTGAGCTACCCATTACTTGCAAATTCAACTAGCCTGGTTGGATACAGAAAAGTAGCAGGTTTTAAATAAATTTTAGTTCTGAAAATTCTATCGTACCTACCTTAAAGTACCGTATCGTCCTCAAGAGCGGAAACACACACTAATCCATAAACCATTATTAACAGTGGCCAGTATCGATCGGTATCGGTATTGGTCTCTTGGTATCGGTATCAGGGGTCAAGGGCATTTGCATTAGACGGGCGTTAAGTGAATTAGTTCTGATAACCGTCTAATTTATAAGTTAAAGAGATATTTATGGGTTGCGCAACTTTATGTAATTGTTCGAAGTTATAGTTACCAACACCTGCAGGGCTAGCATGCGCAAGTCGACAAAATTTTGTCGACACATTATCTCGTGCTGAGACGACATAAGTCTGTTTGTCGATGGGAGCTAACATGGTGACACTTATATGTCGTGTCGTTCTGACATAGAACTCATGTCGTTCTGTCAAACCTGTTTTTGTCGTCAGGCTCTAACATGCGCGCTTTAATTAGTCGAATTTTGACATTTTCTTATGACAAGTTTCTCGTCGATGGTTTTTGAAGACGAGAAATCGCGACAACAGTGACTAACGTGACTAAAAACTGAAAAGGCGTAACAGTGTTCTGTGAAATTCAAGTATAATGGCGGTGCCGTACTACAATTATCTTTTAACTGTGTATGAGGAGAGGGAAGCAAGAAAAATACAGAGAAAGGTGATTCGCGACGTCTGCAACCCTTTTGACCTAAGCGATATCGAGTTCCAGTCCCTTTGGCGAATTACAAAGCCTATGGCTATTTATGTCATAGATAAGCTTCAAGCAGATTTGGAGCCTCAGAATGGCTGTGGCTTACCTGCCTTTTTAAAAGTAAGTGTCTACCTATTTACCACCTAAACTACTGTTAGTGAAATTTCCAAAATATTGATTTAAATTCTTAAATATTTTAACCAAAAGTAAACTGCAATAATAGGTAATATTCTGATATTACCTACTTCAGTCCAATATAGGTAATGCTAAAGGTGTGATTTTATATTTAATTCCAGATTTTATGATGATTTTATGTTTAATTCCAGATTCTATGATGATTTTTTTATGTTTAATTCCAGATTCTGTGCTGCATTCAATTTTTGGCAAATGGAGGTTACCAAAGGCAGATTGGGCAGGACCATACATTATGCCAAGCACAAACCACAGTCAGCAAATATCTTGACCAGTTTCTGCAGTCAATTTATAGGAGGTTGGTCTAACATACAATTTGTACTATTAAGGAAATATTATGGTCCCTTAATGTTATGGTACCAACATTGTCCACTTACTGTGTTTTATTTGCAGACTCGGTTTATGAAAGCCTGGTACTTTGTTTTAATTGTTGTCAAAATAATTGATTGAAATTGATGAAAATTTTTGTTTGCTAATTTATTAATTGCAGTTACGATCTAATTGATGGGGCTTGAGCTTGAACCCAAGCTTTGCTATTTAACTTGGCTCCTACTAGTTAATTTGTTTCATCATCACTGCTCCCAATACCATGAACCAATAACCGCGCGAGCAAAGATGGTTTTTGAGATGAAACAATTTTTTTATGAGACAGAATAGGAGATGCAAGATGGCATGACGTGTTGGGTTACGGCCCTCTCCTGGTATAAGGGAGGAGGCATTTGTACTTTGGAAGAAATATGGCTGATGGCAGAATTTCCACTTCATTATGATCACAATCATCAGCCGGAAGTTGACCACTGCAGAACGAGCCATGCGGCCCTTTATTATAGACCATACGCAAAAAAAGACAATTCATGATTGGCATCCATTGTTTGCCCCCGTCTCTCACGATTCCGTCGGTCCACCTAGTGGGAGGCCTGCTAGCTGCGCCTTCTGGTCCGTGGTCGCCACTCAAGAACATTTTATAACCTATCGGTTATCAGTTGTGATGTGGATGATGTGGTCTGCCCATTTGCCGCTAGTTAGAATTTCTTTAGATTAAAAGCTCGTCATAAAATAAGTTAACACAAATTGTTAACTCTCCATCTTTCCTTTCCTGTCATCATTTTTGCTTTCCCGGCACTGGCACGGCGCCGGCGCCGTCACCGTTGTCGGTGCCGGACCAAACCCTAATTTCTTCATAGTGATAGTGAACAAGCTTCTTCTGGGTAAGCTCGATCCATCGTCAACCTAGTCTCTGTCAGCCCAGCGAGAGAAATTCCAGTGTTTCCCACACTGGAATTTCTCTCGCTCGAGGTAGCATAGACGACTTGTATAGCTTTGTCTCTTTCCTACACTGGAATTACTCTCGTGACGTCATGGCAGGCCACCTGAAGTCAAGAGTACCACTCAACTTGTCATAATGAATAAAAAAATGTGCTAAAGTTAGAACTAAGCAAATATAATTAGCAAACTGTGTGCCTGTTAAATAATTGCTATGAATATTTCAGTGTTCAAAATCTACGAGGGACTTCACCTTCAAAGTTCTAGTCTCGTATTGGAATACTTGTGTATTTAGTATGTATGTTACTAGGTTAGTATTGTATGTACAAGTTGGCTATGTTAGTCATCACTACGGGCTAAACCCTCATTGATGTAGAAACCTATGTGGGTTTATTTCTTAACATTTTCACTGTTGCGGGAAAACATATCGCTGGTGGGAGTTTTTTTATATAATAAAGCTTCTAACGTATTTTAGGATCAGTTAGAAGGATTGTCAAGTTCGTATCTACTTACTATAAAATAACCGGTTACTTCAATTGTCCTTTGTGTTCCAGGCCTGCAGGCCTGCAGGAACCTCCAGGCCGAATTTGTGTCTGATTGGTCAATCTATAATATGCAAAATATAGCATAACGGTTAGACCAGAGAGTAGACAAAATTATTTCTATTGACTATTTGACAACCTACGGGTTGTCAAATAGTCAATAGAAATATTTTTTTTTAATCTACGATGACTGAGTGCTATGTGATAAAATAAAAATAAAATATTCTACATTTTAGACATTAATGTCGTGCTTAGGACTATAGAAGTCTTTCTACATTCTGTCATGTGATCAGGGCCCCCGCTACCATATGTGCAATGTGTGCAATGCACACGGGCGCCACCTTTAGGGGGCGCCAAAACCAAGAACCCAGAAAAAAATTGAAAAAAAAACAAAATTTTTTTTTAAAGAAAAGTTGAGAACCTAACTAGGATTACTTATAAGTACCTACTAAAGACTTCAAATATCTGATCTCACTAATTTTAGATTGAAACTTAAAGTCCGGAAACGTTAAACTTTTGGAGCTCACTGCGTTCTTCTAGGAAGAATTGCCTTGTCCTATTCAAAAAAGTTAAAAAAATTTCGCGCTCGCTTCGCTCGCGCTACATTTAAGGTTGACTTTCGGTTTTCATGACCTCGCTTTTGATAGCAATAGCAAATGCTTCATATGTTAGTTCATCTTGTATTGGTTTACAAAAAATGAAATTTGTCTTCTCTAAGATGGCACGGAACTCTGGGTTTGAGTAGCACTTGATGGTTTTTTTTTGTGTTTAAGTTCCGAAGCGCAAGCTGTACAGCCCCAGGGTGCTGAATTTTAAAATACGCCACTGACCGATCTACCTTATAAAAAAGATAATTCAAAATGCCATAAGGGGCGCCAAATTCCTTTTTTGCACACAGGCGCCAGTAGACCTTACGGGGGCCCTGCATGTGATCATGTCATACCTGCTTCATCAGACTCGCCATTTTTGAATCCAGCTAGCTATATCAACCCCCACGTCTTTGCTGGAAATAAGAATCAACCCCACGATTAACATAGCCATAATATAGCGCTTCCTACCAATTGAGACAGATATGAACATAGATTGAAAGTTATCCCACATTATAATCATCTTTTTACCTAGAATTATTTGTATAGGGCCCTAATCGGTCCGTAATTTGGGCCCTGTCAATATTACGTCAAATAATGATTGATGTGTGTATTTATTCCCAGAAGCAAGGTACATGATTGGGCGTGCAAAAAACACGAAAGTACCTCATGTTCTGGCAGCTAATTTAAATTCAATCCAGCCCACATACACAAGATTTTTCAAATAATCTATGCGTGCGTGACCCACTGTGCATGATTGCGTTCGACCCACGACGGTACTAGAACGTTCTATGCTATTTTTTCCACCACGGGTGATTATTGTATTGAATGGCAATTCTGTTGAAACCTAGACAGACAAATAGGTAGTAATACAATAAGTAATACTATTCTAAGTCTAGATAATATTTGGCCTTGTAGATCCAAAATCAGAGACAAAAAAGTGGTTTTGTCAGACAGACAGAGAGGTATTACCGAACGCGGCACGTGTATATCATGCTGGGAGTACCAGGCTACCATAAAACACGAAGGTCAGACAGCCGTCTCGCCCGCTAATCAGTGATGGAACTTTTCATGAAACTAACTATAGGTAAAGTGATGTCACCCTGATGCACTCGACCTATTTTTATTCCATTGCTGAACACCTTGAATAGATCTTTATGGTTAAAAACTTCAAAGGAAAACTAACAAAAGACGCATTAAGATCTCAATGACATTTGAGATTTTGCAGACATAAAATGTATGACAAGGACGGTGGTTCAATGAAAAGCAAGTTGGGTTTTAGTAAATAATAATTTTCTGACCATAATTTTAATTTTCTTCGCATAGTACGTTTGAAAGGTGCTGGCAAGTTCGATTAAAAGCTTTAATATTAAGACAACTAATACTGGAAAAAGTTAACATTATTGTTTGTGGATTATTGTTATAGGCCTATAATGTTCAGCAGTGATGATTGTTAATCACCTCTACATTATTGCATTATTTCGCCATCCTAATACCACATGTTATGTTTAAGAAAAAAATAAAGCTTTTTGCGGGTTTGAGTTTTGTTTTAAGAAGCTACCGTGACCCTCGAACGCAAAGTGCAATTGAAGAATCAGAGAAAAAACAATCTGTTTGTAGTAGGAAGTGACGAAAAATATGTAAGCAACTTTTTAGATTCTTTCAAAATACTTGTTGACCTGAAGACCTTTTCAGTTGCACCACAAAACTCGGTACCTACTCCTCCCAATATTTCAAATCATTGGTGCCTCGTAGCACACCTCCGCTGCGAAAATATAGTAGCGAAAACACTGCACATTCTGCCTGATTTGTCATTCACAAACTTGCCTGGTAACTCTGCCGCTTTTTTTTAACGTGGTAAAATCATCAAATGAGTCACCCCGGGCAGGGCGGGAGGGACTGTCAGACTTGAACTGACTAAAATCCACGGTGTCCTTCAATAGCCCTTTATGTTCTGGGGTCACGGTAAGGA
This sequence comes from Agrotis segetum, assembly GCA_036375495.1. Classification (NCBI taxonomy): domain Eukaryota; kingdom Metazoa; phylum Arthropoda; class Insecta; order Lepidoptera; family Noctuidae; genus Agrotis; species Agrotis segetum. Next base: position 6,534,241 of record JAQSVV010000039.1, read on the forward strand.
AATAGCATACAAATTGTGCTACACCTTGTGGTCTATGTTAGAAAACGCGGCAATCTTGGCCAATTTTCTCTGCGAAACGCGTGTTGAAGTTTCGTCTTGTTAGTTTCGCGTCGGAGGTGTGCTACGGGCATAAAGTCAGTTCGAGATAGCGATCTCCTAAATTAATGAGCTATTGTTAAAGAAGTCACTGTAAGAAAGATTGCGATAAGAAAACATCGGTTCGACAGGTCACCCATTCATAAGTTTGTAGTTTCTAATTTTAGGCTGTGTCAGGATTTTCCTTGTAGTTACCAATCTGTCGGCTTTAGTGAAAATGAAATGATTTTGCAAAAAAAACTATTGATTTTTTCGAGATAATAAATCAAATCAAAAGCGAGAACTACGAAAGAGGGATGTTAGAATTAGGTACAAACTTAATTGGATGGGGCAGGTATGTTACTGAAAATTACCTTAAAAGTAAGTAAGTCACTTAGATCAGTCTATATTTATAATTTATATTCTTCTGTTCTATTGAATCTAAATGAATGGTTGAATCAAAGTCAAAGTCAAAGTCAAATCATTTATTCCAATTAGGCCATCAAAGAGGCACTTTTGAACGTCGAAATTTAAATTTCAATACAGCTAATAGTTTTAATTATGTTGACTTAGTAATTCCCATGACAAAGTTTTCGCGAATGAAAAAGTCATTCCTTATTTTCTTTATCAGGTGCATACAAAAGAAATACACACGTACTCATCCATATTTATTAACACTCGAAAAACATAACGACCTTCTGTCGTAGTCTGGTAAAGTAACACATCATGTTCTATTGACAATATTTTCAAGAAATTGCCTTGTCTAGTTTTAGACAAGGCAATTTCTTGAATTTCTTGAATTATCGGAATTTTTTTTTTTTGGAGGAGCTCGTGGCTAAATAATTACAGCCGCACAGGCCGATCTTCCGGGTTAAGCCGCGCTTGCCGAGGTTGGTCTGTGGATGGGTGACCATCTATCATAGCGAGTTTCCTCCGTGCCTCGGAAAGCACGTAAAGCCGTTGGTCCCGGCTGTCATTTGTAGATCTTTGACAGTCGTTACTGTTAGTCAGAAGCTCTAAAGTCTGACAACCAGTCTTACCATGGGGTATCGTATTACCCAGTTACTGGGTTGTGGAGGTCCGACAGGCAGTCGCTCCATGTAAAATACTGATATCCAGCTGAATCTGGTTTGACTGGAAGCCGACCCCAATATAGTTGGGAAAAGGCTAGGCAGATGATGATGCCTTGTCTAGTTTTAAAAAAATGGTTTAATTGTCAAGTTTGTACATAATCTAAAATAAGTGAATACGGATCTAGTAATCTACTAACCCAATCAGTTTTTATTATCTTTATCCAAATACATAATAATTCAGAGGAGACAGAGGGCGTACGCCGCGGAATAATGACTTACGACTACCAGGAAATCATAAACACGAAAGAAGTCAATTAACATGTTGATGAGCTCACTAGAATGAGATATTAAAACAATAGATGAACAACCGTTGAAAGTAGATTTTCTTGGAAAGCGCTCTCACATTGGAAGTCGAAACTTTGAAGTTAACGAACAATTGACTTCAACCTACGCTTACAAGGTTATAAATGAGAGTAAATGATGTTGCTTTCCATAATGATTATGAAACAAAAAAAAAAGAAGTGAACGATTTCGTCATCGTGACAAATTAATGAGCAAGTGAAAGAGCATCCATCATTTGTGTTTAACTAAGTAGGACGCTGACTAAAGACACTAAGTTTTGGACGTTATTTTCTTTCTGGACAAAACTAAGTACCTAATGTTTAAATCTTTTGGTAGTTTAACATGACGTATTAAAGCGGCAGTGATTCCACTGTGGAAAAGAGACAGAGACAAGTCGTCTATCGCCATCTCGTTCCCGCGCTGGACATGGTAGGCAGCCAGATCCTTCAAGCCGAGCTTCATGCTCGTCTTCTATTCCTAGAACACCAGCATTAGCTGCCATAGAAGCACAGTTACAGCTAGATCCAATAGTTTTCTCTTTACTGACTCCTCACTTAGTAGACAAAAAAAAAACCAACAGTTTTACGTTGAAATCTTGAAACAATTTTTAAATACTGTAAACCCGTATTCTACATTTATTTAGACCTACTCGTCTCGACTCCCTCTCACAGAGAGGAGGTCTGTGTCCCACCAGTGGGAACATTATAAGCTGACGATGAGATCAACTCGTTGTCAAAGTATTTTGCACGCTCTGTGCGATATACCTGTGTTCTCCTTTAACGAATGATTGCATTTCTTCTAAGAGTCCTGCACGCGTAGCATAGTTAGCAAGTCATTTCATCGTTATTTCTATACAAATCGACTGTTTTTTTGCACAAAATATGACACCATTCGTACACTATTGAAGAAAAGAACGTTTATTTTCCATATTTTTTACATTACCATACCATGCATAAAACCCTAAAATATTTCTACGTTGTGTCATTTTATCTATTCTTCCGTCGACAAAACTCCTTTCTTCGGCGCCATGCTACGCCTGCTGTGATACCATAACTACGATTAGTTCTATGTTGACACGTTTGACAGTTCCTGATTTTCGAAAATACTCTATTTGTGTAACTGGAGGCACAGGTTACTGCAGGTCTGCAGGTTCGAAAATATGGCAGCAGCGCCGTTCATAGGTTCGTAAATTCTCTTTTTCGATAATATTATACGCATTTTTCTTCATAATCTTATCTAATAACGCAGATCCACAATATGAGTACTTACCTACTTATATTATTGGTTCCTGTATTACTAGGAGTTCATAAAGATTCTTACCTCGTCGGACCAACTGAAAGTCAAGAACTAAGCTAAGAAGATTATTACCAAAAACTTTGTCCTACAGCAAAGTAGTAGCGAGTAGAAAACTTCTGAGTGATTCCTATAAGTCTTAATCTAAATCAGTCACAGCCCTTTCACACGGCAGTCCAGTTTTGCAGGACCGTCTTTTTACTGGATCCTGCAAAAACGGACGCTGTGTTCACACGGTAGTTCAGTTTTACAGGATCCAGTAAAAAGCCGGTCCCGCAAAACTGGACTGCCGTGTGAATACGGTTGCATCCTGTTTTTTGACCATTCCTACGCGGCTATGATCAGGCGGAATGGACGTGAATACTTTGCTAATATTCTATTGGTATTATCGGCGTCGTCGGCAGCGAAATAGAAGATTCTAGGTTCATCCTATCGTGATACAACGCTCGAATTTAGGTATTTTTGTAAATCTAATGAACGATAAGAGAAGAGAGAGAAGCGCGACGCGGGGGCTGCCACCACTTCACTATCCCGTAAAAAACAGTGTCCAGCAAAAAACCTCACGCAGGAAGCCGTGTGAACATTGCTATAGAAATGTAAATGTCATTAAACGGGATCCCGCTTTTTACTGGACGACGAATCCAGTTTCCAGTGACAAAACCGAACTGCAAAAATCGACGGGATCAGCATTTTGCAGGATCCTGTATGCGGTTGCTCGTGTGAACACTAGCATATAATCGGGATACATACGTAACCTCAACAATCAAAATATCAACAGTTAAAACATCAACACCGTAAGACCAACGATTCAAAATCTCAACAATTCAGAATGTCAACAGTTCAATAGATCAACGATTCAAAATGTCAATACTTCAGAATGCCAACAGTTATGATATGAGACTCAACAGCTTACTGTTTACCTACCGTGTTGGAAACTGTTTGGCCAACTTGAAAAGCATTAGCTAAATACTAACTAATGTTATTGTTACATGTTTTACTACAAACAGACAATCCAATTTTATCTTAATGTGTGGTGAGAAAAATAATTGGTGTCCAATACAATATAAATTATCATAATACATTGATTATTATTTTATTTAGATAATACTTTCCAAGTTGAGATTTTAAACTTTGGCCTGGTGAGCTGTTGACTTCCTTAACTGTTGACATTCTGAATTCTTGAGATTTTGAATCGTTGGTCTTACGGTGTTGATGTTTTAACTGTTGATATTTTGATTGTTGAGGTTACGTATGTATCCCCATATAATCTCTTGTGCGATCAAACGGGATCCTGCAGAAAACGGGATCCTGCAAAAAACTGGACAGCCGTGTGAAAGGGCTGTCAGTGGCTTTTTTCTCACTTCGCCTTCAATACAAGAGGTTGTGAGTTCAAACTCGCGGGTTTGAACTCACATAAGCCCGCGGGCTTAGTACCTATGTGCCTTTTTCAATTCATAAATTATGTACTTTCTAAGTTTATCTTGGACAGCACAGTTTGACAATCGTTGCGAGGAAACATCGAGAGGAAAACTAGAATAAAATAAGTCTTAAACCATGTCAGTGACCTGGGGGGTTCCCAGAGGTAGATTAATCAACTCGGACACCAGAAGGCAAACAAAGTGACAGGAAAAAGAAAGTGGCCCTTTGAGTTTCAGGTAAATAGTAATTGCTCCCAAAGGTGTGATTTTTCTAACAGACGTGTACCAGTAAATCATGAATACTCAGGAGATGTCAACTACCCGTTCTCAGGACATTGGCACGTTACGTTTTACTCAATGATATTATAAGTAAAAAAGGTGTAGATACGTCATACGCGCTCAATAACGTAAACGCTCAAATGAGGCTGATGCACACACCTTGATCTCAGTGCGACGTTGCCAGCGGCACTTCACGTACCACAGACTGAATTAATAGTAAAAATGACTCAAAACTGCCGAAAATGCCGTCGTGTGTGATGAGATATTGTACAAATTAAACATGCAAGACTTCTAAAAGTCAAGGAATCACATAACATTCGTAAATATACTATTTATCTTTAATATTTTCACAAATAAAACATTACGTTTCTATAAATATGGCGTCGTAAAAGAAAGAGTGCGAGCACGGGTGCGAGTGAGAGGAGACGCTGACGTGCGGGGGGATTGTTGACGCGTGGCGCTGTTTGTTTATCTAGCTGTCACTTTTTTTCTTATAGGTTTTATCAAGCTATCCTTTTTACTTGTCGTGAAATGTAATGTGTGTAAATAAAAAGTGTGTATGTGTGCACGGCACACTTTTTTGCGCTGCTTTTGTTCGTGATAACATATCTATGACTTTATAATATCATTGGTTTTACTACACACGTAGTACTAGTTTTAGGTAAGTCGTTTTCCTTGTTACGTTAAGTGTAATAAATCGTTTATTTTTGTGCTTGAAAAACACATTATTTTGACCACAAAACTAATTTAGATGTGTAAGGTGTCTAATAAGACGTCACATGCCTACGTGTAAATCTCTGTTGTGAATTTCAAGTAAAGTGTTTCTAGAAGGTTTTTGTTTTTATTTATTTTTGCTTCCCTACAGACCAAAGCGGAGACGAGAGATGTGTTTTAATAACCAATCGGATTTTCACCGAAGCTAAGCGGAGAGGAGATGTGGAATTCTGTTTCGTTATTCAAACACATCTCCTCTAGTCACCGCTATAGGTGGCTATAGTGGAAGCCCGGCCTTAGGCTCTGACCTTCGTTGCTTTGTTACTAAAGCTCTTTCTTCTCTTGTTGCCCTGGTACTCACAGGCCAGTACACAGCGGTCCATAGTCATCTTATTCTGTATGAAAAACATACTAATGTTTATTATGGTTCTATGTACTTATTACATAATTCTTTGTTTTACTTATTTACCTAAAAGGTAATTGTATATGCTCGCCTAATGCATCATTACATAATACAAACATGTTCAAAGGAGGTTTTCCTCAAAAATAAACGTATGCATTTATGCTGTGTATAATTACCTAAGTAAATACTCGGTAAGAACCTGGTACAGGAAAGTTTAGTTAAAACGTGATTTGAATGTAAAGCACTATTTTGACACATTATTTGTAACCAGGAAAATATACTAGTTTTATATTTAATCACATAATTGTGTTTGATAAATGTTAAAAATTATACAATATCTAGACGAAGTGGATAACTGTCCTGGAGAAGGGAACATTATAGGCAGGATTTTACAACCTTTTTTTAGGGTTCCGTACATCTAAATGAAAAAACTGAACTCTTATAGATCAATGTGTGTCCGTCTCTCCGTCCTTCACAGTTTTCCGCCGAACATACTTGACGATAAAGTTGAAATCAGATGAAGTTGAAAACATAATAAGTCCTGGACCAAAAAGCAGTGGTCTATTTTTTTAAATTTTACAATAATCTTTTTTTTTTTAAATTATTCATTCTTTAATATTAGATTACAGGAAAACAACATAAAAAGCGTTGCCTTTGTCAAGGTTCAGAATGATTTTGAAATTAGATTTGAACTTCTTTCTGGTCTACTACGAAACCGATGAACTTTAATCTTTACTCAGTAGTTTATAGTTGCTAATAAATATACTTAGTTCGACCTCAACTTCTGTAGTCGCTACTTTTTTTCACGGAGATAAAATCATCAAAACTGAGGCCCTACAAAAAATTGCCAGCGATAAAGTATTGCTTGGCATAAGATCAAAGTGACAGATATTGTCCTAAACTGAAGCCAATCCAAAACCCAAGCGCGGGTTACGTCTGTCGTAGAACCGTCGAAAGGTGGATTAGGAAGGTTTCCAAATGGAGAACGCGTGTACGTAAATGTAGGGTGGGACAACCCCGGCAGGTTAGACTGATGACCTGAAGAATATAACTGGCATTGGATGAGTGAGAAAAGCGGGAGATCTTTTTGGAGGCCTACGTTCAGCAGTGGACTGATAATGATAGCATTTTCGATCACACTATAGGGTTGTTGTAAGTTCGCCACAAAATTATATCCCCACGAAAAAAACTTTTTAGATAGACTAAAAGGTTATTATTTTTTTTAAATTTTGATTATTGTAAATTCTCCCCATTTATTTTTCCGCACGGATAGCAGAACAATTAAATAATCAAATCCAGCATAAAACTACCGAAAACGAGGACACAATGTGGAATCTGAAAGGAAAGTACTAGGAGAATAGGATCAAAACTTTTTTCGTGTTTAATTATTTTTGTGGCGAACTTACGACAATCCCACTATAGTTACTTACTAACTATTGTCTTGTGAGGCGATTTAGTAAGCTTTTGTATCGATGTAGATTTAGTTTCTATTGTTTATAAGAGGAGGGCAGAGACCCCATCACCCTTCTCTTTACTTCTGCACCCCTAGTGCATACAATAGTTTTCTAACATTTCAAGATTTTAAAGGAAATTCCCAATTCATGCATTGCTTCTTCATTGTGTTAGTTTTTAGTTTCAGAATTTTAAATATTTTATCTACTCTCATGTCGTAAACTTCGAAATACAAAACTCAAAACGAGTTTATAATGACATACTTTATACCATAGAGTATCGTAATGAAATTAAAAAAATAAATTATAACACTGTTTGTCTAACAAAACAATGTTATAATTTAATTTTTTTTCATTATGATACAGATTACTGACCATAGATACATTTTTTTACTTTTTTATCTGTGGCTGCGCGCGCTTTCTAAGGGAATGTTGGGATTTTGACATTTGTGTTTCGGTGGATGACATGGTGGATGATTATTAGTGTTTATTATTTTTTATCTTTTATTTGATATGTTCGTGTTCAATGAGAGTAGATAAAGTAGTGTATGAAACTGTACATAACTAGGTATTATACCACTCGTGTGATACTATTATAAAACTCGCTTCGCTCGTTTTATAAACTCACACTCGTGTATAATACCCCTCATTATGTACCAGTTACATAAACTACTATTATGTATGACTTACCTATAAAGTATAATGTACCTATTCACTATTCACAGACTTCATAAACTAAATGCTGCAAATAAAATATTTAGAAAATACGCCCAAATATTTTGGTAATTACTATAATTTAGCCATTTCACCCAAATGACACTAAAATTTAAAGAAAAAGATTCTTTTTTTTGTTTAATGCTTCAAATATTTTTTCATATAAACACTTACAAAAAAGACTATATATAAATAATCAGTTCACAGGAGATTTGTATTGCTTTTACGATTTCAATTTAATAAAGTAAAATATAATATTCAACGAAATTAATTTTAATATTTTTATTTGAAAAGTTAAATATTTCTACAAATGTAATTTAAATACTTTTGAAATAAATTAAAATAATACTTGTCATGAAACACTCAAAAATAATTATGCAAAAGAAATTTTAAGCTAAAATGTTATCGTTTTAACCTATCAAGATTTACTAGATAACGTGTTTTGTTGTGCAAAGTTCTCAGAGTTGAGATTAGCACAATCAATCTACAATTTAACGGTCATTCACCCACAGATTTACGCGTAGCAGGTGTAATTTTGCGTACAATCAATGAGAGCCATTAAAGTATTGTGTTACAATTATTTAAAAAAATAACATAACTTGAAAAATATTTTTTTTGTAACTAATTAATTAAGTAAGTAGATACCTACTTTAGTACAAAATATAATATAAGTAAATATTTATTTGTTAAAATTACATATTTTTTAAATCATACCGAGTTTTTTTCCTTGCCCACAAAAAATATCAAAATAATATTTATTAAAAACAATAATTTAATTACTTATTAATTAATTTTTTGATCCCGATATCATCATTATAATAATTATTTTGAATGATTATTTGTTTTAAAGCAAACGTAAGAAAACTACTCTATTTAATAATTAATATTAATAATTTAAAAAATGTTTTTGAAGTATTAAACTAATTAGCAAAATTTGCATTTAAATTAATAAATCGACACTTAATAAATATAGGAAAAGCCTTTCAAAACTCTACTAGAAAACAAAAATTACACGAAAACTAATGTTCTAGTACTGTTTTGCTATTGAAATTCAGCCAGAAAAGGAAGGATTTAACTAAAAAAAATACTAAAAAAAGTACCCAAAATTAAAATTCCAAAACTAAACTTTTCGACCGTGACAGGACTCGAACCTGCAATCTTCGGATCCGAAGTCCGACGCCTTATCCATTAGGCCACACGGTCGCTGAGTAACGTTGCGAAATAGGTCATGATACGCGACTACGCAAGCCTCCTGCGTGCTACGTCATGGATGACGTCACGAGGCCGTTCACCCCGCCCGGCCTCCGAGTTTTCCGATAATTTCGTTTTCATTCACGTTTTACTGTAGTGTTTATTTACTTACGAATGTTATGCACTGATTATACCTACAAGGTTATTTTATATAATTGTTAGGAGATAACTGTTTATATAAAACAAGATAATTGTTGGGAAAATCCATTATTAGCTCAGTGTAAGAAAAGCTGTTGGTATTTTTAATTGGTTTTGGAGAAATACTTAATTGATTTTGCGATCTGAACTTGGAAGTGGGTAGGTAATTTAATAATTTCATTAGTAGACTATTTTTTTACGTAGCAAGTTAATCATAATTACAGTCGTAGACAGGAATACTACGCCATACTCGTACAGACTAAAATCTAATGTGTTCCTTGAATAACCTTTACGTTCCAGGGTCACGGTTTAGACAGTCACGTCACGCGACCCCGTCGAAATTTTCATATGTAAGTCTCAAAGTTGTATTTTCAGTTTCCTTTATTTGTAAAGTAGAATAATGCTGAAAACGTATAATTAAGTTCGTATAATTAATTATATACCTATTAGTAGATAAAATAAATACTAGATGTACCGACATTTTCATTCATAAATGTGATTTATATCAAGGTTTATGTACTTATATACCTACATATACAACCTACATAATACTAGCTAGTCGCCGTACCAATATAAGAGATTAGAAACAACTTAATCTATAAGTAGGTATTATAATTATGTACAACTACACAACAATCACGCATATAGTTCAACAATACGTAGCAAAATAATTATAGTTAAATCTTTCTGTATTATAAATGTATTTTTTGGGGTTTACAAACCGTCAAATCCAGCGGAAGCGGAAGGGATGGTCACACTCTAAACTACCCTTCCTTCACATGTTGTTTGCGTTCAAGGGCCATGATGCCTTTAAAATGTAAGATTTTCTCGCGAATTTTAATAATTATATCTTAAGCCGTTCATTTAACCGACGAGAAAAAAGAGGAGGTTCTCAATTTATAAATGTTTATTTTTATGACAATCTATGTTTCCTTTCAATCTATAGCCAATTTATTAAAAAATAAAGTCCGTCACAAGTTGATGTTTGGAATATATTTTTTTAGCATTTTTATGTAATACTTAATCTAAAATTTTTATTAGTTTTCTCATCATTATAATTTATCAGCCAAAAGATGCGCATTGATAAATCAATACTTGTATTTTTTCTACTGAATGACAATCAATTAAAAATCGTTACAAACCAGTATTTTTAAGATAAAAACGAGGTGAAAAAAAAAGTATAGGCATCATTAAAAAGACGTTTATCAAGAAGTCATCAGCAAACACTATTTGTAGCGAATCATAAAAATTAAATCTGGTTAAGCGCACGATTGCGCAAACGCACGCCTATCTGCGATAAAAAAAAATCCTATTGTTTGTGAACGATCAACAAAATACTAACAGTGCGTCAAAGTAGTATGATTCATTCTAGAAAAAATGTTATTCGATCTTTTGGGGCAGATATTCCACGTTTTAGGTTCCCATTGCTGGGAAGTGCCAGGGTAAGGTCGTGCATTTCTGGGACCATGGGCTATGACTACTTGAAGACCTGTCTAATTAAGCAACAAACTTCTATATTACGAGGGTTGCGCATTGAGGACAGCCTCCAACTGGCGATATAAAGGAATTTGGTTTTAAAGTTCACAGTGAAACCTTTAAAACCGCACTGTTTTATTATTTTTAATTAGTATTAAGAAGTACTCAAGAAAATCGAATACTAGCGACGAGAACAGTACTTATTCGTAAGTGTATATACCATCGTTATTGAAGTGACTAACACATTATTTATTAATGCATAACGCGTACGCGTTCACTAAATCTATAGGTCCTCACATGAATTACGACTTTCCAAATAACGCAACTCAAATCAGACGGTGTTGCTATCTAAGAAGCATTTTGTAATAACTTTACATCTGACGAAACAACAATGACATCACCGGTTTATTCCCTATGTGCATACGTTACATGAATACAATGGAACTTAACATATCAAATCTATACATTGGTAAATTATTATAAAAGAAAGACACTGACTGCTCTACTGACTGATTGATCAATGCAAAGCTATGTGTGTTGGAACGAGAACCAAAATTTTGCAATCTTTCCTTATGACGGACGTGTGCACTAAAGGTCGATTTTTATAAAATTCACTCCCTATGTTGAAAAGGGGAGCCAAATCCTTGAATACCTTCACAAATGCTCAAGATTCAAAATCAGAAGTGTGCAGCGATTTTTTGAAAACGACTTTGCTCTCTTGTTGCACAAATAACTATTTCACTTCAGTAGCTCAAACATGTAGGTTTTGCTGCCTGAAAAGTGAGCAAAATGCGATTTTGCTCACTAGTGAGACAAAGTAACTTTTTAATTTTTGGTTTCAAAAAGCCACGAATATCATATTCAGCCTTGCGTTAATAGGTACAATTCGAAACATTAACACTCTATCTCTTTGGTTAATAGAAAGAGAGAGAGACAAAGACCAGCCTTTTCGAAGTTCCGATTTTGAATTCGGTTTCAAAGACAATAACGTTCGGAAATTTGACTAAAAAATTTTGAAAAAGATAATAATGTCTTTGAATGTAATTTATTGAATTTTTAACTTATTTCTGTATTTAAATGAAAATAAGCATTTACGTACCTATTGGTTTTCTAAGCATTTCAATATTGTCTAGTAGTTGCTTCATTGTTTAAAATATCATGGGTGCTATCTGGGTATAGGGGACTTAATTTAAAATTATTTTGAGGTTTTTGGAAAAACATTCATGGCTGGCGCAGTGTTGAAAATTTAAATAAAATATGAGTAAAACAAGCGACGAGAATCGTTTACTTATTTTGGACATCGGAAGCAGTTAAATACTGATATTCAGCTCTGGTTCGACTGGAAGCGAGAATATCTGAAAGGCTAGGCAGATGATCTTACTAAATTAAAGACTACTCAAGAATGGTGCAATTCGCTTTTTGAACAGACTGGACATTAGCTACTCAGTACTATTTTTGTTTATCACAAAGGGGTATTCTCAAAAAACAATGTGGAGTATTTATTATTGTTGAAAGCTGACTTTAATAAAATGGTTATTTCAATCTATTCCTGTATTTTTTATATTATTATTTTATCTCCTAAATGTTCTCGCTGCTGAAGTGAAAAGTTATTTGTTACACGAGAGCAAAGTTTTTTGCAGATCTCGTGCCTTTGAATCTCTCGCGACACTCAGCATTCAACTTTATGAATCACTCGCTACGCTCGTGATTCAATCCTTGAATCCTTCGCTTGCCCAAGATTGCAGCAATCAGCACTCGCAGCAAAAAACGAGTTTGCTCTCTTGTTGCACACATAAATTTTTCTTGTTATTTAACGTAAATAATTAAAACTTTAGACTTCCTGTTATCATCACCACAAAAAACGTTAAATAACTTGATCTTTTATTCTTTATAAACTTAACTCTTTTTGTACGCAATTAAAATCAATTAAAAACGCTTGATAATTAACTTGTATTTTTTAAGATCTATTTGTAAAACCAGTATTTTTAAGATAAAAAAGAGGCAAAAAAAAAAGTATAGGCATCATTAAAAAGACGTTTATCAAGAAGTCATCAGCAAACACTATTTGTGGAGAATCATAAAAATTAAATCTAGTTAAGCGCACGATTGCGCATACGCACGCCTAACTGCGATAAAAAAATCCTATTGTTTGTGAACGATCAACAAACTACTAACAGTGCGTCAAAGAAGTGTGATTCATTCTAGAAAAAAGTGTTATTCGATCTTTTGGGGCAACGTATTCAAAGTTTTTGGTTCCCATTGCTGGGAAGAACCAGGGTAAGGCCGTAAGTTTATGGTACCATGGGTAAAGACACTATTTTACCTGTCTTATTAAGCAACAAACTTCTATATTATCATTAAGGGTTGCGCATTGAGGACAGCCTCAAATTGGCGTGATGTAAAGGAATTTGGTTTTAAAGTTCACAGTGAAACCTTTAAAATCGCACTGTTATGTAAATTAGTTAAGAAGTACTCAAGATCAAAATCGGAATAAGGCCCTTCGTACACAAAGCGACTCAAGTTTCCGATACCTTACGATTTCGGTATCCAAGCGGCTATCGCAATACACACCACATCCTTATAGGTTCGAACACAAGCACGCGTCAATGAATACCAAAATCGTAAGGTATGATACCTACCTACCTACTAGGCGACGCAAGTCTCCGATAATCGGAGACTTGCGTCGCCTAGTGTACGAAGGGGCTAAGTGATTTCATACCTTTGCTCGCGAGTATAGTATTCTCTTTTACCTTCGATATTGATGTGAGTGACTAATACATTATTTATTATATACGTGTCTCATAAGAATCTATTAGGTATATTACGATTTCCAAATAACGCAACTCAAATCACCACGTATCTAAGAAGCATTTTGTAATAAACTTTACATCTGACGAAACAACAATGACATCACCGGTTTATTCCCTATGTGCATACGTTACATGAATACAATGGAACTTAACATATCAAATAATACATTGGTAAATTATTATATAAGAGAAGACACTGACTGCTTGACTGACTTGATTGATCAATGCATAGCTAAAACTGTTGGAACTAGAACCAAGAATTTTGCAAACTTTCCTTAAATGACGGACGTGTGCACTAAAGGTCGATTTTTATAAAATTCATCCCATAGGGGTGTTGAAAATGGGATTAATGGATTTTTTTTTTAAACCTCTGTGTCTAGAATAATGAAACTTTGCACACACAAACTTTCCTAAAATGACAGAAGTATGCACAATGGTTGATTTTTAGAAAATTCATCCCGTAAGGGTTTGATAATATAATAGGATAATATACAATTATATAAGTTTCAATATTTTTTTTTTGAATAATTTAAATGACAGAAGTGTGCACAAAGGGTCGATTTTACATAATTCATTCAATATGGGGGTTGAAAATGGGAAGATTTGTACAAAAACTGAATTTAAATTTCATTCTTTTTTTTTCGAAACTTTGAATGTTGATTTTTTTAATAGAATTGTTAAAACAATTTGGTAATTCCAGCCCTAAAAGGGTAATTAAAAATCGTACCAAAACCTCGCGGACGAAGTCACGGACGGAGTCAATGATATTCTACTAAACAGATATGTTATACGCTTACAAAACAAAAGAAAAAACTGTTCCGCGCCGAGCGGCAGCACACATACACACTTTTTATTCACACATTACATTCCACTACAAGTGAAAAGGATAGCTTGATAAAATGCAATAAGAAAAAAGTGACAGCGAGATAAACAAACAGCGCCACGCGTCATCAATCCCCCCGAACGTCGGCATCATAGACTTGCAATTGTCCCACGCAGGACATTTTCTGGTCTTCACTTTTTGCGCGCTCATAACATATCTGTTTACTAAAATATCATTGGACGGAGTGCTAGTACATGTATTTACGTACCTACGTTGGTTCGGTTCTAAGGCATTGTTATTGATTCTAGTAGTTACTTCATTGTTTAATGGTAATCAGTTGTATCTGGGTATAGGGGACTTTTTGTGATTCATTTTGAGGTTTTTGGAAAAACATTATAGACTTTTGTTTTAAAATTTTAATTAATATTTAATTTAAATTAAAGTCTGACAACCAATCGTACCGTCTTACCCAGTCACTGGGTTGTGGAGGTCCGATAGGCAGTCGCTTCATGTAAAATACTGATATTCAGCTGCATCTGATTCGACTGGAAGTCGACCCCAATTTAGTTGGGAAAAGGCTAGGCAGATGATGAATTACTAAATTAAAGTCACTAATCAAGAGTGGTGACTTTAAATTCGCTTCTTGAACACACAGGACATTATTTTAACTCAGTACTATTGTTGTGGCTGCTCCAAAGAGCTATTCTCAAAAACCATGATGGGAAACTCACTTGGATACCATTTCTGTTTAGCTCAAACAAAGTGGAAGTCTCATAATATCCATTTTTGGTGATTTTAAAATAATGGTTTGTCTTCGTATCTCGTACGCGTATTTGCCTCGTAATTTTTGGCAATAGCCCAATTTTATGATTTTATCTGGTAAGTGGCGAATTTTCTACAAAAACCGTGTCATTTCAGATTATGATCTAAATATACCTAGGCGCGATTTTCTCAGCATTACAACCTATGATTACCACTTCGCCTGCTAAACGTAGTAATCCGAGTACCTATTATCCCTAATTGCAGCAGATCCATGGGAAAAATACTATTGTTCGTAACATCAATTTCTTTATTTCAACGTAAATGGTTTAATTTAGACTTCCTGTTATCATCACCACAGAAAAAACGTTAAATAACTCTATCTTTTATGTCTTTATAAACTTAACTTCTTTTTGTCACGCAATTTTTAAAATAAATTAAAAAAGAAGCTATAATCTATAACCGTGGATATGACGACATGACTTTGAAACGACGTTAGTAACATCCCAAAAATGTTATTATTGCGATATCTTGTTCACTATTGTATGTGTCAACACTTATCGTATCATAGAGTACTATAATATACCTACTACGTATTGCACGCTTTACAACGTTACGTCATGCCGACGTGATTTTAATATTTAAAAAAAACTGTCTGGTGGTCTCTGGCTGTATGATTCAGTGCACATATTGATACTATGATTTTTGTTTACGTATTGGTTCTTCGAAGTCATATCCTCCTGGTACTCTGAACACGGAAACATTGATGTGAATTAATCTATCTTGTGGTTTTACTCCTTTTGTTTCTGTGGTTTTAACCTAGTTAAGTGTATTGAATGTAATAATTTGGGTAAAGCCACTATTTTACATAGGTACTAGGGCATGCAACCGGGAAATCCCGGTACCGAAAATACCGGGAAATCCCGGGATTTTTTTAAGCAATCCGGTACCGGTTCTTCAACCCGTAGTCCCGGTACTTTCGATAATTTCGGTACTTTGTTATTTTTCTTCTTGTTTTCAATATAAAGTAACGTATCGTATCCAATAAACTATTCTTTTACAATATTATTGATGTTAAAAAATTTATTTGATAATAATGAGAATTTCATAAATAAAACTAATCAGCAATGTAAGTAAGGAGTCAGTTGTGATGAAACAAATCAAAAATCTACTTATAGATGTTAGTTGATTTTTGATTAAATTTTTTCATTTCATTTATTGCATTACTTTCATTTTAAAGAGAATAACTTTAATCATGCTCAGATTTTGTGTATTTAATAATTATTTGGTTTATTAATCTATAAAAAGCTTTTACTTTTTTATGATACTATCTTTATTTTAAAGGAAATAGCGTTTGTTACATTCTTTTCTTGAGTTTCATTTTTTGTTCATCTCGTAAAAGTATTATACTATATTTGTTTAGCCACTGTTTGTTTAATGATATTTATTTATGGTAGAAGGAACAAAGTCACTATGTGATGTTAGACTTATTGTAATATGTATGTTAAAGATTTATAGCGTTATTCCTAATTCAAAATTTAGTAGGATTCCAAATATAGTTCTGATATATTTTAATTCTTATAATATATTTAGAAGCTTTTTTATATCAATATAAAAAATACATGGGCACTCGGAAATTGCCGCGGTGAAGCTACCTTTTTTTCAACCTCACACGCTCGGAAAGATTCTATTTCTCATTAAAAATTTGAGAACCAAAACTCCATTTTGCACGCTAGAGCGCAAAGTGTTGTTCAAAATTCGAACACATCTTGTAGTCAATTATTTTATTCACAGGCAGGCGAGCCTTGGAGCCGCTCCCACAGCATTTCCTTTTGAGGTTTAGTGAGGTGAAAAGTTGTGTGTTGCATTCGGCAGCAAAGTTTTTCTGCATCTCGTACCTTTGAAAATTTCGCTACCCTCAGTTTTCAATCCAAGTACTCGCGCCAAAAATCTACTGCCTTGCATAACAAATAACAATTTTGTTTTAAAAGAAACTGAAATGTTTGTGATGCACTACTGTAATATAGAACTTCTTTGTTGCAGGAGAATTTTATAAGTAGGTTTCATTGTGAAAACACCTTTTGTAGCTAGTCGTCTAGAATCAGTAAGATAAAGCAAATTGCTTTTATGACGGATATTTTTATTATTGTCGAAGTCTCCCGAACTGAAAAAACGTTAAACAATGCGTGGTGTTAGGTATTTTCGTTAGGTTTTTGTTGGGCATGTCTTGATTTGGTCGCCCCGCTCAGAGCTCGCGATAAAAGCCATGCAACAGCTTAAAAAAGCATTTAAATTCGGTTCCTTGAGATTGTATTCTGATGATTATTGTCAATTATAGATTTACGAATAAAAAAATGTTTTATGAACTACACCATCCCACCCACATTTGTAATGAGTTCATTTTTCAATCGATTTAGATAATTACATACGTCATGTAGTTAGTGTACACGCTCGTACCTTTCATACAATAAGTTAATAACGACATTTGTACGTGAGTACCGAAAGTACCGAATTTCCCGGGAAATCCCGGTTCCAAGTCCAGTACCGAAACTTCGGTACCGGTCTTTAAAAGAACCGGTTCTTGCAAGCCCTAATAGGTACGTATTTTTGTTCTAGACTTCGTATTGCAGTCATTTTATTCTATTTCGGGCTACTCGCGTCGTGCCTTCAAAGACACTAAGAACAACGGTCTCATACATACAGTCACGAAAAGCGCCACCTAAATGTACAGATGATCTTATATTCTAGAAAGAAAAGAAAGAAAGAAAAAGTTTTATTGGACTCACAGAGGACAGAACAACAACATAAAATTAAAAACAAAGATGTAAAAAAAAAGAAACTTAAATAACAAATAAATATTTTTTGGACTTACATACCGTACGTACTTGAATTAGATATTTATTAAAACATATAATTGTATAGAAAATGAAAAAGTGCCTCGAGTGTA
This sequence comes from Agrotis segetum, assembly GCA_036375495.1. Classification (NCBI taxonomy): domain Eukaryota; kingdom Metazoa; phylum Arthropoda; class Insecta; order Lepidoptera; family Noctuidae; genus Agrotis; species Agrotis segetum. The sequence goes on from JAQSVV010000039.1 coordinate 6,552,207, forward strand.
CGAACGAGGAATTAATTTCATTCATTCATCAAAGTAATGGCGAAGTCGATAACTTTACGTCCCAAAAATTTAAAATTCTTTATTAGGTCGAAGAGTTGATAATAATTATGGATATGAATGTCATGATACAACTTTTAATCGCAACCGACCCGAAAAATATGATTTAACAGCTTATTTGGCAATTATACAAATAAATATATATAAATTTTTATCTATGTCACTGGCAATTTCGTTAACCTCGATAGAAAACAAATAAAAAAAAAAACAAAGTCGACCCACGCAATTATATTAGAAGTCCGACGCGAAATAGGTCAATTTTATAAGTCAGGTTAATTTAACAAGACTGACTGACAATGTTAAAGGATAAGCAGTTAAATCCCTTAAGAAAAAGAATAATTAATCGGCCTAACCTTGTTCCAGCTATGTTGAGGTCGCCCTCCAAGCTTGTTTCAGGCTAATAGGTTAGTTACCAGCATCAATAAACTACAAATCGATTTGTTATTAGTCTTTCAGTTATGAGTATTGGAAAAAAAATGGTAATTCTTTTGTCAATAAATATTGACAAAATAGTATCAAAACCATGAAATGGTCCGGAGCATGACAGCTGCTTGCAGGTACCACGCACAAAAATTATTATAATAATATACAATTACGTATTAATTTATCGTTAATCTAAAAGCGTCGAAGCGTCGATCGTATCTTCGTCAATTTTCGTTTCCGGGAAAAAGGAAAAGCATGAGTGAAATATTCTTTTGAAAATCTGACCGACAGCTAATAAGTTTTTATTTTGAAGACAAAACTATTGAATAATATTACATTAGTCATTATCTGGCAAGCCTTCTCCACTTTACACTGGAGTCGGCTTCCCTGAGTGTAGCTAAATATAAAAAATTTTCGGGATGTTCTCGAAATTCAAGGTTGATCAGACATTTTCAGAAAGACCTTCGAGCAATTTGACTTGCTGTAACTTCAGAGTGGGAAAGAAATGGAAGTAGGCATTGAGGCACCTCTCATTCTTGTATCTTCATCCATTGATTGGTAGGATGACACGGCTGGACAAAGGCCTCTTTTAAGAATGGGTTTTGAATCTTTTGTGCCTTTCTATTGTTTTTTTTTTGGTCGTTGACCCATCCAGTCTAATTCCATACACATCCTTAGAAATAAACTTCATACAGCTCAGTATTCATATATTATACTAGGCGCTCATAGGCCATGTAGAAATAGCATGATAAACATTCTTCTTGTTTATCAAACTTTTACTGACAATTTATATAGACTCCTGTGTTTACATTATTATAAAGTTCAAAATTCAATAAATCTTGCACTCAATTCTTAATTTAAATACGTCGATAAAAAAGAACTTGACACAATTCAAATCTAAAAATAAATTCAATAGAATAATAAGTCACACAATCGCAAGTCACGCGCAATCAATTTTTTTTTATATTGTACTAAAAATAGATTTATAAAAGTGGTTATTGACCAACTAATAATGTGATTAATTTATGTTATTACCTTAATGTTATTTATAACTGAGGAAAATTTCCTATCAGTCTTCTGCAATTATTGTTAAGAAGTTTGCACACTTAACGTGGGTGCAGTTGATTAGTGTGTTATAAGTGTTTTTGCACTTAGAAGTTGTTGTGACATTTTGATGAATAGGTGTTTTCATTTTCTAATTGTATTAATTAAAGTTTTACTTAAGAGATGTAGGGAAAGATACAAATGATGGTAGGTAAAGTTGGATAGATATAGTTTTATAATGGCTTATTCAAATAACCAAGTTACAACCTATTAACAATAAGAGAAAATAAATGAAATAACCAACCCTATAAACATAATTACTCTAGAGTCTAGGGTTTGATAGAATTTATTTAAGTTTATGAATAAATTAAACATGAATTAATAGCACACATCGTGTAAAATTTAATTTTTCGGTTCAACGCAAGAAAGTAAGACGTAAGCCATAAAATAAAGAAGTCGCTTAATTTTCTAAACCAATGTTAACACTCTTTAAGTTTTCAGATGATAATAATAATAATAATAATAATCTTTATTTGCATGAAATATGGTACAATAGGTCTTAAAGTTAAAAAGTTCAACATATTCCGCTTACTATTATTCAGCATGCAAATATTTTTTTAAATATTGGTTATAGATGAGATACAGCATTACTCATCTTTACTTTTAGTACAACAGTATAGTGATAATAATCGATAGTTCAAAAGAGATTTTAACCTTACAATTATATACCTAAATTATTAACTTAAACAACTGCAGAATGCAGCATAAATTAAAAATAAAGAGATTTACAATAAAATATTGTATGTGATTTATCAAATATTGAAGAGTTTACTTGACAAGGTCTATTAAAAACATTAGATTCTACTTTTATAAAGTTTTGAAGTATTTAGCACAATAATTTGTATTAAAACGGTGACGTAATAACTCGGTCACTCAAAAACTTCATTCACACTGACCACCTTCATTCATTCGTAATCAAAAACAAAACTACTGCCTTCAATTCCTGTGACCCTAGTACAATCGAAAAAATCGAAACCGGTACTCGTGCTCTAAAAGCTAAAAAGTGCGTAAAGATTGTTCCGATTGCATTAAATTAAAGCAAAAACGTCTTAATTGTGAATAAAACATGTGTTTTGACGCAATAATAATTGCATTCATTATCTGTTATCAGGCATTCCTCAATTAGTCAGTCAGTACCACCCAAGGACCGCTGATAACCTAAAGATTTCCCGGCCAGAGGAATATTCCAATTGTTGTTTGTTTCGATATAGATAGGTTCAAAGGCAGCGAAATGAATAATAGATGGCTATTTGGGTTGTGACAACAATGAAAAGGAATAGATAGGAAAAAGAAAACGAAAATATACAAAGTGTTAGCGGGGGTCTTAGAAGGCCAAAGCCTGCTGGGGTCGTGGGACTATCGGGTAGCCGCATGGCCCCGGACTGTAAAGGGCTTATGAAGAAACTGTGGATTTTAGTCACTACAAGTCTGACAGTCCCTACGGTCCTGCCCTGGGTGGGAGGCCTTATTTCATGATGGTACCACGTAAAAAAACGTTAAAATAAGTTGAAAATGGGTTCTCATTTATTTTATTCACTGAGTAATAGATGAAGGGATCGGTCTTCGCCATCGAGCAAAGCACCTCCGATTACGGCGCTGTCGCCATTTTGACAAAATTGGAAGAGGAACGTCAAGATTTAAAGCACTTTTAGAACTGCATGGTCGTTTTAGCGCCGATATCCGGTTTTTTCAATACAATAAAATTTTGATAGCCATCAGTTCTTGTCTCCTGACAGTATCATTCATGATCCAAAAGACTCATGCTATACTACCTACTTGACTCATCAACCATCCAAAGCACACAGTAGATCAATAATAGAATAGAATAGAGATACAAGGTACATCTTCTTTTTCATGGTGACCTAGTACTTCTCCATTGGAAGAAAAGTGAAAGAGAAGCAATTTTTTCTTTCTATTTTTACATGGTATAGAACAGCTGTTTCTCAGACTGAAATGTCAAGTAGTGAGATAATGTTGTGACAAAGTTATCACAATGTGACGCAAATAGTTTGTAGTAAAAGATTACTCGACAAACTGATAGCAATGTGACCGTTTGTGTTTTCCATTAACTATTCGGACGTGTGCCATGACATTGCTTCCTATTCACAACATTAATTTGGGATTTATAAGATCTGTCAATTCGTGGCAACTAGATATTTTCGGATTGCTTGTCATTAAAACTTTAATTTTAAAAAAAAAGTTGTATTTTACATTTGACACACGTGGCTCCCGATAGTCCCGAGTTATTTCACATTTTTGGCATGGCGCGCTGCGATGACTTCACAGTTGACCATCGAGCTCGCACATAGTGGTTAAAAGTTGGTAGAAATAATTTTCGAAATGTATTATTCATATTAAAAAAAAGATGGCTTTTGATAAAATTAATTTCAAAGTACTTAGAGCACACACTTATACAATCTTGTAAGGATCATCTATCTCTTAAAAACATGTTATAAGCAAACCCGGGCCAATTTACTAGCATTACCAATATAGTCACCGCCTTATCACAGATAGGTCAAGACTTGGAGTTTCATTTACGACGATTCCGCAGTGAGAAAAAACATTGCTATCTCAAAGGCAAATGTAATTAAATGAAATATTTACACAATTAAATTAGTTTAATTAAGTCTTTCAGCATGTTTAGTTGACAATGCGTCATTTCGAAGTGAAATAGAGTGGAATCGGTAAGTTGTAGAATAAAATAAAAGAATAAATAAGAATAAAATAGATCGCGCATACTATGTATGCGTGGGTCAGCTACAGAGCCGTCTTTACCTATAGTGCAGGGCGTGCGGTGCACGCGGGCGCCGTGTCAAAGGGGGCGCCGAGCGCCCCCTAAGGTAAGATTCCCACCAACCGGCCGGAATAGGCGGCATTGCGGTAAAGAAGATTGAAATCTATCAACAGTAAAAATACAGTTCATGATTGCTTGCAAAGTTATCTCCGTCGGCATTCCGCGATACGTAGCGACGTGTCCCTTATGTTGCTTGCAAATATGAACTGTATTTACTGTTGATAGATTTCAATTTTCTTTACCGCATTGTAAAATGCCGCCGATTCCGGCCGGTTGGCGGGAATCTTACCTAACACGACACCTCCAGACGGCGTCGATGCCGGCCGGCGCTATCAAAGGCCCTGCGCTCGTGTTATGGCCGACGCCGGGCGCCTGGTAGCAAAGCAAGGCTACTCCTTTTCCTACTCTATTTAAAACACAATAACTTTTGTTTCAACGTGAAATCAGCCTTAAAACAGATAATAAAAGATTAAATTGGCGTAATATCACATCTACTATTATCTAGGCTACCAAAGGCGCGTGCCGGCGGCATCGGCATGTTTATTTTGATTCGTTTGACAACACGTCGACAATCATTGCTAACTCGGCTGTATTAGAATGCTATAAATTTCAAATTAAAGTTCCCAGAGACGCAAAACAAAGTCGTGATTTTTATATTATATCTAACCCCTTTCTTCCTAAAATAACTTTTGCTTCCCGCATCATTTAAAATTGCACCATTTCCATCTAATTTGAATTTCCGTTTGAAAATACTGTTAGGGACTTTACTCATGGTGCGACGCGATATCGGATTGCATCGATTGACGATATGGGCGTTTTTCCATTAGCCGGCACGGTACCGGCACCGACGACGGCGCGCGCCGGTAAGTGCAGAAGCGAGCCATATGTTTTCATACATTTTTGCTTCCTCGGCACCGGCACGGAGCCGTCGCCATCGCCGGTGCCGTGCCGTCTAATGGAAAACCGCCCAATAGAGTCGCACGGATTGACGATATCGCTCACAGATCTCCTCGATATCGAATTGCATGTACTTACGTGTTAATGACCATGCACATGATTCTGCGTTCGAAATTCGATTGCGCAACTAGTCGTCACGTGCGCAACGACTTCTTTTGTCTTTGGTTTGCAGCGCCTTTATGTCGTAGCAGCAAGGTGGATTTTTGAAGTGTACGGTCGAATTGCATCGCATCGCTCCATTAGTAAAAAAGTGCGACTTAAATCTACAATCGACTCGATATCGCACGAATCGCTTCGCGTCGCATCGCGCCATGAGTAGTCCCTTAGTATTCCATTTTGCCCCGCTTCTACTAAACTAGAGGGCGCCAGGGTACTGGTTGCACACGGGCGCCACAAGGGCTAGAGACGCCTCTGGTCAGCTATGCTAAAAACAATAGGTACGGTTAGCCGATAAAAAATCTGGAGAAAATGCTGAACAGTCAGCATAATTATGCTGACTAAAATTATCGGCTGAAACCATGCTGAGTTCAGACGAGAGCGAAGCATTTTGACAGCTGACTCAGCCTATGCTACTCAGCATTCGCCATTTTTTTTTAGTGCTGCTCAGATATTGTATCGGCTAACTGAACCCAATGTCTACTGTCTTGAGATCTTCGCCGAGAAGGCCTCGAGTAAGTAGCATAGGGAATACTGAAACTGTAGTTGTCACACTGGGGCAGCGCAGCGCTGCGCACAAGGCTGTATCTTTAGAGCAGCGGTTCTCAAACTTTTCTCAAACTGTTTTGGTAGCGGAACCCTTTTGAAAAGCGAAATTTTGAACGGAACCCCAAATTAAAAGAAACTTTTAAGAGCATTCTTAATAAGGCATATTACATAGTATTCTATAATAAAAGAAGAAAACACTTAAAGGATGTATCGTTTCTTAATTATAACTGATATCTTCATCAATCGGTTGATATTAGATTTGATCGACGAGAGTTAGAGTCTACTAGTATTCTCGTGGAGCCCCCACAAAGGCTTTGTAGAGCCCCGGGGTTCCGCGGAGCACACCTTGAGTATGGCTGCTTTAGAGCATAAAGTTTTTTTTGGTAACATCATCAAATGAATAACTATGACCAGGATCCACCTCCCAAAAAACCACCCAGGATATAGTCACACCAGTCTTCTAATCTCAGGCGAGAACGATTGGTTCGAATTCAAAAATGATTTTTGAGTTGGATAGCTCATTATCGAGCCAGGCTATTTAATACGCTAAGAATAATAGGAGCCGAGTAACTGGTAAATAATACCCTAAAGAAGCAGACAATATTCTAGAGAAAATTAATTATTACTCAGAAACGCTATTAAGAAATTGGAGTCTTTTAAGAAAACATTATTGCTGTCTTGAAAAAGAAAACCAAATACATCAAATACCTATCTAAAACACAAATCAAAAGAAGAATATTGTTTTCAGTAACTTTGTCGAAAACAATTTTCGTTAACGGGAAATATTTCAAAAAGCTTTCCTAGAAGTCCTAATGTACAGTAGTGTACAGTAGAGTACAGTATAACTTTGCAGGCGTTATTAAAACCAAAGTTAAATAAAATAAAATAATTTAAATTCACACTAGAATTCTTTTTAACGAGACAAAACAATGCCATTTAATTGAGATATCAATCCAAAGTTTTTGCGAGTACATAGCCAACACATATTACTAATGTGAAATTGACTTTGTGTTTTTTTTACGTTTCCCCATCATAAAGACTTCAACAATGCGCGGTTGGGGCAGTGGTCTAGTCATGGATGGGTCTTTACCAATGGCGCGACGCGACTCGTGCGATATCGAGTCGATTGCCGATTTAGGTCATACGTATTTACTAATGGAGTGATGCGCTGCAATACGACTGTGAACTTCAAAAATCCTCTTTACTACTACGGCATAAAGGCGCTGCAAACCAAGATAATACCCATGGCGCGATATCGACTCGATTGCCGACTTAGGTCGTACGTATTTACTAATGGAGTTATGCGATGCAATTCGACGGTGAACTTCAAAAATCCTCCTTACTAGTACGTCATAAAGGCGCTGCAAACCAAGATAATTATGACCACACACCGGCAAGCACAGCGTGAGACGTCCACCTGAAAGGAGGACGGATGATCTGATCAAAATTACAGGATCACGCTGGATGCAAGCCACTTCCAAGCGGTCATTACCGGTCTTGGAGATCTATGGGGCGAGGCCTATGTTCAGCAGTGGACTTCCTACGGCTCATTTATGATGATGATGATTACAACAAACTGAAACATTTCTTTAGAAAAGACTGTAATATTAAGTAAGCTCATGGGATGTTACTTTTATGCCTAGGGGTAGGCCTATGTTAGGTGAGACTAGGAATTTCTCTTATTCTCTCAGAATTGCATCGATTGACGATATCAGTCAGATATCGCACAAGCGTCCGGCCGAAGAAAATGTATGGACAACGATGATGTTTGCTAATGGAATCGCACGTATTGACGATATCGCTCACAGATCTCCTGTACGTCCTAATGAAAATGCACTTGATTCTCTGTTCGAAATTCGATTGCGCTACTACTCGTCGCTGGCTACATCTTTTGTCTTTGATAAGCAGCGAGCAGCGACATGATGTCGCGTAGTAGTAAGGTGGATTTTTGAAGTTCACCGTCGAATTGCATAGCATCACTCCATTAGTAATTAGTAAATACGTGCGACCTAAATCGGCAATCGACTCGATATCACACGACCGCAGAGTGCACCGGGCCTGGGGGGCTATTACAACGTCTTAAAACCAGGATTATTCCAGTAAGTGAACGAGATGGCGCTAGACGTATTGTATAGATCTGTCACTTTCACTCGCCGGAACAAGCCTGGTTTTAAGACGTTGTAATACCCCCCTGGTCTAGTGGATTCTCACGACCTTCGTTAGTTCATCGGTCTACCTTGAGGTAGGCTCTGCCCACTCCGCCTTCCGGTATGCAGTACCTTCGCTAGTTTTATGCATATTTACATACAATTAATCTGTGTTTACATTACTAGGTTATGATTCAAACATAATACGTTATGTAAATGTTTGTCGGCAGTTGCTGAGTGTCGCGGGTTTGTTTCTTGAACGGAATAAATATTTTTATTGCCTGTAGGTTTTGGTCCTGACTCTCATTGTTTGTGAAAGTGAGTTTACAGGAATATCCTATAATTCTAGTAGTTTATTGTCATACGATTGTAAATTGTCGAAGGTTATTAATTCAGAGTTCTCTATTTCTGCTGCAGCGACGCGGTTGGCATGGTTGACGGAGATTCAAAAGAAATTCTTAGTGACCCCAAACCTGACCTCAAAGTTCTCTTTTAGAAAACAGTAAAGGGAGTTTGCATTGTCATACGCCTTGTAAATCGATGGTAATATGTGGTTCGGTCTCCTATATTTTGCAATACAAACTCTCATGAAATAGGTGTCGTCCCTCCTTTTACCAACTAGGCACAAATTGGCTATCAATTTTACAAACACCTATGTCATCATACAATCCTTGGACCTTTCAACTCTGAAGGAACGATATCGTGTAGTTTTCCGGTATTTGTCAACACATAATTAGCATGTTTACTAAACAATAAAGATAACTGAACAATCAAGAAGCAATTGAATTGATTACTTCAGTTGCTACTCGCCATTTTAATTGGACCAGTCCATTTTAATATTATGTTAGAGGCTGGGTAGTCGATTCCTAGAATTTTATAAGGAACGGGAAATATGATGTGCTACATTATTAAATGTGTACGTATTTGTGAGTAATAACCACGTGCTTTATAAGGTTATCGCCGCATGTGTTATTATTTATTATTACTTATTAGTGGGTTTAAAGATCGAAATAGTGCAAATAATAATGTGAGCGGGCAAAATCCAGGGTACAACGGAATATTTCCTAACTGATTATATAGTTATGGCTTCAAACAAAATCAATAAAATGAAAAATTAAATTAGGACTAGGGCACTAGAAAAATCGAGAAGTTATTGTAACTCAAAAGTAAGTAATATTAATAAATAATAATTTTGAATCAATGTCTTTAAGAATAAACTTGTTAAAACGTAACGTTTCTAAGTCAATAAAGGTGATATCAGACGGTTCACTCGAATGATTGTTCACTCGAGTGAATGATACCGGATGCCAATATACAACACATGGATCGGTTCACTAATGAATTCATTCGGCACTCGTGTTTCATTTTTTGTTCAGACATTTCATTTCGAGTGAAATGTACCGAATGAAAGATGAAAATGAACAAAAAATGAACCGTCTGAAAGTGCCTTAACGATCGACCTCTTTTGACTTACGATTAATCAAAAACTATGTATAAATACAATTATTATGACACATCTAGAGGTGTTCCTTGAACCAATTTTATTGATAAGAAGTTCCGCGATAAATTCCCACGGACTGCCCATCCCGTATCCCGACCCTCTTCCGACCGTATGGTACCAGGCAGCCAGATATACATAAGAGCTCACGTACAAACTTGCTACGTGTCACTGACAAGACCAGTGAATGGAATGTTCATGCAGGAAACCTTCTGCTGAACGCAATAAGAATCATTTTATTGTTGCCGCACTTGCGGTAAACAGCTGTTGCGCCGCTGCTGTATTGAATGGACCTTACATAGAAGCTTTAAGCGTCAAATTGGTTTGTTTTCTTAATTCCGCAGGGGCGGTAGAGAAATCTCTTGCAGTATTCTGTGCCCCTGGTACCTCGGTCATATGTTTTCGTTCCGTGGTCGTTACGGTCCTGTGGACCCTTTTGTTTTAGTTTCAATGAATGTGTTTTGAACTTTTTCTACGAATGAATGAAGACGAAAACCATCATTCGTATTAAATTTTATTTATTTAGTTTGTTGCAGTCATTGTTTGGAATTGGGGTTGGAATATTCCGTTTAAATATTAACTCTTGCAATAAATTATTTACGGGTGTTTCTTGGTAACAGACAACAATGGACTTTGGAAAAACTTTTTTTGGAAACCAAAAAAAGTATAGAAATTCAATTTCACGTCAAAATGTTTATTGTACATTCTTTTTGAACGAGAGTCAATACCCGAAGTGTATTTTAAATAAATTAGTTATGCTGCAGGTACCGTGAACCATTCACAAGTTTTGAATGAAAACATGACACTGCCACGTGGTCATTTCCAAAGGTTTGGTTTACTACCCCTGGCCTTTTTACAACCCAATCCGAACCATCGATACATTACAAGATACTAGGAGAACATAAAAAGAGAAAGCAATCAAATACCTCACCAACCCTTTAGTTACTCAAAAAATGGTACCAATACGATTAAGTATGTAAAACCATATTATGAGATTCTCTCTCTTTAATTTTTATAACACAAAAAACTTTTGGAAAAAAAAAACTTCATACTCGGGTAAAAAGTATCCCATTGTGTTGATCAAGGTTATAAATTATACTTTCAGGACCGTATCAATTATCATCCAAATCTGTTCAAGAGTTTCTGTATGATGAATGGTTGTTTGATTTTACTCAATCAATATTCATAACGGCTAAACAGATTTTGATATTTGGCTCAGAGATAATTATGTCAGAAAGATAGGAACAAAACATAGGATAAGTACCGTTTAACTTTTTAATAAGTTCCCGTTGTATAATTTTTGAGTGAACATACAAACGAAGCCGGCACCGGCTAGTTATGTAATAATATTTAACGTAAGATTAGAATTGTTTGTAAAAACAAGAACATAATCAGTAGGTACTATTGTTATTTCACATAGTAACAAGATAAACAAGGTGTGTTATTATCTCAAATAATGAAGTAATATTTGAACTTGTATTCAAAAATTAAGTGTCAATGATCTTTGCTTATAAATATATGCCGAAACTATAATAGTTATGTTAATATTACACTTTTTTTTTGCATAAACTCAAATAACAAATATCGTTTATTCAGACCTCACATTACAAATATACAAATAAAATAAACAATCATAATCATACCGGCGGCGGCCATTTTATGTTTTGTATTTTTGTTAAGAAATATTTAGAAATTAAATACTATGGTACTATACTGGCTACTATAATAAATTAAATGTACCACTAGAATAAAAGGTTTTATACCTGATTTTATTAAAAAATAAAATAGTTTTTACGAATTCGAATAATTGTAAAATTCTTTTATTTTTGAAGTGATCAATTTCATTAACGTGAGCGCTTCAATATAATGGATTAAATAAGTAAAAACATTTTTGAAAGGAGAAAAATAGTTGTTTTAAGTTACATTGAAAAACATTGAATTATAATTATGAAGAAAGACATGAAAATAAACCTGAGTTTCATGTTTAAAATTATTATTATTGTTTTAGTTAATTAGATTTATTGTATTAAATTACCATCAAGTAATGTTAATTATTGTTTAAAATCTGTAGTCCATTATACAGTCATTAGTCTATTATTGTGAAGGCATTGTATTGTAAGCCTTTCTAAGTCTTTTTTTTGTGTTTATTTAATCATTTGATTATCTTGTCAGCGGCTCCGCTACAATTTGAAAATTATCCAGTTGGAACTTAAAATTGGGATAGAAACTGGAGAGTTTACGAATATTCGCATTCGCATCCGCATAATTATATTCATTCGAATATTATGCGAATACGGACGAGTGAAAAAATAGCATTATCTGGAACTCCTTCTACACATTTCAGTCATTCTTATCTGCTTATCTGGCGTCTTACTCTCCATTCATATTTCATTCAGTCTGCCTTAATATCTCCATTCATCAATAATGTTCATCAAATCAATCATAAAAATAACTATGCTAAGATAAACGTGTTTCATTCTGCTTTTCTTTCACTTACTGGGCCCTTTTAAAGCTATTCTTACATATTTTTTGCATTCTCGTTACAGACAGGAAATAATAAAGATATTTAAAAAAAATAAAATTAAGTTATGAAGTTCGATCATTTTAAAGTGCTTTTAATACGCGTGATTGAATTTGAACTGAATATTATTCGCATTCGCGAATATTGGACTTGAATATGTCGCAGACGCAGTCGCATTCGCGAATGTCAAAAATTGAACATTCGTAATTCGTAACATCACTAATGGAAAAAATGTATACGGTGTTAATCCAGGTTATAAATTTATCTTAGCACTAAACGTTTAATTATCTGTTCTTTGCGTGAAAGAGTAAAAACATACCTACATGTACCGTTTAAAACTTTCGAATTAAAAAAAAAAATAATAAGTTAACCATATATTTGCTTAAAAAGCAAAAGAAAAAATACAGTTCAAATTTTTTTTGACAATCTAACTCTTTTAGCCATTTCGCTTATTGGGACGCACGCCAAAATATCCTTGTAAAACTACAGCACGTGACTATGCTACACGCGACTTCCTAGTTTCAAGGTAATGAAAACCGCAAGACATAACAATAGCCAGAAACACATCAGTAATGACTAACACGATCTATTAATAATCATTGCAGACCTATAAATCGAACCCCGATAAGCCTGTACAGAACTCGACTTCTGCCAATACTGCGCCTAAAGTTGGATTCATTGTACCCATGTGTACATGTATTATGTATTCAATGATGTACTTTTATGGAGTTGTTGCATATAATTGTGTGTACTTCTCCTTAGGTGACTAATTCTGGCTATTGTCTTCGAAAATGACTTATATTATTGTAGTATATTACAGAAAAAACGCTTCTTATAAAGCGTAAAGCTTATAAGCGTCTCTAACGTTCCAAATATCTCTGTACCAAAAATCACCAAAATCGGCACTTTCGCATTTACAAGCTGTTGCCAGCGGTTTCACCAGCTGCAACTCAAAAATTTCCCGCACGAAGATAAAATCGAGATGAAACTATATTACATAATGTGCTCAGGTTACAAAATATTTGTGTACCTACCAAATTTTATCCAAATCTGTTCAGTGGTTTTTGCATGAAAGAGTACCAACATCCATCTATCCAAACAAACTTTTACGTGTATAATAAGTAAGATTATTAATTAGGGTTTATTGATTTGTAGATTTGAAAGCTTACTCTTTCAAACGATTGATGTTTGGCACACAGATAGTTCATAACTATTTTTTTCTAGGTGGTATATATCATCAAATGAGTCCTCCCGTCCTGGGTGGGGCGGAAGAGACTGTCAGACTCTTATTGACTAATAGTAGTAGTAGTGATAGTTCATAACTTGGTTTAACTTTTATTAATTTTCTTAATTAACTATTTTATAATATTTTTAATTGGAGCACTATTTTTCACGGAACATCAATTCTATTCAGTTTCTGTAGTAGGGCGAAGGGGCTTTATATTTTTAATCCTGGTGTCCAAACCGGAATAAAAAGTTCTTTCAGAGGATAAACACTGCGGCCAGACTAGTGGGTAATAAAGAACACATTACGGAAACTGATGGCAATGACAATCATTGTCAATTCCGTCACCACGTGTGTGTCAAAGCCCACAAATTCGCAACATCATGTACGCTGTCAAGGATCTCTATAAAAGGTGTTGTATAATACAGTCTCAGGTGACGTTTACTCATATTGTTTCTGCCTATCCTGTTTTGGGTCAAGGCTTATTTCCGCATAAAGGTGCGGTCAAACTCAGTCGTCCGGACAGCTGATTAAGAATACCGGACTTTAGGTGCGGTCACAAAAAAAGGAATTGGAATTCAAACTGGACCTTAGAAAAATAGTAGCAAAAACATTTGAAGGTAAATGGTCTTTATTTTGTTAATTGCTTTTGTCAAACTCTTTGAGTCAAAAAGACACTATTTTTAAACTAGATGAACAAACTCTCTTTGAAAGTTCAGACAATTTTCTATTGGTAAAGTCATATGAGAACCATGCAGGTGTCTCAGGTCTTTTGAAGAAAGAACCACACATTTGAGTAAACCTGTCCTGTCAGTGTATGCTTGTGTAGGTTATCGTGTAGCTCAACTTCAAAGAACTAAAGTAGGTACCGAAATACCTTCCTTCCACTTGACGCCACCAAAACGAAACCACCGGTGGTATCGTATGGAATCTCTAGTCCATATGACACCACCGACTATTAGTGAGGTTACATACAAAGTTCTTGATATGAAAACTCCAATAAGTTCAAGCAGTTTCATTAATGAGATACGTAATTTGACAAAGTTTATATTTATCTGTCACTCAAATGGTGGTTGTTAATTATCGTTTAACTATAGATAACTTAAAATAATGAATTGGGAGCTATTTGTCAAAAACACGCGTTTCTGGACATCACTAGGGTGGTGTCATATGGACTAGAGATTCCATACGACACCACCGGTGGTGTCGTTTTGGTGGTGTCAAGTGGAAGGGAGGCTGTAATATAATGAACTTTATTATCAGAAGCCCCGGCAGATGTGCTTGTGCGAGGCTTTAAATACCCCTTTGTTTGACCGTACCTTAACTAAAACCCCTGACTGGGCTTATTTGCAAACCTTGACCAAGTACCTACATTAGTTTATTTGACTTCAAAGTCCACACAAGTTTGGTTACGTGATTGTTTTGCTTGTGTAATTGAATTATTAGTGGAAAAGTAGTGTACAATGTGTGGAATATAATGGAATACTTATTACAATTGTTTTGGTTGAATAATGCTTCTATTGTTTCTGTTAGCCTGATCACGTGGGCTACCACATGGGTTTTGTTTTGGCATGTTTAAAATGTAATGTTAGTTCACTGATGGACATGAAAATGCCCTGACTTGCGTTTTTCGGATGGTAAAATCACTATAATTATATATTTTCTTTTTGTACAACTCTTCGCCATATCCCAGTACTTCCATTATGGAACTGCGGGTTTTATTTTTAACCCAGTGGTTCTATGGAACTGGCAATTCTGTTTTTTTCTGAAAGCACGTAAGATACTAATCAATAAAAGTACTAGGCTGACATAAGTACGAGCTTACCAAGGAGTAACTAATTGGTAACCAAAAGTTCAAAAGTGTATGTACTCCTGGTCAAGCCCAGGAGTACATACACTTTTGAACTTGGGATCCTAGCCCAAGGGATAGGATCCCAGTTACTGTTGTGATTTATCCCAGTTTCTTCCTTTTATAGTCAGAGACATAATTATTTTGATTTTCAAACCGATTTGCGACTTATCCTGCCTTGTCTTCACAAATATATTCATCAATTCATCGCTAAATAGACCTTGAAGCCACACATTTTAATGGCCTATTTCCCTTGGCTATAAACGAACATCAAGCCACTTATCTTTTATTCCTTCTCCAAGACTTAATAAAACGTTCAAAATGGTCCCATAATTTTACAGCTGTTTAACGTGGAAAAGTACAAGGAAGGATCTATTGTATTATTTGTTCACACTGTTTACGTCTCATGTCAAAAATATTTTGATATTTATTTTAGATGCAGTAAGGTTGCTTTTCGGTTCTTGTCACTAACATGTCTATCAAACATTGGTCAAGTCTGTCAAATATCTTTATTTTCGTTACAGGTTACAGTAAGATTGATATTTTGATTGCCAGATTGCCACTACTGATAAAACTCTCAAATTAAATAAACCTAGGTTTAACTTTGGACTATCAAGTCCAGGTTTTTCTGAAGAACCATGGTATTTTCTCCGTATTACAAAACTAAGATAAAACGTGGACCTTAGTACCGTCATTTTAACTATTTGTCTTAACAATTACATCCACCATGTGTAATAAAAATTAAATCTAGATACCTTATTTAAAAATCCATTTTGCATGAAAATAACACAAAAACAACAACACAATGAAAAAGTTAATATGAGTGACTATTATGACATAATACCTTTGATCTACGACAGTTAGACCGTGGTTTATCTCCAACCACGTAGTTTTTCATGATTTGTTCAATTTTTTAACCGACTTCTAAAAAAGGAGGTTACTCAATTCGACCGTTTATTGTTTTTTTTTATAAGACTTTGAAATAAGGTTGTTGCGGCTGTCAGACGTCAAAACTCCTATGACGAGACAGGTTTAGTGAAACCACAGTTGACAATTGACGTAATATTACATAATGTACCAGGCTATCATAAAGTTGACTGTATTAGGCATTGTTTTGTAATGGACTATAAAGTGGATACGAAGTACTTGAGTGACGTAGAACAATGACAGTTGTAACCTGACATTTAAGAACTATAATGGCTTGTTTCGTCAGCTGATCGGTAATCCAATATTGTGTAAGACATTTTCTATTATTTTGAAAGACAGGATATTTTTATTTCTTGTTTTATTTATGTTACGATTTGTCTGCCAAGAAGGTAACTACTTATAAAAAAAGATATTGTGATTTTTATTTATTTGATCACGAGGAGTTCCAGAAATCCAGCGATATATCTTATATCTTTAAACGAGCAATTCTGGCATATTTACTTATATAATATAATCAGGATCTCGGAAACGGCTCCAAGGATTTTGATGAAAGTTAGAGATTAGGGGTTTTTCGGCTCAAGGAATCGATTTATCAAGGTCCCAGGTTCGACAAAAGCTCGGTTCCCAAGATATAGACATTTTAAAAACGGAGCGAAGATCGGTCACCCAGATATTTATTGTAATCCGTCTATACACAATCTTACAGGACAATAAAATACCTTAATCTGACAGTTTACTTGTAGAATAAACCAATGTACTTACGACTTTCATAAACACCCGTGTTTGAGTTTTTTCTCGTAGATTTCCACAGGTTTTCTTATAAAACTTTGTAAGTTACAAACAATGAGTTTTTTCACCCCGATAAGTGTAAAATATACTGGTTGGAAGTTTTAGAATGGTCTGTCGTCTGACACCAATCCTTAGGGACATTGAGACTTGAATTTTGTTACTTCAGGTGGCACTTATTGTTTACTAACTTTTACACACGGCTTTGCCTGGATTCGCGGGACTGTCTCATCAGGAAACCGTGACCCTGGAACGCTATTGAAGGATCACAGTGGATTTTAGTCAGTAGAAGTCTGATAGTCCCACCCCTCATTTCAAGATATTATTACCAAGACCAAAAAAAAACTTTGCCTGTTTGATAGTTCTAAATAATATCCTAAATATCGTGATAAAAGGTAGCCTATGTAAAAAACTAATGTGATTTTCAGTCTTAACCTAAAATAGCTCTTGCCTTTACCAACAAGAAAGTTCGATGTTGATTTCAGAAAACTGAAATCTTTGTATGTATTATTTTCATCAAAGTTAAAACGACATACAAAACAAAAGAATTCTGCGATGGTTGCAAACATTCTATCGCCAGCCAAGCTTCACACAAAGATTGTAAAGATGTTGATTTCAGTAAACTGAAATCATGTTCGTATGTATGAGATGTAGGTATCGTTAATGTACAACGCCAGCAGGTCAACCTACCCGAATCTTCAGATTTTTGATACACTTGTGATAAGGTTGCAAACATTCTATCGCCAGCCTAACTAATTTTATCTGAGAATTTTCTTTCATATTGTTTGTTTGATAGAATATCTAACAAACCAACTTTCTTCGTTACTTTGCAAAAACAAAAGAAAGCTGAAAAAATTGAATACTCAAAAATATCATAGGCTGGAACGTAATGAACTCGACGTGAACTTTAATAAACTCATGACCTTATTGGTCGGAGAAAAAAATGGCGGCGATATTAACATAATTTCGTAAACATCTACATTATCCATGGTAAGATTACAGCTAGAGATGGGTTTATGCCCATGACAAATATTGGGTGCATCGAATTAATGCCCGATAGATGCCTAGACGCCGAATAAATGCCTTCGGCTTGGACTTTTTGCCCAGTTGACTTTCTGCTTAATTAGTATAGATATATGTAGAATGTGGGATATTGCGGGCGTCGGGTTTTCTTCAAATAAACTTCTTATTAGTTTTAAACTTGGTTTTTATTTAAATAGGTACGTACAAAATGGATAACTACTTTAAAAATCGTCGTCTTTCGTCTTTCACGTCCATTTCCGTTCGCCCTCTCCATAACACCACAGATAACACTATGTCATCCTTTCATCCTTCATCGTCTTTTTCTTTTCACTTTTCACTCATGATAAGGTTTTACACTATTCCTACAGATATAAATGTTACTTATTTGTTTGCCCAATAACTGGGCATTTATTTGGGCGTAAACGTCATATAAGCCCAATATGTTAAGTTTATGACCATTTTAAGAGACTTCGAAAAAGAAAAAGAAGGTTGTCAATTCAGTGGGCATTTTTTTTTTCTTTTCTATTTAAATGTTTTTGCCCTCGACCTGTCTCTAGCTAGTTACACCATAAACAAGATACATACATTCACCTTGTGCCCGCCCCATGCAGTTTAATGAGATGACATATTATTATTGTATCGTGAGCGATGATCTTATTATATTTTATGTAATGAATTGGGGGCTGATGAATCAAATTCATTTGGTTTATTTGCGAGAGTTTTAACCTCGTTGTTCTAGTGGTTGTAAGAGTGACTGCTGAGTTAGCGATCTTAGTGTGCAATTACAGTGGCGCGGGGCGGGCAGCAGGAGCGGGTGGCGGGTCACGCGGAAAACGCACATTTCTATGGATGAAAACAGTAGCAGCGCGGCGATTTAGCGGTCAGGACGTAACTACCTCATGCGATATGTCCTTAATGATCGAAAGATATGTCAGATTATTTGGAAGCAAGTGCTTATTAGTGGGACATTTTACTAATTTAATTACCATCTAAATCTACGCTTATTATTTTTATTTCTTCCCAGATTTGGAATAATTTGAATCAGTACAATTCTATAAAGTTGGCCGAACAGGCCGAGCCAATACGGCACTTATCTTCAGTCGTCAGCAGCATGTCTGAGCAAATGGAGCCGGAAACGCAAACTGACTTGCGTCCGGCCCGCCCCGCTCGCGGCACCCGCCTGTACCGCTACGATTTCCGCTCACCCGCCCGCCCGCACTTGGTGCACCTTAGTCAAAAACTATGTGTTTACGTTACCCGCCAGCGGATTCCGCTGCCCGTACCGCTGCCACTGTAATTGCACACTTAGGTCCGACTTCGTGTTTGGGCTAAGTTTTAACTAGGCTAGGGTTTTTCTATTAGAAACCACTCAGTTCCCAAACCTATTAAAGAAATAGGATACAAATTGTTTATTGCAGTAATCGATTTACTACGTATTACATAGACTTAAAGATAGATGGCGGAATGGGGGGGACTTTTAGGTAGAACTCTGCCTCGCCTTTGGGGTGGTGTATGGGGTGGTGTATGGGGTAGCGTTACTACAAAAGCTCTTGAGTAAAGAAACCTCAGAAATCGTGCTCTTCTCGTTCAACTACAGTATTTTCAATGCAGCAGCAACAACAGCAGAAAATAGCCAAAGCATTCATCATCATCATCATTTATCAGCCGTAAGACGTCCACTGCTGAACATAGCCTCCCCTTTAGACTTCCAGTATCCAGTGATCCTGTGGCCTTCATAAGATCGTCTGCCCACCTAGTGGGTGGACATCCTACGCTGCGCTTGCCGGTGCGTGGTCTCCATTCGAGAACCTTACGGCCCCATCGGCCATCAGTTCTGCGTGCTATATTATGTTTTGCCAAAGCATTGATCCTTATGAAAAACCTTTTCATCAGTTGCTATGGACCTCTTTTAATCCTCCGTATTATTATCATTTTAATCTCAAAACGTTGCTCCACACTAGGCATTTCACCTGTATCGTGGGTGCGTTTACAAACATAGAAACGAACATACACAAACACCCAGACCCGAAACAACTACATGCAGTTTATACAAATATTTGACCCTTTTGAGGAACGAACCCACAACACGTTGCGTAGCAGTCGATCTCTCAACCGCTTCGTCAAGTAAACGAAACAGTAATTAACTTTGCTTCGGTTTTTGAGGTAGGTACTCGTTAAATTTTCAATACTAATAATATAATTTTTGTACGTCGTAAAATAGTATTTACTCTGTATTTACGAATATAAAAAATCTTCGGTGAAGAAACCTCTGAAATGGTGTTGTTCTCGGTCATCTGGAGTTCAATTATTTCAGGTTCCTGACCTACCTATACGAAATAAAAATTGTAGGCACATAAAATACAAAAACATTTTATTGCTACACTTGCTAAATATAATTCAATTAAATTAACGAGTTAATAAGTGAGAAAATAATTAGAATCATGTTTGATATTTCTAGACTTTTGGTGATTTTTACGGATCTCTCGTTTACCACTAGGCAATATAGTGGACAAACGCGAACCTACTCGTAGTACCTTAAATAAAAAAAAATTCTTTAAATCTTGGGATCGACCCCATATATTATGAATTATTAATAAATTATTTCATCATTATTCATCTTCGCCCCAACTAGCAAAAAGTGGTTTTAATTCTATCCTAGAACCACATTTATTGAGGACTATATGAGACTTATATCCACATATAAGTCGCGAAAAGGGCCCACTTTATAAGTCTACTTTTACTTATAACGTATTTATATTAGTCCGCTGAAATGCCATCTACGCCCATATTGCTCCTTAAATAGAATTACGTCAGTACAATTACTCCTGTTAATCTCAATATAAGTAAGTTATAGTCAAAATTTTGATTAATACGCTCCTAGAAATGCTGCTGTAAGCTCATAATGAGAACAGTCGAAGAGACTATCTGAAGTTGTTGTGCTCTGTGAAAATATTTTTAACTTCTTGTGTTTTAAGTATTTATATGAATCAGAATTTATTAATGTCAACCACAATAGAAAAAGTTATTGTTAGTCTTATAGTAGCTTATTCATAGGGGAATGTGAATTTTCTGTGAAATCTGTGGTGGTTTGGGTTACAATTTTAAAGCGCCTCTTGAAATTTGCTTATTTACATTTTAGTATTAATTAATATTAAATTAATATTATGAAGGCAGCCGACATTTTCTTATTAAGCATTTCCAAAGTGTAACATAGTGCTAAAATAAGTATTTTTAGCATGTCCAAGTGTAATATAGGACCAATATAAGTATGTTGGTTCTATATTAGGATATCTCAAAACCGAAGCATATTCGCCATTTTTACCGATTAGGGTTCCGCAATGCCCAGATGAAATCGATTGATATTATATTGATAAGTTAAAAACATATTATAAGATGTAACGCCAGATGTCGCCAGCGATGCCAGCCAAAGCCAGGCAAGCCTGCCAGCGCCAGCCAGCCAGCCATCTGTCCAGCTCGCCACGTCACTGCCCTACCACGTGAGCCATCCCCGCCAAATTCTGAGCGGAGCGGGTGAAATAGCCGCCAGCCGGCGAGCTATATAAAAGCGAGGAGCAGTGATTTTGGTGTGTCTGTTTATAACGATAATTGTAAGGGAAAGCTCTGCCCAAATAAAAAGCGTAAATTAAGTATTTTCTATTTATTTTCATCCTTGTCGTTTCAACTCAGAAGTGGGATAAAAAAACCTACGTTAAAACGACGCTCTGCTACACATTAATCTCGACGGTCGTCTTATCTGGAGGACGAAGATTTTGCTTTGGTAAGCCAGACTTCTGAAAATAAAAACGAAGAAAGGCGATGCACACCACCCGCAAAGAAAATATTGAAGTCTCCTTGCACAAGAAGTTGAAAAATCATCAACAATGATCTGGATCACGAAGTGTCTACCCTCACGTCGGAAAGAACACCATGCCGCATCGTTTATTCCGTTAATGATCGAGTTTCAAGAAGCATTCTTATCGCTACCAGCAACGCTTCTCTGTGGAAATGAAAGCTACCTCAAAGTCGTCAATAGCGGATCCAAGGACATCGCAGGCAGGAGGGATTCGTCATACTTCACGCCGAGAGCTGCCAGGAATCATGCTTAAACAACCAGGTCAGTCATGCCATGCCAATGTTTGCAAAATGCCATTAGCCAAATGTGTTTTATATTTGAGTGCCTCGTGTGTCGATAAATAATCATAAAATGCCATTGGTGACCTTGACAAAACTAGGGTAAGCCTGATAAGCAAATCTGATTGTAATCAATTTATTAGTTTACTAGCTGTTGCCCGCGACATTGCACGCGCATATCCCGTTTTATTCCCGTTCCCGTGGGAACATCTCGTTACCGTATAGCCTATAGCCTCTCTCGATAAATGAGCTATCTAACACTGAAAGAATTTTTCAAATCGGACCAGTAGGTCCTGAGATTAGTGCGTTCAAACAAACAAACTCTTCAGCTTTATAATGTACCTACTATAGTAAATAGTAATATGGTATATAGTATAGATATAATATTAGTATAGATTATCTCGGTATAAAACTGCTTTGCTAGCTATACTAGGGAGCTGGGAAGTTGGAATATACAGATTTAGTCCAAATGCGCATTAAGTACACGTAGGCCTTAGGAATAGATAAGCACATCACAAACAAGAGATTGTTAGAGTCAAAATTAATGAGCCATTTAGCCAGCAGGTATTATAAAAAAACCCGAATTGATGTATGCCTCTCCTATTGTTTAGTTATGAGAAAGAACGGAGATAGTTGCTTATGTGTCGATAACAGAGCCTTAAATGCATTAATTGTCCGCGATAGATAACCATTTTAATATAATATCGATAAGCAAACTAAATTATCTGGTAAGAAGTACCTACTTCACCAGTCTGAATGTAGTCCAAGGGTACCCATAAACTCAGCATCCATCCTAAAGATACATTTAGCGCTCCCTCAGTTTTTATGCGCTGAATCAACAAGTTCGTAGATAGTTTAGTAATTTCAAAGTAAATTATCAAATAAAAGTAACTCCAATAATGTCGTCAAATGGTCGGGGTCAAACGCAGAATTTTTATTTAATTATGTACATGTGGGTAAATGTAAATTTTTACAAAACAGGATTTCTTACACTGGACAGCAAATAAACCGAGCCACCCGCTACCTAGGCACTAATTCGATTTTCTCAAAAACTAAAAAACCTACAAGTATCAAAGTTGTACCTACAGAAAGTGCGTTTCATGGTGATCGAAATGAAAGGAAATTTATTGGGTTTAATCAACATTTCAGTGTTTAATAAGGATTTTACAAAGAAGAGTCGTTTTTAAGAGCCGTGCATTATTATGCATCAATTGCATATCCTGTCCGATATATCCTGCGTAAGGTACCACATGGTCTGCGAGGATTTCAGTAATGTAGCGATGAGAAGTCAGTCCACGTGTACGGCCCGTCGGTTCGATGAAACTAACGCTGTATGTGCTGTTAACGAGATGCCGCCCCAGACCATTACAGATCCTCCTCCTTAAGCAACAGTTTCCTCGATGCAACCTGAGAATAACGTTCTCCAGGACGACGATATACTCTCTGACGTCGATCACTTCCATATAGACTTACCCTGGTCTCATCAGTGAAGAGAAAATTACTCCACTGCTCTTATGTCCAATCCCTATGCTCTCGAGCAAATTCACGTCGTGCTCGACGGTGTGCTACCGTTAATGCTGGGCCTGTTACAGCTCTTTTTGGTGTCAGGTTCCATTCAGAAAGTCTCCTTCTGACTTTATCTGAACTTATGACCACTTGGCGTTCGTCACGTAGACTTTGTTGGACTTAAACTGCGTTGAGGTGGCGATTTCGCAGAACAGTAAGGTGGATATAACGATCATCTGCTGCTGATGTAGCCCTAGGTCTGCCCGTACCTGGACGGCGATCGAATGCCCCAGTCTCTAGGTATCGTCTGTAAACTCGTTGCACCGAAGATCTGCTGATTCGAAGCTTTCGAGCGACTTTACGTTGCGCAATGCCTGCTTAGATTAATGCTACAGCTTGAGCTGCTTCCTGAGGTGTTGTATCCATTATGAATCGAAAAAAGTAGCAAAAACACACGCGTCTGAGCAAACGATGGACAAAAACTAAAGAAATGATACAAAATATCCGACTGGGTCATTGTAGAGAAAACGAACGCTAATTTCAAACTCTGGCGAAAACAGAGCAAATCGTTAGCATTGTGTTTGTTGCTTGATTACAATGTGAGTTGACGGTACTTTCGAATTAATTTGTAGTCATTTTAATCACCATGAAACGCACTTTTTTTAAGTATAACTTTGATAGTTGTAAGTTTTATACTTTTAGAGAAAATCGAATCAGAGTTCCTAGGTAGCGGGTGGCTCGGTTTATTTGCTGACCAGTGTATTTAGCTGAGTTATTTAGTGATGAATTATTATGTTCATGGCATTGAACCGGGTGAATTTAAGTTTGCAGCTGTGTCTCAATTTCCCGTTCTGAGTAACATACACAAAGTGCGTCAGTTCATTGGACTATGTAGCTACTTTAGGAAGTTCATCCATAATTTTGCAATAATGGCTCGTCCACTAACGGAACTATAAAAAAAAAAATGAGATGTGGGTATGGTATAAAATCTTAGTTTTGCCAATAGAAATTCACACGGATGCATGCAAGTTACCCATAGCAAGTATTCTTTTACTAATACGGATAGGCGGTAGTTTGAGCTCTGTCTTGTATTTTAGTTGCGCTACAAGTCGAAAAAAAAAAGTGTTTTTCACAGCGTTATTACGAAGTTTTAGAATCTGTGTTGTGTAAAAATGTCCGTGTAATTACGGATTGTAGTGCAGTTCGCGATACAATGACTAACGTGATCTTATTGCACGCATTGCCTACTGGTGACTTTCAATTCGAGACTTTAAAATTGCCGTTGACTATTTTATAGACCAGGTAAGCGCTTAGAGCATATCAACGCCTTGAGCAGGAATCCGATAGATGCCGTTAATGTGTTCCTTTTAAAAGTAAACTGTTGGTTTCGAAGAGTGCAACGCATATTGATTTATTGTAAAGTGGGTGCACAGATAGTGATACTGTAAATAATTATGGGCTGTCTCGTAAAACGCTTTACGATAACCGATCAGTTGTGCCAAATTTCGCGCGTAGAAAATATTTCAAATGCATCAAAACGATGGCCATTACATATAGGAAATATGTGACGTCGTGTTTACATTGTGCGTACGATAAAAGAGAATACGGATGAAAAGAAGGCAAATTACATCGAATCCCTAAACCTATTAAATCAATGAAAATGGTAGACATCGATAATTTGAGCCCTTTTGAGCAAAATTAAAAAGGGGTGCCAATAAGTGTTAGTTTTGACAAATTCTTTCTCTAAATTCGTTGTTTTTGAGCCTACACGTATTGTCAATTCTGTAAAGACAATTACCGTCTTATTACAAAATAAAAGCGCGTAAAAAAAAAGGGTTTAACTAAAAACCCAAGATTGAATCTCGTAAAACGGTTTGCACAAACGTTATTACATGTCGTGGTTTTGTGATAAACCATGGTCTAACAG
The DNA here is from genome assembly GCA_036375495.1 of Agrotis segetum. NCBI lineage: Eukaryota > Metazoa > Arthropoda > Insecta > Lepidoptera > Noctuidae > Agrotis > Agrotis segetum. Next base: position 6,577,787 of record JAQSVV010000039.1, read on the forward strand.
TAGTAGCTGTCAAATGTGTGTGAAAGTTTCTGATAATAACTTTTTCATTGTGCTGTTGTTTTTATGTTAATTTCAGCCAAAATGTATTTAAAAATTGTAGATTTAATTGTTTAGACAATGGTTCAAAAAAAACGGCACTAGGTCAGGTCAAGGTTTAATCTATGTTTTGTATACGGAGAAATTTAAACCGCGGTTCCGCAGATAAGCCTGAACTTGGTAGTCCAGGTTTAAACTAAGGTTTATTCAGTTTTTGTGATTATTAGAGTTTAAACGCATTTCTAGTTTACTTAGTTTCCCAGATCACGTAGTTTTTGTCCATGGTAAGGCCTTTACCAGTAGATACTTTAAGAAGTTTGCAACAGAAAAACAGTTCAAGATAAAGATATTTTATTTGTTCAAAACATGCGTTTACACACAAATTAAGCATGCAAGTTCTTATAATTTAGTTTGTCCGTACATGTTTTACCTGGTGAGGTTCACAAATTTTGCTTTTTTACAATTTACTAGATAAATTACAGGTGTGTCTATTGTTGTACGTGTGTAGTTAAATACATGTTAACAGCTATTGCGTGGCCTAGGTGTAATGGGCAGGTAGAACGCTCTAATTGCACAATTCTCGATGCGTTGGGAGCCACGGAACCTAGCGAGGCCTCTTTTATTTGGGACAATAGTTTACCAAAGTCATATGGAGTATTAATAATACTGTTAATGATTTAGCAGGCTATAATTTATACGAGTTAATGTTTGCTCGTGTAGGTAGATCTGAATGTGATGTTTCCATCCCTGGTTGGTTTATGAGACAGTGCGATCTAGACGCAACAGGGCTATATTATAATCGAATTTGAACAGCTAGCAAGAAAATGAAACGTAACTGCGATAAAAGGCGTAAAAATAGTACAATTTACAAAAAAAGCGATTAGGTACAGTTAGTAAGTACGTACTTTGTTGCCAGGCTCAAACTCCTTGCTGCAATAAGGTTAATTCCAGTCCGTGGTTAATTCTAAGTTAGATGATCTATATTCTGGCCCATGTGTTATTGCCTAAGGATTTAGGTAATATATAGCTGTAATATATAGGTAAATGTCTTAGAGGATACAAGAAGTTCACAGGCCCAATATGCGCTGATTTATTACGACCATATCGTAGCATTGCTTTTATACCCGATAGCGCCAGTAGTGTGAATCAACAGTAGGAAAACGAAGATCTCGTAGATCTCCTAGACAGCTAAATTATAGTCCATGTTATCGATATGCCATTTGCTCTGAGCTGACTTGTAATCACTGTTTTGTTGTTCCCATTGCGGGAGCAATTGTTCCAGGATGGCCGATTGTAACGCCAGATGTCGCCAGCGATGCCAGCCAAAGCCAGGCAAGCCTGCCAGCGCCAGCCAGCCAGCCATCTGTCCAGCTCGCCACGTCACTGCCCTACCACGTGAGCCATCCCCGCCAAATTCTGAGCGGAGCGGGTGAAATAGCCGCCAGCCGGCGAGCTATATAAAAGCGAGGAGCAGTGATTTTGGTGTGTCTGTTTATAACGATAATTGTAAGGGAAAGCTCTGCCCAAATAAAAAGCGTAAATTAAGTATTTTCTATTTATTTTCATCCTTGTCGTTTCAAAGATTTGTTCTACGTGTTAGGTTAAACATTGTTTAACTTTATTATGTAATAGGTTGCTGACGATTTAAACAAGACTATGCCGATGTTCCTGGATAAAGAAGATTTCAGATCTTTAAAGAACTTAAAATCGCCATGGAATGTTACACATTTGACTTGTTATCTGATCTATGTCCCGGTTGTCAAAGCCAAAACTGGTATCTTGAAATGTTGAAACTGGTAATCCATCAACATTAAATGTTTGGAAAAAATTACATTTAATACAGAAGAAACATTGTCACATTTTTTTTTTTCAAACATTTGACCAAACCGTTGTGCCAATAGTGCACTGGGGCTGAAACACTAATGTTTAGATTTTCTTTTTTGGTATCCAGTAATGTTCGTGCATCTTTAGGCAAAACATTGTTTAATCTCATATTTAAAATTTTAAGTAAAGCCCAGTTTTTGATGAATGACACAGTTCTAAATTTTTGTTAATATCCGAAAGTCCTTCTTCACTTTCAATATCGCTCATAGACTTGGTACTTTCGTAGTTCGAACTTCTTCTAAATGTGCCATGTCTGGAACCCTCGAGGAAAATTCGCATAAACGGTCGTCACACTGTTGTAATCAAAATGGCTGATGTCAAGTCCTACAATAGAATTTCTCAAAACTATATAAAGCGTGTTTTGGCCTGTAATGGTCGTTACAAGCAAAAGTGGCCTCATAAGAGTTTTAACCAGGATTGTTTGAGATTACTTAGACTATAACACTACTGTGGAATGCCTATATAAGTATGTCTGGGTTTAAAACGGCATAAGATAAAACTAAAAAAAATTAACAGAAAATATTTTGTCCTACCGAGTGCTGTTATAATATTGGTGTTTTATTATTCATAAAACGTGGATATGAAATTCATTTAACAGTTACTTCTAAGCATATGTTAAACCATACCGGATACACTAAATGACTTGCAGTAATTTAACGTTTTTTTTTACTTATATTGGCCACAAAATATTGGCTTATATGAGGCTACAAGCAAAAATAATAAGTGTAATTGCTCCTCAGTTCATATCTTCCTGTGCATGCTCGTATACAGTTAGAGGATTTAAATAGCCCGCAAATGTTATCTTATAGGCGCATATAAGTCTAACTTACCGGAGTAATTGTCTTGAGTGTAACTACTCTTATTTCATGCTTTTATAGGAGTCCTGATCCTAAATTTGTCAGGAAGTATGGTTTTATATACGGATATAAGTACAAATTTAGGATACAACGTACTTGAGCAAAAAATCACGTATTTATGCTGTTAAAAGCGTAGTAGCACCTACCAAAACCTTCATAGGAGCTTTATAAGTCCAGGTAGCATTCTATAATCGCATGCCAGGATTATTTTGCTAGTTGGGGATGAATCAGAGAACACAACACTTAATTATTATCAAGGCACGGCAAGGCAAGCATAAGCCTTGGGGCCACTATCTTTGTTTTAAAATAAAATTATAACCTACCATTAGCCTTATCAAAATTCTTTTAAATCCACTGCAAGCTAGACCTTCCATAATTCTCCTAAGCGCCATATTCTATAGTTAACTCATTAAGGCTCAATCCACCTCATTATCACAACATACATTGATGGGTTCACCTTGTGTTCACACCCTTATACTGAGGTCGTGTAAGCACCCTATAAAACTAAACGACATTCGAGGTCACTGGCCTTCTATTACACCGTTGCGTAACAAAGAAATAAGATTGTGAATGCATGGTGTATGTGTGTTTCCGTATTGTCAAAATATAAGTGCCTACCTATATTTTAATTAGAATATTATTATAGTAATGTTGTTAGTGTCCACAATAATTTACAGAAACATAATATTGTTAAATAATAATAATTTGTCTTGAGACATATTTTTTAATTTAAAGTACTATTTATTTTTATAGTTCTTAATTATTGGGAAAGAGTTTGCATTTTGAGATTTTGCAAAGCTAAACTATTTGGAGCCTTTTAGAGTTACTACATCTATACATTAATTATACAACTTATAAACTATACCTATTCCCGAATCCTCATCATAACGGTTTCGCTACAGTTGACCCCGGTTGCTGAGGTAAGCCCCGATCAAGGTCATTGCACAACACATTTCTAAATCCTAGTGTTACTGTAAATGAACTATCTAAGATAAAACCTTTTTTTTTTAAATTTTATCCAGTAGTTCCGGAGACTAGCGCGTTAAACCACTATTTCTTTTTTTTCCGCGGTACACTGCGGTGTAACAGCGCCCTCTCAACAAATAAGTCAAACGCTACAGTTGACCCCGGGTGTTGAGGTTACCCCCGATCAAGGTCATTGCACAACACAGTCTTTCACTCAACACAGGGTTATAAAAGCTTAGTTGCTTTCCTTGTCTTGGGATTTTCCTTATTTTTCTTGTCTTGCTTAATTTATTTATTTTTGTCTTGTTTTTTTTGAGATTGCATGTTCATAAAATTCGTGGTGATACTTGGATTTGAAATTAAAATCCACCCTTTCTAAAAACTTTCTAAAAAATATTTGCACATTATTTTTCATCATCTTTGCTCCTGGACTAGATATTGAGACAAAGAGTAAACGTAAACCCATTCGCAAAAAACCGGTTGTTCGCGACGCATTCCTGCTGTGTCTGAGAAACTAAAATATAGATAGATAATAAATAATATACTTTTTTTTAGCGTGGTAAAATCATCAAATGAGTTGGACCCAGGGCAGAGCGGGAGAGACTGTCAGACTTGTACTGACTAAAATCCACGGTGTCCTTCAATATCCCTTTACGTTCCAGGGTCACGGTAATTCGTGAGTCCCGCGATCCCGGCTGGCATGACGTCATTGTATTAACATGCTTTTTTTTAGAAAACTGCTAAAACTTGCAATATGGCGAGAAGATCTAAAATCCACTTACCATAACTCAATAAAAACCATCTTAGAAGACACTTTCAGGAAGATGAGTTTTTATCTTTCAAGTCACTTTCAGGAACGTGAAATTCCTATTTACAAGCACTAAACTAAGTTATGATCTTGATGTGAAAAGGTTCAAGAGTCTACTGAGCCCTAAATTTACATTTGACTGTGGACAGCATTCGATAGGTTAGTGATCTCTTTGCAGTTTTATGAACTTCGCAATCATTTACACTTGTATATCTAAAATGTTCTAGTGATGCATGATTAAATTATATATCGATATATGCGAATTGGTTTATCGATAAGCCGGTCAGGTTGGCCCATAAAAAGGTGAGGCATAACGATGTCAATGCGCGTAGTTTTAATGGCTGAGCCTTAGTGATACTCACCAAGTCACTAAGATAGACCACTAGACTAAGATATGGGGATGGGGAGGCCAGTTGCCGACATAGCAGAAAGAATAAGTAAGCTGAAGTGGTAGTGGGCTGGCCACATCTCTCGCAGGACAGACAACTGCTGGGGTGGAGACCACGACTCAGTGGCGCACATTGGGAGAGGCCTATGTCCAGCAGTGGACGAATACAGGCTGATGATGATGATGATGATGAGGGGAGGCTTTTCCCCAGCAGTGGGATACGTAAAAAACATATCAATTTGTATATTAACATAAAAGTTATAGGAATTAGTGGACTGCCACATTGTTATCAATTTAAAACAATGAATAGGAGGATTCAAATGGTATTCCTGGAATTTTGTCTAGACTATGAGTAATCTCGGAGCAATTACGACATCTGATCAAGAGGTTTTACTATTTTTAAAAGCAGAAGACTTTTTCTGGTTGAATACGGTATTCTCAGAAACAACTGCTTCCATTTAATCAATATTTTTATATTGGATAGTCAATCTATCGAGGAAAGTATAAAAAAAATTAAATACCTAAATTAAATCTAATTAAATTAAAATAATAAGGAATTAATATCCAAATTATTAAATTTATTTAATATTCCATTTAATTGAATTAGAACTATTTTAGGAATTAATTTTATCCCATATTCATTTTGATTAATCCCAAATCGAGCTAAAAGGGATAAATGGACTATCACGCTACGATCAACTAAAGACGAGCAGTGCAGGTGAACCACGGGGAACATGTAGTATTCGATACAATCTTACTAGTATTGTATCGCTTATACGCAATGTCGATACAAAAATAAAAGAATTCCTGCATCCCTAATTCCCTAGTATAGTCCAGTCATTAAAGCCTAAACCCGAAAATAATTAGTAACTTGCTGAAATTTTAAGGGGTTCTTAAGGAAGGTAAAATAACATACCGGGTGATTTTGCAGCGTTCTGGGGTGTACGGAAAGGGTTGAAAAGGGGTGAAAAGTGTTTTTTGCTAATAACATTGCCAAAAAAAATAGTAACATGCTGCAAATTTGGAATAAGGTTGTTCTTACGGTTTTGTAACGTGTATTAAATTTGCAGCGATTTGCAACATACGGAACATTGTTTTTTTTCAAAACAGTGCAATTAGTTAAAAACAGGGGTAAGAAAATTAGTAACACGCTGCAAATTTGGCATTAGGTTGTTCTTACCGGTTTGTAACGTGTATCAAATTTGCAGCGTTTTGCAACATACGGAACATTGTCTATTATTTAAAAAAAATGAAATTATTTAATCACACTGGTGAAAAAAAATTGTAACTCGCTGTAAATAAGTTGTTTTACCGTTTCGTAAGGTATATCAAATTTGCAGCGTTTTACAACAAATTGAACATTGTTTATTATTAAAAAAACAGTGCGATATACGTTACGAAACGGTAAAAACAACTTAATTACAAATTTACAGCGAGTCACAAATTTTTTTCACCCGTGTGATTAAATAATTTCATTTTTTTTTAATAATAGACAATGTTCCGTATGTTGCAAAACGCTGCAAATTTGATACACGTTACAAACCGGTAAGAACAACCTAATTCCAAATTTGCAGCGTGTTACTAATTTTCTTACCCCTGTTTTTAACTAATTGCACTGTTTTTTAAAAAAAAACAATGTTCCGTATGTTGCAAAACGCTGCAAATTTAATACACATTACAAAACCGTAAGAACAACCTTATTCCAAATTTGCAGCGTGTTACTAATTTTTTTGGCCAAGTTATTAGCAAAAAACACCTTTTCACCCCTTTTCCACCCTTTCCGTACACCCCAGAACGCTGCAAAATCACCCGGTATGTTATTTTACCTTCCTTAAGAACCCCCTAAAATTTCAGCAAGTTACTAATTATTTTCGGGTTTTGGCTTTAATGACTGGACTAAGTACTCGTATCTATTGGTTTTAAACTTAGCTTAAACATAATTATTGTTAATTTGTTAGTGTGTGCTCAGCTGTTTAGATATTTGTTATAAACTATTAAAGTTAAACACGTGACATCTGTTTTTTAACCGACTTCAAAAAAAGGAGGAGGTTATCAATTCGACTGTATTTTTTTTTTTTATGTTTGTTACCTCATAAATTGCGACTGGGTGAACCGATTTTCATGATTCTTTTTTATTCGAGAGCTGGTGCTTCCCGTGTGGTCCCATTGTCACCATTTCAAAATCTGATGATTGGATCTTGGAGTAATCGAGGGCAACCCTCAAATTTTATTGGCTGACACATAGTTTTTCGCAAATCTTATGAAGTAATTCAAGTACTTGCGTATGGAAATCATCATCTCATGTAGCTGAGCTGATGATGGAAGGTACAACTCCTCAAGTAAGAAAATTATGTTCGTGTTCGCATATCTCCGGAACTACAAGTCTGATTTAGGCTCTAGACAGACGGACTGCATTTCAACTGCAATCCAACTGCAAATTGCAGTTCGGATGCAGTTTGAATGCAGTTGACACGACTGCAATAGAACTGCAAACCAAACGTGCAGTCCGATTGCAGTTCAATTGCAGTCGGCGTGCAGTCGTGTGAACTGCACACCGACTGCAATCGAATCAGTTGGCACGACTGCAATAGAACTGCAAACCAACCGTGCAGCTCGATTGCAGTCGGTGTGCAGTTCACACGACTGCACGCCGACTGCAATTGAACTGCAATCGGACTGCACGTTTGGTTTGCAGTTCTATTGCAGTCGTGTCAACTGCATTCAAACTGCATCCGAACTGCAATTTGCAGTTGGATTGCAGTTGAAATGCAGTCCGTCTGTCTAGAGCCTAAAGTAATTCTTTTTTTGTTGTACTAGGTATCGTTCAACTTAGAGAATACTGCAAATTTCATCAAAATCGGTTTAGCAGTTTTTGAGATAGGGAATGAATGAAAGAGATGTTAACGATGTTATTACCGGTGCTACGGATTACAAAATTCTAGTGCACATGTAAGAAAATTATGTATTTGACAAGAATTTGGTTGAATATTTAAACTAAAAAGAGTAAAATAAAAACTTTTTCAAAAAAAATGTGACCGCCTTCAAAAACAACCACAAAAAAGGGTAAAATAACCTACAAAACTTTTCTTTCGGAAGTCGGTGGCAAAAGAGACAATGAAATTAATAAAAAAAGTCACCGACTTCCGAAAGAAAAGTTTTGTAGGTTATGTTACCCTTGTTTGTGGTTGTTTTTGAAGGCGGTCACATTTTTTAGAAGTATGCCTTTAAATAATAATAGTAATATGTACAAAAATGAATAAAGAGATAATGTTAGATAATAAAGGGTGCGTCTCATTTCATATAAAGTTATTTGATATATTTTCATTTCAATAACGTTCACATGATATAATCAACGTGAGATATACCAACGGTTGATATAATTTCTCTACACATAATGTTTGTGTTACTCTAAAACTCACTTCATATAATTTTGTTTGATATAACGTTTAATTGAGCGAAAATCATTACATATAACGTTTGAAACGTATAATTTAACGTTTAAACTATTTTCTTTGATGAGTTTGGCTTAACTTTTGAACTTTGATTGTTTGCCTTCACGATTGCTATTGTTATTAGAAAAATTTAGTATCCAAGAGCGAACGAAGCCAGCTCGTGACTTGGGACACCCCGACACGGACAGGTTAGGTTCGTGTTAGGTTACTTTAAACCTTGCACCCAGAAATAGGAGCCCCGCGAAGCGGGGCTCCGTTGAGCTAGCGTGACAGGTAGTAATCAGTTATTTGACTTAGGATGCAAGAGCGAGCGAAGCGAGCTCGGGACTTGGGGCACCCCGACACGGACAGGTTAGGTTCGAAGGGTTAGGTTACTTTAAACCCTGTACGCAGAAATAGGAGCCCCGCGAAGCGGGGCTTCGTCGAAGATTCACGGCAGGTGGTACTATTACTAGGTACATCAGTGTTAGATTACTTGCCAGGAAGAAAAAAAAAATTAGACCAAATAAGTTTTATGTCTTTTGAGCGGTATACAAAACGATTTTATATTCATTGATTGTTATGCTTATAGAAATTAGTCATTATAAAATTATGTCAATCGTTTATTATATTAACAGATCGTTATATCAAATAAAATTATATATTCAGTTGTTATCTCTTGTAAGTTTTAGAGATTTTGTAGTTATATCATATATTACTTACCCAATAATAAATTATTGCAGTAATGATAAATATTTAATCAGTAGCTGTTGTCCGCGACTTTATTCGCTTGGTTATTTTCCCAGTAACCGACTCTGCTGTTTCTGTTTTATTCAAACACTAGCACTTCGCCCGCGACTTCGTCCGCGCTTATTTCGAACTTTGCTTTTGTGATTTTCTTCTCCAGCCACCCCCTTTATGGAATACTTTTTATTTAGAAAATCTAAATCAATATGCAACTAAAATTCTATCGTCCACGAAACAACCGGTTTCGACCGGTTTTCGCAACATCTCATCTTAATAAGAATCTAGGTAGGTACGTCTTAAAAATATACCCCAAGGAAAATTTGAGACTCGTAGCACTTGTAGTAACGAAGTTTCATACAAATTATGAATCTAAAAATTACCCCCTTAGGTGGGGAATTTCCCCTCTAAATCCCCTACGTCCAAAAAGATCCCTCCTGTGAAATATTTAAAATTCCTAGTACTTGTAGTAATGAAGTTTCATACAAACTATCAACCACGAAAACTACCCTTTAGGGGTTAATTTCACGACATCCCGTCTTAGTGAGCACCTACGTCCTTATAAGAATCCCCATGCAAAATTGGAAACCTGTATCTATCAACATCAAAAACAACCCCTTAGAGTCCGAATTTCGAATCACCCCGTCATAGTGAGCATCTAAGTCCTAAAAATAAACCCCATGCAAAAATTTGAAAATAGGTACTTTTAGTAATAAACTTTCATACAAACTATCAAACCCCAAAAACAACCCCTTGGGGGTAGAATTTCGCAAAATCCCGTTTTAGTGAGCACCTACGTCCCTAAAAAATACCCATGTACAATTTGAAACCTGTATCCATCAACATCAATAACAACCCCATGGGGTTTGAATTTCGAATCACCCCGTCATAGTGAGCATCTAAGTCCTAAAAACAACCCCCATGAAAAATTTGAGACTCCTATCACGTGTTTGCGCGCGCTGCCCGAGATCTGACAGTCCCCTAAGCTACTCAAAGCAGAAGGACTTTTTAAATAACTTCTCCATCTGTAGTCGGTCCCTTTATGTCTGAGGGTCGTGGTCAGCTTCGGAGTTGCATGTGGAGCGGATTATCCGGAATCCGCCTCCACCGGTTTCTGTACAGCGCATTTTCTACCACCGAGTAGAATTTAGACGATGATTTTTAATTCACTTGTTCTGTCCATTGAGCTGGTAAACGACCGCGCGATCGTTTGCCGTCGGTGTTCCCAATCACAATCAGTTTTTCAAAGCTTTCAACGCCTCTGCGCTCCAGGTGGCCAAATTACTCGTAGAAGAAAATGCGTTGTTGGCATAAATAATCGACAATCGAGTTTTTGTTACGGCGGGAGAGACTTTCAGTCTCGTACTAACTAAAGTCCACGGTGTCCTTCAATAGCCTTTTACTTTCCGGGGTCACGGTAATTCGTGAGACTCGCGACCCCGGCAGATCATGGTCTACCTGGTTCAAATGTGAAAGGATAAAACAGACAGACAGACGGACAGAGTAAATTCCCATGTTAGATCGCAATATACACTATCTTGGTACCAGGAGAACAGAACCACACAGCACGTGTTCGATGAATGATCTTTTATTACGGTCATCGCGCTTGACCACATTATGTCACTGGGGATTTGGTGTTATGTATTTACATTGCGTACAACGGCTTCTCATAACCAATTATGCTGGCCTCATGATGTACGAGTGTATTTTACAATAAACGGTCACTTTATACTGGTTTTGTGGTGTGTATATTGTGATTATAAACAGTAGCTATCAGAACATTTTTTGCCGCCTAATTTAGGAAGTAGGTGAAATATTATTTATGTAATGGTTTTGGGAGTAGGTCAATAACAAATCCATACTTCTATCGAGTATGATTGATGTAATTGGGTATCGACTTCAAAGCGAGGAATATTTTTTGAATTGTCAAATTGAATTGGAAGCTTTTTGTGTTATAGTAGGCATACACCATCCTGCCTATCGATACGATAGATTTGACGCTTGCAATTGTTTCAAATCGGCAGTTCGTCCATATACACCATACACCATCCTGCCTATCGATACGATAGATTTGTCACAACTTCAAATCTGCACCAGTGATGCCAACTCAGCAACTAGATCTGGCTATTATTCGGTGACGACAGCTACAATTTCTAGCACCTTTTCATTTCATCATGAGACTATCGAATTAGATTAAAAAAAGTGGTGCAAGCGATTTTCGACCTTATCGACATTAAAAATTTAGTTTGTTTTTCTCACATTCTTATTCGTTAACATTGCTTCTTCATTAAAATCCGGTGTTTGCATCGTTGTCAATAAGGACGAAAATCGCTTGAAGGTCGGAAAACATTTGCTTAAGGATTGCAAGTTAAAAAAAGTGGTGCAAGCGATTTTCGACCTTATCGACATTAAAAATTTAGTTTGTTTTTCTCACATTCTCATTCGTTAACATTGCTTCTTCATTAAAATCCGGTGTTTGCATCGTTGTCAATAAGGTCGAAAATCGCTTGAAGGTCGGAAAACATTTGCTTAAGGATTGCAAGTTAAAAAAAGTGGTGCAAGCGATTTTCGACCTTATCGACATTTAAAATTTAGTTTGTTTTTCTCACATTCTCATTCGTTAACATTGCTCCTTCATTAAAATCAGGTGTTTGCATAAATGTCAATAAGGTCGAAAATAGCATGAACCTTTTTTTAACTTGCTTTCGTGGTCCCTTGACACCTCTCAAGTTTTCAATCGTATTTTGGTTTAAAATAAAATGAATAACTCTTTTTTTTTACGAGTGTACATGCGATCCATGTGCGAAAAGCCTCAGTTTTCCTGGTAAGGCCACGTTCACATGGCGATTATTTTCCCGTATACTGTATACAAGATTTTATCGAATAGAGCAGTAATAACAGTTCACAAATGAAAACTTAAAAATAGTTTAAACGGCGTTCATACGGGAAAATCCCGTGTTTGAGATATATAATATTTTACCGTGTACCGTGCAAAGTTGTCCTAAAACTGGTCAACTCTATTCGATAAAATCTCGTGTACGGTATACGGGAAAATAATCGCCGTGTGAACGTGGCCTAACCGTCCCTGTAGAAAAGTAGCTAAAAAGTTTAGCCACAAGTTACACTTTTTAGCTTTTTTTCTAGCACCTTTATAAAATTAGCTAACTATCTATGAAGTTGCTAAGATGGCATCACTGCTGCCGATTTGACGTTGTGTCAAAAACGATTTGATGACCTATCAAAATTGGCATGTCATGCCATCAAATTGGCATTCCACCCCCATACACGTTCAATTCTATTTGAGCAAATTGGCAGTTTTATGCCGAATTGACAAATAGGCAGTATGGTGTATGGCTACCATTAGTGTTTCTCTTATCTTTATTAATGTCTTGTTTTGGACTCTTGAGGTTGGATGACTTATGATTTGTGCTAATTTTCTTACCTAATAACGAGACCGAAAGCGCCATAATACGCCACTTTTCTTGAAGCTACATAAAACAAACCAAAATATTACATATTGCAATAAGTGCAAGTTATTTCTTAAAATAAGTAGGTAATTTAACCGAATGAATAAATTAACACAATTTTTTGTCCCTTAATCTTACACAACTAAACAAATAATTATGGATGTTTGGCACAATAGCCTGCATTAAGAAATGGGATACCTACTTTTCATCCCAATTATAATTATGAGTCCATACAGACGAATTAGCGAGCAGAAGTTATGCTAGCCATACACCATACTGCCTATCGTCCAATCGGCATGACGATTCAGGCTTGATCAAACTTTCAAATCGGCAGCGACGTCGACATCAAATAAACTGACCCCCATACATGTTCCAATCTGAAGGATCCAATCAGCACGATCAAGCCAATCAAATTTAACTGTCATGCCAATCCACGTTCACATACGATCAATTCTAACTGATCCAATCGGCTGCGTCATGCCGATTGGATGATAGGCAGTATGGTGTATGGCCAGCATTAGTGAGAATTTTATAGTTCATCACGCCACGCTTCAAACAAATGATCCACAAAGATTATCAAGTTCAATAATAATGTAAAACGCAATTACAATAATAGTAAATAGATTAATAATACATAATATGAGTCCATTGACCTATAACTGCACGCGTATCGGAAGTAAAACAATGTATTTTATTAAACATCCGATTATTAATGAATGTATATTAATAATAAATTATTATTGGTTCATTCAAGAATTTACAACTAAAATTAAATCATGAATAATAAATCAGGAACGCACGCGCACGCCTAGCTACACGTGTAGTGTGTCTTGAACTTTAGGGAGCTTATCTATCAGTTTTATTGATAATTCTGTCAGATTCTAACCGTCCAAAAATCCAACTTGGCCTTATTATGACTTATTACATTAAAAAAAAAATGTTCATCGTTTATACATTAGAGCCGCTTTTTACCCGACTGCGCCAGAAGGAGGGTTATATTTTTCATTTTCCACACGATTAGGCATACTACTTCAAGTAAGCTGTAGATACGATAAAATACTGAAATCTTGTGCAAAAGCCTCTGTTTCTTTAGTTGTCCATTACGGTCCAGGTTTGTTTAACTCAACTAGCGGAGTTCTAGTACCTATCTATCTATTAATGCCAGTAAATAAGCACTGCTTTAAGTACATTAGCACTAAAACTGCTGTAATAATGCAGAGATAACAGTTATTACGAAATTGATAACTCATCTGGGTACTTCAGTATTGGTGAGATAAGCTCAAATTAATTAGATAAGGAAGGTATTTTCAGATTTATGTTCGAAGGTTTTTTCGTTAGACAGTGATAATTGGAAGGGCTGCCAAAAATCTATGATTTCGGGTGTTCAATTAACTTGGTCATGAGTTTTATTGAAAAGAAAACTTAAAGATCGCTGAGATCTTTATTTTATGGGTATCAGGAGGCTGAGACATCACGGTAGCCTTCGATTTCCTGCCATCACTTAGGCGCGGATGGCAAGTACCTACCTAATGCGTGTCTTGCCGTCAGATTTGGACAATCCCCCGGTAGAGAGCGGGTCGTGTTCCACTTGTGTCTCAAATAACTAATTACGCGGTCCCTTTAGCGGGCCACATAGAAAAGACGTAACTCGAGGATGCGTCGCGGATTTTCGGGCGAAAATGTATGAGGCGCGCCCGCGCCCCGTCTCTTCGGTATGTTTTACGTCGCGACGCTTCTATAGCTACTTCCTATTATTTTTAAGACCTGTATAATTTTGCACTCATGTTTTACAAAATAAATATCTTGTATCTTGTATTTTATACATTTTGTATGAAAGAGACGTCAAAGAGATATAATTATGTCTCAGCCAGTCTGCGTCTTAAGACTTTTCTATGTGGCCCGCGCCTTACAGGGCCAAAACTCGGACTCTAGAGGGTCCCCTTATGGTAGCCATACACCATACTGCCTATTTGTCAATTCGGCATAAAACTGCCAATTTGCTCAAATAGAATTGAACGTGTATGGGGGTGGAATGCCAATTTGATGGCATGACATGCCAATTTTGATAGGTCATCAAATCGTTTTTGACACAACGTCAAATCGGCAGCAGTGATGCCATCTTAGCAACTTCATAGATAGTTAGCTAATTTTATAAAGGTGCTAGAAAAAAAGCTACAAAGTGTAACTTGTGGCTAAACTTTTTAGCTACTTTTCTACAGGGACGGTTAGGCCACGTTCACACGGCGATTATTTTCCCGTATACCGTACACGAGATTTTATCGAATAGAGTTGACCAGTTTTAGGACAACTTTGCACGGTACACGGTAAAATATTATATTTCTCAAACACGGGATTTTCCCGTATGAACGCCGTTTAAACTATTTTTAAGTTTTCATTTGTGAACTGTTATTACTGCTCTATTCGATAAAATCTTGTATACAGTATACGGGAAAATAATCGCCATGTGAACGTGGCCTTACCAGGAAAACTGAGGCTTTTCGCACATGGATCGCATGTACACTCGTAAAAAAAAGAGTTATTCATTTTATTTTAAACCAAAATACGATTGAAAACTTGAGAGGTGTCAAGGGACCACGAAAGCAAGTTAAAAAAAGGTTCATGCTATTTTCGACCTTATTGACATTTATGCAAACACCTGATTTTAATGAAGGAGCAATGTTAACGAATGAGAATGTGAGAAAAACAAACTAAATTTTAAATGTCGATAAGGTCGAAAATCGCTTGCACCACTTTTTTTAACTTGCAATCCTTAAGCAAATGTTTTCCGACCTTCAAGCGATTTTCGACCTTATTGACAACGATGCAAACACCGGATTTAATGAAGAAGCAATGTTAACGAATGAGAATGTGAGAAAAAACAAACTAAATTTTAAATGTCGATAAGGTCGAAAATCGCTTGCACCACTTTTTTTAACTTGCTATCCTTAAGCAAGTAGGTATTTTCCGACCTTCAAGCGATTTTCGACCTTATTGACAATGATGCAAACACCGGATTTTAATGAAGGAGCAATGTTAACGAATAAGAATGTGAGAAAAACAAACTAAATGTTTAATGTCGATAAGGTCGAAAATCGCTTGCACCACTTTTTTAATCTAATTCGATAGTCTCATGATGAAATGAAAAAGGTGCTAGAAATTGTAGCTGTCGTCACCGAATAATAGCCAGATCTAGTTGCTGAGTTGGCATCACTGGTGCAGATTTGAAGTTGTGACAAATCTATCGTATCGATAGACAAGATGGTGTATGGTGTATATGGACGAACTGCCGATTTGAAACAATTGCAAGCCGCAAATCTATCGTATCGATAGGCAGGATGGTGTATGCCTACTATTAGAGGGCCGAAACACTACATTGATTTTACTGGTGAAGTGGTTCGGGAAGGTCGGGTAGTAAAGAGTATTTTACATACTCTTTCTACCCCGCACCCTCTCGATCGTAGCAGGTGGCGCCCCCCTAGAAAAAGAAAAGAGCGTGAGTTGGCCCTCTACGGGGCCCCCGTGTGGGCCCTGAGCATTGAAGAGGGTCATAGCTATCCGGATGACCCGACATAGCTCCAGCGGATTCATGAGTGGCGCGCGTGGAGGCGCAGCGCTGGGGCGAATCCCCGTTGCCTGTCGGTGTCGCGGGACTAACGAATTACCGTGACCCCGGAACGTAATATTGTAGGATTTTAGTCAATACGAGTCGGACAGTCCCCCCTCGCCCTGCCCTAGGTAGGAGGACACATTTGATGATATTTTTCCGGGCTGAAAAAAAATTACCTATGTAATTTTGTCTGTCATTCATTTGTTTTTTATGGGAGGCAACCCTAGTTGATACGCTATCACCATTATTAATGTTTTGGTGATCCGCCAGCTCAGGTTTCCGTATTTAGCTTGTAATACTTAGTGCGTACTTTGTTTTTCTATCCACCTTCAAGTACGGAAAAGCTCTTCCTAGTTTTGGGGATTTTTGTAACCTTGAGTGGAATTTCACACCTGATATATGCGTTGTATGTCCTAATTAGATAACTATTTCTCTGGTACCTAAAGCATCTAGAAAGACGATTACGTATAAATATAATAATACTAGCTGTTGCCAGCGGCTTCACCCGCTACAACTCGAAAATTATACCACGGGAACATAAAATCGGGATAAAAACTATCTAACTATGTGGTAATCCAGGTTATAAACTATCTGTGTACCAAATTTTAGCCAAATCCGTTCAGTGGTTTTTGCGTGAAAGAGTAACAAACATACCTACATACACACATACATCCTCACAAACTTTCGCATTTATAATATTAGTAGGATAAACGGGAGAGGGCTTAACACAAGATTTGATAGTAAACGAACGAGGAACTAATCAAATTAACGTCAAAGTTCACGAAAACGTGAAAAGTCGTACTACGAACTCCAGCCCAAAGGAAAAAGATCTACAAAAGACATTAATGCTTTCTGAGGTGTTGTAATTCAATATTTATGGTTATACTCGTATAATCATCAGCAGATACCAAATACCACGCTTCAACACGTGAGACAACATACCTACTAGCTTTCATCGTAGGTTTTACCCGCGTGTTATTCGAAAAATTATGAACTTCGACCATCTTTGGAAAATGATAAAATGAAATGAAATATACTATTATACTAGTATGTATAGATGCAAGCTTGCTGTGTCTGAGAAACTAAAATATAGGTAGATAGATAGGTAATAAGTATACTTTTTTTAGCGTGGTAAAATCATCAAATGAGTCCTACCACCATCCACGGTGTCCATCAATAGCCCTTTACGTTCCAGGGTCACGGTAATTCGCGAGCCCCGTCCACGTGAGAATAGCCCTTAATGTTCCACGGTTACCTGATGAGAAAGCCCCGCATAACATACTCTCTTTCGAGCAGATACTAACCATAGAAATACACGTTTTATCAAAATCGGTGATTAAACTATAATTACTAGGGTCCAATCTGTCTTCTACGAAAATTCTTTCAAATCAATTCAGTCTTATGGTAGCCATACACTTTACTGCCTATTTGTCAATTCGGCATAAAACTGCCAATTTGCTCAAATAGAATTGAACGTGTATGGGGGTGGAATGCCAATTTGATGGCATGACATGCCAATTTTGATAGGTCATCAAATCGTTTTTGACACAACGTCAAATCGGCAGCAGTGATGCCATCTTAGCAACTTCATAGATAGTTAGCTAATTTTATAAAGGTGCTAGAAAAAAAGCTAAAAAGTGTAACTTGTGGCTAAACTTTTTAGCTACTTTTCTACAGGGACGGTTAGGCCACGTTCACACGGCGATTATTTTCCCGTATACCGTACACGAGATTTTATCGAATAGAGTTGACCAGTTTTAGGACAACTTTGCACGGTACACGGTAAAATATTATATTTCTCAAACACGGGATTTTCCCGTATGAACGCCGTTTTAAACTATTTTTAAGTTTTCATTTGTGAACTGTTATTACTGCTCTATTCGATAAAATCTTGTATACAGTATACGGGAAAATAATCGCCATGTGAACGTGGCCTTACCAGGAAAACTGAGGCTTTTCGCACATGGATCGCATGTACACTCGTAAAAAAAAGAGTTATTCATTTTATTTTAAACCAAAATACGATTGAAAACTTGAGAGGTGTCAAGGGACCACGAAAGCAAGTTAAAAAAAGGTTCATGCTATTTTCGACCTTATTGACATTTATGCAAACACCTGATTTTAATGAAGGAGCAATGTTAACGAATGAGAATGTGAGAAAAACAAACTAAATTTTAAATGTCGATAAGGTCGAAAATCGCTTGCACCACTTTTTTAACTTGCAATCCTTAAGCAAATGTTTTCCGACCTTCAAGCGATTTTCGACCTTATTGACAACGATGCAAACACCGGATTTTAATGAAGAAGCAATGTTAGCGAATGAGAATGTGAGAAAAACAAACTAAATTTTAAATGTCGATAAGGTCGAAAATCGCTTGCACCACTTTTTTTAACTTGCAATCCTTAAGCAAATGTTTTCCGACCTTCAAGCGATTTTCGACCTTATTGACAACGATGCAAACACCGGATTTTAATGAAGAAGCAATGTTAACGAATGAGAATGTGAGAAAAACAAACTAAATTTTTAATGTCGATAAGGTCGAAAATCGCTTGTACCACTTTTTTTAACTTGCTATCCTTAAGCAAGTATTTTCCGACCTTCAAGCGATTTTCGACCTTATTGACAATGATGCAAACACCGGATTTTAATGAAGGAGCAATGTTAACGAATAAGAATGTGAGAAAAACAAACTAAATTTTTAATGTCGATAAGGTCGAAAATCGCTTGCACCACTTTTTTTAATCTAATTCGATAGTCTCATGATGAAATGAAAAGGTGCTAGAAATTGTAGCTGTCGTCACCGAATAATAGCCAGATCTAGTTCCTGAGTTGGCATCACTGGTGCAGATTTGAAGTTATGACAAATCTATCGTATCGATAGGCAGGATGGTGTATGGTGTATATGGACGAACTGCCGATTTAAAACAATTGCATGCCGCAAATCTATCGTATCGATAGGCAGGATGGTGTATGCCTACTATTAGGGGAGAGACATAACGAGAGGTATAATGTGGACATACACTCTTTAGGCATACTTAAAACAACGCTAACGTAGCGCAAGCGCCATCATGATATCATTTGCAAGCGGCCAGTAACAAATGAAGTCTTGTCGGCGCTTGCGCTACGTTAGTATTGTGTCAAGTTTGCCTTAAGGTGATTGGTTGGAGCATCCCCCTTAAGCGTGTGATTTCCCATCATACCTCGCGTCTCCGTCTTATACACTGTTCCCCTATTGATGTGAAAGAAAAACATACAAACAAACACACATTCCGTATTTATAATAATATAATTAGGTAGGATTAAGATAGTGTATTCGATTCTGTCTACCTGAACATCTGGCGAAATGCCAAAAACGTGAGCCATCCGTCTCATTCCTTACCCTCAAACATTTTCTTTTTCTTGATTTACTAAATCATCTGTCTCTGACAGACTTGGTTTGTGTTCGTAACACAGGTTGCATAGTTCAGAGAGTCTAAAATGGTCACTTTAGCAACGTTGCTACCCAACTAGCAAAAGATGTCGTAAGAATGCCAGCAGCACGTTTCTCATTCGGCTATTGATCGAGAGAAAAAGTCGAGAGATGGATCCGACCACGTTCTCTCGACGCGATTTGGGCGCACTTCTCTCAGCTATTTAGTGCTGTGAACATCGTAAGATTATCTTTGAATAGCTAAATTGTCGAAAGAATATAGAAATAATCGCAACTCGAAAGCTATTTAGTATCATATTAATCGGAAGAAGCGCTTTCATTCGACAAATTTATCGTAAGATAGCAGTGCGGTTGCAATCTCTCGACTCTTTGATCGAGTGAATGCATCCAACTGGCATTCTTACGACATCTCGATCGACTCTCGATCTGCGCATGGGTGTTTGTGAAAAGAAAATTAATAGTTTAATGTTTAGTATTAAATTTTTCATTATTATTGTGCCATACAATTTTAAAGTTATATGACAATTCGTGACCTAAAGTTAGCTAAAAGGTGCTACTTTCACATGCGGAATTAAATTTTTCGTCTATATTCCTTACATTTTAGTTAATATTTTCATGGGCCGTAACATTTCTTAGTAAATTATGAATTAAAAATAATATTAATTTAATAATTTATCCAATTCGCCATTATTAGCAATTCACTTATCATCACAAAGCATTCACTCGGCTTTTTAGCCGAGAGATGGAAATGCGGCTTCAATCTTACGACTTCTAGGACCGCCATTGCAGTTAGATTGGGGTTCCTTAGCGCAAGATGTTAAATCCTTAATATTAGATCAAAATACTGTCATATTATTAACTCCAGAGGAATTTGAAAGATAATTAAACATAAACAAAAAAAAAAATATTTTTATTATATTATAATAAAAACAATAAAATATTTTTTTATGTTTAATTTATCTTTCAAATTCCTCTTTGTCTAACTTTTACATTAAGTATTTGGTTTGACTTGATCAGTAGAGATATTTTCGAAAGTAAAACTACTACGTAGTTGACGGTTGGCAAATATTAAAAATATTTTCTACAGAACCCGCATTTATATTTAATTTTGTTTGCTCATCTTCTGTGGTTGCTGCCAATGCAGATGTCCATTGTTTTAAACTTTTATAAATCATGTTCACTTTTTGTCGGAACCGTTTATTTTTTTCCACCAATTGTAATCCATTTTTGACATAACGCAAAACGGTACGTACAGATATAATGTTTTTTATAACAAAATGGCATTCCACACAATTATGTTGTAAGAAGGCTTTCAAATGATGTTTTGAGCACCTTTTGGCTCTGAATTGATAATTTGAAAGCGTTTTCTCAACTTCAAAAAATATGCGGAATGAAAGCCGTGTGAGAAGCTATCTTAGGACATTAAGTGTCGGTTTAGTAACTGAGGTGCTATTTTGTCGAATGAACAGCGTTCTCTCGATAAATATGCTGTAAGAAATACATGTCGAAAGATAGCATCACGAAAGCTACTCTTACGATAAATTAGCGATTCAGTTGCTTTCAAAGAGCTTTCATAGGACTTACGGTTAGTTGCTCATAGAGCTAAAAAGCGCTGAAGGCTAAAAAGTCGAGAGAGCTGCCTTTTAACGGCTTTTTGAATTATGGGATCTTTCATACGGCTGTCTTTCGATCTTTAGTCGTAAGAGTAATTGCTCATAGGATCTCTTTGCTAGTTGGGTAATATCAATATTGCTAAAATTGTTCTATAATCATTATCGGATAGAGCAATGGTTGTCCGGTGGTATCGTCTAGTTAGGGTACTCCCACATCGAGGCGGCCGCGTGCTATCGCATTGTCTCGGTCTAGCAAATGGCAGTTCTAAGCGACAGAAAGAGAAAGGGCGACGGAAAAAGCCGATTCCGCGTCGATAGATATGGGAGCACCCTTACGAGTTTATAGGTTGTGAATTTGAACCGCACGCGCATTACTTTCTGTAATTCATCACCACTTCTTTCACAACGGTGAAGAAAAACATCGTGAGGAAACTTACATGTCCTAGAAACAAATATTCGAAGACATTTGGCATCTATCAACCCGCACTGAGCTCGCGTGGTGGATTCAGCCCACTGCCTCTCACAGAGCGGAGACGTGTCCCAGCAGTGGGAACATTGTTGGCTGACGATGATGATCCAGTATCGTATTATTTATTCATTAAAGATTTCAATATTTATTGAGACAAAATTCGTAACATGGAATACTCTCTCTATTCTTTGCTTAATAAAATAAAGAGAAGATATTTGATAATAACAATTGTCGCTAAAACATTGAATTAGCAATGTTGCTAAACTGGCCGTTTTAGATCCCCTGTATTGATTTGTTTTAGTTACGTTTTCTGCGCAGTAATCTTCAAGTAGGTAGTTAATAACTTATCGACTGTAAAATATTATCTGGAAGAACGATTTGGTTGTTAATCACTCCACACCTGTTCCTGAATTCTTTAGTTAATTTAGTTTTGTTTCATCACTAGTTTCATTGGTTATTTTATCAGCCTTTAACTCATTAATAAATCGACCCCGCGTATCGTGTTCCTGATATATACAACGTGTAACGTTAATAGCGCAAAACCTCTCGTGGGGTAACTCAGCCCATGTTACTGAACAATGTTTGATAAAAAACTTTTGGAAAAAAAAATTTTTTTTTTCATACAAAATGAGAAATTGATCGAGCCCATCACTATGATTTTTTTTTCCAAAAGTTTGTTATATATATCCCAGGTACCTTTTTTGTCGACAGTCCATGTGGTAGAGGACCATCGAGCCATCTCACGAATTTCGCTCCAAGATTTGCTTGCTTCCATCCTACAAAAACATCGCCGGTTTATCGCCACTTCAGTTTTATATACGGCGAACAATGTCAATTACTATTATAGCATAAGGGGTCGTTTGCAACACCAACATTTGCAAAGAATTTTAAACGGGATTTTATTATGAATTTCTCGCTACGCTCGGGATTCCACTATAGTCTACTAGAGTCCTTTGCTGCACAGGTGTAGAAATTAGAAAGGAGCGTTTGGCGGCAGATTAGGTACAGTAGAATCACTGATGAGGTACTAGGCTTCCAGAAATCAGTGGTGGTCTTTAATTGAACCTTTTTGGCGTGAGCACACAGCACAGCACATGAATTTTTATAATTTTTACTTTTAGTGCTACAAAAACTAACGTCAAATAAAAACTTATTCTTTCTTCTTTCTAAATACCGGCACACGCTTTCTTCTACCTGAAAATAATTAGTTATGTATTCACCAATTTATACAAAAAAATAACTGTAAGCTGTAACTAAACCCAGTAGTGGATATTATAAATTTTCATTATCAGCCGACCCTTATCCCACATAATCATCAAATTATTAAGATAACGGGACAATCGATCGATTTAGTATCATGCATGATAGATAAAAATCACTTTGATGAAATTGCCGCTGGTGTTCACTTGTCTGTTATTGTAAGTGTCATACAAGTTGTATGAGAATAAAATGTAATAAAATCTTTTCGAATTAGGATAGTATGTAGGTGACCGGGGTCGCGGGACTGTATAAAAAGGATACCGTGGCCCTGAAAAGCAAAGGAAAATTGAAGTAACAATTTTAACTTCTAATCACATAGCCAGAGTATGATAGTCCTTTCGGCACCTAATCCTAATCCAATAATTTGATGATCTAGTTCAGTGATTATAATACTTAACTATATTACGAACTAAATATTTACATAGTTATGATGATCACTTCATTTTAAATCATTGCGGGGGGGTTGGAGGTGTAATTTTATTCAAACAGGAAATAATTTCATGCTTCTTTGTTCAAAAGCTCCAAGATTTTATTTGCTTTTAATAGAAAAATATTATGATGTAATATACTAGGCGCGCAGACACGCCCACAAGTCATCTAAGGTAACCTTTAATGGTTATAAAGCTAATTACAAGTAGCTGAGTGTGTTGACTATGGCCTCCTGGTGATGTCTCCCGGTCCTTGAGAAGTTATTAAGAAAATTAATTTAATGAAAAACATCTTTGAAAGCGTTGAAAGCACGTAAAGGAATATTGTGGCGTATATTAATGGCTGATTTTATACTCGTATTTTATGTTTTCATACAATGTTTATAAAAGTAAATATTCTATTTGGTATTCCACGAACAATGTCTAATAAAAAACGTTGAGTTTGTTAAATTTCTTTTCATAGTTAGTACATCATCATCATCAGCCGGAAGACGTTCACTGCTGATCATAGGCCTTCCCCCCTTCCCCTTAGACCACCACGCCGAACGAGAATTCGCCACTTACACCCAATCGGTTGCCCGTGACCCTCACGATATCGTCAGTTCACCTAGTTCAGGCCTGCCTACGCTGCGTCTTCCGGTCAACTTTTCTTTCCCATCGGTTGTCAGTTCTACGAGAGATGTAGCCTGCCCATTACCACTTCAACTTACAAATTTTATGAGATATGTCGGTGACTCTGGTTCTTCTCCAAATATACGTGCTCCGGATTTTATCCCGCAAAGAAACTCCGAGCATAGCTCTTTCAATTGCTCGTTAAGCGACTTTTATAGTCTCTCTGAAGGCCAGCAGTCAAAAATAAAAGAAGTTACTCCATAGATAAAAGTTATTAATATTCACGATTACTGTAAATGCACTTAAGAAAATTATATTCAAGAGAAAAACGATTTTTCTGTTATCCTGCACCGTTACTACATTTTGAGTATGACTAAATTATTGTCCATGTATTCTGAAATGACTCATGCACAAAGTCCGGCTTGACCAAAATATTGACACAAAGCCTCCGTTTGACAAAGTTCTTGGATTTATTTGATGTGATGCCTCCATTGACTTAGTTAGCCGTAGTTTCGTGAAGGATTTGCAAATATTGTTATGTCAATGTATACAGAAATATACAATAAATGTGCTAGGGCTATCAAACAATCGCAGAGCATACCATACAACAACATTAAACAATTGCAGAGG
Source organism: Agrotis segetum (assembly GCA_036375495.1). Lineage (NCBI taxonomy): Eukaryota > Metazoa > Arthropoda > Insecta > Lepidoptera > Noctuidae > Agrotis > Agrotis segetum. The sequence continues at coordinate 6,602,418 of JAQSVV010000039.1, forward strand.
AAAAGAAGAGGGCAGTGGCGAAATACTGGTAAAAGGCACTTATGATTTGTAGTTGTTTGCCCAACCAGGTGCATTACTTTGTGTCAGTACTGCTTTTAAAACGTTGAAAGAAAACAACGTGAGGAAACCAGCATTTTCTAGAACCAAAAGTTGGAAGACATGTGAGATCTATCAATCATTGGGCCCACATGGTGGATTAACAGCCCATTTCCTTTTACAGGGAGCCGAGAGGACTTATCACAATTATACCAAAACCAACAAAATTGGGGTTAAATTCCAGTCCAACCAAATACGGTGAATATCACTTGATCAGACTGGTTGTTAGATCTTGCGGTTTGTAAAATGAGACAATTTATATTATCTCCCTCTAGTATTACGAAAATACTTGAGCAAGTAGCACCCCTCAAAGAATCCGTTGACACGTTTTTCACGAACTTATCTACGATATTTACCAACAAGAATTAATCACCACTATTTCTTGGTACCTGTCCGTATCGAGTGGGTCATCTCAGAAGCGTCTCGTGCAAATAATTAACCAAACAATGGTTACGAGGAAAACTCACAATGAAAATAATGATAATTATTATTTTATTATTCACAAACATTGAGGCGTAGGAAAAATAAGGTGTAAAGTGTATGTGATGGTTACTTCGTATCCGGGAGTACTAGGAATGCATAAGTAGTAGGAGATTGACTTGCCGTAGTCCTTTTAGGGACAAAGACAACCTTTGAATATCACCGTATTAAGTTGAAATAAGAACTTATTTCTGACCGCCATACTTTTCTCCAACCAAGCTACCAGGAGCACATAAAACTATAGAGATTCATCAAGGAGGAAGTTTGCAAAAGTACATTTTTCTCTAAATAATGTTTGCCGGAGAAAAGAAAAAAAAAAGAAGGTTTCGGTTTTATTTTGTGTTTTAAAGAATTTTGACTTTATTTAAAGTTTTACCATTTGAGTTTGAGTTCTGAAGTAACGGCCATTGGTTCAGCTATAATTACCTAGATGTTTCGTAACAAAATTTTCCCATACATCAAGGTTGTACCTTTCAGAAAATTGTACAGTCAAGTCATCACTTGTCATGATAAAGTATAGAGTTTATAATAGTCAGTGACAAGTAAATATGTTGTTTGCAATGTAAAACATACCGCATTATGAACATCAAGGAGGAGTTGTTAACATGTGGAAAACCCTATTTTCTTAAGGCAATGTTTTGTGAAGTCATTCATCAATCATCAGCAATTTTAATCTCCTGGGATTTTCTGATAGCCTGGTAATTTAACCCTGCAAATTAATGACAATTGACATTTTTTGGTAGATTGTTTTGGACCTTTTTTTAATGAAATGAAATTTAATTAATGAATAGCAGGAAAACCACCAAATGAGTGAAAGGTTAGTAACGCTAAAGTTACATTTTTATACGCAATAACGCCTGCGTCGCTTTTTCGCAAAGATATTTTTAAAGAATCGAAAAATTCAGTAGGGTAATAGGTAATTGCGAGTTGGGGTTGTGATGGCCTAGTTAGTTAAGGCGTCTGAAGCGACTATCCAGAAGACGCAGGTTCGAGACCTGCTCGCAAACTGAATTTTCCGTTTCTTTAAAAATATCTTTATTAACGCTGAGCTGTTATTAAAAATCGATGACTTCTTCACCGCGTTAAAAAAAGGTCAAACTGCAATAGTAATACTGCTGAGTATCTGTGGACAATAATGGACTACTTTTAACCCTAGAAAGATAATCATATTGTGTACTACGCAGAAGATAGTCATGCGTAAAATTGACGCATGTGCTATAACTAGCTGTAGATTGAGGTTTATTAATATATTTCATTAAAATCGTATGTTATATATATTAGCACATGTATTAGAAAAAATAAGACTGCAGATAATTTATTTTTATTTATTTATTTATTAAATAATTTTAATCTTCTGCTACAAATGATCAATTTTCTTACACTTAGTCTTCATTTATTTTTTTCTATGATAATCAGCATTTTTATAGCACAAAATCAACAATTACAATATCTAAGATATATTAGAAACATACAAATTGTGTGAAAATCTGTTACAAACAACTTTGAAAAATTTCAACGTCAGGCTTACGACACATTGGTTTTCTCTACAATTTCTCATTATAAAAGGGAAAAGGAGCTGTTCTTTTTGTGACTCATCTATAAAAACTTCGTCTGTATCGCTCTGCAAGTCATCTTCACTTTTATGGTCCGCTGCATCACAGTCGGTATCCACACAGAGAAGCTCGTCGTCGCTTTGCATACGGCTGGCCAGGATATGGTCTTCGTCCAAGTTTCTACTACCCCATTATGTTATATTTTTGCTTCAATATCTATATAAGCAAACTGATAATATAAGTAATGAAATACAGTTATAGAAAGATGAAAATAAATAAAAAGAATAAACAAGTCAAAGTCTTGAAAGTCACTTAAAAGATAATCATGCGTAATTTTGACGCACTTGGTCGTTATATTTCAAAATCGGTTACACATACCTTATTGACTCGTGCACATTACGGTAGCCTCCAATGACTAATGAGATGTCCTAAAGGCACAGCTATGGATTCGCGCTATTTAGAAAGACAGAGCTATATTTCGAAAACGCATGCGTAAATTTTACGCAGACTATCTTTCTAGGGTTAAGAAGTATTTCCTCTCCGGAGCTGCGTACCTGAGGCCCAACGACTTGAGGCCTCAACAGAAGATTTCTTCATTTTTCTTACAGTCACCTACAGCGTACTTGAAGTATTCACAGCGTTTATTGTACGGAAAATGAAAAATCGCTTCTCATCTGTGAATAAGAACTATGCCACAATAACGGGAAAAGTCAAGCTAGGACATTATTTGAACTGACGCTAAATCTTTATTAAGCCAATAACCAAGTAGGTACAGACGCCAGCTGCACACCAACCTACCTCAATCTGTCAAATAACAATCGTTTAGTGATAAAGTTTAAAGCGTAAGAGTGGAACTCTCTGCCTGGTCTGTATTTCCGAACGCATATAACCCGTCTCTCCAAAGTTACGAAGAAAAGAAAGAGTGAACAGGCTTCTTCTGGGTAAGCAACCTCCATCGTCGACCTTGTCTGTGTCACCGCTGACCTATTGGTCAAACAGTAAAGGTATTTATCTGTATAACAATGAACAGCTGTCAAATGATGACTCATTTTATCAATTCACTAGTGACTTCTGCCCTCAAGTATATTATCGAACAAAAACTTATTCAATATTTAAATACCTAATACAGGTTTCGGGTACATATTTGAATATCGAAGATTAAAATATCTACGCTTAAAATATCGATGTTCAGAATATCGAAAATTAAAATATCGACTGTAACAAAATATCGAAAAATGTTACATCTACGCTTAAAACGTCGAAGATTAAAATGTCGGCTGATTCAAATGTCGAATGATTCAAAATATCGAAAGACGATATGTCGAAATTCAAAATATCAACGTTTAATATATCGCAGTTCATAATATCTAATTTCATAATATATCTACTTTAATAATACCTACTACTTGAAAAATCCACCTACCAAAGTAAGTAGACGGAGCCCCGCTTCGCGGGGCTCCTATTTCTGTTTGCAAGGTTTAAAGTAACCTAACACGAAGAGGATGGCGGGGTCTTTCAGACCCCGCCACCCTCTTCGAACCTAACCCGTCCGAGTCGGGGTGCCCCAAGTCCCGAGCTCGCTTCGCTCGCTCTTGCGTCCTTAGTCAAATTACTTATTACTACCCAACAAGGTAGCTGGACGGACTTCGGATGCAAGAGCGAGCGAAGCGAGCTCGGAACTTGGGGCACCCCGACTCGGACAGGTTAGGTTCGAAGAGGGTGGCGGGGTCTGAAAGACCCCGCCATCCTCTTCGTGTTAGGTTACTTTAAACCTTGCAAACAGAAATAGGAGCCCCGCGAAGCGGGGCTCCGTCTACTTACTTTGGTACCGTCGACTTACCTTGTTAGGTTCGATATTTCGGACATTCGATAATCTGTATTTCGATATTTAGATCTTTCGATGTAACTTTTGTAGATATTTAGATTTTAGATATATTGGACGTAGATCATTTAATCATTCGATATTTTAAACTTTCGATATTTTAATTTTCGATTTTATGGTCATTCGATATTTTCATTTTCGATATTTTGAACATCGATATTTTAAGCGTAGATATTTTAATCTTCGATATTCAAATATGTACCCCAGGTTTCAAATGGACTTTATTTGAGACACAGCTAATAACAATTTCACATATTTACTGAAATTGCAAATCTATACTTACGGGTACCCAATATACCGTCATAGAGTGTTTCCTCCGTGCCTCAGAAAGCACATAAAGCCATCGGTCCCGGCTATCATTTGTAGATCTTTGACAGTCGTCACTGTTAGTCAGAAGCTCATAAGTCTGACAACTAGTTTTATCATGGGGTATCGTATTGCCCAGTCACTGGATTGTGGAGGTTCGATAGGCAGTTCGACTGGAAGCCGACCCCAATATAGTTGAGAAAAGGCTAGACAGATTTAGATAAATATTTATGAATGTGTGAATATCATGCATATTAATTATTTAGCCATCACATTTTTCAAATCCAAGTAAGTAACGCATTTCTATCTATAAAGTAACGGATCTATGCAGACGCACGGACGTCGACACGGTATATCCATTTGTTGTAGACTAAAACCTTTATCAGTATGTAACAAATACGTTTTCTGAAGACTACATTAAAATCGGTATAGCCAAACGCAAAATAATCGCGGACAAACATACATACAAAAACATACGGTTTATTTTTTTTTACGTCGCGTCGGTTTAAAACAGTTTTATAATACCACTCTTCGCCTTAATCTAAAGATTAAGTTTCATATTAAGTATAATGAAAGGTTTTGGTCGCTGTAATAGAATTTTCCATGCCAACCTCACTGTTGACTACGCGAAGGAAAATTTCCAAGCTACTTTAAACTAAAATTATAGCTCAGTTAATAAGATGTCATCAATTATTAAGTACAGAGTATGTTCACGAGGATGTCGTATTACGTAAATATGATTTGATGTTCATTGGCATTATAATGTAGGTACTTTTTATGATGAAAGAACTCATTTGCACATCGTGGTTATATCTTCTCAAATTCATGTTTTCCTGGTACCTCCTGAGTTCTTGTTGGAAAACCCAATGTAACTTTCTTCATCATCATCAACCTGGTATAGGTTAGGTTTAGTATTCCCATTCAACTGCTGGGACACTAGTAACTTTGGGAGGGAGTGGGCCATAATCCACCACGCTGGGCCAGTGCGGGTTACTAGATCTCACAAATCTCTTCGTATTTTTTGTTCTAGGCAATGTTTTCCTTCGCCAATTTCGTCAGTTCCGTATGAGCACGCACTAGCACAGTACGCATTTCGCTTAATAAATAGATCGTCAACCTTTTTACGATTCTATTCAGTCGCGTTTATATTAAGTCTAATCCAATTATTTTGTTCGCGATGAAGTCGTGTGCTAATTGCAATAGTCAGTTTAACGATGGGGTGCAATGTTCCAGTTGCAATAAACTTCTGGATTTTTCTTGTGCAAGTGTGTCTGAAGTGACTTGGAGAAAACTGGGCACTGATCGAAGAGCACAATGGAAATGTTCTGCGTGCAAATCGACGCCGACTTTGCCTTCACCGCAGCCTGCCGCTTCACTGGATATCGTGCTAAGCGAGATTCGTGAAATGAAACAGCAGCTGTTGAGTTTGCCAACATTAGTTAGCGACATAAAATCCATTAAAGATGAGTTGGCTGAGGTTAAGAAGAGCTGTGATTTCTCTAGTGGTAGACTCGATGACTTCGACGCTAGGCTTGTTGAGCTAGAAGATAAAGCCTCCGAGCTTGAAAAGCTTCAGGACACCGTTTCTTCACTTCAAGCAGAATTGGCTTCTACAAAGTTTGAGCTCTCTTCCAGTGACCTGCGTTCCCGGCTGAACAATGTGGAGATTAAGGGTGTACCTCTAAAGAAGGACGAAAATTTATTCACAATAGTGGACGCCATTTGCCGTAAAATAAATTACAGTTGTGCTAAAACCCAGATTAATTATGTTTCGAGGGTGCCTATACATAATTCCAACGAGAAACTGGTGATAGTGAGCTTTCTGAATAGATACGTAAAAGAAGACTTTATAGCAGCTGCGCGTGTTGTTAGGGATCTATCCACCTCTGACATAGGTTTCCAAGGATCACCACAACGTGTGTATGTCAACGACCATCTTAGTGTAGAATATAAAAAACTATTAAGTAAAACTAAAATTATAGCTAAGGAGAAACATTATGAATTTGTGTGGGTGAAACATGGTAAAATTCATGTGCGTAAGAACGGCAACTGCAAAACTTTTGTGGTACGAAAAGAATTGGATTTAAACAAGATATTGTAATCAGTTTCTATTCTCACTATTCATTATTTTTTTACTTTGTTGCATTTAAAATGTGTCGAATCTTGCATGATATACATTATTTGATTTATTTCCGCAAAAGGTTTAGCACCTCTGTATCACTAATGATCCTCTATTGTATTCATTGTCGCGCTATTTGTCTTCGAGTTGTAATGATTCACTATATATGTATCTCGCTTACACCTACGCTCGTTATATATTGCTGCTTGCTTGCTCGCACTCGTCGACCATCGGATGAGTTGTACAATTTAATTAAAGTAACTTATTTTTACCCACTTTTAGAACTTATATTTCTATGCGCAATTCCAATTCGTATTGAAGTAAACTCGCTGTTTTTACTATGGCTGAATGTTTTTGATGCTTATCCAATCATTGCTTGTGCTATTAGTAATGGCTAACAACAGTGATGAGTGTCTAACTGTGTTCTATCAGAATGTGCGGGGATTGCGAACAAAGACAGACTCGTTTTATCGACAGGTACTATTAAATTCATACGATGTCATTGTTTTAACGGAGACGTGGTTAATGGGTGGTGTGTTTAACTCGGAGTTGTTTGATGACCGCTACTTGGTGTGGCGTCGTGACCGGGACTACACGACGACCGGACAAACCAGGGGTGGTGGCGTTCTTATCGCGACGCGTAAGGAGTTATCTGTCACTCCGCAACCACTCCTACACTCTACGGCGGAAGATGTGTGGATCAATTTACGGCTCAAGAGGTTTAAGTCACGCGAATACGTAAATTTATATATCTGCGCGGTTTACTTATGTAAACAAAACAGGGGCTTCTCGTTTTCGGAACAACTTCATAATTTCTTGTCCAAATTGAACCATACAACTTTGAATAGAACATCTGACGTATTTTTAGTTTTGGGTGACTTTAATATGAGTGGAATATCGTGGGCTCCATCCAATAATCATTCGCTAGTCCCAGTAAACCCCGCAACTAGTGACGAATGCATGCTGGCGGACGAATTGTGTACGCTGGACTTTGGTCAGTTTAACGGGGTCGTTAATAGGTATGGGAAACTGCTAGACTTGGTCCTTTCAAATAAGGTAGCCTGTGTTAGTGAGTGTACTGATCCTTTAGTACCTATTGATCCGTACCACCCGGCTTTGTTAATTAATATTGGTATCTTTGACCCGCCTACCCTCGATTGCGCCCCATGTTTGCGATATATGTACAGTAAAGGTGATTTTGAGTCAATTAACAAAGAGATTTCTGCCATTAACTGGGACCATGAGTTCTCAATAAGATCACTGGATGATTCAGTCGCGTTCTTAATAGACACTACCAAACAATTACAAAACAAATATATACCGCAAAAGCCAGCACGTAATAAATCATATCCTATCTGGTACAGCACATCACTCATAAAAACAATTAAAGAAAAATATAAATTCCTAAAAAAATTCAAAATGTATGGTAACAAATCTGACGAGCTAACTTTTAAATATTTGCGTGAAAGAGTGAAGACTATGGAGGCTTCGTGTTATAATTTTTTTCTTAATCAAACTGAGAACTCAATTAAAAACCAACCCAAACATTTTTGGTCCTACGTTAAAAATCGCTACAATTCCAACGCTATTCCTAACACATTAAATTATAATAATCAAATATTTCTTTCCGGAGACTCTATTTGTGAGGCCTTTTCTTCTTACTTCCTATCAACCTTCCTCGATTCCACTTCACCTAATTCTTCTAGTGCACCCTATGACCTTCATCGCGATAATGACGTTACGTCGTCCGATATTTGTCACATAGAAGTAAACGTCGATGTTGTGACTGGTCTACTTCGCAACTTAGATCCATCTAAAGGTGCCGGGCCTGACAATTTAACCTCTGTATTCCTTATTAAATGCGCATCTTCTATTGCTCTTCCTATCTCAATTTTGTTTACCAAGTCTTTGTCTCAAGGTTACGTCCCTAGAGTATGGAAATCTGCGTTTATCACACCCGTGCATAAGAAGGGCGCTAAGACTGAGATTATTAATTACAGACCTATATCTAAACTGTGCATCATAGCTAAAATATTTGAAAGGATTATCTATGACCAGTTATACCCTGCCCTTGCTAACTCGCTAAGCTCTTTCCAGCATGGGTTCTTAAAAGGACGGTCTACAACTTCGAACCTGATTTTGTTTAATGATTTTATCACTGAGGCCATGGATAATGGTAAACAGGTCGATGTGGTTTACACAGACTACAGTAAAGCATTTGATCGGATTGAGCACGTATCCCTAATAAAGAAGCTAAGACACATAGGCATCCGTGGAAACTTGCTAAGGTGGTTCTCTTCTTACATTGATAACAGGTCACAAGCAGTAGTCATCAATAACTATGTGTCTAGCTGGGTAAACGTACCCAGTGGAGTACCTCAAGGTTCGTTGCTTGGTCCTTTCTTGTTTGTGGTTTATGTGAACGACATCGATCAGTGCCTCCATTCATCCAAACTATTATGCTTTGCCGATGACATGAAAATCTTTGCCACTATTACATCGCATGATGACATGCTGGCACTACAGGCTGATTTATGTCGGCTTGAAGATTACTGTCGGGTTAATAAACTAGACCTCAATCCATCTAAGTGTTCTGTTATTACCTACACCAGGAAACGTGTGGTCTTGGCTACTTCCTATACTTTGGCGGGCGAAAACCTGCCTAGGTGCAGTACTATTCGTGACTTGGGCGTTTACCAAGATAGTAAACTAGTGTACGACTCACACATTGACGCTATTGTCAAAAAAGCATCTAAACTACTTGGTTTTATTATGCGACTTTCTAAGTGTTTCACAGAGGCCAAAACGCTTAAAATATTGTACTGCACTTATGTAAGGAGTCAGCTCGAGTATGCGTCTCAGATATGGAATCCACGGTATCACAAATATATAGACCGCATAGAAAATATACAAAAGCGCTTTATAAAATATCTTTGTTTTCACCAAAAGGTTCCATATAACTCAGCAGAATATCCTCAGCTCTGTAGGAAATACCACCTTCTGCCACTAGTAGATAGACGTAATATCGCGGATTGTCTGTTTTTGTTCAAAATCTTCCACAATGATATTGATAGTCCGGAACTATTATCCAAATTTTGTTTTAATGTGCCTAGTAAAATCTTGCGCTTCAATCCTCCCATTTGTGTTCCTCATTCGTCGTCGAATTACAGGCAGAACAGCTATATTGTGCGTGCAAGCAAATTGTTTAATGAAGTATGCAAGCGATATGATTTGGATCCCTTTATAACCACTGTGAACTCAGCCAGAAGGTGTTTGAGCCTGGAATTTTTTAAATAAGAATAAGTTCCCTTAAGCGGTTTTCTTTCCATTTTTTTCTGTTTTTTTTTTTTATATTTTTGCTGGCAGGCAGATGTCTGCATTTTTCTCTTTTAACCTTTTTTAATTTTTAATGTTAAATCTTTGTGTGCTGCTGTCTGTGCTCGCATCATACATATTTTTTTTCAACACATTTGCTCGAAAAATGCATTTACGAAGCCTGTATACATTGTTCGAAAGTTAAAAATTACGCACCATACAACAGAGCGTGCGGTAAAATAGGTACTCTCACCTAAGTACCTACTTTACCGCACGCTCCGTTGTATAGCAGCGTGCGTTTTCTTTACGGTTTTTTTTTAATTTCCATTAAAAATAAAAATAATTCCACCAAAGAGTTTCACATTATGAGAATAAACAGCCTGACTGATCGAACCTCCTTGGAAGCTCCTTTTGATCAATACATTGTCTCACTTTAATACTTATGAGTAAATGAGACGAAAGATGTACCTACTTCTAATTTCCACCACGTGCATGTGGCGCCATTTGCAAATTCACGCCATTTTCATATTAGGAACTTCAAAAATTGTTGCGACTTTTCTACTAAATAAAGGTTGTTTAATTACATATTTTACTGTTTTCTCGCAAATGTGTTGAAAAACGTTGTATGACACACGTGCAGAAATTGGTAATTACAAACTCGTGACTATGGTAAACCCTCGGCTTCGCCTCGGGTTTACATTCGTCTACTCGTTTGTAATAACCAACTTACCGCACTAGTATCATAAATAACTATAGTATAATTCTATACGCGAGGACTCGTAATTGGCTGTCTGTTGCCTATAATTACCCCTTTTTGTTGTGTTTTTGTTAGCTGTAAGTCCTCCATGTAATAAATAAATAAATAAATAAATAAATAAATAAATTTGAGAGTTGTAGTGATATGATAAATTACACAAAGCAATGCGCCTGGTGATCGAACTCAAGGAGTTACTAATACGTAAGCAAGGTGTTCAACTGTTCATCCAGGTTATAATATTATCGAGACTCCTTTGAATCTCTATCGCCCTGGTCCCGGCTGTCATTTATCGGTCTTTGATAGTAGTCTTGATAGCCAGTTCACCAAGGGTTTTCTCTTACCAACTGAATTAATGGTATCACTAGCAATTTCTCTTGTATCGTGGGTGTATTTACAAACGTGGAAACTTACATTTACATAAACACCCCGACCCGGAACAACTCACCTGGCTGGAGGCCTAAGACTTTGGTAACCACAGGAAAGTCAGGCTAAGCAGCCCACAACCTCTTCTAGGTTGACCTGCGAGACGCCATTGTCGAAAAAAAAAACGGAACAACTACTTGAAGGTCATATTATATTTGTTTCGTGCGGGGAATCGCACCACGTCGTCAACTGCATTCTGAAGCTCTATCCGGGAACTGACGGTGTTTGCAGGGTAGTCGACGTCAAGACAGAGAACGGCGTCATTCATAGGCCCGTCTCTAGACTAGCCCCATTAAATTCCCATGAGCTCCTTGGGGAATATGTCTCCAAGGGGGGGGGAGAATGTTAACAACTAAACTTGGATGCAAGAAGGATCATTTCAAAACGGAACTCGCCGCGCGCATTTGAGAACACTGGCCGGCTAATTTTCTTATTGCTACTTCGCATACCTTGTCGACAATTGATTTGTTGTATCACACTGCTCGCTATGTCATGCTTTCCGGAACCAATTATAGCGATTTTGAGAGAACCTTATAATAAATCATTGAGACTGTAAAAATTAATCCGAAGGTCACACATAACATTAATGCGAATAAAATGATAGATGTAGTAATAAATTATGTTACACAATACTTCTGTCAACAGTAAAGTAAGATAGATTAAAATTATACCTACACACAAAAAAACAATGAATTAAAATGTATGTAAAAAAGTGATGAATGAACATGATTATCATTAGAAACATGTGTATTATTTAGTTACGACTTAAAATAATCTTGAGATTATGAATGTGAATTAATAATATAATTACTTCACATGAATATTATGTAATCAGTAAGATTTTGCTAGAATCAGTCTAGAACCAAGTAAAGCCCATGGCCTTTTTTAGGTAACATCATCAAATAAGTCCTCCCCAGCCTGGGTGGAGCGGAAGAGACTGTCTGACTCTTACCGACTATAATCAACATGTTTTTCAATTCGTTCCAGGGTTCCGGGCCAAAGCTTGCCGGGGTCGCGGGTCTAACGAATTACCGTGACCCCGGAACGTTAAAGAGTCTGAGGGCTGTTGAAGGACACCGTGGATTTTATTCAGTACAAGTCTGACAGTCCCTCCTGCCCTGTCCTGGGTGGGAGGACTCATTTAATGACTTTAACACCCTAAAAAAGGAGTTCATTCAGATTTTAATACACTTGTGTGCCATTGATTTATTTCACGGAGGACTTACAGCAAATCATCAAAACCTTTTCAATCATTCCAACGTGATACCGTCGTATAGATATTTGCTACCCAGAAAATATCCATCCATCCATCTCAACCTATTTATAAAATCTAAAACACTAGTTAATTTTTGCTATCTATTTCTATTTAGATCACCGTTTTTCTTTCTATTTCTCTCTTTCGACATTTGCAGTGTTACACTTGTTTTTTTTTTCTACTTACCTACGCCAAAATTCTTCAACCTGTTTATTTTTATCTAAACCTGTAATCATAAGGCAGGTGTAGATGACGAAACAAAAAAATGCGATAAATCTATAAAACTATTCAGCAAATCGACAAAATGACCCGGATATCGATAGTAAGTGTGTTACACGAGTCTTAATTCTGCTGAGTTTCGCACATTATTGTAACTTTGTTAAGTTGCTAACAGCAGGTATTGAACAGATTTGTATATAGAGGCACCTTTACACTGTAGAGGAAATATTTGCTTTTTTTTTCAAATCTCATCAAGGCTTTTATTTCAAGTGGACCAGTTACAGGCAATAATTGAATACTACAAAATTATGGTGCTACAGACAGAGTCACAAGACACAATTATGAAAGTCAGGAGAAATTCCTAGTGTGGGGCAACATTAAAAAAAAATGACAAAAAAAATGTCGAAAAAGTTATAAATAACCAATAATAGACTATTTGATAGCCTAATAGGAAGGCGTTCTAGAGTAGGAACTGATTTGGAAAGTCGTTCGAATTTTACTACACTAAGTAGTTATTCTTAAGTTTTATTATAGCCAGTTTTGGTGTTCCACCGCTGGGCAAAGGCCTCCCCTTTTTCCCTCCAAACTTTTCTATTTGGGTAGTTTCGAACCATGTCTTAAAATTATTTATTTTTAAGAAAAAAGTAGCACTTGTTACCTAGTTATTTTTAAAATAATATTTAATATTAAATTATTAATATTTTTAATATAAAAACCATAACTAATAAAATATTTTCTCATTCCTTATTATTTATGGAAAGCAAACTACATTCTTTATTTATTTTACAATTTTATGACCCATTTTAATAATACAATACAATATAAAGATTAGCATCGACATTTTCTTCATTTTATGCATGCCTGGTAATGCAGACGGATTCTTCTTTAATTACTGTATGCGTTTATCATCATTGTCACATGTTTTACACATGGCTGCATTGTGATTAATTTACATTAAAAACGTATAATATTAATACACTATCGTGTGCGCAAACGCATGACCAAAAGCATAAAGTAACATTCATCTATCAACCATTTTCCCAACATTGTTTTTTTTAAGTGGTAAAATCATCAAATGAGTCCTCCCACCTAGGGCTGGACACGAGGGACACTGACTAAAATCTACGGGTCCTTCAGTCTTTACGTTCCGGGGTCGCGGTTACTATCCGTCAGTCACGCTGACGTGACTGATTAACAAATATCCATCAACCCAAACAAACTTTATTATTTTTATTATAAGGTACATACGCGAGCAGGTCTCTGTCATAGCTAAAATTATCTAAATTGCCTATTGAACATTAAACTTTCAGTATTTGTGATAGGGTTGAAAATCTTTAAATTTTAACAGATTGTGGTACGTTTACCTGCTAGAGTCTGTACACGATAACATAATGAATAGAATCCAAAGTTTCAAACACAAGATATTGTAACTTTTGTATTCTTAAAATATATGAAGAGGTCAGGTATTATGCCTTCAGTAAAAATAATAATAACACGAAATGTATTGATTGATATTCCAAGGTCTAAAATCACAGAATCTATTCATAATTTTAACAATAGATAAATCAACAAGAACCAAAGTATCTATAAACGTATTGTAAGAAACTATTATGATTGTTTAAGGGGGCAGGGGTCAAACATTTGTCTAAACTTAAATTACGTTGTGACAGATAATATGCTCTTTTCATCTCAAGACTACATAATAATTATTATATCTACGTAACATGTTATGTTATTATGGGACATAGTAACAACGAATAGTGTCCGACCGAAACTGATTTTTCAGGCGAAACCGAAACCGAAACCGAAATTTCGGTCGGTCACTAACAAAGAACCATCAGTATTGCCGTCAATTCTAATATTAAAACCGGTAGAAACTATAATTTGTAGAAGATATATAGGGTGACTGGTAATTAGTGTACGATACTTAAACACGTGATTGTGCTCATGATAACCAACAACTGTTACTATGGGAACAAACCTGAAAACTGTAACACCTCCACAAAGGTGAAGACACCGCCAAGACAACCCTGGCCCGGGATACCGCATCCCCCGTTGTGAAGGCTCTCACGAACATGACAGCATCCACCGTCGAAGACGTCTATACTTAATATTTTTGGAACGAAGTTCCTTATCGCGCGTTGTGAAAGGGGGCTAGACGGAAAAAATTCTTACGAAAAGTTGTCACGACACTTTTTGGAACGAAGTTCCTTAACGCGCGTTGCGAAAGGGTGCTAGAGCTCAAAGAGTGGAGTGGAGTGGAGTGGAGTGGAGTGGAGTGGAGTGGAGTGGAGCGGAGCGGTGCGGAGTGGAGTGGACCGGAGCGGAGCGGAGCGGAGTCGCGACGATTACTTTTGTTGTGTATATACAGTAACTTCGTTCGTCCCTTGACATCTCTCAAGTTTTTTTCTTAAAATAGTAACACGCTTTATCATAGTTACTTGTAAGTGAAATACAATGTATGTAAATGGTTCTAAATCATTACAAAAGAGCAATGAACCCAAGAAAATAGACAAAGTATTTCTTATTTATTTCCTGGAATCTAGTGAGGAATTCCGGTCCTGAATTCTTGATCTCATTTCCGGAACGGGAATCAAGAAATGTTACTTACTAGAGTACAAAATCTCGACGTAAGTAGGACAGCAATGTTCTTGTGAAAATCCCGAAAAGTTTTATAAAATAGGGAAATGTATACTCCTCAATATAAAATAAACACAGATATTGCTTTTTACGTGGTAAAATCCTCAGTCAGACTTGTATTGACGGTGTCCTTTAATAGCCCTTTGCGTTCCGGAGATACAGTTTGATAAGACAGTCCTTCAGCTCTCCGACAGTTCTTTGAAGCGAGCGTGGAAGGCCCTTCGTACACAAGGCGACTCAAGTTTCCGATACCTTACGACTTCGGTATCCAAGCGGCTATCGCAATACAAACCCGAGGAGAGGTTCGAACACAAGCACGCGTCAATGAATACCAAAATCGTAAGGTATCGGAGACTTGAGTCGCCTAGTGTACGAAGGGGCGAACACGACGCGGCGTCGACCCGGGCATGGTCCAATCACATACTTGAAGACCATTATTAATGACACATAGCTCGTATTTGTAAGTTGAAGTGGCAATAGCCAGGCCACATCGCTCGTAGAACAGACAACCGATGGGGAAGAAAAGTTCTCGAGTAGCAACCACGGACTGAAAGACGCAGCGTAGGCAGGCCTCCCACTAGGTGGACCGACGACATCGTGAGGGTCGCGGGCAACCGATGGATGCAAGTGGTGAATTGTCGTTCAGCGTGGCGGTATAAGGGGGAGGCCTATGTTCAGCAGTGGACGTCTTCCAGATGATGATACTCATCATCATCATCCGGAAGACAGCTGGTGAATGCGTATTGCGGGTTCAATTCTTGCCTGGAACAAATAGTTTAAAGGCCTATAGGTGGTTGTTTTGAGAAAACTTTTCTAAAAAAATTAAAATCAATGCTTGCTTCAGCCTTATTAAGTTATTTGGTGCACAAATAGTTTATTGTCTAGATTAATACATAGGGTAGTTTTTATCCCGATTTTTTGAACCCGTGGGATATTGTTTCGAGCTGGCAATTGCTGGAATAATTCACTATATTATGTACAATCATGTATGAATATAACGTTACGCGTAACCGTATTTCCTGAGGGGATAATATACAATGGTGTTACATATATTACACCCACATATCGCCAACAGGCATAAAATTATGAATGAAATTCAGTACACGATAAGGAGCTATTTTCAGCCCGTCTAACCGATAACCTTTCTAAATTACTGTTATGGAATGACCTAAAACTCCTTTTCCCATAATTTATAACCCCGCGATGTGATAAGCTCAAAGCGGTCTACTTGACTTCTAGATCAAAATCATAAACCAGAGATAAACTACTCTAGATACCGCATTTAACGAGTGCGCGCCACAAAGGCATTTAACTATATACGAACAATTATAGACGGGACATCACGAAGAAAGTAGTGATCCAAAACTTTTTACCAATAGGTAAAAAGTCGCTCAGTCTAGTAGTCGCGTTGCTATGCAATGCTAGATAGTGCTAACTGACGCACGGCATCAACAATTTTGTATGACAATTTTCCCAATGCCCGCTCCATAGGTTAACCTATAGAGCGGGCATCCATCCATCACCTGTAATGTTAGTATAAGAGTTTTTAAATAAATAACTCTTTGGCGCGCCACAATGTTAGTGCATTTCCTTTTTTTTATCTTAGTAAAACCGTCAAATGTGTCCTCCCAATCTGCAATCAGTTTTGTACTGACTAAAACCCAAGGTAATCCTTCAATAGCCCTTTACGTTCTAAGGTCACGGTTAACTGATGAGACAGTTCTGAGAATAGTGCATTTACTTAAGTTTATGTTCGATCTTGATCCTTTAATGTCGAAAAGAAACTGAAGCCGCGGTGACGTTAACAGTATCTAGAAATCGATTTTGACTTTTATTAGCTTCCTAAAGTCTTCAAATAAGTCCTCCCGCCCTGGGTGGATCGAAAGGGACTGTCAGACTCATACTGACTAAAATCTCCACGGTGTTCCTTCAAAAGCCCTTTACGTCTGAGAGTTACAGACTGTTAGATAGAAGACAAATCTACTATGTACTTGAGAGCACAAATGCATTATCGTGTGGCGCGCATTAGATTTTTTTTTTACGTGGTACAGCATCAAATGAAGTCCTGACACCCCGGGCAAAGATTGCCTTGTAAGATGCGGAATCTAGATGAGATTACCTGTGTATAAATTCACCATAGAATTTATAGTACTTTTCGGTATGGTTTCGAGGTTAACTGCAAAAAAATCAATATAAACTTATTGGAATTAGATTAGATGGCTCGTTTGTTAGCTGTAGCAGAACTGATAAGGTTATAAATTATAATTTGCATAGGTTATGTGGGGAAATATAGGTGTGCGATTGGGTACAAAAGCCAGCACATCAACATACCTTAATAGATTTTAAACCATATATCACGGGCATGCGGGCAGCGAGTAAAGGGCAACTCGCTGCCCTATTAAGAACCAAGCCCGGGTCGACGGCGCGTTGTGTCCCACGCGCGCCTCAAGGAGCGTTAGCATAATGACGGTGCCCCCTTCTCAAAGGGTCAAAGCCTGCCGGGGTCGCGAGACTTATTCCATCACCGTGACCCCGAAACATAAAGGGCTATTGAAGGACACCGTGGATTTTAGTCAGTACGAGTCTGACAGTCCCTCACGCCCTGCCCGGGGAGGGAGGACTCACTTGATGATTTTAGCACGTTAAAAAAAAACCTTATATCACAACAGTGGAAGGTTAATGTTTGATTGATAAAATTTGACAGATTCGGGTAGGTTGACCCTAATATCTGTACAATTCTGCCTAACTCTTTGGCGATTACAAGCGCGATATTAGATTAATGAAAATAAAATAATACTTCTGTGTAGCATATTTTTTTCAGTGTATATGCTCTCTTATATCATTTGTGATTATTTTTAGACAAAGTGAGTTTGCATAGTTCTTACTTTAATGGTATTTTATTTATGAATTGAGCAAATATGCAGATTTATCTTTTTTGTTATTTTTAAACCATTTTCTTGATATTATAATAAAATGTAGGTCAAGTATGTAATGGAGTTATGTAACCAGAAAGGTAACAGCAATTAATATTTTCTTGGCCTTGTGTTTGATTTTTGGCCAGTTTCTGTTTATTATTTCAGTTATCCTCCGGGACAGGGCAAAAATATCACCCACGTGAGTTGGGGACACCGAAGTTGTCCACTTTGTTCACCTCGGAAAAATATCACCTGGGTGAACAAAGGCGACTTTTCTTCATGATCTTGTAGACTTTTACACAAGTCTGACAGCGCCCCCGGCTGTCATACTTGTCCTGACTAACTTTTTATTCAAAACTAATTTTCTACTTTTTGTGAATTTTTAGATGGCTTTTTTTTTCGTTGTTTTTTGGAACTATAAGGTTATAAATTTTATAAAATTTGCTGATAGTATTGTTGATAGTGCTAGCAAATATATATTCCGATACTAAACTCTAAATGCCGGACCACACTTAATAGATTTTAAACCATATTCACGGTTATTTAAGCGAGTACTAGTCTTTAAATGATTTTATAAACCATTAACGCGATAACTAACGGTATTTCCTTTTAGTGTGGCCCTAGTATTACAGTATACGGTATTTCAGCTCTATTATAGCTGCTACACAAGTTACAAAAATCTTGACGATTGGACGGTTCAGTTCAAACTGCAACGATAAATCTACAATGTGTATCAGAAGGAACTATACAACGAGTCTGACAGTCCCTCAAATAGTTTTCGTTTGTGATTTTAGCAGGAAAAAAATTTTAGACCTACCCTCATGTTTGATTGATAAAATTTGACAGATTCGGGTAGGTTGACCTGCTGACGGCGATGAGCAACGCCATCTTGGTGTTGCATTCAGTCGACCTTCGATTACCAAAAGAGCAGGATCGCGTTGCTTTAAACCTGTCTTTTCATCTACCTTTGTGAGATCGTGTGTGTCTGTGAGTGAGTGTCTAAGTGCGTGAGTGCCTTCTTTCCGTATCAGAACAATCTTAGACATTAATTTGTGTGTGTGTCTAACGTTCGGCTTCCGAAAGACTTTCTTGAAGCCAATAGTGACGTCACATCCAACACGAGGCAGGAAGCTGCATCAGTGAGCTTGATCAAAGCAAGGACAAGGGAGCTATAAGGTTAGTGGAGTCAAATTACCTATTCTAGTTAAGGATCTGATTGTTAGCCAGTTTACACCGTAATTTTTTCAGTTATCCTCCAGGACAGGGAAAAATAGCACCGGGTGATATCACCCGGGTGAATTGAGGATACCGAAGTTGTCCACTTTGTTCACCTCGGAAAAAATAATCACCTGTCGACTTTTTTTCATGATCTTGTGGTACACAAGTAAGTAGCACAAGTCTGACAGCGCCCCTGGCTGTTATACTTGTCCTGACTAACTTTTCATTCAAAAGTAATTTTATACGTTTTTGTGCTTTTTGATGTTTTCATTTTTTTTTCGTTGTTTTTTGGTACCTATTTCTTGGCTTATAGCTGCTTGCTGAATAAAAATTTGTGATAGTATTGTTGATAATGCTAGCATCAAATATATATTCCGATACTAAACTCTAAAAGCCGGACCACACTATAGTCTATTCATATTCATGGTTATTTAATTGCGATACTATAGTCTTTAAATGTTAGTTTAAACCATTAACGCGATAACTAACGGTATTTCCTTTTAGCGTGGCCCTTGTATTACATTACACGGTATTTCAGCTCTATTATAGCTGCTATACAAGTTACGAAAAATCTTGATTGGGCGGTCCAGTTGAAACTGCAACGATAAATCTACAATGTGTATGAGAAAAACTATACAATATGTTCGACACACACTCATAATAGTTTTCGTTAAGTGTGTTTTACAGCCATCAAATTTTAGACCTACCCTCAATTCTACAGAATTCTGGCGATGAGCAGCGCCATCTTGGTGTTGCATTCAGTCGACCTTCGATTACCAAAAGAGCAGGATCGCGATTGCTTGAAAATTCTGTCTTTTAAAATCTACTTTTGTGAATCGTGTGTTAGTTCTGTAAGTAGTGTGTAAGTGCGTGAGTGCCTTCTTGTCGTATCAGAACAATCCTAGACATTAATTTGTGTGTGTGTCTAACGTTCGGCTTCCGAAAGACTTTCTAGAAGCCCATAGTGACGTCACATCCAACCACGAGGAAGGGAGCTGCATCAGTAAACTTGATCAAAGCCAGAACAAAGGAGCTATAAGGTTAGTGGAGTCTGTAATTGCCTATCCTAGTTTTTTTAAGGATCTGATTGTTAGCCAGCACCGTAATTTTTGTACATGTATGTTTGTCGTTATATTATTGTGTAATTCTAAATTTTCATACAGTCCTAGTACACTAGTGAAAATGTTTCCTCCGAAAGGCTTGTGTCGAAAAACTTGTAATTTTAAGTCTTTACCTAATCAACAGTTCGCGACCCCGATTGTGCGCTAGGGGAGCATTTTAAAATAAAAAAGTCCTTATTTCAATAATCCGACTATGTTTGCATTGACGCCTACATTGTCTAGCCTACACGGCGGTGCTCAGCCAAAGAAATAGGCAGATAGATTGTAATACCGTATGCTCCACAGTGTTCTCAGGGCCTTCCACATCAGACACAGGTAACTCCCGAAACTTCCGTGTCCGATGAGGACCTGCGTCATGCGGTAGGTCAGGACCCCGTGACGCCTATTCAGCCACTCCACAGAGGGGTCTTACCGCCCCGATTGTGGCATACACGTATAAATAAAGGTTTAGCTTTAATGTACCAACAGATACCCCAGATATTTCCACTACAAATCATTGACGCCTACATTGTAAACCTAGCGTACAACTATCATTAACAACTTTACCCCTATAATTTTCCCACTAGAGGCCAAAGACCTCTAAAGGAAATGGGAACGATCATCGATCATTTCGTTTCTTCTCTAGTTTTCAGTTAAATGTTTATCCCCTTTTCCTGATAACGTTTTCCTTATCATTAAGGCCGTAAAACGCTTCTGAATAGCGCATTCTAAAAATATCAAGCGGTAGAAATATGGAGTCACGGAAATTTATAAGTAGGGTGGACTTCTAGGTGCTTCTAGTTAGTAACTATCTTACCATAAAAAAGTTAAACATTTATGTTGAACAGTTATCTGAAAAACTGACATTTCACGTTGATTTTCACTCGTTTGGCAGTTACACTTATTTGTTACTTATTTTGTTAGCAACTAACTCTGAGTTAAAATATAACCCGGGCTTGTGCAAGCGGGCCTTATTTGTTATTTTTTGTTGGTATAACAGATTTTGTGTTATAAGATCAAGAAAAATGTAAAAAAAGTTAGGTAAATGTTTTTAAACGCTCCTCCACCATAGATGCATAGAGTAACATGTAAAAGGAGGGCAACGATTCTCCAAAAAAAAAACAAAAAAAAGTAAAATAAATGATAATCTTAAAACCAGGTGCGTTAAGTAGAATAGATATGCAGATTCAAAACTAGGTTAAGAATTTTCACACCTGCAACCTAACAAAGACACTTCAAGACAGCTAAATATTAAAATATCAGCATTACTTTTACAACAGTTCAAAGAAAATCTGAAAAACTAATATTGAAACTATTTCTCTTGAGAACAAAGTATGGATAGTTAGTAGGTTTATTCAACAACTCATTGTGACTGTTCGTCTGACGAGCCCTAGAAACCTAGTTTTTTATTAGTACAACAAAGTTGAACTGATATAAACATACACATTCCTATTTTTTATGGAGTGTCAGGTAACAATTTTGAAGAAGGGATGTCTCCTCCGTGAAATAATTAAGAAAATATTCCTTAAACAATGGCTACATTTATTACTATACTCATCAATAATTCTTTTTGTTTTTTTTTCCGTTCACTTGTTTTTCGTGAAAGAGTAAAGGGCTTCACACACAGCAGCTATAATGTAAAGATGTACAAAACATTACATACATATATAGCATAGAGATATGAACATGTAAAAATAAACATCATAGCTGTCATGTGTGGTCTCCTGACGATTTCTATGGAAAGATGTAATGAGATGTATAGTACTATAATATACATCTTTACGGCCCTTAACAAACATCCATCCAAACAAACTTTTATTATACTTATTTGTAGGATTTGACCCGTATTTCTTCTTTTGCGCATCAAAATTGACGAAGATTTTTTTTAAATCATTTTAAAATTATCCAATGAGTCCTTGCCATAAGTGGGGTGGAAGAGACACTCAGTCAGGTTCATACTGACTAACCCGACTAGGTTATGGGTCACGATAACCTGATCCCGCGACCCCGGCAGGCTCTGGCCCTCTATGGGCCCCGTCAGATTGCTGACAGCTCTTTGAGGAGCGCCGGGAACAATACGCGTCACGACGCTTTAAAATTGATTATAGGTTTCCGAGATAATACTGCACAAACAGAGCAACACGTAATTTCTAAATATTAAGATTACTAGGGCAGCAACATAACGAAAGACATATAAAGGACATTGTCAAATCGATTAATCAACCATCGGCTTAACCGTTTGATTAATTATGTCGAATCGTATGTTCATTACATCGAACATTGACCTCGACTTCACATTGCAAAGACATAAATTCAAAGCGCATGTTAAAACACGTGCCATCATCAAATATAATTTACTGAAAAAACGTGCTAAATGACAACCAGTATTTTTATAAGCCTATGTTGTTCCTCTACAGCGTAAACTCACAGTCTTACTAATAGGGGAAGAGTTGGTCACGGGACTAACTTACCGTGACCCCGAAAAGTAAAAGGTTTTTGAAGGACCACGTGGATTTTAGTCAGTACAAGTCTGACAGTCCCTCCCGCTCTGCCCTGGGACTCAATAATTTTATGATTTTACCACGTCAAAATATAAAAAAGAGGGGATGAGGTAATTATCTAAGTATGGAGGTTAATTAGGCCGTCACTACGTTAAATACCTACTGCATATTCAAGACTGGAAACTGCCTTGAAGCCTGGAAAAATGCTAGGCAGATTATGAAAATAAGTACACACAGATTTGAACTTTCGAGCACCTATATATTTATATTCTGTCACTATAAGGTGGCAAGCAGTGGTGGTCCAATGGTATCGGCCCCAACTTACGAGTTAGTGGGCGTGAGTTCGAACCCAGCCAGGCGCATTACTTTGTGTAATTTATTTCATTGCTCTCATAACGGTGACGGAAAACATCGTGAGGAATCCGGCATGTCCTAGAACCATCAAAATCGTAGACATGTGACATCTACAACCCATACTGGACCCGCGTGGTGGATTATGGTTCACTCCCTTTCACAGAGAGGAGGCCTGTGTCCCGGCAGTGGGAACATTATAGGTTGATGATGATGGCTATAAGAAACTATTTGGTAGAGCGAAAAGTCCCGTCACAAAAATCCGTATTTATTTGCATCGGACGCATTTTGACGTGCGCTTTGAACCCTGAACAGTATGCAATGTGGCCACGTATCGTATTTTCGGAACGCCCCGTCGTCGTATGACTCCTAAAAACGTGCTATAATACTTTCAAGAAAATAAATAACTATGCCTTTTATGTGCTGTTAAAATAAACACGTTTGTCCCGCTCAAAGGCCCGAGCTACAGGTATTTTGTTGAAATAGGTCGGGCCATCCTTGGGTCGAGAGAACTGGGTCATTCATTAGGTGCGTCCACATAGAGCGAACAGAGTGATGCATTTGCCTCGCGAGGAAACTGCCTCGCGAGGCTGCTTGCTCTTTAGTGGACGCGGTTTTTGTTTCTCGAGCGAGACAAAACAATATAGGTAAGATTCCCACCAACCGGACGGACGGCAGCATTTTACAATGCGGTAAAGAACATTGAAATCTATCAACAGTAAATACAGTTCATATTTGCTTGCAAAATTATCTCCGTCGGCATTCCGCGACACGTAAAGACGTCTCTCGTAAGTTGCAGCAAATATGAACTGTATTTACTATTGATAGATTTCAATGTTCTTTACCGCATTGTAAAATGCCGCCGAGTCCGGCCGGTTGGTGGATCTCACAAGGCGACACAAGTTTCCGTTACCTTCCGACTTTGGTATTCACATGCCTGCCATTTGGTATTGGTATTGACAGGCCTATTGGTCTAGTGGTTAGTGACCCTGACTGCTATGCCGGAGGTCGTGGATTCGATTCCCTCCCAGGACAAATAATGTTTGTATGATGAGCGCGATCATTTTGTTCTGTGTCTGGGTGTAATTTATCTATAATAATATGTATTTAGAAATATATATAAGTATGTTTATCAATCGTCTAGTACCCATAACACAAGCTCTACTTAAGCGTGGGACTAGATAGCGTTGTGTGATGGTCATGGAATATTATTATTTATGTGTATAAAATTATTATTTTTGAGGCGACTACCGCAATACAAATCCACAGAGGTTTGTACACAGCACACATCTATGGATGCTAAAGTCATAAGGTATCAGGGATATGCGTCGACGCGACGGCGGCGCCGCCGGCGGCGCTAACCGAGCTGCTTCGCGCGGCAAATGCCTCGTGATGTTGCTCGCTCTGTGTGGACGAACCTAATGAGTGATACTCGTATCTATGTTATGTATAGGTACGTTGTTTAAAAGAGATTGTGTTTTTAATAGACTTACAGGTAGTCTTTGAAGTTTATGTAGATTATTATACAAGTAAAAAGGTTAAGGCTTTGTATGTAGTAAAAGATAAAACGATGACGTGTCTTTATTGCTTACAAAGTGAGTGATTTTTTAAATATGGAATACTTTAATGACCGTTAAAAGGTATTACGTTTTCTTTTGGAAAGCAAAATTCGAACAGCGAGCAAAATTCGACGCAGTAGGGCATGAACCTTGATAGCTCGGTTGTAAAAAGCGTCGGAAGTATTGAAACCGGAGGTCGCAGATTCAAATCCTGCTCTCGGTTCGAATTTTTATTTCCAAAAACAATAATTATATTACTCCAAAATAAAAACAAAGACAAAGCCATGTCAATCCTTTTTCAAAACAATTAACTGCAACATTTTGTTTAAGACATAAAAAACGTTTTAAAACGTGACCGCACATAATAACTTCCTCGTTCCTAAAATAAGACATTGTGTACTGCATCCCGACTTCAAAGGAAGAGGTAATGAGTTCAACAATGCATTCCCGATCTCACTGTTTATTGATTAATTAAAGATTATGATTTGTTTGGATGATAATAGAGGGGAGCTTTTTGCTTCAGCTTTGCTTTCGGTAAACTTCTGTTGTTTTCGGCTTTTTGGAACAAAATGGCCGATTTAAGCTGAAAAGGTTTTAAAGAATATGTCGTATTCTGTCCATGATTTTGGTGAGAACCAGTCAGCAGAGATTTTGCTTAAAACTAATAAAATGACCGTGTAGTTAGTTAAGTTATCGCACTTTTGTATTCACTAGCTCTTTGTTTTTTTTATATATCCTAAATAAAATTTCTATCTTGGGGATCTGTAGAATCTATTTCTGGGTACTGAATTTTAATAAATTAATATCTGGTTGACCGAGCTTCGCTCGGTTTTTAAAATGTCCATATCTTGGGAACCGGGCTTTTCTCGAACCTGGGACCTTGATAAATCGATTCCTTGAGCCGAAAAACCCCTAATCTGTAACTTTCATGAAAATCCTTGGAGCAGTTTCCGAGATCCTGATTATATATAAATAAATATAAAAGCATTGATCGTTTAAAGATATTAGATGACGATACGGTTGAAGCAGTGGCTTCGCTATTAACTACTGTGCTGCATGTCGCAGGTTTGATTCTCGCACGGAACAAATATTTTTAAGAGCTACAAGTAGTTTTTCTGAGTCACATCTAGTGTGTATAGAGTAGTCAACGAATCTTTCTTTTAAAGAAACAGAAATTTTATCTGGATGTGCTACGAGTATGTCCTTTAAACCATTTTATTATTAGTTTCTTCTAAACAACGAACTAAGAGAAAATAGAGTGAATGGCCGAACTGGGGGTCACATTAGAATACACATCAAGACATTAACGATCCATTACGATATCAATAGTTACATTTAGCAGACTACGGTTTAATTTTATAGTATTATAGAAAAGTAGGTCACCTAGAAACTCTGGCCTTGAACTTTGAAAAATACCGAACCGAATTCCACGGGGATGAAGACAGCGAGTAGCGACAGCGAACTTGCAATCCGATCAGGACCATGCCTAGATTTGCGGCGCATCATATTTCACTTTAATCCAACTGGTTTCGGTTGTCTTTTTCTTTACTTGGCGCAATTGGTTCTGGCGGTTCATCATCACCATCATCATCAGCCTATAATGTTCCCACTGCTGGGACACAGACCTCCTCTCAGTGAGAAGGAGTGGGCCATAATCCACCACGCGGGCCCAGTGCGGATTGGTGAATGTCACATGTCTTCGAATTTTTGGTTCTAGGACATGCCGGTTTCCTCACGATGTTTTCCTTCACCGTTTTGAGCATGACATATAAAGCATGGTTTTCCTTCACCGTTTTGAGAGCAGTGGTGATGAAATAAATTACACAAAGTAATGCCCCTGGTGGGGTTCGAACCCACGACCTACAACTCGTAAGTCGGGATCGATACCACTGGGCCACCACTGCTCCCAATGCTGTTGGCGATTGCAAAATACGGATTGCAGCGTTCTGCGTCTGGGAGGAAAAAAGTCCCATTGGGCAACTTGTGGAGCCGTTCTGGCTAAAGTGTAAAGGCTGCGTGGTTCTCTTTTTCGTTCAAGGGGAAACACCGTGGGTTGTTGTAAGTTCGCCACAAATATTATTCCCCTCAAAAAAAAGTTTTGATCCTGTTCTCCTAGTACTATCTGTTCAGATTCCACATTGTGTCCTCGTTTTCATTAGTTTTGTGCTGGATTTTATAAAATTGTTCTGCTATCCCCGTGCGAAAAAAATGTAAAATAATCAAAATTAAAAACAAAAAAAACCTTTGGCCAATTTATACATACTTTTTTTGCGTGGGGAATTATTTTTGTGGCGAACTTACGGTAACCCAACACCGTGACCGCCTCGATGAGTTTCAAAAAAATCAAAAATCCTGGCCAGGAATCGAAACCGATGATTTCAGAAAAAAAATACACCGTATATTATTACGCCAATATCTGGTTGAACGAGCTTCGCTCGGTTTTTAAAATGACTATATCTTGGGAACCGAGCTTTTCTCGAACCTGGGACCTTGATAAATCGATTCCTTGAGCCGAAAAACCCCTAATCTGTAACTTTCATGAAAATCCTTGTAGCCGTTTCTGAGATCCTGATTATACAGGGTGTTTGGTCCATCGTGTGCCAAATTGACATGGTCGATAGAAGGGGTCATTTGCTATCCTTTCAGACCCCTTAACACCCCTCATGCCCTGTGGTTTTTTTTTAAATCGACTTTTTATTGTTTTACTAAAAAAGACCCAAATATCACATTCAAATGCAATTTACTTTTTAAATATCGGTCGCAGACTCTGAACTTTAATTTTATTTAGATTTTTATTGTTTAAGAGTACTTTTAAATACAATATTAGTGACATTAGCCACCTAGTTTTATTTTAATTCAATCGCAAAGTTAAAACATAAATTAAAGCTGTACGTGTTACAGCTGTTTATATGGCTACAGAAAAAAATCTAGAAGCGACTGGGATCTTCCAACTCCCTTATTAATTCTCCAGTCTATCCCCTTGCTAATGATGTACCACATGCCATAAAAATCTTTTAACAACTTTGTGAATTCACTAGAATTGTGAATCGAGTGCCCTAAAGCTGACATACAAAATTATGATTTTAAACATTTTTTTTTGCTTAAATGATACCTGAAAAACCTGTAAATCTTATCTTTAAAATAATCTGTCTCGTATCTCTATGTTTTAGTGGGATTTACGTGTAAAAAGAAATTGCATTTTTAACATTTATTTCATAATTGTTACAAATCCTGCTCAAATTAGTGACCGATGATGTGCCCGTGTTTAATGAACGTTTGCCCATGGTATTTCAAAATGCTGTCCTGCGCATTGGCGTTTGACTGTGAGGAAATATCTTAACAACATTACGCATTGTGGAACACATGTTCCACAATGCGTGGATTGGACGCGATGGCCCTATTCCATGGCCGCCACGATCCCCAGATCTAACTTCGTTACACTTTATGTCTAGAGACGTTCCAAAGAGCTGGTATAGGTGCGGAAAGGACGTTACTACTAGGGAGTTACTAGTCCAACGCATGGAAGCGACATTCAATACCACTAGGGAGGAAATACGGAGCATGCGGGCAGCGAGTAAAGGGCAACTCAATGCCCGACATGGACCATGCCCGGGTCGACGGCGCGTTGTGTCCCACGCGCGCCTCAAAAAGCGTCAGCATAATGACGGGGCCCCCCTCTCAGAGGGCCAAAGCCTGCCGGGGTCGCGGGATTATTTCCTTACCGTGACCCCGGAACAGAAAGGGCTAATGAAGGACACCGTGGATTTTAGTCAGTAGAAGTCTGACAGTCCCTCCCGCCCTGCCCGGGGGTGGGAGGACTCATTTGAAGATTTTAACACGCTAAAAAAAAAAGGAGGAAATACGACTTCGAACAACAACTGTCTAAATAGATGTCGGGCCTGCATTCGCTACAAAGGCCAACAATTCGAGCAGGATTATGAAATAAACGTTAAAAATGCATATTTTTTTTTCAAGTAAATCCCACAAAAACATAGAGATACAAGGCAGATGTTACCTTATATGAATGAGATAAGACTTATAGGTTTGCCAGGTATCAAAAAAGAAGAAAATAATTAATTTTGAATATCAGCCTTGGGTGACTCGATTCACAATTCTAGTGAATTCACAAAGTTGTTAAAAGATTTTTATGGCATGTGGCACATCATTAGCAAGGGGATAGACTGGAGAATTAATTAGGGAGTTGGAAGATCCCAGTCGCTTCTAGTTTTTTTTCTGTAGCCATATAAACAGCTGTAACATGTACAGCTTTAATTTATGTTTTAACTTTGCGATTGAATTAAAATAAAACTAGGTGGCTAATGTCACTAATATTGTATTTAAAAGTACTCTTAAACAATACACATCTAAATAAAATTAAAGTTCAGAGTCTGCGACCGATATTTAAAAAGTAAATTGCATTTGAATGTGAAATTTGGGTCTTTTTTAGTATAACAATAAAAAGTCGATTTAAAAAAAATCCACAGGGCATGAGGGGTGTTAAGGGGTCTGAAAGGATAGCAGATGACCCCTTCTATCGACCATTTCAATTTGGCACACGATGGACCAAACACCCTGTATATCGACGCTTGAAAGGCAAAAGTTACCAAGCGACATTTTGGGCGATATTGAGTTATATATATCATTGAAATCAGAAAATTTTTCTGCGTCGATTGATCCTACTCTCGTACCGCTAGGAAGACTTTTGCTGTCGCTTGGTAACTTAAAAAAGTAGAAATTTTCATTAATTTCGGCGACTAAGCGACCAAAATTTTACCGATTTATGAATAAACTTCACTTGGTAGATATTTGATTTCAAGTTTTAACACTTAGTAACTTTTGCCTTGACTTGAATTAATGCGATTTAACATTTAGTATTTTTTACTTTACGGTATCTGTTGTGTGAGCATTGCTTAAGAAATTTTACCTGATTATTATTTTATATTTTTCTTCATTTAAGACTTTTTAACACGCCTTAATGATGTATTCATTTTCATTTAGTATTTTCTTCCTGAATACAGTGTACTTAAAAACGTAATATAGTACTATTTTACCTGCCTAAAATAAATAAATTTTGTCGTTTGGTAATATTTTACCTGCCGTTTTTTTTACTGTTTTTGTCACTTAGATAACTATTTCCGATATGAAATTTGTACAAAAATCATTTTATTCCCGTTGCACCTATTTTGTTTTGTCGCATGAACGCGTTGCAAATCAGATCATGAATGGCTGTTGGTCAAATAATTTCGAATATTCTTCACTCAACTGTCGCTAAGGCAAACCGCGTGATCGCGCGCATCGCACGTAGTACGTCGCGTAGCTCGAAATATTGATGTATCACCTACTCGTCTTGCCTATCATAAGTTCGAAAAATATTTAACCGAATTTCATTTCACGTAAAACTTTTCGCCGTATCCCAGCAGTTTCTTTTTCTTGTTCCATTATGGAACTACTGGTTTTTTTTATCCAAGTAGTTCCATGGAACTGGTTTTCTGTTCATGCAATATAAAATAAGTCTCATAAGTTAAATTACAGTTAAATTGTTATGGCAATTCGAGTACATGAAATTAATTTACGAAAATTTTTAGGTGACGAGATTAATAACAGTTCAATCGTAGAAACTGGAAACGGTATGAAACTGAAAAGAAACTGCTCTAAGTCTTTTATACCCCGCCGTGCAAATAGACCTCAGAAACTTTCCGACATCACTCTCAACCTCATGACTGAACGACGCTTATTAAGACTACGGACTTTCGGTGACGCCGAGTCATATAGGCAGATCAATAGACAAATTCAAAATCCTTGCGGCACGGTGATCTCTTTAATACTAACCACATTAAAGAGACGACGAACATCATCATCTGCCTAGCCTTTTCCCAACTATATTGGGGTCAGCTTCCAGTCGAACCAGATGCAGCTGAATATCAGTATTTTACGTGGAGCGACTGCCTATCAGACCTCCACAACCCAGTAACTGGGTAATACGATACTCCATGGTAAGACTGGTTGTCAGATTTTAGAGCTTCTGACTAATAGTAACGACTGTCAAAGATCTACAAATGACAGCCGGGACCAACGGCTTTACGTGCTTTCCGAGGCACGGTGAAAACTCGCTATGACAGATGGTCACCCATCCACAGACCAACCTCGGCAAGCGCGGCTTAACCCGGAAGATCGGCCTATGCGGCTGTAATTATTTAGCCACGAGCTCCCCATTAAAGAGACGACGAACGACGACTAAAAAAATGTTTGCAAGAGATGTATCCATTGGGCAAAGCCAGCTGACAAAGCTGAAACGAGAAGATGCAAAGAAAGCAGAGGTATTGAAGGAGGTCGAAAACCTTTATGCGCAGCTATAAGCTTTGGTCCCCAAACCTGTTAGCAGCGTGGCCACAGATCTAAGGGCCAATCTAACCCGACACCACATTGAAGACATCGTGGGCATTAGCCTTTACGAAATTAGGATGGCCCCTAATCAGCTGAAAATAATAAGGCGCCGAGTGAAGATGGAGTCATTTCAGAGCTTTTGAAAGTGGGTGGAAATTGGTGGTTCTTTTCTTTAAGAAGGATGACAACACCTTATTAAGAAATAACTCGCTCTTGAGCCACGTTTATAAGTTTTTTTCGAAGGAACATCATCACGAACCGTCTCGACCGCAGGTTTGATGACACAACAAGCCAGTTTCCGAAAAGGTGACCATAGACCACACACACACGCTGCGGAAAGTTATACAGAACACCGGAGAGTATAACTTGCCCTTATTTTTGGCGTTTGTGGACTATGAGAAAGACTTTAAAACTTTAAATCGGTGAAGATGTGGGCAACTGGGCAGTTCTTGAATCTCTCCAACGATGTCGTATTGACTATCGGTATAACGAAGTGATTAGATGCTTAAACAATACCACTATGTCGGCCCGAGTACAGGTGCAGAGTTGGAAGGCGATTCCTTTGAAAAAAAGCGTCAGGCAGGGAAACGTGATATCATACAGACGTGATAAGTTGTTGACTCGTATATCTACTTGGAATAAACCTAGGCAGGTTGAACTTCAAAAAAGAGGTCAACCGCCGAATTCAACACGGCCGGGTAGCGTTCGGGAAACTGCGTAACGTTTCCTCGTCCAGAATACCTCAGTCCCTCATAGTTTTCGGCAAATGTGTGACAACTATGGCACCGAAACGTGGTCTCTTACTACGGGCCTCATTAGTATGCTCAAGGTAGCCCAACGAGCTATGGCGAGGGCTATGCTTGAAGTCCCTCTGCCTGATCGAAACAGAAATGAGAAGATTCGTAGCTGAACTAAAGTTGTAGACATAGCCCAGAAAACCAGCAAGTTCAACTGGCAGTAGGCAGATAGCACGCAGAATGATGGCCGATGAGGCCGCAAGGTTCTCGAATGGAGACCACGCCCTAAGGCAACGCTGCTAAGTAGACAGACGATCTGATGAAAATCACAGGATCGCACTGACTGCAAGCAGCTTCCAACCGGACCTATTGGAAATCTATGAGGGAGGCCTATGTACAGCAGTGGACGTCCTACGGCTGATATGATGATGATGAATTTCATTACGATAAACAAGATGAATTTTTGAACTGTGCGTTGATTGCCGTATACAAAACTATGACGAATATCGAAAAACGTTGAAAGGAGTCTCGAGGCTGATTTTGACTAAAACTAAAACTGCATGATTGGCTTTTAGAAAATTCAATAATTCTGGCAAGGAATCGAACCCGCTGTTTTTGGAAAAAAAATTGCACCCTGTACTATTACACCATTCGATAGTGTTGCTAATAACTTTGAAATAATGTTTTTTTTTTCAACTCAGTAATTTCGTGTACCTAAATACAGTGCGATAGTTGACACGTGTCAAATTTAGTGAAACATTGAAAATTGTGATGATGGTGACGAAAAGCTTTAACCAAAAGTTTTTAATTTTGTGTGTTAAAACCTAAATTTATTGCTACTTATTAAAAAAAAAACCTACACTAACCTCATTTAATTTGTAACATGGTTAAAATTGGCTGTTAGAAAAATATATTTGTTTTCTATATAGATCATTTTACCTGTAAGTCAAACATGCGCCAATACAGGATACGTCATCTTGCTTCAAACACAATAATAAAATAATCGGGTTTAGTTAATTTTAGTTGTTTTATCATTAAATTTTGATGTCGGTAAGTAACTTTTGCCTGTTTGTGATTTTGTACAAA
The DNA here is from genome assembly GCA_036375495.1 of Agrotis segetum. Classification (NCBI taxonomy): domain Eukaryota; kingdom Metazoa; phylum Arthropoda; class Insecta; order Lepidoptera; family Noctuidae; genus Agrotis; species Agrotis segetum. The sequence goes on from JAQSVV010000039.1 coordinate 6,635,314, forward strand.
ATTATTACCAACCGACACTATTTCATAAACTAATGAGAAAATCCATAATCTTTAAATGCCAGATTATAAAGCCTGTAAAATGTATTTAAATTTCGTTGGAATTACGTAGTTATGACTAATAGGTGATTTTATACGATTTTTTTTCCAAAAATAAAAACTTTAAAATGCTCTCCTGTAAAGTTGGCTACATGTCGCTTGGTAATTTTTGCCTTTCAAGCGTCGATATATATATACAAGAATTGCTCGTTTAAACATATTAGATTAGATTTGAAAGTGTCTCTAATTAGGACCAGCTAATAAGGACAGGGTGATGTGGCGTAGGCTGGGAGACGCCTAAGTCCAGCAGTGGACTACGATAGGCTGAGTAGATTGATACAAAATCTAGTTAAATTTAAAATTATATCAAAATCGTCTTAAGCCGGATTCCCAGTCTTGGTTCAACTCTAATACAAAATGAGTCATGCCACACAGCTTCTGTAAATACGAAGCATTTGGTTTAAATCACTTTGTTTACTCTTACAAGGGTCGTAATGTAATTAATTTCATTAATGTGAGATTTATTGCAAGGTTTGTTGTTTTTTTCTTTATTAGGATTTTATTGAGTTTGGTCATTTTGTTTCTCCGATTTTTACGAAGAAATCTTTATCAATTGTGTTGAATGCCCATGCACGTGTTTTCATTATATACATTGCCAAATGGCTTTTAATGAAAATCTCCTTCTTTATGAACAGATTTTAATGAAACTTAAAAGCAGGAAATAATTTATTTTGGTAAATAATTAGGTTTAATTAATTTATTATTGTATTATTTTTAGTAGTGTTTATTTGTAGATATAAATAAGTTAGTGTTTTAACTTTTAAAATTAAAGCAGGAGAGAAAGGTTTAAAAAGTTATCAGAGAACATTTTAAACTTTTCATAGATACTATTGAATGTCTCCAACTGTTTGAATTTTGTGGCATTTTCTTTTAAATCAACATCGTAGGGTACTTTACTGTTTGAAATACAGACACGTCATAATCGGTCATTTTTTAAGACAAGTGTTACAACAGACGTTTACAAGTTTTTGTGGTACGACGAAATATGTTTATAATGTGACAGTATTATTTCTGATTTTCTGGTAATGAGCGTTCACTATGTAGCTATAAATACACAATCAGGACTTGAAAATATAAAAAAATGACAAAAAAACTGATTATAAATCCAATCTCAGCAATAAAAAACCGCCTTTAATCTCATGTTACTAAATTCCACAATACAATACAAGTTTTCCCACATTGATGCGCAAGAGCAGCCTCGTGACAGAGGCGCGTGCGTCTTCACGTGCACCATCGATTGAATGTAATGGGGCTATTACACTGGGCTGAAATTAGTCAACCGAATTTTGTCGTATTTTTGTTAAATCTCGTACTGATTGAAATCCACGGTGTCCTTCAATAGCCCTTTATGTTCCGGGGTCACGATAATGAGATAAGTCTTGCAACCCCGTCAGGCTTTGGCCCTCTAGACGGCGCCCCGTCATTATGCTGACGCTCTTTGAGGCGCGAATGACGCCTATCCAGCCACTCCTCACAGAGGGGTCTTACCGCCGCGATTGCTGCGTGCCCAACCACATAAACACTTATTACAGTTTGGACTAAATTATTTTAAAACATAAGTTTACTCCAGCCAATCGTTTAAGAATATTCTATTCAATATCAATCCAAATCCCGTTTTTTTGTTATTTACGGGTGTATCTGATTGCACATTTATATAAGACACGGCATATCTTTTTTTTTTGAGGTATGAATCAAATTTTCTTGCTAAATGCATTTCTTTTTTTGTGTGTGGTCTTATAATGTGGTGTGATGTTTTTATAATGTGGTGGACTAAGTGTGTGTTTACTAAACACACAGTTTAGTCGTTTAAATTCAGCCCAATGAAACACCACCTTAATCGATAAATGATCGATATTCGATACTTTGCATCGGATGTCGCTATCAAGCACATCACTTGCAGATATTCGGACGATAGTAATGGCGTAATTGTCCATTTCGACGAACACTAAAGTAATTTATTTAATTTCTAGGTTACACGGGTTTGGTTAAAGGTTGATCTGGGTTTATTTATTTCTACGGTTTTATTAAGTTTTTGCGCAATTTTGTAAAAGCACGTTTTTGTGAAGAAAACGCCTAGAGGGTAAAATGCTGTGAACCGAAAGTCTATCACGGCATTTTATCTGACGCTATTATTTCTGTATCTTTGGCACAAACATTTTAGGCGCGGGTCACATAGAAAAGACGTAAGACGAGGACGCGTCGCTCGCGGACGTCCTAAAATGTATGAGAGTCGCGTCCGTGCCCTGTCGCTTCTGCGTTTTACGTCGCGACGCTTCTTTCTATACATTTTGTATGAAAAAGACGCCGAAGAGACATAATATGTCTCCGCCCCGTCTGCGTCTTACGTCTTATCTATGTTGCCCTTAGACTGCGCGCCTTAGACTCTCGTACACCCCGGAACAACTACCAGTAGAACATACAACTAGAACCTGTAGAGCACGTCTTAAAGACAGTTCTTGCTTGACTGGACCTCGCAAAATAAAAATCTTATGTACAGTCCGCGACAAAATTTGATAACCCCTTTAGCATCAACTATGTTCGTTACTGTAGTGACAATTGATGAAGTCCATCGTACTTATAAAGTCACTACTGGAACACAGGCCACCTCTCTACCTCTCGAGAAGAAGCGGACTGTAACCCAATCCAGTGCACTAATAAAATTTTTGATACCAGGACATGCCGATTTCCTCACGCCATTTTCCTTCGCCGTTTTCGAGAGCAGTGGTGTTGAAATAAGTAAGTAATAATGCGCCCAGCTGTACCATTTTCAACCCGTAACTTGGGGGATACATCTATTTAAGCACGAAGCCCGCCGTAGCTTCAGCTACAGATTACTCTCTCTTTATAACTTACGGACCAATTTTTTGTTGTAACACTAGTTACAATCTAAAAATTTTTAGGAAAACATGATTAGACAGTTGTGTTGACTCCCAATGTGACGACAAAATTAATAGGAAGTTCACACCACATCTTCGCTTACCATCAGGCGAGATAGTGGTCAAACGCGAACCTATCATTAATAAAAAAAGTAGGTTTCATTCAAACGTTTTGAGTTTCTTTCGTACGGGGCCGTATTTTCGCTAACGGACAGACCCCTGGTCTGGGAAACTGCTCGGTTTCAGGAAAGCCTATGTAAAGCCACATAAAATACTGCATGGAAATACGAAACGTTTGAAAAGCAATTGTCACTTGTCTAGGCGATCCGGTCATTATTTCGATTGCATCCGCAAACGGAACAGTCCAGTTCAGTAGCATGACCTATTACCTAGTTGAGTGTCAGTGTGTCACTTGTAATATGACATTGAACTGATATGACACCTAGGTGCATGACTGTGGCGCGTGGCTATCATAGCCACGTGCTTGAAATCTATCCTATAGTGGGACTTTTATTTGAGGTGGTAAAATCATCAAATGAGTCCTCCCACCCCGGGCAAAGCGGGAGGGACTGTCAGACTTCTACTGACTAAAATCCACGGTGTCCTTCATTACCCCTTTCTGTTCCGGGATCACGGTAAGGAAATAATCCCGCGACCCCGGCAGGCTTTGGCCCTCTGAGAGGGGGGGGAACCGTCATTATGCTGACGCTCTTTGAGGCGCGCGTGAAACACAACGCGCCGTCGACCCGGGCATAGTCCATGGTCGGGCAGCGAGTTGCCCTTTACTCGCTGCCCGCATGCCCATCCTATAGTGGGACTTGGGTTGAAACGTTTTACAATTTTTCATGATAGAAATTTACTTCCCGTGGTTATGGAACTAACGACTTATCGTAACATCGAAACGTAAAGGGCTATTTAAGGACTCCGCGGAAATTAGTCAGTACAAGTCTGACAGTCCCTACCGCCCAGCTCCGGGTAGGAGGACTCATTGATTTTACGACGTAAAGAAATTATGGCCACGTGCTTGAAATCGACATCGTGCGACTTGAGTTGCAGTGTGTATGCAGTGGTTTGGGAATAGTGTGCTGGGTTTGTCCTAATAAAAAAAATGCTCAAATGCTCAAATAACAAAAAAAAAACTGGTTGCTTAAAACTCTGCTACTTCAGCGGCATCTTCGAAAGCAATCTTCGATAATTTCACGAATTTTATCGCAATTCTTATTATTCCAATTATCGTTAATTTTCAGTGGCAATTTCTCCTTTGATTATTATCACTCATATCAGATTGCGACTAGACCCTGAACATTTTCAGCTACAGGAAGTAGCATTAAGGTCATAAATCTTTAAAAATAATCACTTATCCTTGCGTTCACATTATCTGATGGATGAAAGTAATAAATACAGACAATCAGTAGACGGATGGAAACAATAATTATTCTAGAAATAATAAATAATTATGCAATTTTTACAATATAATTATGTAAATAAAAGCGACACCGACGCTGTAATACGACTACAAGCACGTGACGAGAAACATACACAGTCATAATTCTACACACACGTTTTGCCTACTTTAAAGGTTTGTGTTTCAACTGTAATGTGTCATTTGCACGGATCAATTTTTCATGCACGGAATTTCTTTTAAAGCATAATGGACCGGACGCACCGCGAGCATTCACCTGTAATGTAACGTTACGGTTTCGAACATTAGTAAAGGCGCTCCCTCACCGAGCATTCATCTGTAATGTAACATAAAAGTGCGCAATTTGATGCTCTATTGCTTTCGAATGTTTGAATCTGTAACGTTACATTACAGGTGAATGCTCGAGGTGAGGAAGCGCCCTTAGGTAAGGGCGTTGCGTCGCCGCGAGCCATCCGGACGTCATTTGCAAGCGGCAACAAATGTGTCCTGTTGGCGCTTGCGCTACGTTTGTGCCGTGTCAAGTTTGCCATAAGTGTGTGATTTCCCATCATACCTGTTCTAAACTATGCCGGGAGCATAGTTTTATAAAAGTAACGAAAATCTAGGTCAATGTCCACTCTTTTCGGTTCGTAAAATGTAAATCAATAAATTACAAAGATTTACAGTTTTACAATTAATTACATCTATTGAACCGGATACATAAATCTGAAGAAGTCACTGACAGATTGAACAATTGTTTTATATAGGTTAGGTGGTATTCCCGTTTGAGCAACTATTCTTAGAGCACCCATTTTTAGAGCAACTTTTTATTTGCTATGAATGCAGTGCTGATGAAGTTGTCGGGGCCGTCCGACCTCCATAGTTACGACAAACCGACTAGGCGACTGGCAGACGAGAATACCATGACATATGACAAGAAAAAAGGGACAAAACGGACAGACGGAGAAAAACTATAAAAATATATTTTATTTACGTAAAATAATTTAGTTTCTTTACAATACACGACAGACAAGACCGTTCAAGTGGTCCTTCATCGCCATTTTCGACACTAGCACCTATGATAACCCGAAGTAAGTCGAAGGCAGAAAATATGGCATCGACCGGCGCCCCCGCGGACGGAGAGCACGACAGACCGCCCTCCCGACACAGCCGCGCGCCTTCGCCGGCTTCATCCATCGTTTCTAATCGAAGTACGACATCGACGGTAAGACGACAAAAACTTTTAATGTTACAACTTGAAGCTGCTGAACAGGCTGCAAATGTAGAGAAAAAAGCCGCTGAAGCGGCTGCGCTGCGTGAAGCGGCTGCGCTGCGTGAAGCTACCGAGCGAAGCGCTGCTATTGAAAAACGACTCATAATGGAAAAGTTGCGACTACAGACTGATGCGTTGAATGACATGGATGACGATAATCTGTCAAACGCAGGAAGTGCATGTGCCGCGAATGTACAGTCAACCATAAAAAAAGCGATCTCCATGACAAGCGCCTTTCATACTCCCGACCAGTCACGTGTTCCCGATGCCGGCCATGCTCCGCTGTACCAAGTCCAGACTGACACTGCGCGTGCTCCGGGAAGTGGTATAAATAAGTTCCTGGCCAGACAGACATCCATAAAGGAACTACCGACGTTTTGTGGTGACCCTGAAGAGTGGCCTATGTTCTATAGCCAGTTTAAATCAACATCGAAGCTTTGTCAATACAGCGACGACGAGAATATTGCTAGACTGACAAAGTGCCTGAAAGGAAAGGCTCGTGACGCCGTATCGGCCCTGCTGGTAAGTGCCACAAATTTGTCAAAGATTATCTACACTTTAAAACTTAGATTCGGAAGGCCAGAATATCTTATTGAGATTATGCTTCATAAAATAAGAGCCATGCGGGACATAAGGCATGACGACGTCAACGGTCTCATAGAATTCTCGACCGCTGTACAGAATGTAGTGGCCGCCATGACTGCGACAGACGAAGCAGGGCATATATCTAACACGACACTTATTAGAGAAATTATTGGAAAACTACCATCAATTCTGAAGTACCAGTGGAGTTTCTATGTCAGCGAGAAAGGCGCAAGACATGTCACACTGATTGACCTTTCCGAGTGGCTTATGAAAATTGCTGACGCCGCCACGTGCATTGCGCCTATGACGAAAACAAGCGATCGAACCGAATCTGTGACGCATCGACACGCTAAACACGCCGTTTTCACAACAAACAAAACACGATCTTGTGGACTCTGTAAAGGTGATCATGGCCTTAATTCTTGTACTGATTTCGAACGCATGACAGTCGACCAACGTTGGCAATATGTTACAGAAAATAAGCTTTGTTTTTCATGCTTATCTACGACACACCAGCTGAAACAATGCAAGCATAAGAAAAAGTGTGCGTTATGCGAGCGGGTACATCATGCGTTATTGCACGCCGAGCCTCTCAATAAGTCAGCGGCAGTCAACCACGTTTTAGATTTTGATTGCACCATACTATTGAAAGTTGTACGCGTACTCATCAGCGGACCCAGCGGTGAAGTAGAAACACTAGCTCTTCTAGACGAAGGATCGTCGATCAGCCTGATAGACGGACACCTTGCAAGACGTATAGGCGTGACCGGACCGGCCAGCGCTCTACACATGCAAGGAGCTTCAGGCATGAAGTCTATTGAGAGTTCGTCGCAACGTGTTTCGTTTTCTGTGCGTGGTGTAAATAGTGATGAAATATTTAAGTTGACTAATGTAAGATCTGTAAATAATTTAGCCTTGCCTTTGTATAAATGTAATTACAAACGACTTGTAAATGACTGGACTTACCTTTCCGATTTTGTAAATACTGACCGCATGACTGTACACGAACGACCCTTACTACTCATTGGACATGACAATATAGACCTGATTGTCAGCCGACAGGTACTCCAGGGGCCGAAGAATGCGCCGATTGTCTCCACCACAAAACTGGGGTACGTCATTCATGGTAAGTTGCCATCTACCACTCCTGACAGCGTAGCGGTACTTCATTTGTGTGCCTGTGATGAACTTAACGCCGCGATTCGTAGATCTTTCTCCACCGAAGGCTTCGGGACTAAACCGAACGTTGACACTCCGCGCTCCCGGGAGGATATGAGAGCACTGGATATAATGGAGAAGACGACGCGCTTGGTAGGCGATCGCTGGGAGACTGGCCTGCTTTGGCGAGACGACAAGCCTGAATTACCTGATAGCTATGCTGTCGCACGTAAGCGTCTGGATGGTATCGAGCGGAAGATGAGGCGGTTTCCAGACTTTGCAGAGCAGTATGAGAAAAAGATAGCTGAAAACTTGCAGAAGGGGTACATCTCTAAACTCACTGACGAGGAGAAGCTGGTAAGAACTAATAAGACATGGTATCTTCCTCACTTTGCAGTTTTCAATCCCAACAAGCCGAAACTTCGCCTCGTACTCGACTGTGCGGCGCCATCGATGGGTAAATCCCTGAATGATTTTTTGCTCAGTGGACCGGACTTGCTTACCTCTTTGCCTGGTGTACTTTTGGGATTTCGTTGTGGAAAGATAGCAATTATGGGCGATATTCAGGAGATGTTCCATCGCGTGCTCATATGTAGTGAAGATAGACAGGCGCAACGACTTTTGTGGGGAAACGACGTGTACGTTATGAATGTAATGAGTTTCGGTGCGATATGCTCTCCATCTTCTGCGCAGTACGTCAAGAATCTAAACGCCCGTAGATTCGAATCTATACATCCTGAAGCTGTCAAAGCTATCACTGATCATCACTACGTAGATGATTTTATCTATTCTGTAAATAGTGACAAAGAAGCCGTGAGAATAGTCAATGACGTAAATGAGGTGCACGCACAAGGTGGGTTTAATATGAGGAATTTTATGTCGAACTCCAAGCACCTTCTCAGACATCTACCCGAGGACAAATTAGCTCCAACTGGCGTCAAAATGCTTTCAGATGCCAAAGAAGAGCACATCGAGCGCGTACTTGGTGTGAATTGGGACCCGGACTCAGATGACTTCACGTTTCCACTGAACCTGCACAAGATAAACGACGACATAAAGTCAGGCAACAAGAGACCTACAAAGCGTGAAGTACTCCGACTGATTATGTCTGTTTTTGACCCTCTAGGGTTCCTTTTATTTATAACAGTCAAAGCTCGAATCCTTTTTCAAAACATCTGGAAATCGAAGATAGGATGGGATGATGAAGTTGAGGCTCACCACCTAGACAAGTGGCAACTTTGGCTCAAAGAACTCTCACGCGTGTCGACCATCAAAGTACCGCGATGGCTGATGACTGACGCCTGCGAAAATGACGGTCCGGTGGAACTTCACATATTTTGTGACGCCAGTTCACAGGCCTTCTGCGCTGTTGCATACCTACGACAAAAGATGACCAACGACACTTGGCACATATCTTTGGTCATGGCACGAGCAAGGGTAGCTCCTCTCAAGATACTGAGCGTCCCCCGCCTAGAATTGCAGGCTGCCGTGATGGGTGCGCGCCTAGCTCAGGTGGTAAAAATGTATATTGACACGCCGTGGTTGAAGATTTCAAAGACGTGGTATTGGTCTGACTCAAAGACCGTTCTTAGTTGGCTTAGGTCTGACATCGGACGTTTCAAGCCCTTCGTAGCGCATCGTGTAAGCGAGGTAGCAGAACTCACGGAGATTCACGACTGGAGGTGGGTACCGTCAGCCATGAACGCTGCAGATGATGCTACGCGTGACGGCTTCATTGAAGACATTTCTAGATGGCTGCATGGACCAGAATTTCTACGCCAACCAGAAGATTGCTGGCCCAAAGAATCTGAAGATGAGATCAGTCTTAATGAAGATGACATAAAAGTTAAGATGGTTTTAGTGATCTCACAGCCTGACTCCCTTCTGCCAGATGATGAACGTTTTTCAAAATATTGGCGACTAGTTAGGAGCACAGCATGGGTTCAGCGAGCCTGCTACAACTGGTTACAAAAAGACAAAGACAGTCGACGACAAAGGGAGCTGATTGTTGACGAAATAGAATCAGCACAGCGACAGATACTTAAAGAAAGTCAGCGAAGAACATTTTCAGCGGATATAGAGAACATTAAAAAAACTGGATTGGTGACGTCAGACAGCGTTCTTCGACAATTGAGCCCGTTTTTAGACAAATACGACATTCTTCGTGTTGGTGGGAGGATTAGTGCAGCAGATGTCGACGACGATATGAAGCACCCCATAATTTTACATCCAAAAGATAGGATAACTAAACTTCTTTTGATGCACTACCATGAACAATCTGCTCATACGGGCAGAGAACGCGTTTTAAACGAAGTTAGGAGACGCTTCTGGGTACTTGATGGGCGAACTGCTGTCAAGTCTACATGGAACATTTGTCAGGAGTGCAAAAACAGGAGAGCCAAACCCTCACCGCCCTTGATGGCCGACTTGCCCCTTGCAAGACTTACCGAAGGACACAAAGCTTTTACCTGTACCGGCCTTGATTATTTTGGACCGTTGACGGTCAAGGTCGGACGTCGACATGAAAAGAGGTGGGTGGCTTTGTTTACTTGCCTAACGGTACGGGCTATACATATCGAGGTGGTACATAGCCTTACCACAAGCAGCGCTATCATGGCTCTTCGCAGATTCATCGCCCGACGTGGATGTCCAAAAGAAATGTGGACGGACAACGCCACCACCTTCCGTGGGGCAGACGCAGAGCTGAAGCGATCTGTTCTTGCCATAGACAGAGACGTGCTGCTGAAGTTCGGCAGCACTAGATTTATGAAATGGAAGTTTATTCCGCCAAACGCTCCCCACATGGGTGGTTGCTGGGAGCGCCTTGTACGCTCGGTGAAGACAGCGCTCAGGGTGACGCTCAAGGACAGAGCACCCTCTGACGAAACACTGCTAACCCTGCTGAGTGAGGCGGAACAGATGATTAATTCCCGACCGTTGACCTACGTACCTATTGACCACGCCGACGACCTTCCACTCACGCCTAATGACTTTCTGCTGGCTAAGGCTGAATTTGATTATTACCCTGCTGGAATTTTCGACAATGGGGATCTTCTTCGAAAAAGCTGGCGTGAAGCACAAAAACTGGCAGACCTCGTATGGAAACGTTGGGTCAGAGAGTATCTGCCGACTCTCACTAGACGAGAGAAATGGTTCCGACCTTCTTCAACGGCTCTTGCTGAAGGTGACGTCATAGTTATCGCAGATGACCAGCTCCCTCGGAACCTGTGGCCTCTAGGGGTTGTGACAAAGCTGCACCGAGGGAAAGATGACTGTATCCGAGTGGTTGACATTAAGACTGGACAAGGACATTACACGCGACCTGTGACGAAACTGTGCAGGCTGGACGTCCGCCCTTCATCTTGAGTATCAGTTTTCTGATACTGGAGGTGGGGATGTCGGGGCCGTCCGACCTCCATAGTTACGACAAACCGACTAGGCGACTGGCAGACGAGAATACCATGACATATGACAAGAAAAAAGGGACAAAACGGACAGACGGAGAAAAACTATAAAAATATATTTTATTTACGTAAAATAATTTAGTTTCTTTACAATACACGACAGACAAGACCGTTCAGAAGTGTTTTTTAGACTATTTTTTTTTAATAGAGAGGTATTTATTCTCGTTTGAGCAACTATTTTTTTGAGTCCCTATGTTTAGAGCAACTATTGCTTCGATATTTATGCAATAATGACTGATATTTTTCTTTTGGATTGATTTTCTCTTGACTCTCGTAAAAGTCAAAACCTAAGCCTAGCCCTACGATGTGAAAAAAGTAGTAGATATAGCTACTTAGAAATAATTGCAATTATATATATGAGGAAAAACGGATAAAAAATGTAATACCTACCTTCAGTACATGTAATTTGGCTGAAACGCACTCACAATAGCCGCAAAGCCATTACTTTGAAAAAAAAGCATCTAGAAGTAATTGCAACATAACTTTGATGAAAACAGAAATCTATTCTATTTTGATTGTAAAACCGATTCTTAATCACGTCCAAAAATACAAACATTCGATCATTTACATGTAAAACATTTCGTTGAATTTATCTTCAAAATCTATCGATCTCTATCGGAACTTATCAGTTTGATCGGCAGATCACTAACAGATATAAATGTAAAGCAAAAACATTTAAGGCTGCCGTCTTCTTTTGCAAAAAATTGAATCGCGTTCGGCCAGTCGATCGTACGTCAAATTTCGGGCTCCCTTCCCGCAATCCCCCGCATACATCCTGCCCACTGAATTAATTTTGATGCGGTATGAACATTGCTCTACTAAGGATTATTTAAAAGGAGTTATAGAATTTTTGCTTAATAAGGAGTTTTAATATGACTTGGTTTCAGGGTTGGAAAAAAAAACAGTTTTTTTTTTAATTTATAAAACAAACAGTAGGTAACAATTCAAAATGTTTTAAAAAAGTGTTTTTTTTTTAGTTTCTGGTTCTTTTTTAAAATTAATTCCACCTTGTTTGTTGATGTCTAAACGTATATATATCAATTATGTTTCATTTCTAGACTACATCTTTTCAAATTCACCCTTTGTAATGATTTTTTTACGAAAAATGATCAATGGAATAAAAACATGTGATGTTTTTTTTCTAAAAATTTTAAGCATTATTTCATTACAGTGTCAATAAAAGTTAAAAATATGACATAACAATGGCATTAAACTCAAAAGGTTTTATGTCAAACTATTTAGACTCCAGAATATTAATTTGTTTTCATTTTATATGCATTCATCTGCCTTAAAAAGTAGTTGAAACGGGTAATAAAAACACTGTTTAATTTCAAACTGTTTTAAACAGGTGTTTTAAAACAACTTGTTTTAATCATGCCAACCCTGTTTGGTTTGTAATAATACGAGTATCGTTTTAATACTATTTAAATATTCTCATAGGTTAAATTCTGTTAGGTTTAATTTGTTAAACACAATCGTGTTTTACTAATTAAACCTAAAAAAAGGTCAGTGCAGCAGTCATGTTGGCAAAGGAAGAGGCGGGACGCGTGAGAGAGAGGACAGCGTAAACCTTACATCCCAGCCGCAGTGGTAAACCCAGAACATAAAAGGCTATTAAAGAACGCCGTGAATTTAAGTCAGTACAAGTCTGACAGTATCTCCCGCTTGGCCGGGGGAGGACTCATTTGATGATTTTATCATGAAAAAAAAGTCATGGGCCATGCCCGGGTCGACAGCGCGTTGTGTCCTACGAGCGCCTCAAATAGCGTCAGCATGATGACGGGGTCCCCCTCTAGAGGGCTAAAGCCTGCTGGCGTCGCGGTACTCATTACCGTGAGCCCGGAACATTAAGGGCTATTTGAAGGACACCGTGGATTTTAGTCAGTACAAATCTGACAGTCCCATCCAAGGACTGCACTCCTTGTCATAGGCACAGTCCATTACCACCGGGAGACAGAGAAACCAACGGTTTTGTTACTTGCTGGATTTTAATGAAGGAGCAATGTTATCGAACGTGAAAGTGAGAAAAAACAAACTAAATTTTAAATGTCAATAAGGTCGAAAATAGTTTGAACATGTTTTTTAAATTGCTTAACGATAGCAAGTTAAAAAAACAGCTTCAAGCGATTTTCGACCTTATTGACATTTATGCAAAAACCGGATTTTAATGAAGGAGCAATGTTAGCGAACGTGAAAGTGAGAAAAAACAAACTAAATTTTAAATGTCAATAAGGTCGAAAATAGTTTGAACATGTTTTTTAAATTGCTTAACGATAGCAAGTTAAAAAAGCAGCTTCAAGCGATTTTCGACCTTATTGACATTTATGCAAAAACCAGATTTTAATGAAGTAGCAATGTTAGCGAACGTGAAAGTGAGAAAAAACAAACTAAATTTTAAATGTCAATAAGGGCGAAAATCGCTTGAAGCTGTTTTTTAACTTGCTATCGTTAAGCAATTTAAAAACATGTTCAAACTATTTTCGACCTTACTGACATTTATGCAAACACCGGATTTTAATGAAGGAGTAATGTTAGCGATCGTGAAAGTGAGAAAAAACAAACTAAATTTTAAATGTCATTAAGGTCGGAATTCGCTCCAACTTGTTTAGTTACTTCTCCATATCTTTTAACAATAATCGGTTCACAACTGAAAATTCTGTAGGAAATTTGACAATTAATTCCTCTTTTCCTACCCCTATAGGCCGAGTTTAATTTTGATATTTAAATGGGACCAACTTTCTGATAAAATCTGTCCAACAAAAAAAAAAGATTTTTTGATATTGGACCACCTTAGAGAAAGTAAAGAATGGTCATAAATAAAAAAATATAAAAAATATATACATGTCGAATTGAGAACCTCCTCCTTTTTTTCCGTCGGTTAAAAAATATATTTTAACATAATAAAGTAGAGCAACCTGAGATGCGTAACTGCGCGTCATCACCGTTAGAGCGAGAGAAGGTGCGAGCGAGAGGGACCAACAAAAATTCGTCGTCGACCTCACGTCCAATCGCTCCGGCCGTCCACCGGCCACTAAGGAATTTCTCTTGCAATTCTCGTTTATAAAGACTTTTTGAGAGGTTATTTGAGATATTTTTTATTGTTAAAAAAAAGCGCTTTAGGTACAATTTTTTTTTTTAATTTGCTTTATTGATCTGTTGACATCAAGATAATGTAATATTACATACCTACGATGCATAGTTCCTATGATAAAAAACCATTTATTAAGAGATGAAATCCGAGAATTTTGATGATATTCTGCCATCTTAATTTAGAAAATGGAAGATAAATATAAAAACTAATCAGCGCAGTTTGAAGACGAGGATATTGCGGTCATTATGCGCTGATCAGATTTTTAAATGAATTCTTCATTGTCTCAGATTGAGTGCACCAACGTAACTCGAAATGACGTTGGGCAGGAAAGAGCTGTTTTGAACGCTTGATTTACCTAATATAATCTACTTAAATCAACTTTAAAAAAATAACTAGCTGTTACTTATATTATGGTTATTTATGTGCAATAATAATATTTCAAGCTATTGCACTATTTTGTTCAAAAATCACAAACAAAGTTACGCAAATAATTCGGCGCGCGTGAATTTTAGAAGACCTGCCCCTTAAGTGAAAACTGAAAACTGCAACGTGATTGTGCTGTTTTCAGGCACACGTGTCTTTCAGACGATATTTAAATCGGCTTTCGAATGTTAAAAATTTTGTATGGTAGACGGAGGTATTTCCCGTTAGAGCAACTATTTTAAGGCACCTATTTTAAGAGCATTTGTTATCATCATCTGCCTAGCCTTTCCCAACTATATTGGGGTCGGCTTCCAGTCAAACCAGGTGCAGCTGAATATCAGTATTTTACATGGAGCGACTCGAACCTCCACAACCGAGTAACTGAGCAATACGATACCCCATGGTAAGACTGGTTGTCAGATTTTACAGCTTCTCACTCACAGTAACGACTGTCAAAGATCTACAAATGACAGCCGAGACCAACGGATTTACGTGCTTTCAGAGGCACGGAGGAAACTCGCTGTGAAAGATGGTCACCCACCTACTGATGAACCTCGGCAAGCATGGCTTAACCCGGAAGATCGGCCCGCGCGGCTGTAATTATTAAGCCATGAGCAACTGTTGTATTTCCTACCATCTAAGCATTACAATAATGAATTTACTGTACCTAAAGTCAACATTTTGGTGCAGTAGTTTCCACTCTACAATATAGCGCCAACGTTATTATGGCGTTCAAAAAGCTGCGATTAATCAAATAAACATGTGCGTCTGGTGAATTGAATCCGCGGGTCTAATAGTCCAGTCATTAAAGCCAAAACCCGAAAATAATTAGTAACTTGCTGAAATTTTAGGGGGTTCTTAAGGAAGGTAAAATAACATACCGGGTGATTTTGCAGCGTTCTGGGGTGTATGGAAAGGGTTGAAAAGGGGTGAAAAGGTGTTTTTTGCTAATAACTTTACTTTACAGCGAGTTACAATTTTTTTTCACCAGTGTGATTAATTAATTTCATTTTTTTTTAATAATAGACAATGTTCCGTATGTTGCAAAACGCTGCAAATTTGATACACGTTACAAACCGGTAAGAACAACCTAATTCCAAATTTGCAGCGTGTTACTAATTTTCTTACCCCTGTTTTTAACTAATTGCACTGTTTTGAAAAAAAACAATGTTCCGTACGTTGCAAAACGATGCAAATTTAATACACGTTACAAAACCGTAAGAACAACCTTATTCCAAATTTGCAGCGTGTTACTAATTTTTTTGGCAATGTTATTAGCAAAAAACACTTTTCACCCCTTTTCAACCCTTTCCGTACACCCCAGAACGCTGCAAAATCACCCGGTATGTTATTTTACCTTCCTTAAGAACCCCTTAAAATTTCAGCGTGTTACTAATTATTTTCGGGTTTAGGCTTTAATGACTGGACTATAAGATGTAATCAAAATTACATCGCATTGCAAGTATTGCAACTAAATTCTTAAAACTGAATATAGAGAACAATTTTATTGCAAATCTTTTGGCAATATTGGTAATCTGGTGTTTATCGATCCCTCTTAGTTAGTTAATCTTTTTTATCGTGGTAAAATCATCAAATGAGTCCTCCTACGGAGGAGAGAGGACGCTGTCCTCTCCCTCACGCGCCCCGCCTCCTTCTTCGCGAACATGCATGCTTCGAAGGAGGCGACCGCTCCCACACCGTCTCGCTTCGCAGTACCCAATGCAGGGCTCGAGAGGTCTCCGCCTATTGCCGCCCTGAGGACACGGCGGTGCATCACCTGTAGGTCCAAGGTTTAAATCCTGGTCGCAATCAAATTTTCATTCCATAAAAACTTTCAGAGTTACGGCACAGGAATACATTATAATACATTATCATTCTTACATTATTTTCCTAATTTTGATAATTCAGCGTCAAATGTAAAGCAATTGAGTTGGCGCCAACATCAATCACTTAACGTCAATTAAAATGACTAACACTGATAATTTTTAGTAAAGTGGCCAATGACCATTATTCTTGTACACACGGCTACACATCACGCTATACCAAACCAGTAAATCTGGGCCTCGCTTTACTGGATCTTGGCGTACAATGAACGATCAGCTTACACTGGTTTTGTACAGCCGTGTGTACTAACATAAGCCAATGAAGCCAAGTAGCTAGAGTACGCGATGTTCAAGTGTTTGACTAAACAGGAAAAGTGAAATACGTAAGTAGGAAAGAGGTACTTAACCCAGTGCGAGTTATGGCGCCCAACACTTGACACTTTATGATGATTGTGTTCTAAGAAACGAATTATCAAGTGATATGATGTGTAATAAGAATCGTAATGGGCCTAACACACGCGTAAACTTCACCACAGTTTTGCCTGCGCAAGCTTCTGGCATGAAAAAACAATACACAATCGGCAACACTGAACGCTTAAGAGCCCATACTACCTCAAATGGCTTAGCAGAAACCTGTGATACGTCGAAAATACTACGGCATTAATTTTGAAATAAATATATGGTAAAGTTGAGGATTAATGTTAGGTCTTATGTTTCGCGAAAACATGATTCCATAAAATTTTCTCGATAGAAAAAAATCCCAAAGTTACCTCTAAATTTAACAATAAAACGCTGGCAATCAGACAATACTTAAAATTAGATCATGAAACTTTTTATACTAACTGAACTAACTATAAAGCAGGTCTTATGTTATTTACTTTTTTGAATTTCCTTTTTTTTCGCCGTAAAATAAATAGATTTGCGTGTAGACAGCTAAAAGAAAGAGCAAGCAATAGTGCATGGTACGTGCAAGTGCGAGCGAGTAAAAGTATACTGAGGTACTATAGACCCTTAACCACTCACACAGTCAAGTACGCGCAAAATTGTGGTAAAGTTTGTGCGTGTGGTAGGCCCATTAGTGTAGTTGTCAGTAGTAAATTTAAGCCCTTTAGCACCGGGCACGACGGCGGTGGTAAGACCTTTTGAGGAGTGACTGGAGACGCACCACCGCACCTTCCGCTTGACACAGGTCCTCACCGGACACTAAAATTTCGGGAGGTTCAAAGTAGGTAAGGTACAAAGATGAAGCATAAAATGGAGCAAGCTAACCCAGAAACAACTGGTACTTCTATATATTTCGACCTCAATCCAACATACAACAACTAATTTAAAACAATAAACAATTAAAATAATTAACTTATATCTTCATGCACCGTTTACTTGCAAAGAACCTTGAAGATAATAGTAACAATTAAATTAAAAACTGTTCTCTCATGACACGGGAAGTTGAGTTAATTAACCGGATATCGCGTTACAATACATCGTTAAATCATAGTACAGTCATAGGAAGTGACCAAACTTGTTGACACGGACTTTGATTGGTCTTAATTCGATGGAGCAGACGAGTCCTTTTTTAAAATAATTCATCATTCCTTCCAACCAGGGCAGGACGGGAGGAACTGTCTTTCAATAGCTCTTCACTTGTAAAGATTTTTCTTAGGAAAGGAAAAAATCGATCCGCGGGCAGGATTCGAACCTACGGCCTTCGGATTCAGTACATCCGACGCTCATTTCCAACCGAGCTACCGAGGATCTTACCTGCCGCGGCGAATTCTTCCTTCCATTTCTAACGTCTCGTGGTGACGTTCTTCACTTATAGTTCCTGGGTCACGGTAATCTTATAAGATAGTACCGCGACCCCAACAGGTTTTGGCCCTCTAGGGTCAACAAGCCTACAAGCCCAGTACTGGAAAACCGCGTATCGGCAAAGGGTGTGACGCCTTCAGCTAGATAGATCGATGACGCTAAAAAGCTGGCTTTTTTTTTCGTGGTAAAACCATCAAATAAGGTCTGACTGGTACTTACTAAAATCCACGGTGATCGATGTGATCTTTACGTTCAAGGATGACGTTCACAGACCTACAGTCATAGTGGAGCACTGAAGTGATCACACTTGTAGATATGACCAGACAGATTATTTACTTGTGTTCTTATTCGTGGTAAGTTTTAAGTTTATAAACCCAAGGAATAAGATTTTTCATACAAACGTTTTCACCCCTTTTCGCCCCCTTAGAGGAGGATTTTCGCAAAATACCGTCTTATTGCCACTCTACATGGTAGACTGCAAATGCTGTCCAAACTTCAAGTTTCTGCGTTTAGCGGTTTCGGCTGTAGTCGAGTCAAAATAAAAACCCCTGTTCTTTTATATATATAGATATGTAATGTCAAACCTGTGGGATTTAGACAAAGGTAGTTGTCCTCAAAAAGATAGGGAGCTCTAGCTGTGTCCCCATGGTTGCACCTGCTGCTCAGCACCTGTTAATCGTAGCTTGATGTTATATAGCATAATTATAGCCTTCCTCAATGAATGGGCTATCCAACAATAACAATGTTTTTTTTTAATTTGTACCAGCAGTTTCTGAGATTAGCGCAAGGAAACAAAATTTCCAAAAGTTTTAAACGCAACCTAATAATACTATCCTCATTCATTAAACGGGTCCGCGCCTTTATCAACATCATACTATATTAATAAGCCGTGGCTCAAGGTTTTCTTTAGAAACAAATCACAATAACATCAAAGCCAAATAAATATTTTTGCCAAAACATAAATTGATTCCTCGATTCCCAATTTATACACGTGTACTTTTATAATAAGTAAACCTTCTAATGATTGCTTGAGGAAAACAGCAGTTTTGTGTTGTGTATGAAAACTGTTATTATATTAAAATTAAGTAGTAAATACTAGTCCTACATTATGTTCGTCGGTGACCCAAAATTCCCATTTGGTTACCAATAATTCTTTGCTCCTATGTAGGCCAGGAAAATATAAAAAAAAAACATGTATTGACACATATCACAGGTACACACAATGTAAAACAAAGAAAGAAAGATATTATATAATAAATATTGTCTTCCCACAACAAAATAAAAACATCTGTTGTAAACTTCTCTAAAACAACTGTCAACGTCAAAATGCCACTTCACCTTGATGTAAGGGTCTTTTTGCAGTTACACTTTTTTTAGACAAGCATTCAACAGATGCTTATCATTCTTTGGTACACCGGTAACCGTCTTACCATTACGATACTACGACATTTTCCTCAGATTTTACAAGTAGTAAGTACGTAAATGATTGTATGACATCTGGTAGGGGAGATTGGAAGAAGTAGTAAAATGGGATCAGGGCAGGATGATGAAGATATAAGTCCAAAGTCATGTCAGGGGCCTGTGGTGTTCCTAGAGGGATCTTAATTGCTCTCACAACAGAGAAATGTGGCCATCTTTTCCTGCTCACATGAAATAGAAAGGAGAAAGTAGAACCTATTTCTCACTTTTTTTTTAACCTATATTTTCCCACTGCTGGGCAAAGGTCTCCCCATAACCTTCCACTTTTCCCTTATTTTTAGCGTATTAAAATAATCATACGAGTCCTTCCACCCGGGCAGGGCGGTCAGACTCGTACTGACTAAAATCCACGGTGTCCGCCGTCAACAGTTCTGGGGTCACAGTAAGTAGATAAGTCCCGCGACTCCGGCAGGCTTTGGCCCTCCATTAAGGCTCTACCCAAGCGGGGCAGTCCTGCACCGTGTGCTCCACCGTGTCCTCTGGGCGATCCTCGCACTGGTGACGTGCGACTTTCTCCAGCCAATCTATCTTGAATGCGTCTAGATCGTCACGCTAGCGTTTTCTGAAACAAAAGTAAAATAATACTGATTATACAAAAGTTTGTAGATTTATAGGCCCCCAATCCACGTGTATTTAACAATATGATTTATAAATAAAACCACCAATTATAAGAAATTAATAATTATTCGTATTTCACAAGAAACAAATTTAACCTTGGCAAATGAAGCTACATAGTAACACAATATCGAGGTATTGTATTCACGATCGATGTGGTTTTGAATAAATAAATAATAATGATATTTATTATTAAGGTAGGTACATAAATCTATCACTACCGGTCAATTACAAGGAGACAAAACGTCTCTTAACAAAATCATATTTTTTTTGAGTTTCAATTCTAAGTATGGAGGGTACCCCCTAAATTAGTTTTTTTTGAATTTTATGAGAAAATCACATAATAAATCTACCTAAGTACCTACTTACCAAGTTTCAACAGGATAGCTCTTATACTTTCGGAGAAAAGTGGCTGTGACATACGGACGGACAGACAGACAGACAGACAGATATGACGAATCTATAAGGCTTCCGTTTTTAGGGTTCCGTAGTCAACAAGGAACCCTTATAGTTTCGCCATGTCCGTCCGTCCGTCTGTCCGCAGTTTAGCTCAGAGACGCCACTCCACTCAGGGCGCAAGGACTCATTTGACATCTATTGAAAATGTTATAATTTTTTAGGGTTCCGTAGTCAACAAGGAACCCTTATAGTTTCGCCATGTCCGTCCGTCCGTCCGTCCGTCCGTCCGTCCGTCTGTCCGCAGTTTAGCTCAGAGACGCACAGTACTAGAGAGCTGTAATTTGGTGTAAATATACGGATTTGTTGTGCCGAAAAAGTGGTAAAATAAAATCTCGTAAAATATTTTTTTTTAGGGTACCTCCAGTACTTAGACGTAAAGTGAGGATTTTTTTTTTCTCGCGTACCCCTTAGAGTGGGGTATCATTAAATAGGCCTTTAAAAAATAATGATAGTTTCCATTAACAATTTTTTGATAAAAAAATTCTTTTGTGAAATATTAAGCTTTAAAGTGCTAAATTTTGCTCGATTCGAGTGTCCCCCCCCTCTACCAGCTAAACGGTTATGTTTGGGGATGTGAAAAAATTCACAATAGTAGTACATATAACGAAGTTTAAAAGAAAATTATCATGACTAAGTAGGCGTTACAACTTTACGAGTAATAGTCGACCAACTTATAAAATGTACTTGATATCATATTTTCTTAAACAAAATGTATCGGAGACAACTGCAAATGTAAGTTTGTCAACTTTATTTTTACAGCTTTTATAGGTATGTTTTTTGGGGATGGGTAGATTTTTATCGTCAACTATTTTTAACTAAATTCAAAAAAAGGAGGAGGTTCTAAATTCGTCGTAATCTTTTTTCTTATGTATTTTCCTTGTTTTCTCAAAGACTCCTGTACCGATTTTGAAAATTCTTCTTTTTAAAATTAAATTCAGCGAGTCAATTTATTTAGTTCGTATAAGTATTTTGATGGGCAACTACGGAACCCTACACTGTGCGTGGCCCGACACGCACTTGGCCGGTTTTTGCCATTTGGCTACGGAACCTTATAAAAAGGTTGTGTTTTATATGGCCGTGATCACAGACACCACTATTCGTGAAAATACACTCACGTCTTAAATCAGGTAAGGTTTTTTAGAAATGACGTCTGTCATAATATGTCTTGATTTTGATAATCGTGAACTAGATCAAAGAAATAGGATCGTAAATTCCGTTTATGGATTCGGAAACACCAAAATGTTTCATCGTTCAGCTAAATTGAGAATCCGTAACTTGATGACATAATTATTACTTAAATATGTTTTATGATCTCGTCTAGGATTAGAGACTATATTTATAAATATAAGGGATAGTAATTATTCCTGACCTTTGAAAAGTAATTATTTTGATCATGAACATAAAACTGCGAGATTTATAATTACTTGTAATTTAAATTATAAACAACATCCATGAAGTAATATTTGCGTAATCCAAATTATTATTATAGTTAGTTAATATCTGAAAGTTAATTAAGTTATTCGTAATTGACTGACATGATTATAGGATAATTTGAAAAAATTGCATCTTTTGGAGTTATTTTCTGTAAATATTAATTATCTGTTTTATAATTAAGCAATGGAGAACATTGATGGCCCAGCGATATCGGGTCTTAACGGCGTATGGTCAAGCGAAAGCATCGTTTGATGAGTCGGAAAAGTTGCCACGCACCGCCACCAGCAGGCGCCGGTATCGCAAAATTAACGCAATCCAAAGTTTTATGAATTTCATTTCGTCAACTTCGACATTTCATAAAGTGTTCCCCTTACGCAAAATACATGTATTACTCTAGAAGAAATATTTTGATATTAAGGATATCGAAACATTTACTAAAACAAAATGATAGAAATCTTTATTGATGTGGATTAATATTTTGTGAATATTTTTATCATTCACAGTCTTAAATTTATTTTATAACATTTTGATGTCCCGAGATTACGAACAAAACTACTATTTTGGTAGAAAATGAATGATAATTGGCATACCTTACGAAAGTGACAATACCCATTATCGTTAAGCCCCAAACACACGCGCGCACGGGCAAGGGCATGTGTTTTGTGTTCCACGCGCGCCTGAAAGAGTGTCAGCACAATGGCAATGACGGGGCTCTCTTTTAGAGGGCCTACCTGGGTCGCGGGCTAGCGAATACCATGACCCCAGAACGTAAAGGGCTATTGAAAGACATCGATTTTAGTAAGTATTCCGAGTCTGACAGTCCCTCCCGCCGTGCCTTGGGTAGGAGGACTCATTCGATTATTTTAGCACTCTAAAAAAAGCCCCAAACACACGCTCCTTTTATTAACGTGCGGTCACAAAGCTGGTTGCGTGATATCTTTATATGTTCGAGAGTGGAAAGCTAAGGGTGCTTGACACCCTGTCCTCCACCATCTGGAGTTGGTACTAATTTTTGATGCATTTTGATGTAATGACAAACACTAGAACAATTTGATGTCACCTCTTTATAATTAAATCTTCATTCTATACTATCTTATCTACAGTATTTTTTGGGACAATGTTGTAATAATCACTTTTCTGATAAATCGACGCTGTCCTTCAATAGCCCTTTCTGTTCCGGGGTCACGGTAAGGAAATAATCCCGCGACCCCGGCAGGATTTGGCCCTCTGAGAGGGAGGCCCCGTCATTATGCTGACGTTCTTTGAGGCGCGCGTGGGACACAACGCGCCGTCGACCGGGGCATGGTCCATGGTCGGGCAGCGAGTTGCCCTTTACTCGCTGCCCGCATACCCGCGCCTACGGTGGCCGGAGATCGTCTAGCGACGTCCGTCGCCGTGGGCTTCACCACCGCGGGTGGGGCGGAGGGAGGACACTGTCCTCTCTCGCTCGCGGCCCGCCTCCTCCTTCGCGAGCATTACTGCTTCGCAGAAGGAGGCCTGCTTCCTTCTTCTGTGCGCGAGAGGTCTCCGCCTATCGCAACCGTGAGGACACGTCGGTGCTCTGCCCAAGCTGGACAGTCTTGCACCGTATGCTCCACCGTGTCCTCCGGGCGATCTTCGCAGTGGTGACACCCAGGCGTTTCCTCCTTTCGCATCAGACATAGGTACCTCCCGAAACTTCCGTGTCCGGTGAGTACCTGCGTCAAGCGGTGAGCGGAGGTCAGGACGCCATGACTTCTCTCTAGCCACTCCTCAAAGAGGGGTCTTACCGCCGAAATTGCGGCGTGCCCGGATTAATGAAACCCTTAGAGATATTATCTATCGACTCCAAAAGCATGAACCCAGTACTGATCTTTTTTTACTCCAAAGCAATAAATAGAGCGAGAAGCAACTTGTACCGAATACGCGGTGAGACAGCAATGACCACCGATTTTTCATCATAGGCGATATTTAACAGGGTGGTGGGTGCTATGCCTTATTTGTAGTTGACAAGTAATTTTGAAGTATTCAAAATGACAACAGCAGTTCTCATTTAATTTATTTTATTCCTGTTTCTTCGAAATTGTTAAAATATGTGACGAAACTAAATAAATAATGATAAAAGTGAAGTGCTTCTTATCCTATATCGCAATTTGATACGATTAGAAGTTATTTTCAGTTACATAATCATCTCAAAATGTTGACTGCAAATCAATGCATTTATCATTAGTTCATGTGAAATGGTATTTAGATGCATAAAGATTAGATGGGAGGAGGATGGACACAGAGGAACCATCCGACAACAATACTACGATATCACGATAGCATTGATATAATATCACTGTGAGTAATTTATTACATTGATAGGAACAATTTGTAATTTATAGAATCATACGTATTCTAACATTTCCCTTGTTTGCTCAGTAGGGGTCGTCAGGAATTTCCTGCGTTGATTTTCAGTAAGTTTGGTTTATTTTATTCTTTATTTATTCATCAAAATAATGTGTTATTTAAAATAGAAAGTTTACGTGACTTATTTACAGTCATGTCCGTTTAATCACGTCCCATTGAACACAGCGGAACATAGTTTTGAATAATCTATAAGCCTACGTATCATTCGTCTTTATTTTCTCGATCTTTTTATCCGTGCCAATTTTATTATTACGAAAATCTGACAGCCGCGATCTGAAAAAAAGTGTCGCAGGTCTAGCCTGTAAGAGCCACGCTGGCTGACTGATTCGGCAAGGAACGAAAGTGATGACACTACTTTTAAAAGGCAAAAGATGAGAGGACGATAGTGGATGTGTGCTCAGAATAAAACGGCGTATGTGCCCAAACATATTGGCGTCTTTTTATGAATTAAAATTGTTATTAATTGAAAAAATGTCTTTACAGAATTTAGACACTAGTATTTTATACAATTTAAAACAACATCCTTTCAATAACTCATGTTAGTTATTCCATAAAGTCAAAAAAATAAATTAGATAGACCGAACTTTGCATTTTTTTTGTATCGAGAAAATTTAATTGAATCGTGTTTTCAACTTTGTGAGAATTTAGATCATATAGTCAATAACTATATTCCAAGTTGTAAGATCTGTAGTCCAGATATGTACGAAGAAAAGTAAAAAATAAAAACCGTATTCTTACTGACCTATCCCCTTAAGAGTTGTAGGTTTTGGGTTTTCCAGGGTTGCCAGGGTTTGGTATAACCAGGCAAAATACGTTGTGTGCAACAAATGAACCATTTATTTCATCAGCGTTGTCCTTCTTGAGGTCACAACTCCATCACGCTAGCGGTTATGAAATAAAACGTCGTGAAGAAAATGCCTTGCTTTAAAAAAAAAACAATTTGAAGACATGTGACATCTACAAGCTCGCACATTGGGCTCACATGGCCAACCGGAGCGTAGTTTTGTATAATCTTTGAGATTATGCTGCTTGAGATCGATGCTGTATGGGTTATACTTTTATAGCTTTTAGCTTCAAACCTTCTCAAAAACAGTAAAAAAATGCTTCTTTTACCAGCACTAGATTATTATTTTTATAAATTTTCTTTTAAATCATTTCTAAGATACGCCTCCATCGGTCATTGGCCTCAGCTTGCCTCCACACTCCACCTTGACCGACCAACGAACGTCAACAGATGTTCGAAAAACATTGACTCGCGATTTTGACAGATGTCAGGGCCAGTGTGACGTAACGCTTGCGTCATCTTTCACAATATGGCGGCAACGAATTCCATTTTTAAAATAATTTGTGACACTCTTGAGTTTTGACCAAATGATGTTTTTGATGTGTGTTTGAGTTCGTGTTTCCGTCATTTGTTTTTAGGAGAGCCCTTCGAGCTAAGGAAACATGTTTTTGTTTGTAGGTGATACAAGAAAACGAGTTTTTTTTCGTTAAGGGCTTGAAAAACTACTAGTTGTTGTTAAATTAGTTTTTTGAACATGTAAGAATAGAAGCCCTAACGTGACTTTTCATGTATTTGTGACGTAAAGGAAACTGGAACTTTTCGTTGATTTTATGGAAAAATATTAGTTCCTGTAAATGGAGTCAGGCCGCTAATATATTACTTACTTGTTTTACAGTTGTCCTTATGTAGTCATAATTTTAGTATATTTTATTAAGTGCTCATTACTAAGTGACTAGAGAGTCACTACAGGGGTGTAGAGACACCCCTCTTAGAAAAACATTCATGAAAAAAAACAACTATTTATTTAATACTAGCTGTTGCCAGCGGCTTCACCCGCTACAACTCGAAAATTGTCCCACGGGAACATACAATCGAGATAAAAGCTGTATGTGTTAATCCAGGTTATAAACTATCTGTGTACCAAATTTTAGCCAAATTCGTTCAGTGGTTTTTGCGTGAAAGAGTAACAAACATCCATACATCCATACTTACAAACTTTCGCCTTTATAATAGTAGTAGGATTATATTCATAAATCTTGTAATAAGCCCTATGGTCAACCAGCTGCTCACACTTTCAGAATTTTAAAGATAAATGACTATTACAGTAATTATTTTTAGTATTCTCCACAAGTTCCTATTGTGCTCCTTCTAAGGCTTTTTGGAGCGACTGCTGTCTCATATTTCTATTGTTATTTGAGACTAATTAGTCATTAAAAAGCCGGAAGTCTGAGTAGTAATAGCCGGGAGAAATCACACCAGGTGTGACATTTGACGAGAATCTATCCAGAATAGAATTCACTATTCACCTAATAGGAAAATTTTCAGTAGGTGGAAAACAAACGAAAACAAATTAAAAAACAAATTCATCACTTCATTTCCGTATATTTTCCGAAAATATCCAATAAGCTTTATCGTCTCGCAATAAGGTGTAAAATCCTTTGTTTTTGATATAAAGAAATATTGCCAAATGACAATGCTGGCACGTCACAAACCGGTTACAAAGTAAAAATAATTACAAAGTAATTTTAAAATATTTTCTGGCAAACTCACAAATTAGAGTGAGTTTTAAAAAGCTTCTAGAATAATTACGTGTGAAAATTCAATTAGTTGCAGTAACACTCGAAGATTAAGTGTTTATGGTACAGACGCCAACACATTAACCTACCCCAATCTATCTAATTTTCACAATCGAACATTCATGAACCTTTTTACTTCATTGATAAAGTTGAAAATCAACTAATTAAAGAATGTTTGTAGGTACTAAAGGGCCACACATTTCAATTCTTAAAAACGCAGGTTAACGCATACAAGTGATTTTTTATTTTCCAGTACATACTGAAAACGAGCTTCGAGCTTGTAGCTTAATAATTACAGCCGCACAACCCGATCTTCGGGTTATGCCGCGCTTGCCGAGATGACCATCTGTCATAGCGATTTTCCTCCGTGACTCGGAAAGCACGTAAAGCTATTGGTCTCAGCTGTCATTTGCATATCATTGACAGTCGTTACTATCAGAAGCTCTAAATTCTGACAACCATTCTTACCAATAGGTATCGTTTTACCCAATTACTGGGTTGTGGTGGTCCGATAGGCAGTCGCTCCATGTAAAATACTGATATTCAGCTGCATCTAGTTCGACTGGAAGCCGTCCCCAACGTCTTTGGGAAAAGGCAGGCAGATGATCATGAGAACTAACTTCAAACCAGCTAAGCTTTGTGACACAATCAATGTCACAGAGGGTCAGGCTTGAATTCCGGTAATCCGAGGACAGCTCATTAGGCCTGGGGATCTGGAGACAAAAGTCCTCCAATACTTGAATGAGTGAATGGAGAATCTG
This sequence comes from Agrotis segetum, assembly GCA_036375495.1. Lineage (NCBI taxonomy): Eukaryota > Metazoa > Arthropoda > Insecta > Lepidoptera > Noctuidae > Agrotis > Agrotis segetum. The sequence continues at coordinate 6,663,030 of JAQSVV010000039.1, forward strand.
GCCCTGATGCAGGTCATGTTAAGGAGCGAGGGATAATGTGAAATTGCCATCTATACCCTTAGCACTCACTCTTTTACTTTACAGTGTCTTTCCAGTATTTACAGCGATTCTTGTATGAAAAATGGAACACCGCCTCTGGTGTGCGAAGAAGGAACTAATTTTTTCCTTGAAAATTGTCAATTTGAAATTTTCAAAATTCCAGTTTACTTTACGACTCAAACACTGAAAACTCTTGCTAAGGGTACAGCCCCCCTAGACAAGTCGCAAACGATAATCGTTAACGCTCGGTTCTCCCCAATAGATTTTCAACCGTATTCCTTCGAGTCTTTAGTTGAAAATCTGTTTGGAATTTCTAATAGTAGGCATACACCATCCTGCCTATCGATACGATAGATTTGACGCTTTCAATTGTTTCAAATCGGCAGTTCGTCCATATACACCATACACCATCCTGCCTATCGATACGATAGATTTGTCACAACTTCAAATCTGCACCAGTGATGCCAACTCAGCAACTAGATCTGGCTATTATTCGGTGACGACAGCTACAATTTCTAGCACCTTTTCATTTCATCATGAGACTATCGAATTAGATTAAAAAAAGTGGTGCAAGCGATTTTCGACCTTATCGACATTAAAAATTTAGTTTGTTTTTCTCACATTCTTATTCGTTAACATTGCTTCTTCATTAAAATCCGGTGTTTGCATCGTTGTCAATAAGGTCGAAAATCGCTTGAAGGTCGGAAAACATTTGCTTAAGGATTGCAAGTTAAAAAAAGTGGTGCAAGCGATTTTCGACCTTATCGACATTTAAAATTTAGTTTGTTTTCCTCACATTCTCATTCGTTAACATTGCTTCTTCATTAAAATCCGGTGTTTGCATCGTTGTCAATAAGGTCGAAAATCGCTTGAAGGTCGGAAAACATTTGCTTAAGGATTGCAAGTTAAAAAAAGTAGTGCAAGCGATTTTCGACCTTATCGACATTTAAAATTTAGTTTGTTTTTCTCACATTTTCATTCGTTAACATTGCTCCTTCATTAAAATCAGGTGTTTGCATAAATGTCAGTAAGGTCGAAAATAGCATGAACCTTTTTTTAACTTGCTTTCGTGGTCCCTTGACACCTCTCAAGTTTTCAATCGTATTTTGGATTAAAATAAAATGAATAACTCTTTTTTTTACGAGTGTACATATGCGATCCATGTGCGAAAAGCCTCAGTTTTCCTGGTAAGGCCACGTTCACATGGCGATTATTTTCCCGTATACTGTATACAAGATTTTATCGAATAGAGCAGTAATAACAGTTCACAAATGAAAACTTAAAAATAGTTTAAACGGCGTTCATACGGGAAAATCCCGTGTTTGAGAAATATAATATTTTACCGTGTACCGTGCAAAGTTGTCCTAAAACTGGTCAACTCTATTCGATTAAATCTCGTGTACGATATACGGGAAAATAATCGCCGTGTGAACGTGGCCTAACCGTCCCTGTAGAAAAGTAGCTAAAAAGTTTAGCCACAAGTTACACTTTTTAGCTTTTTTTCTAGCACCTTTATAAAATTAGCTAACTATCTATGAAGTTGCTAAGATGGCATCACTGCTGCCGATTTGACGTTGTGTCAAAAACGATTTGATGACCTATCAAAATTGGCATGTCATGCCATCAAATTGGCATTCCACCCCCCTATACGTTCAATTCTATTTGAGCAAATTGGCAGTTTTATGCCGAATTGACAAATAGGCAGTATGGTGTATGGCTACCATAAGCGTTAGCGACTGGAACGAACGACAACGCCATAAAATCTTCAATAGGTTTTCAACTAAAGACTCGAAGGAATAAGGTTGAAAATATATTGGGGAGAACCGAACGTTAACGATTATCGTTTGCGACTTGTCTAGGGGGGCAGATCAGCTCCTCCTGCAAAGCAAAAATGCTAGTGAAGGAGAGGGCGGAATCCATGAGAGAGTTCAGCAGTGGACATCATCCCGCCGCCATGATCATGATGATGAAAAGTGTATGAAGGTAGAGTCTTAAATTTTTCTTGAAGACTAGAACTTCTGATTCACATATTTATGCTTTTCCATAATATCAAGTTTTAGGGCAGTTCCTCAACTAGTAAATTAACAGGACCGGTTGGTCTATTGCTTCCTGCTTAGACCCTTAACTACTGTTTTATTGATTTATCTTTAATTTATGGTCTGAACTAGTCGTAATTAGCAAAAACAGGCTTTAACCTTTATTTTTTGGCATTTTATTCTAAGTTCGCAAATTAATTTTGAAAATATTAATATTGACAAATCATTCATTTAAATAAATAAAATATATGAACGGTATATTTTATTATTATTTACAATTTTAATATAATTTGATGTTTATAATCTAATCACTATTAAGTTATTTCAATCTTTATAATATACAAATAGCTATGCTGCCCTAGCTATCGTAGGTACTAGGACAGTTATTGCACTTATTTATTCGAATCGCTAGTTTTATGTAGGTATTTAGAATTTTAAATTATTTTAATGTAATAGATATAATTTTATTTTGAATGTAATTAACAATTGAATATAATTAAACGTTTTTATTTGAATGATTAAACTTGAACTCACCATAAAGTTGTGTACCTAATGCTGGGTAACGAAAGGGTGCGAGCTGAGCTGTATGTGGTGAGCTTGTTTGGGCCTGTGTCTGTGTCGCCAGGAACTGTGTGATTGCACTTTTACACTGATACCTACTCTTTCCTTTTTAACGGAGTATAATTGATTAACCGTGTCTTAATTAGGTGTTAGGAATTTGTTAGGCACTTATTTTTATCAAAAAGCGGAGTTTTAAGTATAAGTCGCACCTACTGCAGCGAGTTTTTTGTTTCTGTTCGCCTAGCGCCTGTCTGGCGCCATAGCGCAGGCAGCGCTCCCTATTGGTCGGTTGCCGCGCCACTGGTGGCGTCATTCTGGGCGCGTTATATTAAAAAACTCGTGAAAGCGCACACGTTTTTAATGTTATAATAATTTTTAATATAAATTTTATTTAAGCACATATATTTTTCCCTACACACATTTCTATTTGTTTATGTTATTTAACACTTTTACTGATTATGTTATTTGACACTTTTATTTATTTATTTTTTCTTTGCCTACCCTCGTCCGTGTGTCACTGCGTGGTGCCAACTGAAAACCAGCGCTGGGTGTCTTTCGCCCAGCATATGCTGAGTTGGTTACCCTTTTGGTGTGGACATGCTCAGCAAAATTCTCACTGTTTTTTGAATTTTTATTATTTATATGTCTGTGTGTGTGTCCATTATCGAATAAATGGTTTCTATTCTATTCTATTCTATTTCTAACCTATAAACAGGATGACGGTGTGACATTTTTATGTTGGCAACTATGTAATTAGTTGGTATTATCAAAATAATATTTTATCTTGTGTCAGAAAAGTATCAAAACCGTTCTATTTTTTTTATTAATATTATCTAATGAGTCCTCCTTCTCTGTACGGAGTGGAAGGGACTTTCAGGGCCGCGGTGCTCTTTTAAGATAGTTCTATATTCCAGATTTGAAAAAGGTCTGCATATCCGTTGTTGTACTATTCTAAGTCTAAAAACATGAACAGAACAGATGATCGCAAAATCAGATCAAAGTCTTTGAATGCCAATCAAGATTTCACGAAATAAACGGTTTCTTCGATGAAAGATAAATCATTGTTGCTTTAATAGTTAAAATATTTTTGGACGTTACCAGCCTTCTATCGCCAACCTTAGGGCCCCGTCGGAAAAGCGCCGAGATAATGAAGCTCGACGTGAGCCGGTGAATGAATTTACTTGTCTTGGATTTTGGTTTTGCAACGAAATTAATCAGAAAAGAATAATGGAAGAGTAGGAAAAATATGTTTCCGCTTCGGAAAGAGTCTTTCGAGTTCATCACGCCATCTTTTTCGCGGTCTACCGCGACCCCGCCACATCGTCTCAGGGGCACCAGAAAGCAGTTTTGGCCCACAGTTTGTCCAGCATGCGGTAGACACGTCTGTCGTCCGCGTCCTGTCCAGTCCCATTCGAGTTGGACAGCCTTCTGAAGTTCTGATTCACATCAGCAACATAGTTTTTTTTTTCTTTTAAATAATAAATCAATAATTTGGGTGTGGTTGTTTGTGAATATGAGTTTAAATGTTTGGAAATGCACCCAAGTTACAGTAGTTTTTTTTTCACAAACCAAGTTCACAGGATTCTGTCTAATTCTGGAACTCATTTTGTGCAAAAGGTAAACTACATACCACTGATTGTGAACTCGGCTTACTCAGACCCAAATAAAAGTAATGTGATCTTTAAAATTAGATACATTCAAAGATTTTAGCCCACATTGTTGAATGGAAAATACTGAACACTGTTTTTGTTTTCATTCAACCAGCATCCTACTAAGAAGTAAGCACTTTATAACGATAGTAAAAGAGATTTATGTATGTTTCTCTGGAGCAACACGTTTGTGAATGATTTTGGTCTCATTACCGGCTCTTTTGGCGATGATATCACTTGCTTTATGGATGCAAAGACTATGTTTTCATTCATCAATCCGCCAGGAGCAGTCAGCAAATCGAGGAACCAAAAAGACCAAGCGCCCGGCAAGGTTGCCTTATAAGGGCCGCGTTGCCTTGGACCACCAAGGTCATTTGACAGAAATTATGGTGTTTTTGGTCAGTAAGAGTCTGATTCCCTTCTGGTCCGGCCAGCACGAGAGGGCTCATTTAATGAGTGTAGCGTATCTATATAATAGACATGTAAACACTGTCTCTCTCACATAAGTATTCGGACCTGTCACAAATGACATCTGTCAGTCATTAGGAAATGGCGCGGACGCAAGTTGAGACAGAGGAGGTAAACCAAGCTTGATGTGCTATGACTCAATGAGAGCCAATGAGTTATGGATAAATCCCAGTAAATATAGGACAATGAGTTTCACAAAAAAATCGCTTCCGCTTCTCGTAGGGCAGAAGGACTTATTTAATCAATGAGTTTTACAACAAAAATTGGTGTATTTTGTATATTATGGAATAAACTTTTACTTTTTTTCGCTTCTAAGTTTCTTCAGTAGTACTTAGGTAAATTGCACACGTATCAGTACCCTTAGCACGAATTTTCACTCTTTTACTTTACAGTATTTGCAGCGTTTCTTGTATGAAAAACTGGAACAGAGCGCCTCTGGTGCGCGAAGCCGGAACTAATTTTTTCCTTGAAAAATGTCTACTTGAAATTGTCAATGTTCCAGTTTACTTTACGTCTCAAATACTGAAAATTCGTGCTAAGGGTAGAGGTTATATCGCTAGTGACTGAATAAAAAAAGTGTTATGTAGTACAAAAACAGGAAGATGACGCCACTAAAACAAATGCCTGTTTTTTTTATTCTTTACACCTTAGCAAGCAGCTGCGTGTCTCTTCAATCGATTTCACGAGACGAATCGGTGCCATCACAGTCAGAAATAAACGGCTATTGTTTCCACTTACCGAAAGAATCTCTTTAGACCGGCCGGCAATTAAAAAATTCTTAGCATGTAATTTATTCTGACGTAAAGGGAACACGAGAATAGTTGCGAAAAAAACATATTACCTTAATTGGAAAGAGCAACATCATCAACATCAGCCTATAAATGTTCCCACTGCTGGGACACAGGCCTCCTCTCTGTGATAAGGGGAGTGCCTTAATCCACCATGCGGGCAAGTTGGTAGATGTCACATGTCTTCGAATTTTTGGTTGGTCCTAAGACATGCCGGTTTCCTCACGTTTTCCAGGTACCCGTGATTCTAGTACGTAATGGGCTATTGAAGGAACACCGTGAGTTTTGGTCAGTACGAGTCTGACAGTCCCTTCGACACCACCTAGGCGTCATCATCATCATCATCATCAGCCGGAAGACGTCCACTGCTGAACATAGGCCTCCCCCTTAGACCGCCACGCCGAACGACAATTCGCCAGTTGCATCCATCGGCTGCCCGCGACCCTCACGATATCATCGATCCACCTAGTGGGAGCTGCGTTTTCCGGTCACCACCTGGGCGGGTCGGCTCATTTGACGATTTACATTCCCAAGTAAAAAAAAGGATTCCGTGTTATTGTTACACAGACAGACAGCTGTGTATAAATATCGTCATCCTCATGCTAAAAGACCAGAGTCCTACCACAGAATACTTAAAAGTACTACGTACAGAAGTGTCACTTCCCAGAAACAAGCAAGTGTAAAATCTTTGCTCGTGAGAATAAAGTAAAAATATGTACGGAAAGCGTGAGAAACGGGTGGCGGGCGGCAACCGACTGTGAAAAAAGTTCACGGTGCGCCCGTGTGTTATGCAGTTTCATACTACAAGCACACGCGGGGGCCCCGTTGACGTGGCTACACCGCGGAGTGCGCCAGGCGTGGTCCTACCAAAAGATTTCTCTTCATTAGATCCTCGCTACACGTTATACAGTTTCCAATAATCGCTATCTAAACCATTTATAATTTATTACAACCAATATTGTATTAAGACCTAACTTAGTAACCTCATAAATACATTGGAAACCTGTTTTTCTTAAGTTTCGACTGCTGAAGTTTCAGTTTCAGATGAAGTCCGGACTTTATCAGCCTATTATACATATCAGACTTCATCAACATAACTTAGAGGTCACATTGTCTCGTCCGCCATTTTGATTTTCGGATGTAATAAATATTAAACACCTATTGTTTTTTTAGTAATAAGTCATGGCGGTAGAATTTGGTAATAAATAACATATTGTTTTATTGAATACTAATTTGAATAAACAGATAATAATAATAAGTAGAAATAATTTTGTTAAAGGTTGACACACACTTATAAGCATGCATTGTTCAAAACTCGTGTATTGTGGGTGCGTTAACAAACATTTTTAAACTCACATACACAAACAGCCAAAACCAGAGCAACTGTGTAGGCCATACGAATATTTGGTCCGTGCGGAAATCGAAACTGCGACACATAGCTCTCCATTCGATAGCTCAGTTACTGCGCCAATTGCGCTTACGGACTTCAATGCTGCACTTCTGGAACCAAAATTGAAATCAAAGTGAAAGTCAAATCATTTATTTCAATTAGGAAATAGTGGAGGCACTTTTGAATCATCATCATCATCTGCCTAGCCTTGTCCCAACTACATATATTGTGGTCGGCTTCCAGTCGAACCAGATTCAGCGGAATGTCAGTATTTTACATGAAGCGACTGCTTATCGGACCTTCACAACCCAGTAACTGGGCAATACGATACCCTATGGCAGGGTAGGCGAACCAATGGCACGCGTGCCATTGATGGCACGCGACGCAATATTTTGGGCACGTCGCAGAATTAGGTAGGTACCCTAACATAAATTATTCGTCATTTAATATAAACATACCAAAATGTACCTCTTTTGCTTACTTTATTTAATAAAGAGTTTTGATAGTATTTATAATTATTATTTTGCCAATAATCAGAAAGTCAAAATTATTTGATGGCACGCGAATGACCCCATTAAACTTTTTTTAGAAAAAATGGCACGTTGATGCATAAAGGTTCGCCTACCCTGCCCTATGGTAAGACTGGTTGTCAGACTTTTACAGCTTCTGACTAATAGTAACGGCTGTCAAAGATGCTTCCCAAGGCACGGAGAGGCACTTTTAAATATCGAATATTAAAATTAAAGATTTTTAATGGGATGGGATGGGAATCATGCTACACCCAGCTAGGAAGATTCGAAGATTTTGATCAGAATCTGCTAATAAAACTTATCCATTGCCATGCCGAGCAGTATTTTTTTCTCATTCTTGTAAATACGTACTTAGTCAGTTTCAGGTGTCAGACTTAATTATGCCGAGTCTGGGAAGCTCACAGGTCTGACACTGATTGACACCCATATTATCATTTACTTTAGTCCATTTTTTTTTACGATGTTTTCCTTCACCGGTGTCCAAGATAAACAAAAAATACAAAGTGGTACTTGGATGGGTTTGTTCTTATAAGTATGAATTAACCTTGAAAAAATTCAGTTTGTCACGTTGCCTTCAAATTATGTACATAAAATGAGATCCAGGAAAAGGATTGAAAAAATTTGCCAAAAAACTACATCACCTATACGTTTAGAAACGTTATATTATAGGTAATTTGTTGGCAACAAATAAATCAAAATAAATGGTCCTGTTTGAATTATAATGGAATATCAATCAAGGCTGTTATTAGAGGGTATTTAGAAAATTGGGCTCAGCTGTGTGATTATCAATATAATTATTTGCTTCATCATAATTGTTAGCTAAATTGCCTATGTTTGATCGGACAGGTTTTGTATTTTAGTTCGCGCATACTTTTATTTTAAAATCTCTGTTTATACTAACATACCAAGATCCCAGAGCCCCCAGACCTACATTTGAGAAATGCCGAATTTAGAGTGCTTGTAAAAAAATAAGGTTATTGTGAATTTTAGAACTACCTACATTTGTGACTGTATAATTATATAAGTTCTTCGTTAGGAACGAAGAACTTATATAAGTGGAATCATTTTATGTATAGGGTGACTGGTAATAAGTGTAGGTACGATACTTACACACGTGATTGTGCTCATGATAACAAACAATTTTCATAACGAGAGCGAAGCCGAAATCGTGATAAAAAATATCAGCTGTTACTGAAAAAATGTACTGAACAGCATACTAGCGGGCGAAGCCGCTGCGGCAATATCTAGCTATTAATAATAACAACAGTAGACGTTATTATAAAGAAATGACATACCTAACTTTAACGGTATACCTACAGTCTTCACTAGTCTTCCGTGTGATATAATAATTGTGATAGATACATCTATATGGTTAAAGTGTCACTTTAAGAAACGGTTTACTATCACTATACAATACTTGTCCCAAACCGTTGGTTGCAAAGAGCTAAGAAACAAGCGTTATGTCTCGAGAACACCAGCATTGGTATTCTCTAAGGCAGTCTAAGGAAACAGCCTTAAGAATACACAGCCATAGTCGAAACTTGTTTTGGTGTGTAAAGGCCAGGGTAAGTATTCACTAAGCTTCTGACAGCGTTATGTTGCGTTACTAAGTCTCGATGACGATCCTCGTCGTGTAAAGCCTAGAAGTTGTTTTTAGAGAATAGCAAATAAAAAGAAAGAATAAGTTTTATTTGACAACAGTTCATGTAGCACAAACAAAATTAAAAAAATACAGAAATAATAAAGATAAACATCAGAAGCGAAAATACAGAGTGTAATTCAGAGTGTTGCCCTCACGGCTGCGTCAAAAAAGGTCCTGGTCCGGATTATGAACCTGTTTATATCCATACGGATAACAAATAAGCCCGATCATAACCAGTCTATTTATAACACCATAATCGGCTATCAACTGTGCCCACAGCAACACAGCCTGCTTTTCGATCCTATAAATAAATCACATCCATCATTTATATAATCCTAGATTACATAACGTAATTCCATGGCAGTATCTAGGCCATCCAGGGGCAATAAAAAGGCTATCAAAGTAATCTCCTATAAAACCGACCGATAACATAATTGACTATAAAGTTTCCATTGCTGGGACACCACGTGGGCCCGATGAGCATCATTTGTGTTTGCGTGAGGGAGAGGCTATAAATCCTCTTCTTCACGAACAAAGCTACCGTGGGAGATGGTCAGGGCGTTGGGGATTGCGAAGCCATTTCCGGCCACCTTACGGCCCGGTCACGACCATGCCGCCGGCTGTGAGCGTTGGCGTAGTGGGGTAACTCAAAATGATTTTTCATACTGATGGGCCCGATCAATTTCTCATTTTGTATGAAAAAGCAAAATTTTACCGCACCTATACATATATCTACCTATTATTGGAATCAAATATTATAATTTAAGACCCAGTAATATTAGTAGTCATTTTTACTAGTGGTGCTAGGCAACTGGGCTTCTCCCAGTTGTAATGTCCCTTTGTGCCTATTGGCCTTGCTGCTTGTATGGATGGAGGGAAGTGGAAATTTTTTCCTACTCGTCCACTATTCTTTTCTGATAAATTTTGTTGCAGGATCCAAGACAGGTAAATTCATTCTCCGGGACAGGTCGATCTTCATTGTGTCGGCGCTTTTCTGGTGGTTGCCACTGATTCTGGCTCTCAGGAGTTGCAGTGGTTTAGGAATGGTGTGCCGTGGGTTTGTCCAAAAAAATAGCCATCCCGCGACTGCCAATGGAATATTTTCTGTATGCGACATGGCCGCAGAAACAATTGAACGTCAGTCTGTTTATGAAAACAAGCCATTGTCACGGTGACAATGTGTTTATTGAAATAGTGTCAGTTGAAATGATTATTTCCAGTAGTCCGGCTATGTGAGGCTTATGTTGTTGTTGGCATCGTGGTGTAGGAACACAGGGTTGAGTTGTGCAATTAGTAACTAGGAAAGCATCGTATCGCGTTTTAGTCGGTACTAGAAGTACTTATCTTACGGTCTGAACCGTCGGAAACCCGATCACGAGTTTTCACGTGGGGGCGTATCTTTGCAAGTTACACCCATGATCTGTACACGTCATGTAAATATATCCCATAAAAATAATCTCTCAAATAATATACGCCCTCACGTTTTGAGTGGCCCCGTGGGGTTATTTTCTTATTTTTAGGAATTTAAAAAAGTGGGATTTTTGATTTTTTTAAATCTATTTATTTTTAATTTACTACTAAAAAAAAGTTGGTTGGCGACTTACGCATAATAAAATTATGTACATAGGTACATAATCTTTTTTATCGCCGAGTAAATTCGAACTGTTACAGGGACCTCCACTGTTCACTCCAGTCTACAGTCTATTGTATTCAACATTCAAGATCGCGTGCAAATATCGGTCAACAGCACTCGGTCAACTCTTATGTCAAGGTTGAATCAATCTTTCATTCACTCATTCAATCCTTCAGATCATAATTTTATTTATTACCGGACTCCTTAGAAAAAGATGACGCAATGACGTTACTAAGTGTACGTCCCAAACAAAGTTTTAAATTTTTCCTGAAACTCAATTTACCACTAGTAAAAAAAAATTAAACTGCCTTCAAAAACAACCACAAAAAAGTGAAAATTACTTAAATCGGACTGGTAGTTCCAGAGATATGCGAACACAAACTAAATCAATCGACGCCTACTCCTTACTGTTAAGGAGTTGTACCTTCCATCATCAGCTCATGATGATGATTATCAGATGCAAATACTTGAACAGCTTTAGAAAATATATGAAATTGGTACTATGTGCCTATAAAATTTGAAAGTTGCCCTCCATTTCCCTGGGATCCCATCATCAGATCCTGACCTAATGATCATGGGACCAATTGGAAAGTATACCCTTTCAAACAAAAGAACAATTTTCGAAATCGGTCAAGGCGTCTTCGAGTAATCGGGGAACATACATAAATAAAAAAAAAGATTCCGACGAATTGAGAAATTCCTCCTTTTTTTGAAGTCGGTTAAAAAAAATGTGCTTAATAGCGTCGCGAGACTGTCTTAAAATGGCACCGCGGTCGTGAAACAAACATTACAAAGTTAGTTTTTAATCAGTTAAGAAATCTGATAGTCTCATCAGTCACAGGGCAGCAGAATTTCGTTTACAAACAGAAGTCAAAACTTGTATTTTTTTACCGGTGCAATTTCTTCTGTGTCATGGTGCTTTTAGCTTTTTTTTTCTGTGTTTACAGAATACACAGACCTGGAACAACTACTTGTATCCAGTTGTAGGTCATTGTATCATATTTGTTCCGTGCGGCGATCGAACCCGCGCGTAACGCTGTGCAGCTTTCTTCTACTAAACTTATTTTGAATTGTTACACAAATGTTTTAGCCGTATGATTCTTTAAAAAATGCTGTGTCTATGTTTCTAACTGACCACGCAAGACAAAATCTATTTTTAAAACATCAATAACTACGAATCTATTTCTAACTTCACAAAAAATACATCTCTATTATTAGATTTTCTGCATCGTCATGACCATAATCATTCATCAAAATTGACGGATCTAATATTTACATTTTTTGCACACAATATACGAGCAGTGACGTATTTGTGAATGATCAACTTTTTTCTATTCGTACGTCAATTGTTTTATATCCATTGATTACGGACTGCAAATTTGAATAATGACGTCACTCGAGGATGGATGAATTATTGGTCTATTGATTTAATACCGTACGTATGATATAGCTTCTATGTACGTATGTTCTAGCGGTCATGGCCCAGAGGTTAATGCTTGACCCTTTATCCACGAGGTTGTGAGTTCGAATCTTTAGTAGGAATGTAAAGAGGGAGTGTGTATGTGCAGGTGGGTTATTCTGTGGTTTCTGCCTACCCTCGTGTGCGTTTATGTTTGTATCATTACCTACAAGTTAATATAATGGGTAGCCATTATAATCCCAATAGCTTGAAGGCTAATATTTCCAGGGAATATCGCGAATTCGCCACTGACGGCGATTCAAGGCATGTTTTAAAAATTTCTATGATCTTACTCTCACCACCGCCCTGCGAAATGGGCCTACCACACGCACAAGTGTCACCACCAGTTTTTCCTGCGCAAGCCAGTTTGTACACGGAACACCGTGCGTATGGTTGGTAAAACTGTATCTCGCGCAAACCCCACAGTGTGGCCTGCGCAGTTAGAACTGTGGTGAAGCTTGTGAGTATCTGTAGGCCTATAAGTCACCGCTGACAGCAGCATACGGTCACGATACATTAAAAAGGGCCTTTATCAAAAGAAATCGGTCTCGCTGATTCGTCTTGCCCCCTTTAGATCTGAGGGGTATTATAACGTCTTAAAACCAGGCTTGTTCCAGTGAGTGAAAGTGACAGAACTATTCAAGTCGTGTAATGCCATCTCGTTCACTTACTGTAACAAGCCTGGTTTTAAGACTTTGTAATACGGCCCCTGGTCTTGCTACGTGCTTGGCAGTGAGATTATTGACCGGAGTGCGGAACTATTTACTGCCCATTGACATTAAGACATCATAGAAAATCTATTATATAGGAAGAGAAGATTGCGTGTGTTATTGGCCAAAAGCCACACAACAATGGCGGATAAAAAGAAGACTTCTATTTTCAAACTTTCGTAAACGATCCATCAACATCTTGTTTAAAAAAAGTAACAATAGATGCACGTATTTTGGCATTCAGCCTAGAAAGAAAGCCAAAAATATGCCAAAAATATTTTGCAACAATACGTGTCTATCAGTTTTTATGAAAAATAAATATTAAAAAAAAAACAAAAAACCCGACTGCGTACAAAATCTAAAAAGAAAGAAATAAGCCCAGTAGTTTAGAATTCACTCATTCACACTCACAGTCGGGGCCCATTCAAATTATACCAATCACAGCACTCACACAATCACGCAGTCGGGTTTTTTGTTTTTTTTTTTTTAATATTTATTTTATTTTACTATTTTTTTTATTTTTTGTTAGCATTTATCAGTCCAAATTAAATTGAAACATAAGTTATATATATATTTTGGTAAACCATTTTTAAAATCCTTTAATTTGATACCCCACTTGATAGAATGTGAGAGATTTTAAAAAAATATTTTTACTTCGGAACCCTTTGCACACGAGTTCGACTCGTACTTGGCCAGTTTTATGTACCCAATGACACTCTCACGTTTAAGACGATTCTAACGACACCTCTCAAGTTAAAATCCATCAAGCCGTTTAGGCTGCAGAGCAACACACAGAAACATACAACATACATACATACATACATACACTCGAAAAACATAACCCTCCTGGCGCAGTCGGGTAAAAAGAAGAATTAATTTTGTCTTTATCTAATAACGACTCGACACCTGGGCTTTTGGCAAAAAAAAGCTTGAATCATCAAACAAAATCTCTTTTTGAAAAAAAAAAACTTATAATAAAAAGCTTTAAATAGTATAAAAAAATAAGCTCCCATTGAAGGACCGCGGATTTTTCCATCAAATTAACATCAAAGCTCCCGTATAACCGTGAAATTAATTTCTCCAGTAACTTCAAAGTTCCCGTTTACTAAACTAAAATAATGATAAAACTATAATGACGCAAATGAAGCAATCAATTGTTATCTAAATGATATAACAATTGGTAATAATAATTTATTCGTAGCGTCAGCGGAAATGGTTACCAAGGCTAGACATATTTTTTTGCAAAAAATGTATAGGATCGCGCATAAATGGTGACGTGAAGTCTGACAGTCCCAGAATGGAAGAAGAAAATGAATTGCGCCGACCCAAATAGTCATAGGATGCATATAGGAAGACGGTGGAAACAACTATTTTTATAAAAAAAAAGTATGCTCACGTAAGTGATGACATGACGTCTGGCAGTCCCAGAATGGAAGAAGAAAACGTGTTACGTTGACCCCAAGTAGAATAGGATAAGACCAGGAACTCAGGAAGATGATGAGGCCATTAAAATTTTATGTGTTTATGTTACTCATTCCAAAATCTGCCTAGCTTTTTCACAACTATAGCGGGGTCTTCTTCCAGTTAAACCGGATGCAGCTGAATATCAGTATTTTACATGAAGCGACTGCCTATCGGACCTCCATGAACCAGTAACTGGGCAATACGATATCCCACGGTAAGACTGGTTGTGAGACTCTAGAGTTTTAGACTAACAGTAACGACTGTCAAAGAACTACAAATGTCAGCCGGCACCAACGTCTTTACGTGCTTTTCGAAGCACGAAGGAAACTCTCTATGATAGATGGTCACCCATCCATACACCAACCTCGGCAAGCGCGGCGTAACCCAGAAGATCAGCGAGAATAATGAACCTCTTGCTAATGATCAATTTACATAACTTATTTAGATTATAAAAGGAAACCTTTTGCGTGAGAGTAGCTTCGCGGTCACTTACCTTTCTACCCACTATGGTGATTAAGGGCAACGCCTTCTTTTTTGGGAAAAAGTCATAATTTTGATAAGTTGACGATCGAATTATGGGGGCATTGATCAGTACCTTCTTCTGAATTTTGGGTATTTTTGAAAGTCCAGAATTTTCGAACATTACATCTCTCTGATTTTTTATTTTTCAATGATGGATTTTAAAAATAATGACTGAATAGCTGGAGAGCTTGTGACCGGAGGGCCACAGATAAAAAACAAAATAACCAGAATAGCGGCAATCCGATCCTCAACTTTTCATTTGCTAAAACATTTGTTTTTATTTGTGCTTTCCTTGTATTCGTAATGAAAAGATCAGTATTTACCTCGAGTTAAACACATACCGTCTTACTACAAAAAGTTAAACATGGGTTGAACATTTGTGTAATAAAGTTTAACTGCAAAACGGCCCATATATCAACGTCAAATATACCGAGTAATAGAAGGATTTAAGTAGTCCCTCAATCTATTAGTGTCCTCATTACGATTGGTCGCCAAACCCCATCTCGAAACAACGACGATATACTCGTAATACTAGACTCCTACTAACAGGCGACCGATGTCTGCCAACACATTAGGCAAAAAAGTCTTATATTCGTCTCATTTCGACCAATCCTGTGAGCCGTAAACATACGTTGAGACAGAACAGACCTTGAGTTAGCCAATCACAACGCAGTACCCCGTCCCCCTCGCTTACGTAGTACCTCAGTGAGTTGGCAGAATAATTTTCGTTCTTTAGATCGTGCATGCGTAGTCTAGTATTATATCGTCGTTGTCTCGAAACCAAATGAGTTACTTTTACCCCTAGAGTAACAAAGTACTATTAAGAAAATCTTACTGCTAACTTTTGAGACCTTGTATTCTATAACAGTCATTTAAAAAATAAAGAGGTGTTTGTATGAAATATCGTTCGACGTACATTGTCTTATCTTATTATTAGAATGCCTCAAAATTGTTTCTACTGTAAAACTTTTACCACCGAGAGTCAACAGAGAGATGGATCGCAATAAAAAGGCGTTCTCAGTCTGTCAAAATCCAGCCAATCACAGCGCCCCATTGCTTTCGCGTGCGCTGCCCTGACCAAGGTCAGGCGCAGGTAGACTGCAGACAAATCACGAACCGCAAAGATTAAGTGCTTTCACTGTTAATTGCGCAGAGGAGACAAGTCCAGTCTGTTTTTGTTTTTTGTTTCTTCGAGGGAATTAACTTAAAACCTAATTAACTTAAATAGAATTTTGTGTCAAGTTCCATCTACTTATACTGAAGCTCTGCTAAGAACGCAAAGAATTTCTGAAGAAACAGCTCTTAATTAAAAATAAAACCAGTTGTGTACTCGTAGAACGGCTTGCTGTAAATCGAATGAGTTGATATTTTGAAAACAAACGAACTTATGTAAAAATAGCCTTTTTATTAGTACTTAAAGATACTATGTTTATTTGCATTTGGGATTCAGTAAAAACCAATATCCTCCAAAATGATGTAAATAACATTAAATTAATTGGTCTGTATGGACTATTTTTAGTCCAAAACCGCAAACCTTTTTATAAATAACCTTAAAAAACCAACCAAAAACAGAAATAAACCACAGGTAGCGGACGTAACGGAAAAGAAATACCTAAACCACAAACATGTAGGCATAAAACATTGCTAGATGATTCTTTCGCAGATTGGCCCCGCCCACAAACATTGACTCACCTGTTAGGTCAATGACTTTAAAAGTAGGTGACATTTTGATGATGTATTATAACTTTTTGTGCCTATGTCTGTCTGTCTTCGGGAACTACTATATCGCTAACAATCATGTTTATATTTGGATGTTTATGAATAGCTCTGACGTCAGGCATGTCAATGGGTTGACACTTTCACTGATGTGGAAGTGTTCCAAGATGGTAATTAAGTTTGTATTAATAGATATTTGAGTGAGCTTTCAATATTATAGAGGAACAGTGTTTAAGATGGAGACGTGAGGTATTATGGGGACATACACTCTTTGAGCATATTTAACACAACACTAACGTAGCGCAAGCGTCATCAGAACATCATTTGCAAGCGGCTTTTAACAAATGGCGTCCTGTTGGCGCTTGCGCTACGTTAGTAAAAGTGTTAAGGGTCTATAGTACTTCAGTATAATCTTACTCGCTCGCACTTGCACGTACCACGCACTATTGCTTGCTCTTTCTTTTAGCTGTCTACACGCAAATCTATTTATTATACGGCGAAAAAAAAGGAAATTCAAAAAAATAAATAACATAAGATCTGCTTTATAGTTAGTTCAGTTAGTATAAAAAGTTTCATGATCAAATTTTAAGTATTTTCTGATTGCCAGCGTTTTATTGTTCAATTTAGAGGTAACTTTGGGATTTTTTTCTATCGAGAAAATTTTATGGAATCATGTTTTCGCCAAACATAAGACCTAACATTAATCCTCAACTTTACCATATATTTATTTCAAAATTAATGCTGTAGTATTTTCGACGTATCACAGGTTTCTGCTAAGCCATTTGAGGTAGTATAGGCTCTTAAGTTTGCCGTAAGTGTTTGATTTGCCATCATATATCGCGTCTCCGTCTTAACACTGTTCCCCTAATTTGTTTTTTCTTCCATAGACAATCACTTAAGCCATATTAGTTAGTTAAAGAAAGTGTGACCGTTGGGGTAGACGTGTTCTCGAGTGGAGATCGCGAATCGGTAAACGTGAGGTTGGACGCCCTCAGACAAGGTCACCATCTTGGCAAGGTGGCTGGTAACAGCTGGATAAGAGTAGCCGGTGATCGAGTGCAATGGCTTGCGATTGGAGAGGCCTATGTCCAGCAGTTGACTGCTAAAGGCTGATGATGATGATGAGACAATTCCAACCGAAGTATAGATGGCGGATCGCAGGACGTGTCCTTAACCTTCTACTGGTGACGTCAGATTGAGTAACAGTATTGGTGACGTACCGTCATTTTGACGTACTTCTGCAAAGCCGAATTTTAGGACAACTAAGTGCATGGGGATGAAACAAATGGCTTTATTTACAAGTAGATATCTTACTTTCATAAAATAAACACTTTTCATATATTATTATTACAATAGAAAAATTTACGTATATATTATTCACACAAAAGTATACATATTCAGCTTGCATTTTCGTAGATATGGAAATCAATGAAGATAAAATAAAATAAATAAATCAAAATGAAATACAACGTTCAGTTCCTATTGATACTTTAATGAGTAACGAAAAAAAATGTTTTAACATATTACTACAGTGGAAAAAAATAAAGGTTAATTTTTGTGAGGGGTGTTTTTTTAACCGACTTCAAAAAAAGGAGGAGGTTATCAATTCGACTGTATTTTTTTTTTTTTTTTTTTTTTATGTTTGTTACCTCATAACTTGCGACTGGGTGAACCGATTTTCATGATTCTTTTTTTATTCGAAAGCTGGTGCTTCCCGTGTGGTCCCATTGTCACCATTTTAGGATCTGATGATTGGATCTTGGAGAAATCGAGGGCAACCCTCAAATTTTATTAGCTGACACATAGATTTTCGCAAATCTTATGAAGTAATTCAAGTACTTGCGTATGGAAATCATCATCTCATGTAGCTGAGCTGATGATGGAAGGTTCAACTCCTCAAGTAAGAAAATTATGTTTGAGTTCGCATATCTCCGGAACTAGAAGTCCGATTTAAGTAATTCTTTTTTTGTTGTACTAGGTATCGTTCGACTTAGGGAATACTACAAATTTCATCAAAATCGGTTCAGCAGTTTTTGAGATAGGGAATGAATGAAAGAGATGTTAACGATGTTATTACTGGTGCTACGGATTACAAAATTCTAGTGCACATGTAAGAAAATGATGTATTTGACAAGAATTTTGGTTGAATATTTAAACTAAAAAGAGTAAAATAAAAACTTTAAAAAAAAAAATGTGACCGCCTTCAAAAACAACCACAAAAAACAGTAAAATAACCTACAAAACTTTTCTGTCGGAAGTCGGTGGCAAAAGAGACAATGAAATTAATAAAAAAAGTCACCGACTTCACAGAAAAGGTTTTTTTTGTAGGTTATTTTACTGTTTTTTTGTGGTTGTTTTTGAAGGCGGTCACATTTTTTTTTAAAAGTTTTTTTGTGGTTGTTTTTGAAGGCGGTCACATTTTTTTTTGAAAAAGTTTTTATTTAAGGCAATAAAGGCAGGATTCTTGCACTACTTGTATAGATGTAATATTCTTTTTTATTTTTTGAGCAACTTATTACCAACAAAAGCCTATCACTTTTCAAATTACTAAAAAACTCATCCTCGGAGTTCGTGTCAGGTTCTGGACTTTCTGCTCACTTTTCGTGTTACGATCAGATTCCACTCAGTGATTCTGTTCCAACTCATTATTGCTACAGAGGCGTCTCTAGCCCTTGTGGCGCCCGTGTGCAACCAGTACCCTGGCGCCCTCTAGTTTAGTAGGAGCAGGGCCAAAACGGAATACTAAGGGACTACTCATGGCGCGATGCGACGCGAAGCGATTCGTGCGATATCGAGTCGATTGCCGATTTAAGTCGCACTTTTTTACTAATGGAACGATGCGATGCAATTCGACCGTACACTTCAAAAATCCACCTTGCTGCTACGGCATAAAGGCGCTGCAAACCAAAGACAAAAGAAGTCGTTGCGCACGTGACGAGTAGTTGCGCAATCGAATTTCGAACGCAGAATCATGTGCATTGTCATTAACACGTAAGTACATGCAATTCGATATCGAGGAGATCTGTGAGCGATATCGTCAATCCGTGCGACTCCATTGGGCGGTTTTCCATTAGACGGCACGGCACCGGCGATGGCGACGGCTCCGTGCCGGTGCCGAGGAAGCAAAAATGTATGAAAACATATGGCTCGCTTCTGCACTTACCGGCGCGCGCCGTCGCCGGTAAGTGCAAAAGCGAGACTTTCCTAAAGCGAGTGTAGATGTTACAATAATGTTATTATCTCTTATCTTTTACATCTACGACGCCAATACCAACGCAGAGACAACGAATTTTGGATTCATCCAAACGAACTACAAACCAAATTGGAGTCTCTCTCCCTCTGTTCCGCATCCTCCTGCCCCGTCTCGCGACCTCCTACCCACCCGCGCATTCACACGTACTCGGCTACAATTCATACACATGCAGATTTGCCGGGCCGGCACCGACTGGGAAGCTTGCTGCCACGGCGACGGTGACGGTGACGGCAGCACTCAACGCCGGGCCGGCGCCGGCGCCGGTAAGTGCAAAAGCAAACGTTTTCATATATTTTTGCTTCCCCGGCACCGGCACGGTGCCGTCGCCGTCGTCGGTGCCGGTACCGTGCCGGCTAATGGAAAAACGCCCATATCGTCAATCGATGCAATCCGATATCGCGTCGCACCATGAGTAAAGTCCCTAACAGTATTTTCAAACGGAAATTCAAATTAGATGGAAATGGTGCAATTTTAAATGATGCAGGAAGCAAAAGTTATTTTAGGAAGAAAGGGGTTAGATATAATATAAAAATCACGACTTTGTTTTGCGTCTCTGGGAACTTTAATTTGAAATTTATAGCATTCTAATACAGCCGAGTTAGCAATGATTGTCGACGTGTTGTCAAACGAATCAAAATAAACATGCCGATGCCGCCGGCACGCGCCTTTGGTACCCTAGATAATAGTAGATGTGATATTACGCCAATTTAATCTTTTATTATCTGTTTTAAGGCTGATTTCACGTTGAAACAAAAGTTATTGTGTTTTAAATAGAGTAGGAAAAGGAGTAGCCTTGCTCTGCTACCGGGCGCCCGGCGTCGGCCATAACACGAGCGCAGGGCCTTTGATAGCGCAGCCGGCATCGACGCCGTCTGGAGGTGTCGTGTTAGATAAGATTCCCGCCAACCGGCCGGAATCGGCGGCATTTTACAATGCGGTAAAGAAAATTGAAATCTATCAACAGTAAATACAGTTCATATTTGCAAGCAACATAAGGGACACGTCGCTACGTATCGCGGAATGCCGACGGAGATAACTTTGCAAGCAATCATGAACTGTATTTTTACTGTTGATAGATTTCAATGTTCTTTACCGCAATGCCGCCTATTCCGGCCGGTTGGTGGGAATCTTACCTTAGGGGGCGCTTGGCGCCCCCTTTGACCCGGCGCCCGCGTGCACCGCACGCCCTGCACTATAGGTAAAGACGGCTCTGTATTGCTATTTTGTTTTAAAATCTCAGTGTTAATACTCGTAATCTTCGTCATTTGGATTAATTTTTAATGAAAAACTACAACTTGATAATAGTATAAATTACGGACACTATTGGCACGGTAATAATATCTATCTATTGGTGACGTGACGTCAAATTGACCTTGAGTATCCTATATCACTATATCTCATCATCTGTGCGTTTGCAACGACCAATTTGTGTGAAATCGGACGCCAAACTCAGCCAAATGCAGCTACTGAGAAGTGCGGGTGAGGGGAAACAGTCGTTCGACATAATATATTCAGTAATTTTAGTCAATGGGTGTCAAATTGACGGCACGTCACCAATAGAAGGTTAAGCTAGAATAAAAAGGCAATTGAAGGGATTTTTGGTCAGTTTAGGTGTACACCTAATAGTTTTGAGAGCTTGCTAAGTAACAAAAACAATGAATTCATCTTTTTCGTTTCTAAAAACTTGATCAAAATTCAGCAATGCATCTGTTCTCAAATGTTTAGCTGTGAGTGAATGTCCATTCCGCTTCTCTCGGGTTTTATGATTTTGGTGATACCACAAAAAAAAATTGTAGGATGTCTACACCTAAACTGACTCTACACCACTAGATGTATTACACCAATTAAGATTCTTCTTGATGGGTCCAGCTTTTGTATTTCATTCAGAGTCAGAGTACTCATTACCTGATAAAAAAACCATTTATGCTGCAGTCAAACAACTCAGCCTATCGCAGTCCACTGCGGGAACCCATACCCGGGATACAGGATTATAAAGTACCTATGGACGAAAAAAAGTGGAGGTTCGCTCGAGAAGAGATGGTTTCTTTCTGTTTCACGGGAGTACTGAAAATAGACTAAATGGATTTTTTTTTTTTTAAATGTAGACCCACACTAGGAATTTATCTTGTATCGTGGGTGCGTTTACAAACATAGAAACTCACATACACATAAATACTCAGACCCGGAACAACTGCTTGCATACAAATATTTTTGTTCCGTGCGGGAATCGAACCCGTGTCGTGACAAACAGCACAGCAGTCCGAGGTATTCCTTGTAGCGGTCCCGTTTTGAAACGCTCCCTTATAAGCGCTCCCGTTTTGTACCTCCAAGCGCTCCCAAAAGGAGCGCTTTGAGGAACGATTAAAAATATTAAAATTTATTTCCTCGAAGCGCTCCCAAGATTAACTTTCGGATAGAGATGGGACTATACAAACTGAAATTAGCGATAATAACTACGGAAGTAATAAGTAGAACACATTGTTATAATAGACAACTAGCGGCCCGTCCCGATTTCGTAATTTTTTAAGGAACAAAACGGGAGCGCTTTGAGGAATACCTACCTCAGCAGTCCTTGCTTAGCCACCGCGCCAAACGAGACGTCAAATCTATTTTATTTTTGCATAGCAAACAACCTCTATAGTTGCGGGGAATCCCTCATTACTACAAACAAAATGCCTTTCTCTTACAATTTACATAACTTTAAGTTATTTCTATGAGTCACATGTTTTTCAAAGTTCCCCATTCAATAAAACGATTTGGAGAAATTACCTGTTCGTTTTACTTTTGTACATTTCTTTTATAAATAACCTTGAGGAGTTCAGCTTTGGGTTTTGGCGAATGTGGTGTGAAAACTGGTTTCTTGTGACGTCATCCGTCATCCTGAGACGCAAAGGATTTTACTGAAGCAAGATAATTTAGTTTTTTTTTTTTTAGTTTTGTTGTTGTTAGCACTGACACGTTAAAGTTAAATTATTTCAATTTTTCTCAGCAAGGTTTATATACTTTTGCTATAGTTTATTTTAGGTTTTACTTATATTTAATTTACTTTTCAAAAATTTCTATGTGTGCCTTTAGATCAAAACCTTATTTGAATCCGTAAAAAACTTTGAAAGATCTAAGCAAGCCTGTAACGAAAACGAATTTGTTTTATAATTAATTTTATGTAGAGGAGATTTTCTCAAGTTATCTCTAAAACAATAAGGAAGAAATAAAATAATATTCCGCGCTTCTACTTACTTGTATTCAATAATTCAGATGTACATAACCGCTGGTCATAAGCAAAAAGACTCGGTCATCAATTATCCCAAAAAATCTGATATTTTATCGAGCTTTTCATGAAAAATGATTCATTAAACGGAAATTTTACCAGCATCCAAAATTCCGGAACTCGGTAACATCTTGGAACTGATGAAATCGCTCAGAATTCTCCAATGACGTTATCATTTGTTTACATTTGTGACGATATCGCGAAACCCTTTTGTCGTCATCGAACACAACGGTCGTCAACCTCGATGGCCAACTGGCAACCTTGTGAAGGGACTGTGTGTACCGACAGCATGCGAAGTAACAAAAATTCGAAATTAAGATAATAATAATATTCCACAACTAAGTATCACACAACGCCGTCTAGTTCCAAGCTAAGCAGAGCTTGTGTTATGGGTACTAGACAACTGGTAAACTTCTATATTTCTAAATACATACATATTATAGATAAATTACACCCAGACACAGAACAAATAACAACCTCTATCTATCCAAACAGCAGACCTTCATGTTCTTGTGCCAACCACATCCAGGATTTACTTGAAAATGAACAACACTTCTCCCTATTTATTTTGCTTGCGCGAAGAATTTCCTTAAAATACTTCACATGGAGAAGAGTTCTCGCATCTCATTACTGCTAAATCCCGCGGGTTTTTTTCTGTACGAATGTGCAAGATAATCGTGTGCATCTATCTACGGAACAGCTGAACAGTTAGATATATACGTGTAACCTCTTTTCTGGTAGTGGGACGAGTTTAATGATCTTTGCCTAAGATCTTGTGAGCTTTCAGATGAATGACATGGTTACTGTTATTTTTCACACTTCGTTATTTGATCATCTGTCTGTCTGTATTTAATAAATGTATAGTCTAAAAGTGCAAATTGAACTACAACTTTTTATTTTACTTTGATCTCTGTAAACATATTATAACTAAGTAGGTACTTACATTTTTTTTCTCAGTGTTCAAAAAAAGTTATTCAATTTATTATTTGCTTATTTTCTTTTATGTTTGGGGGACTCACGCCTCAAAGAGTGTCAGCATGATGACGGGACGCCCCCCCCCCCCCTCTAGAGGGCAAACGGGATTTATCAAATTACCGTGACCCTGCAACGTACCTAAAGGGCTATTGAAGAACACCGTGGATTTTAGTCAGTACGAGTCTGACAGTCGTGTTCATGGTCAATAGGTTCCGGGAGGACTCATTCGATGATTTTACCACGATAAAAAAGGGGGTGTACTGCCAAGACTTGACAAGTCTGTCTCAGAATCATATTTTGGTAACTATTCTGGTATCAAATAGCGGCTTTCTTTGCCAACCCTACCTCTATAACAACAAAGTTGAGTTCCATTCAACTGCGGGAAGTACAGGGGTGATTGTGTGCAAATTAACTTGAATGCATAAGTTAATTAGCAATGTTAGTTAGGCTAATAGACCCTTTATGTAGTGACAGGTGGAATGATCTAGCATTTTATGTGATTTGACGTGATATTGACAAATTAATTGTCAAGAAGTTGATGTATGATTTTGATGGGGTGTTGTAAGTTCGCCACAAAAAAGAAGTCCCCACGAAAAAAAGTATGTATAAATTAGTTAAAGGTTTTTTTTTTTTAATATTGATTATTGTAAATTCGATGCATTTTTATTCCGCACGGGGATAGCAGAACATTTAAATTATAAAATCCAGCACAAAACTACCAAAAACGAGGAAACAATGTGGAATCTGAACAGAAAGTACTAGGAGAACAGGATCAAAACCTTTTTTCGAGGGAATATTTTTTTTGGCGAACTTACAACTAGGGTTGCTAACTTTTTTTGACAAAAAAAAACGTATAAACGGGTTTGGATAGGAAAAAAATAAAGTATCAGGAAGAAAAAACAAGTTTTTTTTTATTTTTATTTTTTTATTGCTTTAAAAACGTATTTTTGTGTGTTCATATTACATGCACATTATTTTTTTGTTGACTATAATTGTTGTAAAGCTTGTTTGACAATCAACATTAAAAATTAAATAAATAAACAATTCGTTTTTAATTAAATTTATTGATGCTCTATTTCTCTCTTCCACTTTAGATTCATTACTGAAAAAACTCTTTCAGTGAAAGCTGAAGTGACGGGAATGGATAGTAGGTAAGAAAAAAAATTCTATTATATTTAGTAAGCTATTAGATGCTATGACACTATCAGATTTTTAAGTAGGTACATATTGAAAATTCTTCGTCATTAGTAAATTTTCTTTAGATCTCTTTAAGTCTACATTCGGAATACATATCGTCCATGTTAATATTAAATCTGTCTTGTAATTTGGCTTTTTACGCATCATAGTAAAAGTTGAAAATAAAGTATTTTTGCATACTTTATTTGTACGTAAAAGTATAATTACCAAAAATAAAGTAGGATACTTTATTATAAAGTATGGTTGGCAACCCTACTTACAACCCAATTTTTTGATTAAGATAAGTTAAGATGGCTTAAGGTGGTAATTTGTTCATTTTGTTTATTTCTTTAGTGTTGATTCTTTATAAGAGACTATCAAATGGAGGCAGTAATTACATCAGCTTTTTAAAAAAATAAGAGATCCGACGGACGAATTTGATTTGCAATCTATTCATGCTGTCACCATGCATTTTCGTTATTTTTAAATAATATCTTACTTTTTTGAACTCGGAATTAACTTCAAAGATGACGTATACCTACGCAATAGTAATCAATATGACAATAGTTTTGTAATCGATGCCTTTCAAGGAGTAATTGCGGTAACGGTAAGATCCTCTGTGGCCTATCATGTAAGTATTTAATTACCACCACGCAGTTTTAATTGTTATGTAACAATTAACAGATATCTACCTTACAATGGCGTGTTACGTCTTAGTTTTCTTTAACATTATCGGCTTATTACTTTCCTCTCAGTACTGTCCAGTGTTTCACTGAATACTTCCTAACAATTCATTGCCGCCTAGTACATTCAACACAACACGTCCAGTTTAACTCTCCAGTTCATAGCGGCGCTGATGGCAAAACTTGTCTGGTGCTAGTCTAATAAAATTTCTCGCTTTTATGCAAACCTAGTACCGACAGCGCGTGGAGTATTTCGCGTTACTTCGTAGGGGCGCTGATTGTATGGGGAAACTTCAATGTTGGCAGTACTTGTTCACGCGTATGCCACCCTAGTACTTTCGACGCGTTCCGTATTTTCCGACGATTACGTAGAGGCGCTCTGCTCAAGAGGCAAAAACATTCAACAAGTGTCAAAAACATTACTTTTTATTCGACTAGCTTTATTTAATCAAGCAATAAAATTTAAAAGCTATTTCTCAAATTATTCATTTTAATTCTAAATAAGTGTAATTAAAGAAATCATTATTTTAACTATTAAAAATTAATGGGTCAATAAAAACATTAAATTCGGCGAAATGGAACGCAACGTGGAAAAGGGGTCGCGTTACAGGGGTAAAAGGGACAACGCGACGTATCGCGCATGCGTTAAACCGTCAAAACTGGGGTTTTGTTGAGTCATACGACAACGCGGAGAATCGTCAACAAATTATAATTTACGATTAACAAATACAGTACCAATAAGTTTGGAGTGTATGTAATAATGGCTCCTGTTATCGAGCCGAAGAGGCGGGTGAAATCTATAAAGAAACCAGGTGATCCGGCCGCGAAGGTAAAGAAACCAAAGAAGGGTGACAAGCAATTCTCCCGAGCATACATCAACAAATTGGTGAAGAAGGTGTTGAAGAGGAGGGCTAACTCGAATGATTCTGTGCCACTGATTTATAAAACATATCGTAGGATGGTGAAAATGGCGTGTGAAATGGTGGCCCGTCGTCACCGACGAATCTCCATGCGAGAGGCCCAACTTGCCATGGCCCGGCTGATTCCTCGGGAGGTGGCTATGAATGCCATCAGGGAATTCCGACAGCAACCAGCAGACGTAGCTCCTTCTACAGTAGCTGTTCCGAAGACCAAAGAGTAGGGTGACACCGAAATTGCAGTTTTATGCAGTGTAGTGTTTTTTTTTTTGCCGAAATAAAAGTGGAGATTCTGATTCAGTTGTATGTTTTTTTTTCTTGTAGTTATTTACTCTTGAGTAAATGGTTAGTTTGCAATGTGTCTTGTGTTTTATTTGTTGACAGTTCAGTAGAAAAATTACGAATTGCAACGATGATAGTGATCGCGATCATCACAGATCTAAACCGTTCAAAAGCTGTCAATGTCAATTGGACAATGACAGCTTTTAAACTCGGTTAATATTTATGATGATCGCGTTTAATTTTTTTACTGCTTCTACACCTCCTGGCTCTTGATAAGCTTTTTCACTGATGCGAAAAGTCTATGAAAAAAGTTTGAAAAAGGGTACATTCTGAGAAAGGGACATTTTGCGAAAGGAACATTTTGAGAAATGGGACATTCTGCGAAAGGTACATTTTGCGAAAGGGACATTCTGCGAAAGGGACATTTTGCTACCTGTGGACATTTTGCGAAAGGGACATTTTACGCCTGAGCCAACATGTGTACCTAATTAATATTGTATTCATGCTGAGCATCCAATACACTTAATTATAATTTCCGTTTTCGTGATTGCTGGGCGACATAAAACAAAAATTGAAATCCTATAAAATAATCGTTAATAAATAAATAATTAACGGTTCTTTCACATAGTTATCAAAAAAAAAATTAAGAACTAGTTGTTGGGCGACTTGCTGTCAGACCATGGACGAAGCCTGGGTCGACACGGTGCGTTGTGTTCCACGCGCGCCTCAAAGAGCATCAGCATACTGACGGGGCCCCCTCTCAGAAGGCCAAAGTCTGCCGGGGTCGCGGGATTATTTCCTTACCGTGACCCCGGAACATAAAGGGCTACTGAAGGACACAGTACACACAGTACAAATCTGACAGTCCCTTCCGCACTGCCCGGGGTGGGAGGACTCATTTGATGATTTTACAACGTTAAAAAAAAACCGGTATAGCCGTATGTACTATACACATATACTGTAGGTAGAAATGATAATCATTTTAATTAAATACACATATAAACAAGACAATGAACACGTGAGTAATACTATCATTAAATTCTAATTGACTGTCAATCTTGATAAAAAACGTGCTATATTTTCTTCTCATGACATTTACATCCGGTCTGTACATAATCTAGAATCTAGATTTGTTATAATTACCTTTTACTAGAAACAGGCTATAATGGTAAGCGTCCACAGGTCCGCATCGTACGTATCGGACGCATCGCATCAAACGGATTTCTGTGTCGGCAGCGATCGGATTGCCGACGCGAGTATCAGCAATCGGATTGCCGATGCCACCTTCATCACTTCCACTGCTCGTCATTCCGTATGACGTCATTGGTACGCATCGCATTAAGGCATTGCCGGTGAGCCGTTCCGTACGATGCGGATCAGTGGACGCAGTTGTATGAGTTTTCATACAAGGCAAACTAAAATCCGTTACGTACGACACGTCCGATACATGCGATTCCGACCTGTGGACGCTCACCTTAAATTTTCGACGACGTTTGGCGCAGTGGCTGAGCGATTGACTGGTGCGTGTCGCGAGTTCGATTCCCGCTAATTGTAGATTGATAACTGGGTGACAGAGAGAGATAGTTCTTATTTTTGATTATAGACAAAAAGGCAACTTTTCAAACACAAATAGAGCAGTTTGTACTCGAGCAGTGGCGACTGTAAACGGCACAACTCAGTTGAGCGGTTTCAAGCAGTTGAGCAGTGGGGATAAAGTGTCTTATTTATTTTGTACACGGCACACGTAACCCGTGCAAGTAAAGCTGCGGGTTACCCGCGCGAGTAACATGCGCAAGCTACTTGATCAAGCTACGCGCGGGGTGCTTGTACACGGCGCATGTAGCTTGAGCATGTTGAGGCACTTGCACGGGTTACATGCGCCGAGTACAAGCACCCTAAATTACACTTACAAACACCAGCAGGTCCACATACCCCAATTTGCCAAATGTTAGCAATCGAACCTTCCAGAAGTTTATTAAAGAAATATTTTGACAGATTGAGGGAGGTTGATATGCTAGCGTCTGTACATAGGCGGACTTAATGCCACGAGGCATTTTCTACCAGTCAACCTTTGGGTTAAATAACATAATATCAAAATCCATGTTAATTTATAACTAATTACATACCGCATTGCTCACGTGAACAAACACTAATGAAATACTTAAATAATTACCAAGTTTAATAACTGTTACGTGAAGTCAAGGGATCCTCCATTTTCTTGCTGTGCTAAGATGAATCTGCATAAAATATAACATGTGAGAGGTAATTGTAGTAATCCTTAGTAGAAAATTGACCCGTGGACTACTAAGGCTTCATAGGTTAAGAGGATCATATTTTTTGCTGAATAACGATACTAATGCAATTTTTATTCCATTTCTTTGTGTCATCGACTCTTCACAAGATCCTTGGTCTTGGGTGTTTTTGAGCAGGTTGTCGGTGCAGATAAGTCAACACTGATGGGTGCGGACAGAATAACATAGTGCTTCAATTTTTTTTTAAATACTTAATCGATTGATCTGATCTGTAAGTTACTTAACCCTGGGAAAGGAGGATGGTTAAGTGTAAAATATGTATTTTTAAAAAACCTTCCCTTTTTAAATGGTTTTCTGTAACTTTTTGAATACCGTGAATGTAGCTAAACTTAGTAATATTTTCTCCGGGATGCTGTGAAATGACAAGCGTATTCAGGGTATTTCTTGTCCCAATTTAAAGGTGTTTTGATATAAACAGCAGTATCAACTAATGAATTAACAAAGACATTAAACTGTGTGTCTAATACAAGCAATAGACTTTTTACCAATAGGTAAAAAGTCCCTCAGTCCAGTCGCGTTGTTATGCAACGCTTATTGTATGACAATTTACCCAATGCCCGCTCTATTGGTTCTTTTAAATCTCTTTGTTAATTAACTAGTTAGTGGAAGATTTTGCGTCACAATTGCATCGTTAAAACATGGAGTGCTAAGTGAACTCATACGGACAAATATTTGTGCTCCTGACTCATTGGTCATTGTTTCAAAGAAGTTTAAGATCATAAAATATGATGATGGTATGGCATGGTGCAATGATATGACTTCCTGGACTTTGGATTGTTCATGAAATTCCGTCGATTAAATCATACGTCATATTTATTTCTGCTAGTTGAAAAAAACAACGCAACGTCGGGCACCGGTTGGGATGTTGCTCAACTGGGTTTATTTGGCTAACACAAACTTTTTTTCGTAAACCCGAAACAATTACTTGTAGGTCATACAAACATTTTGTTCCGTGCGGGAATCGAACCAGCGGCACGCTGCGCAGCAGTCCAATCTCTCAGCCACTGCGCTAACTGTGCCATGAGCTCTTAACGCGATCCAGTGTAGGCTGTGGGAAAGAGACAGAGCTGTGCAAGTCGAAAAGCGCTATCTCTTTCCCACAGTCTAAAGACTCACACTTTAAGAGTTCATGGTAGGTCAATTGTACCGAAACCAGTCTGAACTATTATGCTATAACTTTATTATAGGCATGCAACGACGCACTATAGAAAGACGCTCGATTTCAGTCTGACTATTTTCTATCTCTATTTTCTTCTCTCTTTTCGTAGTTTGCGTAGTCCACAGAACACCATCTGCTTTCTCTTGTTTCTGCCAACCTCAACAATATTATTATCTCTATTTAACTACGTGGTGATTGCGGCATATTCCGAAATGTTGTTTTTAAAACGGCCATATTTGGCCGTGGAACTTTACAAACTACTAAATGAGGAAACTATAAAATTCGACGAGCTAATAGTACCTACATGTATAACAGGAGTCTTTTTGCGTATGGTATAGAAATAGTTCGTTTACAACTTATAAAGTAAACGCAGTAATTAATAGAATTACTAATTTTACTACTACACCTGTTGAAGTAGTAAAATCTGCCTTTTTTTTAACTATAGCCACTTTTCTGACTTTTAGTATTTTTTAGAGTTTAAGCAGCTGTTACAAATACTATGTCAGAGATTGAGAACATTTGGGTAGTGTAGGGAAGGCTACATTTTTTGGGGGTCAATTAGATCATCAAGTGAGTCTTCCTACCTCGGGTAGGGCAAAAGGAACTGTCAGACATTTATTGACCAAAAATCCACACTGTATCTTCAGTACCTTTGCGTTCCAGGGACAAGGTTTACTGCGAAAACAGTCCTGCTTCGGCTGGGGCGCAAGGTAGAGAATGTCCTCTACCGCACGCGTTTCGCCTCTACCTTCGCTAGCATTACTGCTTTTACATTACAGTCCAAAGAGTAATCAGAAGAAGGAGGTGACTTCTGATTACTCTTTGGACTGTAATGTAGCCTGAAGGCGACCTCTCCCGCCCGGCCAGTGCTTGCCTTGCCAATAAGACATAGGTTAGATCATACCAAGTTAATAAATTAGAGAAGGTTGACAACTCCTTTGGTACATTTATCCCAATTGTAATGTCCCTTTGTGCCTATTGGCCTTGTGTTGTTCTGTCTCCAGCTTGCATGGAGGGAAGTGGAAACATATTTTTCCTACTCCTCCACTATTCTTTTCTGATTAATTTCTTTGCAGGATCCAAGACAAAGTTACATTCATTTTCCGGGACACGTCTGTTGATTCTGGCTTTCAGGAATTGCAGTGGTTTGAGAATAGTGTGGTGGGTTTGTCAAAAAAAAGACATAGGTAGGTTAGATGATACCAAGTTAATAAATTAGAGAAGGTTGACAACTCCTTTCCTACATTCTATCTCAAACTGCTATGCAGACATGAATCACTCAATCAAGGATATATTTCAGACAGAAAATGTAGAGAGCTGTTAACCTGTTCATTTTATTTTCAGCATAGATGCCTCGTTAAATACTCACCATTTGCATTATTTTTAAATGAATATACACATATAAGAATGCCATCATCTGCATCTGCCTTACCGGGGTCTTACCGGATCCGGTTGAATAGTTACTAGTATGATACGAGTACCTCTTAGTAAGACATGTTACTCAACCTTTCAGGCTTCTGACAACCTGTGGGGTAGCCTGAAATCTACAGAAGAAGGCTGAGACCAACAACTTGACAATGCTTTCGAAACGGAGGAAACTCCAGTGCGTGTTGGTAGATATATCACATGTCTTCCATTTTTTTTAGAATCCTCACTGTTTTCCTTCTCCGTTTTGAAAGCAGTGGTGAAGAAATAAATTACTCGAAAAAATGCGCCTGGCTGGGTTCAAACCCACGTCCGACGGTAATCGGAGCGACTTTATTTGTTATGAAAAATGATTTTCTTCAGATCCAGGTACCAGGCTTTCAGTTTCAAGAAGAGGTGGTGAAGACGTGTATTATAAAATAGTAGTGTCACATACTCGGGAATATATGTATTACCTACCTCTTCAAGTTAGTCATGCAAAGTGCGCATCAAATAAATTAATTTCAAGCATTCTGACTTGCATAATTATTAACTCTAAATGAAAACAATGTCTGAGAGCCAAGTTTCCCCTATTATGCAGTCGTTTAAATCCAGACGTTGATAAATTGTGTAGTCATAATTAATTGGGTTGTCCGAAGTGATACACCTGTTTTAACGTTAATTTCTGTTACTTCGTTAATTTCATCATCATATTACGAGTATCTGTCATCACTTTCCGGCAGATGTTTTAGGATTTTCAATTTACTGACAAATTGTCTTCATCTTGTAACGCTTTTGCCAAAACAGTTCAGCTGTTCACTAATTCATACTTACGGTTAGTTTAAATGGCATTTTTTTAAGGATGACCTAAGGTGCCTCCCATTTTTTTTAGCGTGGTAAAATCAAATGAGTCTGAAGTCTGTCAGACTCGTATACTGACTAAAATCCACAGTGTCCTTCAATAGCCATTTACGTTCCGGGGTCACGGTAATTCGTTAGTCCCGCGACCAACCTGGACACATTGCATAGTTTTTATCGCGATTGGGTGTTCTTGTGGGATAATTTTCGTGTTGAAACAGCTAGTTTTTCATAGCATTATTTTGGCCATCAATGCCTTGTTGGGAAATTATTCCTGTATACATAAATAACATGACTGTGCCTTTTAAAAGAGTTGTAGTAAATATATAAGAAGCATCAACAGACCAGTTCTCCCAGCGTGTCAACAATTCGATATCTTACAACGTAGCTACTCGCTACCGTGTTATCACTTGAATGGCGTGACGTAGGGCCAAGCCCCCTTCTTATCAGTACACATGCACTCAAACGTATGTATGACACGATATACCAATTAGCGGTTGTATTAATAACTAAGTGTGAATTTTCAGGCTTTGAAGGAGGCATTGATTTAAATTCATAGATGCGCCCTCGCTATACGCTGCGTGCGTGATGACAGCGCCTTTCTCTATTTTTTAAAAGATAAACTAGACACGTATGTCACTACGCAGGTGTCCCCAGTTAGTTTACATTTCTGTCATATTTGTGCGCTGTGATCGACTTGATAGTTTCCACAACATTAGTCATTTTATGCTTGATATCTGGCACTAAAGGTACAAAAAGAAGACACAAAAAAAGAAGATAGACACGAGGCGTCAAAGTCAAATGACTCGTGAAAATACGACTAAGTAATAAGTATATACTTTAGATAAAAGTATTTTAGTTTAATTCCATAAATGGCTTTTATTTAAATACCCTTATCACGCTATTACCAAGGACTGATTACTGATTGTAATAGCGTGAAAAATTGTTTTGCCTGAGAAGATTTTTTATCTCGTATAAAACAATTAGGTATTACGTTTTGCAGTATGAGTGAGGAAGACAATGCCTATAATGTCATTCATTGTCAATAGAATTGATACGTTCACATTTTCTGGCGCTTAAAGGTGCATCTATGATTTAAATCTGCGATAGTAGTTGTCGAAAATTCGTCATTGGAATTTCTGACAATTTTCAGTTTGATAGTTCATGTAAATTAAGTTTTCTTAATACTGTGATTTATCTTTCACGGTAAGATAAGTATCTTCTGATGATTATTTCTTTGAAACCAGTTTTAAGTAATGCTCGAGTCTTGAATCGTTCTTTAGTACGGGCCTGGTAATAAAACCAGTATAAACTGACCGTATAATCAATTAAAACTCCGTACTACAATAGGTCAAGTTACTGGTACAATACTGGTGGGAACCAGCCAGTAAAATTCTGATGCAATGGAAATAAATATTATTCTGAATACGTAGTTATCAGTAAAGGAAAGAAACCGGCGATAATAACTATCATACTATTTGTACATTCGTCAGAGGATTATTTACATTTAGAGATATTTTAGTTACTGTGAGGTTATTTTTATACTGATATGCGTTGAATTGACTAAAGAACGTTAAAAATAAGTGGTTGGAAGTAGTAATGCACTCTTGATAGCTGTTATCATTAAGTAGATTTCTCATAAGTCAACAAGCGACGGGCACGCCGAGATTGCGAAGCGACGGTAAGACCCCTCTTTGAAGAGCGACTGAAGAGGCGTCCTCATCTTTCGCTTGACGCAGGTCCTCACCTGATACAGGTATTTCAGGAGGTTACTGTGTTGGATTGGGAGGAAGAATATTAATTTGTAATATTAATTCGTAAAACATTACAATACTATATTCGAAGCTACATAGCAATTTCATGAGGTATTTTTTTATGTTTGCCTTATATTATTGCTTCCCAGAATTTGATCTTTATTAGCAACACTATCGACTGGTGCCATAATACAAGGTGTGACATTTTTTCCAAAATCAGCGGGTTCGATTCCTGCCCAGGATTTGATGATTGGTTTTTCTAAAATCCAAATAATGTAGTTTTAGTTGAAGTCATATCGGCATCGAGACTCCTTTCAACGTTTTTCGATATTCCTCATAGTTTTTCGGAGATAGCCATGCACGCCCAGTTGAAAAATTCATTCAGTATATCCCGGGCCCTCAACCAACGGTACTTGAAGGAAAAGTGGGTTTTAGAAGGTTTGAGTCTAACATAACCCTCCGCTCGCTCCAGTCGGAGAGTCCTCAGGTATGCCACCTGAGGACTAATACAAAAAAAAAAAATGCCTGTTATTGTAGGCTTCAAGTAATTAGATATGTATAGATACCATTGCACTTTGGGTATGCTGTGTTTTTGTTTCCTCCTCTTTTGCCTCCTGACTTCATAATACGCCTCGTTTCGGTTCAAAGTTCAAACATTATCAGTGCGGCGCCAAATCAAACGAAATGCAATGTTGTTGTTTTATCTCAAGCGAGACAGAGAGAGGTATAAAATTATTAATAGCTAGCTATCTTTTTCCCACAACGCCCCTTTTCGATTGGAGTGGATAAAGGGAAAAATCTTTAAAACAAGACGTCATCATCTCTGCGTAGCCTTTTCTCAAAGTTGGTTTCAGTTTCCAGTCGAATCAGATGCAGCAGCGACTGCCTATCGGTCCTTCACAACCCAGTCTCTTGGTAATACAAGACCCCTTGCTAAGACTGGTAGTCAGACTTTAGAGCTTCTGACTAATAGTAACGACTGTCAAAGATCTACAAATGACAGCCGGGACCAACGGCTTTACGTGCTTTCCGAGCCACGGAAGGAACTCGCTATGACAGAATAAATTGTCAAAACCGGCTGATCGGCCTGTGAAAAATCTATAATATATCTTTCTTCTTTCTTATAATATAGAAATGGATCGCAAAATGTGTTGCTAAGCTCATAACTCGAAAACGGCTGGACCGATTCGGCTACTTCTTTTTTTGTTGTGTTTGTAACCATCGGCGCCAGGTTTTAGAGGACGAAAATCATCATGTCCACCCGTACGAAGCCGGGACGGGTCGCTAGTCTTTAAGCCCCTTCGTACACTAGGCGACGCAAGTCTCCGATTCCTTACGATTTTGATATTCATCGACGCGTGCTTGTGTTCGAACACCTATGGGTTTGTATTGCGATAGCCGCTTGGATACCGAAGTCGTAAGGTATCGGAAACTTGAGTCGCCTTGTGTACGAAGGGCCTTATATAAGTCTGTAATGAATTTATAAACTTCGTTATGTAAATACGTCATTGGTCTATTTATGTGAAGTATCGTTCCCCACTTCCCCGGAGTGACTGACAGAGGTCGCAGGGTTATCTTAGTGGGTTAAATAATGGGAACTGACAGTAAATTAGGAAACAACATTGAATTTTGCACTGGGGAAACTTTTGTAGTGGAAGATTTTAAGAAGTTTGAATTCTGTTTTCGGGTGGATAGAGCTTAAAATGACCTTGTTCTTGCTAGCTAGCTTGCATCGCTTGTACTAGTTTTGATACTTGTAATAGTGACAAATGTTTCAGTGATAATAATTTAGTTTGATATTCATTCAAACCTTTTTGGCGTTCTCATAGCTTATCAGGAGTTTTACGTTTTTCTGACGTAATATAAATGGAGACTTTGACGTTTATTTATAGGATTAATTAGTTCCTCATTCGTACGCTAGATGCGCTTTTTCATTTTGCTTATAATTTCGATTCCGTCCTAATACTTCATGTGAGATGTACGTTTGAACACGCAATTTCTGGTTGACCGAGCTTCGCTCGGTTTTTAAAATGAAAAATGGGAAATCTTGGGAACCGAGCTTTTCTTGAACCTGGAACCTTGATAAATCGATTCCTTGAGCCCAAAAACCCCTAATCTGTAACTTTCATGAAAATCCTTGGAGCCGTTTCCGAGATCCTGATTATATGTACCTATTTGTGTTTTTTTTTCCAAAAGTTTTAGAACAAACATTGTTCAGTAACATGGACTGAGTTACCCCACGAGAGGTTTTGGGCTATTGGCGTTACACGTTGTAATATAATATCATGCAATGATCAATGGGATCCGAACAACGGGTTTCAAACCGATTGGAACAACTTTGTCACGTAAACTTCTCTTTTTACAGTTTTCTATGGGTTTTCACTGAAAACTTAATGTAATTTTCACATAAACTTCCTTTTTTACAGTTTTCTACAGGTTTTCTCTGAAAACTCACGTGTCTGTGTGTCTGAGCTGTCACTTATATACTTCAGCATCATAACAACAAATGTAAACACGTTTAGCATGTGCAACTATTGCGCCTTGTTATATTATGTTGACTTGACAACATAAACATAGTAATATTGTCTAGATTTTATGAGTTTTCATACAACTCTTACTTTGTTGTATTTAATCGGATCACGGTTTACTTGCATTTACTTACTAAGTCCGTGAACGAACACACGGGTACGGATATGGATGTTCGGATGTATGAATAAAACTAACGTTAAAATCTTTGCGGGTGGATTATACCACCAAAACTGAAGCAATTACTTCAGTTTATATACCTTATAAAATGTAGTACCTACCCATATCACGAGTTTTAAGTTTTCACTATTTTACTTTACAGCGTCTTTCCAGTATAATATTTACAGCGTCTCTTGTGTGGAAAAATGGAACAACGCCTCTGGTGTGCGAAGAAGGAACTAATGTTTTCCTTGAAAATTGTCAATTTGAAAATGTCAAAGTTCCAGTTTACTTTACGTGAGAATAACTGAAAACTGACTGGGACTGTAGCACCATAACACCTAAGATAAAACTAGTTTTATCTTAGGTGTTTTGACAATTCAGAAGTGCCTTTAATTGGCCTAGTTGAAATAGATGATTTGATTCGCTATTTTAGATGTAGATTTTATATTGAAATCTATTGCTTACCAATGATAATGGACTTTTAAACCGAATGTCGTAATACGCGAGTTAACGTTGCGTCGCACAATTATAACAAAGCAGTTTCTTGTTATTTAACCGTAATAATTACATAAATAAATATTACGTAAATATGGCTGACAAGTCATTGAACAATATTTACGGGACAGATGTGAACCACGTTTATTTTGTACGAGTAAATCAATATTGTGAAACGTTGATTCATTGGTCATTATCACTTCACAGCTGTTCGGAGTTTTCATGTCAATGTACTGAAATGCGCATTGATCACGTGGATTATTTGGATCTGTTAACCTGCTTTTCCCTTGACCCCCTTAGTAAACAAAGTCACCGACTTCCGAAAGAAAAGTTATTTTACGCTATTTTGTGTTTTCCAAGTCGGTTCCTTTTTTTCAAAAGTTTTTCTTTTTTATTTTACCCTTTTGGTTCAGATATTCAACAAAAAAATAGAATATTTCTACAAATATTCTCGTCTAAATGCAAAACACAGAATGCACCGTTGCTTACCATTTTTTACGACCAACTAAAGTTGTCACCAATTGGAAAATAATTACCATAGCTGTTATTTTTCAGTTTGACAAAAAGTTACGAAAGTTTTTACTGAATATTTCTTGCTAGAAAACCCCAGTAAAGAGTATTAGATAATTATTCTGTATGTTCATGTAGATAATTATATGTACGACAGTTCTTTAACTTTGATCTGAGTCAAATAATTTTCTAGTAATCTTAACCATACTTGATGTTTATAGGTTTTCCATGGAATAATATTGCGTAATTATAAAGACGATAATTGCAGTCTGAAGTCTTATATAATACTTCAATCAATGTGTATAAACTTACTACGTACTTAGTCGTTTTCGCATTAGCTCGGTCTGGATTTGAAGAGGCTATAATCCTACCTAAAAATTATCCTATGGATGGATTGTGGAAGAAGAAAAAACTAGCAGGGAAGAAAACAACGAAATACTCTGTGTACGGCGGCCTAAGGCCCGACGTCCACCGGAAGTCACTCCGACGTCAAGCGGAGACACGGAGAGATATCTTATTTTTAGCGGAAAGTGGAATAAAACCATGTGCACAATCGGGCGACCAGTTGGCACCGCTCGCCCAGCACGCGTAGCATGGCGATTCCATCTCTATTCTACCAAGAAAAGACAAAGTTATTTCAACGTTATTTCTATACAAATCGACTGTTTTTTGCACAAGTATGACACGATGATTTGTACATCATTAAAGAAAAGAAACATAAATCTCTTCTATATTTTAAACATTGCTATGCTTAAATCGATAAAAATCTTTTACGTTCTTTCATTTTGTCTATTCTCGCGTCGACAAAGCCCGTTTCTACGGCGCCATGCTACGCGTGCTGGACTAGATAGCAAAACTGATTTCGATCTCGCACATCTCACAGCTCCTCTCCGCTACGCATCTCCTCTCCGTTTTGGTAGAAATTATCTGTCAGCTTCGCAGCACATCTCCTCTCCTCTCCGCTTTGGTGGACCCCGGGTCTAAATGTCTGATCTCCACAACTGGGTACTGGGTTAACACTAAAATTAGTTGCTTGACATTGGGGTTTCTTTGTAACAGTATCGATTGTGAAATATAATATAGGAAGAGCTCGTGGCTAAATAATAACAGCCGCACAGGCCGATCTTTCGGGTTAAGCCGCGCTTGACGAGGTCGGCCTGTGGATGGGTGACCATCTATCATAGCTAGTTTCCTCGGTGCCTCGGAAAGCACGTAAAGCCGTTGGTACCGGCTGGCATTTGTAGATCCTTGATAGGCGTTATTGTTAGTCAGAAGCCCTAAAAGTCAGATAACCAGTTTTACCATGGGGTATCGTATTACCCGGTTACTGGGTTGTGGACGTCCGATAGCAGTCATCATCATCATCAGCCGGAGGACGTCCACTGCTGAACATAGGCCTCCCCCTTGATATTCCAGCTGCATCCGGTTTGGGAAAAGGCTAGGCAGATGATAATCTATTGTAAAATATCTTGAAATTTTAGTCAAATCAAAAGCTCTGGATCCAATTAATGATGGAAGGAACTTCGGCAAACTTTACTTCACCTTACTAAGAAGACCAGTTATCACATTCAATGAGTAATGGCAAAGTAATAATCAGTAATAATAGAGATGATAATGACCAACATACGACAATAACTCTACAGTTATGATGTAAATCTCGGTTTATTCCACTATCAATAAGTTTGTTTACAGCATTCTGTTTATTAATTACAATTTGCTCTCAATTTCTCAATGGAAATGGTTTTTTATTTAGAAGTTTTATCTTATCCGATTAATAGTCTTTATAACTAGAAATTTTATCTTATCCCATCTATCGATGTCTTTGATATTTATCGTTTATGTAATTTGTGGTTAATTAGCGTCTAATTGTTTATTTTTTCTCTAATTGATTAGAACATTTGTATTGATAATACTCTGGATAACGTAAACTAATTAAATCACGAGGTGGCGTTATACTCGTTTTTTGATGCGATGTAATAATTCTCCGGTTTGTGTATGCTCATTTGGTAAGTCAAAATATCATTACTTTTCTTTGGTAAGATTCAGTATATTTCTAGATGTAGACATCCATTAAGATAGACGTCATCTATCTATATGTATACATAAAATAAAACTGTAGAAAAGTAATTTTTGTACATTAAAAAAAAATCAAAAAACATAGCTAGGGTGTTAAAGGACAACCAATAGAACCCATTTCTAGCATTTTTAGGGTTCCGTAGTCAACAAGGAACCCGTAAAATTTCGCCATGTCCGTCTTTCCGACGTCCGTCCGTCCGTCCGTCCGTTTCCGCAGTTTAGCTCAGAGACGCACAGTACTAGAGAGCTTTAATTTGGTGTAAATATACGGATTTGTTGTGCCGAAAAAGTGGTAAAATAAAATCTCGTAAATGGATGGTTTTTTTTAGGGTACCTCCAGTACTTACACGTAAAGTGAGGATTTTTTTTTTCTCGCGTACCCCTTAGTGTGGAACGGGTATCATTAAATAGGCCTTTAAAAAATAATGATAGTTTCCATTATCAACGGGATTGAACGGAAAAAATTCGTTTGTGAAATATTAAGCTTTAAAGTGCTAAATTTTGCTGGATTTGAGTGTCTCCCCCCCTCTACCAGCGTAAACGGAATATGTTTGGGGGTTTGAAAAAATTCACAATATTAGTATATATAACGAAATTCAAAAAGAAAATTAATCATGACTAAGTAGGCTTTACAGACTTTGAGACGTAATTGTCGACCAACTTAAAAATGTACTTGTTTATATCATACGTTTTCTTAAAAAAAATGTATCGGAGACAACTGCAAATGTAAGTTTGGCAAGCTTTATTTTAACAGCTTTTATAGGTATGTTTTTTGGGGATAGGTATTTTTATTCGTAATCTAGAAATAACTAAATTCAAAAAAAGGAGGAATTTCTTAAATTCGTTGTAATCTTTTTTCTTATGTATTTACCTAGATTTCTCAAAGACTCCTGGACCGATTTTGAAAATTCTTCTTTTTAAAATTAATTTCAGCGAATCAGTTTAGTTAGTTCGCTAAGTATTTTGATGGGCAACTATAACCCTAACTGTGCGTGGCCCGACACGCACTTGGCCGGTTTTTTAGAATTTTTGTCAAATGTTTGTATGTTTATTTGTTCGGGCATCACGTAAAATGTACAAGCTATGTAGTTAACTTTAATACCGACGAATGAGAACTTGAATTATCATTTAGTTATTTGAAGTGAAGACATTCTTTAGCGGCGTTGTACACTTTTTCTGTAATGGGTGAAAAATTTAAACTCGCGTCAGGGTCACGTGACCCTGATCGAAAATGAGTAAGACGTCATTCAAATTAAAAATAAAACATAGTAACAAAAAAGTTTTCACTTCTACCGGCACTCCTGGAGTGCAACCTTTTTTGTTTCATTGAAATCGGTTCAGTCTATCATGAGATATTTGAATTTAAAGTGTTCGAGTTGTTGAGAAGTAAAATTACGGTCAGTTCACCGAGTTTAGTAGCGCGATCTAGCTTCGTATAGAAATACTACATATTTGGTGTGAAATGGAGTGGTTTGGAGTACAGTAGAGTGGAATGGGATGGAACGGGATGGTACGGTATGGAACGGTATGGAACGGGATGGAACGGGATGGAACGGGATGGTACGGTATGAAACGGTATGGAACGGGATGGAACGGGATGGAACGGGATGGAACGAGGTGGAACGGGATGGAACGGGATGGAACGAGATGGAACGGCATGGAACGGGATGGAACGAGGTGGAACGGGATGGTACGGTATGGAACGGGATGGAACGGGATGGAACGGGAAGAAACGGGATGGAACGGGATGGAATGGGATGGATGGGAGTTTTATCTCTTTTCGCTTTACGTTCACGCGTGCTGGAATAGGATTTAGAGTAGGTTTCATCATTTTTTTTTCCATACCAACATTCATTTAATTCATTAAAGAATATCGAAAATTCAAATCGATACACAAACTAATCCAGTGGCAATTGAATGGTACTACATTTAAACGACAGAGGGAGTTTATTACAAGTACGTCAAATATTCTTGAAAAATCTAAAAAAAACTTTAAATATAGGGTTTATATGAAAAACGTGGCGAGAATTAAGCGCTTCGCACTAAAAAATACATTGTTAAATTCCGACATCCACGCGAACGAAGTTGCGTGCACAGCAAGTGATTAATAATAATTTTAAAGTGTTGTATGTAACTAATCAAATCATACTGATTAATGACGTCTATCTTATATAGAGAAAGGATTAATTTATAGTGTGAGAGGAGCTCGTGGCTAAATAATTTCCGGACTTGCCGAAGTTGGTCTGTGGATGGATGACTGACCATCTGAAATAGCGAGTTTCCTCGGTGGCTTGGAAAGCACGCAATGCCGTAGGTCCCGGCTGTCAGTCGTTACTATTAATTAGTAAGAAGCTGTAAAAAGTCTGCAACCAGTCTTACAATGGGGTTTCGTATTACCCAGTTACAGTTACCAGTTTCTGGTTCGACTGGAAGCCGACCCCAATATATGTAGTTGAAAATTGTGCAGATGATGAATTTATAGTGTGACGGTTGAACTTGTTGCCATCTATTCTATGTATCCTGCCGGGGTTGCAGGACATACGTATACCGCGACCCCGGCACACAAAGGGCTACCGAAGGACACCGTGGATTTTAGTCAGTACAAGTCTGACAGTCCCTCCCGCCCTGCCCGGGGTTGGAGGACTCATTTGATGATTTAGCCACGGAAAAAAAAAAAAAAAAAACTATTCTATGTATCATCATTGTGATGAG
Source organism: Agrotis segetum (assembly GCA_036375495.1). NCBI lineage: Eukaryota > Metazoa > Arthropoda > Insecta > Lepidoptera > Noctuidae > Agrotis > Agrotis segetum. The sequence continues at coordinate 6,706,159 of JAQSVV010000039.1, forward strand.
CTGTCAAAAAGCATGCTCTCTACTATTACTTATTATGTTTTTCTTTGGGCATTAATGGTTGTATCGAAATGTATGCTATTCTAAACTTTTCTGCTTATTTCCTATCGCACTGGAAATCCCTTATCCATGGAAAAGTTTCAACTTCCACCGCAGATTTGGCCGAAAATAAAAATTAAGTATCATTATAATCCTTCCTCATTATAACACAGATAGAATTCCAAGACCCCTTCTTGATACAGTGGCAAAGTGCAGCCCATTATGCCCACTTGCTTTCCTGGCTATCTTGCCCAAATAACATCACCTTTTAAGATTTAACGAAGCTAACTTTAGAGCTGTACCTGTATACAGTGTTAGTAGATGGACAAGCAAAGAACATAATAATAATACCATACATGCACAACATGTCTGCATTCCTAGTATTCGCCAATCAATATGGAAATCTCCGAGATGAGCATATCCTATCAAATGTAATTAATGAAGTGTCTAGGATTATTCCGCTATAACCATTAGCCATTTTGCTACGAAGTCTCATTTCCACCATAATTTATACTTCATTGGATATCGAGTTGGACAGCTTATAAACTATTCGTCAGTTTGTGCGAAATTATGGCCTGATGTATGAAACTGATGGTTGAATTTACATTGTTTCCAACTTTAATCTACCTACAAGTTTCCCTGCTCACTCAGCGATCGCATGCTGGGATACTCTTGCGCATATCGTCTCTTACTTTGAGGGTGACGATGAAACAGATAAATTAATTCGAAATGTAGGATAATACGTTTCCGAAGAATAATGTGAAACTGACGAAACCGCAAGCAAAATCTAGTAAGAGCTTTTTTTTTTAATTTGATACTATGTGTTTGGAATGGAATATAACCTCGAAGGATAACCTCTTGTCACCATCCACCTACATTCCAACTAGATTCCATAACCGCTACAATAAAAATAATTACCAAGGCAGCATAAACATTGGCAGGTAAACGTATACACGACATTATACTTCTACACAGTTGAATGGATTTGAGTCACCGACGTCAGAACAGCTGGTACAACGTACTTGTGATCTTCACACCTTGATGACGCCCTAGTACTTTGTGCTGTGTATGTAGGTATAGTTGAATAAATGCGTGGTAATGTTTCAATGTGCGTATGTGAAAGGTTTGTTGATTTGCGATTTATTCGGTGATGGTATTTCGTATGTGATAGATACGAGTATATGAGTAGTGAGTAGTTCCACTCAATGAACGAGATGGCGCTAGACGACTTGTATAGCTCTGTCTCTTTCCCACAGCCTAACTACTCACGCTTTATGACGTCATGTTAGGCCATCTGTTCTTTTCCATCTTCTTATTTCATAGGTTTGCCGTGGTTTTGCCGGGGATACCTACCAGGTCAAAAGTTCATTTGGTGGGAGTACTACCAACTATTTGCCTTTCAGTCTGTGGGCATGTTTGGGTTTTTTTTCTTAATTTAACATGGAGCCAGCTACGCTATCCTTTAAAAGACAATTTCTAGGCTGCGTCGAGAGGCAGTTTCGTGACACGTCGCTGTCAGTAGCTTAGTGAATACCAAACAGGAGTTTCGACGTCAGAGCAGCGCTGCGATTAAGGCTGTATTCTTATAGAATGCCACTGCCTATTCACTGTATTTCTATAGATTTCTAGAACATATTTGTTGCGGAAAACAATTCAGACGTAGGCACACAAAATGGGGTTGTGACCTCATTAATTTAGGGTATTACAAAAAATAGTTAAATTACCCTTATTTGGGGCTGTTATTTAAATAAAGCATTTTTGAGGTTATTCCGTTTTTCAGCGTAAATTAATTAAATAAAAGTTCATCAAAATATTATAATGAGGTCTCAATGGCATTTCAGCATTGGGTATTTAATTTCTACCTATTAATTATTTAATCTAAAAAGGTTAGAAACTGCTTTACTTTTGACCGCGGCGTTGCTCGCGAGATGTTCAGTAATTTTAATGATACCACAGAATATATAATAGTACCTAAAGATGATACGAGAACATCGTTTCGAGATAAAAATGTATAGGATTTAAATAAATTATTTGTATTCCAAATTTGACCAAAATCCGTTCAGTGATTTTTGCGTGATAGAGTAACAAAAATCCATCCATTGATCCCATTTTACGTTCTCGTGGCATAATTTTGAGGAGGAGGAGCTCGTGCACAGGCCGATCTTCCGTGTTAACCCTCGCTTGCCGAGTTTGGTCTGTGGATGGGTGACCATCTATCATAGCGAGTTTCCTTCGTACCTCGGAAAGCACATAAAGCCGTTGGTCCCGGCTGTAATTTGTAGAATGTAGACAGCCATTACTGTTAGTCGGAAGCTCTAAAGTCTGACAAACAGTCTTACCATCGGGTATCGTATTACCCAGTTACTGGGTTGTGGAGGTCCGACAGGCAGTCGCTCCACGTAAAATACTGATATCCAGCTGAATCTGGTTTGTCTGGAAGCCGACCCCAATATAGTTGGGAAAAGGCTAGGCAGATGGCAGATGGGGGTGGGATAATTTTCGAGTTGTAGCGGATGATACCGCTGGCAACAGCTAGTGAAATAAGCGTGAATTTATCTATATAGGGCGGAGTGATAAGTCTGGTAAAAATGAAATAAGGAAACAACTTTTCTTAAAAATTATGATTTATTTTTCAACGTAATTTCCATCTAACTCAATGCACTTCATCCAGCGTTTCTCAAACTTTTCGATCCCTTCCGTAAAGTATGACTTAGGCAACCCTTCGAAATAGGCATTGGTTTCGAGTATGATCTCCTCGTTGGAGCTAAATCTTTTTCCACCGAGCCATTTTTTTAATTTCGGAAACAGAAAATAGTCGCAAGGGGCCAAATCTGGCGAATATGGTGGGTGAGATAGCAACTCATATCGCAAATCATGTAATTTGGCCATAGCAATCGCGCAGGTGTGCACTCGTGCGTTGTCTTGGTGGAAGACGATTTTCTTCTTAGCCAAATGCGGTCGTTTTTCAAGTAAAATTTGGTTAAATTGGTCCAATAAATTGGCATAATATTCGCCATTTATTGTTTTACCCTTCTCTAGGTAGTCAATATGGATTACCCCACGTGCGTCCCAGAAAACTGTAGCCATCACCTTATTGGCCGATATAAAACTGCTTTGGCCTTCTTCGGAGCTGGTTCGCCCCTAGCAATCCATTGTTTCGACTGTTCCTTGGTTTCTGGTGTATGGTGGTGGATCCACGTTTCGTCTACCGTTACAAAACGACGCAAAAAATCAGGTTTATTCCGTTGTAACAACGCCAAACCTGCCTTCGAAGTGGTAACTCGCATGCGTTTTTGATCAATAGTCAGTAAACGCGGCACCCATCGCGCGGAGACCTTTTTCATATCTATATGTTGGTGTAAGATATTGCGCACACGTTCGTCTGAGATGCCTACTATCTCGACTATCTCGCTCACTTTTACTCTTCGGTCATTCAACACTATGTCATGGATTTTAGCGATCATCTCTGGAGTAGTGACCTCAACTGGGCGTCCTGGGCGTTCAGCATCACTTGTGCTTGTACGACCACACCGAAAATCCGTAAACCATTTATGAATCATTTTAATCGATGGAGCAGAGTCCCCATAATATTTATCAAGCCTTTGTTTAGTTTCCGTAATAGTTTTTTTGCGCAAATAATAATGTTTAATCAACACTCGAAATTCACTTTTCTCCATCTTTGCGAAAATGCGTTAAATTGTTTTCATTTAATGGCTTTAAAAAAAAAAACTAACCAGCGGTACTGGCTGAAAATTTAAATGTAGTCTCTCAAAAGAGTTGTGAACAAGGAGGTTACATGCAATTTACGATAATTTTATTCCAAAATAGATTTTTACCATCACTCCGCCCTCGTATAAAAGAACAGGGGTTTTTCTTTTGACTCGACTACAGCCGAAACCGCTAAACGCAGATACTTGAATTTTGGACAGCATTTGCAGTCTACCATGTAGATTGGCAATAAGACGGGATTTTGCGAAAATCTTCCTCCAAGGGGGTGAAAACGGGTGAAAACTTTTGTATGAAAAATCTTATTCCTTGGGTTTATAAACTTGAAAGTTACCACGAATAAGAACATTACGAGTATTAAATAAATAAGATTAGCACCACTATTTTTTTAAAACTACCCTCCGTTGGTATTCTAGGGGTTGTTAAAGTTTGTATGGGAAAATCATAATACTAGAATGTCACAATGCACTAGAACGTCTAACGGTATCTAGACGCAACAAAGTGACACTACAATGGATTAAAGGACATAGTGGATCACTGGGCAACGACGCGGCTGATGAACTAGCTAGGAGAGCATCCAGCGCATCAGTTTGCGGACCTGAACCCATTATACCCATCCCCTTCAACCAGATACGTAGATGGCTGCAGGAGCGCACCCTCACACAAGCAGAGAGATGGTGGACCTCGACACCAGGCTGCAGGCAATCCAAGGAAGCCCTGCCATCCCTAGATGGCAGGCTAACCAGACGTCTTCTACGCCTGGACAGGACCGGCATGCGCCTGCTGACAGGGACCATAACGGGACACTGCTCCCTAAACAAACACTTCCACACAATAGGCATAACGGACAGCCCCCTGTGCAGGGCATGCATGGAGACTGAGGAAACCGTCGCGCATGTGCTCTTCGAGTGCACAGGTGTCACACAGATCAGGACAGAAACCCTCGGGACACCCAGGACTTACACAGATGTTCTCCACAGACCAAAGAACCTGATCAACTTCTGGAGGGAGGTGGGCTGGTTGGAATAAGCCACCAAAGGCCACTATGGCTCACGCACAATGGTCCACATGAAGGACTAAGTGCGGAAACCAAAACCCCTAACATAGAACATAGAATCATAACGCGTGAGATGATGAATTTGAAAATCAGTATTTATATACTAGATAAGAATTAATCAAACACGTGTTTTTGGATTTTTCGAAAATCACCCCCCAAGATGGTGAAAGGGGTATTCAAGTTTTAAGGGGAGGATATTAAACCACTAAACGTAGAAACCTGAATTTTGGATGGTAGTTACAATTTATAATGTAGATGAGCATTATGAAAGGATTTTGCGAAAATCTCCCTCTAAGGGGGTGAAAAAGGGTGAAAACCTTTGTATGTAAAATCTTATTTCTTGGGTTTATAAACTTGAAACTAGGTACGAATATGAGTAAGTAAATATAAAAGATGGGCATTGCAACTACCCTCCATTTTTAGGTTTTCCGAAAATCACTCCCTAAATTGGTGAAAAGGGATGATAAAGTTTTAAGGGAAGGATTTTATTGCTTGCTTCGATAAACTCAAAACTTGACATATTAATATTATCTCTCAATCGAATAAAGGATACGTATTTTTATTTATATTTCATAAATCAACCCCTAACGGGGTGAAAATCGGAAAATCAGTTTGTCTAATATGATTGATTGTTTGTTTGTATTGAGTTTTTAGATTTTCTTATAAGAAGGGTGAGCGGGAATTAAATTCACTGAGTTCGAAATTAGAAACACGCGCAGACGAAGTCGCGGGCAAAGTGCTAGTTAACACTACAAAATCAAACCAAGTCTATGTTTAAACTCGTTCCGACCTATCTTTTGTTTTAAAAATACTGACATAATTTCTTGATAAACCCCAGTTAGTAACATCTAAACACAATCTTATATTGTTACAGAAGTCATTGCCTTATCATAGCGTGACTTATTTGTTTTACACTAGTACTTCGCTCTCGACTTTGTCTATGCGATTTAAAGATTTGTCTTGTAAATTCTATTTCACTACCGAACAACGATTTTGACAAGTGAAAGTATCAACTTTCATCATTCTTGTAGTATGTATTCTATGTCTACAATTTCATATCATTACGTCTGAAAGTTTGTTGTAATATCTTTTTCCGGGTTTGAAAATATTCAATGGGCGTAATTTCATGAACATCAGTCTAGAATTTCACACACTCAAGAACGGAAATAATCTATAGAGTTTTTTTACGTTGGAAAATCATCAAATCACGCTGGATGAGTAGGAGACTCTTTTGGTGATGGACTGTCAGATTTAATTGATCAAAATTAAACGTGCCTGTTCCTTCAGTTGCTCTTTGCGTCCCAGGGCAGCGGTGCCTTTATTGATAAAGGCACCTGCTTGAGCAGTAGAATACTATATTTCAAACTTTTCTTTAAATAAAACCAGCTTTTGACTTCGGCTTCGCTTGCGTGTGAATCAGTAAATACCAATAATATTAGGAAAAAAAAAATTAAATGACTAATCTCTCGACTCCGATCATACTCAAATCAAAAATGCATTTATTTTCAAATAGTTATTTGTTACAGTCAAACATACTTAGTTTCGCATTTATAATATGTATTTAGAATATTTATTTATACTACTACGGATATAATTATAAGTACAATAATTACTATCAACCTATTAATAGTATTACATCATAAAACGACTGATTTACCTCCGTTCGTATCATGCAGTTAATGTTTGACACATGTCAAAGGCGTGACAGTAAAATAAAAATGGCGCCCGCGGTAGTGACGGCGTGTTAGATACTACGGGTTTGTGATTTTGATAACTTTTAATTTATGTTTTTTTTTATGGTTAAGAATTGTTGGTAAAACTACTAATGAAATTATAATAACGATTAGAGACTTACAATACTACTATACATAATACTATACAAAATAAATTTTTACTTCAATTTCAAACCACAAAGGTTTGAAATTGAAGTAAAAATTTATTTTGTATTTTTTTTCGGGTTACTAAAAGTTTTTTCAACTTTGTAATAAACGCAGAAGTTCTTGTCCGATTGGGAAAATTTGACAGCTGACGACTGTAAATGGGCTGTATTCGTACTATACCCTATACCCACTGACTAACTACTAACCTTTTTATTTTTTATTTCTATCAGTCCATTGGCAAGGTTCAAAGGTAATCTTGAAAATTGAAGTAAAAATGTGGCTGTATAAAATTAATGTACTTGAAATGTTTTATGGGTGTGTAATACGAGTACATTTATTCTAATATCTAGCTAATTATATCCTGTAATAACGAAATTTTCCTCAGTATAAAATAAAATTGTTTAATTAATGAAAGGTGTTTAGATACTAAATCACAAATTTTACGATGTTTATACCGCTCATTATTCTCTACTAGATATTTCTAGAAAATTCCATAAAATAATAAAACAGTGACTGAACATAGTTTCTTGTTTACATACAAGTCTCTCAGTAAAATTATCTATTATTAGCAGTTCTGTAAAAACTTTAAATACCTAATTACGTGAGGAAACCCATTTTTTATTGAATTTCAATTAATGAAAGGATTCTGTCTATCATTCATCATGTTATTGTGTCAGAGTTCAGTTATTTTCGCGAACAATTAATATGTACAGAGGCCAGCACATCAGATATCACAATAGTGAAAGAGTAGGTATAAATTAGCCAAAGGTTTTGCTTTTTTTTGATAATTGTAAATTCGTCCCATTTCTTTTTTCCGCAGGGATAGCAGAACAATTATATTATAAAATCCAGCATAAACTACCGAAAACTAGGACACAATGTGGATATTATTATTCATTTTATTATTATTTATTGTTTTTATTATTTTAGGGTTTAAAAAAACCCTCCCTGTTGTGACCTTCACTACATTTATAAGGTATCTCTTGCGCAAAGAGTCTGAGCTAAAATAGACGTAAATACAAAATATGTTTATTTAACATCATTTTTAAATCCAAGCTCGCAACAATTTCTGAAGAAGTCTATGTACATATTTACCAAAACTACTGAAAACAATATAAGGTGGATGATTTGATATGAGAATGGAAATCTTTTTGTAATTTTCCTCACTTAAATAATCCACGCTTATTCCGCAGTTACAAATAAAAATATTTAGCTACATACTTCAAATACATTAGAATAAAAACTTTATCACGTGAGGAATAAGGAAAAATATTTAAAACTAGTGTTTGCCCGCGGCTTCGCTTGCGTTAATTTAGAATTTGAGAAACAATACGGACCGTGTAAGTGGCACCATATCTGGAATATGAACGTAATTGTTTTCTCGGCAACAGCTCTCTTCTGTTATTCGGGATGTAAGATACCTTTTATCCGTGTCTAGACTTCTGACAACGTAGTAGTCAACGTAGTAGGTAGTAATGCGTGAAAAAATAAAAAACAAACATACTTGCATTTTCATTATTAGTTTAGATCAATAATGTTATATCTAGGTGCATAGTTTGCATAGGAAACGTCCTTATTTGAGCGCAAAGAACCGTGTTTATTTTAAACATTAGACTATCATTTTTTGGTCGATATAAGTATCGCTGCAAATTGAACGTACGATAGTATTGCTCTTCTCCCTTTAGCATACCGCGTGATACCTAAAAAATAACTAATTATCCGACTCGATGAGTACAACTTGTCGTCGTTTAAAACAGAATCTATGCACTGTGTACCTCTACCATGAGTTTTTTTTACGTTTACGTTACAGTAAACGTAAAACAATTTGTATGAGAATCTGTACAGCGCCTCTATTGGGTAGTAGCGGAACTAAAATCCGTACCATGAGTTGAAGGCTAAAATTTACTTTACCACATTCGTTTCAGTTTACGTAGAGAGTGTAGTTTACGTAGCGTTTTGCATACAAATCGGTACCATGAGTCACTGATTTGACCGATGTTACGTGGTTGTCACAGTAAATTACTGTAACTACTGTGGTTACTTCTCTCACCGATATTTTTATTGTGAGAAGTATTTTTTGATTGTTTTTCGTTTATAAAAAATGTCTGAGCGACAATATTTCACTTGGAGGATGTTTGCCGAAGGCCAAGCGGCAGATGAAAACAGATTTTATAGAGGACACGATCCGCCTATGCGAAAGCAAGTTGTAATGGACGGACCGGGATTCCGACAGCGCGTCCACTACCAGACTTATTGTTGTGCACACGTGCCTTGCCTTCGCTAGTGACGCATGCACCCACGCACCCCTGAATGCGTACGTTTTTGGAAGATTACGGAAATACTATAGGGGGACCACGGACAACGGAAATAATAAAAAACACCAATTTGAAGAGTTCACTTTGAAGGCTTCGGTCTTCTTTTAGTGATGTTTCTTCTTCGGTGGCGCGGCTGCGACTGACGCAGTGCAGTGCCGGCGCTGGTCATACCGCCTTTTATACCGCCCGTCCTTACCTTAAAGAGGCACACGTATTTTGAGCCCGTTTTTCCTTGTGATTTTTACTAAGACCGAGGCCTTCGTAGCCTTTATTTTCTTATTAATTTAAACCTTATAACTATGTAGGTATTGTACCTTTCTAGATTCCTTATTAACTCTATTTTTATATAAAACAAAATGTACCTATAACTAAATACAAAAAAGTTCCTAGAACATAAACTACAAAAATTACACAGGAACAAAAGTTTGATTATACAAAAAGTACAATAACTTAAAAACTACTGATCCGATTTACATGAAACAACTTGTGCAATCACTTTTATAATGAAACACACCCCTTTTAAATAATTTAATTGAAAAATAACCATAAACAAAAAAGTCACTTTTCAACTTACGTAATTATTGAAGAAAATTCTAAATTATTAACAACAACTAGTGTTTGCCCGCGGCTTCGCTTGCGTTATTTTAGAATTTGAGAAACAATACGGATCGTGTGGCGCCATCTGGAATATGAACGTAATTGTTTTCTCGGAAACAGCTCTCTTCTGTTATTCGGGATGTAAGATACCATATCCGTGTCTATACTCCTGACAACGTATATGTTAAATTTTGGGACGATCGATTCAGTAGGTAGTAATGAAAAGGTAAAAAACAAACATACTTGCATTTTTATTATTAGTTTAGATCAATAATGTTATATCTAGGTACATAGTTTGCATAGGAAACGTCCTTATTTGAGCGACAATTAATTTCAAAGAACCGTGTTTATTTTAAACATTAGACTGTCATTTTTGGGTCGATTTACAGTATCGCTGCAAATTGAACGTACGATAGCATTGCTCTTCTCCCTTTAGCATACCGCGTGATACCTAAAAAATAATTAATTATCTGACTCGATGAGTACAACTTGTCGTCGCTTAAAACAGAATCTATGCACTGGTTTGAGCATCAATTCAAAACATGAATAAACACAAATTATAGAAACCCTGATATTTTTCTAATCTTTAAAATTCCACACCTCGGAACAATTACAATTAAAAAATATCCAACTTACTACCTACAATTTAAATCGGTGTAGATTTATATCCTAGAGAAGTATTGAAAAAAAATAGTAATTATTTAAAATCGCGAATAATATTGAAACAAAAGTATGCACATTTTTTTTTATTATTTAAAACTCTCAGGACAAATAAAAAAAACTCAAAAAGAGAAAAAAAAAACTGCGAGATTTGATCCAGAGACCCCTTGCACGAAAGTCAAGCAGTGTACCGACCGGACTGGCTAGTACGCTGACAGTGAATTTCAAATAGCGGTTCTTGTACAAATGTCAACAATGACTGAAAATCAACATAATTATAAAATTGCTAATCCCCCAAGGGGAATAGCGTAATTATACATATCCTATTAATTGAAGAGCAGTTTAAGGAATATTTGAGGAAAAATTGACTAAATAATATCCAGTGGTTTAGCTTCCAACTATCAACAAACATCTAAAAACAACAAAATTCAAAATTCAAAATTGCTTATCTCCCAGGAAAAATAGCGTAATAATACATAGCATATTAACAGAAGCATATTATTAGAAATATTTGAGGAAAATTTGATCGACAACTTTACAGTAGTTTCGGAGATAGCTCGAATCAAAAAATAATAAAAAATTTCGAAAAAAAATAAAAGTTGATCTGGCATCAGAATCGATCCCTTATCTCGAAAAAAATACAAAAAGAAAAAAATATTCAATGTACAGGAATGACATCTCTACGATTTTATTATATGTAAAGATTTCCCTTTTCAAACAACCGGTGACGTTTGTCCGGCAGTAAAGTTTGGCGGCCGAATTTAGGAAGAATTTATTTCTTGCACTAAGCAATAGAAAAATAACCTTTTTCATTTTGTCGTATTGCATTCATCTAACTACAATAAATAAACACAAAATATAGAAACCCAGATTTTTTTCTAATCTTTAAAATTCCTACACCTTGAAACAATTACAATTTAAAAAAAAAATCCAACTTACTACCTACAATTTAAATCAGTGTAGATTTATATCCTAGAGAACTATTGAAAAAAATATTAATAATTTAAAATTGCGAATAATATTAAAATAAAAGTATGCACATTTTTTTTAAATTATTTGAAACTCTCAGGACAAAATAACAATAATAATAATAAAAAAAAACAAAACGTGTAAAAGAAAACTGCGAGATTTGATCCAGAGACCCCTTGCACCAAAGTCAAGCGGGTTACCAATCGGACTGGCTAGGACGCTGACAGTGAGTTTCAAATAGCGGTTCTTATACAAAATAATGTCAACAATGACTGAAAATCAACATATTATGAAGTTGCTAATCCCCCAAAGGGAATAGCGTAATTATACATATCCTATTAATAGAAGAGCAGTTTAAGGAATATTTGAGGAAAAATTGACTAAATAATATCCAGTGGTTTAGCTTAAACAAACACATAAAAACAACAAAATTCAAAATTGCTTATCTCCCAGGAAAAATAGCGTAATAATACATAGCCTATTAACAGAAGCATATTAGTAGAAATATTTGAGGAAAATTTGATCGACAACTTTACAGTAGTTTAGGAGACAGATCAAATCAAAAAAACATAAAAAATTTCGAAAAAAAAAAAGTTGATTTGGCATCAGAATCGATCCCTTATCTCGAAAAAAATACAAAAAGAAAAAAATATTCAATGTACAGGAATGACAGCTCTACGATTTTATTATATGTAAAGATAAAGATAAAGATAAAGATAAAGAAGATAAAGATATTACAAAAAAACATTGATCAAGTTATGATTATTAGACTCTTGTTATTCAAAACTCGTGATAAGAAAGCAATGTTTGGTAACTTTTTGCACGTTTTTGCCCGAAATAAAAAAAAAATTGATTGCCCGATTGGCAATCGATGGAAAATTACATAATAATACTAATAGGTACCCTCAATTACATAATCGTAGTATACGGATATAATAATAATAATTATATACAGGTTTATCTTAATTCTTGGATAGATGAATGGATGTATGGAAGTTTATTTCTCAATCACAACAGAACTACAGATGATATTTACTACAGGCTAATTTTAACGTGATATTAAGTACAAGACAGTGGCAGTGGGCACTTCGGCAAACCACATCGCTCGTAGAACTGATAACCGATTGGGAAGAAAAGTTCTCAAGTAGCGACCACGGATCGGAAGACGCAGCGTAGGCCTCCCACTAGGTGAACCGGCGACATCGTGAGAGTGCAACCGATGGATGCAAGTGGCGAATTGTCGTTCATCGTGGCAGTCACCAACCCGCACTGGGCCCGTGTGGTAGATTATGGCCGTCTCCCTCTTACAGAGAGGAGGCCGGTGTCCCAGCAGTGGGAACAATATAGGCTGATGAAGATATGGCGGTTTAAGGGGGAGGCCTATGTCAGTGAACGTTTTCCAGACGATGATAATGACGACTAAGTAACTGTGGGTCAATTTTTGAAAACAATGCAATTGAAACTACGGTTAGAAGCTATATTCGGTTACACTTTGGTAATCTGTAAAACGGGGAATAAATGGATGAGAGAGGCACAGAACCGAGAGATGTGGCAGAAAAAGGGGGAGGCCTATGCCCAGCAGTGGGTGATTCCGAGCTGATATGATGATGATGAAACTGTAAAAGCGGCTCCACATTATTGCCGTGAACCCCCATGAACAGGCGCGAACGATGATGTGTTTGGTTTTCGCGGAGTTCACGCGCGTTAATTAGCTCCTGTTCCCCGATCAGTGTCGGTATTGTGCCGAGAATTCACGGCGAGAATTCGCGGCGTGAATTCATGACACTAATGTGGAGCCGCCATAAAGATCCTGCATTGATTAAGAACATTCAAATTAATGTAAGTCGTTACGTAGCAATTAAGAATCGAGATTCGTTTTTTCTCTTGTAAAAAGTAGGTACAGATTTTAATAGGGAAATTAAATAATAAAATCATTGATGACTTATATTACCTATATTCTAAAGCTACGTTATTTAAATACCTTTTTTTTTTGTAATTTATGATTTTATAATTTAGTATAATAAACGCTATTACACAAAAACCTACAAGACATGATACTAAGAAAACATTTAATTAATTAATAAGCACGTTTGTAGTTATTTATTTTTATTTTCAATTCAAGGTGTACTGATCATAAAGTTATTTAGGACTATAAACCAGTTTAATTATTCTTAATTCTTTTAAGCTTATTTCACTTCACATCGAAACGACAAAATGTAGTCAAGCAATAGTTACAAGTAACGGGCTATTGGATAACACCATGGATTTTAGTCAGTACGAGTCTGACAGTTCCCCGAGCCCTGCCCGGGCTAAAAAAATAAAAGTATAATACCAGTCCAGTAGTAGAATTTGGTTCCCATGCAAACAACACATTTAAAGATGACGCAATTTTTAATGACGGCAGAAATACCTGCTTGGTTGAGACAAAACTAAACTAGTATTTTGACCTCCATAAATTAAGTAATTATGCTAAGTATTCACGAAATATTTTAGGTAAACACATGGTTGTAAAATCATCTGATGATTTCCCCCGTCCTATTTATAGCAGAAAATACTTTTTTGTATCGGGAAAAACTCCCCACGCGATTCCAGAACCACTGCATCTCCTAAAAGCTATAGATGCAACAGTGGCAACCACCAGAAAAGCGCCGAGACAATGAAGCTCGATGTGTCTCGGAGAATGAATTTACCTGCCTTGGATGCTGCAACGAAGTTAATAGTGGAGGAGTAGGAAAAATACGTTTCTACTTCCCTCCATGTCAAGCAGGAGACAAAACAAAACAAGGCCAACAGTCACAAAGGGACATTACAACTGGGAGAAGCCTAGTTGCCTAGCACCACGGGTAAAAATGACTACATAATGAGTCCCAAAATTAATAAGTCATACTTTCATCACCATCATCATCACGCCGGCCCAGTGCAGGTTTGTGGATCACATGTCTATGTGTGATCTATGTCGATGTTTTCCTTCACCGTTTGAGAGCAGTGGTGATGAAATAAATTATACAAAGTAATACGCCTGGCGGGGTTCAGTTCAAACCTACAACTCGTAAGTCGGGGCCGATACCACTCGGTCACCACTGCTCTACATACTTTCAGTGACTTATTAAAATCCACCCTCTTCCTCCGGTTGCCTAATGCGTTTCTGGGATACAGTAACCTGTTGAGCCAGCGACTCAAAGTAAGCTTTTTGATGATGCCGATGTGTAATTGACAATTTGAGGTAAAATTTTGGAGGCAATGGTATTGGCAGAAGATGATTCCATAGACTATGATATCGCCATATTTTGTTGCCATTTGTAAGGTTAGTTACATGAGCTCGCCGTCCGATCAGGCCTAGACTCCATTTTACAAGGAGCTGGCAGTAAAAGCCCGGGCCAATGCCTCCCAGGGCTGCGGGAATGTTTTAGGAGGTCGAAACTTTGGAATGCAAAGGCAATTGGAGGAGAAATTATTATTTTCGTTCACCCACATTATAAATAATAATATGTATGTTTTTTATTAGAAAATATTTAAGTTATGCTGAAAGCTTGAATATGAGTAATGTTTACATTATATTTATAAAGGTTTTTTTATGTTGAATTCGGATCACTTTCATGGTTTATTTTATTTGCTGTAAGAATTTCATCAGCAGAGGCAACGCATGAGATCTTTCGAATCTGTGATAGTTTCGAAAAATTTTAATCACAATCTAGCACATCTTTTAAAAATTGTTTTTTGGAGAAGCTATAATCAAAAATATCAGTTATAAAATCAATCCTTTTCAAACTATTCAACCAAACAGTAAAATTCACCTAATTGAGAAGTAAACAAACTTTACGACTTGTAAAATACGGTGTCAGCGTAGGTTTAACTAATTTTGAAATCAGGCTAAAAGCAGCGAAAACATTAATGTTAATTAATAATATCTAGGATATAAGTCTATATTGGAAAAGTTATTAAATTAATCAATATCATATAAAAAAAAAAAACATAATTTCTCTTCTATTGGTACCAGGAATACATAAAACTTAGCGTTGCTTTTACCATTTTGTTTTTAAGTTGGCGTCTTTATTGCATACAGAAATTACTTTCTCCAGTTTTGCATGATTGGATCTTTTTCAATTGAATACTTTTTTTTAAATATTAGAATGGCCATAATACTACATGTTATAAACGATAGTAGTCATATTATGTAATCTTAATTAGTTGGCGCCTAACTTTACAATCAATTTAATAAATCAATCGAATGAATTTAGATTGACATGTCATTAATCAAACGCTTCCTAAGTTGACATGTGTTTCATTTTGACAGTAACATGACTGTCACTTGAATTTTGACAGCAGTTTATAAAAACTACTAATAAGAGCTCATAAAAACAAAGCAACTTGAAACGTATCCATTATGTCATGATGTTTAAAGTTGTTTGAATAAATAGTTTTAAGTCATAGCATGCATTTGTCAAGGATGCAATTTCTTTATAATGATTTTTATTTTATTTTCTGAAGTTTGTCTATATCGGCTTCCAGTCAAACCGGAGGCAGCTGAATATCAGTATTTCACATGGAGCGACTGCCTATCGGATCTTCACAACCCAGTAACTGGGTAATACGATGTCCCATGTAAGCCTGGTTGTCAGACTTTAGAGCTTCTGACTAACAGTAACGACTGTCAAAGATCGCTTTATACTATAAACGCCAAGTAAACTAATAAAAAAGTCAGTATCTCACCATCATCATTTCAGCCTATTGCTGTCCACTGCTGGACATAAGGCCTCTCCCAGGGAGCGCTACAGTGCACGATCTCCAGCTTTTTTCATCCAGCCACTGCCAGCTACCTTCTTCAGGACATCGGTCCAACTTGCTGGGGGCCGTCCCACCCTACGCTTACCTAATACCTATATACCGCGGTCTCCATTCGAGAACCATCCTACTCCACCTTTCGTTGGTACTCCGGCAGACATGACCAGTAAATTTAATTTAATGGAAATATTAATCCTCCGTATCTTTTGCACGTGTGCTATAAATAATAATAATACTATTCCACAACTATTACACAACGCCATCTAGTCCCAAGCTAAGAGCTTCTGTTATGGGTACTAGACAACTGATAAACATACTAATATATTTATAATTACATAAATATTATAGATAAATTACACCAAGACACAGAACAAATGATCGTGCTCATCACACAAACATTTGTCCTGGGTGTGAATCGAACCCACGACCTCCGGCATGGCAGTCAGGGTCACTAACCACGAGCCCAACAGGCCCGTCAATGATTGAAAGAGTCTCTGTCTTTCTCTTTCTGTCTCTGTATTTCTAAGTTGAGACCAAAGTCCAGACGAAACGGGAAGTAACATTCCATGGCTAGTGTAATTTCAACATAACAGTTTACTACCCTCATAAAGTCATAACTTACAAACGTTATGCCCGTTTTCAGAAACACTACACATTTTGAATCCCTTAATAAAAGTAGCTGTTGAACAGTTGGATTTTCAACTTTGAACGCTAAGGATAGGTTGAAAATAGAACGGAGTATTGATAGGTCTGTCATAACTTAGTCACTTTAGTTTCAGCACACGGTTAGCTGTTAGCTTTCTGTTTGTGACTGAAAATACACTGAAAATGTTCCATAGTCCCTATTTCGGGGTTATGTGAATAATTGTTGTATATAAATAATGTACTTAAGCGAATACAGTCCTTCTACACTTATTTTACACTGTTTTTGCCAGCGTTTCGCCCACCTTTTGCTCGAAAATTATTCCAAGAGACGTAATACCGGGATAAAATATCAGCAACACATTTATTTAGCCCTAATTTTAATAGATAGATATTTATATACAAGATAACATTTACGTACTTAAAAAATAGGATTATGCTTGTGATAGTTACAAATCAGAGTCACAATACTTGTGAAAGGACTGTAGTTTTCAAACAAAACCTATTTGAAATCGATGTGTTACATCATTAGTGACATGCGGAAAAGAGCACACTGTTTTCACTTTTCAATTATCTTTCATCCGTTATTGTTTCGTCGACTGACTTTAGAGCTATTGCTAATGGACTTCTATTGAAATCATTATTAGTATTTTACCATTATTTTGGTATAGACATCGAATGAGTCCTCACACTTGGTTTGAGTGGACGGGGCTGTCAAATATGAGTGACTTATGCGTTCCATCAGTTGCACAGAAATCTCCTAAGATATTCCCATGACAAAGGGAAACCTGCAGCTCCAACCATTCAAGGAATAACTTTGGAAAATGTCTAGCTATTTCTATTTTGCAGAATGTAACGAATAAAAGAAATGTTTTATAATTGCGGAAACGGAACAAGTAGTTGTATTATACAAAATATTTTTGTTCTGTGCGAGAGATGAAACGGCGACACGCTGCGCCTCAGTCGAACGCTTAAGAGGAAACAGCAAGGGCTGGAGAATTGAAAAATAGGTATTTGTAAAATTTATTGCTGTCGCGCAGTGCCCACAACAGAGTTACAGAGCGCGATAGAGACAACAGCAGCTTGGACCGAAAATACCTTATTAAATGGCACAAAATCAACGATTCGTAGTCCCCTGATTACTCCTCCAAAACTTAACCGATTTCACTACTTTTTTCTTTACACCAAAAAAAATAAAGAAAGGCATTGACCGTGTTCCTATGTTTTCCTTTTTTTATATAATCCCGTCAAATTTGTTTTCTGGATATTTGAACACAGCGGAAAATCTGGCTATTTTTTTAGGATTTTGAATGTTCATATCTCTTTTAATAATTAATTTATGGAAAAAAGGAAAACATAGAGACATGCCAATAGTGGTCATAGATTTTTTGTAAAAAAAATATTGCTCTACTGGCATTATCCAGGAAGAAAACAGGGGACTACGTTTGTATGGCAAAACGACCGTGCTGTTTCCTCTTAATAGGCGACTCGCTGTCCGATCATGAACCAAGCCCGGGTCGGTGGCGCGCGTCGTTGTCCACGCAAGCCTCAAAGAGCTGCCAGCAATATGACGGGGCCCCCTTAGAGTACCAAAGCCTGCCGGGATTGCGGGACTCTCGAGTAACCTTGACCCCGGAAATGTAAAGGGCTGTTGAAGGACACCGTGTATTTTAGTCAGTACAAGTCCTGACATTCTCTCCCATCCATCTCATTTTATCACGTACAAAAAAAAAAAACAATCGGACGCTAGGCGTGTTGTGCCAATCATGTCGTCAAAATAAGTAATATCATATTTTGTCTCAAACAGGATCTAATACGTCATCATAACCGCGAGTGCTCGACGGTCGCGACAGACAATGCTCATTGTTCTACAGTTTGTAATCCGGTCGTTTGTTTAGTTTACATAATACATAAGAAACGAAAGCGGAATAAAATCGAGTTTTCAGCTGATTTATTGTATTATGTTTTTGGTATTTTAGTTATTGTTAGCAGCAGCGGGAAGGGCAGCGAATTCCGCTGGCGGGTAACGCAATCACATAATTTTTGACTAAGGTGAACCAAGTGCGAGCGGGGCGGATCTAGTCTATTTCGTGACCCGCCACCCGCTTCTGCCACTGTAATTGCACACTTAAACCGCCACTTCACTCGCTCCATCACTTCTATAAGGACTTTGTAAAGACCCCTATGGCCTATGGTCATGGGACTTTCTAAACTGGGTACCACGGCACTAAACTGGAACTCGAAGGCAACTGAAAGAATATGGGTAATTTTCAGTCATCTTTTTTTTTGACAAACTCACCACACTATTCCCAACGCAACTCCTGAAAGCCAGAATCAACCGTGGCAACCACCAGAAAAGCGCGGAAAAATATGTTTCCACTTCATTTTCAGTCAGTCAGAATCTAACATTAGTTTCTGCACCCAAAGCAGGTTCGAGGAAGGACTCATTTGATGATTTTATTCAATAAAGGGTCCCATTTGTCTCTACCATAATAAATTGACGGCACACTTATTGGCGCAGTGGCTGAGCAATGTCAATATTTCGCAGCGTGTCGTGATGTCGATTCCCGACGAATCAAATATTTGTTAGACCTACAAAGTAGATATTCGGCGGGGACGTTTGTGTATGTGAGTTACTATCAGCCTTACAAAAACTAAAACACCTGTTGAACACTTGTCAAAAAAAGTGTGACTGCAAAACGGACGGTATTTCAACGTCATAATCTGTCATTTTTTTAGACAAATGTAAAAATAAATAAATAAATATTCCACAACTATCACACAACGCCATCTAGTCCCAAGCTAAGCAGAGCTTGTGTTATGGGTACTAGACAACTGATAAACATACTTATATATTTCTAAATACATACATAATTATAGATAAATTAACAGACCTTTAAAAGTTTTTGTGTTAAACATACCACACATTTCCACGGTATCTTTTTAAATGCACGGAAGAGAAATTCTTAGTGTTGTTATACTTAAAAAAAAATCTTTAAAGTCAGTCCAGCTGTTCAGAAAAAAAAAATGACAAAATGTTTTCTAGTTCAGATTTCGGACCGGACAAAACGGCTTATCTAATAGTGTCCGTATGACATCATTTACATAATATTTATTATTCCTTTTCTAAACATGGACACATGAGAAGTAAACCAAAATTATTATCATAGAACCAAATTCGGAATCCGTGACGTCATTACGTCATGGTTGTCATAATGACGTTATGAATATTATCTCCTCACTTGATCCTATGTCTGTTTGTAATGGACTTTGGTCCGATCACCATATAAGGCAACAGTCCGATGACGCCGATCATAAATACTTGGATATCGTAAAGCGTGGATAAATCTTGATAGTTTTTTTTTTTTTAATTTATAATATTCGGCTGTTATGAAATACGGAGTTCTATTCGGGATTTTTTTGTGAAATAATTAGACGATTGCTCGAAAAAAGTAAAAAAATAACATGTCCGTTTTTCAGCCAAAGAGACACAATCTGTAATTTAAAGCTAAAAAAAAATGAAATAAGAAATATTTTTGGCGCCGGTTTTTAAAATCACCTTATCATTCTGGCGGCCCACACCTGCTTTCGCGATGAAATATACATTCAAACAAATCTGCATTGTAATACGAAAACCATAAAATGTGTTATCGCGATACGTGGAGGAAACACTTTAAACGACACACCTTAATACATAGATTGGAAAATATACCACCCCGTTGGGAATTTCCCATCGAAGTGAAGCAAGTAATGGGTAGCTGGACTACCGATCAAGGAGCATACCCGGGTCCAAAGAGTAGTCAGCAAACTATAGTTGCAAATGCCTGTCCGGTTCGCGATACTCTCAAAGCAGGTTACTGAGACCCTGCATGGTAATGGGCAATTGAAAGAATATTAGTTATCATCATCATCATCATCAGCCTATAATGATCCCACTGCTGGGACACAGGCCTCCTCTCTGTGAGAGGGAGTGGCCATAATCCACCACGCGGGCCCAGTGCGGGTTGGTAGATGTCACATGCCTTCGAATTTTTGGTTTTAGGACATGCCGGTTTCCTCACGATGTTTTCCTTCACCGTTTTGAGAGCAGTGCTGATGAAATAAATTGCACAAAGAAATGCGACTGGTTGAGTTCGAACCTATGACTTACAAATCGTAAGTCTGAGCTGACACTACCGGGCTTCCACTGCTGTTTAGTTAGTACGAGTCTTGATTACTTCACACCCAAAAAAAATCGTCTTTTCCTTACGATTCCGTCGTATTTTCTTCCGGATTCCAACCAATTTTGCAGCCTTCACAATGTCATCAGTCCAACCTTGTGGGGAACCTAAATTACGAACCAATTGTAATGAAAATCCTTTACATTCAGGCATTTAACCATTATGTAAAGACCCATTTACCATTGTAAGCCATTTTACAATACAACGTGTAGGTAATCCATCAAATCCACTTAGTACTCGTTTTCAAGGTCGGTCAGTGACTTGGGGGCGGGGTATTGTTGAGAGCCTGAAGTATAATCGACAAAGTTGAATTATGACCTTTTTTAACGTGGTAAAATCATCAAATGAGTCCTCCCACCCCGGGCAGGGCGGGAGGCCTGTCAAACTTTTACCAAAATCCACAGTTTCAATGTTCCGGGGTCACGGTTAAGGAAATAATTCCGCGACCCCGGCAGGCTATGGCCCTCTGAGAGGGGGCCCCGAATGTCTGTAGGAAAATGAGCTTATGACCCACCATAAGCTCATTTTCCTACAGGCATTCAAATACAATTAAGTCCACATTCGCGTAAAAATACATATCCATGGTAACGACTTTGATCTTTGTCAATTTGACGGATTCAAACGATTTATTGTCAAAATGGGTTATGATTCAGCTTTGTCGATTGTACATACCTTCGTATATTTTAGTAACCATATCACGAACGAAAGGCCTATAATACTTTCTTCTTTGCGGCACGTTATTGAATCATATATTTTTCAAGATAAAGAAGTAATTCGGAAACGCGCAAAATTATTGTCGTTGTAACATTTTGTCTGCCGTCGTTCGAAAATTCCATTGTTAACTTTTTACATAATATCATGTCTCTACATAAGCCAAAGGTAAAATGGAAATATTTCTGTCAATTTGGACTTTGAACCTTCATCATCAGCCTATAATGTTTCCAAGTACTGGGACACAGGCCTCCTCTCTGTGAGAGGGAACGGGGCTATAATCCGCCACGCGGGCCCAGTGCGGGTTGGCAGTATATCACATGAATTCGGTTTTTTTTTTGGTTCTAGGACATGCCGGTTTCCTCACGATGCTTTCCTTCACCGTGGACTTTCTTAGTCAATTGTAATTTTCCAGCCGTCTGGACGTTTCTGTTAATCCAGCTGATTTGTTAACCGACTACTTCAGGGTTGAATGTCCAACATGTTCACTTATCAGATTTTGGTAAACCAGTTGTTTACTTTATCATAATCTGTTGAGCAGTTACCAGACTGATTAAAAGTCAGCGTACAGCCTAATTCACTGATACAAACATAGTACAGACACATACTCACGACTTTCTATCATGAGGAAAATGTTACTTCGCAAAAAACTACATTTTTTATAATAATTCAAGTAGAGGAAAACATTATGTCTGAGGCATCCAGGCATTCACAGGTTTTCTTAGTCGTCAGTCCCATTGATAACAATCGGAATAGTTTTATTAAGAATCGTCCTGTGAATTTTTACACGGTCCTTCGAACCGGATATGAACTAGTGATCCATTATAATTCGCGTATAGAAATAGTCGAGTTTCTAGGACTATTTTTGTAGATGGTGGATCGGTGGGGACTTTTGTTATTTTAATGTTTTTTCTTTTTTACGTACTAATATTTAGCTTTATGTGAATAAATTAATGCAAATCCACGTTTTATAGTCAATTTCGAATAAGCTATGGAAAATCTCTCGTTTCAGTAGTGGGAACTTCGCAAACAGTCTTTGGTCTAATAACTCTACGCCATTTTGGGCTGCTCACGGTACGCCATTTTGGACTGATCACGGGACGCCATTTTGGACTGATCACGGGACGCCATTTTGGACTGATCACGGTACGCCATTTTGGACTGATCTAGCTACGCCATTTGCAAAATCCTGCACATACTTGTACGTACAACTCATTTACGAGTAACAGACGCTACTAAAAGTAGATACGTTTGAAAGCCACGTGTGTATTCACAGCTGGATATATTAAATACTAAAGTGCATAATAATGCACTCTATGGGTAGTACAATTTTATAGTTATTGCTATGAGGGCGTTTATCTCATATTGTATTACAACTTTAGTTATATAGAAAGTTGTCTGGCGCACTTTGTATGAGGATTTTTATTGAGTAAACTAATAGTTTAGTACTATTTGGAGTTCATCTTACTGCGGTGGGTACTGCGTCTACAGAGACGCCCAAACGGTTTTAATACTGTAACCTTATTGGTTGCTACAATTTTAAACGGTTTGGGGTCAAAACTCTTGGGTCATAGAGCCCAAGGTCGCTTGCCTATCTAAGGAATAAGCAAGACACCGTAGTTTTAGGATGGACTTTTTATTAGTAAGTCAGAACGTCCCTACCGAGCGAAAAGAAGAAAAATTAAGCCCGAAGGTACATTTTCTTTTTTAAGAATCTTTCTTTGACCCATCGAAAACCGACACCAACAAACGCCAGAACATCAACGTTCCTCGATCTGTCAAATGAGATGTGTGACGTTACAACATGGCGTTATCATACTTACCTCATAATTTTTTCGCTTAGTATATTTTTCACATACTCATCATCGCTATCACTTATCACTGATATAATACTACTGTATATCATTTCGTAGTCATTCGGTGGCGTAATACAAGATTTTGTGGTGTAATATGTCTTTCTACTTCGTCTTATCTCCATTTTCAATTTATCTGTTAATTTTCTTTAATCTGACAATGTCAAACACAGGTCAAGCCACGGGATTAACCCTGTATGTAATAATCACGTTGCCGTTAATTTGCCCCCTTTTACCATGTACACATGGTTTCCCATCAGCCTTCACATAACCAGTTTATCTTGGTCTCACTTTATTAGATTTTACTGCACAAAGAACGGCCAGCTTATATTGTTTTTGTTTAACTTGATGTGCAGCCGTGTGTGTGCAATAAGAGAGTATTATAGGATTTCTGTTATCAGTGAGATAAGCATGCACTCGTTTGTTGATAACGTGATTCGATCATAGATCTACTTGCATGTTCATATCGTGTATGGCTTTTGATACTTTGTTTTTATCGCTTTCTTTGTCACTCTTAGCGTTTGTAGATGGTAGTTTGTCTCTTTTAGTTTTCATACTTACGAATTTTTCATTATACACATACTAGCTTCACCTGGACCGTAGACAGTACTCGTAGCATCACCATTATTTGTAGGATGACTTGTTCCTTTTGTATTTATAACATCTACTGGCTGACTCGCTTGAGTTAATCATACAATTCGAAACATTAACACTCTATCTCTTTCCCGCCAATAGAAAGAGAGAGAGACAAAGACCAGCCCTTTCGAAGTTCCGATTTTGAATTCGGTCTCAAAGACAATAACGTTCGGAAATTTGTACTAACTAAAGAAATTTTGCAAAAAGATAATAATGTCTTTGAATGTAATTTATTGAATTTTTAACTCGCTGGTCTTTATCTATCATTTTGTTCAGTTCTTGATTCACAGGTCTAACAGGATTATGACTAATTAGTACTTTAAATTCTAATTAGTGCCCTACTGATGGTAATAAGCTCTTCTTCTTCCCTAACACCTCTCTTTATCTTTCGATTGCAAGCGAAAAGTTATTTTTACTGTAATTTCCGATATCATTTTTACTTTCTCTACGATATGGTCTATTATTATTTTGTTTCAGGCTATTTGGCAATTACGTGTTACCATTCTGTTATCAGTTTCTATTTCAATTTGGATGCTAATCGGCAGTATTTTAAATGGTGTGACTGTGTTGTTTTTCATTTAGAGTATTCTATGGTTCTCAATTATTATAGGTTTGTTCTTAGAACCTCTTAGATGTCAGGAAGGTATACTTTTTATTTCTTTCTTTCATTGTTCCTTAATTACGAATTTCGGTTTATACTTACGATCTTCATTTTCTTTGTTGTTTTCAGCTGCAGCAATTGTAGTATGCTTCGTTCCAAGTGTATTTTATACTGATACTTCAGTAATTAATTGTGACAGTGGATTCTTAGTTTCAGTAGGCTTGGCATTCAATTGTATTTGTTACAGTTCTGTTATCAGTGTCTTTCATTGTTACTAAGCAACATTAATATTCGTATTTATAGTGTTTTATTTACTTTGTGTAGTGTAGTGTTATATTAGTGAAATATATTTATTTCATCATTTGTTGTGGTTGATCTATAACTCTTCTGAGTTCTGAATCGTGTAATCTTATATTTTGTAATTTAGCATGTAATGAGTCACTATCTCACTAAGTCTTAACCTTCACATTTCTATTTCACTCGTGTGTTAACTGCTCGTTGCGGTTCGCCACCAAACCGCGACGACTATTAGGGTCATGTGCAATCAAAACGACAATATATTTTCACATCATTACGATTTCATTTTATTTTCTTACGTTTATCAGGTAATAAAAATTGGCTCCGCTCAGCGGAAAGGTACATGGACACATTAATAAATTAACTTAATACTAAATCAGTCTAACGGTCGCGCCGAGCGCGTTGCGGCTTAGCCTAGTATCACAGATGAGTAGAGCGGTGGGACGCGGGGCGAAGCGCACCCGCGAGGAGAGCTGCGCGGGCGCGCGGGGTGGCGGTCACTCGTCCGACGCGGACGACAGCTGCGTGCTGCCGCCCGAGCTGAAGGAGCTGCGGCAGACCTCCCCGGCCCCTGCCGCGCCGCTCTCCGCCGCCGAGCTGCCCGGGGACAGCGTGCGCAGCAGCTCCAGAGCAGCACGCGCGCGCTGCCCGTCCACCGCTGCCGCAGACGCGACCCCCGACGCTCGCTCCCATGCACTCTTCTCTGGCAGAAGAATTCTCCGCGCTTCTCTTTGCACGCGCCGTGAGCGCAGTGCGAATAGGAACGGTGACAACGCCGACGCCAGTAGTAACAGCGCCAACGAGGGCGTGCGCGCGCAGTCCGCGAGGCCCGGCGCCGCCGCCGAAACGACGGCCGCCACGGCGTGCGGCACGTGCAGCATCACCAGCGCGCCCGTCAGAAGACCCACTCGGGCCGCGCGAGATTCTTCTCTATATCTAAACAGTGACGCGTTTGATATGCGGCATCTGATTGATGTGATTCTGGATCCATTATGGCTAGGCTGCGGCGTGCGCGGCTGTACGGCTAGCAGTGGCGCCGCTAGTGAAGGTGCCGAGCTCACAGCCGGCAGCCCCTTCCTCAGATCCTCGTTAGACTTTCCTTCCCTTCGGGAATTACGTAAACTGGCAACCGATGGGCAGCGAACTGGTCGTTCAGGCGGTAATAGGAATGGCCCGAATTTCCTGTCGTTCTCCATAGTCACGCTGCACTCGGGTCCATCAATCTTAAGAGTAAGTCCCTCCCCCTCTTCAGCGAGATCGGGTAGAATACTGGGAGGCTCGTGTAGCTGCAGAGCGCTAGCACCGTGCGCTCGCGCCCGAAGACCAGAGGAGCGCGCCGCACGGTAGATCCTCGCGTACATGAAGCACACGATGGCGATGGGGGTGAGGACTCCTAGTATTAAGTACACTATGTAGTAGGCCAGCTCAACTCCCTGCACGATAGGCTCGAGCGGGTAGAAGTGGCGTACGACGGCGATGGCTGCACGGATAGCAGCAGCGGTCGCTGCTGCCAGCCAGGTAGCTGCGCAGAGCGCGGCAGGGCGGCGCTGCAGCAGGCGCGTGTGGCAGCGCAACGGGTCGGTGACGGCGTGGTGCTGGTCCAGCGCGATCAACATGATGGACAGCAGTGAGGACAGCGAGCAGGCCGCCGCGGCCGCGTCGCCCGCCTCCACCCACGAGCGGATGTTCTCCCTCGCCGAGTGCTCGCCGAACAGCGCGGGCGCCAGCAGGGAGGTCGTCAAAAGATTCGTCGCAAGTAGATTGATGACGAACCTGTAACAATGAAAAGGTCTACGTTAGCATAATTTTGTACAACGTCCACGCAATGTCGGGTCATGTTTACGCGGCCCCTCACGTTCGACGTTGGCGCACCAAGGTTGCATCAGAAAGGCCATATTTCGTACGTTTTACAGATTCGATTCAACAGCTATTAATTTGACGTTCTGTTCAAACGATAACATTGGGAACCGATTAGTTCGGTGGTATTGTTTGTAAACATTGCTTGCCACGTCATTCGACATTGTTAACAAAAATAGTAACCCATGAACTCAGTGTTGCGACAAGGAAGGGTTTGAACAAAGGCGATATTGTGGAAAGATATTGATTAATACGCAGTGGCAACATTCGTTCTTGGCTTACGTAAGTCTCCATTAATCCTGGTGATTCGAACTGTCGCAAGCAATAGATGTGTTGTAGATTATACTGAACATTTTGGAGTGCAAGAACTTTCGTAAACTGACCACCGCGGCAATTCGTGCGCAATCCGGCCGAGTTACAATGTTCACGAATTATTTGATAACAAACTTATAATTACTACTGTTAGTAGTAATAATGTGAATGTCAGACAATAGATCATGGTATAATTTGTTCATAACACATTCCTCAACAATTTTTTTTTTATAAATGGTGCTGGTTTTATAGCTTTTTTTTTTTTTTAGCGTGGTAAAATCATCAAATGAGTCTTCCAACTCCGGGCAGGGCGGGAGGGACTGTCAGACTTCTACTGACTAAAATCCACGGTGTCCTTCATAGCCTGTTATGTTCCTGGGTTACGGTAAGGGAATAATCCCGCGACCCCGGCAGGCTTTGGCCCTCTGAGAGGGGGGCCCCGTCATTATGCTGACGCTCTTTGAGGCGCGCGTGGGACACAACGCGCCATCAACCCGGGCATGGTCCTTGGTCGGGCAGCGAGTTGCCCTTTACTCGCTGCCCGCATGCCCGCGACTGGTTTTATAGCTTAGAACATAAGCCAGAATAGATTTGGATAAGGATTTTGAATATTTCCCAATTAGGTTTATATGGCTGCAAAACATAATAATGTTTCCAAGATACAAATTAATTTAAATTACAAATAGACTACTCAGTTTATTGAACAACTGAGGTCCCAGACGAACAGAACTTCTATTATTATAATTTGTATTCAATATTATGTCATTGTTTTGATGGTTCAGTCTAGACTAGATAGATTCTAGAATCCAGAGACAACTTTAGCGAATTAACTACAGAACATGATTAAAGTAATTTACAAAAACATCCGTAATTAGCTATAGAAGCGAAGTTTTTAATTAAATCTTAAAACTGAGGTTGTAAAACTCGAATTCACGTGGTAATTTATGAGTTTACGTATTATATCAATTATTTCTGTAAATAGAACCGCTGTTATATTATATGCCGAAATTATTTGTTGTTCTAAAGCAAATAGATCGTATAAATATTTAACAAATAACATTAAATTGCAACAACGTAAATTACTGCTAAACATATCGTAAAATAAGACATTGATTCTTCATAAACTTCGTAGTTTAAAAATATTCAGGTAGAAATGCCGCTCAAAGGGAAATCAATGGAAGGTACTCCATATTTCAACAATCTTCAAGAGAAGGTTACCTTTTATAATAACAAACAAACGCATGAAATACTAAGGTCTCATAAACAGTTAGTCACTCCAAACCATTCGGGAAGTAGTTTTACACAAATAGATAATATTTCCACGAGACAACCACGTGAATTAAAAATCAGGTTGAGATGAAACTTGTTCATGATTAAAAATGGAAATTATTTTTACTATCTGAATCGAAAACATGGAAAACCCAGTAAATATTCCAATAGACCGTTCATACTCGTAAATTTGAAAGTTCTCAGGATTTTTGAACGTGAATAGAACGTGTTGATCAATTCAAAAATAGATATGAGTAAGCCAAGGAATTGTAATATCCTACAATTAGCGGTAAACCAAATCAATTCAAAATCGTGTTCGAACTCATTATTATTCGATTTAACGTCGGCATCGTTATTTTAAAACCAGTTGTGCTCCGATTCACAAGAGTCTCGGTCTTAAAACATGTTCGTTTTAACATTCACACAAGTTTTGAAAGATATCCATTATAATGTGGGCAAAAAATTTGGGTCTCAGAATTGTTTTTTGCATCGCCATGTGGAATAACACAACTTACAGTTTAGTTGGGGTTTCCAAACTTATCCTTATTTATGTTTTGATTCATCAACAAATATTCCGTTCATAAAAAACTTGAGACGCGCAATTTACTAATATTGTTATAATTAGGATCAGAATTCATAATATATTTCGTATTGAAGACTGATTACAAAAAAACACATGTCCTTTATGATTGTTCGTCTTGCAACCCTATCGCTTTAACCTTGTAGATATACATATTTATTTATCAATAGTCCAGATTGTTCCTGTATCTACATATATGTAAAACACTGCCCTTGCAGATTATATAAAGCATGACATTGTCACTTCATCAGCCTTCGAATGCAAGAGAAATGACATTTGAAAAACAAATTGATTGAAAAGATGCAATTATTCATGCAATTTTTCTTACTAGGCGGATGCGATATCGTAATCCATACATGATTGATAGTGTTACCAAGGATTAGGAATGCTCTAGAACTAGAATTAATTAAAGCTTAATTTATTTATAAAGAAAAAGAAAATAAAAGCAGTGATTTTGAAGATACAGAACATAATGCACCTATTGTTGTTAAAATACTGGATATAGTGTGAGCATTAGTAGTTGATAAAGGCAGGTATTCTTGATTGATTTTTGACTACCTTTAAACTACACTCATAAATATACATAAGACAAGGGAAAGTCACAAAAGACAGACAAGATCATTAAGCTAGATCACTTTTAACATTCCCATAGATAAAGATCTAATGTATGAATAATGTGAAACGCGAAGGAGGTTTTAATGGCATATGACCATAGAGAAGTAAAAACCGTTTTGCTAAGTACACAACAAAAGGTAATTCGTTACTGTGTCGAGGCCAATTACGTACAAGACGTACAAAATGTTAAATTTATGATCTCAGATTTGCAAAATTTTTGGGAGTAAACGCAATTTAATTTGACGGTCGGATGCACATTGTAGTAACAAGTATGAGCAAGGTTGGATTTAAAGTTGAAGAGGTTATATTCAATGATGCAGGAAATAGAAGTGATGGATGGAAACAAATTAAAGATAAATTAGAATCTATTTATGCAATGCTTAAACATCTTGATGTTAAAAGAAAGTTTGAAACAGAAACCAGTCTGAATAATGAGACTAAGCCAATCTTACACAAAAATTACCTAACGGTCCTGCAGCCGAACTAACATTTCTATAGATTTTTTCCTATCATTGCGAATGTAATAATTCTTTCCGGAAGTTTACTGTTGTACTATAAAATCCTTGAAGTCATGTATGAATATTAAAGATCACTCAATGTCACTTCCCGAACTTCAAAACGTTCCAAACCTTTACATCCGGGGATGTGCTAAAATGTGTGTCAAGTGAAATATCAAGATTTATTTACTCATTACCATCAGGTTTTTATGACTGGTAATGAAATTTATTTTTTATTATTATTTCTACTAGTAATGACAGCTTCATCTAGCGATGTTTGTTTTTCCTTATAGCATCTCTGAAACTACTAACTGCCAGTACGTTTTCTTTTCCCTTACCATGATTCTATAAAAACTATTTAGTTATCAACGTATCTTTCAAAAACAAATGTTAAGATGTAAATAAGCATGCGTATTT
Organism: Agrotis segetum; assembly: GCA_036375495.1. Classification (NCBI taxonomy): domain Eukaryota; kingdom Metazoa; phylum Arthropoda; class Insecta; order Lepidoptera; family Noctuidae; genus Agrotis; species Agrotis segetum. The sequence continues at coordinate 6,736,688 of JAQSVV010000039.1, forward strand.
GCCACAATTTCGTAAACATCAAGACTTATTTTAGTCTTAAGGTCGATATTACCAAAAATAAAATCACAAGGTCGGGGAAACCCCGATGTGAGATACAATCTAAAATCGTTAAAGTTATTTGTCCATTACTTGCTGCAAGGAACAATCATTACCTGCCTAGCCAATTAATTTGAGACCTCGTATGGTTCCAAGAATGTTATTATCGTTGTAATATGAAATCTTGAACTACTTATTATTGCAAATCTTTTGTCCATACTAATTCGCACCACGTCCTTTACAAAACAAAAGAATGCTTGCAAGAGAATGGACTTATTACTAACTCGAGCTGCTGTGTTAAAATAGTTGTTTTTTTATATATTTTTCCATGAAACCAGATACTTCAGGAAGCGAACTATAAAATAAACACCGGATTTATGAAGAAAAATAAAAAATACAGCGTAACTAAAAAGTCTGTAATCGTTTGACGTGAACGAAGGCCGCTTACAACTTCAAATAGACAGGTGACGTTTTTGAAACGCTTTTAAACGTCAAGAAAGAGACGAATATTGCTCTGTTACATAATTCTGAAATGGGATAAAGATAATACTCGGTCAAATGCGTTTTAGAACGACAAATTACTACTACTGGACTATGGAAAGAAACTGAGCTAGATGAATAGGGAAGTATATTCTTAGCAACATCCTTTAGGATTTTCTCGACCCATGCACGTTGGTCGTGATCGATCAATGTTCAGACCAGCACCCCTAGACAAGTCGCAAACGATAATCGTTAACGCTCGGTTCTCCACAATAGATTTTCAACCTTATTCCTTCGAGTCTTTAGTTGAAAATCTATTGAAGATTTCATGGCGTTGTCGTTCGTTCCAGTCGCTAACGCTTAGAAATCCTAAATAGATTTTCAACTAAAGATTCGAAGGAATAAGGTTGAAAATCTATTGGGGAGAACCGAGCGTGAACGATTATCGTTTGCGACTAGGGGGGCAGGTCCCCTTCTATGGGACACGTGATCTAAAAAGATCGTTTGTAAACAATTCACCTGTTAGTCTCTACAGATTATTAAGATTATTGTAAGCTATAAATTTAAAACTTTCTCGCAGTATCTGGTCTATAAATAGTAATCGATTAATCTTTTCAAGTGCCAATTATTATTATAAACGTTTATGTATTTATAAAGTGTACCGGAAGATGGATGCTTTAGGGCAGGGTTAGATACACAAATATTATTTTATAAATCCACTTAGTGACGTGCAAATTATATTTATAATCGTGTATATCAACATATATTTTGCTATTGAACTTTTATAAATAAAATATAGACACATATAATTCCGTATATTTTATCCCCGAAGCTATCCCGTTACACCACAAATAGGGTGCTGATGCCATACCTACACGTTTGTGTTGCCGAATCTCGAAAACAGCTGGAATGATTATGATGAATGAGCTGTCAAACCTTGACTTGTAAGAGGAAGTTAGATGACATTACGCGAATTTTACGATTTATGTTTACAAATGATTTGATATTAATCTGTATCTGTGTCGCAGAATTATGACGTTGACATGTTTTTTTTTTTGTTACAGGCATTTTTAAAGGTCGTCCATTGGAGTTGATACTCGTAATTAACGTAAGTGCATTTGCAAATTGTTCGCTAGTGGAATGTTTTTACAAAGTAATCAGCTGTGATTAATGTAAAGTGGTGGGCGTTTGGTTTGACCGTATTTTTGAGTGGATAGCTCTTATATAAACAAATAATTATAATTATTTCGAACAATCGAATAACACTACTAAAGTTTTCAAGTAAATTACTTTCAATTAACTTTATTATAGGTATTTTTCTTCCAAGATAAACAAACTAAATTATTTTTATTTGAGAAACAACATTTCATATTACGAATGAATTGTGTGACTACTTTTATATTTCCTTTTGACATTTGTCATCTGTGTTGCAATGACAAAAGATTAAAAATAAAATAAATGTTCGGAAGTAGCCAGTGACATTTGCGGTCACAAAAAAAAACAGGATCAACACACGAATTAGTATTATTTCCGTACAGGTACTGAACAAAGAATAAAAGGTATAGGTAACTTATATTTTGTGAGTTTTTATACCGGAACGTTTAAAATGTTTTGACATATTTATAGACTATTTACTTCCCCATTAAGTATGTCAAAATTTATTATGACAACTTACGAAAAAATATTTCCAAAGTTACTATGTTTTTACTTGTATTATGCTTCGTTATTTAACCAACTAGTGTAACTTTTAACCTTAACCGTGTCACTAGTAAAAGTTGTAAGTATTTGCAAACATCTCAGCGTTGCCCGGTCAAATTCAGAAGTAGCCCGTATCTATCAACGTAAAACTGCTTGTCCTACTTTTCAAATTAGCCGCGGTATACTCGTTTACATTTTTTTTTTATTCTTCATGACGTTTATTTGAAAGTTTTACTATGAAGCTTTGAGTAAACGCTTGAGATCAACGTACTGGCAGCTTAAAATAAAACTTGTGCATCGGAAGAGATCGTATATATATATTTTTTTTTCGGAAAGAATGGGATCAGGTTTACGATCGACCATTTCCGAACGCAGTCATTTGATTTTACCCTGAAATTAAAATTAGTAAACACGTTATTTTACAACTTTACTTAATTTATAATCGTGATAAAACCGTAATTAAATGTAATAATTCAAGTCCTTATTAACAACACAATAAATAGTAAAAGACTTTTATTGCAGGAAATTACTGTAAATATACAACTATCGACTTAGTACTATAATGTAGGTCTCGTAGGCACTATACTAAAGGAACTAGGAAGCTGTTCCAGTAGGTTAAAACCCACAATAATCATAAACTTTACAAACAATAACGATGTTGCCAACCAGTTAATTAGTATAACTTGTTTAGATAATGATCTTGTGAATGTGGGACGTTAGTATTTTCCGTTTGTACATATCCGTATGGATGCGTAAGAAATCAATTAAAAAAAAATGGCAACATTACACGGTTCACATAATCAATTCGCATGTAGCAATCAAATTGACTCGTCTATTCACGCCTTAATATTTGCAAAAAAAAAAAGAATTTTGTTTGAAAATCGAATATCATAATTAGCTATTTTCAAGTGTAGAAAAGTTCATTGCGCTTCAAAATGAAGGCCTTAATAATTAAAATAGCAAGCTATCCATCAATCCTCATTGAAATTGTGCCAAACTCAACCAAAAAGTTTCAAAGGAAAAATGGTCTGTCGGAATAAGACCGAAGAAAATAAATTAGAGAGAATAATTCCAAAGAAAATTGGCTTAAACGTTTGAAAAGTAATAGCTGTCTTCGTTTGTTGTGTGTTAAAATAAAACCAGTTTGTTTTAAACTAGAATTAATTTATTGGTTTTGAGCCAAGACTTTGAAGGGCTATTTTATTTTCTTGTGTAATTTCTTTTTTTTTCTAGAAAATTTGCTAAATGCTAGCTGGAATTTGTGATAATTAAAACTTTTTTTTGGAATAATATAGTCGCACGTCATAGCACTGTCTTCGATTTTGGTGCCACAGATCCATAAAAACTAATTGATAGGTTGGCCAACCTTGTATGAACAAAACATGGGCCCATTCATACATTCATAAAAAAACGATAAATAATATGGAGTCCTCCAAACGCTTACCGAAAGCTAAATGGCCAATTAACTTCGCTATGGTGTCATGAAGTGTAATTGCCAACCGATTTGGCGGTAATATGCCATTATGAGCCAAAACTCTTGCTAGTAATGGCAGAATTATTAGGAACAATTTGGCAGGCTTTGCCATAGTGGCCATAGTGTCAATCAAAGGAATATGTTTTGTCTTTACGCATAATGATGATTTATTTTATTAGAAGGTTTGCTTTGCCTATAAATATTTCAACTATGAACTGTAATATATTCACATAAATATAAAATTTGCCGCGGCCATCACGGAACTAAACAGTAACTTTATAATTAAAGCGTAAAAACCCATGTTAAAATACAATAGACTATAAAATTTACTATTTAATTTTCACAAAAAATATACATTACGGTTAAATTATAAAATGACGTAGGTATAATTATTTAAATTTTCCACGATATTGACACATTTGTGATTTTTAGGACAACTAGTAGCCATTTTTTTTCAATTTGGATCAAAGGGATTCTAGCTGCGAGAATAATGATGTTGAACTTTGCAGGTGGCCTTTTTTTTTTAAGTGAGCTTCGAATGCTTCCTTCGTTCGCGATGCTTATGTTAAAACCTGTTTAGAATCTCGCGACGCAAGTCTACACTAGAAACTGCACTCTCTCTTCAACAAACTGTGGGTTAATAAACTTAATGGTAACATAGCCAAAGATTTTTATTTGACATTTAAAAATATCAGTGACATTAGGCATCCATGACAGACATTATTACGAACGGTAATTCAAATAATAATATTGTTGTTACTGTTATGTCACACTCTTAGCCAAAGTCTGCGAAACTATCTTCTCAGACCCGTTTATTTTCTAAAAAAAATCATTTGTTTTTCTCAACCTAATACTACGTAATTCCGTGAACTTTTGAACTTTGTTAACGTACTAATAATGACGTCAAGCTTATATTTTGACACAAAGCGGCAATGAATTACTAACCCGCTACGCAAAAATATGTAAACTCATTGAAGGTTATACGAGAAAAGAGGTCGTAAGCAGCGAAAGTGAAAAATGTGTGACAAACAGTACCTACGTAATAAGTCTCCACGAAATGTCAAAATGTAATTTCGCGGCAATTTGTAATTTCAAATTTGGAACAATTCATTTTCTTTTTTTCGTCTCGTAAATTGTTTTTCTTTGCTTTTAAAATTTATTTTATCAAATCAGCGTTTTATTTGATTTGAAATCTACATATATTTTTCAAATAAAAATGTGCATAAAATATTATATTAACACGTGCGTACGTTTGACGCATAAAAAACAGGCTACATTTTTATTCTACTGTCAACACGTAATAAAAATATTCATGAAAATATCAAAACCTTTTGAAGTCATCGATCTTTGTTTCATATTAAACGGACTGCCATGGAATACAAATAATTATAAACGTGTTACATATCATTGTTATCCTACGTGAGACCTTCAGTGGAATCTACGTTGAATAATGTAGTTTTTTTATTATTATCTAACTTTAACAGTAGACAAAGCATTACGTGCCAATTAGGCTTTCTAAAAAAAAAGTTTATCTATCAGTTTGATATCAAATTCGTTGGAAAATCTTGTGCTTTATGGAAAAAATAAAAAATAAATATCTATGCTTCTTCAAGATCGTAAATATTTTAGTCTGGCAATACAGTACTGCTGTCAGTAACAACTTGCTATTTTTAAACTTGACTAAGACTATTTTGCTTTTATGGAATGTACGAACAGTTATGCAAGTCAATAATAATATAAAAGCAGTGCAATATCGACCAGCTGTACAAACATTTTTTGTTGTTACGAAGAAACCATACAAGTCCTTACTTCGTTATCCATTTGTTTTATATCTCATTTTTCATTAGAAGTTGTAATTGAATTGCGATTTGAACGAGGAATATAATAACGAGTAGGTATCACGGTTAAAATGTCAAATTACGTTCTTAAATGCAAGTGCATTTAATAAACAAAAATTATCTTGTCTATGATCGACATAATACTCATAGACAACGTTATTTTTTTTATTTGCTACAGTTCTGCACGGAAACGTGATTGAAAACTTTTTAATTAAGAGCACTGGCAACATTGTGAGTACAGTTAATAGTAATGCTGAACAGATTTTATCAACCTATACCAAGTATTGTGTATTTAGTGAGTACTACTGTCTTGGAATAGGTACCAACCAATTCAGAACAAGATTTCCTCTTGCAAGTTCAATATTCGCTCCAGAAACAGATTGCAGTCAGTTAAATATGTTATAGACTGTCAAGGTAATGCTCTAATTGTACATCTTTATAAAGATATTTGAATATTTAATAAACATAATTATAAGGTATTTATGTTTTTTAAAAAACGTTAGTTTCTCCATAGACAAAGTCTCGAAATTAAAAATAAATCTGACATTTTCAAGTTCCGCAGATTAAAAATAGCACATTTAAAATGTCATTCTATTCGTTCAAAAACCTGTCAGGATCAATGTCGTTAACGCTTACATTCTCGTTGCTAAGTTTTTAAAATTAAAAAGGGTTAACAGCCTTCGTAGACACGAAATAACAAAAAAAAAGAATTGAGGAAATATTCAGCCAAGTCCTGTATGAGGTATGGACAAAAGATTTTTAATGAATTGGTATCACAGTGAAAGGAACGTTGTACAATAGCGTACTATTTAGCAGCAGTAATTTTAGAGGCGGATGTTATCTTAAAGCATAATTTGTAAATCAAATTAGTCATTTGACCAAAACAACAAGGTATTATGTTTTACACAAATTTTCTCAGAATGATAAAACACGATATTTTGATGAAAACAATAATTAATCCGGTTTTTCCAATGTTTTGGCAAAGGACAGTTACATAATAAAAAATGCTAATTATATTAAACCATTGACTAGCAACTCTACAAGTCTTCAAATCATCGTCGTTTGTTCATTATTATTTATGTACCATACTAAAGTTCGTCGCTGTGACCAAAGTTCTGGCCACAAGCCGAAATGTCACTAACTGGCCCACTCTCTTTATTACTGGTAACATTGTCATTAGTATGAATAAAAATAAAATGTTGAACAATTTTCCAAAAAAGGAGAACGTCTCATAAAAAAGAACACTCACAGAAAGTCTGTAAATACAGATTTATCATCATATCGAATTTGTTTATCATTTTTCCAAGAAAACTTCGATACATTCACTGAAACAATGGACGATCGTAATTTTCCAGAAGTAAACATGGGTCAAAGTACATAAAAACCTGTTGAAAAGGCATAACATTCTGTCATAGTGACTATCCAGGTATCATGACACCTCGGCGTGTTGTACGCATGCGTGAACGGAAGCCGCCATTGTTATGCGCAGTCGCCTCAAGATGGCGGACGATGAAGGATAAAAAAAAAACAAAATAGGCACTATTTTTAACCCCATTGTATCCCATGTCATGGGTGTCAACTTTGAAACTGATTGTCGCGATATTTGACTGAGTTGTCGTCTGGAAAATTTGGAGGATAAAATGTAAATTAGAGCAAAGATAATCTGAGGGTTTAGTTTAGGAGTTTCCTCTTTGTTGTGTTGGATTGGAAAATTAAAGTTTAAGTTAGATTTTAAATAATACTGTAAAGATAAACAAAAGCCTCAAGATTATAAATACCAAGTTGATAGTAGAATTTTCCTAAGAATTCCAACTAAAACTAAAAAGGTAATATACGCTACTTTTAGCAGCACTAAAGCCTTGAAACTCTTTTCAAGTCTCCTATAAAATTGAAAATCTGCATACATCAAAGCTTTCTCTATAATAATTGTTATTGTTTTGTATACGTTGCATTTACCTTCACCTGGTAACATGAATACCAGTTCTGAGCTGACCTAATTCTGCCAATGTAGGGCTGAAGCTTGTGGAAATAAGACACGCTGAAAATTTATGAAAGGTGAAGGTGGTAATTTTCCGACGAGTCCGTCTATGGGGCTTGAACCTTTTTGTTGTTGTTTTTTTTTTATTTATCTAAAGACAATAAGTTAGCATTTTTTTGAATCCAGAACACTGTATTCGTAACTTTTTTATTTGGTCTACTTTTCTACATTCGAAAGGTTTGACAGCCCTATTATTTTACAAGTGGTGAATGTAAAGTCTCGAGTTTTTCCTACAATTCAGTGTTCACGAAGCTATTAAAACAAAGTGAAATATTTTCCAAATAGACTCTATGAGAAATTTTCCGTTCTTATCAAAATGGCTCGAGTGATCGTAAATGTTTTGCTGATAGTCTTTTATGGGTAATTTCATTTAAATGACCAAATGACCCATGTTGCTCTATGGTACGGTGTAATATCTTTTTTCTTTTTTGAAATTAAAAAGTTCAGTTATATTTATACACTTATTATAATTTTTGAAAAGTAATTTTATAATAACAACAATTTATGAAATTTGCTTTTTTCTGCCTTGCTGACATTCTGCAAGGCAATTTTCTCGTACAAATTCAATTACATATTGGAAATAAAAATCACCTCAGCTGGCAAACATGCGAAAAACCCGATTATTATATCAAGGTTAGTGTGGTTAGCAACAACTCTATAGTCTATACACATTGGTGACCACACACCTGTGGGTTGTATATCCATACCGAGGAGCCTTTTACAAAAAAAAAACTAGTCCGACCATTTAAAAACATAACAAAGGAGCCCGTATACCCTATTCTGCGTTGGAAAATTTTAATGTCACATGAATTTATTGGCGCGTAAGTGCAGAGTTCTAGAATCTATGGTGAGCACTTGACGTTTTATAGGTTGTGACATTTATTTATTCTGCCTCTCTATTCGCATGAATTTTAATTAATGAAAACAGAGCTATGGTGGTGGATAACTTAGTTTTTTCACGCTCAACTGGCCAGCTAGTTACTTAAACATCCTATCACTTAACCCAAAAACCGTAACTAGCGTTTGCAAAAGCCACTAACTTAATGCACGTAGTTAAATGGGTCAATGGAAGCGGCCATCAAGGCAAAACCTACATCTAACTGGTGCACGAGACCTCGTTTCGTACCTACACGTGGAAAAGAGTAATAGAACTTAAATGAGTTTTTTTTTCTGGAACGTTGGTTTAAGCTGAGAATGTTAAAAAAGGTTTTATTGTATCGTTCCTTAATCAGGCTGGAAGAATTTTTTTTCTTTAATTCTCTTTTTAAATTAACCAACCTTCTTTTGTTTTCTAATAATTGTAGAAAAATTGTCTGTAATTAAAAGCATGTCAACCGATGACAGTTTGATAGCAATTTTAATAGCAATTCTAATTGTCAACGTTTAACCGACACGTGATCGGGGCTATTCTATTGTGTTATGTTCTCACGATTGAAAAAAGATCCATTGGGTTAATTATGCCAACAATAATTATTGTCCACAAGCAAGTGTCAGAACTTCGACTTAGTACTTAGTCTTAGAAACAATGGTATTTAGGGTATCGTAAAGCGGGTCTTTACTTACATAATAATGAGGTCTAGAAATTTACAAGATGACAAATTCTCTCTCTGTTATCTGACTAGTCATTTCGATGTCTAAGTATTAAGTAAGCAGTCTAGACTTTAAACTATTGTTGCAACAGGTTCTGTAACTTTTAAGTAAAACCAGAGACAAAAATATACAGGAAGAATACAACTCATCAATGATCAATGTCTGAATAGATAAAACGGATACTCGTTAAAAAAACCCAGTGATTGACAATGGCAGAAAACGAAGGTTTTAATTTCCGTACTCTCTCAATTCAAACACAAATGGTTTTTTTTTTTTTTTGCAATTGTGTTAGATTCAGTTCCTGAAATAATAATCTTGTTTATGGCTAAGAAAGACTAAAAAGGTCGCAACTATATTTTTATTACTGATGGATTTTAATTAATTATGTTTGTCATTTATTAGCAGTTGCTATTAAAATATAAGCTACTGTGGTTTAATAGCTACATCAATTATAAATTAATTAGGTGTCTAATAAAGAAAAAGTTTTAATTTTTTCTCTTTAACTCATTTAATAATATTCTCTCAATAATATTCTAAAGATCATAATTATTATCAAGTCAAATCATTAAAACAATACAACAATTAAAATTAATTGTTTCGTTCTATCTACCTACTGATAATGACCCAGAGACAAGAAGCTAGAAAACGATGACATGATGGAGATTGGACCATAAACAATAGTTCTTCGTATAGCCACAGCACCCGGATTTATTTAGTGACGTCAAACTAACATGTCCAGAGATTTTACTGCGTCAAAGATAAAATTACTGACATAACTACAACTATGACAAAGGTAATTAGTTAAACAGTTTTTCTCACGGTTAATTATTTTCCTGTTATGCATTTTATCGATCAGAGATTTTAGTGAAGTTGAAGTTAAGCGTGGCAACTGCTAAATGGGTTGGCGCTTTTTGGGGGAGGCGTACGTTCAAAATATCCTCCTACATTTTCTCCCACGTTTTTTCTTATTGTCTATGGAAAAGATGGCCCAATTTCGGCCACTGTGTGAATGGTAAGGGAGAGTAGGAGTAAAGACAATAAAGATAGAACTAGTTCGTGAAGCAACAATTGTTTTCACCGTTGCCAAATAATTTAGCAATGACAATGAGTGACGAGAACAGCCCCTGACTAATCAAATTAGTCTATCCTGACTATTTACGCTGTGCACCTGACAGGTCGTTTTCAAACACAATTTAGGTAAGATAGGTACTGCTTGTGTTTAAAAAATTATAATGGAAACTTACAATAAATAGGTTTGAAAAATATTTTGTTTAATATTGAAATATTTTTTAGCAAGAATTTGCTGTAGCCATGAACATTTTCCGATATTTTATTAGAATATAAAGAGTTGTTGTTGTTAACTCCCGTTGTTAATTGTCAAGAAAGAAAACATGAAACAATTTAGTTTAGTCTAGTCTAATTACAGTTGAACAACAAATAGGAAACGATTTACACCGCTCCCTTCAAATTGTGCAATTACATGGACTACAAAATTATTTAATTGCGTTTGCAATGTCAGCCAAAGGCTATATGAAAGCGATTCAAAGCAATATGATTGTAAGTTTAAAGGCCGTGCGTTAGTAAAAGGAAATTAGTAAAGCGTGAGACGAGTCTGCAATCGTTATTCGAAATGTATTAGGAAATGTCATTAGAAAAAATGGTGGACCGAAATGTCATTACGAACATTTTACTTCACACTGTTGTCATCATTTTTACCCGACTGCGCGACGCAAAGGAGGGTAATGTGTTTATCAGTCTATGTATGTATGTATGTATGTATGTTTGTTTCTATGTGGCGTTCTAGAGACCTAATGCGTAGGCCGATTTTGATAATTTTTACGTCAATCGATTCGTCTTAATCTCGCGAGTGTCACTAAAGATATGACAGTAATCAAAATTCACCACAGCGACAACCAGGCGCCATATTGTCAAAATGAAAAAAAAAAATGTCGTTGAACTATGTCATGTGGGGTATCGTTGTATAGGTATTTTAAAATCATTATTAGGTTCCCTTTATCATTTTTCATTTTAAATAATAGTTTAGGATATATAACGATTTAAAGTTGTTTAGCAAAACAATAATTCTCTGAATAGTAACTAAAAAGTATGAAATAAAAAAAATATTTAACGAAAAACAAAAAACCCGACTGCGATAAAAAAAACTAAAAAGAAAGAAACAAGTCCAGTAGTTAAGAATTCACTCATTCACACTCACAGTCGGGGCCCATTCAAATTATACCAATCAAATCATTCCAACGGGCCCCGACTGTGAGTGTGAATGAGTGAATTCTTAACTACTGGACTTGTTTCTTTCTTTTTAGTTTTTTTTATCGCAGTCGGGTTTTTTGTTTTTTTCTGATTTATTTTAGACATGATGTCATTCTTCTTTTCATTCGGCAATGTAGAAAGTCGATACTAAAAAGACAAACCTCAAAACTATCGATGCTACCAATTTATTGACTGACAGTCCAAACGACTATAGACCATGCGAACCCCGATTTAGACTGATGTTCGTGACTGCACCCGCCATCTTGATTCATTACCTTCCATATATTCGAATTCGGAATAGGAGTTGCCATACTTACGTCAATTTTATTGTCGTTTATTTTAGAATTTTTATGACTAGAGATGCGACGACATGGAATTGTTGCTAAATTTTATAGGCTGCGGATGTTATCTATGGATTATTGACATGAAAAGGCGCTATAAAGATTAAATAGATAAAGACCTTCAGTGTCAACCAAGTTCATGACCCCCAGGTCTTCAAGGAGGTTTTATTTACTTAAAACAGAATATATATTTTTTAATAATAACAGACATAATATAGCGTGTCAGTAATTGAAGACAGTTCTCAAATACCTAGAAAACTTTCCGAGGTTTTATTTCGAAGCAAGACGATGAGCATGCGAAAAATAATCTTTTTTACAACAATGGCGCCTTGACCGTGAAATCAGCAGCTAATAGCCTTGTAGCTTATTGTCTGTCGATATTAATTACTGTAATCAATTTAAATTGTTTCTTTGCAACGAAATTATATAGATTACTCTTTCATTCATTAAGATAAGTGCCTTGTTACTGATGGTTAGTAAGGATACTTAATCCTTTTTGTTCATAAAGTATCGTTTGATATTTGGGAGCTTGTTTACCGGAGAAACTCCTACGCATCCTAAGTGGTTATCATTGCATTTGATATCAGAACATCTAAAAATAAAAGCACTTAACCTAATTTTACGTAAACAACATGATCTAAGTACAAAAAAAAGTATATTATTTTTCAATCGTACGAACTACGTACCTTGACTGTCCATTTCAATCAATCTATTTCTGTACTCTCAAGTATCTTTTAATAATGCATCATCGTATCATAGTTAAAATCGATTGAACATTAATATGAGAAACGTAATTGCCACAACCCAATAAATTGCCCACGCAATAAATAAAACAGAAGCAAAGTCCAAAACTGTTGCCTACATTATATCCTTTAGTTAAAACAGAACTTTACTAACTATACTATCTTGACCCACGATAGGAACCACATTACAAATGTTCTTTTTTCAAATCATCTTGACGTTTGTCTATGCTACAACGCCATTTTGAACTGTCAAATTATACCGGGTGTTGTATCGGCATAAGTCGCAAAAAACTAATGATATTGTCTATTCTTAGCGTGGTCTAATCTACTAGAGCAAAAAGCTGGTTTATTTTTGGAATGCTTACTAATGATATATATATAATAATGGCAATCTTTTGTGGAAAATAATGTGGCAGCAATTATTTTATAGCAATTATTTTACAGAGTTTTTCAAACAGAATATTTTGAGCTTCATGTAAGTGAACTGATTTATTAACGGTCCTCGTTAATTCTTCTTTTAGACTTTTCAAGAGAACTGTGACCCAGATGTTTGAATTATACAGACATTTCAATGTCATCTGCTATATAGAATGATTTTGTTCTATGCAGAGATCACAATGAGTAATTAAAATATTGGACCCAAAGGTTACGTTAAACATTTTAGCTAAAACTTTGCCTTTTTCCCAATCAAAGTTCAAGTTTCCATAAAAGTCAAATCTTGCAACACTTTCCATAGATAAAATACCTGATATAATTATTATTCTAATTCAGGGACGTAGTTAATTAACGAATTGTGAATAAAGTGGTGTATAACGATAATATTCTTGAACATTAACGTCTTTATTTTACCTTCATGCATTCCGAAAATGTGGTTCTAGCCGTTTCCGTTGCTACAGCGAATCAAAGCATCCTGTATTTAGTACGAAAATAATTTCGTTTGAAGTTAGTCATACAGTGGATGAATGCCTTTGCTGTAGTCTACTTTTTTTTAATTAGCGAGAGACATAAGTCAACTGTCAAAATGCAATTGACACTAATGACAGTTGGTTTTGGTCACGCGGACTAGAGAATTTTTGAAATTCGAATTTGCATGGAATGCAAATTCGAATTTCAAAAATTCTCTACAGCTTACAAAGATTGGTCATTGTTACACGCTAATGGTTGCAGTAATCTTTGAAAAGCAAGGCTAACCTTAGTGAAACCAAGGGAACGGTAAATCGTACGTAATTATAGAGGCCTGGGACTTCTGCCCACCCAGTAAACAATAAGAGCATGACGTTACAACTGCTTACAAGTGTAAAGTATCGATATCACATTACGGTTTTTTTTTTCTTTTTGTAAACTGTACGAAAGTGTAAGTAAAAACTCTTTGCATCAAATACAGTGTGTACTTGCCTTTTAGTTTTTAATCTGCGATTTCAAGAAAATGTTTTGACAAAATGACAGAAGGGATTCTGTCATATGTTTAAACAAATTAAGGAAGTGAAATAAAATACACTTCACTTTCAATCTTGATGACAAAGGACTTTCTCGTGTAATCCATACAATAGAAGTCACATGTCAAATAAATCTTAATTGTAAAACAACTCGTCAGGTTCTTTGAACTTAGAATGAGGGATGCGAAAATATTTTTTTTCCAACCAGTACTTTTATTATACTAGTTGTCGTTTGTGTCATTTTGACATTACATTGTTTGCGTAGTTTTACATAATAAGTATTAATTACTACCTCTGTCGTAATGTATCTGTGTTCGCAACAAGGAATTTGAGACACATTAATTCTATTTCGTCAGTATCAAAGCGTTGTTAATTAATCTAACAATCAAGGCTAAAACAATACATTCAAATTCTACAAGTAAGGAATGGAAAGTGGCTAATGAAAGCTACATCACTCATTTGTCAAACTACTTGTTCCGATTGACGAATCGATTAATTTATCTTAATCGTTAAATAATCGATCAAAATAGCTTCTCTTTTATCGATGAAAACGTTCTGTGGAACATACTGAAGGTTATTTGATTTGTAATTCGAACGCGATATCCTCCAGTTCAGTGTTCCCATTTAGTTAACGCGTGCTATTTCCTTCGAAAACAAGGAGATCATTATAATTATGAATGTTAATGAATAATGAGATTCCGCGCGTAGAACGGAACATATTCTACGTTTGTTTTTGCTCAGTCAATCGTGAGGTGGCGCCCACGTCTCAAGCTTTATGATCTAGACGAGTTACGCGTCACGGTGTCGTTAATCATCCAGCAAATTTATAAATACCTCATGCCCATACATGAGTAGCTCTGAAACAGATCACCTGTGACGTCTTTGAGCCGTAAAGTTTTAGTTTAGTATTTAGTTATTTTCATGATTTATTTGAACTTCGGGTACCTTTCCCGTCAAAATTGATCAAGAAGGAACGTTTGGCATATAAACTAATAATTATTCATGTAAATAAAATGCAGAAGTAAGAGTTACATTTACAAATACATTTGAATTAACGACAGATAATTCTACGTTATCTATGGTAGGTACGAAAATTTCCCGCCTTTTTAGCGGTCACATGGATTTTCTTTTTCGCGTTCCACTTTTGAAAAAAAATGTAGTCGTAATTTACATATTGCTTCCAGCCAGTATCGGTAACTGTGTTCTTCACGGTGTCCATTTAGATAGTGAAAAAAGGTGAAAATATCTTAGAAAGTCACTTTAGTTGATAACGTCATTAGTGTTGCTTAACCTTACGACTGCACTTAAGCTTTTTACATACGCTTTATGGGTTCTTTATGCAGAGGTTGTTTCAAAATATTTTCTACGGTCACTTAATGCTATAAAACTATAAGCGCAAAGGCAATAAAATATCGTGCTAAGTCCCGCTAGCAGATTTGATGTAGGGAATACGAAATTTTAATTTTCTTTCAGATTTACGTTTTTTTAAGAATTGTTAATTGATCTCGGTTTTTAGTGAGTTGATATGCGTAAAAATTAATACAATAAGATGTAAATTCTAGGCAAAAAATAGATAGATATAACCTGTATTTGGGGACAGCCATATTTTTTACGTGTATTTTCCCATGAGTCAATCTTGTTAATCAAATGAATTTACAATTTGAATAATAATTAATAAAGCTAAAACATGTATCGAATACGTAAATCCCAAAAAACAGAAATTAATAGTTAAAAGTAAAATAAAAAACAATCATCGATGATTTTACAAGAGCAATGTCATTATTGTCATTGGTATTTTACTTCAACAATATTAAAATCTAATCTATTACATAAAATAAACAAAAAAATAATGCAACCCGGCTTTAAATCTAGATAATTGATAGTCTGTGGCCTCATTCATATTATTGTAAGGTCAAAACAGTAATTTTACGATTAGTCATACTGACTGGGAGTTGCCAAAAATTACTATAGATCTCCTTCACTCATAGATATTAATAATAGACCGTTTAGTAATTAAATTCTTCCAATTTATCATTCAATTTAATAATAAATAAATATTCTCGTATTTATCCGCTTATTATTGAACTTGGCAACACTTCCAATAGTTACTTCAAATTGTTTATGGTACTTGACACAGTTTACATGCAGGCAATCTGTGCGTTCTGGACACTGTCTACTGCTCGATTTCAAAACTTTTCTAACAGCTACTAATCCATTACGAGAAACATAAAATAATTTATCAGATATAATAAAATTGTCTATGGAAATTGAAAGCAACAAGTGAAAACAGTTCCACAGATAATTATTTAGTGTTTTCGCAAGATCCGCTGACAACCGGATTAACAATCCCGACTAACATTTTGAGTGAAACCTCTTGGCAACCACTATAGGCCATTCACTAGACGAGTTCAAATAAATTTACTGTTTCATTCAGAAATAAATGGAACGGGACGGGATAAATGATGATCTTTATCTGTCATGAAAAAATAATTGAGAGCTGTCAGCCGATAGCTCATTACTTTTTGTAGCATTGACAACGAATCCATCCAGGTTTTATTAAAATAATTCAAGTTTAGAAGGTAAAGAAAAAAAAGCGTGACCAAAGATAAGATTTTTTAAAATTTAATATTGCCAACTGTGTAAATATTATTCGTTCAAAGAAGGGGGCATTGAACGCGGCGTTAACTGTTTGTAACTTTAATAATAGTTGATCAAATATAGTATTTATTAGAATTACGGATAATATTTTCTGATTGTTCACGACTGATTCCCGAAATAGTTCAATGGACAAATCGATTTAAAAAAAGTTGAAATCCAAAGAACATGCACGTTTTTTTATTTTCACGGTTGACAGTTATAACTTTTCGCGCTAAAATCTATACTCGGTACGTTATTTTAACAGTGGCAAAATAAGAGGTCAAGTACCTACCAACTTGTGAAATATATGAGAACCGTGGGTTGCACTCTTTTTTTAGTGTAACTGTAAAAATAAACTGCGATTACAATCTATGATCCACTGAGATAAAATGTTAGGAAACTCAGCTACAAAATGTAAAGTAATATGTGGCACAGATACAAAGAGCAAAGAGTTATTATTAAATAAGTAAGTAACCAGATTCAAAAAAATCAAGAATTCTTGTGATAAAACACACATTCACACGTTCTTTCACATGTCCCATGCATAAATTATATGTTCCACGTTCAAGTTCACCATTCATAGACTAAAAAGAATAATACAGCTGTTTTTTCTTCTTTATTCTTTTGTCATTCTATATTCAAAAGCTGCACCTTTTTCAACAATGGCGGAGTATGATTTCATCGTGTAACGTTCCACCGATCAAAATCTAGGTGTTATTAATTAAGATAAGTCTGTTTAACTAGTGTAAGATTATCGTGTTAACTGTTCTTCACAGTAACTTAGTATTCTTCCATTTAGTAATAACTGTTATCCGGCAGAACGTAGCATTGATTTACAATGTTACCCCTGAGTCATCGAAATACTCGCTTTATTTGTAGAAGGCGTAAGATAAATTGATAATTCAATTGTGGAACTAAACGGTAAGTTTACACAAGAAAACGCTGACGGATTATTATTTGAAAACGATAGTGAAACAAAAAAAAAAGTTTGCTTGCCAGTACTAAAAGCTAGTGACAAGATTTTAGCAGGTAAAAATATTGTCAGTCGAATGGCACGAAGCCAGAACAAATCACCTCGACCTTTCAATACTTTACTATTGTTACAGTTTAAAGACACTAGTCGTATTATTATGCAAGTGATAAATATTATCACACTATTATCACTAGCAGTGTAAGCAGAGATCACATTCACGTGATACCAGTAATAACTAATGAGGTTACACGAATTAATAATATCGTTAAGTAAGTGATAATAACTACGCGCACTAGTTTCCTCAAAGCATAATGTATGTAGGAAATTCGCAATAACAAAAAACATATATGTTGCGTTAATGTAAACCTTGAGCCAGGAATCAACGACAGATAAGTTTAGAAACTCAACTGATTTTTTTCGATTACACAAAATACTATCAAACAAACAAATGAAATTGAGGAAATTACAAAGGTAATGAATTTTACATGTATTTCTAATGAAATGTCTGTTTGTAATGGAAACGGGTTACTATATCAGAATAAATTTCATTAAGAATGTAATTAGGGATTTGAATTCATTGGAATTTGATTTGGGGATATTGATGAAGAAATTGTGAACTTTTGTACCTGATACCTTAAACCTTTCTCAACCATCAACAGGTATAAAATCAAAATTGAAATCGTTATTTTATTCTTCTCGAACCAAAAGGAACCATTTTTTTTCAATCAAGCTTACACGCGTGTTGAAATTGTTTAGTCGTGATTCAACAATAAACATTAAAACAAATTCCTTTTAACAAATACTTAGAATCAATGTGTTAGATAGAGATATAAAAGGTATGTAACATATAAAAAACAAATTAACGAAATTAAAGTCAAATCTAATAATGTTAATGATTTGTATAGGGAATCAGATGATACATACAAATAAAAGGGTAGCCGAAAGTTAATTGTATGGGAGTATCAAACTTTGTATGCACGAACAATAATAGGTATACGAGCACGTGCCAAGGATAACATTTAGTTGAAATCTTAAGATAACCAACGCATATAAACCGAATCATTTCTATGATTATTAGATCTAAGAAACAAAAGAATTCCCCTAATCAAAAGTATCAGTGATTTTCCACCAGCACCAATGCTATCATTATTAGTGATGAGGAAAAGTATGTTACGACTGCACAAGAGGGCGACAGAATGTTTATTACATTTGAACTTTTAGATTGTGTGGTACACGAACAAATTGCGAAACTGCATCCAATGTTCGAGGTCCCCCACGCCTGTTAAGCCATTCGCAATTGGCTGCATAACCACTGGGGGTCAGGATTGAATTAATCATGGTGACGGTTCATGAGAAACAGTTTTTGAACAACCGAAGTTACTATGGGATATTAATACATGTCACGATGTACTTGAATAACTATCTAAAGAGGTTATCGAAACAGTTAATGAGGTAGATGCATTGTTTGATGATGTTAGCGAACGTTCGCATATCAAAGTTAATAGTCAATGTAAATATTGTAGTGACATAGTACTGAATAAAAAAGGCGCGATTTCCAGTTTTGACTGTTTTAATGAAGCAAGAAATGAGGAAAGACAACTAGTTTAATCAAATCCATGATCTGATAGCGTGATCCGTCTCCGAGTGTTGATTGGCTTATTTTTTCAAGTTCTCCGTTCGACCGTTAAATCGTTTGTCACCAAATTGAGCAGAATCATTATGATTACTTTTGAAAGAATTGTTTGTTTAGGTATAAACAAGGGGATCGTTAATGAGTTCTTTAGTAATGGCAGTAGTCATTTGTTCTTTTGATTAGTGCCTCGGGTTTCTGACACAGCTCACGTACTAAGGTCAGTATCAAGTGTGACTAATACTGTAATCTTGATTAGATCTTCGGGATTCCGTTTCGTATTCTAGATTAATCTATACCGTGATGCAAATCGGAGTCATGGTCGGACGAGATTCTAGACTTTCACGCCTTTTAGACTGAATTCATCGGCATTGTTGTGTACCGTCTTAAAGTTGATAGGAATCCCAATTAAAAAGACGATTAAAAATGATTCAGAGAATCAGGAACAATTAGCACGGCATGTTTGATGTTGGAACAAATAAACTAGGTAGATTAAAAGTACGAATTGCGGTAGCACATCATTTTTATTTTCGGTGTAAAATCGTAAGTCTTGATTTAATCAGACATCCATTTAGATTGCCAAAACCCGGTATCGGCCAAATCTAAGTGACTCTGAATAAAGCTAAAGGCAAGCAAAGATTTCCCTTTATGATGTCCTTCTCTTTGATATCAGGACTGAGTCTAAAATCAAGAAGTGCATTGGAGTTTAAACACCTGATATATCGTTGCAAACAAGATTATTAAAGTCGTATATAGACCAACAATGAATGACACGCAAATTCCGGACGAGACGTAAAAAATATAGTAAACAATGTGAACAGATAGATTTTTTTTTTTGTTTTTATTATCATCAGACAGCGCATCGTTCATATTTTAGTTTGAGTTTTATGTATCTTCATGATACATTACGATAATAATCACACGCAGTTCCAAATTTTTTAGGGCATTAATTTTTCATCCTCTGTGATCTAAATTTTTCAGTGTTGGTGATTTTTGCTTCCTGTCCAAAGTTTTTAGAGCATAAATGAATCACGTTCTTCAATTGACCTGTCCCATTTTAGTCTTCAAACAATCAATATACTTACAATTTGAAGTTTATGTTCGAAACATCCAATACAACTATCGTCCTAATTATCTTCAAAGGCCAATGATTTCTTATCAGCCACAGTAAATAAGTATTGTTTTGCCTTGATACGGCTTGCTACTGCAAATATGAAATTGACGTTTTGAATAACTGCACCAATTGCATGTTTTTCACGTTTCTCTTCGTGATAAAGAGGCCAAGTTGGATTGTTATGGATTGGAGTCTTACTACTACTGCATTCTTATTGAGCAATTTCGGGCTTGTCTTGTATTGCGTTGTTATCTTTTATATCAGACAGAACTTGAACTGAGCAACGGCCTTAACCGGAACCAAAGGCCAATTTATTGTTCGAGTAATCAGTTTGGGAATTTCAGTGTTTTCAAGTATTCTACTATCAAGGTTCCGGAATGTCGATTATTTTAATGCGTTGGTTGACTAAAAGTTTGTTTTAATTTACAACTACATTTGAGATAATTATTTGGGTCTTTTGCAACAGGTATTGGGCGTGCATTGTTTACAAAACGGCTTCCTCAAGATTTACGATGTTTCCCCAACAATTCGAACAGTGTTTTGTCCAATATTTTGCTGGGGGAAATAAATATTTGGTCAATTAATCAAATAATAACTACAACTGGTGACTGTATGTGATTCCAATACATTTCAAACTACGGCTAACGGCTGCCACATATACAAAAAAACTAAACAAAGAGTCAGAAACACAAAGGACAGGTACTAGAAGTTTGAAAGAATTTTGCTTCTCCCAAAAAATGGTGCAGAGTTAATTTTTGCACATCTATTTTATTAAGCAAGTTTGACCTTTTGACTTCTTGGCTTACTCGTGGGAAGTTAGTAAAGTAAAAAAGACTAAGTTGTAGGTATCTGGCAACTATCAAGACAAAACGTCCAGACTGTTATTACAGATGTTGCAAAAAAAGTTTTGACATTGGCGGCAAAATAAACATTCAGAGTTCAAATAGATTTTGGTCCTTTTGTGGTATGAATCTTTTAATTAGAATAAATAGATTTTGATGCGGAAAATCTTAAAACAAGCCATTGAAGAGAAATGTAAGTATGCCTACTTAAAATGGGACTTTACCGCCGAGTTATTAAAGTTTATGTTAGAACTACTATTTCGAATATTTTCGTTTCTCATGTACAGATTTTTAACTAGAACAAGAATTTTGATTGACATTCTTATATTCTGAAGATTGTTTCACTGATGAACTAAACCATTTATGAAATCGCTTATGCTTGATAAAATATACGTGATGGAATTTTATATCTTACTTAACCGTCTCGATAGTACATTTTACAATACTAATGATTCACATCAATCAATGTTACGGTGATATTTAAAATTTTGTTTTGCAATATGTCGAAAATCATCTTTGCTGGTCATAAATCATTCCTTACGGCCGCAAAATAAACGAAAAGAGGTATGGCATCAGGTAGAGAGACTATTGCACTAAGTCTAATAATACTGACGGTTTTGGCTGATGGCCCAACTTAGGGAGGGCTCTCGTTAAACATGGTACACTTCTCATTTCGCAATACAACTCGTTTGAAATGTAATTGCTGTTTTATGATCCCCTAGTACTTGTCCAACTATTTCTAAACTAACAACCCTAACTTTTGCATCATCAACTTTATCATTGACATGTCGAAAGTTGATTATTGCTATTGCTTTCGCCAGTAACGTTCATGTTTAATCTATTTAAAATTTTATTTACGACACCTACAACTCTCTCTTCTGTTTGTTCAAGAGTTTCTGATAGAACTTTTAAACTTATGAAACATCAAGTTTTATTAGAACGATATAAATATTTAACGGTTTTGAATTTTGGAACCTGTTGACCTTGATGAGGCAAAATCCTGATAGATTTTTGAAGTTAACACTGATGATGTACTTATTAGGTAACTTAGAAGTAAAATTGAACTTACCGATTTGATATAGTTCTAAGTCCCGGTCGACGGCAGAAAACCAGTAAAGCCAACGAGTTGGCCGCTGTTGACACCAGGAACAGCGCTAGGAGTACAATCTCCTCCACTAGTCGGTCTCTCAAATCCATCCCTGACATCAAAGCTTGTCCAGGAGACATGAGAACCAAATATTCCGAGACAATGTCATCACTATCACAACACTTTAACTTGCAACTGAACACTCTCAGTCAATAATGTTTTTGTATACTGCAGTTGTTAGTCGCGTAAAGTTTTGAGAACACGCTGGTCGTTTAGACCACGTCTTTCTCGTTCGGCTGTCGTATGACAACTGGCGGCCACTGGCGGGCCGCTCGGCTGTGCCGCCGCGGCCGGCGCGTGGCACCCCCTCTCTGCCGTTAGTACTTCACTGGCGACAGTACTGAGTACATATAAATCTATCTACAACTAATGTCGGTCAACATCCTGACTTTTTGTTTTATCGCTTGTGAAATTTGCCGCGTGCGATTTGTTTTGAGATTCGTTTGCATCATTTTTTTTATTGTTTTCAAGATGTTATATATCTCATCTTCTTTTGCTGATTAAACTGTAATTACAAATATTACCTATATTTACAATATTGTTGGATCTTTCCCAATGTTTATTGGATAAGCCCAATCAATATTGGTTTCAGTGTCATTATATTGTGATTATTCATTCTGTGATACTCAAGTTTGAAATAAACTCATTAAAATCCACAAATCATTGATAGACGCAATCGAAAAAATAACACTTCTAAAATTTTGTAATCATGAAGACTTGGAAAGATTTATACTAAGTTGATACAAAAGCTTGCCTGAAGGTCCCGAGCAACCAATAAGGATTGCAACGAAGGTTAAATTAAATACTACTAACAAATTGATTGATACGTTTACTGATTAAAACATGAATAAGAAGCCAGGTATTCAGCTGATTGAATCAGTGCTTGAATAGAAAACAGTTACGGTTTTAGATGTTTACGTGACTGATTGGTTATTTTGTACTAGCGTCTACCTGCGTCTTCGTCTGTAGTGATCGGTAGTATCCCACGTCTCACAGCATTTTTTTTTCTTACTCCTGTTGTATCCGGGTTTGTAAAGACCTTTCTACCTTTTTTTAACCTTTAACTATGGACGTGCGGTCTCACAGACCGCGTGCAGTTTGTGATTCTCATGCCCCTCTCCTCCCGTGTACCCTACACGTATACACGCCTCAGTAGCTTCGGTTTTAGTTACTAAACGACAGTTAAGAGTGAAGGTTACGTAATCGGCTAAATACTGCGTGAGTAATTTCGCTTTATATTTTGAGTGCGGTCTGTGAGACCGCGCGTCCACATTTGTGTTATACATTGACGCCGACGATGATTTTGTTTGTTTTAAATTTTATAAGCTGAAATGTCAAAAAATGATCAATCAACGACTGTAGGCAAACGAACATCGAGTTCGTCTACTTAGATAGCCGGTAAAATATTACGATTAGATGATCATTCTTTGAAAACGAGAGTCAATGATTGCTTTTAGAATCGGTTCAGTGCGACAGAGATGGGGATGTTGATGATTGTTTGTTTTATGAAGCTGACATTGAAAAAAATCACTCGAGTGAACGATAGATTATTGAAGAGAGTGATAGTACTACTAGAGCCGACGGTGACATACGATGATCGGATAATCCCACCAAGGGGGGGTAGACGAAACGGACAAGAAATGTTCAATTTATTCGAGCAGTCGCCGAACAAGAAGATGGCCTGTTGGCGATTTCCACAGAGTTCTGGACTTGTGTGGAATTAATGCCTACTCTCTATTCAATCAACACCAAGACAAAAAAATAGAAAGAGGTCATTTTCTGAATAACAAAGACGAGTTATAATCACTCATTTGCCGTGACATGCCTGAAACGAGTTTTGGGCCCTGCTATGCCGTCCCAAGGGCCACAAAGTGAAGTAAATGCAGTTCCTAAACGTAAAACGTATAATCTGTGCCCACCAAATATAAAAACGAAAGTGGACCCACACTTATGTAGGCAATGATCTAAGCCGCTATACAAAGACTGTCAATAATTCTGTCAATAAACATGACCAAGTTGGGACCTTGTCAAATTTTTTATGTTTAGTTTTGAGAAATTTAATTTAATTTTTTTATGTCCTTTGTTCTTTATATTTTATTGTAAAAGAATTTAAACTAACTAAAAAAGTCAGTTTTCTCCGGTAATATACCTATAAAGTGATCTCAAACAAAAAAATCTGAATAGCGCCTTTGATTGTTATATCGTTACATATAGTTTATAATAAATACATTTTTCATTAAAATTACATCTTTAATGTATATTTAAAAACTCTTCTAAGTGATAAAAACAAAAAAATACACAATTATTACGCATCAAGATAGAAATCAGCCCGTAAAGATAGCGGTCTCTGAGACCGCACGTCCAAAGTAGTGTATCAAAAATGGAACGTCCACAGTTAAAGGTTAAATCCGTTAAGTAGTTTTGGCATGAAAGAGAAACAAATATCCATATATCCATCCATCGTCACTTTCGCATTATATATTAGTAGTAAGTAATTGAAATAAATCTATTTTAAGGATTCTGCGATTGATTCTTAAGAGTTTCGAGAATCTGCTACATGATTATCATAGTTTTGTACTAAACTATTGGAATTCTAAAACCGGCTGAATCATTAAATTACTATATCATATCTAATAAGTTTTACATGTTTGCCGACTTATGATGATTCAAAATAATTATCTTCGCGTATATTGTATGAATGGATTTGTAATACTTGCAAATACTGTATTAAAAAAAAGTCATTGATCTTTGTTTCATTTTCAATATGATGATTACCATCTTCTACTGTTATTTCACACAATTATAAAATTATTACAATTTATAATTATTGTTATCATGCGCTCTAAGGTTATGTCATCACTTGAGATTCTAGGTTCTCAAATAGTCAAAAGTGCACCAGCGTCTCTCGACTCCAATAGAAGATTGACCCTATCTCCCGTCAATTTGTCGACACCTCCGTCATCAGGCGGCGAGCTACCCATTACTCGCCATCTACCAGCTCGTATATACGATGTCGAAAAACTTCAATTAATAATTCCTCATTTACTACAATTTTTTTTGCTTCTATATAAATGACATCTACCAATCCGCCAGCGTGGTAGGATTACGGGCCACTCCGTCTCACACAGAGAAGTCCCAACAGAGAGGATTCATTAACTAAAAAATATTTTGCTTCTATTTGACATCCCAGCAGTAGGAACATTTATAGGCTGAGTGGGAACATTCATAGGCTGATTTCTTACAAGGGCCATTATCATAACTTCTTTTGACAACGTGCTAGAAAATCACATTTTAGTTTTTTTTCTTATCTTAAGGAGGAAGTAATAAAGAGTGCGAGGAAATAATGTCGTTGTGAATGCTGAGCACCTGTTGCAATCGATTTATTGCTAGTTCTATTGTTCTTGTTACGAATGGTTGTTCAAACTAGTTTTTCTGTTTGTTGTTGGGGTGAATATTTTTATTATTATTCTTCCTTTTTCTCTGTGATTTAAACTTATCATCTGAGAAGACTCATTCTTTTGAGTTGCCTAACAAGGGAATATTCATATCCATGGCTTACCATGACAGTAATTATACTGTGGGAACAAGAAGGCGCGAGACGACTAGTATAGCTCTGGTGTTAGGCAACTGGGCTTCTCCCAGTTGTAATGTCCCTTTGTGCCTATTGACCTTCTTTTGTTCTGTCTCCTGCTTGCAAGTGAAAACGTATTTTTCCTACTTCTCCACTATTCTTTTCTGATTAACTTCGTTTCAGGATCCAAGACAGGTAAATTCATTCTCCGGGACACGTCGAACTTCATTGTCTCGGCGCTTTTCTGGTGGTTGCCACTGTTGATTCTGGCTCTCAGGAGTTGCAGTGGTTTTGGAATAGTGTGGTGGGTTTGGTATAGTTCTGTCTCTTTTCCGCTGGAACTACTCTCGCTTTATGACGTCATTATGATTATGCCCCCTGATATAAACTGTAGTTCTACAAGTATTTTGATATTAATAATAGCGGAAGTTTTATTTTTAGTCAAATGTGAATTTTTCATAAAATTGATTGAAACTAGCCAAACATAACGAATGTGGCTATAGAAATACTTTTTCACACAATTTGTATGACCCTAATTTACGTAAGAAAGAAAAAAAAACCGGCCAAGTGCGTGTCGGGCCACGCACAGTATAGGGTTCCGTTGCCCATCAAAATACTACTGCGAACTAACTAAACTGATTCGCTGAATTTAATTTTAAAAAGGAGAATTTTCAAAATCGGTCCAGGAGTCTTTGAGAAATCGGGGAAAATACATAAGAAAAAAGATTACAGCGAATTTAGAACCTCCTCCTTTTTTGAATTTAGTTATAAAAACCGGCCAAGTGCGTGTCGGGCCACGCACAATGTAGGGTTCCGTTCCGTAGTTGCCCATCAAAATACTTATGCGAACTAACTAAACTGATTCGCTGAATTTAATTTTAAAAAGAAGAATTTTCAAAATCGGTCCAGGAATCTTTAAGAAATCGGGGAAAATATATAAGAAAAAAGATTACAACGAATTTAGAACCTCCTCCTTTTTTTGAATTTAGTTAAAAATAGTTGACCATAAAAACCTACCTATCCCCAAAAAACATACCTATAAAAGCTGTAAAAATAAAGTTGACAAACTTACATTTGCAGTTGTCTCCGATACATTTTGTTTAAGAAAATATGATATCCAAGTACATTTTATAAGTTGGTCGACTATTACTCGTAAAGTTGTAGAGCCTATTTAGTCATGATAATTTTCTTATAAACTTCGTTATATGTACTACTATTGTGAATTTTTTCACACCCCCAAACATAACCGTTTAGCTGGTAGAGGGGGGGGACACTCGAATCGAGTAAAATTTAGCACTTTAAAGCTTAATATTTCACAAACGAATTTTTTATCAAAAAATTGTTAATGAAAACTATCATTATTTTTTAAAGGCCTATTTAACGATACCCCACACTAAGGGGTACGCGAGAAAAAAAAAATCCTCACTTTACGTGTAAGTACTGGAGGTACCCTAAAAAAAAATATTTTACGAGATTTTATTTTACCACTTTTTCGGCACAACAAATCCGTATATTTACACCAAATTACAGCTCTCTAGTACTGTGCGTCTCTGAGCTAAACTGCGGACAGACGGACGGACGGACGGACGGACATGGCGAAACTATAAGGGTTCCTTGTTGACTACGGAACCCTAATAGTTGACCATAAAAACCTACCTATCCCCAAAAAACATACCTATAAAAGCTGTAAAAATAAAGTTGACAAACTTACATTTGCAGTTGTCTCCGATACATTTTGTTTAAGAAAATATGATATCCAAGTACATTTTATAAGTTGGTCGACTATTACTCGTAAAGTTGTAAAGCCTACTTAGTCATGACAATTTTCTTTTAAACTTCGTTATATATACTACTATGGTGAACTTTTTCACACCCCCAAACATAACCGTTTAGCTGGTAGAGGGGGGGGACACTCGAATCGAGCAAAATTTAGCACTTTAAAGCTTAATATTTCACAAACGAATTTTTTTATCAAAAAATTGTTAATGAGAACTATCATTATTTTTTAAAGGCCTATTTAATGATACCCCACACTAACGGGTACGCGAGAAAAAAAAAATACTCACTTTACGTGTAAGTACTGGAGGTACCCTAAAAAAAATATTTTACGAGATTTTATTTTACCACTTTTTCGGCACAACAAATCCGTATATTTACACCATATTACAGCTCTCTAGTACTGTGCGTCTCTGAGCTAAACTGCGGACGGACGGACGGACGGACGGACGGACGGACGGACATGGCGAAACTATAAGGGTTCCTTGTTGACTACGGAACCCTAAAAAACTGGGCAAGAAGTGGATGGTTACCATCTTTTCATGAAAATGAAATAAAATGGATCAATACTAAGCAAAACCCGTTCATAACATTGTAAATTATTCCAGAAATGTGTTATGAACTGTATTCATGAAATCTAAGCGTCCATAACCGTCTGTAACCGGTAAATATAAACTTGTTATTGTCATTCTCTTGACGAGAAGGTAACATTGAGTTTCAGTTATATGATCGTTATAGAAGTTTTGTAAGAAATTCTTGTTATGTTCGTTTACGAAAGGGTTAAAATAATGTAAACAAACTTAGTTTTATAAAGGAAAATAAATTGAGTTTTTGATTCTGAGAAGGAAAGTTATTTGGTTTAGAAATTTTCTTTACGAAAGTTGAAAAGTTTTTTGTCATGTAATTTTTTTTTTTTGTTTCAAAGACTTCTGTCGTGACCTAATTCAAAATAGTAATTCATTTGTGTTTAAAAAAATACCTTTAATTTCTCCTGTATTATACGGTGCTTACAAACATAGAAACTCACATACACAAACACCCAGACCTATTTTATATCTGTTGTTATATAACATTACTTTTTTTCTCATTTTTCGATGTATGTTTTAACGCCTTTGTAATAGGGGTTGATCAAATCATCAACCACATAATAATTATAGGTACACACACCGGACAGCTAAATTATAAGAAATTCCTGATTGAATAACCCGATAACACTCACCGTTCTTCTAAACACTATTAACAGTGGAATATCATTGAACGCTTCCAACATTTTCTTGTAATCCAATACAGATACGGACAATGGACTGATTTGCTTGTAAACGTGAGCAGGGTTGAACTAGTACATGGCGATTGCCTAAGGGCCCCAGGACCCCAGTCTTTGCGGGCATAACAGGGGCTTGACCTACTGGGACTACCGCATGTCAGGTGGCAAGTTGGATCGAGGGCCCACGCATGGTAGGTCCTAGCTCTTGCCACCTCAATGTAAATTAGATGAGAAAGTTCCTTAAAAAATTCACCGATCTCCGATCTTCCGGCTTAAGCCGCGCTTGACGAGGTTTGTCTGTGGATGGGTGACCATCTAGCATAGCGAGTTTACTCCGTGCTTCGGAAAGCACGTAAAGCCGTTTTGGTCCCGGCTGTCATTTGTAGATCTTTGACAGTCGTTACTGTTAGTCAGAAACCTTAAAGTCTGACAACCAGTTCTACCATGGGGTATCGTATTGCCCAGTTACTGGGTTGTGGAGGTCCGACAGGCAGTCGCTCCATGTAAAATACTGATATCTAGCTGAATCTGGTTTGACTGGAAGCCGATCCCAATATAGTCGGGAAAAGGCTAGGCAGATGATGACGAGTTCCTTAAAAAATCGAAAAATGGTTGAGCTATAGCACTTTTACACGGCGATAACTCGAATTTCTGAGCCCGGGCCTTTCAGCCCAGTTCGGCCCTGGATGTGAGGTCATATAAGATCTCACAATACATTGTTATACTAATATATACGGTCTCCAATCACCTCAGGTGAAATTGTAAGCCGATCTAAACGTTCTTGGGAATATACTGGGTGTCCGATAGCTCGGAAAGGTGCGAACTGCGATATAATAAGACACTACGTGGCAACAAGATTAAAATAGCCTGGAGTGTTGGTAACGGGTGATAGCTTGTGGCTTTTGGACTTTAGAATCAAATAGTTATTGTATTGTATAGTACTGGGAGTCCAGAAGTAGGAAGAGGTGTTGTGTTTCTGAATAATTAGATTCTGAAGGTCGGATTGTCAGTCGTTCCTTGTACAATTCTGGTATTCAGATGCATTCAGTTCGAATGATGACTGGACTAGTTCCTGAGCAAGACTCAAGACTGATGGGGAGTTTCTCGAACGAGTTTATGGGAAACACATAAAAAATAGCTGAAAAGGAGAAATATCATAGAAAAAAAAACTATGAATGGTGGCTAAATCTTTGAGATTGGACTATTAGGGTCGAGAGTAATTTAATTTTAATTGATATTTTTCCCACTTTATTACGGCCATTGCCAAATGCGTGAGAAATTCTAAATCAGTAAAAAATTAAAAAAGTCAAACTTTCGACGTCAGCTTCTTCAAAACTTTTAAAAGTTCAAAAACCTATAATTGAAATATTTTTAAAAAGGAAACAATATAAATGGCATCACGTTTCGCAACCACTGTTTTCCTTTCGTTCGTACCAGGAGCCCAGTTGTTCAAGGAGTTATGTCATAGCGTCTGGATCAAAATAAACTATGGAGCGTAGCAACAAACGTGTGCCTAGACGAAAGTTACATTGTTCGTTGCGAAATTGATATTGTTTGTTTGTCTTTACTCTTTAGAAAGAATCAAAGAACTGTTGTTTTAAGAATCTCTGATAATGATCTCGACTTATCTTGTTTTTAAACCTTCACGATTTGACACAGAATTCTAATACTTCATGCATTCCTGGGAATTGTTCTTGCAACATGCTTATTAGCTTATTCAGTAGTTACTTCCGGATAACTTGATAGTGCAAGTGCATTAAGTTATTCAAGTAGATATTTTCACCCAGTTTGCCGATTCCCGGAGCTCAACAGGTGACCTCAAAAAAAAAAAAAAACGTGGTAAATATCCCTTTTAAGTCCAAATACCTACATAGTTTAGGTGACCATGTCAGCCTAAAAACATATAAATAAGAGAAAATCACCCTTAGTTTCCAAATGAGGGCAGTATTTCCAAAATGTTATTTTTATATCTCGAAGTTTACTTCAATCCAAATATTTTTATTTTGGTTTTCTGTTTCTATTTATGTTCCCCTGTTCTTACATGGGCTACATTTCAAGTCATCGTTCACAACTTTTGCTTCAAGTAATTCTGTTTACTGTATTATTAGAATTATACAAGTTGTGTCAGAATAAGAAGCCTCTAACAAATGTCTACGTTGATTCATTTTCTTTACAGTTTCCAACATTATTAATTAAGTAATATAAATACGTTTAGCGAGTAAAATAACATTGATTTCTGATAATGATAATATGGTTTTCGTAAACACACTCTCACTTCTGTGTTCTAATTCATGTAATATTATGTTACATGAATTATATTTTGATGAAACAAATTTTTTATGTTCATGTATTTCCCCCTTTAGGACTAAGGTCTAGTCTATGTTGCTAGGCAACAGAATTACTTTACTTACACCAGACTTGGTACCAAGTAGCCTCGCAATACCGAGTAATAGTCTGTCATACAGTAATCCATGATACGGATACCAGGGCATTATAAGATACGTGAAGCAAACTGTATCCACTCGATCATTTATTTCAGAAACAACAGCGAAATTGTGACGTCAAACATAATCCTTGTTCTTCAAAACAATGTTTTTTGTATAATGTTCTGTGTGAATGAGATAATAGAGATTATTTTTGTTTGATGAAGACATCATTTTGCGTTTGAGTGTGGCTTTCAGTTATTTAAATACCTAGCATGTGTTCTATACATTGATCTAAAAAAATAAAAAGCAGATCTGTCTGGTTTTCTACCGGAGAAAACCGGAGAGTTGCTTTTTATGTGACTGAAAGAATTCCACTCTCATAAATTCCATTCCATTGCTTCTGCTTTACACCTTGGCTAGACGTCTATCTGCCTATTACCAGCCAACGTCAGACGCACCCGCGAGTCAGAAATAGCTTTAAAAATATACTAACATGATTGGTTGATCATTAAAACAAAACTGACTGCCTAGCACGGTAACACCCGAATGTCACACATTTTTTATCGTAATCCAAAAGATTATGAGAGAAATTTTGTAAACAAATAAATGAAAATTGTTGTGTATTTAATCGTTAAAACCCGACACACTACATAATCGCATTCGAAATTTCAAACTGAATAGCTCTGTTCACACATAAGACCGCTTTTCCGCGCGGTTGGGCGGAGAGTACAGCGAAAAGTATGTAAGGCAGGGCATCGCATCCGCGCGGAGAGGCGGTTCGCGTAGCACGTACGGATGATTGGCATATCTACATGTGTTAACATTTTCAATGTCCCGAACCCATACGTTGTTAAACAATGGGTTTTTGGGATGTTCTATTGGCGTCTAATCCGCTCGACTGTGCGGTCTAACATTTTATACATGCCAATGCATTGAGAGATCCGTTTCAACATTTGACCACGCGGACGATCGGTATTACGTGATGACCGCCTGACTCCAAAGGCTTTCCTCAAATTTTAAAAACCTAGTTCAGTATCATAACACAAGTTTTTTTTTGACTTCTCGACAATCCATCAGGCATGTCACATTTCGTCGAAAAATAAATCAGTCATACGGCCAGACCATAATCGTAGATTACTTTTGGATGTCATAATTATCTACCTATAGTTTTGACATCTACCGCGATAAAATTTTAATGTAAGCGGTACCTTATTGGTCTTAAAGAGTCGTTACATTGTGACACCTGCGCAGAATTACGCATTCAATTATTTTTATGTTATTGCGTGGCAAGGCTAGTAGTCTACCATTACGCGTGCTACATGTGAAAACGGGTTTTATCGATAGACAAAATGTAGAATGATTTCTATTGAACTAATAGAGTGTTTTCGCGATTTTTAATATTCATACCTACGTTGTAGGTCGTACACACGGCTACACATCAAGCTTTGCAAAACTAGTATAAGCTGACCGTTCAATGTGCGGAAAGATCATATAAAGCGAGACCAAGACAAATTGGTTTTGTATAGCTTGATGTGTAGCCGTGTGTACCAAACCCGGAAAAAAAACCTTTGCTTATTCTTGAAATAATAGAAATAGACACATGGAGGCTACTCCTCTCACAGTTCACGGCTAGCTGTTATGTATGCATCAGAAACTGAGGGGGCTAGCATTGTCACACGATGCCAATAAAAAAATGTTGTCGCAGAAGGAGGCCTACGGGCACGCTGCAATCGCGGCAGTAAAACCCCACTCCCAGAGTGGCTAGAGAAGCGAGTAGAGAGGCGTATTCACATTCTACCTGACGTAGGTCCTCAATACACGGACACGGATGTCTCGAAAGTTTCCTGTGTCAGAAAGGGAGGGAAGAAACGCTCGAGTGCCACCGCTGTTTGGATCGCCCGGAGAACACGGTGGAGCATAATGTTAGAGAATATCTGTCCCGCTTGGGTAGAAGCACCGCCGTATCCTCAAGGAGGCGATAGACGGAGGCAACCTCACAGGCCCAACGTTGGTTCAGGCTACTCTTCGGAGCGACGGAGAATAAGAAACAATTGCCTCCTTCTGCGAAGCAGTCCTACTAGCGAAGTATGTTAAACCGGAAATCAAGTAACTGACAAACAACCAAGATAAATAAATATGTAGGTACAAATGTGAAAAATTTTTAGAATGAATAAGAGGTACTTTCTAAAAATATTTTTCACATACATAGATAATGGTTTATTTTTAGCACATCTACTCATTTGATCAACCGATAGTGACAGTTTTTCTAAATTTAGAATCATCTATATCACAAATATGATAACACTATTACTAATACGAAATACCAATACACAGATTGATAACCGTCTATAAACAAATAATATGGAACAAACACGTTTTTTGATGTAAACGATAATAAATGACCAAAAGAAAGACCCAAAGGAAAGTATGGAAAATTCACACCCTATAAAATTTTCCAAATTTTTTGGATGGTATTAAAAAAAAATCCACCCTTCAAAATTGAGGTAGTAGATACTATCGAAATAGTGTACTTTACCGAAAAATCGAATTAGTGGTAGTAGATACTATCAAAAATAGTGTACTTTCCTGAAAAATCGAATTAGGTCCACATTCGCGTAAGCATACATAATTATAATTATATCCATGGTAACGACTTTGATCTTTGTCATTATGATGGATTTAAACGATTTATTGTCAAAATGGGTCATGATTCAACTTTGTCGATACTTAAGTATATTATGAGTTTTGTAAATATTTGACAAGTATTTTTTCTTCCGTTTCGTAAATCGAAATACGACAACAAAGATACCACATTTTAAAAATTGCGAAAACGTCGCAAGCTGGTAAAGTTTTGACTTTCTTGATATTATTATTAATTTATTCAAAGAAAGAAAAAATACGTGTATCGGACTCATTTAATTTGCAATTGATTGATGCTGACAACATGCCTTTTTCAAATGGAAATCTTTTTATACTACAAAGAAAATCTTTTGACACAATATCTGTATATTCGGTCATTACGGAATCTTGAGTAACAATATTTTACAAGTGAATGGAACAATAGGTAAACTAAATTTCAGAACACGTGTAAGAAAAATACACAAACATTGTAACTTTCATAATGGCTAGATGACCTATTATGTTATTTAGATTACTGAACGTAGATATCTAGGTAAGCAACATGGGGTCACCCCATGTTGAATACTGCTTATAATTATTTGCAACTGTTTCATAGCCATTAAATATATAATATCTTACTTCTTACTAATGATAAAATTATATAAAAGTGAGAGTACGTCCTTCGCTACTATGACAACAAAATGATCCGCCGACAGTAAAATGATCGAAGGATTTTGTGCAAATTTCACATAAACCATCTCCTATACAGTCCGAACAAAGCCTAAACATTTGGTTTGGATAGGTGAGCTCGTTCTTGAGTTACAACGAAAAGTGGCATTGATGTTCCCACGTTTTTTATATAATTGATATTGATAATAATTAAACCCATTAAATTTCTACTGTCGTAAAGTTATTAATACAAAAACCGAGTTTAGATCCTGGTCTAAGTTGTCAATGTGCATTTTAGAATTTTATAGCAGTTGGAATAAAGTTCGAAATTCAAAAATTGATTTTTGATTTAAAGCTTGGTCTAAGTTAAACCACGTTTTGTAATAAAGCCGTAGATGTTTTTAACCATTTGTCATAATGTATGTTATTTTAACTTTAGTTAGTTTAATTATTTATTTATTAAACAAATCGCCCTAAACCTTACATCTATCAGTTGACTTCAATCTTCTTAGAATCTCCATAGATACCCAACTCATACAATTTTTTATTTAAACCAATTTCTCAGAACAACTTTATCCTCATAATAATTAAATTAAGGCACCTACCAAGCACCTACATACGAATTTACGAACACTTCCACAAGTTCTGAAGTTCAGTGAACGGATAATATGTGTTTCAAATAAGTTTCACATAAGTTAGAACCTTGAAGAAGGTACTGCTATCAACTCTGGTAATCTAACTTAGCAACATATTTCTAACTTAGTGCTTGATTCGTCTTCCTTTGATGGTTGCTTATATGATGTTAAAGAATACTTTATACTTAGTAGAAAGCACGCAATGGATATGAAAAATTAAAATGGTAGACTAACAGACTTTTGTGATTTATGTGGACTTTTTTGTGATTTTTTTTATTGTGAGAATTTCTTGATTGTAATTTTATTAGGTCATGTGAGTTTTCAATTTTAATTTCTTTATCTATATAGGAACTTATATTATATGGAAATTAAATTAAAATTAATTTCTTGTACGAGCATATAGGGGTAAACTCCGGGATTAATGATCCAATTCTATAATACGTAAGTATCCAATTTATCTATAATACGTATGTATTTAGAAATATATAAGTATGTTTATCAGTTGTCTAGTACCCATAACACAAGCTCTGCTTAGCTTGGGACTAGATGGCGTTGTGTGATAGTTGTGGAATATTATTATTATATTATTATTATTAATTCATGTTTTGTGTATTTTAGAGTGGTATATAATAAAATATGTGTAAGCTATAATTATAATACATTTAAATATAATATATAATTATAAACAAAAATCTTGATTTTATCTTCGTAGACGGACTTACACAGAATAAAATTACTGTTTCACCGTTCTATAATAGTTTATTGCACAATGCCTAACCCTAGGGCAGCAGTGCGAAATTAAGATAATTTATTTTTTGATTAAAGTCTCACGTGACAGATTTTAATATGAGAACACTTACATGGTATAAGGCAAATTTATTATTGGGAATTTTCCATTCTAATTTTCTCAGTATAAATGCAATAGTCTCACCCTCTCACTATAATATAATTATCTACTCGTATAACTGCGAATTAGGGGTCTGCACTATAGATAACCTCTGCCTCGTCTTTTGTAGATAACAGATGTGAAGTTTGTAACTTTTACAGCCTTACCACAAAAAATTAAACATTTGTTGAACACTTGTCTAGAAAAGTGTGACTGCAAAACGGACGTTATTTCAACGTCATAACCTGACATTTTTTAGACAAGTGTTAGTCAGTAAATATGCCAAATTAATTAAAACTTGTAAATATTTGACAGCTATTTGTGACGTTGCCATCTTTCAGAATACGCGCTCATAAGGTTAAGGATGGACCGCTAAAACTTAGATACCTACCTCAAACAAAAATAACGGTGCTTTTTTTTAAATCAGTTGTCTATCAAATTACTCACACAGTATTTTCCAGATCATAATCTAGCCCCACCCTAGACCCAGATAATTAATCCTAGGCATTAGTCAGACTGCAGCTATCACCTTATCAACTAGCCACTGATAACAGAAGGATTATGTCTTGGAAAGATTTCACGATAAATATGCGGAGATTTTTCTGGTTCTAGAAAATGTTTGCGTGTTCACGGACCGACATTTATAGTGGTTTTAGGCCTAGTCTGACATTTATGGCCTTATAATTAATTAGGTATTTAGCTTTTCCTGTGAAATGTTTTCAACGGAAAGTGTTTGCGCTGATTTTAAAAGAGTTTGAGGCTGTTTAGAACTGATTCTTAATTGAGTATTTTTATGAAAACTTTAGGTACCAAAACAGTTTCAAAGTCGATTTGTACAAATGTGGAAAGATATATTATGAATGATGTAAAAAATTTTAAAAAAAGAAAAGCCACGCTTTATAATATGAAAATAAGTCTGTAACAGCATTCCCCCTCTTTCTGTGCTAATATTTTTTTTGCTACATACTTATTTTTTTACAAATCTTCTTTTAAGACGGTAGTACACTGATTTTAAATATGTCACTTCCGAGATGACTTGTAGATATCCAACAAAGGTAAGCGAGCACCTGGAAGTGTTTGCAATTTTTGACCTAAGCAGGGACCACGAAGCCCCGCTTGGCAGGGCTTCTTTTTTGTATCCCCAGTTGAACCTGACATGAAGGTTAAGATCGAGGCACCATCAGCATTGTCTAACTCAGTCACTAAAATAAAATGGACAGTCTTTTTACGTTCAACATTATTAATTAAAGTAATATTTACCAACAAACGGATTAAAAATAGATTCGTAATTAACACAAGAAGTTCAAGAGTTCAATTTTCATCATCTTAGTATGATGAAATTGATTCTTAAAATAAAAACGATACTAATTGAAACTTTGACTTATAAATTGATAATACTAATTTCATCATCATAATATTTTGAAGTGTGACACTTGGATATCTCAAACA
Organism: Agrotis segetum; assembly: GCA_036375495.1. NCBI lineage: Eukaryota > Metazoa > Arthropoda > Insecta > Lepidoptera > Noctuidae > Agrotis > Agrotis segetum. The sequence continues at coordinate 6,774,268 of JAQSVV010000039.1, forward strand.
CGCGATTTTATTTCAGATCTCAATGTTTACTAACAGTTTCGTGATCATTCCACACCAATTCAATCAATCTGTAGATACTAATTATAATATACCTACCTAAGGGCCTGTTTCACAATCGCTAAGTAAAGTTATAAGTAAGCTACTTTGAACATAACTGCTCAGTATACAAGTAAATTGCGTTTCACAATCCCTCAGTAAAGTTAATCACCACAAAATCTGCTAAGTAAGTTAATCATCGGATGGACTGCCAAGTAGTCGTTTACTCGACAAGTAAATTTGGCAAATGTCATAAACCCAAGCGCCTATCAATTTATTTTCGTTTTAAAATGGATATTTTTGATATTATTGAAGATTTTGGAGACAACTTACCAGAAGAGGCTTACGATTGGGACGAATACCAAAGCGGCACACAGAATACACAGGATAATAGTGTACGCAGCAATTTAATAAATGACAATTTTGCTTCACTGATACGATAAATAATTACAATGGTTTTGTATAAAAATTATTGAAATACGCAAATACGCTGTTCATTCCATCCACTTTTAGTAAAATCATATCTTTTACTTTTTCTTCACTTGGTGTGAATGTTGAAGCGGTACTTGGACCGCCTGCGCCTCCCGTACGATACATTTCTGCCCGGATCGCCGCAGACTTCTTCCTCGTTTCCCTCTTTATTCCATCGTATTTTATCTTTAATGCTTTCGCACTACGAAATCGAACTCTACTGATACTGTTAAATTTTGATTTAATTCTTTGCCAATTTGTATTTTTTCCGCCCATAAAACTGCATCACTTTTTTTTGTTTTCAAGCACACATGTTTATTTTCATTTACGAGTTTAATTAGCGCGTCATTTTCTTCGCGCGTGAAATTACAACCCCTTTCCCGTTTTTGAGCCATTATATGTAAATTTTAACAAAATTTTCGTAAAAACTCCAAATATTACGATATGACATTTGAATTTAACGACTGAAAGTTGAAACTTGACATTGACAAGACAATTCACTGCGTTCCATTCCTGCAGAAACATTAATTCTTAAATATTGATAAAAGGTGAAATTAGTCACATTATAAATGCCAATCTACTTTTTTTACATCAAAATTATTTTACTTATACTCGGTAAGTATAACGAGAAACATTTGTAATGATTATTTTGTGATTATTACACATTTAAAAGAAACTTAAATTTTTCGTACATTGAAACGAAACGTTAAACTCTAATGTTGCCAGCACACCCTTGAGTAAGTATTAATTAGTTACTCTTTACTTTAATTTACTCATTGGGTGATTGTGAAACGCAAAAAAAGTTAACGAAAGGATTTAACCTATAAGTAGTTAACTCGTTGAGTAACTACTTAAACCTTTACTTATTGATTGTGAAACAGACCCTAGTTGTTTAAGGCGTCTGGAGTACCTATCCAGAAGACGCGGGTTCGAATCCCACTTTCAATCTAATTTTTCTTTCCTCAAAAAAATCATCTTTATCTATCTATTTATTTTAATAGTAGTTTGATACGAAATAAGAATAGTTTCGGTCATACTACCATGCGTAGTTTACACAATTGACTAATAATAATCCCACAAAGGATTTCCCAGTATAGTTAATGCTCTAATAATATTCAAATCACATAAACAAACATCTAAACTCCGAATTTATAACATTATCTAATACATGACTTACCAAATTCAACATGACTCTGTTCTTTAACACTACACGTCACGACGTCACAGAGTAACATAGCCAGTATAACTTGATCTCTTTTTGTATTAAATTTCTATATTTCTTAGGTTAAAGCTTATTTTTACTGATCATCAGAAGCATCAGAAGTACCTTTGACAACAGCATATTATTGAAAAATTCGCGCGTGGAACCGTGGGTCTGCTGACATCCGTCGCTGTTGGCGTCTACCACTGCGGCTAGAGTGGAGGTAGGACGTTGTCCTCTCCCTTAGGCGGCCCGCCTTCTCCCGACCGCTTCCCACTCCGTCTCGCCCCGCAGCTTGGCCTCGACCAATGCCGGGCGCGAGAGGTCACCGGCTACCGCAGTCGTGAGGACTGCCCAAGCGGGGCAGTCCTACCCCGTATTTTTGCTCCACCGTGTCCTCTGGGTGGTCCTCGCAGTGGCGATACCGCATGTCGCAGGACCTGCGATAGGATATCTTTTTAAGCAATTAACTATTTAAATCAAGACTTAGTCCAGCATTCGAACAGAAACTAAAAATAACCTTTCATCTAAGTTATTTGGCCAACATCGAACATTTATTAGTTACATTAAATAACTGGAATATTATCAACGGAATCTCGGTTTATATAGAAAATATTCATACAAAATACTTAAATTTTGACCCCTGAAGTATTTCAGATCAGACCGTTTTAGACTATTTTTAAACTAAATCAAATGAAACAATGGGGAAGGCAAGTGTCAAAGTGAATTTGTCGTTTTGGTCCTATAAGCACTGTCATTTTCAAAGGAATTTTATGAAAAAAAACGATTTATTGGTGTAAAATGACTACATGTTGTGTAATAGGCAGTAAAAATGATGGAACACACAAGTTTCTTACAATCCACACTATCAAGAAATAATGAGTAGCTGCTGTGAGAACAAAAATTGTATAATCACTAAGGAAAAGCTTTATAATAAACAAAATTATCTACCCTTGCGAAGCCGGCACAGGCCGTTAGTTGAATTTATTAATGAAATTCTATGATTATACCGTAATTAAACAATCGAATACACCTTTCAAAATTATATCTAATTTTCTATTGGAGGTTAAGTACTGCATTGCTCTTTATCATGAAACGGTTCGTCTGGTGGAAGAATTATCACCAGAACCGAGATTTGTGATAGTAGTGGTGTTAGGAAGTTAAAATTCTTATCATATTGCTCCAATCTATAAAATAGATGTAAATTAGATGAAGAAGACAAACACAAAACTTGATGTCATTTTTCTCATTATAGAATATCAGAAGCAATACTATCTTCTTTGTAGAGGCTAGCACATGTAATACCTACTTAAAAATACAATTTTTCATCCCCCCATCTCGGAAAAGCTATTTTTCCTCTTCGATATCTGAGGGTAAAAGCCGTTTTTATCCTCTAGTGGATAAAGTAAATTGAATTTGGAACATGCACGTGCACTAAAGAGTTGTGCCAGTAAAGGCGGCTGCTGACCCCTACAGCTGATCGCATGTTGTGGTGCAGTGGTGCCCATTGGGCTAACTTGAATCCCGAACCACAATCCTTTGTTGTGTGTTTTATCACAATCTAAAAATAATAGAATAGAATAGAAAACATTTATTTTAAATGGACACACACACAGACATAATAAAAAATAAAATCTCAGACTCGGAACCTTCTTGACTCAGAACTTTTCTTTTGCGGTTTTCTTTTCACGTCCTACTTATTGTTAAGAAAAAACAAGATAAAAATAAGAAACTTAAAAACATACTAAACTATATTTTATTTTCTGTAATACTTACCTATGATAACGTAGTAAGTAGTTATTACCTAAACTTTTTTTGCATCTACTCATTTCCTCGCTGAGGTGGGATGAAAAGTTACGTGTTGCACTCGAGTGCAAAGATTTTTCACCTTGTCTCTTTGAGCCCTCGCTACCGCTCATGATTCTAATTTTTGAATCACTCGTTGCACTCGTGATTCAATTTTAGAATCATTCGCTTCTTCGGTCATCAAAATTGAGCACGCGGTTAAAAAGCAACCTTGCACTCTTGTATAACAAATAACTATTAAATCCTAACTACAAGTAAAAGTGTGTTTAATGTTGTAGAATCAAATTTCTTGCCTCTCAACTAAATCACTTTTTTTTCCTCTTGTAGATGCACCGCGGCGTCTTAGTTTTTCTTTTAATAAATGCACTTGCATTGACGAATAATTTTCCTTATTTGTTTTGTATTTATACTCAATTTTTATATCAATAAATCTTATTTGTTTTTTGTACAAGGTAGTAATTAATCTGACGTAGGGGACCAACTATCATAGCGCCATCTACGATTAGCTTTGAGTTGCCATCCCCATTGAGGCATGTAACCGTTTTCAAATTAATTAAATAAGGTTCTGTGGCTTTTTAGTAACAGTGGAATGCGAGCGTGTTAGACCTCGCGTAATTGTCAAACTTGCGGGCCACTGACTACGCTCTTTAATGCCTGTCAAATATACGGAATCCTCAGCTGGGATGATTTATTAAGAACAAGTACCTAACTCATAACGTAGGTATTTCAGCATTATGTTGCAAATAAACGGTACCATTGATCAATTCGCCTGCAATGTAACATTGTATTATGTATAGAGACAAAATCTGTAAATGTATATAAAAGTTGTATTGTTTATCATGTCAAAATTGTATTGTTGCAGGTTGCACGCTGTAATGCTCAGTTCAATACCCTTAGCACGAGTTGTCAGTATTTGAGACGTAAAGTAAACTGGAACTTTGACAATTTCAAATTAACAATTTTCAAGAAAAAAAATTGTTCCTTCTTTGCACATCAGAGGCGCTGTTCCATTTTTTCATACAAGATCGCTGTAAATACTGTAAAGTAAAAGAGTGAAAATTCGTACGCTAAGGGTCCTGGACCCTTAGTACGAGTTTTCAGTATTTGAGACGTAAAGTAAACTGGAACTTTGACAATTTCAAATTGTCAATTTTCAAGAAAAAAATTATTTATTTCGTACAAGAAACGCAAATGTAAATACTGGAAAGACGCTGTAAGTTATAGAGTGAAAACTCGTGCTAAGAGTACTGTCACTAAACTGTTACGAGTACATTACAGTCAAATTCTCCCAGTAAACGAGCGCCTTAATTACTGGAAAAGTTGCGTCTGTCTCCTAGATTCAGAGCATAGACCTTTCAGAGAAGTTATCAAATAACAAAACAAAAGCACACAAACAGTAATTATTTTACCAACATACGGCGAAATTACTTTAATTACCCGTTAGAAAGGGTAGGTATTAAGGGCGGTGACCTCTGAGCAATTCCGTGCGAGTGTAACTTGGAAACTATACGTCTTAGCACTATTACCACCATCAATTACGTTTATAGGCTGCTCGCTGTACCATAAATTCCTGTGATGGTGTTACTAGGGGCGGTACACACCATTATTTCGGGCGGCATATTTTTTCCAGTTGTGTTCGGTAAAAAAGAAGCCGACCCGGTTGACTACTTTCTAAGTCCGTCAATGAAAACACGAGAAAGGGTGCAGATGTTGTACGAAAATAACTTTAATAATAAAAATCTTTAATTCAAGCTTAGAGCTCACAAAATAAATGGTTAGGAACAATTTTCTTAAACAGCTAGTGTTAGTGAGTTTAAAACAGTTATTATGTGTGTGAAAATCACACATCATTTGAGCAAGTTGCTTGCTGGTGTTTGAAGAAGACTATGACATGAGCTGTCAAATTGAACCGTCAATCTTCATTATTGAGGCATCCGTTGAGGATAATGACGCCCGATACTTTTACTACTAGTGCAACATCCATTGAAAAAATAAAAACAAAATATAAATTATTTTAAATTACATGTAACTTAACTTACTTACTTAAAATGAAATTAAATTAATTTATATTTCTGTTTTTTTTTTTTTGTCAGTGGATGGTTGCACTAGTAGTAAAAGTATCGGGCGTCATTATCCTCAACGGATGCCTCAACATTGAAGATTGACCCACTCACAGGCGCTATCCCTTATGTTAACGTATTTTTTGTAAGAAATCATACCCATGGGTTTCTACTTCGGTTCTATGAACGTAAGGAGTTAATTAACTTTCGTCAAATGATTTAGACGTATCTTAAACGTCAAATAATTTTATTGTCTCTAGCACAGTCATATAATTTAGATGATTTTATATATTACCTTCAACCTAAATGACGAATCAGCATTGAAAATAATCGGACAATTGAAATAAGGTGCGTAACACAAACAAAAAGGTAATATTTTATCAATCTATGAAGGTTAATAAATCATCGTTTCAGGACAATTTATTATTATTTATGATTCAAAGTAAGCTATTACAGGTACATCCCCGCGTTATCTATCTAGTTTTGTAATAGTGATAATATCTTCGATCATTTCTTATCATCGGTTTAAATTATGTTAATATTGTTGTCTGGTCTGCTATTAATTTGTGTTAATTTCCGGGTTTCAGTGTATGTAGGTAAAGACGTGTGACATTTACCAACACGCACTGAAAAATACGTCTGCTGTTTTTTCACTTATTCAGGCCCGATAACCACCACAGCGGAAAGATGGAGATGAGCGGGGATTTATTTTCAAGGTCCTTTTACGAATTGGGCATTTTAAGAATTGGGCCTTTTACGTATTGGCTGTTTTAAAAATTGGGCATTTTACGAATAGGACATTTTAGTAATTAGGCTTTTTAAGAATTGGACATTTCCGGACTAAGCCAACCAATCAGATTTCGTTATTTCCACATCTCCGCTCCGCTTAGCTACGGTAGAAATTGATCAAGCGGAGAGATGTATAATTTTCATATAGACCGGGTGCGATTGAGGTATGCCTGAAAACATACCAAAATATTTTTCCTAGTTTCGAATGTTGCTACAGCAGCTATTAGAAGGAATTAGAAAGAAATACAAAATGTCAAAGCGTGTATCTTTTGCGGCAAAATGATATTGACGGGGAATTCACTAAGATTTACAGTTATTTAAATAGGTACTTAATTATATGAATATATAAAACAATAGAACCGATTCTGATGAATTTCGGCACTAAGATAGATATACCCTAAAGTCGAAGAGCGAAGAAGACCGAAACCTTGGGCAACATCTAGTAATTTAAAGATACCTGTAAAAATATTTTAATATAATTTTTAGGTGTTGATCAACGTTACTTTCTCTACTTTTAAGGTAGCCGCGTGTTTGTATAGTGCAATCTGCAAAGATGACGTATGTAGTCTGTGAAAAACATCCATTACTTTGTTCAAAAAACACTCACTTAAGGTGATTGCTTCGATGTAGCCCGCGAAATTCAATTTACTTTACGAATTTTTGAAAATTTGCAGGCCAGTGACATGTTGTAACTTTATAAATCATTTGTGTTTCGCAGCATAACAAGTACAATTTTAAATGCCCGTAAAAATTGTCAAAAAAATTCGCTTCAGCTCTCACATAGAAAGGTGCATCGTAGTTAGATTTCGGAGATTTTACATAATGCACCTTTTCTATGTGAAGCTGATGGAGCGAGCGTTTTAATATTTTTTATATTTAAAAATACTTGTTAGATTGCGCAACACAAATATTTATAACCTTTACAACATGTCACTGGCCTGCAAATTGCAAAAAACGTAAAAAAATTTGAATTTCGCGGGCTGGTTGGAGCATCCCCCTTAAACACTAGACATGCTCATTCGACATACAGTAAACAGCGTGATCACACAAGGCTCAATGCACTTGAACGATATCAAAAACATAAGCACAATAAGTGTTAATCAATGATTTTACACACAATCACTCAAATACAAGGGAATCATCGGTTTATCTGTCCAGATATTATTATCACGAATAGATCAGTGCAGTTTTATTTAACCTTTAGCGAAAGGCCATAATTTTTTCGAGAATAATTCCTGAATAAGGCCGAGTTGAAATGCTATACTAACATTTTTTACGAAATCATACATTATCATCAAATGGTTCGTTGTCACAAGTACCAGTAACAGTTCCATGATGGAACTACTGGGTATTTTTACTGTCACTAGTTCCATTGTACAATCTTGAAATAACGGAAGTACTGATTATTTTTATTATCACTAGTTCCATTCTAAAGGAAGTTAGAAATAATGGAAGTAATGTCGAATTCGGCTTTTTCTTTCATTGACTAACCAGCAAAAGTACTAGGCTAGCATAAGTTCAAAGTGGTATTTATGTAAATATTTCAGAGTCAGTACAAGACAATTTGAGGTAAACTATTCACTCGTTCTACACTTGTTTGCTCAGCAGGTAGCCACCTATTTTTTATTTAAATGAGTTCTGACCCAGCTAGGGCAGAGCGGGAGGGACTGTCAGACTTCTACTGACTAAAATCCACGGTGTCCTTCATAGCCTGTTACGTTCCGGGGTTACGGTAAGGGAATAATCCCGCGACCCCGGCAGGCTTTGGCCCTTTGAGAGGGGGGCCCCGTCATTATGCTATACGCTTGAGGCGCGCGTGGGACAAAACGCGCCGTCGACCCGGGCATGGTCCTTGGTCGGGCAGCGAGTTAACCTTTACTCGCTGCCCGCATGCCCGCGCCTACGTGGCCGGTAGACTCATCTTGCGACGTCCGTCGCCGTGATCAACCTACCACTGATTCTGGGCGGAGGGAGGACGCTGTCCTCTCTCGCTCGCGGCCTGCCTCCAATTTACGAGCATTACTGCCTCGCAGAAGGAGCTGACCGCTTCCCACTCCGTTGATTCCCTTAGCACGACTTTTCACTCTTTTACTTTACAGCGTCTTTCCAGTATTTACAGCGTTTCTTGTATGGAAAAATGGGACAGCGCCTCTGGTGTGCGAAGAAGGAACTATTTTTTCCTTTTTCCTTGATAATTGTCAATTTGAAGTTGTCAAAGTTCCAGTTTAATTTACGTCAGAATAACTGAAAACTCATGATAAGGCCTCAGTCCGTATTTACATAATTTCAGGCCAGGTTTCAGAGGCATAATTTATTAATATATGAACTTCGTCGACCAAATAACTTTTAATTAAGCCCTTCTTTCACAAATTTTTATTAAAAATTAAATTTTGTTTATCAAACACGCGAAAATAAAACGCTAGACTTTTGACACCAATTTTTAACAAGTGGCGGCATCGTATTATCGTGAATCGAGCATTGACTCTCAAAAGAAAAATTGGAGTAAATAACAAAAAACTAATCGTAATTGAATTTTTATGTTTCATCTTATAACACACTTGTAACTTTATCCTATCATACTAATTTGTGTTTCTTTCAAAATTGAAAATCTTTGTATATTTCAGTAAACATTATTCCAATAGAACATCGGTCTTTTGGGTTAGAAGACGCCAGCAGGTCAACCTACCCGAGTCTCTGTAAAATTTTACTAATCGAACATTGACGTTTCCTTATAAGTAAGGGTTGAAAATCTATTAAAAAAAAGTGACAGATTGTAGTAGAATGATGTGCTGGTCTGTACAATGTAACTTGGGCGACTTGGTGGATTTTAGTCAGTACACGTCTGACAGTCCCTCCTGCACTGCCCTGAGTGTGAGGACTCATTTGATGATTTCACCACGCTAAATCAAACAGAGTTAACGTAGTGTGATATTTTATTCATCATCATCATCAGCCTATATTGTTGACACTGCTGGGACACAGGTCTCCTCTCTGTGAGAGGGAGTGGGCCATAATCCACCACGCGGGCTCAGTGCGGATTGGTGGATGTCAGATGACTTCGAATTTTTGGTTCTAGGACATGCCGGTTTCCTCACGATGTTTTACTTCACCGTATTCAGAATTACACAAAGTAACGCGCCTGGCGGGGTTCGAACCCACGACCATCACGTAAGTCGGGACCGATACCACTGGGCCTCCACTGCTCTATCTCTCTGTAATATTGATTAATTAACTACATATTCATATTTCTTCATTAAGTCAATCTGCCTGACTCAGGTCCAAGTATTACAAACAGTCTTTTGTCTAGTCTATCTCTCAAGTACATTCTTCAACAGATATTATTTCAAAGAAACTATAAAACAATACGTTATACCGATGACTGATAGATATTGAATTTATCGCATTCAATTTAATAATTCCAAGAATTTTGTTTACAAAACATACAATAAATGCTCGAACGACCGGGCGCCTTAACAGGTATCAAAACCATCAATTTAATACTGAATAATTTGATAATTTCGTCACTGCAATATGCATTGTTTTTAAAACTGCATAATAAACAGGGTCGTATTTAAACTATTTGGGTTGCTTTAGGGAAATGGGGCCCAACCTGCCTAAGATCCTTTTTTTTTTAATTTGGCTTCAATCAAGTCCTAAAAAAAATATGAAGACTTAAGATAGAACAAACGCACCCAGAAGTAACTAGAAATCCTTCGCTCTGACGGAATACAGTAAAGTCTGGGTGGTGATTTCAAACCAGACGACCTTGGTGAGGCCTACCACCACCACTGGAGCTGCTCGGCCGTTACCACAGGGAGCAAGAGGTGCCATTGCCCGGGGAGGATCGCTAGGGGGTAGATTTCACCCGACCCAAAATCTTTTTCTTCTTATAAGGTAAAGGGAGATTATTTGGTGAGACAAGCAACTCAGTGATAGAATTTTAAAAGTCTCTCAAAACGTTACCTATGCATGCAGTAATGCGAAATGATGCAACAGTTCACCAGTAAAATGGACAAGACGTAGTGACACATCATCAATCATCCTTTGTAACCCTAGCTGTTCAAGTGTTCATACAAAAATCGACCCAAGACATAGATTTAAAATCTAGAGAATCATAGGAATATGGGATACGCAATAGCGAGCTCGAGAATTTTATATTCGCCTTAATAAATTGGGTTTTAATAGCTACTACTGCGATGCTCATGGGAATTGTGGGCCCATAGGAAATCGGGGCCCAAGAGCCCAAAGTGCCCGACTAGAAGACGGCCCTGATTACAATAACGACGTTAACAATTGATTAAAGTTAGCCGATTGTCTGACCATACCATTAATTTCGTGTCTATGACGTCTGTCGGTACCATGAAACATATTGTTCTATGAATGTAATGTAATGAACACAGGATACTTTCCCTATTTGGTGCTCAGAACTAGACTTCTTCAAAGTGATAAAAATATTCGTTTTAGGTTTCATATTTGGTACGTTAGTCAGACTTCCTGGTCAGATAAAAATATCGGAATTTAGTATCGGTTTTTTATCTTTCAAGGAGCCAAAAGTCCGGTTGAACCGATATGGAGGACACTGGCATAGGATTCGTGATCCGGGATTCCAGTTTCCAGAGACTCACAATTGAGTATTTGACTCTAATAACCAATCATTCCAAAACAAACTGAAAACACACTTTATTTTAGAACGTTTGGGCCTAAAATAAAGGGTGTTTTTGCCATAATGAATTTCAAAAAACTATTAAAGATGCGGTTGAACCGTTATTGAGGACACTGGCAATACTGACATACCTATGCTTCGTGATCCGGGACTCCGGGTATCTCTATTAACCAATAATTCCAAAACAAACTGAAAAAATACTTTATTTTAGACCTTTCGGGCCAAAAATAAAGGGTGTTTTTGCTTAATGAATTTCAAAAAACTGTTATATTATTTTTTGTAGCTATTTAAATAGTGTAATCATTGAGTTAACTAATAAGTGACGTCACAGTTTGACGACCGACCGGTGGTTCAAATGTCATAATTATTAGTCCATAATGATTTGACTGAACATTGCCACTCCCTGTGTCATATTGTTACCAAAAAACTACAGATTCTGGTGTTAAAGGTTCTTAAGGCCATTGACCTATTGTTTAATAGGCGTAGGTTAAATCACCCTAGTTCAACATAATTATTTTCATGCCAAATCAAGATTATTATCCGCTTGACGCAGGTCCTCACCGGACACGGAAGTTTCGGGAGGTACCTGTGTCTGATGCGAAAGGAGGAGACGCCTGGGTGTCACCACTGCGAAGATCGCCCGGAGGACACGGTGGAGCATACGGTGCAAGACTGCCCAGCTTGGGCGGAGCACCGACGTGTCCTCACGGCTGCGATAGGCGGAGACCTCTCGCGCCCGGCGTTGGTTGCGGCCATGCTGCGGCAACGACGGAGTGGGAAGCGGTCAGCTCCTTCTGCGAGGCAGTAATGCTCGTTAAGGAGGAGGCGGGCCGCGAGCGAGAGAGGACAGCGTCCTCCCTCCGCCCCAGCCGCAGTGGTAGGCGCCCACGGCGACGGACGTCGCTAGATGATCTCCGGCCACCGTAGGCGCGGGCATGCGGGCAGCGAGTAAAGGCCAACTCGCTGCCCGACCAAGGACCATGCCCGGGTCGACGGTGCGTTGTGTCCCACGCGCGCCTCAAAGAGCGTCAGCATAATGACGGGGCCCCCCTCTCAGAGGGCCAAAGCCTGCCGGGGTCGCGGGATTATTCCCTTACCCCGGAACGTAACAGGCTATGAAGGACACCGTGGATTTTAGTCAGTAGAAGTCTGACAGTCCCTCCCGCCCTGCCCGGGGCTGGAGGACTCATTTGATGATTTTACCACGCTAAAAAAAAAAAAGAAATCTAGATTATTATTGTACAGTCGCTGTAAGTACCACCGAAAATCTATGAATGGAACGAGTGCTCACATTTTGACCCACCGACGCAAAGCGACAAAAATGTCGAGCTCAAATTAAGACCCCGCGACGTTTGAAAGGCACCGTTCGATAGTCAGGCGTCGAAAGTACTAGGCGAGCAGAAACGGCGAGGAAATCTTTCATTGCCTCATGAAATGCAATCAGATTGTAAAGTATTTTGACGATTTCATTGATCTGCGAAAAGTGTTATTGTTTTGTGGATTAAAAATATGTTAACGTTGTTACCAAAGACAATATAAGTTGTTACAGTAAAAAAGTGCTCATTGTATTATTCTTCTTATGTAGTTGCACGGAATACTTAATAAGTAGTACTACGTACAGAAGTGTCACTTCCTAAAACCCGTCCTCAGTGTGCCCGCGTGTACTCGCAGTTTCATACCTACACCGTGGAGTGCGCCACGCCTGGTTGTTGAGAAAAAGGCAAGCCATAAATGATGATGAGTGATGAACTGATGACGAAGCTTGCGTTCTATATTGCACAATATCTTCGAAAATTGATCCGTATCATACCTATTTACCAAAAACAGTGATAGTGATAATCACTGTAGATTATTTGTTTACGATGACTATACCGTCGAAGTACTTGATCTGATAGCTCTGTCATCATGACTATCTCCCGAAAATCTGAGTATCAGTCAGCGTGATCACTGGTTCATCATTAAAGATGTTCACCGCTGCATGCAATGGTTGTTGATGAATGGTAGGTATAGGTACTAACGTCAGAAGAAGGAGCGTCAGCATAGTGACGGGGCCCCCCTATAGAGGGCCACAGTCCTGCCGGGGTTGCGGGACATACGTATACCGCGACTCCGGCACACTAAGGGCTACCGAAGGACACCGTGGATTTTAGTCAGTACAAGTCTGACAGTCCCTCCCGCCCTGCCCGGGGTTGGAGGACTCATTTGATGATTTTACAACGTAAAAAAAAAAGGTACTAAGGTCCAGTTAGAGACTTGATCGAACAAAAGTCCTGTATCATAAAGTCATCGTGACCACGATTACGGGAACATCACCCTAAACAAGTGGCAAGCGATAACCGTAAATGCTCAGTGAGCGTTAAAAGCTGGAACGAAGGAATCCTTTGTGATCTTTAATTTATTTATTTATTTTGTTGAAAATATATTTAAGCATACCTAACGGTTACGTTTATCGCTTGCCACTTAGAAGAAAATTTTTTTAGCATAATCAGTTTATGCAAAAAGGACTTGAAAATAATTATGTATTTTTAATTGATATCAACATATTCACGGTTTAAGAGATGCACTGATTTCAAAACCACCTTTTTGATCGTTTTCCACCTATCATCGCCTTAAAATGAGTTTGAAACATTAGTTAAGTCAAAATGTCGTCATTCTTTTTTCGAATTGCGACCAACGACACAGGTGACCTGCATTTATCGATGTCTGGTATCATACAAACAAATGTTGTTCAAAACAGAATATTACACGTCACGTTTACGAGATAGGAGATATCATTGTTATCGATACTGCATCGATGACGATATTTATTTAATAGGTAGAGGCTTACAAAATAATAATGGCGCCACCAATAAATTAATCTTATCTTGTTTTAGATGCCAAAGTTTATGTATGGATGTTTGTTACTCTATGCCACAAAAATGCTGATCGGATTTCTATGAAATTTGATACAGTTTATAACCTGGATTAATTATTCAGGATGTTTATCTCGATTTACATTCTCGTGAGATAATTTTTGAATTTTAGCGCGCAATGTCGCTGGTTACTAGTAAATGTGAAAACTTCCGAGGATGGATGGATGTTTAACTACTTAGCGAGTTTGTTTGAAATTTGCTATACAAATAGCCCATAACTAGGATTTACACATTTCTATTTATTTTCCGTGATAAAATCATCAGATGAGTCCTCCCACCCCGGTCAGGGCGGGAGGGACTGTCAGACGTGTACTGACTAAAATCCACGGTGTCCTTCAGTAGCCCTTTGTGTACCGGAGTCGCGGTATACGTGTGTGTAGGCCTTGAGCAAGTAAAAGGTTCTTTTGATAAGTTCTTGATAAAATAGACCGTTGCCTTCACATAAAAAATTGGTAAATCCCGACAGATAATAGAAACACTAGAAAATATCACTAGGAAATATCTTGGAAATACCACTGAGGTAACATTATAACAAACAAATCAATCAGATCAATAGAATATTTTCAGATTCTTTTCACAAGTAGGTAATAAGCTGGTGTTCATGAAACGCCTGAAAAATCTTCATTATTAATGGTTTTTTTTGTAGGTAGTAAAATCAAAAATGAGTCCTGCCGGCCCTAGTTGGGACCATAAGACCCTTACTGTCTGAAATCTACCATGTTCCTTCATTGGTTAAATTTACCTGTTGAAACAGTTTCTCGACCATAAATTAATAACTGCTGAATACCATCTTAATAACGTCAACTTTCAAAAAAAAGAAACGTCAAAATCGGACCACTCCCTTTGGAATTACGATACACACAGACAGACATGTCAAGCTTACAAACACTTCTTTTTGCGTCGTTAGTTAAAAATATCGACGCTTGAAAGGCAAAAGTTACCAAGCGACATTTTGGGCGATATTGAGTTATATATATCATTGAAATCAGAAAAATTTTCTGCGTCGATTGATCCTACTCTCGTACCGCTAGGAAGACTTTTGCTGTCGCTTGGTAACTTAAAAAAGCAGAATTTTTTATTAATTTCGGCGACTAAGCGACCAAAATTTTACCGATTTATGAATAAACTTCACTTGGTAGATATTTGATTTCAAGTTTTAACACTTAGTAACTTTTGCCTTGACTTGAATTAATGCGATTTAACATTTAGTATTTTTTACTTTACGGTATCTGTTATGTGAGCATTGCTTAAGAAATTTTAACTAATTATTATTTTATATTTTTCTTCATTTAAGACTTTTTAACACACCTTAATGATGTATTCATTTTCATTTAGTATTTTCTTCCTAAATACAGTGTACTTTAAAACGTAATATAGTACTATTTTACGTGCCTAAAATAAATAAATTTTGTCGTTTGGTAATATTTTACCTGCCGTTTTTTTTACTGTTTTTGTCACTTAGATAACTATTTCCGATATGAAATTTGTACAAAAATCAGTTTATTCCCGTTGCACCTATTTTGTTTTGTCGCATGAACGCGTTGCAAATCAGATCATGAATGGCTGTTGGTCAAATAATTTCGAATATTTTTCACTCAACTGTCGCTAAGGCAAACCGCGTGATCGCGCGCATCGCACGTAGTACGTCGCGTAGCTCGAAATATTAATGTATCACCTACTCGTCTTGCCTATCATAAGTTCGAAAAATATTTAACCGAATTTCATTTCACGTAAAACTTTTCACCGTATCCCAGCAGTTTCTTTTTCTTGTTCCATTATGGAACTACTGGTTTTTTTTTTATCCAAGTAGTTCCATGGAACTGGTTTTCTGTTCATGCAATATAAAATAAGTCTCATAAGTTAAATTACAGTTAAATTGTTATGGCAATTCGAGTACATGAAATTAATTTACGAAAATTTTTAGGTGACGAGATTAATAACAGTTCAATCGTAGAAACTGGAAACGGTATGAAACTGAAAAGAAACTGCTCTAAGTCTTTTATACCCCGCCGTGCAAATAGACCTCAGAAACTTTCCGACATCACTCTCAACCTCATGACTGAACGACGCTTATTAAGACTACGGACTTTCGGTGACGCCGAGTCATATAGGCAGATCAATAGACAAATTCAAAATCCTTGCGGCACGGTGATCTCTTTAATACTAACCACATTAAAGAGACGACGAACGACGACTAAGAAAATGTTTGCAAGAGATGTATCTATTGGGCAAAGCCAGCTGACAAAGCTGAAACGAGAAGATGCAAAGAAAGCAGAGGTATTGAAGGAGGTCGAAAACCTTTATGCGCAGCTATAAGCTTCGGTCCCCAAATCTGTTAGCAGCGTGGCCACATATCCAAGGGCCAATCTAACCCGACACCACATTAAAGACATCGTGGGCATTAGCCTTTACGAAATTAGGATGGCCCCTAATCAGCTGAAAATAATAAGGCGCCGAGTGAAGATGGAGTCATTTCAGAGCTTTTGAAAGTGGGTGGAAATTGGTGTTCTTTTCTTTAAGAAGGATGACAACACCTTATTAAGAAATAACTCGCTCTTGAGCCACGTTTATAAGTTTTTTTCGAAGGAACATCATCACGAACCGTCTAGACCGCAGGTTTGATGACACAACAAGCCAGTTTCCGAAAAGGTGACCATAGACCACAGACACACGCTGCGGAAAGTTATACAGAACACCGGAGAGTATAACTTGCCCTTATTTTTGGCGTTTGTGGACTATGAGAAAGACTTTAAATCGGTGGAGATGTGGGCAACTGGGCAGTTCTTGAATCTCTCCAACGATGTCGTATTGAGTATCGGTATAACGAAGTGATTAGTTGCTTAAACAATACCACTTTGTCGGCCCAAGTACAGGTGCAGAGTTGGAAGGCGATTCCTTTGAAAAAAAGCGTAAGACAGGGAAACGTGACATCATACAGACGTGATAAGTTGTTGACTCGTATATCTACTTGGAATAAACCTAGGCAGGTTGAACTTTAAAAAAGAGGTCAACCGCCGAATTCAACACGGCCGGGTAGCGTTCGGGAAACTGCGTAACGTTTCCTCGTCCAGAATACCTCAGTGCCTCATAGTTTTCGGCAAATGTGTGACAACTTATGGCGCCGAAACGTGGTCTCTTACTACGGGCCTCATTAGTATGCTCAAGGTAGCCCAACGAGCTATGGCGAGGGCTATGCTCGAAGTCCCTCTGCCTGATCGAATCAGAAATGAAAAGATTCGTAGCTGAACTAAAGTTGCAGACATAGCCCAGAAAACCAGCAAGTTCAACTGGCAGTAGGCAGACTACATAGCACGCAGAACGATGGCCGATGAGGCCGCAAGGTTCTCGAATGGAGACCACGCCCTAAGGCAACGCTGCTAGGTGGACAGACGATCTGATGAAAATCACAGGATCGCACTGACTGCAAGCAGTTTCCAACCGGACCTATTGGAAATCTATGAAGGAGGCCTATGTACAGCAGTGGACTTCTTTTCATTATGATAAACAAGATGAATTTTTGAACTGTGCGTTGATTGCCGTATACAAAACTATGACGAATATCGAAAAACGCTGAAAGGAGTCTCGAGGCCGATTTTGACTAAAACTAAAACTGCATGATTGGCTTTTAGAAAATTCAATAATTCTGGCAAGGAATCGAACCCGCTGTTTTTGGAAAAAAATTGCACCCTGTACTATTACACCATTCGATAGTGTTGCTAATAAGGATTAAATTCTGGGAAGTAATCATATACGGGAAACTGCTGGACAACATCTAATTTTTTTTAAAGTGATATTAAATCTTAAAGGCAATGACTGTATTCGAAACAACTTGACCGTTTCCTCTTTGAAATAATGTTTTTTTTTTTCAACTAAGTAATTTCGTGTACCTAAATACAGTGCGATAGTTGCCACGTGTCAAATTCAGTTAAACATTGAAAATTGTGATGATGGTGACGAAAAGATTTAACCAGAAGTTTTTAATTTTGTGTGTTAAAACATAAATTTATTGCTACTTATTAAAAAAAACCCTACACTAACCTCATTTAATTTGTAACATGGTTAAAATTGGCTGTTAGAAAAATATATTTGTTTTCTATATAGATCATTTTACCTGTAAGTCAAACATGCGCCAATCCAGGATACGTCATCTTGTTTCAAACACAATAATAAAATAATCGGGTTTAGTTAATTTTAGTTGATTTATCATTAAATTTTGATGTCGGTAAGTAACTTTTGCCTGTTTGTGATTTTGTACAAAATTATTACCAACCGACACTATTTCATAAACTAATGAGAAAATCCATAATCTTTAAATGCCAGATTATTAAGCCTGTAAAATGTATTTAAAATTCGTTGGAATTGCGTAGTTATGACTAATAGGTGATTTTATACGATTTTTTTTTCCAAAAATAAAAACTTTAAAATGCTCTCCTGTAAAGTTGACTACATGTCGCTTGGTAATTTTTGCCTTTCAAGCGTCGATATGCTAACGTTCCTAAAGATTACTGTTACTGTTAGCCTGTATCATCCCACTGCTGGGCAAAGGCCTCTCCCATGACTTCTAACTCTATCTAAGGCTCGTGTGAGCCACTGGTTGTTAGTTTTGTCCAGCTCATCCCGCCACCTTCTGCGAGGTCTGCGCGATGCCTTCTGGCTGTCAGGTTTCCACATGGTGGTTATTTTAGCCCACCGTTCATTGGGCATCCGGCAGACGTGGCTAGCCCAGTCCCACTTCAGCTTAGCGGCCATTTTAGCAACGTCAGTGATCTGTGTTTTAGAACGCAGTGTGGGGTTATGAATATGATCAGTTAGCTTAACGCCTAGAACATGCAACTGCTCTCCATAAAAGACTAGATACTAAAGATAAGATTTAGATTTTTAAAACACGGGGCATCCCGCTAAAATGTACGCTGCGCTTTACAGAAGGCAATCTTTGATAGAGACACTTTGCAACAATATTAAAGGATGCTGACAGTATCAATACAGATTGTAAATCCGGTTAGTGTGGCAGTAGGAGTTTCGAAAAATAATGAACGTACTTTTGAAATATCAAAAATCGAGAGAGCTCGTAAAGTCAAAACCCAGTAAAAATAAAATTTATCATCAGCCTATAATGTTCCCACTGCTGGGACACAGGCCTCCTCTCTGTGGGAGTAGGTCATAACCCACCACGCGGGAGTGCGGGTTGGTAGATGTCACATGTCTTCGAATTTTTGGGTCTAGGATGTCCTAGAACCGTGAAGGAAAACATTGTGAGGAAACCGGTATGTACCGGTTTCCTCACGATGATTTCCTTCACCGTTTTGAGAGCAGTGGTGATAAAAAATATATTATGTTTCCAATTTTACAAGCGTCATAATCTCCTTCAATTTTGTTTTACGGCAAAAGAAAAAATATGGGTCAAATATTTTTTTTTATAAAATATGAAACACTGATTAATTTGATTATTTCAGTGAAATTCCCCATTCAGGACAGCTCCGCTTTTTCATCAAACCCTTGACCCAGCTACTTATAAGATTAATAATTTTGTTATTATTTTTAAACAAATCGGAATTCCCAAATATTATGATTCAGTTATTTTCGCCTTGGTTTGTATCAACATCATTCTACAATTAATCATCGTAACTGTCGAATTACCTACGTTGTAATATACGATAACATATTGACGTCAATCTGTGTTTCAATTGATAAAGTTCACGAGTTTTTATTTTACAATCATGGAGTTTAGATCTTGAAACTAGTCTGTTGGGAAGTACATTATGAGAACGGGGAAGGCCTACAGACGTTCCCCCTGACATTAATTCGATATTAAGATCTAGAAAGCTTTTCTAGATCTAAATAACAAGTAAATGTATTTCTTTTTTCCGTAGTGAAATTATCAGATGAATCCTCTCACCCTGACCAAAATCCACGGTGATTTTTCAGAGACATTTACGTTACATGGTCTCAGTTACCTGTACCTTTTTTTTTTCTTTTTTAACGTGGTAAAATCATCAAATGAGTCCTCCCACCCCGGGCAGGGCGGGAGGGACTGTCGGACTTTTACCGACTAAAATCCACGGTGTCCTTCAGTAGCCCTTTATGTTCCGGGCTCACGGTAAGGAAGTAATCCCGCGACCATTTACCTGTACCCTTAGCACGAATTTTCACTCTTTTATTTTACAGCGTCTTTCCAGTATTTACAGCGTTTTTGTATGAAAAAATGGAACAGCTTCTCTGGGTGTGCGAAGTAAGAACTAATTTTTCTCTTGAAAATTGTCAATTTGAAATTGTCAAAGTTCCAGTTTACTTTACGTCTCAACTACTGAAAGTTCGTACTAAGGGTACTGATGAGACCACCATCAAACATCGTGAGGAAACCGAGTGATCTAGAACAGAAAAAAAATCGAACACATGATTGTGACATCTACCAACAATCACTGGGCCCGCGTGGTGGATTATGGCTACTCCCTCTCACAGAGAGGAGGCCTGTGTCCCAGCAGTGGAATCATTTATGGGCTGATGATGATGAATAGTTTTCACAGTCTAGGCAGATCACTCTAGGAACTCGTGCTAATAATCAGATTATTCTAGTACAACTGCAAAATTCTTAATCTTTACACTATCAGTTGTTAGTTATCGTTGCCAAATAGGCATTTTGTTATGACATATGACAAATTATTGTTAGATTAAATGTTTATAGGTTATCAAGCATTACGATTGTGTATGTGTGATTTTGGGTTTTTACGGTGACAATCCTTATAGGTATAACTATGGCCTTTGTTTTAATTACTTACATTGGAAAATTTTAATCTATTTCATTCCTTTTTATTTTTTAACCTCCACTTAATGTTGTCCCAAAGACCTACATAAAAAGACATAAATTATCAGGTCGAAGTTAAAAAAAGCAATGATGGAAAAAAAATAAACAAAATAATTTATTTGCACAAATAAGGTACAGAAAGATAGTAAAATTCACAAAATAGTTCTCTCATTTTGCCTTTAATTTCGACGTGCAAATACAATATTTAAAGCATTTTTCGAAAGCTTATGTCAAGCCAACATAATTTATGTTTCGACTTGACTCGCAAAATTTTCGATAGCTGCAAGAAAATTTTGCGAGTCGAGTCGAAACTCGTACATGTGAAATGTTTTCTCAAGTAATATCCAATGTTCCGACCTCGAACTAGAACCGTGTGATAGATCCACTTTTTCTCCTCCAAAGGAGATTACATCAACAGACCTCCTTTGACATAATCCCATAATTATCTTTCACGAAACAAAGGAGGTGAGAGCCATGTCTTCAGGGAATTACAGGACTTAATTGGTATTATGTTATAGTGACCTGTTCCCAATACGAGCGAGATTTTGGGTCGTAATATTAGAGGTTCTCTGGGAAATCTCCGAAGGTGTAACCAGGATTGTATTTAATGGGAGCAGGTCGTTGAATTTAAATCACTTCCTTTCAACAATTTATTTTCATACTACTACTAAAAGTGGAAACATAGATATTTTTCCTACTCCTCCACTATTCTTTTCTGATTAATTTCGTTGCAGGATCCAAGGCAGGTAAATTCATTCTCCGGGACACGTCGAGCTTCATTGTCTCGGAACTTTTCTGGTGGTTGCCACTGTTGATTCTGGCTCTCAGGAGTTGCAGTGGTTTGGGAATCGAAATAAAGCGTGGTGGGTTTGTCCTAACAAAAAATCTGTGGGGCAATTTAAAAAAAAAAAAAATAAGAAGAAGCCTATTCGCAGTCCATTGCAGGACTTAGAACTTTTCCGGAGTGCGCCACATCACTGTGCGCTCCATCGGCCATCGGCCTTTCGACACACACGGTCAGTCTACTGCCACTTCAGTTCAACTTACTCTGCAGGCTACGTGGTTACTGCGGTTCTTTTCCGTTTGATTTCATTCCAGATTGTATCCCTTTTTATATCGTGCTAAAATCATCAAATAAGAGCGAGAGCTCCACCGAGAGCGGGAGGGACTGTCAGACTTGTACTGACTAAAATCCACGGTGTCCATCAATAGCCCTTTATGTTCCGTGGTCACGATAATATATAAGTCCCGCGACCCCGGCAGGCTTTGACACTCCCCCGTCATTATATTGACGCTATTTGAGGCGCGCGTGGAACACAACGCGCCGTCAACCAGGGCATGGTCCATGGTCGGGCAGCGAGTTGCCCTTGATTTTATCCCTTAAAGAAACTTCAATAGGTTTAAAAGGTTGTCTTGAAAAAATCGCTTTCAGCGATAACACCGCCCATTGTGTCACCCTATGTATAAGATACTCTGTACCAATAATTTGTATGGTGTGCATAATAAAGTGTATTTCTATTCTATTCTGTTCAATAGCACGGTGTTGTTCTTCAAAGTTTTGAAGCTTATGTACCCACAATTTAGGAGGAATTCTTAGAGCTAGGGAACTTTTTTTCAAAAATTCCATCGCTTCAAATGCCAACGGAACTCAACATAATGAAGTAGATAGGTTGAGTAGTAACTCAAGATCACGTAAAGGTCGTTCATGGTTTCAACACAATGAGGACCGTGAATGTTAAATTACTAAGAAAAACAAATGATCAAAGTAAACAAATGGTTCTATAGGACGTGATTGGAATTGATTAAAAAATGGTACAATCATGATTCTAAGTCGTATGCGGTAGAAAAGTTGTATACATTTATCAGTCAATTACTTTGTTTATCTACATTGTAATTACTATTTGCTTATTCCTCTTTTTTAAGTATTATAAAGACAAAAGCGTATAAAATTAATATGAACAGCGTCTACGGCCCAAGCTACCGGTGGCCTGGGTATTACAACGACTAGACTTAATCCAGTGACTGAACGAGATGGCACTAGACGACTTGTATGTATAGCTCTGTCACTTTCACTCGCCGGAATAAGCCTGGTTTTAAGACGTTGTAATACCCTCCCTGGGCTTAAGAGAGAGGAACTACCTCACTATGAGTACCGTGTCCAGTACTGCTCGTTGCCAAGCCCTTGATCCAGCCACGCAATGACATTCGTCATTGCGTGGCTGGATCAAGGGCTTGGCATGATCAAGGTTGTTCCTTCCTCAATTTGTCAAGTTTCTTTAATCTATTTTCAACCTTATTACATTAGTGGAAGGTTTCGATTAGTAACATAATATATTATGACAGTGTAAGTTGAGCTGCTGGGGTTCGTAATGATTGCTGAATTCACATCGTACATGTTGACAACCCAGCAATAAATCACTAAGAAAAAGATATTTTGTATCTTAATTTGTAAAGATAAACTCAAAAAAACTGTATACATAAAATTTTAGAAAATAAGACGTAATTTGCGATGACATAGATAAATTCTCGAACTTTCTTTGGCCTCTAAAAAGTTTGGTCTACAATATTTTAGTGACCTATTTCGAAAAATGTCCCCTCCTTTTTTGCAGAAACTTAAAAGAGTACGCTGAGTGGAAAATTAACAATTATGCTTGACCCATTTTCAAACCAGTTTCACTTTGTAGAGATTAAGGAAAGTAACTGAAATGGAACTAATACAAATGGACTTGTTTTCTTATCGGATAACTTTTTTTTAACTGAGACTAGATTTTCCGCGTCAGTTTGTTGTAACATGATTATTTAAGCCATTTTTTCTGTTTTGAGGTATTCATCATACTGCGTCTCGTTCAAACAAAATAAAAATAGTACTACACTAGCGAGCAATAGCCCAGTTGTATCGGTCCCGAACCCGGTTCGAACCCCGCCAGACGCATTACTTTTTGTAATTTATTTCATCACCACTGCTCTCAAAACGGTGAAGGAAAACATCGTGAGGACACCGACATGTCCTAAAAACAAAAATTCGAAGACATGTAACATCTACCAAACCGCACTGGGCCCGCGTGGTGGATTATAGCCAACTCCCTCTCACAGAGAGGAGGCCTGTGTCCCAGCAGTGGGAACATTATAGGCTGATGATGACTAGCGAGCATCAGAAGTATGAAATAACTTACTTCGAATTGATGCAGGATAGCTCCGCTTGCCACGCGACGACGAAACGTTAACGTCGCGGCTGCGCGGCGTCGACGCTGAGCAGACGCGACGTTAACGTCAACGCTCGTAAAGCGCCAGCGCCAGTGCCATAGCGGCCCTACATCTGAGACATTTTCCTTGTAGCCCATGGTTCCATGATTGCGGTTGTGTTCCATTCCAATCCAGTGTGGCAATAAAACCCACTATACACGGCACTACGCCATCAGAAGCCAGAAGTAGCCAAGTAAACCGTCAGGCTCACACTTTGATTAATACCGAACTAGTTAAAGCGGTTGCTAACAAAGCGAAGAAATAAAAAAAAAAAACAAATGAAACAATAAAAAAACAAAACAAACAGAGATTGGCGTGCGTCGAGTGAATTAATAAGTTGTTAACTTCAATAATGCGAGGTCGGAGCGGCGCCCGCGCAAGTGAACGTGGTTCTTTTATTACAGCTACTATATTTCCTTTATTACTTTTACTGGCCTTTGCAGTTTTAACGTTACGAGGATGTTTGACACCCCCATTATTTTTTGGCGTGTTAAAACCATCAATGAGTCCTCCCACCCTAGGTAAAGCGGAATGGACTGTTAGACTCGTACTGAATAAAATCCATGGTGTTCATTCAATAGCATTTTACGTTCCAGGGTCACGATTGCCTGTTTAGACAGCCACGCGATGCTTTTTGAAATCCCTTACAGCATGTACCCTTTTTTTAGCGTGGTAAAATCATCAAAATGAGTGCTCGGAACCCATTCAGTCAGACTTGTAATGACTAAAATCCACGGTGTCCTTCAATAGCATTTTTCGTTCCAGGGTCACGATTGCCTGTTTAGACAGGCCACACGACACTTTGTAATCCCTTACGAGCACGTACGCCGAACGAAATTTCTGAATCTTTCATGTATTTTTTTTTTCCGAAATTACTGAACGGATTTGAGTAAAACTTCACACTTTGCAGGATATACTAATCGGTCTAAAAGGTTAGTTTAAAACATTTTAATAACCTTGATTAATATCGAACTTCCTAGGGCCATTAGCTAGTTTTGGATAAGATATGTCACCTTTGCATTTTATGCAACATCATAAATCAGCCGTATCAGAGCAGTGGTGGCCGAGTGGTATCGGCCCCGACTTACGAATTGTAGGTCGTGGGTTCGAATCCAGCCAGGCGCATTACTTTGTGTAATTTATTTCATCACCACTGCTCTCAAAACGGTGAAGGAAAAAATCGTGCGGAAACCGGCATGTCCTAGAACCAATAATTCGAAGACATGTGACATCCACCAACCGCACTGGGCCCGCGTAGTGGATTATGGCCCACTCCCTCTCACAGAGGGGAGGCCTATGTCCCAGCAGTGGGAACATTAATAGGCTGATGATGATGATGATATCAGCCGTAAGACGTCCACTGCTGAACATATAGGCCACCCCCAAAGATTTCTAATAGGACCGGTTGGAAGCGGCTTTCAGATGGACGTCTCACGCTGCGCTTGCACCGCATTTTATGCATGAATGCGATTAATTTTATACACCTGTCTTAAACTAAGATGGCTAATAGTCTTGGCAAACAACTCTATCAAAATTGTAACTGGCATCTACCAGACGAGAATTACTCAGGTTACTTCCAAGTCTAATTCAATCTCATTCATCTAAAGACTGAATCATGAAGAGCACATGTTTCAGGCACATCTTGCGACACGTGTCCTAAAACGCGCATTCGACGTGGCATTGACTGACCGAGTAAAGCTAAGCGCTTATTGCAGTTGCTGTGTGTGCAGTGCTCCAAATTGCGCCACAGCACTTAAGGCAGCTCTACACTACTCGCGAAGTTGCCTCGACGAAGTAATCGTCGAAGTTGATCGAAGTCCCGAAGTATGTGACTACAAGTATGTGAATGATGTAACAAAGGTTCTGTAATAATTCTGGCGATCTAAAAAGAGTGTCCATGGGCATGGAGTTTCTTGCACGTTCTTCTCCATAGAGATCTACTTCTTGGAACGGGCATCTACGGTACTTTCACAGTTTTTATGTCTTGTGACTGAGACTGTAGCACCATAACTTTTGTAGTGTTTAATAATATTCCTTTGATTGTCGATGACAATTCAAAAGTGCCTGTAACTGACCTTCTTGAAATAAATGGTTTGATTTTGATTTTTGATTTTGACACACTCGTGCAACATCACAAGGAGCTCATTGAGCCCTTTTGACTCGGTCGCAAAAACCGACAACAAATGGAAGTCGCCCGAAGCGAGCCGAAGTTGCACGAACAAAAGCGAAGTGCCCTTCTACACTATCGTACTCGGTCAACTTCGAACAACTTCGCCAGTAGTGTAAAGCAGGATTTAAAGTTAAAAAGTGGGACAGGCCATTCTCGTAGAACTTATAACTATGAGGAAGAAAAGTTCTCGAGTGGCGACCACGGACTGGGAGACGCAGTGTAGGCAGGTCTCCCACTAGGTAGACCGACAACATCGTGAGAATCGCGGGCAACCGATGGATGCAAGTGGCGAATTGTAGTTTGGCGTTGGCGTTTGGTTTGATTGCGGTCTTGGATTTTTTGTTTAGTAGTGGACGTCTTCCGGCGCCTTCCGGGTGATAATTTAAAGATGTTGAGAACATGCTCCGATTACACAGAAACCTCGAATGAAATCTACAAAATTGGTAGAATATAGTTGCACGTTGCTACGCATGAGTCGATCATTCGTAAATTGTTTGCCCATGAAATAGAAATTTTCCTTCAAAACAACCTTCTTTTAAAGAGAGGAGGATTTTTATACAGTTGCATAATCTACGTTAGTCTTAATGGCGCCTAATTTAATATCGAAGTCATCCAATTGATTTGTAGTTCATTGGGTCGTTTTGATGATCGAGTTAAAAGTTTGACGTTCAATCAATTATTGATAAAAATTCAATCATTTAATTTAGAAATGAGACCTGGAATGGAATAGACTTCCAGTCTCAAAGTGACAAACATCCACCATGTTCCTGTAAGTGCCCTTTACGTTCCAGGGTCAAGGTTACCTGGCCCTATAGCCAAATGCCAAGCGACAATAGCTTACGCTCAGTAGTCGCTAATACATTTTCAACTTTTAAACCCATCGTATAAAGTTGAAAATCTATCGAAGATTACAGATCGTTTTCGTTTGTTTCGTTCGCTAACGCTCAGCAGTCTTTACTAGATTTTCAACTTTATGCGATGGGGTAAAAAGTTGAAAATGTATTAGCGACTTCTGAGCTTTAACGATTGTCGCTTGCCGTTTGGCTACAGGCTCAGTTTAGATTCCGGTTACGCTTTACGTCGTACTCTCAAAGTAGTTTAGAAGGCTACGCTGATGAATAACTTATCTCTCCCACATCATAAAAGCCACGTGCTTTTTCCATGGACATGATTTACTAAACCCATAATCATAGGAGCTACCATCACGTGTAGATGCGTGCTGTCGCGGCGCACACGCACACGACAATTTAATTATGATTAATTGTAACAACCTTTTGTTTGACATAATAATATCTTGATGAGCTATGCGAGTAATTTGTCATTAATCCATCTTTATTATTTTCCTAGATTTTTACCCGACTTCAAAAAGAAGGAGGTTATCAATTCGACGGTATTGTTTTTTTTTTGTTATGCGATTACTCCGCCAATTGTGAATCGATTTTAAAATTCTCTTTAAAAAAAAAAGAATTTTGAAAATCGAAAGGAGATATTCTGTGGTCCCATTGTCACTATGTCAGGATCTGATGATAAGATCGGGGCAACCCTCAAATTTTAATTGCCCACACATCGTTTTACGCAAATTTTATATTCTGTGGTTTCGTCTCCCATTACACACTTCAAAAGTTTTTATGCAAAATAGTAGTCTAATAATCTTTATCAGAGTTTTATTTATGTCTATTCTGTGCCAACCAGGGTCGCGGGACTAACGAACTACCGTGACCGTGCCGTGAATGTTATTGAAGGACTCCGTGGATCTTAGTCAGTACAAGCATAGAACACCTTGGTAAAGTCTGATAGTCTCTCCTGCCCTACCCTAGGTTCAAGGACTCATTAATTTGATGGTTGTACCACGCTCCAACAAAATATGGTTGTATAAGTATTATCAGAATTCTGTTATTCATTGAAATCGGTTCAACAATTTAGGCGTAAAAGCGCAACATAAGTACTCTCACATATTTATGATAAGTTAGGATCCGATATCATTTCCTCGCGATTGAATGTTCCACAAAAGTATTTTTATTTAACCTGTTTCGTCCTACTTCGGGGCAAACACCTCTTTTTAATCTTTGTGTCTATTTTGAGTCAGCTTACCAATTCATTTTGAGTTCAAACGTTTCACTTCAAATGAAAAATTCCGAATTAACAGCGAATGAACGAATAGTGCCGTTTGATATTAGTAAACACATCACAAACACGTGTTTACAAAGGCCAAGATTTCGCAAGATCATGTCACGCGCAGACGGCGCGGGCGCACGCAGCCGTCGAGGCGCTAACTTGCACACGGCCTGATATTGTAGACTATGATAATACGACCATGAATTTAACATGACTATTATTTTTTTATCTGAACTCTGAAAAGTACAGGAATTTTGTCTATTCTATACTATAATATAGTTATGATCCGATTTAAAAAAATTGTTTCACTGGTCGAAAGCTACATTATTCGTGAGTGCTAATGGCTATAAATTATAAAGATATCATGTATATTTTACCGCTAAACAAAGTGAGCACGGGTCAGCTACTAAATAATAAAGCCATAATATTCGAGAATTAGTAAATTCCCACCATTTGTACGGTACTCCAAAATATACTGTTTTTGGGATATGTCATTTTCGTATGTGATCTACTTACTATAGTACAGTCTGCTTCAGAGTAATCTCACCCCCTTTTAGTAGTGATGTCACTACTAAAGGGGGTGAGTTTTCTGTGATGCTTACCATACATACATACATACGGAATGAAAATCCGACACCTTGAACTTTTGACTTTGGCGAAGTAGGTGATATGAATAAAGCGTGAAAAATACATGAAGGGCAATAAGCCGAAATCTTTTTTTGGGGTAGTAAAATCGTCAAATGAGTCCTAGTCCTCCCGCCCTAGGTGGACCAGAAGGGACTGTTACCAGCTTAGCACAGAGTCCCGCGATCCCAAATAGCCCTGCGACTCCAAGAACTGATTGCAGTGGAGAATACATTTTTTAAGTATTTACTTCTATAAATGCTTCTGTATATTAGAATGCAATAAGTATTAAATAAACAAAAAATTTCATTCATCACACACAACAGAAAACACGTCACCACACGTGTTTGAAAAGGACAACATTTATTTCGCAAGCACATCACCAGCGCGTACGCAACCGGTAGCTTTATGACACCAACATAACTTGACATCTCAGGTTGGCGCTGCTCGCTAAGAAAAACGTCACCACCGTTGTCAAATTCAGGACATTAAACATAGTTCCAAATATCGCCGTCGGTCAAGTTATATTGGCCTAGTAATATATTCATACGTCAGTTTACGACCGCTATAGTGCGTGAGAATGACCGTGTTCTTGTATTTTAACTGTCTTGAGGTGAATTTTTGGTAGCATGCGTGTTTTATGAATTTATTTTCGAGATCTTTGTTGTCAAATTAAGGTTATTCCGATCACAATCATCTTTATCTAGATATTTATAAGGTTCCGTGTACAATGCGTCAAACGGGACACCATCACTAAGATGTGAGTGAGAGTGTCTGTCTATCCATCTGTGTGTTTGTCAGTCTATCACTAGGCTGTTTCTTAAGAACCAATTACCAATTTAGACAGTTGCAATGTTCACACACGATATACAACGTGTAAAACTAAATGCGCAAAACCTCTCGTGTGATAACTCAGCCCATGTTACTGAACAATTTTTGTTCTAAGACTTTTGGACATTCGCAAAAAAAAAAGGGTTTTTCATTCAAAATACGAAATTTTTTGGGCCCATCTGTATGAATTTCCAAAAGTCTTAAAACAATAAATTTTCAGTAAGTAACATGTTCCGAGTTACCCCACGAGAGGTTTTGCGCATTTGGTGATACACGTTGTACCTATACATAACAGCACCCATACAACAGATATGACATTTTTGTCGCACTTTACTGGGTTTTTGAAATGCATAGTTATGACGTAGTAAATAAGAAGGCGGTAAATAAAGGCGTGGTTTGCTCATAAAATAGAGAAAAACATAAGTGGATTGTAGACACTACGTATTTCACTGCTTTTAAAGAATTTAACATGACCAAAGGTATTGAATAATTCATCTTAAATTGTACATAATTCTGTCATAATAAACCAACCCACACCATTTCATTTATTCAGTTTATTACGTCAAATTAAGAAAGAATATTCATGAGTTATAACGTCCATAAAATAATTTAATCTTTTTAAAATGCTGTCAGCTGTTTTTGCCATGAAATGTCACCATGTCAGGCAGCACGAGGGTCGCGAACTCGCGACTAAAGATGAAGTCATCTCAAATAGGTAAAAATATAAAAAAACTAAAGAATAACAAAAACCCGACTGCGTTAAAACTAATTTAAAAAATACGTGAAAAAATTAACTTGAAAACTAAAAAGAAAGAAACAAGACTAGTAGTTTATAATGCAGAACAAAACTACTCGCAGTCGGGGCCCCCTTTTTTTACCCGACTGCGCGACGCAAAGGAGGGTAATGTGTTTATCAGTCTATGTATGTATGTATGTATGTATGTATGTATGTATGTTTGTTTCTATGTGGCGTTCTAGAGACCGAATGCGTTGGCCGATTTTGATAATTTTTACGTCAATCGATTCGTCTTAACCTTGCGAGTGTCACTAAAGATATGAAAGTAATCAAAATTCACCACATCGACAATCAGACGCCATATTGTCAAAATAAAAAAAAAAAATGTCGATGAACCATGTCATGTGGGGTATCGTTGAATAGGTATTTTAAAATCATCTTTAGGTTCCCTTTATCATTTTTCATTTTAAATAATAGTTTAGGATATATAACGATTTAAAGTTATTTAGCAAAACAATAATTCTCTGAATAGTAACTAAAAAGTATGAAATAAAAAAAATATTTAACGAAAAACAAAAAACCCGACTGCGTTAAAAAAAAACTAAAAAGAAAGAAACAAGCCCAGTAGTTAAGAATTCACTCATTCACACTCACAGTCGGGGCCCGTTGGAAAGAACTGATTGGTATAATTTGAATGGGCCCCGACTGTGAGTGTGAATGAGTGAATTCTTAACTACTGGGCTTGTTTCTTTCTTTTTAGTTTTTTTTTAACGCAGTCGGGTTTTTTGTTTTTCGTTAAATATTTTTTTTTACTTTTTAGCATGGTAAAATCATCAAATGAGTCCTCCCATCCCGGGCAGGGCGGGAGGGACTGTCAGACTCGTACTGACTAAAATCCACGGTCTCCTTCAATAGCCCTTTATGTTCCGGGGTGACGGTAATGTGATAAGTTCTGCGACCCCGAGTCGGGGCCCTTTGGGAGGATTTGATTGGTAAAATTTGAATGGGCCCCGACTGTGTGTTACACCACATAGAAACAAACATACATACATAGACTGATAAACACATTACCCTCCTTTGCGTCGTGCAGTCGGGTAAAAAGACTGAATAACAGATGATTAGACTACAATATATAATATAATGCTTGTTGCAACAGACAAAGCTAAATATTTACATTATAATAAACCTTAGCTTGTTGTAAATTATTTAATAACTATAACAATGCCTGTGAGGGAAGCTCCAGCCATTTTTTTTAATAAGGAATTTAATTATAATAAACCTAGACAGATTATAAACAAAATAAAATAAATTATTCACATCGTGTGCAGGCAAAACAAACAGTCAGTAAAAAAATAAATGCAGAAGGTACATGAAGTTGGATAAAAAACGCACGATCATCAGCACGGCTCATGATTACTCATAACCTCGCCTCGGTTAACAATACAAACTTACAATTACCAACATATTTCAGAGGCAAGAGGAGACAGTGCGTGTCATAAAAGGAAAGTAAATACGTCTATTTTCTTATCAGAATTATAAGTATCCTAGACTTAGTCCCGTATTACAGAACGTTACCCAAAAAAACTAGATTCGAGCCACTTGGTTAGTTGAAACTATTTTAAGTAACGCTTGAGTTTTGGTTGAATTTCTGTAATACGTGCCTTAGATTATAAAATAATATCAGGCTCTGTATTAAAAAAAAAACATAAACCGTGTTGCCACAAAAAAGAGGAACATCTGTTGAACACTTGTATAAAAGATCTGTCAATGTCAAAACAACATTTCTCGTTGATAAAAGGGTCGTTGCTGTTACACTTTTTTTAGTCAAGCGTTCAACAAACGTTTATCTTTGTAAGGCGGCCTGTTTTTAGTGAAGCCACTTTTTATGAAAGTGTGTGTGAGTGTCACGCACACACTTATATATTTTCCTTGGAGATAGACTTGCTTATAAAAATGTATGTTTTACGTAGGAAACGAACAAAGGCAATAATTTTTCGTTCTATTTTAGATTCAACTATCAGTGTTATACTAAGAATTTATTCATTTCTACATTCGTTCGTACATTCGTTCAGACGCACGTAAATACTACGTTAGCGACTGAACGAATGTACGAACGGTAGCGAATGAACCTTCTAGACGTAACTTCACAGTGACATCACACTCTTTGTGTTGCTACTGTTGCCAGTCAGTCACTTATAATTCCTATCGCAATAATGAGTACATTAATAGGCATAACTACAGTTAAGTGCACAAAGAACTCACGGAAGCAGCTGAGGAGAATAATTTTCAAATGCTTTGAGAAATATCTCCATGTTAGATCATCAGGGCCGGAGTGGAGTGATGACGGTTGCTAGGTGAGGCTCTTGTTGTCTCTAATAGTCCGTAGTAGTAAACAGGTAAAGATTACCATAAGAGTTCCAAAAATATGGATATTCGGTTTATTTTTCCGTCAGACATCGCGCGGTTGTAAAAATCAAAACGAAAAATTTTCGTGCTATACGCCAAAGATTGGACCGGTCATCGTCAAAATTGAGCATAGTATATAAAGTATAGTGTCGTTGTTATTTATTAATCGTTGAGGACTTCATTTATGAAGAGACAACTGACTAACTGAACGATTTTTTCGAAGTGTCTTAAAGATTTAGGTACTCGTATTGTTATAAGAACCAAAAATGAGTGTATTTCAACACAAGACAAATTAAATAAAGGCAAGCAAAGAGCTACAACAATTTAGTTTTTATCCACTGCTGAACGTAAGCCTGTACCTATATCATCACTACGATCTTAGGAAATGCGTATCCATCCACAGCAGTGGCTCCAGCTGGCAAGTCACCTTGTTCAAATCATCGATTCATCGTGTTGCAGAGCCTCCCACTACATTTGCCCTACGCGGTCTCCACCTAACACAATGTCTGCTCCATCGGCCGTCTGTCGGTCTACAGACATCGCTGGTCTTCTAATATAACCTACTGATGACGTAGGTCAGACACAGGAAAACTGTCTCTTCGATTGTTATGATTGCAATCTATACATATAATAAAATAGTAGGAAAGTCAAAACTGTACATTGAATATTTTTTTAAAAGTATACTTGGGGTGTGATCTACAATCGATACCGAAGCCAAAAATATAGTTTTTAGAATTTTTGTCTGTTTGTCTGTTTGTCTGTATGTATGTCCGGGATAAACTCAAAAAGTACTGGACGGATTTGAATGATTTTTTTTTTTGTTGTATAGGTATTAAGTCTGGCCAACACATAGGCTATAATTTATCTTGGAAACTTGAACACCTGGTGCAGAACCGCAATGGACCAGCTAAACTATAAGAGATACAAAAATGGTGTGATAGCAAAAATTGATCCACGTGATGAACATTTTCTGCTGAGATAATAAATTTGAAGATCTGGAACACCTGATGTGGAACTCCAAGAGCCCAGCTACACTATAACATATACAAGAATGACGTCTCAGCAAAGTTGTTCACCCAGATGAGCACTTTATGTTGACATAAATAAAAATTGAAGATCTGGAACACCTGATGTGGAACACCAAGAGCTCAGCTACACTATAACATATACAGGACTGACGTCTTTGCAAAGTTGTTCAGCTTGACGAGCACTCTCTGGTGACTTCTAAAATTTGAAGATCTGGAACTCCTGATGTGGAACACCAAAAGCCCCGCTAAACTATAACTAACATATTTATATAGGAATGAGGTCTTAGCAAGAGATGCTCAGCCTAATGAGCACTCTCTGTTGACGTACAAAAATTGAAGATCTAGAACATCTGTTGTGGAACTCCGAGAGCCCAGCTATACTATAACATATATAGGAATGAAGTCTTAGCAAAGTTGTTCAGCCTGATGAGCAGTCTCTGTTGACGTACAAAAATTGAAGATCTAGAACATCTGTTGTGGAACTCCGAGAGCCCAGCTACACTATAACATATATAGGAATGAAGTCTTAGCAAAGTTGTTCAGCCTGATGAGCAGTCTCTGTTTACGTATGAAAATTGAGATCTGGAACACCTGACAAAGACATGTGATGTGGAACTCCAACAGCCATAGCTACACTATAACATATACAGGAATCACGTCTTAGCAAGAGCTGTTTAGTCTGATGAGGATTTCCTGTTGACTTACAAAAATTAAAGATCTGGAGCGTCTGGAATCGTCACGCGGGTCCCGTTGTTTTCCCGTCCCCAGGCTCTAAGAATTTCACATCAGACGTTATAGATCTTCGATTTTGTAGACCCCATTGTCGCTGGCATAGCAACAGGATCCGCGTACGAAGTCGCGGGCAGAAGCTAGTGATATTATAAAGAAAGATACGCCATGTTCACACTGAATGGCGTTCAGAATTGATGCGTTGTTATTATAGTAATTTAAAACTACGACAGCGATAGATAATGCGGAACGTATTAAATAGAAAGAGATAGCAGATAGCAAAGAGCAACAATTGTCTTACTTTGTCCTCAATAATTTGTGCGTGCCAGTGCGATTACTACCTCTTTTTATTTATAATATCATTGTATGATTGTACAAAAAGTAGACATTAGACATTATAAAGCCTCCTGCAGACAGACGCGATTATCCGCGCGTGGCGACATCACTGATACCGCGCGCGTTTCCTTGCCGCATTGTTGTTCACATAAGAGCGCGCTACGCGGCGACACGACGGGACACGATTATAACATGACGCGGCGCGGCACTGCAGAGCCAAGCCCTGCCAAGAGAAGTGAACCCAATCGCAGTACATTTAGAGTGGAAATTACATTGGCAACCAGCGCCAGCGCGCGTGGAACGCGGCGTCTCCCGGGCGACAAATTGCCACAGAAATATAAACTCTAAATGTACTACAGTAAGGACACGACGCGGAACGGCCAGACTCGCTCGCCGCGCGGCACGCAGCGCGGCACCGCAGAGCCATCTCCTGCGAAGAGAAGTGAACCGAATCATAACACATTTAGAGTGGAAATTACATTGGCAACCAGGGCCAGCGCGCGCGGAACGCGGCGTCTCCCGCCGCGACAAATTGCCAAAGAAATATAAACTCTAAATGTATTACATTAAGGACACGACGACGCGGCGCGGCAAGGCGCGCGCGCCGCGCGACAAGACGAGCGCCGCGCGGCACCGCAGAGCCACGCCCTGCAAAGAGAAGTGAACCCAATTGTAGTACATTTAGAGTGGAAATTACATTGGCAACCAGCGCCAGCGCGCGTGGAACGCGGCGTCTCCCGGGCGACAAATTGCCACAGAAATATAAACTCTAAATGTACTACAGTAAGGACACGACGCGGAACGGCCAGACTCGCTCGCCGCGCGGCACGCAGCGCGGCACCGCAGAGCCATCTCCTGCGAAGAGAAGTGAACCGAATCATAACACATTTAGAGTGGAAATTATACATTGGCAACCAGGGCCAGCGCGCGCGGAACGCGGCGTCTCCCGCCGCGACAAATTGCCAAAGAAATATAAACTCTAAATGTATTACATTAAGGACACGACGACGCGGCGCGGCAAGGCGCGCGCGCCGCGCGACAAGACGAGCGCCGCGCGGCACCGCAGAGCCACGCCCTGCAAAGAGAAGTGAACCCAATTGTAGTACATTTAGAGTGGAAATTACATTGGCAACCAGGGCCAGCGCGCGCGGAACGCGGCGTCTCCCGCCGCGACAAATTGCCAAAGAAATATAAACTCTAAATGTATTACATTAAGGACACGACGCGGCACGGCAAGACAGACGCGCCGCGCGACAAGAGGCGCGCGCCGCGCGGCGCGCGGCGCGGCACCGCGGAGCCATGACCTGCGAAGAGAAGTGAACCGAATCATAACACATTTAGAGTGGAAATTATACATTGGCAACCAGGGCCAGCGCGCGCGGAACGCGGCGTCTCCCGCCGCGACAAATTGCCAAAGAAATATAAACTCTAAATGTATTACATTAAGGACACGACGACGCGGCGCGGCAAGGCGCGCGCGCCGCGCGACAAGACGAGCGCCGCGCGGCACCGCAGAGCCACGCCCTGCAAAGAGAAGTGAACCCAATTGTAGTACATTTAGAGTGGAAATTACATTGGCAACCAGGGCCAGCGCGCGCGGAACGCGGCGTCTCCCGCCGCGACAAATTGCCAAAGAAATATAAACTCTAAATGTATTACATTAAGGACACGACGCGGCACGGCAAGACAGACGCGCCGCGCGACAAGAGGCGCGCGCCGCGCGGCGCGCGGCGCGGCACCGCGGAGCCATGACCTGCGAAGAGAAGTGAACCGAATCATAACACATTTAGAGTGGAAATTACATTGACAACCAGGGCCAGCGCGCGCGGAACGCGGCGTCTCCCGCCGCGACAAATTGCCAAAGAAATATAAACTCTAAATGTATTACATTAAGGACACGACGACGCGGCGCGGCAAGGTGCGCGCGCCGCGCGACAAGACGAGCGCCGCGCGGCACCGCAGAGCCATGCCCTGCAAAGAGAAGTGAACCCAATCGTAGTACATTTAGAGTGGAAACTACATTGGCAACCAGGGCCAGCGCGCGCGGAACGCGGCGTCTCCCGCCGCGACAAATTGCCAAAGAAATATAAACTCTAAATGTATTACATTAAGGACACGACGACGCGGCGCGGCAAGGCGCGCGCGCCGCGCGACAAGACGAGCGCCGCGCGGCACCGCAGAGCCACGCCCTGCAAAGAGAAGTGAACCCAATCGTAGTACATTTAGAGTGGAAATTACATTGGCAACCAGGGCCAGCGCGCGCGGAACGCGGCGTCTCCCGCCGCGACAAATTGCCAAAGAAATATAAACTCTAAATGTATTACATTGAGGACACGACGCGGCACGGCAAGAAAGACGCGCCGCGCGACAAGAGGCGCGCGCCGTCGCAATAATAATATTAGAAACGCGATACGCCGCGCCGCTTCAGTGTGAATAGATATGGGTGTTTTCATAGAAAATGGACTAAGTAGGTTTTTCCAACAATCGCCACGCGCGGATAATCGCGTCTGTCTGCAGGAGGCTTAAGGTAGTAGGCCGGAAAACGAAATTAATTGTTTTATCTAAGGCCTCGAATCCTCAATGTTTGACCGTCGAATGCTATCGTTCAATGACTTATCATGTATTAAGTATATCAGTTACTGATCACGGAAATTGATTAAAAAAGAATTGGCAATCGCAAGTGTTACATTTTTGCTTAATTTCTATACAGGCGGCCTAATATTGAAACAGTTGCAACTTGTAGTTACTTTTTAATGAGTTCTAAGTATGGAGTTTGAATACCATTGCGAATGGGTGTAGAATCAATTCTTTTTCATCCCATTTCCTTTAACTTTGATATTCAACGTTCAAAAGTGCCTCTTTGATGGCGTAATGAAACTAACGATTTGTCCGAACCTGTGTAGCTTTTTTGCTTTCAAAACTTTTTGGTGAACCCTGAAGCCATAATAAAGTAAATGTGCCTTCCGATGGCTGCTCAGATAGTAGGCAGATTGAGACAAGTTATATTAATTAAATTAAATTGTATAAACGATGTCTGTTGTGGATGCAGTTGTTTCCTCGACATGAGGAAGCGACGAGTAAAATATTGTGGAGTTGAGTAATTCATTTTATTTGACCTTTTGACCTCAATGTTGTTGTGTGAACAACTTTGTCTGGTACACTTTAGAGTAGGCATTGTCACGTTTCTTTTGATATGCAAAATATTTATTTTAATTACTAGGTAACTTAGTAGTAAAATACTTGAAATAATAAGAAAAATACATTCGCAATTTCATTAAAACGCAATGATATTATAATATGTTAAAAAGGTGATCACTGTTATAATGATTGTTTTTCTATTTTTTTTTTTTTTTTTGATGTGTCGGTCCGTGTGTAAATAATTATTTTTTATTGTTTTATTTACATAATTGTGTTGTTTTTAACCATTTCATCGCAAAAACACCTAAAAAGGTAACTACGGCCCTGGAAGGCAAAGGGATTTTGAAGGAATAGAGTAGATTTTAATCAGTTAAATAAAAATTCCTTCCGCTCGAGCCAAAAATCTATCAAACAAACTTCTTCTATTTAATTAAAAAACGTTGCCCCACACTAAGAATTTCTTCATGTATCGTTGGTGCTTTTACAAACATAGAAACTTACATACAACAAAAAATAAGTTAAAAATAACTAAAACCCGACTACGACAAAAACGTGCACTGAAAAGTATAAAACAAGAACAATATTATTTGACCGATATTGTGCTAGCCGTGGTCGTGTGCCACCTGCGGTTGTTTCACACAATCTTCATTATGTTACGACTTTACATCGCCTAGAGGGCGCCATATTGGATTTGGTGACACGTCACATACCCTATAACCAACGGTCAACTGAGACGCTTCTAACGACACCTCGTTTGTCATGTAATGATAAGTAATTTAAAAGATATGAGGGAACAGACAAACATACATACATACATACTTACATCCTCCTTTTGGCTTTGCCGTAGTCGGGTAAAAACTGACCAAAAACAAGTACTTGCAGATCATACAAATATCTTATCCGAGCGGGGATTGAACCCGCGTCACGCTGCACAGCAGTCGTCGTAAATATAAATCAATTATTATAAATTAATTTGCTTATCATTTTAAAGTGACACTTGAAAAAAGAAGTCATTGACGTTATGAGTTCTTATCTTGGCCCATATTACCCATATTGTTACCTTATTGTGATCTCAAATCCCAGTAAAAATACGTCATTAAAATTAAACAACAAAAACATATCTAAGAAAATACTAATTAATGAATGAATTTTTGCGTCACAATAACAGGTAAATAAATAAAAATACTGTTTTGTTCAAATGACGGGATACTATTACTACTGCAACCGCAAATACTATAGACTTCCTTATTTTAATTCATTCATTTCAATAGGTACACGAAAAACATCTATCAAGCTATGAAAACCAATTTATCTTGGCCTCACTTTGAATGATCTTTCCGCACAATTAACGGTCTCTTTATACTGATTTTGCGTAGCTTGTTATGCAGGCGTTAGGACAAATACTGCATTGTAATTTTTTTCTGCTGAAATTCTTAACAGAAAAAAAAATTCGTTCCATATTTTTTCATTTTCTAAATATCTAAATAATTTACATATTCCGATTGATAATCATAATTTTTAAATAGTCAAAAGTCCCTTAAATTTTCAAACACGTAGGTACCTACCTACATAATTTTTCTGACTAACTTATGTGTACACCAACTGTTGCAAAATGTCCCCGGAAGACTCATTACGAACTTACGAGCACTACACTTTTTTAAATTAGTTTCTATTTTTTTTTCTTTAATTATTGGGGTTTTTAAAATCTGAATCTCTTTATTTGTTGTTTTACATACTGTTAACATTTGATTTCGCATATTCAACAAGGTAAGAAAATGCATGACAAACAAAATTATTTTATCCTAATTGTGACCAACTCCAAATCTACCTCATCATAATACCTAATGAGAATAATTAATGAACCAGTAAGTCACTGTAAACGTAAAGGGTAAATAAATGTATTACATAAATTACTCTTTGTAGAATTTACTGGATATTTTTAATTGTTCGACCGCAAATGTTACGGATTTCCTCGATTTAATTTATATAAGTACTCCCATTACCTTTTATGTCACAAACTTTTACATTATTATTTCAATCATCATCATCATCATCAGCCGGAAGACGTCCACTGCTGAACATAGGCCTCCCCCTTAGACCGCCACGCCGAACGACAATCCACCACCAGGCCTGCTAATTTAAGTGAAAATCAACGAAGTACCACCTTGTGTGCCATCACAAATTCGACCCTGGCAATTGGTTCTAATAGGAGATTTACTCAAATGTTCTACTTTAATAATTATATTTCTATGGCTACACAAAACAATCTCTTAGGCCCGTATTACAGAACGTCACATCGTCTCGTCATAAGCAGGTATTACTTAAAACTAGATTCAAGGCATTTGATTGGTTGAAATCCAGATTTAAATAGATATCAGTGCTTGAGTTTCGTTCTGTAATACGGGCCTTACTGAATTTATCTAGGTGATTATCACGAACGTAACTATGCATTTTCTTTGCATCGTTTCGATTATCATCAACTTAGTCTATCGTAGTCCACCGCTGGACATAAGCCTCTCCAGGCAACGCCACACTACCCTGTTCTCTGTCTACTGTATCCAGTCCACCCAACTTCTTCAGGGCATCGGTAAATACAGCTCTATATGAGCCACAAACTACACATACTAATACACGTTTTCCATTTCAGGACTCGTCTGCTCCACCAGTCTTTGATCCTTCGATAGTCTTCGATCGTGGGTAAGTAAGAAACTTTTTACCTAATTTATAACCTACAAAATTCCACAACGACGATATAATACTAGACTCCTAATAACAGGCGACCGATGTCTGCCAACACATTAGGCAAAAAAGTCTTATATTCGTCTCATTTCGACCAATCCTGTGAGCCGTAAACATACGTTGAGACAGAACAGACCTTGAGTTAGTCAATCACAACGCAGTACCCCGTTCCCCTCGCTGACGTAGTACCTCAGCGAGTTGGCAGAATAATTTTTGTTCCTTAGATCGTGCATGCGGAGTCTAGTATTATATCGTCGTTGAAATTCCGGGACCATCATTAAAAAAATTAACTCCGTGTGATCACAAAAATAATGTTTTAAATATTTGAAGCTATATTTTTTTAGAACTCTTACGTGCACAGTTTCGACACTTGCATGTTGCATGTTACGCCCGTCCTTAGTTCAACCCTGTCCTTCATTCACATAGCAGCTAATGTTGTAATAATCCGACCGTTTAATTGTAAACAAACGCTGTATGTTACAAAAACCGCGTCGTTTCACTCAGTTGTCAGAAATTTAAAGAAAAGAAGATGCATTTCTAATTTAACTTTTCGTAACTTTTTCAACATACTTTTAAGAATATTGCGTTTAACTAAAAATTTATAGAAATCTACCAGCGCAACGCTCTAAAGTGGTCTTTATTGTTAAATATGTAAAGATAGATAGATATTCCTTCAATTCTAGGGTATTTTAATGTTCTGATAAATCTTTAACATAAAATATATGAGACACAAAGTATTTTCTTTTAAAACTTGTTACTGCTGCTTTCTAACCTACTTACAATTTTTGGCCCAGAACAAAGTTTATTCTATCTATCGATCGAAGTAAAAACTAAAATCGCAAAAAACAACAATTTCCTACATTTTACACAAACATGATATCGTGCTACTGACCTCTAGTACAAGCAAGATAGATGTTTTTTTATTTTATTTTTTGTGTTGGTAAATGAAATAAGTCCTCCTGCCCTGGGAAAGACAGAGTCTTCCTCTCCTTATGCAGTAGGGACTGTCAGACTCTTACTTACCAAAAATCCATGGAGCCCTTTACCATCCAGGGCCACAATATCCTGATTGTAGTCCTAGGACCATTTATACAGTCATCATCATCATCAGCCTATAAATGTTCCCACTGCTGGAACACAGGCCTCCTCTCTGTGAGAGGGAGTGGGCCGTAATCCATCACGCGGGCCCAGTGCGGGTTTACACAGTCCCACGACCCAAAGAAAAACTATGACTAAATATTATCTTAGCTGACGTCTATGAAATTTTAATTGTCACACGTACACGTTTACCTTGTATAACACGTCATACACATACAACTGTACCTACATTTATACCGTTATCCAACTGCAGTTGCACATTATCAATCGCATAGTTTAGTATAACAAACATTAATTGATTACAGCATGTGTTACAATCGTTGCCCAATCGCGGCGCGTGTTTCTTTATCACGTGTGTGGCGCCATCTTGAATTTTACCGTTATTTTTAAATTTGCTGTGTTCGACGTCGATATTGCCAGGTGGAAAATGAGGGTTATGTTCTTTAAAATGATACTACTGTGATAAGTGCAAAAAACATTGCATTTCTTAGCCTTATTTTTGGGTCTTCAAGAACCATTAGTTTTTATGAGTGTCAAATGTTATGTGGATTTCTTTATGTTATTTTTTTTTTTTAATTGATCTTTAGACAATTAAAAAAAACCATATTAATACCTATTACTACAAATAATTTTTGCCTATTACCTACAGTGTAAAAATAATAAACATTTATCAATATTTGTATGGTACAGTATACAAAAATAATGAATGAAGATTGAATGAAGAAGAGAACCATAGCCTGTTATAATTTTTGTTGAACTTGACTAACTGGCTAGAGAGGGTAAAAAACAAAGAAAATTGAAAAATTAGAGTGAATACCAGCACCAAAGACTATAAAAAAACCTTGTAAGATAACGAATACATTTTTAAAATTGGGTCAAAGTGACTAACTTACTTCAAAAAACGTAGTTTTCTCACTTTACTTCGAGGTTCTTTGGGTGGTCGCAGCCGGATATTCCTTATTAGAATGAACTTAGGTACATTGTATTAAATAAATTAAACGCGATTGAGATGAAAAGGTTCGCAATTACGAGACGAAGGTCTTTGCCTTGTGCCACATTGAGGTAGGCTTAATGATCACTAAACTGCAGCCAATTATCATCGCGGAGTTTAGAATTAATGAAAAAATCACTTGTACTTAGATGCTATAATGACTAAGTAGATTTTACGTAGAAATAAGTAAAAAATATTGTTTTAAACAGACAATTTGACGGCATCAATAAAATGCAATTAGTCCATCAATTAGTGTATTGAAAAATAATGGATGAGACGTAAGTCTCTGATACCTTACGATTTTGCTATCCAGATGACTATCACAATACAAATCCATAGAGGTTCGTACACAGCACGCGTCAATGGTTGCCAAAGTCGTAAGGTATCGGAGACTTGAGTAGCGTTGTGTATGAAAGGACTTCTCTTTCCTAAAGCCCGCTATCACTGGATATAGGATACCCCTTTATAAGAGTTGTCAGACTTTTTGGCTACTGGCTGTCTTTGAGTGTTCAAAAAATTACGAAGCACCAACGTCCATCATCATTATAATCGTTATCAGTCGGAAGACGTCCATAGCTGAATATAGGCCTCCCTCCCCCTTAGACCGCCACGCCCGAAGGATAATTCGCCACTTACATCCATCGGTTGCCCGCGACCCTCACGATGTCGTCGGTCCACCTAGAGGCCTGCCTACGCTGCGTCTTCCGATCCGTGGTCACTACTCGAGAACTTTTTTTCCCTATCAGTTGTCAGTTCTACGAGCGATGTGGCCTGCCCATTGCCACTTCAACTTGCAAATTTCATGAGCTATGTCGGTGACTCTGGTTCTCCGCCGAATATCCATGTTCCAGATTTTATCCCGCAAAGAAACTCCGAGCATAGCTCTCCATTGCTTGTTGAGTGGCTCTTAGTTTGTCTAAGAAGGCCAGCAGTCAATGACGGCGAACATCCAAAGTTACGTATTTCACAATAAACGTGATTTAAACTTGTGTCACCGTGTGTCTACCACGGCATACATTTCATCTCCACGTCACTTATCATATCATTTTCCTGTTTTACGTCCAAATGCGCAATAAGAGGCGTTTATTAACTGGAAGTGGGCGTCCATCATATAACGTTACCAGTAGGAATTTCATCAAATCTAACTGCGTACGCCATTGACATTTCCAATTGTGTTTACCTGCTATCGTTTTACAAAACATCCTAAATTGGTACCAAGTATCGACGTTATTTGTTTTTATGTTTTCTGGGTAATTTGAAACAAATAACTCTTTTATCGGGTGTTCGTCATCCGAGGTGAGGTTCAAGTTACAGAAGGCGGATATGGGTTACTCATAACCATACGTGTTTTTCGGATCATTTGATGTTTTTGGGGTGTCAAAAACAGAATTACTGAGTTCTGGGAGCCCTGAGTGGAGTGGGAGGGATTTTCAATGGGAGATCTTATACAGCAGCGTCTTTATTTTAAATTGGTCAACAGGAGGAAATCCGCATCCATAACAGATGCAGGAAAACTTTCGAAAGAACATTAAGCTCTTTTTTGATGTTGATGTTACGGATCACGACGAACAGTTGACCGTTGACGGCACAGTTAGCGCAGTGGCTGAGCGATTGGACTGCTGCGCTGTGTGTCGCGGGTTCGATTCCCACACGGAGCAAATATTTGTATGATCTACAAGTACCTAGTTGCTTCGGGTCTGGGTGTTTGTGTATGTGAGTTTATATGTTTGTAAAACGCACCCACGACACAGGTGAAATTCCTAACGTGGAACAATAATTATTTTTAAAAAAAATGGCATTTTGTATTTTGTGGGAGTTTTAAAAAATTGGTGCAACTGGCCAGTTTTTTTTTGTCCTACCTCTTTCCTTCTGGCATACAAGTAGCCTGATAATATAATAGGTAGGCTAGTGGTATTATAGGAATAGGAATATTATAGATAGATAGACTTGTGGTTTTCAACTGCATTGGTATTAGTGATTGTATATATCCTGCAATATTAAGAAACAACTATTACGTAACTTACAAAATAACAAGCAAACAAGTTACAGGAATTTCTGAAT
Source organism: Agrotis segetum (assembly GCA_036375495.1). NCBI lineage: Eukaryota > Metazoa > Arthropoda > Insecta > Lepidoptera > Noctuidae > Agrotis > Agrotis segetum. The sequence goes on from JAQSVV010000039.1 coordinate 6,819,253, forward strand.
AACAATTTAATTACAGAAAAATAATGCGGTTATATGCTTAAATTAGTAATGGGAAATAGGAAATCGTAAACAAGAGGTTGTTTTTGTGCCATAAGCACTTCAGCATAACTTAACGCCTGTATTTTCCACAGTAGGCATGGACAAACGCTACCTTGTTTTTTTAAGGTGGTAAAATTATCAAATGAGTCACAAAACATTTTTGAAAAACCTTACAAAAATGTTAAAAAGCTACCTTACAAAAATGTTAAAAAGCTACCTTACAAAAATGTTAAAAAGCGCATCTACACGCGTAGCATGGCGATTCTATCTCTATTCTACCAAGAAAAGACAAAGTTATTTCAACGTTATTTCTATACAAATCGACTGATTTTTTGCTCTAGTATGTCACGGTTCGTACACCATTAAAGAATAGAAACATATCTCTTCTATATTTTAAACATTCCATGTTGAAATCGATAAAAATCTTTGACGTTCTGTCAATTTGTCTATTCTCGCGTCGACAAAACCCATGGCGCCATGCTACGCGTGGTGTACGAACGAGAAACAAATGTTTCCATCATTTCGACTACATCTTCGCTTGCCATCACGCGAAATAGTATTCATAAGCAAACTTACAGCTAAATAAAAAAAATACTTTAAGTCACAAACATCTAAGGAAAGTTTTGATAGTGTCTGAAATATGCAAAGAAAAGAAAAAACATTGTAAAAAATGTTTAACCTAACACTTTATTTAGGTGGTAAAATCATCAAATGTGCTAGAAATCAAAATATTAACTAATGTTTGGTATTATGGCGAAATTCCTAGTGTTAAGAATTAAAAAAAAGAACTCCTTCAGCCAACAAAACACGGACATAGCCCCGGAAATGAGATAAAGCAAAGTTGGCAAATTCCTGACATTGAAAATGGCACGTCGCACTGATAGTTGGCACTTAAACACAAAACAGATGGCACCTTGGCGCAACAGTTATCCTTCTTGCGAAAGTACACCAGTTTGATTTGTTCAAAAACTGTTTATGGAAGTGGAAACATATTTTTCCTACTCCTCCACTATTTTTTTCTGATTAATTTCGTTGCAGGATCCAAGACAGGTAAATTCATTACAAGTCGAGCTTCATTGTCTCGGCGCTTTTTTGGTGGTTGCCACTGTTGATTCTGGCTTTCAGGAGATGCAGTGGTTTGGGAATAGTGTGGTGGGTTTGTACAAAAAAAAGTGTTTATTGAATAAATCTACAACATTTCTGGATATAGCTTTAGTCTTAGTATCGTATCTCCTTTTAAGCCAATAGCCGTCCACTGCTGGATGTAAGCCGGGGAGGCTTACATCCAGAAGTGGACGCCAAAAATACCAGTTTTAAGGAAAATTAAGTAGTTGAGACTTTTTAAATTACAACATATTTTATTGATTCAAACCAAGCAAGTATTTTGTTTCGGGTCTGGGTGTTTGTGTATGTGAGTTTCTATGTTTGTAAAACGCACCCATGACACAGAAGAAATTGCTAATGAGAGTCAACGTTCTTTTTTTAAACACAAAAGAATATGAAACTTTTTTCTCACTAACATCAATTACTAAACTATAACAAAACAAAGATATTTTTAAAGAAACAAACAATTCAGTTGGAACAGGGTTCGATCCTGCGTCTTCTGGATAGCTACTCCAGACGCCTTAACCACTAGGCCATTGCAACCACTACTCTCGATGCTGAATTTTTCGTTCCCTTGTTTGTGAACAAAACATTATTTGTTTTTATAACAAAACATACTTAAAATACAATTCTCAAACAGTACAGAACATTCTATCAATCAAGCAAACAAAAACTACAAGTCTCGTCGAACAAAACCTCTACTTCCTGAACAGAATCGCTTCACTAGAGAAAACAAAAATCTTAATTCAGTCATCAGTCGTAAGTACTTTTAAAGGTACCACGTTGTCCCTTTTTGTTATCAGATTAAGGTCACAGAAGGTGCCCAATGTCCTTTAAGATGTTTTTTATTGTTGTTTACCGAATAAGTGAAGCGTTAAACAAATGAAATTAACTTTTTTTTTTGTTTAAACGTTTTTCTGAAGTTTTTTTCTTCTTTCTCTTTATTTATTTAAGTACTACAAAAAGTCCGAGAAAGAAACTCTGGATCATTTTGGTTTAAAATTATGCGAATAGATAAAGCATCGATCAAATCAGCCTATCACAGTCCAGTCCACTGCTGGACATCGGCCTCTTCAAGACTACGCCATATTATATCTGTTGAGATTATCAAAATATAAACTTACTAATGCTATACAACGTGTAATGTTAAGCAAAACCTCTCGTGGGGTAACTCAGCCCAACAAGATGGCGACTGAGTCGTCGCCACCTAGGCGGTCTCCAGGAATGATCTGCTCCATCAGCCATCGATATTTTTGAAAATACGAGTAAGCATTGCTTTTGTTTATATTTATTTTAACCCCATTTTTTTTTTTTTTTAGCGTGGTAAAATCATCAAATGAGTCCTCCAACCCCGGGCAGGGCGGGAGGGACTGTCAGACTTCTACTGACTAAAATCCACGGTGTCCTTCGTAGCCTGTTAAGTTCCGGGGTTACGGTAAGGGAATAATCCCGCGACCCCGGCAGGCTTTGGCTCTCTGAGAGGGGGGCCCCGTCATTATGCTGACGCTCTTTGAGGCGCGCGTGGGACACAACGCGCCGTCGACCCGGGCATGGTTCTTGGTCGGGCAGCGAGTTGCGCTTTACTCGCTGCCCGCATGCCCGCGCCTACGGTGGCCGGAGATCGTCGCGCGACGTCCGTCGCCGTTAAGTCCTACACCGCGGTTGGGGCGGAGGGAGGACTCTGTCCTCTCTCGCTCGCGGCGCGCCTCCTCCTTCGCGAGCATTACTGCTTCGCAGAAGGAGGCGACCGCTTCCCACTCCGTCTCGCCCCGCAGCATGGCCGAAACCAATGCCGGGCGCGAGAGGTCTCCGCCTATCGCAGCCGTGAGGACACGTCGGTGCACTGCCCAAGCTGGACAGTCCTGCACCGTATGCTCCACCGTGTCCTCCGGGCGATCTTCGCAGTGGTGACACCCAGACGTTTCCTCCTTCCGCATTAGACACAGGTACCTCCCGAAGCACCCGTGCCCGGTGAGGACCTGCGTCAGGCGGAAGGTAAGGACGCCATGATTTCTCTCCAACCACTCCCAAAGAGGGGTCTTACCGCCGCAATTGCGGCGTGCCCGTATTTTAACCCCATGGGGAAATAACGTGAGTTTGTATATATTTTTATCCCTGGGATACTTATTAATTGATTCATGCCAAAGGGTAATTAAAACTTCACGTGGGATTTAATAAATGCTGCTGCATTTACTTTATCATTTATAAATTTGTTGAACTTGGAAGGTTTTCTTGGCGGATGGAAGGCAAAACAGTCTCTTCGTAGTAAAAATGTCAGAGAAGAGGGTTGCTCATGATTTCTTTAACCTTAGATAGCAATAGACATGATTACCGTATCAATAAATAGGATATTAGACTGAAAAAAATGATTTATTTCGTCAGCTGGATTATTAAGAAATATGACTTAAGACTGATATTATGGTCACTACAACTATTATTTAGATTAAACACGGGATATTTACATGTTTATTGTTTCTTTTGAGTTTCCGATTTTCGCACGGTTACAAGCGCCATCGTCACGGATGAACAACATGGCGCTTGCAGCACTGACGAAATATCGGAATAAATGCTGAATAATAATTAACATGGTAAATTATGTTTTTTATTAATTAAATGTTTTTTTTTAATTATATTTAAAAATGTAGGGATAAAAGTTAAGGAAATAACATGGTAAATGTCCCGTTTTAAATCTAAATAATTTGACATGTATTTTTTTTTGTTTCCTTCATAAATCTATTAAAAATGGCAAAACGTCACAAGCATGTAGGTACTTACGATCCGCCACTTTCGAATTTGGATGCGATATATCTTTGTAAAAGTGCATTGGTTTTTTATTTGTTTTTTTAGCGTGGTAAAATCATCAAATGAGTCCTCCCACCCCGGGCAGGGCGGGAAGGACTGTCAGACTTTGTACTGACCAAAATTCACGGTGTTCTTCAATAGCCCTTTACGTTCCGGGGTCGCGGTTAAGGAATAACCTAAGTAACGCGACCCCGGCAAAAATTCATTTGTTTAACGAAAGATACTTGACCATTGTTTGTTTTAACTCTAGACTCTAGTTTAATTAAAAGCACGTTCTAATCAAAACTACTTAAGTATTTTTAGATAAACGTTTCCACCTCAAATAAACCTGCAGACGTACCCCATAGGGACTCTAGTCGCGTGGCTTTTAGATGAATACTAAATGCATTCCCTGATGCAGATGCAATGAAAACTAGGCACTAAAACGGATACGTAGAGTCGATTTTTGGTGTTAAAATCTCTTTAGATATTTTAAACAAGCTGTTGTCAGTGACTTCCCTCGTGCCTTGAAAAATATACAAGTCATACGTTATCAACATCTGCCTAGCCTTTTCCCAACTAATGACGGGGCCCCCTCTCAGAGGGCCAAAGCCTGCCGGGGTCGCGGAATTATTCCCTTACCGTAACCCCGGAACATAACAGGCTATGAAGGACACCGTGGATTTTAGTCAGTAGAAGTCTGACAGTAAGGGGTTGGAGGACTCATTTGATGATTTTACCACGCTAAAAAAAAAAAAGCCTTTTCCCAACTGTATTGGGATCGGATTCCAGTCGAACCAGATGCAACGGAATAGTATTTTACATGGAGCGCCTGCCTATATGACCTCCACCAGTCAGTAACTAGGTAATTCGAAACCCCTTGGTAAGACTTGTTTTCAGACTTTAGAGTTTCTGACTAACAATAACGACAGTCAAAGATCTACCCACAGCTTTACGTGCTTTCCGAGCCTCGAACCTCGCTATGATGGTCACCCATCGTGTACTGACTAAAATCCACGTGTTCATTCAATAGCCCTTTAAGTTCCAGGGTCACGATTACCTTTTAAGACAGTCCCGCGACCCTAGAAGGCGTTTTTCCCTATACGGAGTCTCCGTTAGATTGTTGACAGCCTTTGAGGATTATACACCGTGACTTTTTAGTCGTCTTACAAAAGCAGCCCAGATCATGTATCCAATGTCTAGAACACGTTTATAATAAAAAAATAGGTATTTAAAAGATTTGAAAATTTTAAAAATAAAATTTAGATTCGTTATTATGACGCCAGGCGTAGTTCGAAACACCCTTGTTTCATAGAAAATGGAGATGGAAAGATCTGCCCGACTATTGCACTAGGTAGGTATACTCTACAGCTTGATACGTTAACATTTTAACAGGGTGTTTCATATTTCTGATGTATTAAAAAATATATTATTAACGATTAAAAAAGAAAAAAAACTTGCCTAGAGGTATTTTAGGTCGGATACATTAAGTGGACCCTTTTTGTAAGACGACTAAAAAGTCACGGTGTATAATTAAACATTGAGTCACTTTTATTTATTTACTTCTGCATAATACATAGGTAGTAATTATGACGTATATAAATTCCACTATTGTTTTGCATTTTAGTTGGGAATAAACCTTACAATTTCAAGGAAAATAATTTAGGTAAGTCAACAAAAACAATACAACATGTTTATTGTTTACATTCTGTGGCTGGTTTTAACTTCAACTGAAATGTTATTCCTGTAAAATACATAGGAATAGCTATAAACAAATTAGGTACCTAGCACATGAAATTAAAAAAAAAAAATAGGCAACAATTTGAAAATTACTATTACACTACTCAGCAACAATACTCAGTGACAGTCTTTTATAAAATCCTGGTATAAAAAGTCTCAAACGAGGATTTTATACCAGGATCGAATTCGAGGTTCGAACACCTGTCTCTCTACTCAGGGTAAACGAAGCTTTCTAATGGTGAAAATATTTATGAAATCGACACAGTAGTTTTTGACGTTATTCATTACAAACACAAAAACACACAAAATATATAAAATGCTTCCTCTTTATAATATTAGGTACTGAAGATTATGAAGTTACGATCAGAATAATTAACAATGTTGTAGGTGTACGAATTCATTGAAATAATAACACTTGTTTTTTTCCTAGAAAACCTTAGACAATCAATTGAGAAATTGTATTTTATAGTGACAATACAATTCATTTGCGGTTGTTGTTATTAGGTAATTCCAAGGTAAAGAGCCATTATGAACGAAATAAGGACGCTACTAATGCCATTCGCATCGGCTCGGTTCGGACGACGCGAGCCGATGCAAATGGTATTAGTAACATTCTTACTACGTTGACATATAGGATTTTTTGACTGACTTAAGCCGATTCCGCGTCCTTATGGGAACACCCTTAAAGAGTAGGTAGCTTGATCAAACAAAAATGGTTGCATTCAGTAGGGGTTAGGTTCCGATTTAGAAGTAGCTTACACAATGCTGTCAATAAAAAATATTTTACGTGTTAGGGACACGTAAAATATTTTTTATTGACAGCATTGAGTAAGCTACATCGAAATGGACACATTGTATATTTCTGGACCCACCACAACAAACTGCTTATCCTTTTATGAATCATACTGTACTGTTTAGGAATATTAACTCTCCTACGTAGCTTACTTCTTTCTTAGTAATATACACTACAAATAAATAATTCATGGCGGCTTGCACTCATTGTAGCACATGGTTCATTGTTATCTCAGTTCCCAGACCTCTGGCCGCCCCACTTTCGTTGATTGCGTCATGTTTAGCACAAATGTACGTAGTAGGTTTTGTAGCTTCCGTATTGGGGCATTTCACGTCAAGCGGGCAGCGAAAATAAGGTCAGATCTTAGATTTTGTTCATATTTGGATTAAAAGTAGTACTATATGACGTGAATTAATGTACATCATTATTTTTTTTTTATGAAGCTTATTTACTTTTTTATAAGCCATTAAAGAATTGGAAAATTTCGAGGAACAGAATTTTTAAAAGCTTTTTTTGTTATTATTACATTTGATAAAAAACAAAGTAATGATTGAACTTTTAAGAAAAAAGAAATGTGTTTCTCGCCTTATACTACAAATTTGGATTTTTTTTTAATTTTTCATAGAAAACCGGAAGTAAACATTTCAAATCGGTTTTTTCATAACTTCGGTATTTTTAAAAATTTTTTTTTTGCTCAAGAATATTACCAGTAGTCTATAAATACTGTGTGTAAAGTTGTAGAATGGGATCTGCATCGGTTTATGATTTAAACTCGCTTTAGTGCGAGAGCGCCGCACTGAGCGCCTCACTGGCGATCGTCGGGTAGGCTGAAACCTATTAGTTTGCATAAACAATTTCTTTTGCATTATATTTTATTTAGCTTATGAATGTATGGAATTAGTTAATACTTATTTAATTTTTAACCGATTTCAAAAAAAAAAGTACGTTCTCAGTTTGACCTGTATGTATGTATGTATGTATGTTAGTCCGCGATTATCTCGCGTTTGGCTGAACGGATTTTGATGCAGTTTAACCGACTTCAAAACCAAACACAAAAAAAACTATAAAATAACTTTCCTTTCGGAAGTCGGTGGCTTTGTTTTTTTTAATTCATTGACATTATGGCCACCGACTTCCGAAAGTAAAGTTATTTCATAGTTCTTTTGTGTTTGGTTTTGAAGTCGGTTCCCTTTTTTCAAAAAGTGTTATTTTTCCCTTTTTGGTTTAGATAATCAACAAAAATCTTCATAAAATTGGCGTCTTTGAAAATCTACAATCCAAGTAAGCAAAACGGATCCACGCGGGCAACGTCACGGGATATCTATTAGTGTTATATACTTAAACCTTCTCCAGAATGTAATGAACACTTTCCTGAAAACTGCATCAAAATCCGTTCAGCCAAACGCGAGATAATCGCGGACTAACATACATACATGCATACATACAGGTCAAACTGAGAACCTACTTTTTTTTTTGAAATCGGTTAAAAATTAAATAAGTATTAACTAATTCCATACATTCATAAACTAAATAAAATATAATGCAAAAGAAATTGTTTATGCAAACTAATAGGTTTCATAGAACAGCCTACCCGACGATCGCCAGTGCGGCGCTCAGTGCGGCGCTCTCGCACTAAAGCGAGTTTAAATCATAAACCGATGCAGATCCCATTCTACAACTTTACACACAGTATTTATAGACTACTGGTAATATTCTTGAGCAAAAAAAAAATTTTAAAAAATACCGAAGTTATGAAAAAACCGATTTGAAATGTTTACTTCCGGTTTTCTATGAAAAATTAAAAAAAATCCAAATTTGTAGTATAAGGCGAGAAACACATTTCTTTTTTCTTAAAAGTTCAATCATAACTTTGTTTTTTATCAAATGTAATAATAACAAAAAAAGCTTTTAAAAATTCCGTTCCTCGAAATTTTCCAATTCTTTAATGGCTTATAAAAAAGTAAATAAGCTTCATAAAAAAAAAATAATGATGTACAGTCGAACTCCAAATTCCTGGGTCAATTTCTGAAAGCAATAGCCTGACGCTTCGCTGTGACTTACGACCTTTTATTATAAGTTGTTTTAATACTATACAGATCAAAGGAACTTACGGTATACTTCATAATTTCAACCTATTCGTATAAGTAATGCTGGCGCAGTGGTTAACGTGCTCGGATATTTCCATCACTGCTGGCGAAGGATCGATCCTCACTTTTTTCTAATAATCTTTTATTTTATTTAATAATTTTAAATAGTTGCGATATTCTTTTTGTTATTTTTCATGCATTTTTTTGTAGAAATTTGATAAATAAAATTGTTTTTTTTAGTAATTACTAATACTAGTCATTAGTGTTGTGTGTCGACCGATATCATCATAATTTTAAGTATAATAAAGTTTTGTAGGTAGATCAGGGAAATAAAACAAAAGTTACAAAAGTAAATTATTTCGATTTGTGAGGTAGACATAACTATGTTAGTTCGTTTCGAGTCTCATTAGAACGTTGTTGAATCCTGGATATTTTGTGTGACGATTGTTTACATCTATGTTACGCTGTTTTAATGTTATTGTTTTGTAGTGAAATATTAACAGTGGAAATAATATAATCACTGAGGTTGAATATTATAGCCGTGCATAAATATGGATGAAACAATACAAATATCAAATTAAACCGGACTAAGTGTGAGTATTAATATTTAATTTTTAAGTGTTTCACAAGTTAATATCTTATTTATTAGTTAAGATAGGTTTGTTTAAAAGATAGTTAAACGTGTTATTTACTTATAGTTTTTACTTTTAGTAAAATAAATTATCAGTTGTATTTTGCATAAAGATAATAATAGTATTCCATGTTTTGTTCTAGTGAAATACTGTGAGTCCTGTGGAAGTGGATATGAGATATAAGGAACGGTCGAGACCAAAGTCCAACACCGACGGTTGTCAGACATCATAATAAAATTATGGTGAATGAATATGAAGGAAATGGCTTCCCCCAATGAGTAACTAATTCAACACGAAATGAATAGCCGTTCAGTTTCACCGTGCACTCAAGACAGAAAACTTCACCAATCAGCCAAAAACCCTTTTGTTTTATAGAAATAAAAGAAACGTTTAAAAGCACGACCATATTTTTAATACTTATGGCTTTTGTTGTATTCATTCTTAGTTAGCGAAAACATCATTTTATTCACAGTTCTTATTAATTTAGGGCTTAGATTTGAGGCTAAGTTTCAATCATTCTTTTCATAAAGAAAACGAAAATTAAACTGATGTCCTCAATAGGGTATATTTATGGAGAGCGGTTATTTTTTTATGGTTAAGAAAATAATAATAAAATTAATTTTTCAGATATAGAACATATTTCGATATTATTATTTTTTTTGCTAAATCGCACCTAGTGGAACGCAAAAAGCTTGATTTCATAGAAACAAAATTTTGGGAACCGCAGCCCCGGAACGCAAAGAGCAACTGGCCCTTTGCGTTCCAGGACCGTGGTGCCTTCACAATCATAGCTGTAGCAGTATTTTTTATGTAGTGATAATGTTATTTATTTGCGTGCTTCTATTTCAGTAAAAGAACATTCATCCTTAAATACCTAACTTTTTTTAAACAACCTGTTTCTGGACCGTGGCCCTGGAACGCAAAGGGCAACAAGCGTTTTGCGTTCCAGGACCGAAGTGCCATGAGACGTTTGTTTGAAATAGTAACAAGGCACCGCGGCCTTGGAACGCATAGAGAAATTGGCCTGCTGAATTATTACTATTTCAAATGGCTTTATTATATAGTCATATCTTTAATATTTCTTTTGTTAACATATAGACAAAATTACACATTAATTTTTTTATGGGATAACATACTAAAATGGCCACACTTTATAAAATAAACCCTATAATTTCTTAAATATAATTAAACGTAATTTAGTCTTATAATCAGCTAATTAAATTGGATAATATTGTTTTATCTTCACTTCTAATTTTTTAATTGACTTATTTTATTACTGATAGCTGTTGGGCTAAGTGGAGCTATATCAATGAGATCTGAGTCTTATAATGTGTTTAGCTATTGTATAGTTTTTTTTTGAAATCATGATCTTATTAATCAATGTCTTGTTAGGTATTCATGTTAATTTACAATTTGTCATGCTTATTATTTATTTAAAAAAAGTTAAATATTAGTTTAATGTTTTTTTTTTGGTCTTGGTGGAAATAAAAAAGTCATGCTGAATTAAAATGTTTATTTTGTTTTATTTATTTATGTAATTAACAAACTTATAAATTATATTTTTGATATCACATTCATACGAATCTGACAATCCCTCAGTCAACAGTCAACTCATTTGATGAACTTTAACATGACATTGCAAAAATATTCGTTCTTTCCTCAATATTGATATTCACCGGCATTATGAGAATACTTAAATATATCGCTATCATCATATATATAATCACACGTCACTAACCAACAACCACAATCTAACGACAACTTGATTTCGATCAAGTTAAATATTCCTAAAACTTGGTCTACCTCACAGAAATTGTGAACAAGCGATTATAATCATATTTCTGTCCCATTACAATATTTAACAATTGAGTAAAACTTACAAAAAGAATATCACTGCGAGGGGATCGAACTCGTGCCTTGCTGTTCACCGCACATTATGTAGTGGAACGCTTAACCATTAGGCCAACTGAACAAGTATTATATATGTTGAAATTATGAATCCTATACAATCAGAAGTTAATGATGAATGTGTTTCTTAAAAATAGAAGGTCGTAAGTCAAACAAAACGTCAAGCTATTTCCTTAAAAGTGTGTTTGACCACTTTTGAACCGCTACTGTACATTAATTCACGTCATATAGTACTACTTTTAATCCAAATATGAACAAAATCTAAGATCTGACCTTATTTTCGCTGCCCGCTTGACGTGAAATGCCCCTATTATCAAGTGACATTAGATTTTTATTACCTACTTGTTTGTAGTTTTTTGTTTTCTGATTTTCTATTGGCGCTAAGGAGGAGGCTGGACGCGTGAGGGAGAGGACACACGAGCCAGCCGTAGAGGAAACACCCACGGCAACGGTCGTCGCAGGTCGATCTCTGGCCACAATAGGCGCGGGCATGCGGACGGCGAGTAATCGGAGATTCAAAGAGCTGTCAGCACAATGATGGAGCCCCTTTAGAGAATCAAAGCCTGCCGGGGTCGCGGAACTAGCGAGTTGCCGTGACACCGAAATCGAGAAGCAAGGATGAAAGCAAGACAGAGCTTGCTCGATACCACGTCCTAGTTCGATACGATGTCCGACGCCCTGGGTATCTCCTGCGGCGGGTGGGTCGTGAGGTGGAGGGTGTCCTCTCTCTTACGTATTCTGCCGCCTCCTTCGCTATCATTACTGTTTCGCAGAAGGAGGAAACTGTTTCCCATGGGACCTCGTGAATGGCGGAACACGCTTTGAGTTTATAATGTAAGCCTGCAATGTAGTTTTAGATTTAGATTACCAATGGTCATTCCTTTATCATGCTACCATTTGTTTATAATTTATACTTTGATTTTTCTAATATTCACGGATTTTACGAGTATTTTTGGTATTTGAAAATGGATGTAAGTTACCCAAAGATTATCTATAACCCTATCGTTACTTATAAGTTCTTGCAGAAAAAATAAGAGTTCGCCATGCCATTTGCTTCGGAGATTGTTACTATATTTCTAACATCATCTTAACTCCCATTTTCCAAATGATATACAATTTAGTAAACTACAGTTTTAGAAAACCCACATAGAACTTCCCATCTATAATTATCTGATCTGCTACAGCCGTTTCTGACATCACATGCAACTTACAAACGAAACTAAAAATAGTTGTTTATTTTTAACTTTCAGGGAATCATGATTTTTGTAGGTGTATCTCAACAGATTGACTGATTCCTTTCACTCTATTTTATGTAAATATTGTGACTACACTCTTGAAAAAAAGTTTAGAGAATTTATTACTCATCTGTTTCATTGGTCTATGACGTAATTTAAAAGAATGTTTTAAGATACGGAAGGTGAATTACTGGATAGTTTTAAAACATTTCGCAGTAAATTTTAATGGCGAGAAAAATATACAAAATGATTTTGGATACCTTGCAGTACCGTACATATTTGGCACGTACACAGCAACATTATCAAATTGTGCATAACCAGTTTTTCTTGGCCTCGTTTTGTATAATCTTTCGTGACAATGGATGGTCAGCTTATATTGGTTTGGATAGCTTGATGTGAAACCGTGTGTACAGTCGAGCTCTAAAATATGTGTTCTCTTTTGAACCTAATTTTGTCACAATAAGGTATATTTTGGAACTCGACTGTGCTCGATTTACGTGTGGTATTTATACATGCGTGGTCTGGATCTGCCTAGCCTTTTCCCAACTATATTGGGGACGAATTTTGGTCTAAACGGATGCAACATATTAGTATTTCACATGGAGCAACTGCCTATATGACCACCACAACCCAGTAACGTACCTCGGACAGCACGTTAAGCCGTTTGTTCTGGCTATCATTTGAACACCTTTGACAGTCTTTACTTGAAGACAGAATGTAAGACTAATTGTCAGTGTGCTTCTGACTCCCAGTAACGACTGTCAAAGATTTACAAAGGATAGCCGGCACCAATAGCTAAATAATGCTTTCCGAGACACGGAGGAAAGTCAACCATTCGCAGGCCAACCTCGGTTGAAGCGGCTTATTCTGGAAGATTGGCCTGTACTTTTTAACTGATAAATGAATTTATAATTATTTTGATCGGTCAGAAGTACATTGGTTTAATAACCTTTATAAATAAACAGTAAGTATCAAATTATTTAAACACGTGTAAATATTACCTAATTAGTTATTATAAAACGCAGTAACGTGATATCAATTAAGTATTTGTATTATTTACTCTTTTTGTGCAAAATGAATCCTAATACTTACTAAGTAATTATGTATTAACCTAAGTACGTACACCTTGGTAGGTATAAGAAACACCCAGTACATACGTATAGTAGAGTGTCACTGTTAAGATTTGAAAAACAGAAGTTCAACTATTTTTGAGGAGGGAACGGTCTTATTTTTTTTCTATGGGATTTTTTTTGTGGGCTTTGTTTATTTAAAAGAAACTGCGGAGCGTGTAAGGCCGAGACTCCACCAAAGCTGTGCGCGTCGAGACGTGTTTTGAACAACCAATAGAATTGCGTTGCCGGAGTGGAGCTGTGTCAATAACGCAATTCTATTGGTTGTTCAAGTTTGGAGTCTCGGGATAAGGGAGAGGCAGTTATCCTCACGACCCAGCTGCCACTCATAATCTGCCTAGCCTTTTCCCAACTACATTGGGGTCGGCTTCCAGTCAAACCAGATTCAGCTGAATATCAGTATTTTACCCAGCTGCCACTAGTGGGTTATAATCAGTAGAGACTTGATTGACAGATCCTTCCGCTCGCTCCTCTCTGAGCCCCGGAATCCGGATTCATTTGAACATTTCCCTGCCCAAAAAAGTACTGTTATGCTTTTTTAATTCTGACTGGCGCTTATACCCGTGTACAACTCAAAATATTTCGGTTATATACATAATACCGGTATGGTATAAAAAATGTTCTAAGTTAATCTGGGATATAAACCACCATGTATTCACTGACCTGTACCATTAGCATGAGTTTTCACTCTTTTACTTTACAGCGTCTTTCCAGTATTTACAGCGTTTCTTGTATGAAAAAAAAATGGAACAGAGCCTCTGGTGTGCGAAGAAGGAACGGCCAAAGCCTGCCGGGGTCGCGGAACTTATCGCATTACCGTGACCCCGGAACATAAAGGGCTATTGAAGGACACCGTAAATTTTAGTCAGTACGAGTCTGACAGTCCCTCCCGCTGTGCCCTGGGTGGGAGGACTCATTTGATGATTTATCACGTAAAAAAAACTGTGTTATGATGTGAAAAAATAACAAAAATCTATCCATCTATTAATCCTAAATAAACTTTCCTATTACTTACATTATTCACATTGATGGTAAAAAGGAATATTTTTAAGCGTCTGCGCAAAGTGGACCTTCTCTATCACATACTTTCACCTATCGCACTCTCCCAAGGTTGTCCAGTGTCTGATGTCCGTCTCCGGTGGCCACGCATACGTCATCTTATGTCAGACTGTCATGTTCCATCAGACGGCTCCTTTTACCAATCATCAGCTGATTTATTTATATAATAATAACTGTTTTTGTTTCTTAAGGGCTTCACACACAGCAGATATAATGTAAATATAAAAACATCTTTCCATAGAGATTCGAAGATGTAAAAATATACATTATAGCTGTCGTGTGTGGTCTCCTGACGATTTCTATGGAAAGATGTAATGAGATGTATCGTGCTATAATAATCATCTTTACATTATAGCTGCTGTGTGTGAAGTCCTTTCCTAGCAGAGGTCGGAATTAGGTGGAGTTATCTTAGTACCTTACTTGCATCGAAATGTTGATATCAATATGAATCTTCTCGGGATTTCTAGTAGACAATCTCGTGTGGAAAACAGTCATCATCATCATCATCTGCCTAGACTTTTCCCAACTATATTGGGGTCGGCTTCCAGTCAAACCAGATTCAGCTGGATAACAGTATTTTACATGGAGTGACTGCCTATTGGACCTCCACAACCTAGTAACCAGGTAATACGATACCCCATGGTAAGACTGGTTGTCAGACTTTAGAGCTTCTGACTAATAGTAAAGACTGTCTCCTCCATCCTCCATCAGCCTATTAATGTTCCCACTGCTGGGACACAGGCCTCCTCTCTGTGAGAGGGGGTGGGCCATAATCCACCACGCGGGCCCAGTGCGGATTGGTGGATGTCACATGTCTTCGAAATTTTGGTTCTAGGACATGCCGGTTTCCTCACGATGTTTTCCTTCACCGTTTTGAGAGCAGTGGTGATGAAATAAATAACACAAAGTAATGCGCCTGCCGGGATTCGAACCCACGACCTACAACTCGTAAGTCGAGGCCGATACCACTGGGCCACCACTGCTCTAAAAGACTGTCAAAGATCTAAAAATGGCACCCGGGACCAACGGCTTTACGTGCTTTCCGAGGCACGGAGGAAATTCGCTATGACAGAAGGCCACTAATCCACAGACCAACCTTTGCAAGCGTGGCTTAACCCGGAAGATTGGCGTAAGCGGCTATTATTATTTAGCGACGAGCTCCGCAAAAAAAAATGCTCTGTAAAAGAAATGGGTTAAAAAGTTTAAACTCTACAACAAAGGAGGTAGTAAAATTATGATGGTAGGCAAAACTGAAGATATCAACATTATCTCAGCTGTTTAATCATCACATGTACCAGTAATCATTTAAGATATCTAGTATCTTTAAAACGTGACAAAACAACTTGGTAACAAAACCTGGCGCTACGACCAGTACCTAACCTTAGCAAAAAAGGCATAACTGGGCAAAAAATGCAAAGAAAAATAAGTCTTACTAACTAAGAAAGGCGTATCTACTAAGGCTTATTTTTCCCTTTTCTCCAGTTGTGTCTTTTTTACTTAAGGCGGCAGTAACGTTTGGTTAATTGAATGCGCTAAACTCAGGAACTACTGGATGCAATTGAAAAATTCTTATTTTTGCCAAAAGCCATAACACATTGAAATGTTATTATATTGTAGGCAACAAGTATTGTCATTTTACAATCAAAGTATTTACTTGTTATTTATTTAAATTGCTTTAAAGGTGGCAGCATACTTTATCTATAGGTACCCCACTCACTATTCATCCGTCTGAAAATTCTACTAAAAATAATTAATCAATCGGCTTTGGTAGACTTCAACGATCAATAATACATCGGTTTTCTTGGCGATATTAACCGATCTTTCTCGAAGATATCATTCAGCAGTTCAGCACTATAGTTTTTTCCGGTCCAAGGCACGTTTAGTGGAAATTTTTGTCGCCCGTGGCAAAATATTTAATTCAGCAAGTCTGATTTTAAAAGTCACGTGTTTCTATATTTTAGGTACGATAAAAGTAAAACCAAGTAAAACCTATTTATTTTTTTCTAATACCTATCACTTACTTTATTTATGTTTTTTTAATGTATTTGTGTCGTGTCTAGTTTGTTTATTATGTATAGAAACTTTTATCCATCAAGCTATTGTCAGACAAACAGGCGTAACATACGCGAAGCGAGACGTTTTTGTTTGTAATGTATGGAATTGTTTGAAGCCAGTCACATAGACTATCGGATCGCTTTCTCTTTACTATATGACTGTCAAACAATTCCATTACAAATAAAAATGCTTCGGATAACATTCGCTTAACCTGTCTGTTTGACAAATACCTAAAGGTTGTCTGGAAGATATCGCTATCAGCGATTAGACCGTCATAGTACCAATAAAATTATGTAGTAGCAATTTCATAAAACACTATTATAAAAAAAAATTGCGAAATCGGTTCATCAATATTATTAAAAAATTTGCTAAATCGGTTCATCTGCTCTCGAAATTTGAGCTAAAAGAATAACGTTTGTGAGGATGGATGGATGATTCTCTTTCACGCAAAAACTAGATACTAAACGGATTTTGATGATATGTGGTAGGTAAGAGTTCATAAACTAGACTAACATTAATAATAGTAATCCCGATTATAGTAGTTTATGTAACTGGTACATAATGAGGGGTATTATACACGAGTGTGAGTTTATAAAACGAGCGAAGCGAGTTTTATAATAGTATCACACGAGTGATATAATACCTAGTTATGTACAGTTTCATACACTACTTTATCTACTCTCATTGAACACGAACATATCAAATAAAAGATAAAAATAAATAAACACTAATAATCATCCACCATGTCATCCACCGAAACACAAACGTCAAAATCCCAACATTCCCTTAGAAAGCGCGCGCAGCCACAGATAAAAAAGTAAAAAAATGTGTCTATGATCAGTAATCTGTATCATAATGAAAAAAAATTAAATTATAACATTGTTTTGTTAGACAAACAGTGTTATAATTTAATTTTTTAATTTCATTACGATACTCTATGGTATAAAGTATGTCATTATAGACTCGTTTTGAGTTTTGTATTTCGAAGTTTACGATATGAGAGTAGATAAAATGTTTTTCTTATGATTTGTAGGGGTTTAAACCGCTGGAATATTACAACCATCCTCATTACAACACACTTAGCTCTTCGTAGTAAGTAGGTACCGTTTGTAAGTGAGGCGAGTAGAGTTACAATCGGTTGATAACTTGCATCAGCCTTAGGTAATGACAATGACAGTTCAAATGACAGCTGTCAGAATGAACTTTGAGACATAGTGTCACGTGAGAAGGAGTCAGAAGGTTTATTTCTACAATAAGTACATTTTTAAGGAGGGAAAATTGTCAAATGATTCCTCAAGCCTCAGGTGGATTGAAAAGGACTTTCAGACTCAAACTGATTAAAATCCGCCGTGTTCCTTCTATAGGTCATCATTACATTCCAAGGTCACTTTTACCCATTTTCCATTCATTCAATTACTATAGGTATTAGTATAGAAATAGTCAAAATCTTGATCTTGACTGGCCTGTTGGTCTAGTGGTCAGTGACCCTGACTGCTATGCCGGAGGTCGTGGGTTCGATTCCCACCCAGGATAAATGTTTGTGTGATGAGCACGATCATTTGTTCTGTGTCTGGGTGTAATTTATCTATAATATGTATGTATTTAGAAATATATAAGTATGTTTATCAGTTGTCTAAGTACCCATAACACAAGCTCTGCTTAGCTTGGGACTAGATGGCGTTGTGTGATAGTTGTGAAAAAAAAAAAAAAATCTGTACCCTCATCACGAGTATTCACTACTTTACAGCGTGTTTCCAGTATTTATAGCGTTTCTTGTATTAAAAAATGGAACAGCGCCTCTGGTGTGCGAAGAAGGAACTAATTTTTTCCTTGTTTGTCAATTTGAAATTGTCAAAGTTCCAGTTTACTTTACGTCTCAAATACTGAAAATTCGTGCTAAGGGTACTGTTCTATTCTGTCACTATCGTGTCGTGTCTAGTAGATAATCACAAAGATATTTGTCACTAACTGAATTAATTGATAACAGTCTGTCTACTGATTAGATTACCAATATCTGAAAAACCGAATTTGAATGCTTGTGGATTTATTTTGTCAGATGATAACATCCTACCCTGTCTGTAGTATACCCTATATTATTACACCCACATTTCGCCGATAGGTAATGATTTTCAACATCGTAATTTTGAGCAGTGGTGGCCCAGCAGACGTGGTATCGGCCCCAACTTAGCCCCTTCGTAAAGTAAAGTAGCGCAAAGTCGTAAGGTATCGGAGACTTGTGCCTCCGATACCTTACGACTTTGGTATCCAGGTGACTACCGGAATACAAATCCATAGAGGTTCGTACACAGGCACGCGTTAAATTACCACCTCAAAAAAGTATTAATGTCAAAATATGATGAAACAATTGTGACGTTTTCAAGACAGATGCTGTGTATTAGATAAAACTGATAAAAGTTATGACGAAGAAAAAGATAATGTCGGGTTTTTGCTTGTCACCTGTCTTTTGTCAGTTTTTATCTCCAGGTTTTTGATCTGTTGTTTAATGAAATATTTTCAGCGTCGCCGCTTCGGCTCCGAAGGTCTACTCTTTTAGTCCGTCATCGAAAATACGGGATTGGTCCGAAATTTTGGAGTTACCCTACCGTTTTAGTTCTGAATTCACAACATGTCATAAATGCGGACAACTTTACTGTCCAATCCAAAGAGATTTAAAAGATCCTATAGAGAGGGCATTGGGAAAATTGTCATACAAAATTGTTGATGCCGTGCGTCAGTATAGCACTATCTAGCGTTGCATAGCAACGCGACTGCTAGACTGAGCGACTTTTTACCTAGTGGTAAAAAGTTTTGGATCACAACTTTCTTCGTGATGTGGAGTCTATTGCTCGTATATAGTTTAACGTCTTTGGTCCAATTATTGTGTCTCCAATTTTTAGTTTTGTACCACTAAATAATCCTTTGTCCGTAATTGGTTAAGAATAAAAAACTCCCGAAATATCAGCCGAGCCGAAGCTACGGGTTTCGTGCTTAGATGGATCGCTACCTACGTAGTTTCGCGATGAAACGGAATTAGATGAAAAATAAAGAAAAGTGATGTTACATAAACAGTTTTTGTCACTAAAAGTATTACAATTTCACTTTTAAATCAATTAATTACTATTGTTTTCTACTGGTGTTAGCTTAAACATTTAACAGTGTATTTTAAATGTCATTCAAGGTACTTTCAACCTTATAACTGGAGTTTTAAGTAGGTTTTAGTTCAGCATGGTTTCGAGACTTTTTTTGCAAATGAGACTCCACGTAGAGCATTGTTAATGAAGATGAATGGATGTCAATATTTAATTAGGGAATTTATTTGAAGAAGGTATTTGTTTTCTATCACAAACACGAATACAAAAACTCAGTCTTAAACTAAAATAATTAATCCAGCCGGGGTTTCGGGACTATAATATTATCCTTTAGGTCGTTTCATCATAAGTTACATCTTTACTTTTGGGTTATAAAAAATACATGTAACGACTTTTAGGATCTATACTTCCTTCAATATTATTATAAGTATGTGTTTATACATCTTCTTCTTCCTACCCTTATCACATTTTACTTGGGGTCGGCGCAACACGTTTTTGTCTTCCATTCTCCCCTATCACACGTCATAGTATCTTCTACTCCTTTTTCTTTCACATCATTCCTTAGATTAAACAATCCATCCATCTCTTCTTTGGCCTTCCTCTTCCTCTCCATCCATCAATATTCACTTAAGTGTTTAAACATAAATCATATAAAAATCAATGCAACTTTTCGTTGTAATTTTATAACTCAAGATCGAACTCACCTATCCAAACCAAATGTTTAGGCTTTGTTCGGACTATGTAGTATGGGTTTATGTGAAGTTTGCACAAAATTGGTTGAGCGGTTCTTTTTCTACATATTACAATTTTTGTAACAAATGATGTAGTAGTATTAGTAGTGAAGTAGTAGGTATTTATTGATTCTGTGGCGCTACGAAGTTCGCGGGATCAGCTAGTAACATTATAAATCAAATAAGTTTGCTCGGTTGAACGCGATTACCTCAGAAACGAATGGTTCGAATTATATATTTTTTGTGTTAATTAGCCAATTTATTGAGTAAGGCTATAAGATTATCATCATGCTATACCAAAAGGACCCGAGCAGTAACTAAAAGGACGGGACACTGCAAGTGTTTTATTAATGACTGCGAATCCACAGTAGGTACCTATTTCTACTACATTAGATGATTATTTTCATTGTCTAAGAAAATTGTAGCATTAGGTATTATATGTTAGTCGGTAAATACGTTTTCTTGTACATAATGATGACATAATAATGAGAAAGAGACAATGGAAACGAGGCATAATGAGGCTGTATAGGCATTGTTAGATGAATGTATGTAATTGTTGATTTCTGCTAAATATGTCTCATCTTGGTAGTGGGACTTATCTCATTACCGTGACCCCGAAACGTAAAGGGCTATTGAAGGACACCGTGGATTTTAATCACGAGTCTGACAGTGCCTCCTGCTCTGCCCTGGGACTTAGGACTCATTTCATGATTTTACTACGCTAAAAAATAAAATGTCTCATCTTGTCTCGAGTTATTTGAATGACGGAAAACTTTATAATAAAAACGTTGAAAAAAAATTAATAAAGTTATGGTTTATGGAAATTTGTTGTAACCGACTTCGAAAAAAGGAGGTTCTCAAAATTCATCGGAATCGAGAACGAAAATCATTCTATATTGTTCCCCGATTTCTTGATGATTACGAAACCGATTGGTATAATTCGTTGTAATGTTTGAAGGTATATTATATTTTACATGGTTCTATGGTAGGTAAGTAATCAGGTCAGAATATTTTGACAGAATCTTGGAGAAATAGAGCGAATATTCCTTCTAAGTAATAGTGTATTTAATTAGCTTATTACAGTTATTTTCATCTATATGATAATTTTAAAGCGTGCGCGTGTTAAAAAAGCGGGCAAATGTCACAATATGGGGCAGGGAAACTTCCTTTGAGTGGTAGTCAAGTAAGTCAGAATAGAACATTGTTTATAGTTCAAAGAAATCAATAATCATCTGATATCAGAATGCCGAAAATAAATTTCGCATCCCACTCTCAAAATAGATCTGCTTTCTTTCTCAATAGTTACAACTTCTCCCGTTTCACTATCAAATTAAAACACGTGCCATTTTAATGTCCATTGATAGAACATTATAGCTGACCTTAAGCACGTGAGGCCAAAAGAAAAACATCTTACTATTTGATTCCCATTTTCGCTGTATGGAAAATTTCAAAATAAAATATTCGTCGTCAACTTGTGATTGACTGGGTCACATTGTAAGTTAAAGAGAAAAGGTTCACTTCATCATCATCAGCCTGTCATTTTTACCGCGTTGAACGCGCGTTTGCGTCGTGTCTGTATCACTATACTCGCGCGTCTGTATCAATTCAAACACGTATTTTATACACGTGTGAAAAGGTCTACAGGTTTCGTCAGACCTGCGTGCGTATCGCGTCTGTAACGCTACAAACGCGCGTCAACGGCGGCGCGTTAAAAAAACGTGATGTTCACATAGGCCCTTAGAGTGAACAAGGTTCTTCTGTTTCTGTCGTTTGTTTTTTTAACTCTGTCACATCTGACATCTTGCTTAAATAGTGATTTCAAAATCATGTTAAGCAATAATGTAATTGAAAAAAAATGTTTTTCTACTTTTTCGTCTTTTCTGACCTTTTTTTTTTTTGAGCGTCATAAAATCATCAAAGTAATGAGTCCGGGAACCCCGGGCTGGGCTGGAGGGACTCAGACTTGTACTGACAAAAATCCACGGTGTTCTTCAATAGCCCTTTATGTTTCGGGGTCACAGTAAAGGAATACCTAAGTCCCGCGACCCCGGAATCTAAAACTAAATCTCAAATTAAGAAACTTCTATTGTTCGGGCGCCATGTTTGTCGTAAATGCACCTTCTGTCTTTTCTTCCAAGTAACTATGTCACGTGCAACTTTCCCAAATCTGTTTGAATACACAAATATCTGTAGAAACGTGAGCTTCGAGTATTTGATAGAAAACTCTTAATACCTATCTACTAAGGTAGACACGACGACACATAGATATATTAAACCAGTTTAGCGTGATCTCGCTTTTATATTATCGTTCCGCACGTTCAACGATCAGCTTATTTTGGTTTGTATAGCTTGGTGTGTAGCCGTATGTAACGTATTGAATTTCAATAGAAAATATTATTATGCACTGTTTTTCTAACGTTGCCTACCAAATTGAATTTAATTTGAAATTGAATTTTGAAAAACGTTAGAAAAAGTTTATGAAAATTTAATTTTTTGAACGAATTTTTTAAAGAATTGTGTTGTTGCTATCGGTTTTAACCTTGAACTTCCAAAATTTTGAAATTCAGGTAGGTAAGTTTTTTATTTATGGAAAATAGATGAACTGTTTTATTGTTCTTTAATCTAAATCTATATTTTCAAATCTTTATTTGATTTATGATTTAGATTAAAGAACAATAATTCATTTGTTTCTTTAATCTAAAAAAAAAAGAAGAAATCTTGATATAATCTACCGTAACAAAAAATATTTCGGCTTTTCGAAGTGATTACCGAATTTTTTATGTGTGTACATTCGGCTACACATCAATCTATACCACTATACAAAACCAGTATAATAAGGTTGATGTGTACCTGTTTACTACAGCTACACTTAGGCACTTATCACACGCATTCGAACAATAGTCCGTTCCGTCAATTGACGACTTTGACGCCGATCGTCAACACAGAATACTAATTACTATATTTCCAACGTAATCCTCATTTTTATCTCCGAATTACAAAGGAAAACCAATAACAAAACATCGTATGACTTAATAAAATCGCATTTGGGGTTTTCCCAGTTTTTATAATTAATCAAAAATCGTGTGTTGGATCACGCCACTGTGTTTGAGTGTCAGAAACATTAATAGAAGTACTTTAATAAAACATCGATGCACCATATCTTTCTTTTGCAGTTTTTCCCATGTGTTATTCATAGACGGTCGCAGGACTCACGAATTACCGTGACCCCTGGAACGTAAAGGGCTACTGAAGGACACCGTGGATTTTAGTCAGTACAAGTCTGACAATCTCTTTCGCTCTGCCCTGAGTGGGAGGACTCATTTGATGATTTTACCACGTTGAAAAAAAAGCATAAAGATTCATTAGAGGTAGGTATGAATAATTCGGATATACTTATTCGTTTTAAAGTAAGAGAAATTAATTTAAAAAAAAAATTAAATAGCAATCCCTTATAGTAGCCATACACCATCCTGCCTATCGACGATCGATTTGACGCTTGCAATTGTTTTATTGTATTTGATGGCATGATATGCCAATATGATAGGTCATCAAATGGATTTGACACAACGTCAAATCGGCAGCAGTGATGCATTTGGCTATTATTCGGTGACGACAGCTACAATTTTATAAATTTGTAGCTATCGGTCACCTAATAATAACTAGATCTAGCTATAAAGTTGCTAAGTTGGCATCGCTGCTGCAGGTTTGAAGTTGTGTCAAATCGATCGTACGATAGGCAGCATGGTGTATGGTGTATATGGACGAACTGCCACATACGATAGGCAGGATGGTGTATCGCTACCATTAGGCATTTGTTGCTTACGAACAAAAGTAGTCATGACTTTTGAACCGTAAAAAAAACCCTTTGATTCCACACTTCCCGGGATGATTCCAATTAATGCATATTATAATTATGCTCATGCAGTAACAATGGGTACTACCTTACATCAACCGATTCGAAAACTACCGCGTCCATTAATTGTGGGCACGTCCGTCCTACTTAGCCGTATTTTTGTCTCTGTCGCACACGGAATAAAAACGTCATATATCACATCTTTTGTCTCTATCGAACAATCGCGAAAGACGTGAAATCACGCTGAGGACATTCCTTTGATTTCATACTTACTTTCTATTATCTATATTGTTATCGAATTAAATAGCTAGATACTTATAAAATCTAGATTGACAGCATAAGCGTGGATTAATTTATCGTATTGTCTCACCGGATACAAAGTATTAGCGATAAGGGACTTTAACAGAGACACACTTGATTTTCAGGTTCAATCTATAAAAAGGGTTGTATGAAAGGCACTTTTGACACTTCTGATATTTTGCTGCACGCTATCACGATATCGTAGATGGCTTGGTATGGACAAAATATCGCAGCACGCATTTTTATCATTCCCTGGCCACAAAAATTGGGACTTTATAGTTCTGCAACGACAAGTTCTAAAACGTAAACTGAAACTTTGACGTTATGTTCGTAGACTAGAGGCATTGTTTCATTTTCCATATACATAATTTAAGTCATAGGTAATAAGTATTTCAAATGAGCAAAGAGAAAAAAAAGTTTATTCGATTTTAAGTTTTCGAAAACACAAACAAAAGAAAACTAATAAAAGTTGAAAATAGTGATTTGGTAAGTTTTAGTTCCAAAAAAAATTGCCCTGTAACGACGAAGTAGTCTTTCAATTAGAATAGAAACTGCGAGATTTTCATTTACGTTGCTAGGCCGAATACAAAAAAAAAACATAATTTAAGCACTACATTACAAAAACTATGGTGATGTGTCAAAAATACCCCACAATTCCCCAACGACCTTGGACAACACGACATACACTTACGATCACATCCATCCATCCGTAACACTGTTCAACGAAACATGTCATAAATATTTATTTACATGTTTATTTAGCGTCTCTTGCTGCATACAAAATTACAAATGTCTGCCAGGACAAACAAAAGAAAAACGTCGTAGATTTCCACTGCGAAGAACATAAAATTTAACAAGGGCCACGAGTGGACGGTAAGGCTGCGTTTCCAAAAGGCGGAGTGGAGCGGTGCGGAGCAGAGCGGGGTATTACAACGTCTTAAAACCACGCTTATTCCCGCGAGTGAAAGTGACAGAGCTTTAGGGCTCATTTACACGACGCCGCCGCCGCGCCGCCGCCGCGCCGCTACCGCGCCTCTAGGCTGTGTACACGGTCGCTACAGCGCCGCCGCCGCGCCGCCGCCGCGCCGCCACCGCGCCGCCGCCGCGCCGCCACCGCGCCGCCGCCGCGCCGCTGCCGCGCTGGCACCGCGAATCCAATTCGATAGTGTTTTATTTATCTGAAAAAGGAGGTTTCTCATTTCGGCCATAATGTTTTTTTTAATGTTTATTCGCGGATTACTTCTTTGTTCATGAACCGGTTTTGATGATTCTTTTTTTGTTGGAAAGCAGATATTTCTTACTATTTAGCTCCACTCGATTTCTCTGGTCTTCCATCATCAAACCCTAATCTCCATATCATGGAACCGCCTTTGAAATACCTTCTTTCCAATAAAAAAAGAATCATCAAAACCGATTCATAAACGAAGAAGTTATCCTTGAATTATCAAAAAAAAAACATTATATGGCCGCAATGAGACATCTCCTTTGTTAGATAAATAAAACACTAGCGAATGGCATCGCGGTGCCAGCGCGGCGGCGGCGCGGCCGCGGCGCGGTGGCGGCGCGGTGGCGGCGCGGCGGCGGCGCGGCGGCGGCGCGGCGGAGGCGCGGTAGCGACCGTGTACACAGCCTAGAGGCGCGGTAGCGGCGCGGCGGCGGCGCGGCGGCGGCGTCGTGTACATGAGCGCTTACAAGTCGTTTAGCGCCATCGCGTTCACTCACTGAAACAAGCCTGGTTGTGAAAAGAGGTATGTACGTGTTTCCAGTGAAGTGGAGTGGGGCCGAAGCGAAGCTGGGTAGAGCCTCCTCCGCCTATCCTATTGCTAACGAAAATGAATGAATATGCGCATGAGTAAGCCGCCCGCCGCTCCGAGCTGCTCCGACCCGCCCCTCCCCGCTCCGCGTCGCTCCTTTGTCGGTGCTAGCCCAATCTAGCCTGTTTTTCCGATATTTCAAACATTTTCGCTCCTCTTTTCGAAGCGGATTGGAGAAAAGATGTGGATCGCGGCACATCTCGTCTCTGCTCCGCTCCGCCTCAATGGAACCGCAGCGCAGCCTTAATGGACTATTTTTAAGGGCAATAGGTGTATTGAACTCAGTTAGGTTACAAGTCGTGGGTTTGGTTATGAGAGGCCTATTTTTGGATTGGCAAGGCAATCTTTTATCTTTTTTATTACTGTGATACTGGCTGCCTTAGTTGTGGTTGGAAAGGCCACTTTTTGGGGTTTCAATCTGGTTACAAAGATGTCCTTTGAAGAAGTTATAAAAGAAAATTACATAGCCGATTATTTTTTCAATGCCTGAGTAATTCATTAAAAATTGTTATAGAAAGTGTGAATCTAGAAAAAACGTAGGATTTTAACTGTCTAATTTTATTGTTGGCAACATTATGACTTAAACTAATTTCGTTAGAAACAAAGGAGTCACCTGGAATGTCTTCCAGGAGTTTTATAAAATCAAAATGAAATCGTTTAAATATTTTAAGTAGGCCTGTTACAGGCACTTTTGAAATTTATTGTCAAAAGACAAATTAAAATAAAATAGTTTAAAAATAGTTACGGTAGTTAGAAATTGATAATATCATAATTATAGATTTCATGATATTCTTTCCGAATTTTGAATTTGCGACCTCGTACTATCTTTGGCGCTTGTGCCGTCATATTGGAAAAAATGGTGCTAATGTGTAAGCAGTTTTTTTACATTATCTCCTTTCGTACTTACTCATTTTATAATGACAAACTTTTTTTTAAATAATAAAACTTGAGAGTGTTCCCTACATTTATGTTGTTTAGTTGTGGCACGGGGGCACGGAACGTTGCTTGCAAACTGATTTCAACGTCCATTTCAGCTGAAACATAATTTTCACACAGGTATTCCTGTGTGTTTTTGACTTTCAAGCGAGTAAAACTGCGGGTAAAAGTAGGCAATTAATATAAACACAAAACATGAGTGCATTGACAGTCTTTCAAATGGATTAAACGATAATTAAAAAGGATTAACGTAAAGACATTGACTTTGAACTTTATACCTAATCATTGGCTTCGATTTATGTGTACTTGAATACTTCATGTCTTTGTTTATTTGTGTTTCTAAGGTACTATTCAACAAGAAAAATAGCATTTAGCCCTGTCACTGAAAAAGGGACTTCATCACTATTGCAAGTATAAAATAGAATGATTCCTTTATGACGGTGTCAACGGGATGAAGGAGGAGATGGAAAGCGTAAGAAAGAGACAATCCTCCTCCTTACGCTCCAGTCACCGAGTTCCACACACGCCTCAGCGTATTTCCCTTTCCGTGTTCAACTGGCGACACCGGTCTCGCGAAATCCACACGCTTTTGTTTTGCTACGGAATCCTATGATCCCGTGTTCAATTCGCGTCAACTGAGCACGCCTTTGTGATCAAGTGGCGCTGGGTAAGGTTTAACAAAATCGTGTGCAGTTGAACTGAACACTTTAAATGTGCTTCGTAGTTTTATGAGCGCGCGAAGCGAGCTCGGGACTCGCTGGCACCCCGACTAGGACAATTTAGGTTAGAAGAGGATGGCGGGGTCTGAAAGACCCCGCCATCCTCTTCGTGGTTATTTTTTTTTTAAACCACCCGGAAGTAGGAGCCCCTTAACAAAATCGTGTGCAGTTGTTACTATATAAATAAAATAGTAGAGTAGCGGGTCGACGGAGCCCCGCTTCGCGGGGCTCCTACTTCCGGGTGGTTTAAAAAAAAATAACCACGAAGAGGATGGCGGGGTCTTTCAGACCCCGCCATCCTCTTCTAACCTAAATTGTCCGAGTCGGGGTGCCAGCGAGTCCCATTCAATTACACACTGTTTTGTAAAACTTCTTTTAACGTTGCTTGATCGCAAAAGCGTGCTCAGTTGACGCGAATTGAACACGGGATCGTAGGATTCCGTAGTAAAACAAAAGCGTGTTGATTTCGCGAGACCGATGTCGCCAGTTGAACACGGAAAGGGAAATACGCCACGCCTCAAGGACCTGTTAGCATAATTATGTTAAACAAGGTGTTCTGGGGGATACTAGGATATGCGGATTTCCACACGTTATTTTTTGTTTGAGAGCAGTAGTGATGACGGTGAAGATGGTGGCCTAGTGGTATCGGCCCCGACTTACAAGTTGTAGGTCGAGGATTTGAACCCCGCCAGGAGCATTACTTTGTGTAATTTATTTCGTCACCACTGCTCTCAAAACGGTGAAGGAAAACATCGTGAGAAAACCGGCATGTCCAAAAAATTCGAAAACATGATTGTGACATCCACCAATCTGCACTGGGCCCGCGTGGTGTATTATGGCCCACTCCTTCACACAGAGAGGAGGCCTGTGTCCCCGCAGTGGGAACATTATAGGCTGATGATGATGATGATGAGTAGTGATGCGCTTGGGGTTCGCATCCACAAACTCCTCGTAAGTTGATGCCGTTACTAACCGGGCCATGCACTGTATCTTAGTACATAACAACAATTAAATTCACATGAACCTAATTAACTTGTGCACCAATAACCCGGTTTCCTTCAATCAGCACTTTAACTTGCACGATAAGAAACCGATATAAATAATGTACCTCTTTTGTTTCCAAGCATTATTTCAAACTAGGAATTTCTATTTTAATTGTGGCTACGTTTAATAGTACATTACGATATTAGTGCGTTAGGCCGAGACTCCACCAAAGCTGTGCGAGTCCAGACGTGTTTTGAACAACCAATAGAATTGCGTTATTGACACAGCTCCACTCCGGCACGACTCCGGCAACGCAATTCAATTGGTTGTTCAAAACACGTCTCGACTCGCACAGCTTTATGCGAGGCGGAATTTCAGCCCGAGCCGAAGGCGAGGGCGTAATTGAGCCGAGCACACGCGTTTTTCTCGAGCTCGTAAAGCTGATGTAATTCCACCGAATTACATCAGCTTTACGAGCAAGGGTGTTAAAAAAGACATTTTTAGTCACTTAGCCTTTGTCAAGCGAATGCGATCCGAAGCGTTTTCATTTGCAATGTATGGAATTGTTTGAACCCAGTCACAATGAAAAACGAAAGCGGTCCGATAGTCTATGTGACTGGCTTCAAACAATTTCATACATTACAAACAAAAACTGTCAGTTTGACAATAGCTTTAAGGTGTTTTTGAAAGAGCAGTCATGGCCCAGTGGTATCGGCCCTGACTTACCAGAGGTCCTATGTTCGAAACCAGCCAGGCGCATTACTTTGTGTAATTTATTTCATCACCACTGCTCTCAAAACAAGTGAAGGAAAACATCGTGAAGAAACGTGAAACATACATGTCCTAGAACCATCAAATTCGAAGACATTATGATATCTACCAACCTGAACTGAGCCCGCGTGGTGGATTATCATCGTGAGGAAACAGGTATATCCTAGAAAAACAACCATCAAACTCGAAGACATGTGACATCTAACAACCTGCATTGGACCCGCGTGGTGGATTATGGCCCACTCCCTCTCACAGAGAGGAGGCCTGTATCCCAACAGTGGGAACATTATAGGCTTATGATGATGAAGATGTTTTTGTTTTTACGGTTTTTACGTATTTTACCACTTTGGTATCCATTGACGCGTGCCTGTGTACGAACCTCCATGGATTTGTCTTGCAATAGTCGCTTGGATACCAAAGTCGTAAGGTATCGGAGACTTGGGTGGCCTAGTGTACAAAATTAATTCATAACCTAATGATGTTACAAAATTGTGACGGTAAAAAAACTTTGTGATTTAAAAAATGACAAAATACCGGTTACAAGATGCCGTCAGTATTAGTATTAGGTATATTATTATGACGGCATCGCTTTCTTGGGAATTCGAAATTTAAATGTCAAGATTACTACAACGGATGAAATAACGAATCGGAAATGAAAAAAAGACATCATTGGTTTAACAGGTGATTCTGTAAAATCTCCAAAATTGAAAAGAACTTGTATCTTTTCCCTCTCAATAAAACCTAATGAGATGAATCACGAAAAAAAGACGAGTTGACTAAATATTACTAAGAATTTTACAGGAATTGATAAATATCAAAGTTCCAAAAGTATTTTTTTTTTTTTAATTAATGTTAAACAGCATTCGTTTAAAAATTTGACGGCACGGTTAGCGAAGTGGCTGAGCGATTGAATTGATGCGCTGTGTGTCGTGGATTCGATCCCCGCACGGAGCAAATATTTGTATGATCTACATAATATAGTTGTTCCGGGTCTGGGCGTTTGTGTATGTGAGTTTCTATGTTTGTAAACGCACCCATGAAACGGGAAGAAATTCCTAGTGTAGGGCAACGTTTGGAAACAAAAATGTGTAGCTGTGTTTTGTGTTATATAGAATGAAACTCCTTTGAGATAAGTATTATTTATCCCACTGAGTGAAGTCTCATCAAAGAAATACAAATCATTGTATGTTTTTCAAAAACTTATGGTATGAAAATACTACAATCATAATGATAATAATTCATTATATTATAGTAGTTTTAAAACATCCACGGTAAACGCAGACATACTGGCAACGTTTTATTTAGAGACTGGTCAAACTGGAACCCATTATACCTACTATAATATTTGTAAGTAAATAATAAAAACAGGCAATTGGAATCAGGTGATAACATTCCTACATATTAAACAGTTACCTAAAATTGTGATTTATGTGTGTAAAATTAATTTATGTTGCCAGCCAGACATAATTACTATAAAATCAAGAAATTATCATCGGAAGACATTTTTCTTATCTAATCACAAACGTTAATCCGGTGTTTTCCAATTAAATGGTCACACCTTTTTGGAACATGAATGTCAAATGAGACAATTGAGGAACTACCTCGTGATTCCGTGAAAAAGTACGTAACGGAATTGTATAAACAAACGGAATTGGAACAGGTTTTTGGAACGAAGTTCCTTATCGCGCGTTATTAAAGGGGGCTAGACGGAAAAAAATCTTACGAAAAGTTGTCACGACACTTTTTGGAACGAAGTTCCTTATATAACGCGCGTTGCGAAAGGGTGCTAGAGCTCAAAGAGTGAAGTGGAGCGGAGTGGAGTGGAGTCGCGACGATTATTTTTGTTGAGTGTGTACAGTAACTTCGTTCCATCCGGGTGTCCCTTGACACCTCTCAAGTTTTTTTTTGGTTCTAGGACATGCCGGTTTCCTCACGATGTTTTCCTCCACCGTTTTGAGAGCAGTGGTGATGAAATAAATAACACAAAGTAATGCGCCTGGCTGGGTTCGAACCCACGACCTACAACTCGTAAGTCGGGATCGATACCACTGGCCCCCACTGCTTCTCAGACAGACAGTCGGTTACCCATCCACAGACTAAGTTCCGGTAGCGCAACTTTTCCTTGAACTTTGATCTATGCGGCTGTTATTATTTCTCGAAATGTTGTAAACAAAATAATATCCCTTTTTGCAAATCATGAACACTTGAGCTATGGATTTAAATCACAGATAAAAATGTTACCTAAGTATTTGTGAGGGCTTTCACACGGTTCGTTGATTTTGTGCGACTTTTGGAACCTGATTCTGGGTATGACATTGCCACAAATAAAAAAAGTACATATACTCGAGAAAGTTTGATTCTTTCTGCGTGGAGTGCTTTAAACACATTTTTAGATTTGTTTACATACATATGTAAAAACCTTGTCTCTGTAAAGGATGTTTCATAAAATTCTACTTTTTGTCATACTTTGGTACCGAATTACATAGAAGGTATAGTAGTAAAATAATATTTGAAAATGTCCTTGGTACATCTGAAAGATTATAATTGGACTGCATTAATCACTTTTTTATTTTTCATTCAGAAATAAACCAAAAATAATTTTTCAAAACAGGAAGAATTTGACATTTTTTCGTCCGAAATTATATTTTTTATCTATCAAG
The DNA here is from genome assembly GCA_036375495.1 of Agrotis segetum. Lineage (NCBI taxonomy): Eukaryota > Metazoa > Arthropoda > Insecta > Lepidoptera > Noctuidae > Agrotis > Agrotis segetum. The sequence continues at coordinate 6,851,673 of JAQSVV010000039.1, forward strand.
ATTTACTGAATATTCAATCAAAAAGTATTGAATAACTAAGGTTACTATGTTAGCTTGCATTAAAAAAATAATTAGCTCATTTAAAAGTAAAATAATAGTATTAAACAATTATAATATGCAATGACAAAATTCAATATAAAACCAAGAACGGTTTCTTCTTTGATTTAGACGGCGCGGGGCGCCTTCTGAGGGAGGACGTATCGCTCGCAACCATTTTGACATTAGTTGCGTAATTATTAAAATTTAAAATACACGCCACCATTCATGACCTTTACACGCGGCGCCAGTGTCTTTGTCATGACATCAAATTCCATGTGAAAAATGTAGTACCTCGAATTTTCCGCAGGTCATGAGTGGTGGCCAGTAATTTTCCCAGTCGCCAAGAATACAGTTTAACCTACCTTTCTTGATACAAGCTAATATTTTGAATTAATTTGATTGAATTTTCCGACTATATTCGAATGTGGATATAATTGTAAAAAAAAAATAATGTAAATAATACAAAAAAAAAAAACAATTTAAATAATTCTGATACCTTTTTTTCTGAATTGGTAATTATATGTAATTTCAGACTTGCTAACTTCCCAAACATTCCAGTTCGTTTGGATAATATAGCTCGCTGCGGGACCCACCATACCACCGGTCATGCCCCTGGTGGTATGGCTTTTTATTACGTGGTAAAATCATCAGATCAGCCCTTCCACCCAGGGAAGGACAGGAGGGACATACAAACTTGTAATGACTAAAATCTACGGTGTCCTTCAATAACCCATTGCGATCCGAGGCTATGGATACCCGATAAGACAATTCCGCGACGCCCGGCAGGATTTGGCTCTCTAACGTGCGCCCCGAAAATCCGTGAAAAATTGATCTGATCGTTTTGAGGTAGCGGTTTACCAGAGAAAAGTTTTGTTTTAAACTTTTTGTATTCGTTTTTGATGTCGGTACTTTTTTCAAAAAGTTTTTTTTTTCATCAATGTATTTTTATTAGGTTTGATCGAAGAGAGTTGAAGTCTTGTATCAGGTTCGGCATCCAGTCAATTGCGGTATTCCGTTTTGGCAGCTGCATTGTATTTTTTTTTTTTGGTAAAATCATCAAATGTGTCCTCCCGAGCGGGACGGGATTTATTACCAGACTCTAGTACTGACTAATATCCATGGTGATCCTTAAATAGCCCTTTACGTTCCAGGGCCACCGTTACCTGATAAGACAGTCCAGTGACCAAGGCATGCTCCTACTCTCAAATAGAAATCGCTTCTCGGCGTCGTACGTCACGCGGCTGTTCTCCCTCACGTGTTCCACCTCCTACTTCGCTAGCATGACTGCTTTGCATAAGGATTCGAGGTGACTACTTCCTATTCCGTCTTGCCCCGCAGATCGTGGCCTCGATCAATGCCGGGTGCTATTAAATTGACTCAAGTGCATCGAGTTGGGATTTGGCAAACCTGTACCACTTCATGTACCTAACTTTTTTGCAGCCAACTCAATAAGAGGACTAATATTGTGGGTCGATGTCAACGGCACCCCAAAAAGGTCAAGATAGCCTGTCATTTTTACGGTTACACCTCAGAAAGATAGAACCGAGTCGGATTGGCTCCTTTTTGCGGAAAAATTCACGTCTTAGCAGCATTGAAGCTCAAGCACTCAACCGGCCATGGCTCTTTTGCCTGATATTATTTTGTGAATTTTATTCATGAATAAAATTCACAAAAAACAGATACTACTCAGGAACCCCGAAGACTTTCAACTTGAACTGCACAATCGCTTCCAGTGCCTAACCGAATGCGAAACTGTGGACGAGATTAATAATGGGTTGGTGGAAACTGTCCAAGCTGTGGGGTCCAAGTTTTTTAAGACCCCGCGCCGCAATAAGCCTCAAAAGCTCTCGAACGGAAAAATCCGGTTGATGCAGGACCGGACCGAGATGAGGCTGCAATCTTCAGCTGATATGTCGGAATATGGCAAACTCAATAGACGAATCTCTAAATGAATGCAACGTGACCTGCGCTCCTTTAGTGCGGCATGGATCAAAGAGGCAATCGAGCGGAACCGGGGCTCAAAAGTGTTCGCAAAGAATTCGTCTATTGGGCAGAGCCAAATGACAAAGCTGAAGATTAACGACGGCAGCATCATTTCGACTAAACCAGAGAACCTAAGGGAGCTTGAGAGGTTTTACGGACAGTTATATACATCAATACGACAACCCAGTGTCGGTACATCTTGAGACGCAAGAGCTAAACTGACTTGACACTACACTGAGGATATCCCAGACACCAGCCTGTACGAGATTAGAATGGCTCAACAGCTCAAGAATAACAAGTCGCCGGGTGAGGACGGAATCTCAACAGAACTTCTGAGAGCGGGTGGAAAACCGGTACTACTCTAGTCCTCCAGAAGTTATTTAATTCCGTCATACTCAAAGGTTCTACGCCAGAAGCATGGCACAGGAGTGTGGTTGTTCTTTTCTTCAAAAAAGGTGACAACACCTTGTTGAAGAACTACAGGCCAATCTCACTTCTGAGCCATGTATACAAGCTGTTCTGAAGAGTCATTACGAACCGTCTCGAACGCAGGTTTGATGACTTCCAGCCTCCCGAACAAGCCGGTTTCCGAAAAGGTTTTAGTACTATAAACCACATACACACGCTCTGCCAGATTATACAGAAGACAGAGGACTATAATCGGCCATTGTGTTTAGCGTTTGTGGACTATGAAAAAGCCTTCGATTCAATCGAAACCTGGGCAGTATTGCAGTCCCTCCAACGATGTCACGACTATAGGTATATCGAAGTGTCGAAGTGTTTGTATAGAAACGCCACCATGTCCATCCGATTTCAGCAGGCGTAGCATGGCGCCGTAGAAAGGGGTTTTGTCGACGGAAGAATAGACAAAATAACAGAACGTAGAAATATTTTTATCGTTTTAAGCATGGTAATGTGAAAAATATAGAAAATAAACGTCCTTTTCTTCAATAGTGTTCAAATGGTGTCACATTTGTGCAAAAAAAACAGTCGATTTGTGTAGAAATAACGATGAAATAACGCCATGCTACGCGTGCAGGAAGAGAGCACGAAACCAATCCAATAAAAGGCGTGAGACAGGGAGACGTTATTTCTCCGAAACTGTTCACGAACGCGTTGGAGGACATTTTCAAGCTCTTGGAATGGAACGGATTCGGCATCAACATCAATGGTGAATACATCACTCACCTTCATTTTGCCGATGATATAGTCATCATGGCAGAATCGTTGGAGCACCTCAATGCTATGCTCAGCGACCTCAGTATCGTTTCCCAACGGGATGGCCTTAAAATGAACATGGACAGGACGAAAGTCATGTCGAATGTCCATGTGGCACCCTTACCGGTTGTTGTTGGGAGCGATACTCTCGAAGTTGTAGACCATTATACTTACCTTGGACAGATTGTTCAGTTAGGTAGGTCCAACTTCGAGAAAGAGGTCGCCCGAAGAATCCAACTCGGATGGGCAGCGTTTGGGAAGCTACGTGATATTTTCTCATCGAGAATCCCACAGTGTCTCAAGACAAGGGTGTTTGACCAGTGTATGTTGCCAGTGATGATATATGGCTCCGAAACGTGGTCATTGACTGCTGGCCTTTTAGAGAGACTAAGAGTCACTCAACGAGCAATGGAAAGAGCTATGCTCGGAGTATCTTTGCGGGATAAAATCCGGAACATGGATATTCGGCAAAGAACCAGAGTCACCGACATAGCTCATAAAATTTGCAAGTTGAACTGGTAATGGGCAGGCCACAGCGCTCGTAGAACTGACAACCGATGGGGAAGAAAAGTTCTCGAGTGGCGACCACGGACCGGAAAACGCAGCGTAGGCAGGCCTCCCACCAGGTGGACCGACGACATATTGAGGGTCGAGGGCAGCCGATGGATGCAAGTGGCGAATTGTCGTTCGGCGTGGCGGTATACGGGGGAGGCCTATGTTCAGCAGTGGACGTCCTCCGGCTAATGATGATGATGATGATGAGATACTACTCAGAATAGAACATACAAAAAAATAAGTTAGCATTCCAATAAATCGTAAAAATAAGCGAAATTGAATGAAAAGTGAGAAATTACAGGAATGTGTCAAGTTTCATATAAAATAATGAAATCGAAAAAATAATGTTCTTTTTTCTCTTAAACCCTGTGTTATTTTACTAAAGGTGAAATGTTATCTATTAAATAACGAACATGTTCTATACCGTTTCAATAGAAATTAGGTAAAAAGCCTGAGTGACCAATTGTAGCATCGTAATTCGAGCATAAACGAATCTATGCACTGGTAGTCGCGATTGATCGAAGATGAACTCAGGTACTACTTGCTGTGCGAATGGAATAATGTGGAGTTGAACCACCTTTTCTACGCAATTTTGAGCAGTTACGTAACTTCGTTAGGAAGTAAAAGCTCAGTTTTGCGAGATAGAGATTATAATTTAGAGCTCACCGAAACATTCTGTTTCAAGAGTTAAATGATCTGAAACCCTGTTGTTTAGATCTTCTCTACACTCTAATAGATGTGTCCTTATTAAAAAAATAACCCAGCTGTAACCCAGTATAAGAAGCACTGAAGCCCAGTCAAAACAGTTCAATAAATATTCTCCTTTGTAAATGTTTAACGAGTTGCACCGTCCGCTCACAGTTAACTGCAGGGGAACCAAGAATCTTCTCGAATATTTTTAATCTTCATAGTGTCGATTCGAAATTGTCTTGTCAATTCTATGGGAGCTTGTTGCTGGTCGCAATGGACTTTGTATGATCTGCGTAGTAGATTATCGTTCTCTTTGCGCGGTTTAACGTCTTCTCTGGCCTTGCTCACTTTCTTCCTGGATCACGGCGTTTGGTGATATTACCCGTCTCTTAATTGACACTAGTTTCAAATATTTTGAACCACTGGTTGGAAATATTCGAGCATTAAACCGACCATTTCTGGTTATATCTCCTTATCTATGTCACCTTAATCACCCCAATGGCTGGTTTTGCGTCCATAATTATGTCTCTAGATGGCATAAATGACTGTTTGATGTAAAAGTCAAAGAAAAAGTTTGAAAAATTTTAAACACCAAATCGTAAATTCTAAATAATTTCAAAAATCTAATTAAAAAGTTATGAATTCCAATTAGTCACTAGAAACAAAATCAACACCTGAAAGATGTCATAACAAGATAATTTACTCGTATAATACGAGTAAATTATCTTGTTAAGAATGAAATTGAATAATCTCTATAATGCACACTTTGTAAATTACAAACATATCCAATTCGTGACACAATGTGCGGTTTAAAGTGTTATTTATTGAGTGGCACTTATTTTATTTTGATAGGTATATATTTATCATATTATCCATTCGTTTATGAAAATAAGTAGTGTCTAGAAGACCGGGATCTTACTTTGTTTATTCGAAACAAAAGTGGCAAAAGCTCATTATTGTTTGCTTTCTGGTATACGAGGCATAGCTGTTTCGTTAGTGTTTTGTTTTTATGCGGGGGGCATCACGATGTCAAATTGACAGGAATTGTGTTCTTTCAGTATGTCATAGCGCCCTTAAAAACGCTGTAAATACTGTAAAGTAAAAGAGTGAAAATTCGTGCTAAAGGTACAGGTGTCAAAACTCCAGGCGAAAGAAGTTGCACGTGAAACTAGTGTCAACTTTATTAATATGTATTTAACAACATGACCTTGACCGTGACACAGAGGAACACGTTAAAAGAAATGATGAAAAAATTGAGTCAGAATTATAATGTATGGGTCGGACCGACGCAACTCTGCCGGGATTTTAAAAAGGTGACTGGCGACCATTTACTATAAATTTATTCCGTTTTTATCAAAGCATAGGGGTCTGAACAGGATATGATTATAGTCAATTATATTCAGTTGCTAAATATTTATTTGTTTGTAGATTTTGTCCGTGACGGCACCCGCATGGAAATCGGAAATTATTCTGTCACATTATTCGGAATAAATTATATTGTACCTGAAAACCAAATATTTTAAAAAATTGTTATATTAGAGTAGATTTTACCAATTTTGAAAAATAACCCGTTTTTAGTGAAAATGTAGCTGAAAACGAATTAATGTCGAACTTAGTTTGATAAAACAGGTTTTATATTATGAAAATCTGTGAAATTCACCTTTGTAGAAAAGGTACAGACAGACTGAGATAGTTCCACATTTTCTCTTGATTACAATTTGTTTGTTTTCCACAAAAAATAAAGGTAAACCGCAAAGTCAGTCTTTTTCGCAATAAACCTTCTATATAAATAAAAATATCTTCATATAGAACTGCATTCCAAAAAATAATTTTCACAAATACATCAATGTCAAATCAAACTTTCCGCCATGTTTTGATCCAACTTTCCAATTGGATCAACTTTATTTCCCAATTGGATCTACACGCGACCCACAGGTATAGTTATACTGACCTCATCTGACCCCATTCTATAACAAACTAGAAAACAAACAACATTAAAATATACAGTTGCATCCCCCTAGGCAATCGCCGTTATTTTTTTTTTTTTTAGTTTCTAGCACTGCGCAGTTACTTGTAATAACAAAACAGAATTTTTTGGCATAAAGGCCTTGAAGCCAAGGCATAAATACAAAAAAAAAAATACAAGACGCCCGTAGGTACCTACTTTTGTCCAATCTATGCAACGCTGTATCTCTTATATTCTGACAAAAAAAAAAAAACAGAAAAAGAATAACCGATTTTCACACAAAATGTAAAATAAATTTTCTTTCGGAAGTCGATGACTTTTTTCTTTTTTTCCAAAAGTTATTTATCTTTTTAGGGTTCCGTAGTCAACAAGGAACCCTTATAGTTTCGCCATGTCCGTCCGTCCGTCCGTCCGTCCGTTCGTCTGTCTGCAGTTTAGCTCAGAGACGCACAGTACTAGAGAGCTGTAATTTGGCATAAATATACGGATTTGTTGTGCTGAAAAAGTGGTAGAATAAAATGTTGTAAAATATTTTTTTTAGGGTACCTCCAGTACTTACACGTAAAGTGAGGATTTTTTTTTCTCGCGTACCCCTTAGTGTGGGTATCATTAAATAGGCCTTCAAAAAATAATGATAGTTTCCATTAACAGTTTTTTGATAAAAAAATTCGTTTGTGAAATATTAAGCTTTAAAGAGCTAAATTTTGCTCGATTCGAGTGTCCCCCCCCTCTACCAGCTAAACGGTTATGTTTGGGGGTGTGAAAAAATTCACAATAGTAGTATATATAACAAAGTTTAAAAGAAAATTATCACGACTAAGTAGGCTTTACAACTTTACGAGTAATAGTCGACCAACTTGTAAAATGTACTTGAATAATATGTTTTCTCAAACAAAATGTATCGGAGAACCATGCTCTTCAACTGCAAATGTAAGTTTGTCAACTTTATTTTTACAGCTTTAATAGGTATGTTTTTGGGGATAGGTAGATTTTTATCGTCAACTATTTTTAACTAACTTCAAAAAAAGGAGGAGGTTCTAAATTCGTTGTAATCTTTTTTCTTATGTTTCTCAAAGACTCCTGGACCGATTTTGAATATTCTTCTTTTTAAAATTAAATTCAGCGAATCAGTTTAGTTAGGTCGCATAAGTATTTTGATGGGCAACTACGGAACCCTACACTGTGCGTGGCCCGACACGCACTTGGCCGGTTTTTTTTGTGTTAAGTTAGAATTCGTACCTATGAGTTTTCTCTTTTTACCACTAAAAAGGAAAAAAAAGCTACCCAATATACTAGTACTAATACCACCTAATACAGTGCCCAGTAAATTAGTACAGTACAATACCCAGTACTAGTACAGGACTGTACCCAGTACTGGAACAGTATTGTAACCAGTACTAGTACAGTACAGGTAGTGTTGCGGTTGATTTGTTGCCATTTGTAGAAGAGTTCTCTCGATTGGCGTATGAAATAGTATGGAGCTAAGGTCGACCTTTTCTCAGTAAAAACGCATAGTTATTTGAATACAGACTGTTTCGCTAGACAACAGTTTAAATCTAAAAACATCCCAAACCATGTTTTTTCAGTATAGATGCAACAATGTCTTTTTTTTTTTTTTTTTTTTTTGCGTGGTAAAATCATCAAATGAGTCCTCCAACCCCGGGCAGGGCGGGAGGGACTGTCAGACTTCTACTGACTAAAATCCACGGTGTCCTTCATAGCCTGTTACGTTCCGGGGTTACGGTAAGGGAATAATCCCGCAACCCCGGCAGGCTTTGGCCCTCTGAGAGGGGGCCCCGTCATTATGCTGACGCTCTTTGAGGCGCGCGTGGGACACAACGCGCCGTCGACCCGGGCATGGTCCTTGGTCGGGCAGCGAGTTGCCCTTTACTCGCTGCCCGCATGCCCGCGCCTACGGTGGCCGGAGATCATCTTGCGACGTCCGTCGCCGTGGGCGCCTACCACTGCGGCTGGGGCGGAGGGAGGACGCTGTCCTCTCTCGCTCGCGGCCTGCCTCCTCCTTTACGAGCATTACTGCCTCGCAGAAGGAGCTGACCGCTTCCCACTCCGTCTCGCCCCGCAGCATGGCCGAAACCAATGCCGGGCGCGAGAGGTCTCCGCCTATCGCAGCCGTGAGGACACGTCGGTGCTCCGCCCAAGCTGGGCAGTCTTGCACCGTATGCTCCACCGTGTCCTCCGGGCGATCTTCGCAGTGGTGACACCCAGGCTCGCAGTGGTGACACCCAGGCTGCAACAATGTCTAACGAAACTATTCAACAATAAACCAACTTCAAATTGTATCTACATTACACGCGACCCACATCCGACCTCGTTTGACCCCGTTCTATAAAAAAAAGAGATGACAAATAAATTAGAAAAACTGCACCCCCTAGGTAATAGCCGTCATTTTTCTAGCGCTAATCATAACTTCGCCCCCTCACTGGGCGTCGTTGTGGACATTGCACACAGATACACGTGTTCAGTTCAAGTCAATGAACTGAGATGTTCTTTTGTTTACACGTGGGTTTAAGTGGGTCTCGTGGGGTTAGAAGTTGATGGAAAATTTTAAGGGTTTTGATGTTGTTCAGTGATTGTTTCAGATGAAGGTTTTTTCAGTTTCCTCCAAGCGGAAAAGCGTTACGGATCAATTTTCGGCACAGATTATATGACGTCCAGTCAAAATGCTCGAGGATGCGTTATCCCTCTTCATCATAATCACCTATAATATTCCCACTGCTGGGACCCAGGCTTTCTCTCTGTGAGGAAGTGGGCCATAATCCACCACGCGGGCCCAGTGCAGATTGGTAGAAGTCACATGTCTTCGAATTTTTTGGTTCTAGGACATGCCAGTTTCCTTACGATGTTTTCCTAAACCGTCTTATTCCCTTTTTTTTTTTTTTTTTTTTTTTAACGTGGTAAAATCATCAAATGAGTCCTCCCACCCCTTACTGTCAGACTTGTACTGACTAAAATCCACGGTGTCCTTCAATAGCCCTTTATGTACCGGGGTCACGGTAAGGAAATAATCCCGCGACCCCGGCAGGCTTTGGCCCTCTGAGAGGGGGCCCCGTCATTATGCTGACGCTCTTTGTGGCGCGCGTGGGACACAACGCGCCGTCGACCCGGGCATGGTCCATGGTCGGGCAGCGAGTTGCCCTTTACTCGCTGCCCGCATGCCCGCGCCTACGGTGGCCGGAGATCGTCGCGCGACGTCCGTCGCCGTGGGCGTCCACCACCGCGGGTGGGGCGGAGGGAGGACGCTGTCCTCTCTCGCTCGCGGCCAGCCTCCTCCTTTACGAGCATTACTGCCTCGCAGAAGGAGCTGACCGCTTCCCACTCCGTCTCGCCCCGAAGCATGGCCGCAACCAATGCCGGGCGCGAGAGGTCTCCGCCTATCGCAGCCGTGAGGACACGTCGGTGCTCCGCCCAAGCTGGGCAGTCTTGCACCGTATGCTCCACCGTGTCCTCCGGGCGATCTTCGCAGTGGTGACACCCAGGCGTCTCCTCCTTTCGCATCAGCCACAGGTACCTCCTGAAACTTCCGTGTCCGGTGAGGACCTGCGTCAAGTGGTGGGTCAGGACGCCATGACTTCTCTCCAGCCACTCCTCAAAGAGGGGTCTTACCGCCGCAATTGCGGCGTGCCCGGTCTTATCCCCCTTATTGTTCTTATATTAAAGTCCTCTATCCAGTGATTTCAAAAAAATGCGCGTGCGTAATTCTTTCTAGTAGAAAGAGGCTATTGACGGGGGTTTTGTGCAGTGAATCTGAAAACGATCTGCAGTTTCAGTATACAAAAGCATTGTCGGGTGTCTTGTTAAAGCCTAGCACTTTTTTACTTCACAACTGGTTACGCACCCAAGGCACACTAGATGTCTTTTTCATTTTCATGCAATTTACGTCATAATACTTCAAGTACGCTGTATGGCCAAACACGTGGAATTCGTGCTAAGGACTCTAGAGTCAATTAGTTTGTAAAACTTACAAACTAAAGGTTGAACCCGAAGACCGAGACAGAAAACATAATGCGATAGCATGCGGCGGAATCCTCGAGGCGGCCACGTGCTATCGCATTGTCTCGGTCTAGCAAATGGCAGTTCTAAGCGACAGAAAGAGTAACGGCGGCGGCGGCGGAAAATGGCGATTCCGTGCTGCCATATGAGGTTCAACCCTAATTGCACAAACAAACCACAGTTCAATCCCATTAACTATGACATATAAGAGTAAATAGCTTCATGTCCTTTTATTGCCGAAATATCCGCCAACAAGTAGGCAATTTCCTGACAATTTCCCATGTTTTTCGTAATAACTAATGATAAAGCCAGTTTATCAAAAACCTTAGTAGATTGGTAAATGATATGAACTGCGCAGCTAACGTGGAATCCCACTCCGTACTTTATGTGCGATTAAAATTAAGGCGAGGTTGCAGTATGGTAAGCTTCAGGGAAAACTCACCCCCTTTTATACTACCAAAGGGGGTAAGATTTTTCTGAAGCTGACCAATGTGTAAATGCATGAGCGATCGACTTGAATATTTTTGCCACATGAGAACAAAAAAACTGTTTTATTATAAAATTAAAAGCTGTAGAGAATTTATAGATAAATAAAAAAATAAACGTATATATTTGTGATTTAGTGATGTTTGACTTTTTTATTGAGAAACAACAACAACATTCTTATGATAATAGATGTCGCCACGTTTTTTAATTCGCAAAATCATTCAATAAGAGCTGATTTTTCAATAGTCAGATACCTTTTATCTGAGGAATAAATATGGCGGTTTGACGGTATGACTATGGAAAATATGTCAAACTGTAATTTTAATTCCTCAGAACGCGAGTAAAACCAAAGGCAAAACCTAGTTATACTTATCGTATATTCTTTATGTGTTTCCCTCGGCCGGAAATGTTCTCTACTTAGGGTCATCGCACTCAATTTTCTCCGCCATTGACCGGCCCATATTTCTGCTTACCAAACTTTTGTTATTAGCTCAACGGTCGGTAAAGTTTATTTTGGTCACAAGGAGTTTGTAATAAAAGTATTGGACTACGCAATAATTTATGGCCACAGTACTTGGACACACTCTAATTTGTTTTCGGTTGAAAAATATTGTTTTTCCTTTTTTTTCATATTAGGAACGTTTTGGTTCGAGTCCTGACCTACTTTCGGAGTTTGTAATTTTGGACCTTATTTTTACTAAGCTATTACGACCGTTATTTGTTATGTGTTTATTCGTTTCAAAACGCTTTGGACCAAAGTTCCTATTTCGTAATCGCCAATCGCCTTAATATAATATAATAATATACTTGAACAGGTCCTGGATCTGATTTCCAGTTTGGGAAAAGTGGCTTTTCTAACAGGAATTACGGAACGGCTCTTTACGTCTCATCATCAACAGCCTATAATGTTCCCACTGCTGGGACACAGGCATCCTCTCTGTGAGAGCAAGTGGGCCATAATCCACCACTCGGACCCAGTGCGGGTTGGTAGATGTCACATGTCTTCGATTTTTTGGTTCTAGGACATGCCGGTTTCCTCACGATGTTTTCCTTCACCGTTTTGGAGCAGTGGCGATGAAATAAATTACACAAAGTCATGCGCCTGGCGGGGTTCGAACCCACGACCTACAATTCGTACATACCACTGGGCCACCACTGCTCTCTCTTTACTTCTGATCAAAGTTTAATTTTTAAGTTTCGACGTCACGAAACCCCACTCCACGAGTTTTGATGACGTTTTACCTTTACCAATATTTATAGATACAAAAGATAAATAAATCTCCATTACTTTTCAAAACTATTGAGTAAATAAATTTACAATCTAATGTCATAATTCGTTACCGTGACCCCGGAACATAAAGGGCTATTGAAAGACAATAAAGAACTATTGAAAGACACCGTGGATTTTAGTCAGTACAAGTGTGACAGTTCCTTTCCTACCTGCCCGGGGTGGAAGGACTCATTTGATAATTTTACCAAGTAAAAAAAAAATCATCATGCTCATTTATCAGCCTACTTTGAATGTTTAAATTATAAATATTCTCATTGAACATAAAAACAAATGACGGTCCCAGATGGTCCCCGGAGCGCGCGATTGACCTCAATTTGAACTCCGAAGCACCTAATTTTATTTTGTTTATTTTCACTCTGATTGAGCAATTTGCGCTGGAAAAGTAGACTTGGGACCAATTGGATTTTAACAGAAAGTTAAAACGAAGATTTTATTAAGAGATCTTGGCGATTTTAAAGAAAGAAAGAAAATGAATTATTTTTTTCACAGAAATGCATGCCATAAAAAGAAAACAGAAATTAAAAAGTAAAAATCTAAACATGTGCTGTGAGAGACCCACAGCACAGCGCTGGTTTTCACTACATACTGCCCATCCGCGTGTCTGAGTTGCGTTCACCGTCTCTCCGCGCGGTTCTACGTCATAGCATCCGTCAAACCGCGCGGACAAAGTAGGTACTACTTGAACTACAACTTGAACTTTTACCTGTCCTAGCAGCCTGAGCTTCCAATAGTACGTTGACGTAGAGCGTAAAACACTATTGAAAGCCACCGTAGATATTATAGTCAGTACGAGTCTGACAGTCCGTCTCGTCTACCGCTCAATGAGAGGACTCATTTGATATTAATATTACGATGTAAAAAAAAACTATTTGTTTGTTTGTTCTTTAGGCGCAGGCCACATAGAAAAGACGTAAGACGTAGACGAGGCGAAGGAAATTCTCTTCGGCGTCTCTTTCATACAAAATGTATGAAGCGTCACGACGTAAAACACACAGAAGAGACGGCGCACGTCCGCGACGCCTCCTCGTCTTACGTCTTTTCTCGCCACATGACAAGCAACTACACATTTCAAATTGATGCGTCAGAAAGACTACCAGCCAGTTTTTCAAACGTACCGTAATAGCTAAAACCCACTTCTGCTAAACTATTCTAGACCTTATTCCAACAGGCCACTTACAGACAACTACAGCCATTTAATTCTCATAAAAAAGCCATAAACTGAATCGTTACACGTGGAAGACATTCACGAGAGTTTCTTTAATGAGAGTCGGTTGCCATCTTTGTTTAGATAGCTATGTTTTCCATGGTATTATCTTTGTATAGAAAAATATTGGCTGGGATACGCATGCCTCGATAATGAACGGTTGTGATTAACTGGGTTACGGGGAAATAATAATGATATTTCGGTTATTTTGTTACGAGACACGTGGAATAATATCCTTTTTTTTGTGGTAATATTATCAACAAATGAGTCCTCCAACCCAGGGCAGGGCGGGAGGGACTATCGGACTCGTACTCTTTACTTTCCAGGATCACGGTAATTCGGGGAGTCCCGCGACCCCGTCAGGCTTTGGCCCTCTAGAGGGCCTGTCATTATGCTGACAATCTTGGAGGCGCGTGGAACACAACGCGCCGTCGAAACGTCAACGCGGGCATAGTCCATGGGCGGACAGCGAGTCGCCCACTACTCACCGCCCACATTGCCGCGCCTACGGTGGCCTGACATCGTCTTGCGACGTCTGTCGCCGTGGGCGTCTACCACTGCGGCTGGGGCGGAGGGAGGACGCTGTCCTCTCCCTTCCCGCGGCCCACCTCCGCCTTCTCGAGCATGACTGCTTTGCAGAAGGAGGCGACCGCTTCCCACTCCGTCTCGCCCCGCGGCATGGCCTCGATCTATGCCGGGCGTGAAAGGTCTTCGCCTATCGCTTCCGTGAGGACACGGCGGTGCTCTGCCCAAGCGGGGCAGTCCTGCACCGTATTCTCCTTCGATTAGAAACGCGACTTAAAACCGCTTTTATAACAGTTTTATTATTTTGTTTTGTTTACATTTTGTAATTGTTCCCGTTTCAATTTTTACACGTGAATTTGAAAATTAGTCACCATCTTAATGAGGTCATTAGTATATTCATAGTTTGCAGATCATGGTCAAGGATATATACTTCAAAGAGAAACAAATAATTTACGACACTACACAAACATAGATTTACTAAGAACTTCTAGTCTATAGTAACAGTATCGTCATATTCACGTTGTTCGCAATGTGTTGTTCCAACGTGCTTAGAACAACTGCCAGGCATTGGTACACTTCATTATCATAGAAATAAAACTAGCTTTTCTTCAGCAAGAGCAAACTCATTGTTCGTAAATAATTTATATAAAGCACCCACTGGACAAGTAATCTTTAGCATTTTTAAGAAAAATAAGTCTTCACCAAAATTGAAACTGAAATTCTGTATTTTACATAGCCATCATCATCATCATCAGCCGGAAGACGACCACTGCTGAACATAGGCCTCCCCCTTACATAGCCATAAATTGCAAACAATTCTCTAATTTTCAAACTTATAGATAACGTCACAGGGAAAAAATCTCTTTGAATCGTACACAAAAAAAAATGTTGTAAAACTGTCGATAGCAACTCAAAATATCGATCGATTTCCATAAATCCAAGCTTTGCTTAGTGGTTGCATATAACCACATTGACTCACGATTTCTCTAACCTCAGATTGACGTGAAACATATATCTATCATCTGTCCACATGTCTAGGGACATTACTCACGAAATGCCGTCACCAGACGATCCACAAAGTACGGTAATGCGACAGCTTCCGATATCTTTGGACCATGAAATGTCTTTAATCTCAGAATAGTTTGTATGTTTATCCACGAGGCTGGAATGTGACATTAGATATATGGCGATAGTCTTGGGCATATAGTTCGCAACTGAGATCGTTTAGGTCGCCGATCCTAAATGAACTAGTTTGCTCTTTTAGTTCGTTAGTTCGTGTTTCAATCCCAACTTTTCGCTCTTTTCAGCACAAGCAGGAGCAGTTTTAAACGATCGAACGATCTTCAGCTTTATATTGAATTATTTTACGGTAGTTCGATCCCTCGTTTTGAAACTGCTCCTTACTGCGACAAGATCATTGAAGTGTCTTTACATTTCCTTAAAATTGACCACATTTATTCAATCTACTAATCACATTTATTCATTCTATCAAGAAGTAATGAACCACGGAACGGGAAATGTGGGATCTAGTTGGCGTAGTTCATCTGTGGGAGTAGTTTTTTTAAACTAGTTCGTTCTCGAACTACTCAACACTGTAATTATGGCGACAATCGACATCGTTCATCTTTCATCCGGACCTAGAATATACAATACATAGATTGTATATCACCTTTATCTCCGGTCAATAGAATACTATTATAGTTTTTTTTTTTTTTTTTTTAATTTTCCCCTTTCATTTTGATTTGCCCTTTTTGAGATTTGAATTTCCAAAAAATCCTAAAGCAGGCGTTTTATCGATTAAGCTTTTAATTTTATTAAGGGTGTCTTTCAGACTTGAACTGACTAACCCACGGTGATCCTTCAATAGCCCTTTTACGTTTCAGTTTGACGGTTGCCTGATGAGACAGTCCCACCACCGCGGAGCCTTAATAAGTTTACATTCGAAGTTTCCATTTAAACTTTCGTTGTATCTTTAAACACATTATGGGATGAATTTCCTAAAATCCGTATTTTAGCACACACTTACGTCATTCAGAGAATGTTTATGCAGAATTTAACGTTTCTAGAACTAGCTGTTTCTGCTGTGCGTTGAAAGATCAGTAAGTTTCTGTTTTTAAATTTTAAAAATAATGTAGACGAGTCTCTATTTCAAATCCAGTGTGAACCAAATAAATGCAAACATGTGCATTTGTGTGCACGTGCATTTATTTCGTCCTTGCACAACGATGCTAGGACGTGACGACTGACTGATTAACTCTATGTTATAAGTCTTTGTCGGTGAACCAAATCAATCTTTTATAAGTTTATTTTAGTTGTAGACTGAGAAACAACATTTGGATAAGTGGTTAGGTATCTCGGCTTCATCCCATTACATCATTTTGCCGTCTCATCTGAATGTACCGTTTCAGTGAACGAAAATGAAAACAGTGGATTTCATTTACATACATTTATAAATAATGTATCTTTTCATTACTATCTTATTTTGCGTGTATTCACTCTAATTTTGACACCTTTTTATTTGGCAGTTAATGAGCCCTCTTGCGGGACCGTCTCATCGTCTAGCAAGCTTGAGTAGTTCCGCTGAGGGAAAGAGATAGCGCTAGACGACTTGTATAGCTCTGTCTCTTTTCCACAGCCTAAATACACACGCTTTAATGGCGGCACCACATTAGTGCCATGAATTCACGCCGCGTTCTTGCCGTGAATTCTCGGCACAATACTGACACTGATCGGGGAACAGGCGCGAACGCGCGTGAACCCCGCGTATACCATCCACATTCTCGTTCGCGCCTGTTCACGGGGGCTCACGGCACTAATGTGGAGCCGCCATTAGACTTTATGGTAGGCCACCACCAGGTAAGGTGTTGTGAACGTGTGTACTACTTTTTTTCACTTGTTTTGCACGTCTTTTGTTGATGAAACGTGAAAGTGAAGCAATGATAAACATTTGTCAACCAACAGTTGATCAAAGTTGTTGATGAACGGCGAGAATGCTGCTGGAAATAGTGATGTTTTCGCTCAATGGGCGTCAATTCTGCAACACAAGTGCTGCCCGCAACATGATGACATGACAGCAACTCGGCAACATTTGTATGCAACCATGGTTACCATGAATACGAGGCTTAACGAAACGAGATGTAGCCGTAAGCTCATGTCAGTTCCAGGACATGTGTTTGACCTTCCACGTCTCTAATGTTTGCAAACACGTCGTAGATACGAGTAAGATAGACATAAAAGTGGGGGTGCAAAATGTAAAACAATAAATAAGAGTTCAAATGAGTGCAGTTTCAGTTTCATATAAATATGTATATGCGCTGGAAAGCCGTGTTGAAGACAGCATAACTGGTTTGGAGAAAACCATTGCACACCATGTATTTAGAGTTCCGTACCCAAAAGGATAAAACGGCACCTTACCACTAAAGGTCATGGCACATTACAGCACCTCGAATTTAGACTACGGCTAGCCGTTAGCGTGCTTACCGCGCGTCGTCCGCGAGGTGTAAGCTCGCAGTCCGCACACCGTCTGCGAGGTGCAAGCTTGCTGTCACCGTGAACATTATTGTTATAAGGCATTTTTTTCGCTACCACCTCGGAGTCAGCGCGCCGGCTCCATAAGCAGGAGATCAGCGCGCTGTAAGCTCGTCGTCTGCTCGCTTGCAGCGCGCGAGCTGCGAGGCGAGTTGTTTGCTAGCAGTAAGCGTGCCGACTCCCGCCGCCGCGTTTACTTTTTCATATTGACATTATGAAATATATTATAGGTACAACGCATGATTTAAGGCTCTAATTTGAAAGACAAGGTAGGTAGTGCTGGGTTGGAGCCTTGCACGTGCCGGTATAGTGCGCCCATAAGACTCAGCTGTTCGTCTGCTTGTCTGTTCATCTGTCACCAGGCTGTACCTCATGAACCGTCATAGTAAGACAGTTGAAATTTTAATATGATGGTGCATTTCTGTTGCCGTTATAACAGCAACATGATGACAGCAACTCGGCAACAATTGTATGCAAACATGATAAAACAAACATTTAAGGGGGTTTCCAAACAACAGAATGTTAAGAGTGTTTTGCTGTTTTTTATAGACAACGTTTCGGAACACTTGGTCCGCAATTCCGACTCTTACTTGGCCGGTTTGAAATTATTATGAAATAGAAAGTATTTATATAACCTTTATCGTTGCAACTAAAACCGTATGACAAACTAGTTCAAATCAGTGCAGTTTGAGTGCCATGTAAATATACAAAAATGAACAATGTACAGAGTAGCCAATATTTCGAGTTGAAAACGCATTTGACTTGCAAACGATAGAGATAGTCGAATTCATCAAAACTCTTCCTGCATGGAATATACTATCTAACCGCACGTTGCTTTCTGTCTGTCTTTCTGTTCATCTGTCACGGTTTCCATGAACTGTGATAGTTAGACAGTTAAAATTTTCACACAAATGATATATTTCTGTTGTCGTTATAACAACCACAAACAAATACTAACAAACAGAATAAAACAAACATTTAAAAGGGTTTCCAAACAACGATTCGAGTGTTTTATTTGTAACGTTTTTTAAGAATCCAGTTTCGGAACACTTGGCCTGCAATTCCGACTCGTCTACTTGACTGGCTTCAAACAATTTACATTACAAATAGAAAGTGTTTATATAACTTTTATAATTACAACTAGAACCGTATGACAAACTAGTTTCAATCCATTGCTCTTACGTTCCTCGGCTCCCATGTCCTTATAAAACGGGCCCGCGAATACTACAGTTCTACTTGGGTACCAACTGCAATATTTGTGCAATTTTATGAGAATTTAGTGTGTCTATCTCTTAAACTATCTTTAGGGGGTATTACAACGTTTTAAAACCAGGCTTATTCCGGCGAGTGAAAGTGACAGAGCTATACAAGTCGTCTAGCGCCATCTCGTTCACTCACTGGAACAAGCCCTGTTAGACTAGTGCAGAGGTCTCGAACGTATATTAAAAAGCTATAATAGATTCAATAGATAGCCATGTAATTTGGATTAATTTAATTCCTAAAAAATAATGTTTCGGTACCCATCCCCGATACCCCGATATCATATAGGTATAATACGGAAAAATTGGCTGGTTCGAGATCGCTGGACGAATACAAAAATTAGGACTCAGCTAGCTTGAAGATTTTCGCTTGCTCTCCATCCGTGTTCGTTTCATACAAGGAAGCCTCGGCTCTAATTGTACAAGCACCATTGCTAGAATATCAGCACATAGGCACTCCAGCTTCAATAATTTCCATCTGCATAGATGCACGAGTAGCTGCTAAACAGTTCTCAATGCGAATGCCCTTTGCTCAGAAAACAAAAAAACTAAAATAAAGACGACTCATTTATAGTCAATCCAATAATTGCACTTTTCTAAACTTCTGAACGTTGTAAGATCTAGGTCAAAGATATAACAAGTTTAGGCACGTGCAAACTTAGTTGATTGGATAGATATTCACTCTACTAACTAACTTTAGTCATCCGACCATATCGCTTGAATATCGCTAGATAGCTCTAAATGAAAAATTGACACCAGCTTTTCATTCTTTTTTTCTTGCATAATGATTCACCTAGTTATTACCTGTGTGTATTTCGGACATTATCTCATATGAACGTAACACTACAGCTTATGTTATGTTCCAGATCTATCCCTGAGTTAAATTTCAAGATCTGTTCAGCTATTTCTGATGACAGGACTGAGTAACAAAAGTCCTTCCATCTTTCCATTCATACATCCATCTCGCATGTGACTGAACAATGTTTGTTCTAAGACTTTTGGAAAAGAAATAATGGTTTTTCATACAAAATGAGAAATTGATCAGGCCCGTATGAAAAACCATTAAATTTTTTATTTTTTTTTCCAAAAGTCTTAGCACAAAAATTGTTCAGTAACATGCGCTGAGTTACCCCACGAGAGGTTTTGCGCATTTACCGTTACACGTTGTTGTATTTTTGTGCACACGGCGCGACATCTCACGCGCCGGCCTGCAGCGGCTGCTGCTGTTTTTCATCCAAAAATCGGACGCGCCCATTCCTCTTTTTTCACACAGTGCGTTACCAGATGCAGGTGAAGCACCTTTGTACTCAACGCTACTGAAGTCGTCGCGTACTTTACGATTTTGGTATCCAACAATCAATCGCAATAAAAATCCATAGAGGTCCATACACAGATTTCGGAGATTTGCGTGTCGCATTGAGTACGAAGGGCGTCCACCTTAGGCCTGGTATCCACCAAAGCGGATAGGAGAGGAGATGTGTTATTAAATAACTAATCAGATGTCCACATCTCCTCTCCGCTTAGCTTCATCTGCTGACATCTGATTGGATATTCAAACACATCTCCTCTCCTCTCCGCTTTGGTGGATTCCGGGCCTTATAGGGCAGCGGTGCGGACGGACGAGTCCGATGAAATACCACGCGCAAATACGCGTGCATATTATTATGAAGTAAGCAATAGGTTCCCGCATCAGACAAGATGGCGTCAAGACCGTTACCTTCAAACATCCGCGCTGATTCACTCTGTATTAAATTAACGACTGCGGCAAGGGAAATCGTCAAAAGTCATAAATTATTTCAGCACGTAACGTTTTGACTTTTAACATCTGTGTTTATTTTTGTATTGTAAATTAAGAGAAGTCAGTGGAATTTGGGAGTTTTTTGAACATCAGAAAGTTAACTTGCTCTAAAACAATACACGGCCCTAGAACACAAATATAACTAAAAGTATGGTCGGAACGACTTGATGGTTTTCCAAACCCAACAAAAAAATGGATGGTATTTGTACCCTAAATATACGTATTTATAGTCTACACATTACTACGTAACATTCTAGACTCTTGATGAGAAAATTTTAATTGAAAAAACACACTTGGCCGTCACACCACCAAGACACAAACGTGGCAGTTTTTTTTTTTATTTCATTAATCATAAGGCTTGCGTTTGATCAGTTTTTCGCCTAATGGTAAACCCATTGAGCCTGCCGGGGTCGCAGGACTGTCTCATCAAGTAACCCGTGACCCTGAAGCGATAAAGACTATTGAAGGATTGCAAAGTCTCACATGGGATCCTACTTCGTCCTGGGTGGGCGGACTCATTTGATGATTTTACCACGCTCAAGAAAAAAACCTGATGTGGTCGACGCTGAAGGACGCTTGCCTTGTTCATTGTGTAAAGGTAAATGGAAAATACTTTTGTTTCGAGAAAATGTCTGTGATTACAGAAATTTTCTCGAAACAAAAGTATTTTCCATTCATCCTTGACCTTCATTTGAGGACTTCGTTGACATTTATTGGCTGTCATTGACATTCCTACACTCCAACAGAAAAATATCAACCTCAGAGAGGTAATTTAAAGGAAATGTTTAACCCATAACTGCCATTTAAGTCCGTTAAACAAATGTTATTTCCTTGTTAGAATTTAAAATTCAGGAGCTTCTTTTGTATGTCTTCCTGCACGTCATACGCACGCTTTCGTCAATTGACGGTTGCAAGACGAATGCTTGCATCTTGCGTAGAAACAATGAAATCTGTGTCCACGAAGCGGCAACGTCTCGTCAGCCGCTTGTGTTGCGTTCGTCATGCGGTGCGCGCGCGGCAACATGTCACCAGCGTTGCCAGACATCCTTTCTCGATGCTAGTTGAAAGAATGAGACCTTTTGTAGCCTGACTGACTATTGCATGAAGCAGCGTCGACATAACAAATATGCAAAATACTTCTAATTCTTCTAAGTCTTCTTTTGTAGGTTACATGAATCCTACGAAAGACGACTGTGTGGTCAGTAGGCCAAAATTCAAATAACAATAACGTCATTCGAATTTTGGCCTTGGTACGCCAGTTTGAAAACACATGAAATCGAAAACCGCTGTATATGTATTGAATGATGTTGTCTCGAACACGCTGATTCGAAAAACTCGCGGCCTGTGCGGCTGTAATGTGCCGCACATGGCCGCGAAAAACCCGCTAAAAAAAATCGACCTTTTTTATTGCTGTTAAATGACACGAATATTTTCGTTCAGAAATATTAAGATACAGTGTACGTTTTACATCGCCTCTGTTTCATTACATTAATTTATTCCCCTTTATATCACTTTTTAGTTTTTTAGCTGTCTCATAGAATTTGTAATACGAGCAGTCTTAAGCGTGGTTTACACAGATGAAACGTGGCGGGGACGAGTGGTGTGGTTGTGGCAGATAATTTAGAATTCTAAAATGATCTTTTTACTTAATTAGCATAACGTCTTCTATCGTACGGATTCGGACGTAGGCATGTAGGTGTAGCAAGGTACCGTAGACATGGGTTTTGTCGACAGAAGAAAAGACAAAGTGACATAATGTATAAAGATTTGTTACATTTTAAGCACGGCAATATTTAAAATGTAGAAAAGAAATGTTTCTATTCTTCAGTAGTAGGTACACACGGCTACGTATACGTATAGACAAAACCAGTTTGTCGTGATCTCACTTTGAATATTTTTTCCGCACATTCAACGGTAAGCTTAGACTGTTTATGTATAGCTTGATGTGTAGCCCCTGTAGCCGTGTGTACACAGAATGTGCCATATTCGTGCAAAAAAAGAAAGTTTTTAAAACATAAAGAAATAACCATGTTATAACTTTCTCTATTCTTCGTATAACAGAAATAGAATTTGTCCTGCCACACGTGCTGGTGGCGATTAAGTTGCCTGGAAGCGCGTCGGCAATCTGCTTGGGACACTATGCAACATAACTATTAGGTTCATTTTGGATTACTTTGTTTATCCGCCACCACACGTCGCCGCCACACGTCGCCGCCACACGTTCCCGCCGCATGTCGCGTCACCGCCACACTTCCCTGCCACAAATCCTCTGTAAAGACCGCGCCTTAGCCACAAAATGTAAAGGTCATCGCCCACTCGCCCTTTACTTACCAATTCTTAACACGACTAGACTGTTGTCTAGTAACTTTTATAAAGAAGGAATAATTACGTAAAGTTATTCAGGTCAGTGGCCAAACCCTTCCACTATTAACCTATTAAGCTAAATATATTCCTTTGAAGAACAAAATATAAATAATGTTTTGAATCAATAGCCAATAGCCAATAATGGAAACAAAACGGAAGGCGTAATTCCTTATGGTATGGTCAATTAGTAGTAGAAGATTAATTTTTTCACGTAGTAAAATCATCAAATGAGTCCTCCCACCCCGGGCAGGGCGGGAGGGACTGTCAGACTTGTACTGTCTAAAATCCACGGTGTCCTTCAATAGCCCTTTGCGTTCCGGGTCACGGTAACGTGATAAACCCCGCGACCCCGGCAGACTTGCGCAATCTAGAGGGGGGCCCCGTCATCGTGCTGACGCTCTTTGAGGCGCGCGTGGAACACAACGGGCCGTCGACATGGTCATAGTCCATGGTCGGGCAGCGAGTTGCCCTTTACTCGCCGCTCGCATCCCCAAAGTAGAAGACTTTGTTATAATATAACCAGCTGTTGCCAGCGGTTTTGCTAGCTATAACTCGAAAATCATCCCGTGGAAACACAAAATCGGGATAAAAACTACCCTATGTGTTAATCCTCGTTATAAACTATCTGTGTACCGAATTTCAACCAAATCCGTTCAGTGGTTTTTGAGTGAAAGACGAACAAACATCCATCCAAACTTTCACGTTTATATTAGTAGGATTTTATAAGTGTTATAAAGTGTTACAGTGGTCGACGGCGCGTTGTGTTGCACGCGCGCCTCAAAGAGCGTCAGCATGATGACGGGGCCCCCCTTTAGGGGACTAAAACCTGCCGGGGTCGCGAGACTTATCTCATCACCGTGACCCCGGAACATAAAGGGCTATTGAAGGACACCGTGGATTTTAGTCAGTACAAGTCTGACAGTAGGGGTGGGAGGACTCATTTGAAGATTTTACCACGTTAAAAAAAAATGCATGTGGCACTGCTCCATATTTCTGCTTACTGCCATTTATCTAAGATTTATAGTAAACTAGCTTGTGTTAATTAAAGTTGCTTCACTGGGTCACTCACTACGTCTAAACCACTGACCTGTGTGCTTCGGTCAGTAGCTATTCAATCACCCTTTGAGAATAGCGGGCCATAATCCACCACGCCGGCCCATTCCGGTTGGTAGACGTGACAAGTCTTCAAATTTTTGGTCCTATGACATGCCGGTTTCCTCACGATTTTTTCCTTCACCGTTTTAAGAGCAGTGATGATGAAATAAGTTACACAAAGTAATGCGCCTGGCAGGGTTCTAACCCACGACCTACAACTAATAAGTCGGTACCGATACCACTGGGCCACCACTGCTCACCGATGATTTACATTCAATTAACTGATATAATGTATCAGAATCCATACTAACCTCTATGGACATTTTCTTTTCCACAGAATTTTCCTAAGTTTTATACCATTGCGCAATTATCTTTTCAGCGTATCTTCATCAACTTAATGCACGGCATGACGCATAATTAAATTAGTTAAAGTCAATCGAAGTCCTTAACGTACCCACACACTCATAAAACTAAGGGGGTTTTATTACCATAGACTTGGGAACGATAAAACGGGTGTCTGTGGTAAGAAATTATATCTTAAGTCTCATTCCCGACCTCAGGCGATAAGACTGCGGCGTGTCAAATTAGCGTCAAAGCAGCTGTTTGACGGGAAGAAGGCCAATCACCAGCCGGGGTCGCGAACTATCCAAACGAGCCGAGACCCTTGAAGGTAAATAGTAATTGAAGGAACACGTTAGATTATTTCCGCTCCATGGACCGCTCCAGGTCAGGAGGATTCATTCGGTGATTTTACCACCCAAAAAAGGCGATTCGAATGGGTTGCGATGTGACCGTACTCACGTGTGAAACTAGTTACGCTCGCGTGTATCACTTTATGCTAGTAGCGTCATAAGTCGCATCACCCGAGGGCGTGATTGAGGCGTTAGCGATATTACTGTATTGAGGTGACTCGTGTAAGCTCCAATTGCTTTTATTCATTTCCCCTACAGTCGCAATAGCACAAAAGTCTGACAGCCAGTCTTACTAAGAGGTATCTTATTACTCAGTTACTGGGTTGTGGAAGTCAAATATACCGTCGCTCCGATATTCAATTGCATCCGGATCCATTGGAGAACGACCCCAATTGTGAAAAGGCTATTTAGATAATGATGAATCGCTGTCGCAACGTATAGCTCGTGGTCAAGGGGTTAGCGTCCCTCTCACAACAACCTACGACTAAGCAACGCACGTGTATTTAGCTTCACTTTGAAAACGTGTTATGTGTGAAAATGTGGGAGGCATTACCCACTGAGTCTCAATGCCTGTATTAGGAATGGATGTCAATTTTAATATTTTTTTCTTATCCATTATATTTTCTATTTTTATGCACCTGCCATGCGTTCTCCCGTCCTGGGTAGAGCAAAACGATAACAACTCTTAGACTCGTACTGAGTTAAAGTACACCATGAGCCAGTCAGCTCCTTTAGCCTAGCTGACTACCCTAGCTCCCGATTGATAAGCCAACTAGCTCCCGATAACTCGCCGTCCGCGGCTGGGGTGTGATTTCGAAGCTGTCCTCTCATTCATGTATTCTGCGTCCTCCTTCGCTGGCTTTACTGCTGCAGAGGAAGGTGAATGCTGGTTTTTCCCACTCGGACGACGATGAATCTTTCTTCTTTATAGGAGTACAAATCAGTAACACATTTAGTCCATTATTCGTCTTTTTGTTATATTCCCAAACCACTGCAACTCCTGAGAGCCAGTATCAACAGTGGCAACCACCAGAATTTTGCGCCGAGACAATTAGCTCGACGTGTCCCGGAGAATGAATTTACCTGTCTTGGATCCTGCAACGAAATGAATCAGAAAAGAATAGTGGAGGAGGAGGAAAAATAACGTTTCCACTTCCCTCCATGCAAGCAGGAGAGAGAACAAAACAAGGCCAATAAGCACAAAGGGAGATTACAACTGGGAGAATCCCAGTTGCCTAGCACCACGGGTAAAAATGACTACTAATATTAATGGTTTACATCGACGTTTTCCATTACTCGTCTATCAATCGTTTCCATGCAGATTTCTCCCACAATTCTGTTAGGGTGCTCCCACATATATCGACGCGCAATCGGCTTTTTCCGTCGCCCTTTCTCTTTCTATCGCTTAAAACTGCAATTTGTCTAGACCGAGACAGAAAGCATAATGCGATAGCACGCGGCGGAATCCACGAGGCGGCCGCGTGCTATCGCATTGTCTCGGTCTAGCAAATGGCAGTTCTAAGCGACAGAAAGAGAAAGGGCGACGGAAAAAGCCGATTTCGCGTCGATAGATGTGGGAGCACCCTTAACCAACATGCGTAGGCGACTGTCCCGTCTCTCATGCGCCGTCGCACCGCAGGATAAACAAAACGTTACGTGAACTGTTATAGAATAATAATTTATTATCTCAATATTATTTTTGGCTAGTATTTTTCATCTAGGAGACGTCTGGCGCTATATTGTCGGTTGTCAACGCTTTTGACTATTTTGGTCTAGTATTAGATCATCTTTTTTATATTTTCTTCTTGAAGATTCTTTCTACTTTTTCTTAAAATTCTGTTACATCCCCTTTGTATTTAAGTCGTCTCCGGTAAGGTAAATCATCATTATTATTCACACGTACATTTTGTATTTAATCAAACAATATAGTACATACCTACTTTTAATAGACAGTGATTCCTTCGTTTTTAAGGTTTTCCTAATAAGGATCCCGGTGGTTTCATCCACCTCCTTAGCTCCAACACGAGTGCGCGCATGCGGGCAGCGAGTAAAGGGCAACTTGCTGCCCGACCATGTGGACCATGCCCGGGTCAACGACGGCGTGTTGTGTTCAACGCGCGCCTCAAAGAGCGTCAGCATGATGGCGGCCCATGGGGGATTTTCGGTTTTGAGACCTGGCATGCTTCGAGACCAACTTATCGAAGTTCATCACCAAATAGTTTTTACTGTGTTCTGTCAGTGTGAAGGAATTCGAGCTCCTGTGTGAGCTCGCTCCGTTTTGAGTCTTAATCTCTTATTATGGGATAGATTGAACCCACGTGCAAAACCCATTATGTATTAAAAAATCATTACACACTAATCAATAAACAGCTGTCTCTGTTTTTTAGTTCAACTCCATCACATCCACTCTCAATTCTAAATTCCAAACAAAAGTAGTTAGTTCAATTAGTCAATCACGTATGAAATATTAGTTTAAAACTACCTATTTACAAAGAAGGAGTATCAAAAGGTCATCGACCTCATATAACACAATGGCCCAAATACTCAAGATGACTTTTACAAATTACACGCGTCAAAATTAGAAGTAAATGGACTAACTCTGTTTGTTTTCTTGCATTTTCATCAAGGATTTCTGATTGATATGATTCATCACCATTTTAGTAGTAAACAGCATACAAAAGCCGTTGATGAGCAGATATTTTTGATAGCTATTAATGTGGGATTTTTTTAGGGTTCCGTTCCTCAAAAGACAAAACGGAACCCTTATAGGATAACTTTGTTGATCCATCGGGTGGCAAAACCCTTTACTTAGGAACGCGTGTCAAGCAGTATAATTAGTATTACATTACCAGTCTGCAAATCCTTGTGGCAAAGAAAAATCAAACTACTTAGTCAACTCGATTAACGAACTTGTAGAGCAAATAAAGAAAAATCTGAAATCGGTTATTTGACTGTAAGTTACCAGAAGTTTTCAGACTTATTGATATGACTATACAGAGAAACAAAAAATCATTAATTTACACACTTATATTATTTTGTAGATCATTTCATACAATATAAGTAGGTAGGGGAAAAGTGACATACAGCAAACTTAACACAATTAACGTAGCGCAAGCAACAGGACGTTATTTTGCAAGCGGCCATTAACAAATGGCTTCCTGTTGGCGCTTGCGCTACGTTCGCGTTAGTATTGAGTTAAGTTTGCCTTAAGTGTGTTTTTCTCATCATACCCCGCGTCTCCGTCTTATAATAATGTCCCTTACGTATTTACAGACTTTTAGATTGCCAACGTTTACAACTACAAGTAGGTACGGAACTCTCGGTACACAAATCTGGCTCACCCTTGATCAGTGTTTAGTCGTAAACAACATACAAAATCCGTTGATGAGTAAATATTTTTGATCAGTTATTAATGTGAGATGTTTTTCTTATTTGTGTGCCAATTTTATTCAGTTCCTGACAGTCACCGGTCAGTAGGTCGGAATGTCCAGGGCATTGAACTGAAAATTGGGACAAAATGACCTTGTGTTTTCAAATTGCACCTCATTATACTTCTTTAGCGAATCAAAAATTTTGGATTGAAGTTCAAGTCACGCGAGGCATCGACTATACGCTTGGTGATGTCTGTGAAAACTCGGTGAGCACTCGGACCCCATGATTCTAGTGTTTCAACCCCAAATGGCTCAAATACATATAGCTAGTAGTCAAGCCATTGTATTTGCGCCGTTTCAGGTTTTCGGCACTTGCAGCAGCCGCACCAGCACAGCATGCAGTACCAGGAAGATAGGATGGCGCAAGGGTGTCGACACAGGTTGCATCCCATTACACTACCTAATTACTAAATCATACACATAATTATATATTTATGTTAAAAAAAATGTGATTACCTCTATTATATTGTTCAACTATTGATCAAAAAACATGTTGGTAATGCTTTGTTTCACTGTACCTTTATCGGAGTAGGCAGAAAATTCAAATTTCAAATTCAAATAATTTATTATGTCGTATTGAGCACTTAAATTTCCCATTAAGAACGTTGTGAACAAAACGATCGCTATAGAAATGGTTAGACGAACACGTGATCATTGGCATCGTAACTAATGACATCAGACATAACAAAACAGACAAACTTTTTTTTTGATAAAACTGGTGTCCTTAAACTCATTATGGGAGTCAATTTGTCTGTTAGGCGTTAATTGACATTCATTAACCTCTTAAAGTTTGGTATTACATTGGAATTTGTCACTCGAGTTCGGAGGCAATAGCACGGCTTTTTACGTTTTTGGGACGTAAACGATAAACTTTTACGTTAATTTGATATATGTGTGCGAGCCCCCTTCAGGTGCGAGGCCGATGAAACCAGTTTAAAGCGGTTGCGCTCACTCATAAGAGTCTATGGCAGAAACTCAAATGAAACTCTAAAGTAACTAAAAGTTGCAGTTTCGTTGCAGTTGCGTTTCATCGTGTGTTTAGGGCCTAAGCGCTGTACATACTTACTTCAAGTTCGCGGTCTGTAAAATACGGAAATCATGTGCTAAGTCCTTTATTCCTCTAGCTTTGTGACTTTCTTTAAAATATTGAAAGGAAAAGAGGGTAATGGTCTGCTTTGTCAATATAAATGGTCTTTGTGGCCTATTTCTTTGAATAGTGGCAATTTTTCATTTGGTTTTCTAAAGGAGAAGTTTTTCTTTGTCCTGGTAATTTCGTCCAGAATGGATGACCAGTAATTGTTATCCGAAATGGAGCTAATTTTATCCATGGCGCGACGCGATTGCAATTCGACGTATTCCAACTACAAGTGAAAATAAACCTTACCACTACGACATAAAACACGTTGTTATCTACGAGTAAATGAAAAACAAAACACGATCGCCACGACGACGTCAAGTCAATCGAATTGCATCATTATTTCTTAGTAGCAAGGTTGATTTTCACTTGTAATTGGAATCGGTCTAATCGCATCGCATCGCGCCATGGATAAAGAGAGAGAGAAAAACTGAAAAAGCCATAGACATAAACACGTTTAGTACGTGTTTATGTCTATGGCTTTTTCAGTTAGAGACATCATCTGCCTAGCCTCTTCCCAACTATATTGGGGTCGGCTTCCAGTTGAACCAGATGCAGCTGAATATTAGTATTTTACGTGGAGCGACTGCCTGTCGGACCTCCACAACCCAGTAACTGGGTAATACGATACTCCATGATAAGACTGGTTGTCAGACTTAGTTCTCTAACGCAGAAATGTTTTATATATCAAACCTCTTAGTTTTAGCCGTTCAGTGGCGACCAGTGTATAGACACGTGCGTTCACACGATGGCGACAATGGCACATCGTTTGCAAATATCACCAACTTGCGGTCGTTTGCTAAACTAATTGACTTAATTTACGACTGGTAGGTAGGTAGTTAGTAGACTGAGGAGCTCGTAGCTAAATAATTACAGCCAAACTGGCCGATCTTTTGGGTTAAGTTGCGCTAGCTGAGGTTGATCTGTGGATGGGTGACCATCTGTCATGGCGAGTTTCCTCCGTGCTTCGGAAAGCACGTAATGCCCCGTTGATCCCGGCTGTCATTTGTAGATCATGCATGTTCACACTTAAAAATGTATGAATTCTTCTCCTTATCTGTTTTTAGGGTTCCGTAGTCAACAAGGAACCCTTATAGTTTCGCTATGTCCGTCCGTCCGTCTGTCCGCAGTTTAGCTCAGAGACGCACAG
The DNA here is from genome assembly GCA_036375495.1 of Agrotis segetum. Taxonomy (NCBI): domain Eukaryota; kingdom Metazoa; phylum Arthropoda; class Insecta; order Lepidoptera; family Noctuidae; genus Agrotis; species Agrotis segetum. The sequence continues at coordinate 6,882,093 of JAQSVV010000039.1, forward strand.
TACTAGAGAGCTGTAATTTGGTGTAAATATACGGATTTGTTGTGCCGAAAAAGTGGTAAAATAAAATCTCGTAAAATATTTTTTTTAGGGTACCTCCTGTACATACACGTAAAGTGAGGTTTTTTTTTTTCTCGCGTACCCCTTAGTGTGGGGTATCATTAAATAGGTGTTTAAAAAATAATGTAAGTTTCCATTAACAATTTTTTGATAAAAAAAAATCGTTTGTGAAATATTAAGCTTTAAAGTGCCAAATTTTGCTCGACTCGAGTGTCCCCCCCCCCCTCTACCAGCTAAACCGTTATGTTTGGGGGTGTGAAAAAATTCACAATAGTAGTATATTTAACGAAATTTAAAAGAAAATTATCATGACTAAGTAGATTTTACAACTTTACGAGTAAAGCGCCATTTAGACGGAGCAAGAACTCGTATGCGAGTTTCACTACATTGCGGCATTTGTTTCATTAACTGAATTTGTTCTACCTATAAATTCCGCAATGTAACGCAACTCGCGTTCGAGTTCTTGCATCGTCTAAATGAGACTTAATAGTCGACCAACTTATAAAATGTACTTGATATCATATTTTCTTAAACAAAATCTATCGGAGACAACTGCAAATGTAAGTTTGTTAACTTTATTTTTACAGCTTTTATAGGTATTTTTTAATCGTCAACTATTTTTAACTAACTTCAAAAAAAGGAGGACTCAGACTCCTGGACCGATTTTGAAAATTCTTCTTTTTAAAATTAAATTCAGCGAATCAGTTTAGTTAGTTCGCATAAGTATTTTGATGGGCAACTACGGAACCCTACACTGTGCGTGGCCCGACACCCACTTGGCCGGTTTTTTAATATATTGCGTTTCTGATTTAATATTTTAAACCAATTTCCACGATATGATAATTCCAGTACGCATTTTAGTACTTGCACTTTATTATTTATGCGCACTCATCATCAATTTTAATAACTTTATGGTATCTTTCAATTTATCTCGGAGGCGGAAGTGTCCAAAGGGCCGCCATATTTGTAAATAAACGATGATCCTTCGTATGAAATATATTTTCGAAGTCACTTCGTAAGTGGTGAGTGATGATATGATCTGTACTAAGACCTTGGCATTTTGTAGGGCTGAAAGACAAAAGGTCATCATTATATTTTATGTTGTTAAAAAAAAATGAGCGGCACCTTTGCAACTTTTGACGGCACGGCTCAGTGGCCGAGCGATTGATGCTCCGCGAGTCGCGGATAGATTTATGGTTAAAAATAATTAAGTATCATATCCTGTTGATTTCTTACTATTTTATCATTTTCTGTTTTAATTCTTTTCTGCAGACTTTATTGCAGACGAAAAGTTGGTTCACCTGAACGAGTTTTTTCTAAAAGTACAGGGTATAATTTTTTCAGATTTTAGCCGGTTAGATTCCCGGGTGTGGGAGAAGAGAATTTTCGAAAATCTTTGAATGCAGTTTGCTTTCTATTCAAAAATAAGGGAATGTTACCTTTGAGTAAAATTTTCTATCTGCAGTATTAAGAGTACATTCCCTCCAGGTGGCATAACGAAATTCCACCCTGTATACGGGTATATCTGTTAATATCCGTTATTTGTATGGCGTGTATAGTAAAGAGTATTTATCTATCTACAAGATAAACAAAACGCACTCACTGACTCCTCAGAACCACACATTTCATCCAGGAACAAGTGTTCACAATAATTTCCGGGAAAGAGATATAGGTAATCATTGTTTACGACCGATTAGTCCGGGGCAATGGCCGGACAAATCGAACTGCTATTCAATTAGTAAACAACAGTGACCTATGGACAAAGTTTCTGTATTTTATGGTGAATTGTGGTAGAATTTGACCCACTATTTAACTTGCCGTTTTTTTTCATTGTCTTAAATCATCAAAATGTCCTGTCGTGAGGGACTATCAGACTTCTATTGACTAAACATAACCACGCTTACCTGATAGTCCCGCGACCCCGGCAGGCTTTGGCCCTCTAAGTGGGCTCTGCCAATATGAGAGGACCGACAGCCCTTTGAAAACCCACACTGAAGATTATTGAATTTCAATATTGAGAATTGCTTACTGCAAAAAAAGATAGTATGCAACAAAGCACCAAAAGTTCAACAACTTGCCTTTTAGATACCTTTAAAATTTTCATGAAAAATTTGCCTGAAATTCAGCAACCTAACTCAACCCGTTTTGGAATAAATTTTTGAATGTACCTATCACTTGTACCCACGTCTTGGCCTCAGTTCGCTGTCCATACAATCTTTAAAACCTCTATAAAAAAAAAACCATTTCCCTCAATATTCACAAGGTACAGGCATCAACATAAGCTTTAACTTTGCCTTGGAAACCAACTCCTTACGTAAGATTAATAAACGTTATATTTTTCTGTAAAATTTTGGTTTAAATGTGATGGTACACATAACTTCATAGTAACTGACGCGGGGTATGGTGATGGGAAATCACACACATATTTTTTTTTTTTTTTTAGCGTGGTAAAATCATCAAATGAGTCCTCCAACCCCGGGCAGCCTATTTCCAAAGCCTATACTATTTCAGTCACGAGTCGGACTCTACTCGATTAGCTTTTGTTTGTGCATATTTCTCAACAAAACCTAATCTATCTCAGTAAAAAACTTGACTCAAATAGATTAGCTTTTTGTTTTGATATTTTCAAAGAAAATGCACGTACAAAACCTAGTTCTATATAATTCATGTCACTCGAATAGCTAGACTTTCGGCGAGTTATTTTTAAACATTACGTACGAGCAAAACCTTGTCGAGTAGAGGCTCACTAGCTATATGAGTAGATTTACCTCGGAATTTAACTTTTCTTAAATTTTGTAGTACTTGAATATCGCAAATACGACTGTGGGCACCCCGACTCGGACAGGTTAGGTTAGAAGGGGATGGCGGGGTCTGAAAGACCCCGCCATCCCCTTCGTGGTTATTTTTTTTTAAACCACCCGGAAGTATCGCGGTGCTCCGTCGACGTTTTCAACATTTTACTTAGTTTAGTGAAATGACATGATCTCTGACTTTATATTAGTATTTTTGTCATAATTATCACTAGATACTTTTCTTGATAATTGGATTTCGTGAAATCCCTGATTTCCTCATTTCACTGCGACATGCATAAACAAAACATCGTCTTTTTTTAGAGTTTGACTCGTGCGTTACTAAAATGGTACTAGATTTTGTCCGTGCATTTTCTTTAAATATTAAAACCAAAAGCTAATCTATTTGACTCAAGTTTTTACTGAGATAGATTTTTTTGTTGAGAAATATGCACAAACAAAAGCTAATCTATTTGAGTCAAGTTTTTTACTGAGATAGATTAGGTTTTGTTGAGAAATATGCACAAACAAAAGCTAATCGAGTAGAGTCCGACTCGTGACTGAAATAGTATAGGTTTTGGAAATACGCCCCCGGGCAGGGCGGGAGGGACTGTCAGACTTCTACTGACTAAAATCCACGGTGTCCTTAATAGCCTGTTACGTTCCGGGGTTACGGTAAGGGAATAATCCCGCGACCCCGGCAGGCTTTGGCCCTCTGAGAGGGGGGTCCCGTCATTATGCTGACGCTCTTTGAGGCGCGCGTGGGACACAACGCGCCGTCGACCCGGGCATGGTCCTTGGTCGGGCAGCGAGTTGCCCTTTACTCGCTGCCCGCATGCCCGCGCCTACGGTGGCCGGAGATCGTCGCGCGACGTCCGTCGCCGTGGGCGTCCTACACCGCGGTTGGGGCGGAGGGAGGACTCTGTCCTCTCTCGCTCGCGGCGCGCCTCCTCCTTCGCGAGCATTACTGCTACGCAGAAGGAGGCGACCGCTTCCCACTCCGTCTCAACCCCGCAGCATGGCCGAAACCAATGCCGGGCGCGAGAGGTCTCCGCCTATCGCAGCCGTGAGGACACGTCGGTGCACCGCCCAAGCTGGGCAGTCCTGCACCGTATGCTCCACCGTGTCCTCCGGGCGATCTTCGCAGTGATGACACCCAGACGTTTCCTCCTTCCGCATTAGACACAGGTACCTCCCGAAGCACCCGTGCCCGGTGAGGACCTGCGTCAGGCGGAAGGTAAGGACGCCATGACTTCTCTCCAACCACTCCTCAAAGAGGGGTCTTACCGCCGCAATTGCGGCGTGCCCGGCCGTCGGTCGCGACAGTCGTTCCTTCCATACTGCCCTGAGAAAATCACACACATATAGCAAAATTAACACAATACGAACGTAGCGCAAGCGCCAAGAGACGCCATTTGTTAATGGTCGCTTGCAAATGACATCCTGATGGACGACGTCTGACGTCCCCCCGTCTCATACACTTTTCCCCTATTACAAAGAAATATAAGTTTAAAACTAGCTTAACCTACGGTACCTCTGATGAATTTTTTTTCCTCATAATCTGATGTCAACATACCATAATTATAGAAAGTTAGGATATTTTCAAATATTAAAAATGACATATTGATTGGCTATATTTTAACCTTGGTATAATTTCCTAACAAAAACATAGCATAGCCTGGGGCAAAAGGTAACATATGATAAAAATGATTTCGCCCAACAACGCAATCGACATCACGAGAAGTCAGCTTCTAAATTTAGCATATTTTTGAAGTATTTATGCTCATGACTGTACCTGTAATAAATAGTCCCACATGATTGGCTGGGTGGAATGACCGGGCACCACGGGCCGGAGACGTCAGTCTCGTGGAAAGGTAACAATATGTACCCAAGTATTATTGGAACAGGAAAATCTAAGCGTGTACCTTGCACTGGAAAACTTTTCATAGGAAATTTATACCTCCTTACCAAACAAAGATACCTAAACATCAGATGAGCGCTTGTCTAACAAAAGTGTAACTGTAACACGACCCTTATCAACGGTTGTTATGAGTTTCATTTGTATAGAAAAGTTTTAAACCTGTTTAGTGGTTAAATACTTAAGTATCCTTTTTTTTTTTTTGCGGTGAAAAATTATTTAATCAGTTCTCCTCCTTAAGGCGGCGCTAGTCGCGAGCTCGAACTCATTGGCAGGCATGGTCAAAAACCATGATATTTCATCGGAAATCGAGAAATATTGTTCATGGCTGCGCGAGCGTCATCCCCCCGTGGAGAAAACAGGGGAAAACTAATTCAGTGAGATGCACGATCATTCAGAGTAAAAGGCGCGCGTAAAAAAATACGAAAAAGCCTTTGGAAGTTGGGGTTTTATGAAATAACCACTGCATCAATTAATTTCAAATAAAATTTATTAAATTCTTCGATAAATTTGCTGTGTCGTTTTGGAAATTTGATGCTTCTTTAGCTTCTAATTTACACCTAAAGTTGTGTTAAAATTAGCAAAAAAACGAATCTTTAGAAGCTCGTAACTTTTTAATAGCTTCATATTTTACAATTCTGCTTCCGTACAGACAAAATTAATAATGAGACAAAACGTTACCATGTTAATTTTGGATGTACCTTGTAAAATAGGGAAGTAAAACCCCAACGAAGTTTCTATGGAAAAAATTATGACTTGTTTGACCTTAAGGTTGCCGTATATCATTACTTCATAAATGGTACGACAAATAGTAAATATTTAATTCGACTTACAACTATACAAATCATAATCAAATTACATAGGTACTATTATTTACAGGTACTGTGGTAGGTAGGTTGTTGCACTCAACGAATGTGCTCCCCAACACCCAACTTGGGAATGGGACCATGCTTTTTGCATGCTTGGCACTTCGGCAGAGAGCGACTGCCGAAGTGGCCATTAGACCAATAGGGCAATCAAACTAAAAAAAACAATCTTCAAGATACAAGTAACCTCTACCGTTCTGAAAACAACTACCATCAATTTCCTTTAATAATTTATGTCACCGCTAAAGAATTAGACTTCATTAGCAACATTTAAGCAGCCAGTATACACCGGTAACCATCAGAACTGATTCAATCAAATAACCACTAATAACATATTATAGCAATGAGGCTAAAATAGCACACTATGTTCATCGCTCATCTATTAGCGACGCAAATTGTTTATATCAGCAAATTAAATTTTCATCATCAGCGTGAAGATTCGCCACTTGCATCCATCAGCTGCCCGCGACCCTCACGATATTATCGGTCCACCTAGTTGGAGGTCTGCCTACGCTGCGTCTTCCGGTCCGTGGTCACCACTCGAGAACTTTTCTTCCCAATCGGTTGTCAGTTCTACGAGCGATGTGGCCTGCCCATTGCCACTTCAACTTGCAAATTTTATGAGCTATGTCGCTGACTCTGGTTCTTCGCCGAATATCCATGTTCCGGATTTTATCCCGCAAAGAAACTCCAAGCATAGCTCTTACAATTAGCAATTAAATTTTATATCTACATAATATGTAATAGGAATATCCACAGTTTTATTTCGCTCAGTTGTAAAATGTAGCTCGAATCTATGGCATGGTATCTCCGGTTAAGGACTTCATTATATCAGCCAATTGCTGTCCATTGCTGACTTTAAGCCAAGGAGGACTTGCTAGCAAAGGAGGAGGTGGGACGCGTCAGGGAGAGAGCCAGTTGCGGGATACGCCCACGTGATTTCCGGCCACCGTAGGCGCGGACATGGACCATGCCCGGCCGGTCGACGGCGCGTCGTATTCCACGCGTGTTGGCGAGAGCGCAAGCCTGCCAGGGTCGCGAGACTGTCTTATCATTTAGCCATGACCTCGGAGCGTAAAGGGCTGAGTATTAAAGGACACCGTGGATTTCAGTCAGTTCGAGTCTCACAGTCAATCGGTGGGAGGATCTCAATTGATGATCTTAAATGGATAAGAAACGGTGAAAGAAAACATCGCGAGGAAACCGGCATGTCTTAGAGCCAAAAATTCGAAGACATGTGACATCTACTAACCCGCACTGGGGCCGCGTTGTGGATTATGGCCCACTCCCTCTCACAGAGAGGAGGCTTGTGTCCCAGCAGTGGGAACATTATGATGATGATGAGATAAGAAAAAGTAATATTCTACGTAAAACAAAAGACACACGTGCCAAAGAAGACTAAAATGAAAGTAAAAGTGTCGCCTAAAAATACACCTATTAAAGTACCACCCCATATGAAGACGGACAATGCAACAAATAAATCTATTTCTGGCACAAGACAACTGACGTTTGCATTGCACACGATCCTACAATTCTACTTGTCAAATTAGAATTTACTCGAATGATATATGTGATATAATGGCTGCCACGCTTCAAGTATGACCGGCCAAGGTGAAGAGAATTTGCTTTCTCTTGTAATAAAATCTATTATGGACATAGCAGATAATTTTATTGGACTGAACAGTGTAATATTTTGATGAATAGCTATCAATTTAAGAATAAAATAAATGACTTGTGGTCTTGAGCTTAAAGACGAGTTTTAAATGGATGGTCTGCAATAGCCGGGTCACACTAACAGCATTTTATTTTCAGTGGCCTTTTGGTCTACTGGTTAGTGACCCTGACTGCTATGCCCCGGGGGTCGTGAGTTCGATTCCCACCTAGGACAAATGTTTGTGTGATGAGCATAATCATTTGTTCTGCGTCTGGGTGTAATTTATCTATAACTAGCAAACCCGGCGAACTCCGTTTCGCTACCAATTTTCCCTGAATTTTCTTTGCTATAAACCTCACGGAGCCCGAGACCTCTCCAACGAATGCAAAACCGTAGGAATAGGTTCGTGTGTTCTGGAGTTATAGCGTCAGGAAGGAAAACCCGACTTATTTTTAAATAGTAGAATAAGTATGTATTTAGAAATATATAAAAGTATGTTTATCAGTTGTCTAGTACCTATCACACAAGCTCTGCTTAGCTTGGGACTTGGCTATGTGATAGTTGTGGAATGTTATTATTATTATTTCTTTTTGAATGTTCGTATATACGTAAACGCCGATGACCACGCCCATTAAAGCGATAATAATGGCATTTATTTTCAAAAAAGATGGAATAAATTGTTTATTAAAAAGTGATAAAAAAGCGTTCATGACGTCACAAAATGGCGTCAGCAAACCTTTACTAGTCTACAGTTACTTACCCAAAAAGCGTAAAGAAACGAACTTAGCCTCGACACTGTTCGAGTAATATCCAGTTTTCAGAAAACGTAAGTAAGCCAGAAGTACTAGGAGTGTATAAATGTAAGGTGTTTACCCTGCCGTGTTATAGCCGTGACGTCGGTACAAACGAGGGCAGGAACATTCAACAGGGCCCACCCTCGACGTTCATGAACATCTGGTGGAAAGTAACAGGATCTAATTAACATAGAAACTTCGGGAAACCCGTAATTCGGTCATTTTTTATGAGGAAAATATGCGTAGTTTCGGTAAGAATAGTAAGGAACCGATATACTTACCTACGCCGTGCACATGATGTGTCACGTCAAGTCAGAATAATTGGTAGATTGGGGTTTTTTTAGGAAGATTTTAGATTAAAAAAAGCTTTGTAAAAAAGACATTTAAAAACATAGGAACACAAGTGCTTAATTATAGCAACACGCAAATAGAAGACGAGTTGACCTGTAGTAGTGGATTATGGCCCACTCCCTCTCACAGACCTGAGTCCCAGCAGTGGAAACATTATAGGCTGATGATGATGATAATCTGCAATTTCTTACTAGCTGTAACATACACTTTGCGGGCAGCGAGTAAAGGGCAACTCGCTGCCCGACCATGGACCATGCCCGGGTCGACGGCGCGTTGTGTCCCACGCACGCCTCAAAGAGCGTCAGCATACTGACGAGGCCCCCTCTCAGAGGGCCAAACCCTGCCGGGGTCGCGGGATTATTTCCTTACTGTGACCCCGGAACATAGAGGGCTATTGAAGGACACCGTGGATTTTAGTCAGTAAAACTCTGACAGTCCCTCCCGCCCTGCCCGGGGTGGGAGGACTCATTTGATGATTTTACCACGTTAAAAAAAAACTGTAACATACACTTTCCTTTGTTTTTTTTATGGCCTTTTACATTAAAATTCTTAAAAGGGTCTTCAACCTATGCTTTGCACCCGAAACTATTAGATTTTACAGTCAGACGTGAAGCCAACGTATTCCATACCTGCAAATGCATTCATCATCACGAGGTAATACTAAAAACAATAGTTTATGAGGTCATAACTATAAAGAGGTATTAAACCTAATATTATTTCTCGAAGAAACCCACACCTGGTGGAATTCTTAGAATATTCTTGGGTAGTAAATAGTCGTTTCCTTAGAAATAAACATGAATGGAAGCGTTGTAGACTACCAGTCGCGTTGTTTTGTGTACTTACTAAATTAAACTTCATAGTTAGTTACTAGCTGTCCCACTGGGTGACTCGCCGTCCGGTCATGAACCATGTCGACAATGCGTCGTATTCCACGCGTGCCTCAAAGAGCTCTCTGCAAACTGACGAGGCCTCCCTAGGAGGGTCAAAGCCTACCGGGGTCGTGAGACTGTCTCATCAGTAGTTAGCTAGTAGAAGCAGCAGCAGTACTAGGCTGACAGGGTCCCGTCCCGCCCTGGGAGCGAGGACTCTTTTAACGATATAACCATGAAAAAAAAAGGACAGACTATTGTACTATGTAATTTGTATAATTACCTTCGATATTGCTTTGAGGTAGCCCTCAATTACATCTATGATGGTGATGAAATTAATTACACAAAGTTATGCCCCTGGATGGGTTCGAACCCACTAACTACAACCTGTTAGTTGGGGCCGATACCAGTGGGCCATCACTGCTCTAAAAATTATGAATCATTCCAAAAACAGTTCCTCATTTAAAAACCTACAAAAGAAAACGAATTGATTTTTATAAAACAATATTAGCTAAACTAATGGTTTATTTATTTGACCTTATCATACTGTTTGCTATTGTTAAAGGAAGCTATTAATTTTTAATACGGAAGGTGATGTTCAAAGTCTGGTTTATGGCAAAATGAGCGCTAATTGATAGATTGATCTAGATCTGGCCTTGGATTGAAATAATTATGTTATCCATCTGACGGATATTAAGTTGGGTTAAATTGAACATCAAATTTCTAACGGCTGAATGCACGCTGGATGGTTGTCGATGGAAAACAGCAAATAACAAGACTATGCCCTGGTTTGAAAATCATTATTTACAACTCAGATCAAAGAAATAGGCAGATAGAGCGCTCAGAACACGCGAGTGTCTTCACCAAAGTTAATACAAAATCAAATAAAATTACATTCCATAATGTTTTCTTTGTTTTTGAGAACAACTTTTACGATAGTTAAACACGAGACGGCATATTTTGGCAAAAAACAACAACGACAATGACGCGTAGCTTGGTACTGTCGCGGCTTTGTGTTCGATTTTGATTTTGTATCAACTTTGGTGGACCCACTCGCGTGTTCTGAGCGCTCTATCTGCCTATTTCTTTGATCTGAGATTTACAATACATTTTTCGGGATTTTTCAGGGTTTCATGTCGATGAATCGACGTACCTACAAAATCCAGAATCAATCTTAGCCGCTTGCCCGAGTAAAAAAATCACCCCTTAGTTATGCACCAGTATACGCAATTTACCAAAATTTATTTCAGTCGAAGAAAATGGACAATTAATGTCAAATCTGCACAGAATTGAAACAACTGTGTTCTTCCGGTATGCAGTACTCTCAAAACATGATTCCACTTCAACAATCCCCTCATATGGCGAACAGGAGAAACGCATGCCATTCCTTACTAAAAATAGCCAAATAGCCAGACGATCAACACATAAAAGACAAAGTGTGTCAACCGATCACGATTATAAGCACGTTTCAGTCACGATTTACAAACTTTGGGCTACTTTAGTACTGGAGCGGTATAAATCGGTAATACACCTACGGTGTTATGTTGCCCTAGTACTTTCAATCGTCTTTGGTCGTATTTGTGTAACTTATACAAAATCTTAATGAGATTGTATAATTATTTATTCTTTTATTTACTTATTAGTTACATTTTTAAATATTTTTACAAAAACAAAAAAAAAATTACATTTAGAATTAGAAACAAAAGTAACCCAACGGTATCGGGAATAGTGCCTAAGATATTGGCCGGCGCCCCAAAGACAGGAAAGACTGTGTTTCTTTATTATCGTACGAAAAAATACTGCTTGTCACAAGATCCTGGATTCGATACCTGGAGTTTTACGACAATAGACTCCTATTTTCTGCATGGGATTTATACATAAACTGATTCAGTCCCGAATTTTACCTTACCTGCTGCGGTTGCTGGACTGTCTTTACAGGGAACCGTGGTAAAGGGCCATTGAATTTTAGTCAGTCCAAGTCTGTCACTCTCGTCCTGCCCTGGGTGGGGGAGGAATCATTTGATGATTTTACCAAGTTAAAAAAAGCGTAGTTTGAATTATACATACAATCTTTAATGCGCACTTACCTCACTGCAAAACCATCTAATGTCTCGATGGATTAGATTCTAAACCATCCAGACATTTACACGCAAAACATTCAAAAATCGATTCCAAAATCGATCAAAGAATCGTAAGCTAATCGATAACATATCAAAACATCGAATGATTGATCACATCGCATGACCAAGGTCTCACGCGACCTCTTAACAAATCCTGAGCGCCTGGTAGTCACGTGCGACAAAAGGCGATCTTCTGGAATGTAACACATACCTTTGCAGGGTGTTTTCACTATTTTTAGGTAGATATTTTGGGATGCTGTGAAGAGGGTAGGACGTTCACGTGTGATTCACGTGTTTGAGTCATGATCTTGGAATCTGAGGGATAAGGAGAGGATTTGAGATTAGGTTTTTTCTTGTTATGTAAGACTTGATATAGATGTAAGTAAGAAAACTACTTTTATTTTTAGCGAAAGTCTTAATTTTCTTCTTTTTTTTTAATAAAAACGTTGCTCCATATGAGCAATAGCTTTCTCTAATTGGGCACTCAAAAGTTTATTCTGAAAATGCCCGTGACAAGTTACTTTATTCCAAAAAATAATCTAGCCTTTTTCATGGATACACCGTGGATTTTAGTCAGTACAAGTCTGACAGTCCCTCCCGCCCTGCCCGGGGTGGGAGGACCCATTTGATGATTTTACCACGTTAAAAAAAAAAAAAAAAAAAAAAAAAGCCTTTTTCATAATCATCAACATAATGAGTCTTTGAAAGATTGACCGGCTTGTGGAGACTATTTAGAATAGTTGGTGAGGTTCCGAAAAACGTAATGGGCGCGGTTAGCTGGCTAGCTGGCAGTTGGCTTAGTTCCAGTCATCATCATTAGCGATGGGTCGTTGACGGTTTTTCCGTCAACGAAACGTTAACGTTTCGTTGACGTTTTTGATTCACGTTTGTCAACTAGTTAATCAACTAGTTAAATTCGTCAACGAGTTGAATGAGTTAACGTGTTCATCTCGTTGACGAATTTAACTGTCAACTTGCAACGTAAACCGTTGATTCATTAAACGGTTTATAATCAACGATTGCGCGTTGTAATTAAACAAACTGCACCAATATTTATGTACTATTCTTAAAATAAATATTTCGAAAATCAACTCATTCAACCGCTCGCAATCTATGACTTTAAAAATATCGAACCATTAAACTCAACGTTGAAAATAACGTTTGCGTTCTGAAAAACTGAATGTGAATCAACTAGTTGAATTCGTCAACGACGTTGAACTCGATCGTTCGTTCGTTCTCGTTTCAGCGAACGAGTTCAACGAACAAACGTCGTTGACGAATTCAACTAGTTGATTCATATTCAGTTAACGTTAATACGTTGACAGGAGATCAACGGTTGATTCAACTAGTTCGTTGATTCAACGCTCATCCCTAATCATCATCATCAGCCGGAAGACGTCTACTGCTGAACATAGGCCTTCCCTTTAGACCACCATCACCACGCCGAAATCCACTCGGTTCTAACATTTTCGCTAAAAGCTTGTGTATTAAATACAGCTTGGCAAATTAGAGTAGAAAACCGGAAGTCGCCTGCTCTCGCTACCAGCACTTTGAATGTTTTTTTTTTACTTATTATGTTAGATAAAGGGCATAATAATAAATCTAAGAAACCTGCGTTCTTTGTTAACATCAAATGTCAAAGATTTTAAAACATTGTCAGTATTTTTCAGCAAACAAAAAGATTAGTTTCGTTTCAAGACGTTCTGACCAAGCTGTTATCGTTTGGTCAATATAAAATAATGAAAAATACTACCATCTATCCAGTCCTTTCATATCTACGTTGAGATCTGTGTCCAGTATCAGCTAAAGACCAGAATGTTCCGTGGAACGTCTACCTATCTGTTCTCTTCCACCCAGCAACAGAGCAATACGATATCCCTTTGAAAGAAAAGTAGTCAGTGACCCTGCGAACCTTGAAGATAACTTCGGTACAAATAAAGTTTTAAAAAGTTGGAAAGTTCGATCGATATCTCTGTTGCTAGGAGGTTCTCAGGTATGCTCTGGTTGGTGAGGTCCATACCTCGACGTCCGATTAAGGACTGGCCCTAAAGCTATTGTCAAGCAGACAGACGTGGCGTTCACGAAGCGAGGCGTTTTTGTTTGTAATGTATGCAATTGTTTGAAGACAGTCATCGTAGACTATCGGATCGCTTTCGCTTTTCAATGTGACTGGATTCAAACAATTCCATACATTACAAATAAAAACGCTTCGGATCGCATTCGCTTCGCCTGTCTGTTTGACAATAGCTTAAATGATATTGCGTCGTGTTCCACGCACGCCTCAAGGAGCAGCACCCTTAGCACGAATTTTCACTCTTTTACTTTACAGCGTTTTTCCAGTATTTACGTGTTAAGAATACTGTTTATCACAATCACGGAGCTCTCAATAGAGCTACGAGACTGACTCAAAAGGTTACCGGCCCTTGAAGACAAAGCTAAGCTAAAGGAACACGTTGGTTTCTAATACGCCAAATCTGATAGTCCCTTCCGCTCTATCTAGGTCGGGAACACCGCGAGCAAAAACGATTAGAAAATATTCTATAAGAATTAGATAGATATGTACAGACAACAGCACATCAACCTAACTCAATCTGTCAGATTTCTTTAATAGGTTGATTTTTTAGCGTAGTAAAATCATGAAATGAGTTAGAGCGGGAGGGATAGATTTGTAGATGACTATCCACCAATCTCGTCCCGCAACATGGCTCTAGCCGGCGCGAGATCTTCGCCATAAAGAGTTTTTTTTTCTTACACGAAGGTAGTATAATTAATGTTCGTTGATTGGTAAAATCGACAGACTTCTGCCTACTTTTACCAACCTGATGACAACCTATGCAGACCTAAATCATGCTTAGATTTATGTTTTGACCTTTCGAAACATGCGTAGAAAAATAAACAAAAGATTTGGTACGTAGATGTGGTGGCATCTTAAATATTAGCGTTAATAAATAGCTGATAGGAAATGAAAACGGTACGTTTTATTGCAATTTGTTCATTGATCATTCCTCATTGAAACGTATAGTTTTCAATTGTTTTCCAAATAAACCAGCTATCAGCTGCTACTGACGATCATGTAAGCCCGTCGTGTCAATAAATACGTCATCGATATAACAAAATTATATCGTTAGGCGCATCCTGAGGTTGCGTTAGTAATGAGGCTACTCGGTGTCCGACCATACCGGCTCGGATCGCGGCGCGTTTGTTTTCACGCACGCCTCAAAGAGTGTCAGCATAATGACGGGCGCCCCAGTAGAGGGCCAAAGCCTCGGGTTCGCGGGACTTATAATTACCATGAATGGGTCGTAATTATTCAAGGACACCGTGATTTCTCAAAATAAGGGATAATATATGCCAAACTACGAGTGCTGCTTTATCAGCCTTGATATTGAAGTTTTGATATGAATCATAAGTATGAGATACTGTAAAAAGATAAATAGATCAAATGTTTCGCCTACGCATAATACGCTTCTGTTTAGTTGCTACGGTATATTACGCTAACTGGCACAAAAGATAAACTGCCGACACTTTTGTCATCACATTGAGTTTAGAAGCCTACTGTTTGTCCCACTGCTGGGCAAAGCAACCACTGGATTCTATTTAGTCATGGAGGCAAATGAGGTCCTTAAACTTTTCTATTAATACATATGTATAATTACGCTATTCCCCTTGGGTCGACGACGAGTCGTTTTCCACGCTTGACACTCAGCCTCATTGTTGTCATTTGCACAAGAACCGCCATGAAAATCATTGTCAACGCTTGCCAGGTCCGGTCGGGACTAACTTGAGTATCCGTAACCCGAGTCAGCATCAAGTCTCGAAAGTCCCGGGGTACTCTTTTTGAGTTTGACTTATTTGTCCTGAGAGTTTTAAATGATAAAAAAAAATGTGGGAAGATTGACTTTTTTTAAATTCGCGATTTAAATAATTACTATATTTTTTCAATACTTGATCTGGATATAAATCGACACAGACTCTTACATTGTAATATAAGTTGGATATTTTTTTTAAGTCGTTGTTACCCTGAAGATCTTTGCGTAGATTTTCAAGGTAGAAAAAAATCACGTGCACTCTACAATTTGTGTTTATCTATTCGTGAATTGGTGCTCAAACCAGTACCGTAGATTCTGTAAACGGCGACAAGTAGTAGCGTGATCGAGCCATTGATACGTTTTTAAGTACACGCGGTATGAAATGGAGAAGAGTCAATGCTATCGTACAGCTGGCACGCTGTCAACCTATGCGCGAATGCTGTCGATTTTATTCAAACGTAGCTTCTACTCTTGTGATAAGGTTGAAATTTTATTGAAATCTGACAATAGTGGTAGGATGTGGGAACTCTTTAAATTATTTGCATCGATAGTAAATAGAAAAACAGGATAGGATATGTTTTACACTGTACCCTTTGCACGAATTAATTCACTCATTTGAGGACGTTTCCTATGAAACTATGTACCTAGATTTCAAATTGATCTAAATTTACAAGGAAAAAATTAGTTTTTTTACCTTCTTCACGCATTACTAGCTACTGATCGTCCCATTTTTAGCATAAACGCTGTCAAATATGGACAAGATAGCTGTGATCTTACATCGTGAATAACAGAACTGTATTAATTTCCGAGTTTAAATTACGTTCATTTTCAGATGGTCATGCCACAGTATCCGTAAGTGACTCAAATTTCAAAGAACGCGAGCCGAACACGATCAAAACGATCGATAAAACAATAACTATACAACGTACATTGATTTTAAACTATAGTATACAAATGCCGAATGGCACAAGCCGCGCAAAGCCGCCAAGTATCATTCCGATTATGACAGTCACATAGAACGCCGCTTGAATGCCAGGAACGAACTAACGCCGCAACAACCGCAAGCCGTGTAACCCGCCGGCATCGGCACAACCCAGCGGCTCCTTTGTGTGGACAAAGCCAGCGGCATTGAATGCTGCCGGGTGCACCACGGCTTGGCTTTGCCTTGGCGTAACTTTACTTCTTTCTCGTGTGTAGGAAGCCTTTAGGGGGTCGAGAGCTTTTAATTTTGGGACGAAGGTATTTCACATACAGCTCTTTAGCTCTAAGATAATGACAAATTATGGTTGTTGAAAGATTGTCAAGGGGTTAAACAACGAAAGTTCATTAAATCTTGATAGCAAACTCCTTTCACCGCAATCAGGATGATACAGGTCAACGGACTATAATAGTATCCTCCTATACAGAGACTCAAGCTGAAATATAGGAGTTTTCTTGTTATGTAGGTTCAGTGATTTTCAACCGATTGCTGGCTAGTTCTAGATGGATTGAAACGATTACATGTCAAAATAACTGGATGTTATGGATCTATAGAGTACCGACAATAATGTATGAAGTAAAATTTAAGGGGAAGTTTGAAAGTGTTAATGAAAAAATGAATGGCCAATCGTCTCGTGGTATGTACTGTGATGAAGAGGGATAAGATCCATGTGACTAAGAGAAATTCTGATGTTGACGACCACGGCCAAAGAAAAGTGAAAAAGGAGTAAATGATAGGCTGTGACGTCTAGATGGACCGACGATAAAAGAAAAAAACGTGTTGGTCGTAAAATGGGATAAGGACGATGGATGCAATGGCGATTCTGTTTTCCCAATCGTTAGCTAAATATGGCGGCGTC
Organism: Agrotis segetum; assembly: GCA_036375495.1. Classification (NCBI taxonomy): domain Eukaryota; kingdom Metazoa; phylum Arthropoda; class Insecta; order Lepidoptera; family Noctuidae; genus Agrotis; species Agrotis segetum. Next base: position 6,899,158 of record JAQSVV010000039.1, read on the forward strand.
TGTACTTCTGCCCACTTTTACCAATTCTAGGACACACCCATTTAAACACCTAAATAGAATGTTAGATTTATACCTTTCGAAACGAGCGTAGAAAAATAAACAAAGCGATTTAACGTAGATGTGGTGGCCATCTTAAATAATAGCGTTAATAATAGATAGGAAATGAAAACGGTACGTAATTTATTGCAATTTGTTCAGTTTGGATTTGCTCTTAGACTGAATTTAGTGCAAAAGCAAAGATTAAACCCAAGATGGAAGAAGCCCCGCTGTGGTAGACACCCTCGGCGACGGATGTCGGCAGACGATCTCCGGCCACCGTAGGCGCGGACATGCCGGCGGCGAGTAATGGGCGACTCACTGTCCGACCATGGACCATGCCCGGATAGGCGGCATATTGTGCTCTAGCCGCGCCTCAAAGAGTGGCAGCATAATGATGCCCCCACCCCTCCCCTTTAGAAGGCCAAAGCCTGCCGGGGTCGCGGGACTTATCGCATTACCATGACCCTGGACACCGTAATTATTCTACGGTCTGACACCGTGGTCTTTTCTGCCGTCAAAAAAACCGTTTTCTACAAATATGCCATGCTACGCGTGCTGATATAACAGCCTTGATATTGAAGTGTACATATGAATCATAAGTATCCAGATTGGTAAAAAAAGATAAATAGATACCAGATGTTTCGCCTACACATACATACGATTGTCTAGTTCTCACGGTATTTACCTACACCTGGCACATAATGATAAACTGCTGACACTTTAGACATCACATTGAGTTTAAAGCCTACTGTGTCCCACTGCTGGGCAAATGCATCCACTTTCTCCTTTTTCATACGGAGGCATGAGGTCCACTTTTCAGAAGTACACTGAGAACATCCCCGGGTTGACGGCAAGTCGTGTTCCACGCTCGACGCTCGCTTCATAGAGTGCTGTCAGCACAATGAAGGGGCCCCAGAGAGCCAAAGCCAGGACCGCGGGACTCAAGAGTATCCGTAACCCCGGAACGTTATGGGCTACTGTTTATGTAAACGCATGTTTGACAAATAAATTATTCTTTACTAGTTTCTGTCGGTTTCTACGGTTACCGTGATTTTAGTCAGTACAAGACTGAAAGTCCCCCCGTACCGCCCTGAGTGCCTATTTTGATGATTTTATTATGATAAAAAAATGTTGGGAATATTGACCTTTTTTAATGATAAAATTATTGTATATCGTCTCGCCTTCATTGGATTGGAAGCGACTGACAGACTCTATTCCTAACGAGGCTATTTTTTGCAAAGCTGGTGACAGCAAGTTTGTTGGGTCACTAAACAATACCCTTAAGCACGTACTTTCACTCGTTTTACAAAACTAGAGTCATTTCTAAGTATAGTACAGCTAGTTCGAAAACCATGGAACAGCGCCTTTGTTGCGAAGAAGGAGTTCTATTTTTTTGCTTAGTAGTATTGTTAATTTCAAGCTTGGCAAAGTTCTAGTTTACTTCACGTGACTCATAATACTGAACAGTGTCGTGCTAACCGTACAGTTTTTGATGTCTTACTAAATCTTTGCGTAGATTTGCATCACAAATCAATTACCCATCTATGATGGGAGATTATGAATATTGATCCATGTACCGTACAACGTAAACCGGCGCAGTAGCAGCGTGACGGCCATTGATACGTTTTGCAAGACACGCTGAAATGGAGCCGCGTCTGACACAGCTGGCACGCTGTCAAGTATGCGCGTGCGTCGGGTTTATACGTAGCGCTAGGGGGGATATGATGGCGCAATAGTGAGGATGGGGAACTTTTAAATTATATAATCAAGAAAAAAAAAAACAGGATCGGATATTTTTACCTGTAACTTAGCTCGAGTTCTCGTTGAGACGTAAACTAACTTTGATTGAAGTTTGCTAATTGTAATGTAAGCACATCATATTTTTTTTATCATTCTCTTATTTTAGAAGTTACAGGGGGGGATACTCATTTTACCACTTTGGAAGTGTTCAGTTTAGAAAAAAATATGTTAGTAACCTCAATATCATTTTTTAAGACCTATTCATAGATATCCCACACAGGCACACAACATGTCCCACACGTACGGGTAAGGCAAAAAAAAAAATTCAGTTTCAGTTCTAAGTATGGGGGGTACCCCCAGAATTGGCCATTAGCAAAATGGCGTCCTATTGGCGCTTGCATTACGTTAGTGTTGTGTTAAGGTGTTTGTCTCCCCATTATATCCCGTCTCCCCGTCTTCTATTATTGTTTCCCTATATGATACTGTGACGTCTGATAAGAGAGAATGGAAGAAGAAAACGTGTTGTACCGACGCTATGTAAAATGGTATAAGGGGCTAAGGGCAAGAAGATGATGATGTTTTAAAAGTAGGTTCAAGTTTTGGGCTGCACCAGAGCGTTACATCACTCATGTCTATTCATTTGCGAACTGCACAATTTGCAAAGTGCACATTTTGCGTCAAGTGCACAATCTGCGTCAAACCCGTCTATTCTAGAGCTTTCTTTATAAAGATACTATAAATAAACAAACTCATTAGAAAAAAAACTATCTATTAAAGTTGTCAGGTACATCTCTGTAATTAAACTTCTTGGAAAGAATATCGGATGCAGTAATTAAAAAATACGCCCATAATTGTACGGTGAGAGAAACAGATGACAACCGCTGTGCCCTAGTTCTAGGTTTATTGGTGTCAGAAATAATGGGTTATATCTACTAGGTACCGACATAGCTGTAAAATTTGCAAGTTTAGTGGCAATGGGCAGGCCACATCGCTCGTAGAACTGATAACCTGGGGAAGAAAAGTTCTCGAGTGACGACCACGGACCGAAAGACGCAGCGTAGGCAGACCCTAGGTGGACCGACGACAACGTGAGGGTCGCGGGCAACCGTGCGATGCAGGGATTGTCCCCGTAACAAATATTGAGAAGATTTTATGTGATTAAAAGATTCTTTTGATAAGCTCTTGCATAATATCTGAGGTCCTACATTGTAGTTACGTAAAGTTCTAAGGTCGTTTTTCATAAAATTTCCTCTAAAATGGAAACAAAGATCATTAATCGCATTTACTACAAGAGTAGGCTCAGTTACTTGTTTTGTAAAATAAAATAGTTCAAAAGTAGTACGGAATTTTCAAAAGTAAGAATCATAGTTCAAAATGTAAATTTTGGTTAAGTTGTTGAAAACCGTGGATGTTTTTTTTTTTTAATAAGAATAATAACATACATACATGAAAGTCACGCCTAGGGCATAAGTCCTTCCCGATTCCTGCCCTGGGTTAGGAGAAGAATTTTTGATGAATCCGCTTGCCTGTGGACAATAAAAAAAAGACGGCGTAGTTTAAGGACCATTTCACATCAAACACAGTAATGGACTAGACTACATATAATCTGCCCACTAAAGGTGTATGACCTATAGTAGGATAAATGACTTACAGAAGCTACTTTATGTAATGTTTTCTTTACATTTCGATAGTCTTTGGATGTAAGTGATATTGAAGTGAGATCGCCCACTTGAAAGGACATGTCGTAATGGCGGCTGCAGCATTTGCAAAGTTTATTTTCATTGACAGTAGGGCCTTGAACTTATAAAAGTTCACGTGGTTACTATCAATATAAAACGTTGTTATGTCTTATTCTTTATCACCTACTGCTCTACAAACGGTGAACAAAATATCTGAGGTGCTTTTTCTCTACTAGATGACCCTCTATTGAAACCGCATTGAAATTCATTGCATTTTTTAAAAACGACGGGAATCTTTGTGTTATTATAATTGTTATGTTCAAAGATTGGAGGCCTTGAATTCCCTTTAAGTGGCTATTTTAGCGATGATGACTGCTCTAAAACGGCAAAAATTTAAAATGGGATAAGGGCAGGAACCGGCGTGATGTTAGAACAAAAGTAGGTTCGAAGTCATTTGGACATGCTACCAGCAGCGTTTACATCACTGGGCCGTCTGCATTATAGAGTTCTTCTTTACAGAGATTCTATGTAAACAAACTCAGCAGACAAAAAACTATGTAGGCTATTAACATTGTCAGGTAATTTATCTTTCACCACTGTAATTAAACTTCTTAGAAAGAATCTCGGATGCATAATTAACCTGTAGTCCATAATTGTACGGTGAGAGAAACAGGTGACAATCAATGGCTTAAGACAATGAAGAAACAGTGGGTTTTTCTCACTTACCTTGTAAGGAATTATCAGCTGAAATTAGAAGAATTTATTAAATGGTCTTATTATCTGTTACAGGGATTGTCCCCGTAACAAATATTGAGTCCATATTATTAAGTGATTGCCAAAAGATTCTTTGAAAAATTCCCAGCAGTAGCGTGGTAAAATCATTAAATGAGGCCTCAATCCACCCATCTAAGGAATGATGAGGTAGTACCCTGAGGGACTGTCAGACTATGTACGGCTGACTGAAAATCTACGGTGTCTTGACAATGAGGAACCGGCAAGTTGTCCAGGGTCACCGTGAGAACATAAATCCCCGCGAAGCCCCGGCAGGCTTTGGCCCTCTACCAGAGGGGGCCCCGTACCCATTTACATGGCGTGCTGACGGATTCTTTGAGGCGCTCGTGGAACACGACGAGCCGTGACCCGGGCATAGTCATGGTCGGACAGCGAGTTGCACTTTACTCGCTGTCCGCATACCCGCGTTACGGTGGCCGGAGATTTCTACGTCCGACGCCGTGGGCGTCTACCACTGCGGTAAGTCTTTGTAGCCTGGAATAAATGGTGTCATGTTTACATTACAAAACCGTAATTGCATCAAGTAGTAATTGTATATAAGTAGGTAGGCCCTATAAAATACTACTTTGGTCGAAACAGATGCCCTACCTACTGAGTCCAATGCACGGTCAGGGCACACTGCCAAAAATTCAGGTGAAATTCAGTGCAATCGTTGTAAGAACTCATTGGGCCTCAATCTACTATACACACCTGAGGAATATGGTGGAAGCTGTAGCTCACCGTCCGATGAAGACCTTTTATTTTGTTTACCTTTATTTTTATTGGCTACATGTAGAGAAATGTCTGGCAACCTATACGAGAACTTCTGGTTGCAATCGTGACAGCAAGACTCACTAGTTGACTTTACAACATTTCTAGTGCTAATACAATACTTACTAAGTCCTTGTTATTAGTACTTAGTATTCATTGCTAGAAATGTTGTAAAGTCAACTAGTGAGTTTTGCTGTCACAGAAGTTCTCGTATACATTTCTCTGCGTGTAAATTGATAGTCACTGGCCAGCAGTTGTCAACGACTTGGATGGCTTGACACCTTTATATTTTATAGACTGTTATGAGGCTAAGTTGAGGAGTGCTTCAAGAGCGTTAGGATTGTTGATTTTAGGGAACTTCTACATTTATCAGTTTTATTGCAAATGCAATAGCCTATACGAAAACCTTTTGACAGATATTTGATGATCACCAGAGCAAGTGATCATCATTTGAACTGTCATCAGAGATACGCAATAGCCCCGCAGGTCTGAGTCAAAGACGTGTTTTTTAGAGTTCCGTAGCCAAATGGCTGATAACGGAACCCTTATAACTTCGTCATGTTTGTCTGTCTGTCCGTATGTCACAGCCACTTTTTGACGAAAGTATAAGAGCTATCCTGTTGTAACTTGTTTTTGATTCGTGTGACAAATAAAAAAAAAAAAATTTTTTAAAAAGCAAGGTTTACTGAGTTTTTGAGAGCAGTGATGACCCAGAGGTATCGGCCCCGACTTACAAGTTGTAGGTCGTAGGATCGAATCCAGCCAAGCGCATTACTTTGTGTAATTTATTTCATCACCACTGCTCTCAAAACGGTGAAGGAAAACATCGTGAGGAAACCGGAATATCCTAGAACCAAAAATTCGAAGACATGTGACATCCACCAACCCGCACTGGGTCGGCCGGCGGCCTGGTGGATTATGGCCCACTCCCTCTCATAGAGAGGCCTGTGTCCCAGCTGTGGGAACATTTATAGGCTGGTGATGATGATGATGAAGACTTAGTTTTGTTAATAAGGTTGTATGAGTCTGACAGTCCTTTCCGCTTTTCCCAGGGTGGGACGACAAAATATTATATTTCCTTTACGAGAAACATCTAAGTATCTCAGAAAATTCCAGAACTCCATTATAAAGAAAAACCTTTTCCCATCATTCTTTTAATCCTCACGGATATTTTAAATCCCCGACCGATCTGAATTACGGTAAATTATCTACAAATACTTTACTAACAGTGAGAAAAACTCGTATCAAACCGGTTCGAGCCTTCAGAGAGACAATAGACTTGTTTTTCCGTATTTTTTCAGACTCAATTATACTGTCCGATGTTAGTCCCTGAAGAAAATCATTATCTACATCGTTAAATGTTAAGGAAATGCTGTTTTTGCTGACTTGCTTTAGAAATTAGTTAGTTGTTGTTGTTGGTTGTTGCTAGGCATTGGTAAGTAGTTTATTGTCTAAGGTTGGTTAGGTAGTTTTTTATTGATGTTAATAGCCCCTTTGCATCCTTTAAAATTATGCCTATTTTTTATCGTGGTCAAATCATCAAATAAGTACTCCCAGTTCCAGTCTGACTAAAATTTACGGTGTCCTTAAATAGCCCTTTACGTTCAGGGGTCACGGTAATTCGTGAGTCCCGCGACCCCAGAGGGCTTTGGACCTCTAAAGGGCCCCGTCATCATGCTGACACTCTTTGAGGCGCCCGTGGAATACAACGAACTGTCGACCCGGCCATAGTCAGACAGCGAGTCGCCCATTCGATTAGCGAGTCGCCCATTCGATTAGCGAGTCGGCCGGTAGCAGATAAGTTAAACCTTTTATATAATGTCTTTATTGTTTTCAAAGCTAGATTATTGACAAAGGAGCCGAATTTCTAGATTGAATCTAAAAACTTGGTACGATAAATAAACTTTACAGTGAATGAACATTTTTAAGTTTCGTGAAAGAGGACATTTTGTGCAGTCATTCATAAGCGGTCCCTAACCATTCAATTACATTGATAAATAATCATAATATTTCTACTGACTAAACAATATTGACAATTAAATACAATTGGTTAATATTGTAATATTGTTCAATTTAGTTCAGTCAGCTTAAAAAAACAAACTAATATTGACTTTATTTTTTTCTACAATTTTTTTTAACTCTTTTGTTAGATGTAAGTCCTTTTTTTTGTGTTTATTTTAAATTTTCTATGTATCGCGGTCTCTTTTGAGTCAAATAAATGTTTTTTTCTTTCTTTCTTTCTAATCACAACTGCTTGTAAAAGTATTCCTGGATAAAATCCCTTTGTCCTTGTCTAGGTAGTAAATGTATCCTTCCTACCATTACAAAAAGCTTTAGTTACAAGAAAAGCTTTATAACAGAGGTCAAAGAAATAGAAGATCTCATTCGATTAATGTATACGAGATCACAAGACAACTCCCTTCCATTGCAAAGTGAAAACCTTCGGTTAGTTACTCCAAGTTCAGTAGTATCTATATTTAGTACATGAACCAAAGTGGTTTATTATTTTATACCTAAGTAACCCTTAGGCGCCTGTAACTTTCAAACTATTATACATTTTGAAAAACAGAAAACCTATAAACGTAGTTTTTTAGTGTGTAGGAAGCATTCTAAAAATCATTGAGATAGGATAACATTTAAGGGTAGGAAAACGTTTTCTCTTTTAGTATGATATGGACGAGCGCTCGGTAGACGATCCTCTTAAATATCGCGATTAAAGACTTCAACTGTCGTATGAACGTCCATTATCGATATAATTAACGGCATTTTTAGTTATTGTGGTCACAAAAGCCTTAGCATGTCATAATCATGATTTTTGTGACGTAAACTACCTAGAACCTTGACGTTTTTTTGATGGGATCATGGAATACAATACATAGTCCAAATTTTCCATACAATAAATGCAGTAAATACTTCAGTACGCTGCTGTAAGTAAATAAAATACAGAAATTTTGTGATAACTACATAGAAATCTTGTGATAAGGCTTCTGTATGATAAAAACTCAAATAACCCCGGAATCAAACCAAGCATCAGTCACGCTTACGGCCACTAGACCCACAAAGCAGTCATAAATGATGTTCATAAATTACAATTAACCATTTATTCAAGTAATACAATCACAGGCATTATTGTCAAAGAAGTTATTGCAGTTCGATGACCTTCAGTTTGGCCGCATTTCAATATTAGGTTCCCAGACATTGGACAGCAGTAATGATATCAACAAACACTGATAAAGATATATTATGCCAATAAATTGTATAATTCACCTTTAATTGCATCGTTTATAGCGTCAATTTAATATAAATGTATCATGCAGACAACACTAGGTGCGGCTGGCTGATATTAGCAAAACATCAGTAAGGCCGGCAATACACGGACCGCTTGAAGCAGTCAGTGGTGACAGCTTCAAGCTGCGACTGTGCAGTGAACTGCAGAGTTCTATGGACGCTCATACATTTACGAACCGCTCGAGCAGTTGCAACTGATTCGGACGGTCGACAGCACTGTGAATTTTCATCGTGCAGTCGCCAGCCGGCAGCCATACACTAACTGCTCGAGCTGTCGACAGCTCAAGCGCAGCCTCCGCCAGTCTGCCCGTGCTCTTCATTCCCGTCCGACAACGCTTCCAAGCCGCATGCTTTGTTTGTTTGTTTATAAAATAATGGAAGACAACATCGATTGTGATGCGCTTATAAGTGGAATAAAATCACAAGTACTTAAATGGAATTATAATATTAGATGAACCCACAATAGGAACACGGCCAATGCCTTTCTTTATTTTTTAAAGAAAAAGTAGTGAAATCGGTTAAGTTTTGGAGGAGTAATCAGAGGACTACGAATCGTTGATTTTGTGCCATTTAGTAAGGTATTTTCGATCCAAGCTTCTGTTGTCTCTATCGTGCTCTGTAACTCTGTTAAGGACACTGCGCGACACCAATAGATTTTACAAATACCTATTTTTCAATTCTCCAGCCCTTGGTGTTTCCTCTTAAAACCAGGCTGGTTCCAGTGAGTAAAAGAGACAGAGCTATACAAGTCGTCTAGCTCCATCTCGTTCACTCACTGGAACAAGCCCGGTCATAATACGGCGCAGATGCCTATTTCTAGTGTTTTTAAATTCTCATGTCTCGTTAAATCATCTGTTTCACTTTCAAAACTCCATCCTCTTTTCTGAACAACTTCGCATCGCTAATAAAAAGCTTGTTTATAAAATTTCTCGAGTTTCGGTTTTCAGGTGGTTCTCCACAAATTATGACAACGATTAAATTTTAATTATCGCTCGCAATAAACTGTAACCTCGGCGTTCACCTCGCTAGTTCGTTCACTACGATAACTGCAGTTATTTTATGGGTGGTATATTGAATAGTATTAGGCCCGGTATCCACCAAAGCGGAGAGGAGAGGACATGTGTTTGAATAACCAATCACTGATCAGATGTCAACTAGATGTTTACACACGTACCTTGAAGTAACTTTATCTATTATTGGTAGAATTGAGATTGAATTCTAGCTACGTGCAATGTGCAAGATATTTAGAAGTATAAAACATTATTGTCAAAATATACCACCTTTTCATTACACAAAAATTCACTTATCGAAATAATACTCTCACTTCAGAATAACCAAATAAGACCTAATTTAAAACGAGTCCACGTTCAAAATTCCGTCGGCCCATTAAATTCTCTAATACGATACATTTCAAGACATTTCTGAACCGAGATAATGAAGCTACCACAGACAATCCTTCAGTATGACTCACGAAACGAAATTAACTGAAAGTGAACTTCCAAACAATATTATGAATACGGTTAGTTGCTTTTTAACCGATTTGTAAATGAGAAATAGATTGTGAGTAATGTTGTTTTGGAAGACCATAGCATAGCATAAAAATAGCTTTCAGGCGGAAAACATAATTACAACTGAACAAAGACTTGACCACCGGGGCGCCCCTTAGTTCTTTTTTTTTAGCTTGGCTGACTAAAATCCACCCGTGTTCCTTCCTATGCCCTTAACGTTCCGGGGCCACGGTATCCTGGGTTAAGAAAAAACCCGCGACCCCAGCAGGCATTTGGCGCGAAACACGACGCGCCACCGACCCAGGCTTGGACCCTGGTCGGACGGCGAGCTACCCATCACTCACCGTCCGCAAGCCCGCTCCGCCGCTGTGCCCTCTGGTGATCAGAGGGACAAGCGTTGGAGCATTCACACGACAGGCTATTCGCATACGGGCAATGAGACCCCGTAGGCACACAGGGCCTAAGGAAGAGTTTTTGCCCGCATACCAGGGTGCATCAGCCCGAAAAACTGGTCTTCCCCCCGGTCGTATCCGAGAGCGAACTCCAGTCCACGGGTGCACTTAGAGGTTTCCTGTCTTAGCACTCCGAAGAAGCAAGCTTACCCAAAACAAGCCTGTGTACTCTAACTTTAAAGAGATTAGGCTTGTATGCGTTCAGAAATACAGGTTTTACTCTCATTGAATGTTATCCTAGTTTGTTATGTTTATTACACTAATGTGATATTTATTACATTCATATGTCTGTAATCCCACGTTCAAGGGGTGACCTTGCAAGTCAATATTTATAAAGAAAACTCCAGACGATCGATTTTTTCAGTTCACCAAAACACACCATAACAACATTCCTTCCCCACTCATGAACTTCCTAAAGCTGTTAGTCACGATTTATTTCTCATTTAATTTTAAAAATACTTATTATAGTTGAACCTAGGAACTATAAAGCGCCATTTAGACGGAGCAAGAACTCGTATGCGAGTTTCACTACATTGCGGCATTTGTTTCATTAACTGAATTTGTTCTACCTATAAATTCCGCAATGTAACGCAACTCGCGTTCGAGTTCGTCTAAATGAGGCTTAATTGAGTACGGTTAGCCGATACAAAAGCATTCAGTTTTGCTGACTAAATTATCGGCTGAAACCATGCTGAGTTCAGACGAGAGTGAAGCATTTTGAGAGTTGTCTCAGCATATGCTACTCAGTATTAGCCATTTTTCTTTTAGTGCTGTCAAAATTTTGTATCGGCTAACCGTACCCATAATGTTGCGGTCTGTATGTGTACATAAATATTCTGTCTTAAGCGAATCTGGCATGCTGGAACATGCGCGGGTCAATGAGCTGACAGCAAGATGACGGACCCCCATTAAAAGGCCAAAGCCTGCCGGAGTCGCGGGACTGTCCCATCAGGTAACAGTGACCCTGGAAAGTAAAGGGCTATTGAAGGAACACCGCGGATTTTAGTCAGTATTAGTTTGACAGTCCCTCTCGCTCCATCTTAGGCAGATAGACTCATTTGATGATTTAAACTCGATAGGAAAAAAATAAATGCTAATCTGGACAAGAACCTCACCTACATCATCATCATCATCACCCTATAATGTTCCCACTGTACTACTGTACACTGTACTTTGTGTGCCAGTCGTTTCCGGATCAATCATGCATCACACATTATCATTCACAGGTACATTTTGTATTTAATCTAAAATTATAGTCGTCATCATCATCATCAGCCTATAATATTCCCACTGTTGGGACACGGGCCTCCTCTCTGTGAGAGGGAGTGGGTCATAATCCACCACGCGGGCCCAGTGCGGGTTGGTAGATGTCACATGTCTTCGAATTTTTGGTTCTAGAACATGCCGGTTTCCTCACGATGTTTTCCTTCACCGTTTTGAGAGCAGTGAAGAACCCACGACCTACAATTCGAAAATCGAGACCGATACCACTGGGCCACCACTGCTGTACTCCTCGCCTACACTGACGGGCAATCGACCTCCTGCAACAATTGGCTGTGAGGAGAACTGGTAATCAGTTCTTCACGCTTTCTGCCTCTTCCTACGCTCATTACTCCTTCAAGTAATTTACTCTGGATTAGAAAAATAAATCGCCTTTAAGATAAAAAGCCTAATATCCCCACAAAAAGCAAAATAAATCAAACAATTAAGATTTAATTTCGACTCCATTAAATAGATCAAGCCAATATTAGTGTTTCCCACACATGTTTGTATTCAGTCTGGCTTGATTGTTCAATTTGTGGATGTTACTGTGGAAATTTGAACTTAAGTATATCCTACGTCTTTCCAGTAAAAGTTAAGATTAACCATCAACAAATCTGTTTAATGGGGTTCTACATTCTATTCTCTTACTTCGTCAACGAAAATACGGGCCGGCAAATACGTATCTTGAAACTTTTGTGTGAACTCTACTCTTCCTATTACTTGAATTCATAAGTTCTGACAACACATCGGGAGCCGGAACAACTAGGAAACGTCAGAAACATTGACCGAAGCTACGAGTTTCGTGGTTAAATACTTAGTAGGACGTGATTCTGAGTCAGAATGGTATAGAAGGTCAGAATTTCTGACCATCATTAATCTCATTTACCTCAGAAAGACGGTAAAGGACAAGGATCAAATTAAACGTCGAAATAACGCTCTTGAAGTCACCAGGTTTACTCTACTTATACACTGACTTGATGATAATGATGATGATGACAAAGGAATACTAATGCTTGAATTTACAGCTGTTCCTCGCAGTTCACCCGCTGGTTATCTTCTATCGGTCGTAGCGTGATGAGTGAATAAATGGACCTTTCAACACAAAAAGATTTTACAATTCGCAGCAATCGTTTCTGACACTAGCGCGTTCAACCAAAGAAATAGGTACTCCAGGTTTATAAGATTAAAGTATATGTGTACATAGATAGCATAAAGAAAAGAATAAGAAAATAATGATTGTCAACTTGTACCGTAACAGTAGCTAAACAAGCTCAAGGACCACACTCAAGGACCACGTTTGTGACAGCGATTAGGAAAACAAGAAAAATTTAATAAGAAAACAAATTAGATAAATAGATTAAATACAATTTCAAATTAAAGTTCTATAGAACATGCTTCTGAAATCAGTGACACGTCTTGCTGTGCGACGGTATATGCGTTTCAATTAAGATTAGGAAGACCTTGACGCCATATTGTGACGAAAATTACGTTTAATCTATACTCATTTATAAAGCTGAAGAGTTTGTTTGTTTTATGGTTGAACGCGCTAATCTCAGGAACTGCTGGTTCGATTTTGAAAAATGTTTTAGTGTTGGATAGTTCATTTATTGAGGAAGGCTATAGGATATGAAACATCACGCAACGACCAATAGTACATAAGCAGCGGTGGTAACAACCGCGGGGAACAGCTGGTAATTAATATTTTTAGTAAAGTTTCCAACGCTAGAAATTCGTTCTGTATCGTTTATACTCACGTACGCAAATAACCAGACCGACAACTACGGTAAGATTCTTCGGTAAGATATTTTAAGATTGATATGAACTGTTTTTACTGTTGATAGATTTCAATATTCTTTAAATACCGCATTGTAAAATGCCGCTGAGTCCGACCGGTTGGTGTGAATCTTGCCTACGACGACCAACTCTCTATAGATCATACAAATATTACTATGCGGTAATCCAACCCACGATACGCAGCCTATTGATTACAAACAAACAAAGTTTTCCTCTTTATAATATTATTATTATTAATAGATGATAAGTAAAATAATAGGCCAAAGGAAGATTTTTTATTTAAAGCAAAAAACTCAAGTCAAGAAAACCCAACTTCTGTAATTTACTAAGGAATATCTCTTGAGGATCATCTCATACTCCAAGAAGGAGAAACCCTGAGAACTTATGTTCCAATAATAGGCACATTAAATGTATCATTCTGTCAATTATTGTTCGTTCCCGAGCCATCGATCTGATAAAACATTGCAGCACTTGAAATTTTTATAAATAAACAAGGAAAACTTCATGAAAATGTCTGAAAGAGATTTCATGCATTTATGCGTATGGTGTAGTTTCATCGTCATCATCATCATCAGCCGGAAGACGTCCACTGCTGAACCAATGCTGAACATAGGACTGACACTTAGACCGCCCCGCCGAACGACAATTCGCCATTTGCATCCACGGGTTGCCCGCGACTCTCACGATGTATAATGACGGGTGTAATTTACAAGTACCTATGTAGGTAATAATTTGTAAGATACATTCAAGTCATTTATTAAGTCAGCATTAAATTCGCCGTTATACAACGCCATGCATAAAGTTTTATAAATAAATAAATATTGTAAAAAAGCACCAATATGATACGATTCGTACTCCATTAAGGAATAGAAACGTATCTCTACTATATTTTAAACATATCTATGCTCAATAAAAAATAACTTTCTGTCACTTTGTCTATTCTCGCATCGATAACACCCGTTTCTACAACGCCGTGCTACGTGTGCTGGGAATCAAACTTAATCACTATTGACCAGGAGAAATGCTAGAAACGATACGTGATCCACAAGGAAGTCAGTATATAAATGAGTAAATATAAATCTCTGACTCATTTCAATCTGGATCCTTGAGGAATAAAAATTTGATCTTCCTCGTTTAAAAATACACATCTTGAGTAGCTCAGACAAGCACTTCTTAGCCTTGTGTTCGCTTTAGGGTTTATAACGTCTTTATAGTTCTTTTTTATACATAACTAGCAAACCCGGCGAACTCCGTTTCGCCACCAGTCTTTGCTATAAACCTCACGGAACCCGAGACCTTTCCAACGAATGCAAAACCGTGGAAATCTGAGTTATGGAAATCTGAATTCTGGAGTTATAGCGTCAAGAAGGAAAACCCGACTTATTTTTATCATAGTAGATATTTCTAATTTGATAGAAACTCTATTATAAAAGTCTGACAAACAGAATTACCATGGGGCATCGTTTTAACCAGTTACTGGGTTGAGGAGGTCCGATAGGCACAGCACACAGTTTTATAGCTATCTTTCTATTTTAATCAAAATAAATACAATTCCAATCAATCCTATAATAGACTTTACTCACTGCAAAAATACGACTTATCTTTTAATTCTTACATCAACATTATAAATAGATCAAACAGCAGACATGCGGTCTACGAGACTTTAGAATCTCCATGTTCTTGTAAACTATAAACATAAAAATAACAAATGACTACCCACATTATAAACAATGAGGAGATTTTCAGAAAACATCTGATGATTTCCTTGCAATAGATCACACAATAAATAAATGCAAAAGTTTTGTTGGATATTTGCCGTTTAAACCTGTATGTACAGAGAAACATTAGGGGAAAACTAGGTAATACTGTACTACGCATAGTACTGTATATATTTCTCCTGGTCAATAGTGATTAAGTTTGATTCCCAGCACACGTAGCACGGCGTTGTAGAAACGGGTGTTATCGATGCGAGAATAGACAAAGTGACAGAAAGTTATTTTTTATTGAGCATAGATATGTTTAAAATATAGTAGAGATACGTTTCTATTCCTTAATGGAGTACGAATCGTATCATATTGGTGCTTTTTTACAATATTTATTTATTTATAAAACTTTATGCATGGCGTTGTATAACGGCGAATTTAATGCTGACTTAATAAATGACTTGAATGTATCTTACAAATTATTACCTACATAGGTACTTGTAAATTACACCCGTCATTATACATCGTGAGAGTCGCGGGCAACCCGTGGATGCAAATGGCGAATTGTCGTTCGGCGGGGCGGTCTAAGTGTCAGTCCTATGTTCAGCATTGGTTCAGCAGTGGACGTCTTCCGGCTGATGATGATGATGACGATGAAACTACACCATACGCATAAATGCATGAAATCTCTTTCAGACATTTTCATGAAGTTTTCCTTGTTTATTTATAAAAATTTCAAGTGCTGCAATGTTTTATCAGATCGATGGCTCGGGAACGAACAATAATTGACAGAATGATACATTTAATGTGCCTATTATTGGAACATAAGTTCTCAGGGTTTCTCCTTCTTGGAGTATGAGATGATCCTCAAGAGATATTCCTTAGTAAATTACAGAAGTTGGGTTTTCTTGACTTGAGTTTTTTGCTTTAAATAAAAAATCTTCCTTTGGCCTATTATTTTACTTATCATCTATTAATAATAATAATATTATAAAGAGGAAAACTTTGTTTGTTTGTAATCAATAGGCTGCGTATCGTGGGTTGGATTACCGCATAGTAATATTTGTATGATCTATAGAGAGTTGGTCGTCGTAGGCAAGATTCACACCAACCGGTCGGACTCAGCGGCATTTTACAATGCGGTATTTAAAGAATATTGAAATCTATCAACAGTAAAAACAGTTCATATCAATCTTAAAATATCTTACCGAAGAATCTTACCGTAGTTGTCGGTCTGGTTATTTGCGTACGTGAGTATAAACGATACAGAACGAATTTCTAGCGTTGGAAACTTTACTAAAAATATTAATTACCAGCTGTTCCCCGCGGTTGTTACCACCGCTGCTTATGTACTATTGGTCGTTGCGTGATGTTTCATATCCTATAGCCTTCCTCAATAAATGAACTATCCAACACTAAAACATTTTTCAAAATCGAACCAGCAGTTCCTGAGATTAGCGCGTTCAACCATAAAACAAACAAACTCTTCAGCTTTATAAATGAGTATAGATTAAACGTAATTTTCGTCACAATATGGCGTCAAGGTCTTCCTAATCTTAATTGAAACGCATATACCGTCGCACAGCAAGACGTGTCACTGATTTCAGAAGCATGTTCTATAGAACTTTAATTTGAAATTGTATTTAATCTATTTATCTAATTTGTTTTCTTATTAAATTTTTCTTGTTTTCCTAATCGCTGTCACAAACGTGGTCCTTGAGTGTGGTCCTTGAGCTTGTTTAGCTACTGTTACGGTACAAGTTGACAATCATTATTTTCTTATTCTTTTCTTTATGCTATCTATGTACACATATACTTTAATCTTATAAACCTGGAGTACCTATTTCTTTGGTTGAACGCGCTAGTGTCAGAAACGATTGCTGCGAATTGTAAAATCTTTTTGTGTTGAAAGGTCCATTTATTCACTCATCACGCTACGACCGATAGAAGATAACCAGCGGGTGAACTGCGAGGAACAGCTGTAAATTCAAGCATTAGTATTCCTTTGTCATCATCATCATTATCATCAAGTCAGTGTATAAGTAGAGTAAACCTGGTGACTTCAAGAGCGTTATTTCGACGTTTAATTTGATCCTTGTCCTTTACCGTCTTTCTGAGGTAAATGAGATTAATGATGGTCAGAAATTCTGACCTTCTATACCATTCTGACTCAGAATCACGTCCTACTAAGTATTTAACCACGAAACTCGTAGCTTCGGTCAATGTTTCTGACGTTTCCTAGTTGTTCCGGCTCCCGATGTGTTGTCAGAACTTATGAATTCAAGTAATAGGAAGAGTAGAGTTCACACAAAAGTTTCAAGATACGTATTTGCCGGCCCGTATTTTCGTTGACGAAGTAAGAGAATAGAATGTAGAACCCCATTAAACAGATTTGTTGATGGTTAATCTTAACTTTTACTGGAAAGACGTAGGATATACTTAAGTTCAAATTTCCACAGTAACATCCACAAATTGAACAATCAAGCCAGACTGAATACAAACATGTGTGGGAAACACTAATATTGGCTTGATCTATTTAATGGAGTCGAAATTAAATCTTAATTGTTTGATTTATTTTGCTTTTTGTGGGGATATTAGGCTTTTTATCTTAAAGGCGATTTATTTTTCTAATCCAGAGTAAATTACTTGAAGGAGTAATGAGCGTAGGAAGAGGCAGAAAGCGTGAAGAACTGATTACCAGTTCTCCTCACAGCCAATTGTTGCAGGAGGTCGATTGCCCGTCAGTGTAGGCGAGGAGTACAGCAGTGGTGGCCCAGTGGTATCGGTCTCGATTTTCGAATTGTAGGTCGTGGGTTCTTCACTGCTCTCAAAACGGTGAAGGAAAACATCGTGAGGAAACCGGCATGTTCTAGAACCAAAAATTCGAAGACATGTGACATCTACCAACCCGCACTGGGCCCGCGTGGTGGATTATGACCCACTCCCTCTCACAGAGAGGAGGCCCGTGTCCCAACAGTGGGAATATTATAGGCTGATGATGATGATGACGACTATAATTTTAGATTAAATACAAAATGTACCTGTGAATGATAATGTGTGATGCATGATTGATCCGGAAACGACTGGCACACAAAGTACAGTGTACAGTAGTACAGTGGGAACATTATAGGGTGATGATGATGATGATGTAGGTGAGGTTCTTGTCCAGATTAGCATTTATTTTTTTCCTATCGAGTTTAAATCATCAAATGAGTCTATCTGCCTAAGATGGAGCGAGAGGGACTGTCAAACTAATACTGACTAAAATCCGCGGTGTTCCTTCAATAGCCCTTTACTTTCCAGGGTCACTGTTACCTGATGGGACAGTCCCGCGACTCCGGCAGGCTTTGGCCTTTTAATGGGGGTCCGTCATCTTGCTGTCAGCTCATTGACCCGCGCATGTTCCAGCATGCCAGATTCGCTTAAGACAGAATATTTATGTACACATACAGACCGCAACATTATGGGTACGGTTAGCCGATACAAAATTTTGACAGCACTAAAAGAAAAATGGCTAATACTGAGTAGCATATGCTGAGACAACTCTCAAAATGCTTCACTCTCGTCTGAACTCAGCATGGTTTCAGCCGATAATTTAGTCAGCAAAACTGAATGCTTTTGTATCGGCTAACCGTACTCAATTAAGCCTCATTTAGACGAACTCGAACGCGAGTTGCGTTACATTGCGGAATTTATAGGTAGAACAAATTCAGTTAATGAAACAAATGCCGCAATGTAGTGAAACTCGCATACGAGTTCTTGCTCCGTCTAAATGGCGCTTTATAGTTCCTAGGTTCAACTATAATAAGTATTTTTAAAATTAAATGAGAAATAAATCGTGACTAACAGCTTTAGGAAGTTCATGAGTGGGGAAGGAATGTTGTTATGGTGTGTTTTGGTGAACTGAAAAATCGATCGTCTGGAGTTTTCTTTATAAATATTGACTTGCAAGGTCACCCCTTGAACGTGGGATTACAGACATATGAATGTAATAAATATCACATTAGTGTAATAAACATAACAAACTAGGATAACATTCAATGAGAGTAAAACCTGTATTTCTGAACGCATACAAGCCTAATCTCTTTAAAGTTAGAGTACACAGGCTTGTTTTGGGTAAGCTTGCTTCTTCGGAGTGCTAAGACAGGAAACCTCTAAGTGCACCCGTGGACTGGAGTTCGCTCTCGGATACGACCGGGGGGAAGACCAGTTTTTCGGGCTGATGCACCCTGGTATGCGGGCAAAAACTCTTCCTTAGGCCCTGTGTGCCTACGGGGTCTCATTGCCCGTATGCGAATAGCCTGTCGTGTGAATGCTCCAACGCTTGTCCCTCTGATCACCAGAGGGCACAGCGGCGGAGCGGGCTTGCGGACGGTGAGTGATGGGTAGCTCGCCGTCCGACCAGGGTCCAAGCCTGGGTCGGTGGCGCGTCGTGTTTCGCGCCAAATGCCTGCTGGGGTCGCGGGTTTTTTCTTAACCCAGGATACCGTGGCCCCGGAACGTTAAGGGCATAGGAAGGAACACGGGTGGATTTTAGTCAGCCAAGCTAAAAAAAAAGAACTAAGGGGCGCCCCGGTGGTCAAGTCTTTGTTCAGTTGTAATTATGTTTTCCGCCTGAAAGCTATTTTTATGCTATGCTATGGTCTTCCAAAACAACATTACTCACAATCTATTTCTCATTTACAAATCGGTTAAAAAGCAACTAACCGTATTCATAATATTGTTTGGAAGTTCACTTTCAGTTAATTTCGTTTCGTGAGTCATACTGAAGGATTGTCTGTGGTAGCTTCATTATCTCGGTTCAGAAATGTCTTGAAATGTATCGTGTTAGAGAATTTAATGGGCCGACGGAATTTTGAACGTGGACTCGTTTTAAATTAGGTCTTATTTGGTTATTCTGAAGTGAGAGTATTATTTCGATAAGTGAATTTTTGTGTAATGAAAAGGTGGTATATTTTGACAATAATGTTTTATACTTCTAAATATCTTGCACATTGCACGTAGCTAGAATTCAATCTCAATTCTACCAATAATAGATAAAGTTACTTCAAGGTACGTGTGTAAACATCTAGTTGACATCTGATCAGTGATTGGTTATTCAAACACATGTCCTCTCCTCTCCGCTTTGGTGGATACCGGGCCTAATACTATTCAATATACCACCCATAAAATAACTGCAGTTATCGTAGTGAACGAACTAGCGAGGTGAACGCCGAGGTTACAGTTTATTGCGAGCGATAATTATAATTTAATCGTTGTCATAATTTGTGGAGAACCACCTGAAAACCGAAACTCGAGAAATTTTATAAACAAGCTTTTTATTAGCGATGCGAAGTTGTTCAGAAAAGAGGATGGAGTTTTGAAAGTGAAACAGATGATTTAACGAGACATGAGAATTTAAAAACACTAGAAATAGGCATCTGCGCCGTATTATGACCGGGCTTGTTCCAGTGAGTGAACGAGATGGAGCTAGACGACTTGTATAGCTCTGTCTCTTTTACTCACTGGAACCAGCCTGGTTTTAAGAGGAAACACCAAGGGCTGGAGAATTGAAAAATAGGTATTTGTAAAATCTATTGGTGTCGCGCAGTGTCCTTAACAGAGTTACAGAGCACGATAGAGACAACAGAAGCTTGGATCGAAAATACCTTACTAAATGGCACAAAATCAACGATTCGTAGTCCTCTGATTACTCCTCCAAAACTTAACCGATTTCACTACTTTTTCTTTAAAAAATAAAGAAAGGCATTGGCCGTGTTCCTATTGTGGGTTCATCTAATATTATAATTCCATTTAAGTACTTGTGATTTTATTCCACTTATAAGCGCATCACAATCGATGTTGTCTTCCATTATTTTATAAACAAACAAACAAAGCATGCGGCTTGGAAGCGTTGTCGGACGGGAATGAAGAGCACGGGCAGACTGGCGGAGGCTGCGCTTGAGCTGTCGACAGCTCGAGCAGTTAGTGTATGGCTGCCGGCTGGCGACTGCACGATGAAAATTCACAGTGCTGTCGACCGTCCGAATCAGTTGCAACTGCTCGAGCGGTTCGTAAATGTATGAGCGTCCATAGAACTCTGCAGTTCACTGCACAGTCGCAGCTTGAAGCTGTCACCACTGACTGCTTCAAGCGGTCCGTGTATTGCCGGCCTTACTGATGTTTTGCTAATATCAGCCAGCCGCACCTAGTGTTGTCTGCATGATACATTTATATTAAATTGACGCTATAAACGATGCAATTAAAGGTGAATTATACAATTTATTGGCATAATATATCTTTATCAGTGTTTGTTGATATCATTACTGCTGTCCAATGTCTGGGAACCTAATATTGAAATGCGGCCAAACTGAAGGTCATCGAACTGCAATAACTTCTTTGACAATAATGCCTGTGATTGTATTACTTGAATAAATGGTTAATTGTAATTTATGAACATCATTTATGAC
This sequence comes from Agrotis segetum, assembly GCA_036375495.1. NCBI lineage: Eukaryota > Metazoa > Arthropoda > Insecta > Lepidoptera > Noctuidae > Agrotis > Agrotis segetum. Next base: position 6,920,615 of record JAQSVV010000039.1, read on the forward strand.
TGCTTTGTGGGTCTAGTGGCCGTAAGCGTGACTGATGCTTGGTTTGATTCCGGGGTTATTTGAGTTTTTATCATACAGAAGCCTTATCACAAGATTTCTATGTAGTTATCACAAAATTTCTGTATTTTATTTACTTACAGCAGCGTACTGAAGTATTTACTGCATTTATTGTATGGAAAATTTGGACTATGTATTGTATTCCATGATCCCATCAAAAAAACGTCAAGGTTCTAGGTAGTTTACGTCACAAAAATCATGATTATGACATGCTAAGGCTTTTGTGACCACAATAACTAAAAATGCCGTTAATTATATCGATAATGGACGTTCATACGACAGTTGAAGTCTTTAATCGCGATATTTAAGAGGATCGTCTACCGAGCGCTCGTCCATATCATACTAAAAGAGAAAACGTTTTCCTACCCTTAAATGTTATCCTATCTCAATGATTTTTAGAATGCTTCCTACACACTAAAAAACTACGTTTATAGGTTTTCTGTTTTTCAAAATGTATAATAGTTTGAAAGTTACAGGCGCCTAAGGGTTACTTAGGTATAAAATAATAAACCACTTTGGTTCATGTACTAAATATAGATACTACTGAACTTGGAGTAACTAACCGAAGGTTTTCACTTTGCAATGGAAGGGAGTTGTCTTGTGATCTCGTATACATTAATCGAATGAGATCTTCTATTTCTTTGACCTCTGTTATAAAGCTTTTCTTGTAACTAAAGCTTTTTGTAATGGTAGGAAGGATACATTTACTACCTAGACAAGGACAAAGGGATTTTATCCAGGAATACTTTTACAAGCAGTTGTGATTAGAAAGAAAGAAAGAAAAAAACATTTATTTGACTCAAAAGAGACCGCGATACATAGAAAATTTAAAATAAACACAAAAAAAAGGACTTACATCTAACAAAAGAGTTAAAAAAAATTGTAGAAAAAAATAAAGTCAATATTAGTTTGTTTTTTTAAGCTGACTGAACTAAATTGAACAATATTACAATATTAACCAATTGTATTTAATTGTCAATATTGTTTAGTCAGTAGAAATATTATGATTATTTATCAATGTAATTGAATGGTTAGGGACCGCTTATGAATGACTGCACAAAATGTCCTCTTTCACGAAACTTAAAAATGTTCATTCACTGTAAAGTTTATTTATCGTACCAAGTTTTTAGATTCAATCTAGAAATTCGGCTCCTTTGTCAATAATCTAGCTTTGAAAACAATAAAGACATTATATAAAAGGTTTAACTTATCTGCTACCGGCCGACTCGCTAATCGAATGGGCGACTCGCTAATCGAATGGGCGACTCGCTGTCTGACTATGGCCGGGTCGACAGTTCGTTGTATTCCACGGGCGCCTCAAAGAGTGTCAGCATGATGACGGGGCCCTTTAGAGGTCCAAAGCCCTCTGGGGTCGCGGGACTCACGAATTACCGTGACCCCTGAACGTAAAGGGCTATTTAAGGACACCGTAAATTTTAGTCAGACTGGAACTGGGAGTACTTATTTGATGATTTGACCACGATAAAAAATAGGCATAATTTTAAAGGATGCAAAGGGGCTATTAACATCAATAAAAAACTACCTAACCAACCTTAGACAATAAACTACTTACCAATGCCTAGCAACAACCAACAACAACAACTAACTAATTTCTAAAGCAAGTCAGCAAAAACAGCATTTCCTTAACATTTAACGATGTAGATAATGATTTTCTTCAGGGACTAACATCGGACAGTATAATTGAGTCTGAAAAAATACGGAAAAACAAGTCTATTGTCTCTCTGAAGGCTCGAACCGGTTTGATACGAGTTTTTCTCACTGTTAGTAAAGTATTTGTAGATAATTTACCGTAATTCAGATCGGTCGGGGATTTAAAATATCCGTGAGGATTAAAAGAATGATGGGAAAAGGTTTTTCTTTATAATGGAGTTCTGGAATTTTCTGAGATACTTAGATGTTTCTCGTAAAGGAAATATAATATTTTGTCGTCCCACCCTGGGAAAAGCGGAAAGGACTGTCAGACTCATACAACCTTATTAACAAAACTAAGTCTTCATCATCATCATCACCAGCCTATAAATGTTCCCACAGCTGGGACACAGGCCTCTCTATGAGAGGGAGTGGGCCATAATCCACCAGGCCGCCGGCCGACCCAGTGCGGGTTGGTGGATGTCACATGTCTTCGAATTTTTGGTTCTAGGATATTCCGGTTTCCTCACGATGTTTTCCTTCACCGTTTTGAGAGCAGTGGTGATGAAATAAATTACACAAAGTAATGCGCTTGGCTGGATTCGATCCTACGACCTACAACTTGTAAGTCGGGGCCGATACCTCTGGGTCATCACTGCTCTCAAAAACTCAGTAAACCTTGCTTTTTAAAAAATTTTTTTTTTTTATTTGTCACACGAATCAAAAACAAGTTACAACAGGATAGCTCTTATACTTTCGTCAAAAAGTGGCTGTGACATACGGACAGACAGACAAACATGACGAAGTTATAAGGGTTCCGTTATCAGCCATTTGGCTACGGAACTCTAAAAAACACGTCTTTGACTCAGACCTGCGGGGCTATTGCGTATCTCTGATGACAGTTCAAATGATGATCACTTGCTCTGGTGATCATCAAATATCTGTCAAAAGGTTTTCGTATAGGCTATTGCATTTGCAATAAAACTGATAAATGTAGAAGTTCCCTAAAATCAACAATCCTAACGCTCTTGAAGCACTCCTCAACTTAGCCTCATAACAGTCTATAAAATATAAAGGTGTCAAGCCATCCAAGTCGTTGACAACTGCTGGCCAGTGACTATCAATTTACACGCAGAGAAATGTATACGAGAACTTCTGTGACAGCAAAACTCACTAGTTGACTTTACAACATTTCTAGCAATGAATACTAAGTACTAATAACAAGGACTTAGTAAGTATTTATTACTAGAAATGTTGTAAAGTCAACTAGTGAGTCTTGCTGTCACGATTGCAACCAGAAGTTCTCGTATAGGTTGCCAGACATTTCTCTACATGTAGCCAATAAAAATAAAGGTAAACAAAATAAAAGGTCTTCATCGGACGGTGAGCTACAGCTTCCACCATATTCCTCAGGTGTGTATAGTAGATTGAGGCCCAATGAGTTCTTACAACGATTGCACTGAATTTCACCTGAATTTTTGGCAGTGTGCCCTGACCGTGCATTGGACTCAGTGGGTAGGGCATCTGTTTCGACCAAAGTAGTATTTTATAGGGCCTACCTACTTATATACAATGCTACTTGATGCAATTACGGTTTTGTAATGTAAACATGACACCATTTATTCCAGGCTACAAAGACTTACCGCAGTGGTAGACGCCCACGGCGTCGGACGTCGGCAGACAATCTCCGGCCACCGTAGGCGCGGGTATGCGGACAGCGAGTAAAGTGCAACTCGCTGTCCGACCATGACTATGCCCGGGTCGACGGCTCGTCGTGTTCCACGAGCGCCTCAAAGAGCGTCAGCAAAAATGACGGGGCCCCCTCTCAGAGGGCCAAAGCCTGCCGGGGTCGCGGGATTTATTTCCTCACGGTGACCCTGGAACATAAATTCAAAGATTACCAGCATACTCAAATAATGGTACAATTTTTTGTTTTTTTTTTTAGCGTTTTAAAATCATTAAATGGTGCCCTACTATAATGTAGAGCGGAAGGGACAAAACTTTTCGAGTTTAAAAGTCTGTTATAAATATAGATTAATAATATTATATTTACAAGAAAGACATTTCAGATCTATGCCAGAATACTAATCAAATATGTCGCTATTCACTGATAAACTGACAAAAAAGGTGTTTTTTTTTTTGAAATAATAATAAATCTCCATGTTTTAATAACTAAATCTTCAAAGAAAATGAAAATAAAGTAGGAATAATAAATGCAGGGACTTTCTAAGAATAGCGTAGGGAGGCTTTATGAAATCAATTAGTAAGGTCCACTTAGTACCCTTTTAATATTTATAACAGGAAAGCGCTAGTGAATAATAATATCAAAGGACGGCTCAAAATTAATATTTTATGGCTACCTTGATTTTAACGCCATAATACATAAACCAGATTAAGAAAATTTGTTTGAGGATACCATTTGTACAAGGTTACTTCTCAAGAGGTGATTGATAGAGAGAGGCTTCATAATCTATGACCGTTGACGTGGCCCTCTTAGAGGGCCAGAGCCTGTCGGGGTCGCGGGAGTGACGAGCTATCGTGACCCCAAAACGTAAAGGGCTCTTGAAGGACACTGTGGATTTTATTCAGTACAAGTCTGACAGTCCCTCCTGCCCTGCATTGGGTGGCGGGACTCAATTGAAGATTTTACCAAACTAAAAAAATTAATAAAAAATGTATGCAAGAAATCCAATATTTTGCTGGGACACAAAAAACAGAGTCTTTAGAGTAAAGTCCGTAAACACACTTTACAGCATAAAATTAGAAACAAAAAACAATTCAATCATGAAAATTACCGCAGTATTCAAACAGAAAAAACATTCCGACGAATTGAGAACCTCCTCATTTTTTTTGAAGTCGGTTAAAGAGTAGAAAAAAACATTTCCGCGGAAACTTCACAAAAACAAAACCCAATATGGTTCAAAAACAAAATTGTTGGATAAGAAGGGTTGTTGTACATTTGCCATATAATTAATTTGCCACAATATTAGTTTTTTTTTTCTTTGATAACTGTAAATTCAGCAACCCGGCACGAAAAATATTTGTTTGTTTAATATTATGAAATACTCTATAAATAAGTCACGTTGTTGAGAACCCCTGTCATGAAAATATTTACTTACTTTACTTTTCAAATGTAACCTTGCGACGAAGGTTTTGGTAAATCTTTTCCTGTTTACCTATTTCAGAAAGCTGTTAAGAGAAGAAAAAAAATTATCCAACATTTAAATCTTCGAGATTTTTCAAAGCGATATCTTACTTTGATTAAGTAATTTATATTGTTTTGTTGAAGCAACAGCAGTCTTTTAGAAAAAAGTGACATTGATGTCTTGATCTAGCTCTTATGTGAGTGACAGTACCTAATTGTGAGAAACTTTCTTTTTTTTTTAAACTTTGCCCCACCCAAGGGCTTTTTTTTATTATGACGGGGTGTGTTTCATGTGATCGATCCTGGACAGAATGGTGGAATTAAATAGGTATTTTTACGGATCTAAATTCAGAAGTATTTAATAACGTCAAACAGCGTCAGACACCATTTTGACGATACTGAAAAATAAACATCACTTGAGGTAATGATAAGTACCTACTTAAATTTTACTGTTATATCAAGGCAATATTGTAGGTATCTTCCAAAACATCACATTTCAAGATTAGCATTATGATTTAATACATGGCACTTGGCATGTCAAAATCTAGCACTTTTGTGATCGCCAGTACCCACCCTATGTACATACAAACACAGCAGTCTCGTGGCCGTCGAGGTTGACTCACTTGTGCTTAGATCAAGGCACACGTGAGAGCTCCTGACCTATTTCGTCCAGTAATGCGTTGAATATTTGTGTAAAGCCTCATGTTTCTATAAACTATGGATTTTTGTAACGTTGCTTTTGTTACAAACATTTTCACTTTTCATAGGAAAGGTTAGAATTTCGGAGAACTCAGTACAGGCTTGCCAACTCAAAGGAATTATCGACACGACGAAAACGAAGCGTAAGGCCCGATATCCACCACAGCGGAGAGGAGAGGAGATGTGTTGAACAATAAGATGTCAACTAGATGTCTGAACTGAAACTAAGCGGACAGGAGATGTGGACATCTGATTGGTTATTCAAATACATCTCCTCTCCTCTCCACTTTAGTGAATACCGGGTCTATGTTCGTTCTTAATTCCAACTTTGACCACTCGACTAGCAAAAAGATTAACAACGTAATGAATAAGTCAATAGAGAGACTGATGATTCGTATAATACGAATACGATACGAGCTACGGCGCACGTAACTGTTTCTCTAAAACCTAATTTGAATAAGAAATATGCAAAATTTCAGCGTACTACGTTTATTGCACTTTATAAATAACACGTGACGTGGTGACTGCACTGAAATGGGTTTATTCCATAGCTAAGACTGCCTTTTTTTACTCGTGGTAAAATCATCAAATGAGTCCTCCAACCCAGGGCAGAGCGGGACTGTCAGACTCATACTGACTAAACTCCACGGTGTCCTTCAATAGCTCTTTACGTTTCAGGGTCACGGTAATTCGGTAACTCCCGCGAGTACACGGCGGTGCTCTGCCCAAGCGGGGCAGTCTTGCACCGTATGCTCTGCCGTGTCTTCAGGGCGATCCTTGCAGTGGTAACACCCAGGCGTTTCCTTCTTCCTCATCAAACATAGGTACCTCCCGAAACTTCCGTGTCCGGTGAGGACCTGCGTCATGCGGCAGGTCAGGACATCGTGATGCCTATCCAGCCACTCCTCAAAGAGGGGTCTTACCGCCTAGCCCTCCTCACTCAACTCAATTGATTTTATCATACTAAAAAAAGCCTATAAAGGGTGTGAAAAAGGTAGGTAGGAATAATGTCCTTTTAATTGTCGAATGAAAGGGACAATATTTTCAATTAAATGTGTTTATGTCGTAGGTCCATTAATTGTTGGTATCACAACACTCCAAGAAGAACGGCATTCACCTGGCTCATCACCGCATCACACATCTCTAATTTACGTCTTTAATTTCTGAAAATCCCTTATGAAATGTCTTTCTCACTACTGTATATTATTATCTGGCCGTAAATTAGACGATGACATTTTCGCTTTTAGCGTTTCTACAAAAAGCTACCCACCTTTTTGAATTAACGCCTACTTACGTTCGAAACTAATGTTTCTTCCATCATGAACACTAAGGTTTAACCCTCATTTTGATCTTAAACCTGGTACTTAGGTAATCCGTAAATAACTAAAGCGCCGTCGCCCATTTTCTTACCCCTTGACCACAAATTAGGAATGACGCGACAACTGAAAAAGAAAGCATTCGATAATGTTGACTTTTGCGTCGTTACGTGAGTTTGCTTTTGCCAGCCAGACCGGGGCTGCAGCGTCCTTTCAGGCCTGGCTTGTCGAATTATCCGCAAACTATACGGCAGTTATTATAATTAAAGGCTCTGAGTCCACGCTGGTTAGGTCTCAGTATAATACCGAACTTATTTAAAACCATATATCACAGGATCTCTTCCATTATGCAAGCTCGAATCCTGACATTCTTTGGTCACGTATCCCGGCGTGGCGACGAGTCTATCGAGCGCCTAGTGGTGCAGGGCAAAGTTGAAGGCACTTGAGCACGAGGTAGATCGCGTATGAGATGGACAGATCAAATAAAAGTAGCTGTGGACAGTTCCCTGCACGTCTGCACAAGAAAGGCGGCCATCAGACAGGAATGGCGGCGTATTATTAGGCGAGCCACTAACAGCTGAAATGACGACCACGACCACTCTGCCAAGAGTGAAACGACGAAGAAGAAGAATCACAGGATATCACAGAAACTAACTATAAAAGTTTGCAGTGCCACCCAGGCCCGAGGTCTGTGTGAAACGTCTACACGTCAATGCGGAAACAAAAGACGTACGCCAGTGTCGCAAATCGCATGGGCAGGGGTCGTGGAAAAGGCATTAGGCTTTATGTAAGAGCCTAATGTTACTCTACCTATGTGACATTGAATTTCTATTCGGTAAATACATTAGCCGTACAACTTCTAGAGTTTTATAGGGTAGAAGCAGATCAGGTAATGTACCCGACGAGTGTCGTTGATGAATTTACTTTCTTATAAATGCAACGGTAAAGACGCTGTTGGGGCATTGATGTGGTAAGGAATATTATTATGTACCAAAAGTACGGGTTACTTCATTTTTGGTCAAAAACTACTGTTTATTTAGGAACATTATAGACTGATGCTGCTGCTATTCCAAATTTTTATCCACAGAAACATTAAATTCACAGTTTTTGACTTGTATGCCGATATTACCCCGGGTCGACAGTGCGTCTTGTTCCACATGCGCCTCAAAGACCTGTTAGCAACCTGACGGGGCCCTCTTAGAGGGCCAAAGCCTGCCAAGGTCACGGAACGGTTATCAGGTAACCGTGGCCCCGGAACATAAAGGGCTATTGAAGGACACCATGGATTATAGTCGTTACAAGTCTGACAATCACTCCCGCCCTGGGTGCCCGGACTCATTGGTTAATAAATTATTACCATTATTAAAACTACTTGGTATAATTTATTTATTCTTTTTTTTTTCTGGGTGTAATTTGTCTATAATATTTATGTATTTAGAAATATATAAGTATGTTTATCAGTTGTCTGTACCCATAACACAAGCTCTGCTTAGCTTGGGACTAGATGGCGTTGTGTGATAGTTGTGCAATATTTCACGTAGCTCACGTAATCTCACACACTCCCTCACCCACACACCACGCACTCACACACACACACACACACACACCAATACTATACATCTACTAACATTATACTAAAAAACACTAAACCTAAATATAAATATTCTTCGTTGCAATAAAATTATATTATAAATAGTAACCACAAAAATGTCGTAACATCAATTTATATACTGTTAGCGCGGTTAATAAACACGTAATTTTATAATGAAAATGCAAAGGGGTGGGATCCTGGTGTCCTGAAACACAGGCCACGAGCCTAGCTTAGGCACCAGTCTCCCACAATATATACTGTCTGAATTCTGTCTTTGTGGAATCTGAACAATGTCAAATGATTGATGTATATTGTGGTGAGAAAATAAAATTTGATTTGATTTGATTTGATTGATTTATTTATTTATTTAATTCTCGATAACCATGGGTACAGTCGCGGGTAAAAGCTATAACCAATAATAACAAAACAGTCCAGGAGTGTTCTCGTTCATCTTTTCAAGTATTTGTATTCACGATGTATTGAGGTCGAAGTCGAAACGATGTAGTAACGGGTAAGTTGTGCCATCGGTAACTCCATGGACTTTCTAGAAGAATAAAATGGCCGTCTTTGGGTGACGAAATTGATTTTCTATTTATGTTTCTTCGAAGAATATTGTTAAGGTCAGTCGTGCTCGTGACTGCTTTGGGTTGAAAAGAAAGACGACACCGACATAGAGAAATTTCGCCGAAATTCTTAGTTTATTCTTATTTTCCTTTTCGGAGAATTTTGGCTACTCTTAGATATTTAACCTACTTCAAAAAAAAAGTAGGTTCTCAGTTCGACCTGTATATTTTTATGTACTTATGTATGCTTGTCTGCGAAGCGCTAGTACGTAATCTCATAGACCAGCGATGCGTGCAGCGGGTCGCCCGTCGATGAGATGACATGAAAACAGCACGCCACGCCTAACGCAGCGCACGGCCGTGTTCCGTTTTTCCTTTGAAAGGATGGTACCCTAAAAATGTTGGCCTATTCCTATGATTTTTATGAAAAACTCATTTGACCAATACAAAAATGAGGATTGACATAGGTAATTATATTTTCTGAAGTTTCTTAGCAAAGTTTTCCGGTATTTTCAATTAATGATCCTGATTTCCCTCTAACTTTTGTTCAGCATTGAAGTCTGTTAGTTTCGGAGAATATTATTGGCCAATTAAAGATGTTTTGTGTTTTCTTTTGTTTCGTTTCGAAGAATGTTGTTGTAGCAATTGTTTTGTAACAGGTTTGTTTTCGGGAATAATTCTAAAATACGACATCGTCTTCGTATATTTTTCCTTTAAAGAAAATGCTCGGCAATGTGTTCCAAGAATTTGTGGAAACAAAATATTTCATTGTGATGTAATTTTCTCGCAAATTCCTCTCAACTTGTTTGGGGTCTTCCACAAATAACTCATGTTTGATAGTTTGTGGCTGGGTTTGTTTAAGGAAAATGACACTTTAAAATATTTTGTTTTGGGTAGTCAATCATCAAATTAATGCCTTATTTGATATAGGGACCGGAATAGGGGACTATTTTAGTTCAAAACTATTATCTTCTGTCAGTTTCGCTCTACTATTAAAGCCACAACTTACAACAAATATACCGATGATACTGATACTGATACTTACAACCTCAGATCAAAGAAATAGGCAGATAGAGCGCTCAGAACACGCGAATGGTTCCACCAAAGTTAATACAAAATCAAAATCGAGTACAAAGTCGCGACCGTACCAAGCTACGCGTCGTACCAAGCTGCGCGTCGTTGTTGTTGTTTGCCAAAATATGCCGTCACGTGTCTTTAACCATGGTAAAAGTTGTTCTCAAAAACAAAGAAAACATTATGGAATGTAATTCGATTTGATTTTGTATTAACTTTGGTGGAACCACTCGCATGTTCTGAGAGCTCTATCTGCCTATTTCTTTGATCTGAGCTTACAACGTTAAAGCTTGCAACACCAAAATAAGTATTCTCAATATTGCAACACTGCCCTGTTACGTGTCATGGTCAACGATCTTTTGGTGTGCTCTTGAGATCCAGAAATAAAAAGCATCAGTTACTTATTTCCTCGATAATAACATCAATCATAATCTTCCGAGTAGTTTAAAAATACGCTTCACGTAGGTAGTATTTTATTCTTAAAGCTGTTAAAATACGCATCAGACATCTTTAATTGAACGCATAAATTGCGTACGTATTAGTTCAACTTATCGTATATTTCTACAATTCTCTACTCATGTATTGTGTTACCATGAGTTGTCATTAGGTACGATACTCGATCATCGATATCAACCGCGTTTGTCGCTCTCATTGGCCCGCTCCAACGTTGTATGAACTCTCAACCAATGAGAGCGCCAAACGCGGTCGATATCGATGATCGAGTATCGTAATGACAACTCATGGTATGGGTACTGGAGACAAAGTGCGTCTTTGGCACGTGGAGGCGCATCGCGACGGAACCAATTTCCGCTGCCTCGATAAGTCGAGGCGCGGCGAAAAGAGCTCCGGCGCTCTTTCAGGGCAGTATGGGGGAAGCGACTGTCGCAGCCGAGGTCCTGCCACGCAGACCCCCCTTTGAGGAATGGCTGGATAGGCGTCACGGCGTCCTGACCTGACGCAGATCCTCACCGGAACCGGAACCGAATGTTTCCATTATCCACGGTGTCCTTCAATAGCCTAGCATTCCGGGGACTTACCGAGTCCCCGGAATGAGACCGTGAGACCGGCGACCCTGGCAGGCTTTGCTCCTCTAAAGGGGGCCCGTTATTATGAAGACACTCTTTGAAGCGCGCGTGGAACACAATGCGCTATCGACCGTATTTTGTGCAAATTAATTTTTAGTAATGCCTAAAAATTAATTTGCACTAAGTACATTAGAAGAATTCACCAATCAATTCACCATCCACCAATCCGCACTGGGCCCGCGTGGTGGATTATGGCCCACCCCCTCTCACAGAGAGGAGGCCTGTGTCCCAGCAGTGGGAACATTAATAGGCTGATGATGAAGTACATTAGAAGAAGTAGTAGTAGTAGTAGTAGTTAAGAATTCTTAATGATAATAATTATTTGTTTAAAAGTGTGCAGGAGTTAAACAGAGGTGCATGAAGTCACAAAATGGCGTCAGCAACTCTCCTTCATAGTACTTACGCACTTCTTTATCCATAATTAATTTGACGTAAAAACCGATCAAGAGCTCAATAAAAAGCGTTATCAAATAGACTTTTTGTCTATGCTTGCTAAAGCGGCGCGTGTACTACTGTTTTTCATTTCTTTTTTGTTTTTCTATCAACCGTGACGGCCTTGCAGGTCTTCCTGAAGAGACAAGATGGATTGGATCAACAAAGTGGCGTATTTTAAGCCTTCCCGTTAACATTTTTTTTGTTTAAAACAAGTTAGATAGGTACTTAGTGAAATTGATTTGTTTAATTCGCCGTAACATTTCGTTTCATGGTTGGTTTGTTTTCGTTTTGTTGATTGAGATTTCTGTTGTTGAGATTGTGTTTTAATTTTTTTTGTTTTGTTTTTTCTACGTAAAAATCTTTAAAATAAATCTTGAAAATATTTAAAAATGTGTGTGTGCTCACTCACACATTTCAAAAAGTGGATTCACTAAAACGTTACAATTTATTTCGATTACGGAATTTGGACATTTATTTAGTGCTAAACGTTTTTTTCAAGTGACAGTTGTAAGATGTAGATACATACAGATATCATTGACCTTCTCCTTTTTAATTGAAACACATAGTTATTATGTTGTTTTGGTATCTACAAAATGGAAATTATAAAACGATTAGGTTAAGTAGTTGAGAGGTCGTTCATGAAAGTGAAATAAACTTTGGCTTGTCAAGTAAGTAGATACATTGTACCCATTCCATATTATAGATGACGACGCGACGCGTTATTTGAATTTCCAAAAACTAGTTATTATTTTTTAGAAATATTAAGATGCTTTCATTTGTTTCGTGACTAACGATTGTCAAAACACAAGCACAGAATTCATTTCTCTAAAACTTACTTTAAACCGATTTTGACAGCATTAAATATGTCATGAAAAATATTAACCTCTCTTGACTTTACCCAAAACCATTTACGGTATGCAGAAAACCAAAACGGTTACAAAAATAATTATAATTGAAAACAGCTGTTAATAAATTCACTTTACCGTCAAAGGCTTATAAATATTAAGAATGTCTCACAAAAATAAATAACAATACATCGTTCTCCAGAGGAATCGTAAATAACACTTTTAAAAACATATCCATTATAGTTTTGAGAGGCGGAAAACGAAAAGAGGTTGTATTTAAAGTATGATGTTCTCAAAATAAAGTGTCTTCCTTATTTAAAAAAGATGCGTTCGAGATTACTCGAGTGGCTGTCAGAGTCCGGGTTAGTTTTAAAAAGTAATTGTCATTGTTTATGGGATCGATGAGATGTTGAGAATATAAGGTTGATTCTTTTTCAGATAATGAAACTGTCTTATTCCAAAACGCCGACTAAAATATTTATGGTACTGAGATTAGTTCTAGGTTTAAACCATGGACTTTTGTAATAAGACGCGCGGTTAGTGTTCCACTACAAATGTAATTGTATGCGCAAAACCTCTCGTGGGGTAACTCAGCCCATGTTACTGAACAATGTTTGTTCTACAACTTTTGGAAATTCACTACAAAAAAAAATGTTTTTCATACAAAATGAGAAATTGATCGGGACCATCCAGTCCAGTCATGGGCCGAGTTACCCCACGAGACGTTTTGTCACAAGTAGAGTAGTATCATACTATGTTTGTATGTACTAGACAAAATGTAGCGTAATAACAATGATAGTAACGGTTAGGACATAGACGGAATTTATTTAAGGGCAAGCTAAACCATATTTTACTTTTATTACAATTCTTAAAGTAAGATGATTTATATTACCATTGTTTTAGCCTATTTTTACTCTATTGCCCTATTGCCTGTATAAAATGCCGGAAAAGAAACTAGCAATAAATAAATATATACATAATTATATATTATGTTTAATATAATATAGTATCATACACAATCATCATTCTTTTATGACATGAAGTTAGAAATTATTTAAAGAAAACTTTGCCCCACAATTGGAATTTCTCTTGTAAGATTTTGATGGTTGGAAAAAATTCATGCGGGCTTTGAACCTGCGACCGCTTCACAAAGGGTGGGAGGAACCATTAGGGAGGCGGACCCGTCCACCTAGTTTCTCCAACGGGACACGGAGACTATGAATTTAGATTTGGGTCTCGTGGTCCAACTGATGACGTTATTATACAGTGAAACTTAAGCTTCTTGATGATCCTGTTCTCCTAGTACTTTTTGTTCAGATCCCTCATTCAAATTATTTTTATAGCATCGAGATAATTCTCTCCCCCTTATCGGTCCGCGTGATGCTCATCCTCCCCTCCACAATTTGCGTCATAACAGCTGTCAAGTACACACTATTTATTACATTTGTCTAAACCCGCCCTGAAACAGTCTTCTCAGAATTATCCTAACATAATAATTGTATTATTTACAGAATTGTTTTCTACTACATTAAGATAAATTACTCAAACAATTCTATTAGTCCGAAAGATAGATTATCAAAAAATATTTTTTCTTTTTTTACGTAAATCAAAATTGACTATGATACAAATTTTCTAAAATACCTACACAAAACGTCACTTGTACGCTTAGATGAAGTATCCTTGTACGGTATAATTTTAAAAGTGATAGACGACACAAGCCGACTGATGACTCCCGAATTTCGAATCGTTTCATCTTTGTCAATTTTCATTGATTAAACTAACCTTCATAAAAATATCTATCAATTTCTCCAAGCAAGGCATGACTTTATCACACCTCCTTTGTTTTCTTATACCCTGTTAACCAAATATTAACGTTTTTGCTAGTGCTTCTGTGCTTATGTATTATTTTTTTCACTTTTCTCAACCTGGAATTTTGCTTGGATTATGAGATTTATTTTTATTGCCATACAGTTTGATTCTTACACACTTCTCTAACACCCTGTTATCCTGGTCCCCGTAAACCGCTAACAAACCAGCTAAACTTTTATTATTGAGTCATTACACCTTCTGTTTACAAACAATTTGTTACACGTGGGGAAACAAAGCTTCAACACACCTCCTTAAACCTCTGTTCTCCTAGTACCCGAGTACCAGTTGCGAACTGGTTATGCATGATTGTGGCCACTTTATATAATTTTGATTGAGTCATTTCAGACTGAATTCGTGGCGTCTGTTTACAAACATTTTGTTAGATCCACGTGGAGAAATCCCATTTCCTGTTAAAATGAAGATAATACAGGAAATAAGTAAAGATTTGACGAGCGAAAGTTTGTGTTTGATTACTGTAATCATGTGCAGGAATTATAGTTGGAACTACCCGAATGACGTAGTGTTTCAAAGCTCAGAGAGGCCTCTTACCACGAGCTCTTTACGCGATCCAGTTTAGGCTGTGGGAATGAGACAGAGCTATACAAGTCGTCTAGCGCCATCTCTTTCCCACAGCCTAAAGACTCATGCTTTAAAAGTTCATGGTAGGCCACTAGAAGCTAAATGAGATTCTACTTTCAATTCCCAGGACATGATATGGATTTAACTATATTAATAATGTAACAGTCGCTTAGAAATCGATTACAAGTAAAACTGAAAACAAAAACAAAAAATAATTATAATTATGTATAAATTATCTATTGGTTAAAAACTATTTACTTATACATTTACTACTACTTATACATATTATATTTACCAGATTTTTTTTTTGAAAAAGTAACAAATATCCATAAATCCGTTCTCAAAAAATAATATTCTCAAGTTCACAATTAAACGGATGAGTACTTAAAATTAAATGTGATTAATAATACAGTTGTAGTTAGTAATGAAATAACTGCAGTTAGCATGGTGAATGAACTGTCGAGGTAATCGGCGAGGTCACTGTTTATTGCGAGCAGTAATAATAACTTTAACGATGATTTTAATAATCTTCGGAAAACCACCTGAAACAAACACTCGCGGTCATACAATCAACTTACAAACGATTTTTTTAGGGTTCTGTACTTAAAGGATAAAACGAGACCCTGCTATTGCTAAGACTCCGCTGGCTGCCTGTCTGTCTGTCCCAGTCTGTATCTTATGATCCGTGATATTTAGGAAGTCGAAAATTTCACAGATGATGATGACGCTATAACAAAAAATACAAAAACATATTAAACTAAATATTGAAGGGGGCTGCCATACAACCAACGTGTTTTTTTTTGCCCTTTTTAAAATCTTTCACATTCTAACAAGTGGGGTATCAAAATAAAGGATATATGTTTCAATTTCATTTGGACTGATAATGAAAAGCTAACAAAAACTAAAAATAGTAAAATAAAAAAAAATATATATAAAAAAACCCGACTGCGTAAAAAAGTAACATTAATAAAAACTAATTTTAATAATGGCACGGAACACTTCCTGCGCGTGATCGACTCGCACTTTTCCTGTTTTTTTTTTCGCGAAAATCATATGGAAAAGCCGTTAGTTTAGTTTGTCCCAACTCTAACTGACCTTTGTCTATATTTGAAATTCGAACAGCCCATGCCGTTGCCATTTTTGGACAAATCAATTATTTATTTATTATTTCCTCGCCTTGGCATTTTGATTCTCTTTTATCCTCAAGGACGTCTCTCCTTTTCCTTGACGATCGCGTGAATAAATAAATCAAGGAAACTGGATAAAAATAACTTGGTATTTGATATCTGAATATTTCCAGGGCTTCTTCTTATATCAAGGTCAATAAGGGAATTTTTCTTTGCGCTGGTAACACCTTTTAACTTTAGAGATTCAGATTGTTTCAGGTAAGTAAGTAGTAAGTAAGCAGCAGTACAGTACTTGCAATGGCGAAAAATTTTCAAAAACATAATTTTTGTAAAATCTAGTCTAATACATTTTCCATTTTTTTTTATAACTACTACGGATACGTCAACTCAACGGGAATTCGATTTTACTAAAACATCAAAAAAAAGTGATTGTCAAAGTGTATTTTTTTATTTATTGAATTATTCATTGGTCTCCTGTGCCTGCTGCCTGGTGATATTTTAATGTCAACCCAAAAACGCTTGCAATACCTAAAATCTGATGAAAATCAAAGGATCGCGCTGGATGCAAGTCGCTTCCATCTGTTCCTATTTGAAATCTATGGAGGAGGCCTATGCTCATCAGAGGACGCAATACGGCTGATATGATGATGATGAACGTTAAAGTTCCAGTTTACTTTACGCCACAATAACTTGGGCTGTGGGAAAGAGGTAGCACTAGACATTGCATAGCTCTGTCTCTTTCCCACAGCCTAATCTGGATCGCGTTAAGAGCTCGTGATAAGGCCTCTGATGACCCAACTCGATAGTTGAACTGAAATATTTTCCAGAAGTTTACATGCAATTTACCACGCAACAGGTGCGTTAACAAATCTTACTAAATACCTCACAATGCCAGGTCAGTGTTAAAACATTTCAGCCCAATGACGTATTATTTTCAGCCTATTTCAAAGACAAACGCCCGAGTTTTCCTTATCCTACTAAACTAAATACGTCACTATAATGTTGCCAGTTAAATATATCGCACGCATAATGTATTGTAAAATAACGATGTAATGTCTGTGTTTCGAAATATATTTTTACAAGTTTGTTTAAGAGGAAAGTAATGAATAGATGAAAGTTAAATAATCAGTACTGACTTAAATGCACCTAGAATGTTTTCTCCAATTGATTATATTATCCATCGTGTAAAAAGTTATACGTAGTGCAATTTCCAGCATCTTCACCCTTATATATCTTGATGATGAAACCATAAGGGTGCCTTTTCACCAGAGATGTGCTATGTAGCTGTGCTGCAAGGATGTAAAAGCTGAGCTAGGAAACTGTGTAACCGTTTCCACAGATGCTACGCTATGTAGCTGTGCGAGTAAGATGTACTATGAAGATGCGAAGCTGCGCTACGAAGATGCGCAGCTGCGCTACGAGGGGTGCTATGACAGGAAACCTTCACGTGCGCCCGTGGACTGGAGTTTCCCTCTCGGATACGTTCGGGGGGAAGACCAGTTTTTCGGGCCGGTGCACCCTGGGATGCGGGCAAAAACTCTTCCTTAAGCACTGTGTGCCTAAGTGGTCTCTTTGCCCGTATGCGAATAGCCTGTCATGTGGACGCTCCAACGCGTGTCCCTCTGAATAGTAGAGGGCACAGCGGCGGAGCGGGCTTGCGGATGGTGAGTGATGGGTACGCGTCGTGTTTAGCGCCAAATGCCTGCTGGGGTCGCGGGTTTTTTCTTGACCCAGGATACCGTGGCCCCGGAACGTAAACGGCATAGGAAGGAACACGGGTGGATTTTAGTCAGTAAGAGTCTGACAGTCCCTTCCGCCCCACCCAGGGCGGGAGGACTCATTTGATGATTTTGCGCTACGAAGATGCGTAGATGCACTACGAAGATGCGTATCTACTCTTGGGTGTACCAAGAACACTACACAATAAAGAATATTAAATTGTATAAAAACAAAAGCTCTCTATAAACAATCTAAGACGATTTCACAATATATCCACAACATATATTTTGAATATCTAGTTATTTTCAGCATAAAACCTAAATCTCTCACTGAAAATTGTATGTAGGTGAGTGAAAGTAAAATAAATGTCGCGAAATTCCTAACGACTCGAGATGAAATCGGGTGATTTCACTAGTGCACTATAATTAACCGGGTTTCCTCGCACTTACTGTTTGTTACTCGAGTATAAATCAGATAATTTATCATGTGTTACAAAGGAGACATCTTGGTTTTCCCCGGAGACAACTTGGTATTTTCATGTTGAGGATAAAATAGGTGTTTTAAGATTGGATGGAAGCTATAACTGCTTCTGGAATGGCATCACCATGAATTGGATCAAATATGCGAATAATCTCACATGATCTGCCTGTTCCCCCACTGTGTTGGTGTCAGTTTCCAGTCGAACGAGATACAGCTGAATATCAACTATTTTACATGGAGTGACTGCCTATCGGACCTCCACAACCCATAGTAACCGGGTAATACGATACACACTTTATGGAATAGTTCATAGAAACAAAGATGTCTTTTTTCTAACGTCATCGTGAGCTGGTTGGGGTTGACCAAAATTTTGACGTAATCGCACAACGAAAATCGCACCAATTGTTAGGGTGTGTGTCAAATAGTCGTAAGATTTTGATTTTCTTTTGACTATTTTACACACACCCCAAAAATGTATTCTTCGTGATATAAGGTAATCTTCAATATAAACCAGGTTTCAGTTGGGAGGAAGTGACTAAAAAATATTATTTTTTCTACGTGTTCGAAACGGCTATGCTGCTTCTCCCACCAACGGAACAGCAGCTAACTTCCACAAGTCGTTATGATCTGACTCCCTTATTTAGTCTACTAATTATGGCTTGAGAAGAAATTACTAACGATATTTTGGTCTGGCTCCCACTCTAAAACAGTTGGTCCCGGCTGTCATTTGTAGATCTTTGACAGTCGTTACTGTTAAGTCAGAAGCTCTTTAGTCTGTGGAGGTCCGATAGGCCGTCTCTCCATGTACTGATTTTCAGCTGCATCCGGTTTGACTGGAAGCCGACCCCAATTTGTGTATAGTTGGGAAAAGGTTAGGCCATAGATATATAATATTTCTGTGGGTTAGGCAGATGATGATAGGTTAAATAAATTTACACGGGCAAAGCCGCAAGCAAAAACTTGTAAGTATAGTAATTGTGTCTACAGAAAACATTGCAACAATGTTTTATTTGCAATTTTATTTTTCTTTGCATTCAGCTAGTAAAACTGCCATTAATGTCAGAATGTCATTCTCACTTTCTACCCGAAATAAAATGAGAACTAGGCTAAAATTATTATTAAGTATTTATAAAATTTTGAGTAACCTTGCCCTCGAAAGTGCAGAATTTAGTTGTTTATTATATTTTTATATTTTATATCCTGTTGTTAAGTTCCCGTAGGAAAATTTCCACGTTAACAGATGAAACCGTCACGTTCTTTGTAATGTAAGTGATTTTTTTCCTTCAACCATAGGAATACTCGACAGAAATCCATTAATGTTTTCATACAACAGTGACATATTAAAAAATTGGGTTATATGATTCAGATATAGATAGGTAAATAGGTCAGTCAGGTGCGCGTGTAGACTCATATTAATATTTGGGGTCAACAGACGGTAACCGTTACATGTGACTGTGACAACCCGCCTTAACATTGATCGATGGATTTCTTAGAATTCTGGGTCGCGTTCAGAAATGTCGCAATATTGCGGAAAATTACTGTGGACATGGATTTTGAGTGGGATAAAGAACTGCCAGCGACGCCAGTGTGAGCTAAAGGGTTTATGAAAAATAACCCTTATTATACAGAAACACTAATAGAGAAATGGAAAAAGTGTGATTTAAAGTATGGAATTATTTACTTGAAATTAATCCCGATCATGGACGAATGGATAAAGAAAGGAATGAGTTATTAGGGAAAGTTTGAAAGTGGCGCCTGTTATAGAAAAAATGAAAGGGAATCGTCTGTCTTGGTATGGACATGTGATGAGGAGGAATGAGACTCTTGTGGCTAAGAGAGTGATGAGTATGAATATAGATGGATGGAGAGGAAGACGAAGGTCAAAGAAAAGATGGATGGTTTGTCTAAGGAATGATATGAAAGAAAAAGGAGTAAATGATACTATGACGTGTGATAGGGGAGAATGAAAGAAAAAAACGTGTTGCGCCGACCCCAAGTAAAATGGGATAAGGGCAGGAAGACGATGACGCCTGAGTCGAGGGCGCGTCTCGTTCCACGCACGCCTCTAAGAGTTTTCAGCAATCTGACATGAAGGATGGAGGGCCAAACGCCTGCTGGAGTGACGGGACGATCTAAACAGGTAACCTTGCTCCTGGAGCGTAAAAGCCTATTAAAGAAACCCATGAATTTTAGTCAGTACGAATCTGACAGTCCCTCTCGCAACACCCTAGTCTTGATGATTTAACCAAGCGTAAAAAAACTATGACTAATACTTACTTACCTACTTTTATTCCTTTTCATTCATAGCTCAGCTGTGTCCAGCCAGCACCAAAATGTTTAGCCAATAGAAGCAGGTTAATTGGCCGTGTTTTAGAGTTTGTTTAAACTCGTGCGCACGCGACGCCGTTAAACCCGGATTGAACTCGTATTAATGGTGCTCCAAATGTCAAGGGTATTGGAGTACAGATTGAGAGAAAAATTTATGAAGAACTGCTAGTATTTGGAATTTGGATAAAGGCAAGTATGGTTCTTTAGAAGTGCATCAGTAGTTGGAACTAATAAGGCCATTAGTATTTTTCAAAGCAATTTACTCGGATTTAATAAACAAAATTATGTTGAAAGACGTCACAAACAATCTAAGATTCTATTTACTCCATGATTAGAATGTTTTGTTTTCTGTGTTTGTTTTTGAAAAGTTTTCAAGTCAATATTTACCAACGGATTTTTCGATTTTCCTCACAATATTATTCAAGAATCAAGAGCCAAAATAGCTACACTATACAGACACTGAACAGGATTACCCGATCCCTCTTTCCAAGAAGAAGAGGGAAAAGAGAGTCTAATAATGCATTGGTCACTGTCTTATCCATCGACCAAGCTATAACTCGAAAATTATCCCACGGGAAGATAACATTGAGACAAAAACTATCCTGTTTTAATACAGCTTATATAACATAACTGTGTACCAAATTTCATCCAAATCTGCTTAGTAGTTTTTGCGTGAAGGAGTAATAAAATATTCTGAAACTTTCGAAATTCAAAAAAACTTTATGATTTAAAAAAAACATAAACTCCTACTTATGCTCTTATAAATGAACATTTTCGCCAACAGTACACACACGGGTTTAGTCACAGCATAGATTAAAACCCTAAAGTAATTATAGACCGTGGAAGCTATGACGTCACATTTTGACATTTGGGTAAAAACAAACACAGGAACGTATTGCATTTTGAGATAATTTACATTTTGAATACATTATCTAGTGTTTACAAGGTATAAAAACCTTATTGTTTTGCTCCCGGTTGCAACCATGTCTCTAGAAGAGAAACCTGCAGGACTTTTTTAGATTTCCTGCTAGTGAAAAAATCTTTAAAAAATGGAAAACACTCTGCCGGTACGTTACTGCTGATTAATTATTATTCTAGTCTGAGGACTCGTTGTATTGACTTGTATTGCTGACTTACTCATTATTTTCAATTTCAGTCGTAAGGATCTCGTAAAGACTGTCTTTGTAGTTGTCATTTTGCTGATGAAAAGGATGTTGTTCCATCAATTTTTGCACACAATAGTAACAAGAAGTTCGACGCAGACATTATTATTAATTACAAAAAGATAAAATAACAAAAATCCCACGTCGAAACCTGTTTGTTTTTACCCAAATGTCATCTTTTTACGTCACACTTCCACGGTCTATTAGTAAACAATGTTGAGAGCTGAGCCGCTTTTAACCTCATTCAACCGATTTTATACCGTTCTATATGAAGCTATGGATACATTACTAACCTCCTTTTGAAGATACGGTGTCAAAAATCCCGAGTATTTTGATTTTACAAAGAAAAAACAATACATATCATCCTATCTAATATTCTCTGAATCACACATAAGTTTTCAGTTACATTCCTAGAAACAAAAAATTCAAAACAAGAAATCACACATTCAGAGCGAATAATGAATAATTTGTAACTGCGATTTTTGAATGTCAAATCCAGCTGCGTGTAGGCACAAATCTTTTAAATTTATTCGTTGTCCACGTACCAAAAACCCAGAAATGCTTAAAAAATACCGTTTTTCCAATACTCGTAATGAGGTAACTCGATAACGGTACATTCAACAATAAAATAGGTCTATTTATTCAGTTAGCGGTTCCCGAACGCACAGCGACGTTCTATTTTTGAAGTACGAATTTGAATTTCGAATCGATCCACGGCGACCGTTTTGTGCTAAATATGCAGTGGCCAGTATAAATGAATCCAAAAAGTTTTCTTTGTATTATGTAGCAGATGTTAAGTATGTGTTGTTCTGTTATTTGATGTACAGCAGGGTATTTTATTTATATTTATTTTCTACGGTATTATGTTAAAAAATACATTACATACCTAAGTATATCTAGGCGCGTCGTAGTGACCAGATTATTTGGGGACATAAGACATAGTCTGCCAATTCTTGCCAACTAGATAATTATTTAGATAAACGTTTTCACTTGCTTTTATTAAAAATTAAAAAAAAGCTAAAAGAATTTGGCGCTTAAGTATTATATTTAACTTGACATGGCACTCCGTGAACGTCCTCAGTCAGTTCCTCAATCTTTCAGATAGTCGCCACCACCGATACACATAGCGTATATACGGTATACCTACCCTCCTTTTGATCCATTACAAATTTAATAGCTAAGTCAAGACTTTTCAGAAGAGTTTTCTAAGAAAAGTCGGGAACGCGCCGACATTGTTCCCGAAAGCAGATATCAATAATAAACTTGAAAATTCAAAGTATAACCCTCTTGAATTAATATTTTACACGTGTCAAGTTTAACCTCTATTTACGATGACTTCCATTCATAAAAATAAATCAGTTTCATTCATAATTTTGCTCGTGGATCTCACCGGGCGGTCCTCATTAAGTCAGCATTAGAAGGAAATGCGGGGGAAGGCTATCCGAATTATAATAATATTTCTTTTAAAATAATCTAAGTACTCTAATATTGGGGTGCTATGACAGGAAACATTCACGTGCGCCCGTGGACTGGAGTTCCTTCTCGGATACGTCCGGGGGGAAGACCAGTTTTTCGGACCGGTGCACCCTGGGATGCGGGCAAAAACTCTTCCTTAAGCACTGTTTGCCTAAGTGTTCTCTTTGCCCGTATACGAATAGCCCGTCGTGCGGACGCTCCAACACGTGTCCCTCTGATTAACAGGCGCAGCGGCGGAGCGGGCTTGCGGACGGTGAATGATCATAACGCCGTTTGCTCAAGGACCAGCCCGGGTCGGTGGCGCGTCGTGTTTCGCGCCAAATGCCTGCTATGGTCGCGGGTTTTTTCTTAACCCAGGATACCGTGGTACGTAAAGGGCATAGGAAGGAACACGGGTGGATTTGAGTCAGTAAGAGTCTGACAGTCCCTTCCGCCCCACACAGGGCGGGTGGACTCGTTTGATGACTTTATCACCTTAAAAAAAAAGTCCTCTAATATTAAACATGAAATAATCTAACAATCTCTTAGTACCTTCAGCATAGCCATATAGTGTGGAAATGCTGCCAGCGTTCTGGGCACTTCCCGTTGATAGCGATGTGGACATATTCTTTGCTGCCGTTTGAATATTTATAGTTTTAGTTTTTCTAAATATTCATACCTATTACTATTAAATTTTATTTATAGTTTGTAATATATTAGAGTTGAGTATTATAATAAGCAGTCATCATTTATCATCAGCCGGAAGACGTCCACTGCTGAACATAGGCCTCCCCTTAGACCGCCACGCTGAACGACAATTCGCCACTTACATCCATAAGCAGTGCATCACACAGTAAAAAAAAACTATTTCAAAATAGTAAACGCGATCTTTGGCCTTAACTTTGAATGGGCTTGTAGTCCCGTAAGATAATTTCTGATTTACTGTAAATGAATTTAAAAAAAAGAAACAATTTTTTTTAAGTCGTTCTAAGGCCTCTCGTTAATTATGAATTAGGTATTTGACACTAAATAGAGCACACACTACATTGAGAACATTATCGATGCCATAGACTAGAAGACCCAGATTTAAAAAGAAATAGGTATAACAGCCGTAATAGGGCAAGCCTAATGAATGAGAGCGTACATGACACAACCTAAAAATTAACCGTAATACTTTTTGGTCATTTTAATTATTTCTAGGGCCTATACCACCACCTCTTATAAACAATATTATTATGTCAATTCAAAAAGAGAGCGCTGTAATCTCTAGAATGGTCTATCGACATAATAAAAACATTTTTGTTGACGTGCTTTCCGTGCAACAGTTTATTCCCATTCCATTCCCAATCAACAATACATTCTGGGTTTCCTCAACAAACTCTTACTCGTGAAGGAGTACCGTCACGTCCTATACAAGAAGCCTGAAAATTTATAACATCACTTTGCCTTCTAGTCTTACCAAGGAAACCCAGTAACTAACAGCCATCCGGTAAAGCAGAGGCTAATCATATAATGGTAATTCGAAATCTTTATTCTTCTCCATGAAAAATTTAATACTTTAGGTTTACCATGAGAAAGCTCAAAATCAAAGAAGTCAATCTAGCATAGGGCAAACTCACGCAGAGGGTAATGGAACTTGTGCACACCAATCGAACATTTTTTTTTTTTTTTAGCTTGGGCAAATCATCAATGAGTCCTCCAACCCCGGGCAGGGCAGAGGACTGTCAGATATTGATAATTCGAAATCTTTATTCTTCTCCATGAAAGATTTAATACTTTAGTTTTACCATGAGAAAGCTCAGAATTGCCAAAGATATCGATCTAGCATAGAGCAAACTCACGCAGACGGTAATGGAACTTCTTTGTGATTGTGTGGTCGCGATGCAGGGGCTTCCGCTATCCAATAGGATTGGTCATCCGTCACAGTATGTTATAGGCAACCTATGGTGGTGTTGCCCGGGGTGCACCGCTAGGTAGTGAATTCCAACCATACCAATACAAATGTTGATTTAACATTGTACATGGTACGCGAGCGATGCAATATTATATCATTGGTGGTGGTAGCCCCCCACGTTATTTCTTATTATGAAACATTGACCCACGCCCCGACCTATTCCAAAACACGCAAGTAGGTTGTATAGTTAATTAGAATAACAGTTCTATTCAGATTTTGTGTATTATTTTATAGGTGAATCACTGTCTATGATTTCATAGGTCAGTTTTAACGGTTCTTTTGTTTTGCCGTCTTTTTTCGGTTAGGTACGCTCACAACTCGTCTCATTTGCTATTTCGTCTCTTTCCCTATTACGTCTCATTCACTAACTACGTCATCTTGTGCATCTGGTCATTCCGATATGCATTAACTCGTATTGTTGGGCTCTTTATAAAATACTGTAACAGATGCAAGGTCCGTACCGCATAGATGATACAGACATGCACATCAATATGTCTAAATCTGTTTATCGTAATTTTCAACTTTATCACTAGACTGGCTAGTCTGAACGAAAGGCTTCGCCGCGTTTTGCGTAGCGCGCAGGCGTTTCTTTATTCCCCATACGACACAGGTACCTCCCGAAACATCCGTGCCGGGTCAGGACCTGCTTCTGACTCAAACCCACCGTGTTTTTTCAATTACCACCGTTTATAAATGCCAAACTAGTATCCCTAAAATAAGAACGCATCCTTTGTAACAACAAGATCAAAATGTATTTGGAACAAGACATGAACCACTCGAAACAGTTTCACGGACTATTCGAATTTAGAATTGTAGAGCGGCGCCATGTTCGCTCGAAAATTCCAAATTTGAATTTCTATGAACCGTTAACTGTTGCACAGATGCAATTTTTGATCGAGTTACATAATCAAGAAGTATAATTTACTTTTGAACCTTTATAAAACTTATTAGAATTTGTAAACAGAACTTTGTTTTAAAAAGTAAATTATGTTTACTGTTTTATTATGCCACTTTATCCTAAAGGCCTATTTTAAAATACATTAGCATTATTAGCAAGCACTGACGTCATGTTGATAATATGAAAGTAAAATCAAAAAGTAATCGTGACCTTTTGAGATATAATTACATTCAAATTTTATTTTATTACAGCTGTGATCTTCTTTGCGTGAGTCCATAGTTTTGCAGCAGCACAAAACCTGTGGCGATGGCTGAGCGATCCCACTAGCAGTGGTAGGCCAAGGGTAGGTCTCACTTGATGGTCTACCATGAACTCTTAACGCGATCCAGTTTAGGCTGTGGGAAAGAGATGGCGCTACACGACTTGTATAGCTCTGTCTCTTTCCCACAGCTTTGGTAAGGCCTCAAGTGGCCTACAATGACGTCTAAAGCCGGTCATACACGTACCAGTATACTTGTGCAAATCTAGACTTGCACAAACACAGGACAGTTTGTGCAAGTATCTTCCCATTATAAGCATTCAAAAGCATTCATAGTATTAAATCGAGAGTAAGAGAGAGTAAAGCGCTATTTAGACGGAGCAAGAACTCGTATGCGAGTTTCACTACATTGCGGCATTTGTTTAATTAACTGAATTTGTTCTACCTATAAATTCCGCAATGTAACGCAACTCGCGTTCGAGTTCTTGCATCGTCTAAATGAGGCTTAATTTCAGTGTGGGGGAAAGAGACAGAACTATACAAGTCGTCTAGCGCCACCATTCCCATAAGCCACCAGGGCCGTTTCACTTTTCACAGACAGCGTTTACTGTGTTCCGTCCATAGAGCACAACAATGGCTTCATTGGTGCGCAGGAGTTACATTTTCATTCTAAACGCTTCCGTTTCATCTTTTGTCTCAACTTAGCTTTTTAGATTGGACAGAGGACTGAGGCCAAGAATTTTTCACGGCCAATATCACCAGTGTGTCAAAACGGCTACATCCCGATGGTTATGTTCAATCCCCACAATTTCTCCCCCGTCACGTTCAAGATGTGTGATGAACGTGGTTTTCATTCCTTTTCATTGTTGGACACCAAAATGTTGAACCAATAGCACCAGGTTAATAATATAGGGGTTAACATGGAGAGGAGTTAAGGCCGTGGGGGTTGAATATGGACTAAACCATCCCCATTAATCCGGGAGTATTCCCATATGAGTAACTATTTTCCTAGAAGCATTTTTAATACTAGTAAGAAATAGTTGCTCATATAGGAATACCCCGTTTCATCAACTAAACAAAATAGTTGATGAAACGGGAAATTAATGGGGATGGTTTAGTGCATGTTCAAAAGTGCCATTTCACCACCATTTTCATAAATTGAGTGTCGTTACATGAGCTATAAACGTGTCCTATCGTTTCTGAAAAAGATGGAGTTTAGAAAGATAAGATATAAAACTAAACTTATAACCTTCTCAACAATGTCACCCCATAACTCCTTACACGTGTTTCTTCAAATTAATAAGAAAAACATGCTTATTACCCTGCTTCCCACACATACCCATATTGGGAACGCTGTGATTTCGCCATAATTGTCGTAGTAAAACATCTTTACATGGTACCGTTTATTTGTGGGGGCGTCTTGTTATCGGCCCTGTTAAAGGGTTGAAAGTATTTTCTCAATTGAGTCTTCAAGTACTTCAATTTGGGTGACTCGCTGTCCGATCATGGCTAGCCGTGGTCGACATCGCGTCGTGTTTCACGCGCGCCTAAAAGAGCTGTCAGCACAATGACGGGGCCTACTTAGAGGGCCAAAGCCTGCCAGTTTCCCTGGACTAACGGGCTACGTGACCGTGAAACGTAAAGGGCTATTGAAGGACACCGTAGGTTTTAGTCAATACTAGTCCGACAGTCTCTCCTGCCCTGCCTTGGGTGGGAGAACTCATTTGATGATTTTATCACGCTAAAAAAACTGTGTAGATACCAACACCTGTCCAAGCTTTCGCATTATAAGACCAATAAGACTGTGAAAATCACTTTCACGAGTTGACGGATAAAATAAGAAAAATTTTATCGACTTTTTCTTTGCATTGTTCTATTCTCTAGCCTCCAACTATTTGACCTTAAAACGTTTCGATGTCGAACGTTGCAGGTCCGTGCATTTCCCGTGACGCCATTGGCTATTCATTCACGAAGGTAAATCATTTTGGGCTATTGCTAATTGGCCGCTTTAGACCCTAAGGTTAAAAAAGATTAACAGCATAAAATAAAGGGTTTTCATAATATTTTTCTTCAATGATTGACGGCTTGTAAGCAAACGTATGCGATAGTTTAGATAGGGTAATTTTAATATCAACAATTAAACATAAATATAGGGTTCAAGCACTTTAGTGTTTTAATTTGCATAAATATTGAGAATTAGGGTTTGGGTGTCGATAAACTTATATGCGTGCTAATATTTGGGATAATGGACCTACAAGGCATTGGCCTCAGTAGATTTGCGTGTGAGCTAAAATATGTTTGATGTGAAAGAAGAAAAGAAAAAAACTGGATTGAGGCACCGCTGCGTTTAATATTAAAGCCCGGTTTCCACCGCGAGCGGAACGGTAAACTCGCAGGCGCTAACTGCATACTTGTATTTCCACCAACAAATAGATTTTGCGTTCCCAGAGCGAGCTCATTTTTACTCTTTTCACCCGCTGGGTCATTTATAATGTTCCGCTCCACATGCAGTGGAAACCGGGCTTAATACCTGAGGCCCTATCATAACTTTTTCAGTTTTTGTGACGTAAACTGAACTTAGTTAAAAGATAGTTCCGTGTTCATACACCAGAGTCGATTTGTCATTTTTTCGTACAATAATCTTTAAGTAGGAATAAAATACTGAAATCTCGCGAAAAGGCCCCTGAAAATAGAGTGAATAAACAGAAGCATGTATGCAATTTTCAAATTCTAGAAGTACTTTCCACAGATTGATGCCAAATTGCCAAGTCAATTATAAATCGTCTCACACCAAAATACCCAGTTATTTGCTTTCAAAATCAACTTCTAAAAGTCAAATGAATCATCCTTTTTTATTTAAACGTACTGATTCCATAAATAATATTTTTGTGTACACTATTCGTCTATAAACAGTAATGGTCAATGACGGTCAATGCATCTTCGTCAAGTGATGCCTTCTAGAATATTAAAAATTTGAAGTTTTTTTTTAAGAATTGTCCCACGTCGTCTCATTTTGTGAGCAAACAGTTTAATGACTGATGTGAAGTTTGAAGAGGAAATGGTTTTACAACTGTTTCTGTTTGTTTTATGCTTTGAAATACTTGATCGTCATTTTTATGAATTCCTAAGAACATCATCTTTGTTGCGCAAGCATACAATACAATAAATTGAGAACCTACCACTCGAATAAATAAACAAGAATGTACACTTAATTATTTGTTGTACTGTTGCTTAGTTTCTATGTTTAACATTCGATAATAATTCATTCATTTAAACTACCTAATTCCAATATCTTTCATTCAAATTGCTAAAAGACTAGTAGTTGTACTTAATAATTCCATGGACTTGCATAAACAGAACAGAACATTCCAAATTCAAATCCACACACAGAAAAACACACAACTGCAAAAGGGTTTAACAACACTTGAGAACCCTAATGGCAACGCGTGCAAAAATTGAGGGCAGAACAATTTTGTGGTTAAATTATTTATATTTTTATATCAATCGACCACCAGCTGCGAAGATGAGAATGAACCTTGAGACGATCCACGTGGAATACGACACGAGATTCTTAAGCTCGTGTGTGCCATTAAAATGTTATGAAAAAGTCATTAGCGCAATTTTCTTTGGAAACTAATTGTGTTTGTTTAATTGATTGAGTCATCATTTTGTAGAGATGCGATTCCACCAGTGTGCGTCACCAATGTTCGGTCTGGTGGACTCACTGAAATGCACGAACATTCTAAAAATATTCGCACTCACTGAAGTATCCAGACTTCAGTGCGCGCACACACTGCACGTGAGCGACTCGATAATGATACGATAGTCATTCGAAAATGCGCGATCACATTTTTAGAAAAAGCTCTCCTCAGCAAAAATTTCTACGCAGTGTTATTTATTTTGATGTAGAATACTTGGTTAGCGCCTCCACGAAGGGTCTGGGGGTCTAATCTCTAAGCTAGAAACCCGAACTAAGAATTAATGATATTTCGATTTGACAGATAGCTCCTTAGAGTCCTCCTTAAATTATTACCTGCGTATTGGTATGACTTCGTAGCCGTGGCGGTATTATCCGGCAGCACTTTGATTTTGACGTTAGTAACGTTCGTTTGGTATATTATCATCTGGGAACAGTGCATAAGACGGGGACGCGAGGTACAATGGGGACATACCTACTCTCTTTAGGAATACTTTTTTTTTTACTTACTTGTTTTTTTGACTGGCCTGTTGGTGTAGTGGTTAGTGACCCTGACTGCTACGCCGGAGGTTGTGGGTTCGATTCCCACCCAGGACAAATGTTTGTGTGATGAGCACGATCATTTGTTCTGTGTCTGGGTGTAATTTATCTATAATATGTATGTATTTAAAAATATATAAGTATGTTTATCAGTTGTCTAGTACCCTTAATACAAGCTCTGCTTAGCTTGGGACTAGATGGCGTTGTGTGATAGTTGTGGAATATTATTATTATTATTACTTAACACAACGCTAACGTAGCGCAAGATGCAAGCGGCCACTAATAAATGGTGTCCATTGGCGCTTGCGCTACGTTAGTATTCTGATAAGTTTGCCTGAAGTGTGTGATTTCCCATCCTTCCTCGCGTCCCCGTCTTATACACTGTTCGCTTATCCGTTTCCGTGATTTAGTTGACGGACTTATGAAAAGACACCCTGTTTACGGTTTCACAGAGTAAAACTAATTAATTAAACACTTTTCAATGGCAGGTCATTTACGTAAAAGTGTACAAATATTTTTAAGCACGCTATCGATCTTGAAAACTTTCAATTTTCTAAAAAGCCTGTCATTATTTCATATTGCATCTCTCGATGACATGTAATGTAAGCTATATTTTAAAATAAAACGTAAAAGCATAATGTGGGTCGTGTCAGACGTAAATATTTAATAAAGATCAAGGTTTTTAGTGAGTGATCGGCTTTTCATGTTTACCTGATCTCATGCCAAATCGATGTTTTTTTGGAATATAAATAATAAAAGCTTACCTTGTCACTTTCTCTCATTTTGGGGCGACTGTTTTCATCCAAATGCATCCAATGTAGCAATTTTGAGGTACTACAACTAGCTGTTGCGCGCAGCAGTTGTACTCGTTGCTCGGCTTCTATTGGTCGAAGCGTGATGCCATAATAGCCTTCATCGATAAAAAGACCATCCGACACTTAAATAATGTTTCAATTTGAACCAGTATTTCCTGAGTTAAACGCAGACCTTCCTTTTCACTGGAGGAACTTTACCTACACTCTGTTCCTACGGTATGAGGAACGGAGTAAAGGAGTATGAGTCATACCCCAAACTCTTAATATTTGCAAAGAATTCACAAACGCGCATACTTTTCAGTCAAGACATAGTTCAAGAATGAATAAATTCTAAAACCAAATTTTTGAATCTTTACTCATTAAAATTACATATCCAAATTATTTTATATTGACCTACTTACATAAACATAATTTCTATGACTTACAAATCATGACTAATTATAAACTATAGAATTTAATATGCTACTGCATAGTTATCATCAGAATCTATATAATTGTTATTGTTTGAATCCCTATATTTTTCACCACTATTGTGTACTTCTCCATCATTAAAAAACTGCTGTATTTCATCTGGATCTTCGTAATCCAAAGGTTCTTGCTGGTAATCCGGCCTCTTTTCATCGGCATTTTCATAATAAACTTGTCCACCACTTAAATAAGGTCTAAACCCTTCATAATTTGAGTTAATTTTACTTCGAACAACAGTAGGACCTTCGTTGTCTTCTTCGTAATCAATTGGAACAGATTCTGCCAATTCTGGACTTATTTCTTCGTCATTATCTGCATCATCAGTGTCAATACCTTTAACTTGTACAGTTGAATCATCAATTCGATCTATATCATCTGTGTACTCCTTGTGTATGTCTGTCTCTATATTTTCACTATTAGTTTCATAATTACCATTTTCTGATTCCTCATTATCGTCTTCTTCGATATCTAATGCATCATTAGAACCTTCGTTATTGTCATCAGAATTACTACTTTCATCGTAGTTGTCATTTTGTTCTATCACTTCGTTCTCAGCATACTTGTACACATTTTCAGAAGACTGCATTAGTTCAGCGTTATTACTCTGAGCAACATTCTCACTTTGATAACTATTGGGTGGTGTTCCATCATCACTTAGATCTTCTGCACTATTATTGGCATCTTCTTCAGTGCCAACAGCATTACCGCCACTGTTTGGAACATATCCAATATTCGGTTCGTTGAAGGCTTGGTCATTCACTGTTTGTACTGTCACTACGGCATCATATGGAACCCCTGGATTACCCATTAATACTAAGACAGCGTATTTGTAGCCAGGTCCGCCGTCAACTATGTTCGCTTTGAAAGATGTTCCGAAATCTATGCTACTTACTCGAAGGTGTCCTATGGTATTACCATCGCCGATCGCTGGGTATCTCAAAGCTACAGATCCTCCGGGAACTGATAGTCTAATCTGTTCAGTATTTGTCTTCTCCAGTTCTTCATTACCGACATCTAGTAAGAACACTGTAGGGTATTTGTGGAATGGATTCGCGACTACAAGTACTGACAATTGACAAACAATTAGTGCTAGTAGCATCTCGACTGCTTGAGTTGTAATGTTGGGTCATGGTACGATAATCAGATTCTTATATAATACTGTTTCACGGTTGATTCCGCCCAGTTTTTGTGTGGCCCCGGTTGAAGCGTGACGCGTCCAATGTCAACTGTATCTTCAATATAATTGGAATCAGGAAAAACTTAATTCAATTATCTCATTCTGTTGGTACTATTCTTTGTTAAGGAGTGACAATATACGCATTTAATTGACTAGAAAAGTTTTATGTTAAAATCTCAGTCACGTTTGTTCTTCTCAAAAACTCAGTAGGTATATTAAATCATCCAAGAATGTTCCTTTTTTTAGGGGGTAAATAAAAAAAAAACCTGGAACTGTCAGAATTCTACCGACTAAAATCCACTGTATTCCTTCCATTGCCATTTACGGTCCAGGGTCACGGAAACTAGCTTAGACAGTCCCGTGGTCCTGACAGTCATTTGGTCTTATATGAGGTCCCGTCAGTTTGTTAAGGTCATAGTGCAAGAACGTGCTTCACACGGAATTAAAATAATTTAGAGAAGATCGTGGGGTATTTTGATTTCTATTCAGATAAACCACAATAATTATGGGTTCTAAGTGAGTTGAGAAACGGAAATTTTAACAGTCTGGGGTAATTTATAGGAACAATTTTTTTTTTGAGGAGCTTATCAAACAGATGACTAATGTAGATATATATTTTAAATAATATAATGTTAGGCATAGTCGCCTTGTCCGAAACACTGTCATCATTCTCCATTAACGTAAAGCATCTGTTACTGTAACACCTGCTTGTCCATAAGGAAGCTTAATTGTATCACCCTATAATTTCTGTAAATAGTATTTTGTCTGGGTACCGTTCCAATACGTTATCTCGTGTTAGGAGTGCCAATAGCCGGATCTTTTTTCTATAGATTCCCAGAAATTCAGCAGTAAAGAGACCAATTAAAACAAAACAAAAGCAGTAGGTATGTAGGATCTCAAATTATCAGATAGCCTATAAGAAAAAAGAAATACTTTAAACTTAAAAAAGGAATACGTTTCAATAGCCTTTGATTCAAAAACGTAATGAATAAAATACGTTAAAAATAGAGAAAAGAAAGAATAACCCACTCAATTTTAAACTAAAATATCATCGTTGCACGTAATTACTGACGCAAATATCCCGAAAGTGGACTTTTTGACATTTGCGTGAAATATTTTGACGGTAATTATTTTAAGAGGACAGAAATAAAAAACATGTTAATCACAGCTTGGTTTCTTTCAATAATGCTATAAATCATAAAAATATTACATATATTTCGTGTCTGACACTAACAAATTTATCACAATGCTAAGAATTCTGTGAACAGGACAGATTTGAAGATCAAGCTTAAATAGGGTTACAAGGAGAAATGGATATTTGTCAAAATCGTGGCTTAGGGAATTTTTATACTTATAACAAACTTATAATAGGTAACTTACATTAACTTATGTAGGTAATAGCAATTACATACATAATAATATCATCAACCTAAAACAGAAGTCAACTATAACCCCCTTTTTGGGCATCACTGCAGTCAGACTAAAAGCTTCTGTATTTGTCCCCACGTTTTTTAAAAGAGTATTATTACTTTACACCTTCGTGGTATTAATTGATCTTCACTCGCGAGCAAAAGAATGGAATCACTAAAGTCTTTGTCAAACAGACAGGCGATAGCGAACCAAACCGAATCCTGTCATATTGAAAAGCGAAAGTGGTCCGATAGGTAGTCTATGTGACTGGCTTCAAACAATACAATACGTTACAAACAAAACGCCACGCCACGCATTCGGTTCGTCTGACAGTTTGACGAAGGCATAACTCCGATTCCGCGAAATCTCTAATTATTTAGAATAATAAAAATAGTGCCATTTTAAAGGTTTAACTGTTAACTTTTAACTGATACCTAATTCAATCAAATCACGCGATTATTTAATGAGCTATTCCGGATTAAATTCAAGTTAGTGATTCCATCCTTTTGCTCTCTAGTGTACCTGCTATATACCTAAGGGCTGATTTTTCAATAGTCAGAAACTTTTATCTCAGGAATAAAAATGGCGGTTTGACAGCTTATCTGTAGAAAATATTTCAAACCGGTATTTTCATTCCTCAGATAAAAGTTATCTGACTATTGAAAAATCAGCCCTAATTAAATTAAATTCAAAAAAAGACATAATAAGTAGTCTTTAAAAAAGGCCCAGTATTTTACCTACAGCAGTTATCTCAAGCTAAATTAGAAAAGTCAAACAAAATGCAAAATCATTTAAACAAATAATTTTATACCTGCACAGAATTATCATAGAAAAGGTTAATAAAGCCATTCCTATTACAATCACGTTCAGACCTAAATAAATAATTGCCCCACATAAGCCTATTTACCCACGATTTTGACATTAACCACATTAAATGGAATATCAGTAATCAGAATTACAATTACCTACCTAAGGATACAATTTATAAGTTTTACATAAATTGTTATTTACTTTTAAAAAGGGTTACATTAAATACAGATAATGTATAATATTGTCAACTAATGCAAATTCATGTTTTTTTTACAATCACACTCACATTAAAAGCACCAATTTCTTAATATTTAATAAAAAAAAAATTATTCTAAACACGAGTGATTTATCAAATATCAAAGTTACAGCACACTACTTTATTGGAATGGTGTTTTACATTATGGACAATTAAGTTAATAAGTACCTAATTCAGCATCATCATCAGTGGCGGATTTCTTCTAAAAACCAGTAGACCCGGCCCTAGGGCGGCCAGATTATTTAGGGCGGCAAATCGTGTCAAAAAGAACACTGATGATAACAATATTACCAAAAAATAACTCGATTTCAAAGTATGTATTATCTTAATATAATTAAAGGTGTACCTTATTTTTCTTAATCACTAATGCGTGTATAGGTATAAATAATTTCGTACATAAAAAATAATTCGTACATTTATTTTAACTTAAGGTAAATAAAACCTCAAACCGTTTTATGTTTTGTGTAAATATCCAATACTTAATCAAAATGAATTAATCCTACTACTATTATAAAGGCGAAAGTTTGTAAGTATGGATGTATGGATGTATGGATGTATGGATGTATGGATGTATGGATGTTTGTTACTCTTTCACGCAAAAACCACTGAAAGGATTTGGCTAAAATTTGGTACACAGATAGTTTATAAACTGGATTAACACATAGGATAGTTTTTATCCCGATTTTATGTTCCCGTGGGATAATTTTCGAGTTGTAGCGGGTGAAACCGCTGGCAACAGCTAGTAAATAATAAAGTTTGTGATGGTTTCTGAGAAAGGGGCGGCACATGTTGTTTATGGGGCCTTGAGCGGCTAGTATTGCAAATCCGCCACTGATCATCATGAAAAACAAACCTTCATAGTATTCCAAATAATTTTATAAATTTTTATCTATTTATTTTGGCATCTTGTGTAGGTAACTTATCTATGAATGGAATGCACATAATGAATGTATCATGCGTACATACACGTTACTGACGATTATGAGGGCATATTATATGGCTATAATCAATAAGGGTATCAGAATAACATCTACAATAAAGGTACCCGTGATCAATCCAGAATAAGCAAAGTGATATTTACTTTCTTAAAAACAATTGAGCATTACATTTAGAAAAATCTCACAAACACAATATCAAACTTTAGACAGATAATAATATACCTAGTTCAGTATTGTATAGATGGATCTTTTGACCCGTGACATAAATCGGAACTAACTCCCCCGCCATCTTGATTTTACATTTTCCAAATGTTACTAGTAAAAACGCCTTTTCACAATTTCATCATTCATGCGTCGAAAGACCATTATAGCCAGACCACCATCATCTACCAAGACAGTTGTTATGACGTCAGCATGCACTCAGCATGACGATAAGAGCTGTCAAACAATCTCTACAAGGTACCAAATTAACAAATTAACACCAGTACCCATCTATGTGTTGTCATTACGATACTCGATCATACGCATCGAGCGCGTTTGGCGCTCTCATTGGTTGAGAGTTCATACAAGGTTGGAGCGGGCCAATGAGAGCGCCAAACGCGGTCGATATCGATGATCGAATATCGTAATGACAACTCATGGTATGGGTACAGGGGGGGTATTACATTACAACGTCTTAAAACCAGGCTTGTTCCAATGAGTGAACGAGATGGCGCTAGACGACTTGTAGCTCAGTCATTTTCACTCGCCGGAACAAGTCTGGTTTTAAGACGTTGTAATACCCCCCCGAGTGGCCTACTATGACGTCTTAAAGCGAGAGTAATTCCAGTGTGGGAAAGAGAGAGAGAGCTATAAAAGTCGTCCTGCGCCACCTCGTTCCCACACTGGAATTACACTCACTTTAATAACGGCCACACACGTTACAGTATACTTCCGCAAATCCAGACTTGCGCAATTAGGTAAGTATACTGTAACGTGTGTGGGAAGATTCTTGCACACAACGTATAGACATAGTCACTGTCCGTGTTTGTGCAAGTCTAGATTTGCACAAGTATACTGGTACTGTGTATGGCTGGCATATTGCTGGTATAAGAAGTCACGGTAGGCCACCACGATAGAGTCTTCACCACACTTTCCAGAAATACATCTTTACGCCTTTCGCGGCCTTTGGCAATGGATTTGCGTCAAACGCCGTATGTAAACATGTATTACTTGTTTCCTAAGCATGATATTTCTTTCATTTTTGCTTTGCAAGCGTCTCAATACGGTTGGTGCATAAGATTTTTTTTTGAACAATACCGCCACACTTAATTCCCAAACCACTGGCCACTCGTGAAAGCCATAATAAAAAGCGGGACCACCAAAACATCGAAAAGGCGATGTGGCTCAACGAAATCTAGGTGAATGAATGTAACTACCGTCGTAGATCCCGTCATGAAATTAATTAGAAGAGA
The DNA here is from genome assembly GCA_036375495.1 of Agrotis segetum. NCBI lineage: Eukaryota > Metazoa > Arthropoda > Insecta > Lepidoptera > Noctuidae > Agrotis > Agrotis segetum. Next base: position 6,958,471 of record JAQSVV010000039.1, read on the forward strand.
AAATAGTACCGGAGGCTTCTACTCTCGGTCAATAGCAGATGCTCCTATTCGTGTGCCAATCTTTATGGGTGACTGAATAAAAACCAGAGACGGATTTTTTTATTATGAGTCAATAGGTTTTAATTTCCCGCCGTCACTCACCATTACACTTCCTCAAAACGGGATCCACAAAAGCAAATGCTTCAGTGCAGAAAAGTTGCTGAATAGTACACAATAGACGCTGCTGATTTCTTTATGTTCCTGAACGCTACAAAATAGTCTATATTCGCAGTTCGCAGAAACTACCACCTAATATAAAGTAAGTCAATGCAAGCAGGAAGTCTAATGACTTACGATTCGGTACCAAAAAAATCTAGATCACAAAGTCTATTCCAGACAAAAGATTAAATCATTTCCGATAGGTAACAAAAGCACAGTTCCACCATGTTTACGAGCCACGAGACTAAGCGGTCGTGTATTTGTTTATTATACGAAAATTAAATTAATTAAATAAATACAATGCTATTGCCAATCTGTTGAGTCAGATCTATTCAGTGTGTCGAGTGTTAATTAAAAACTTTATCATTGTGAAAGATGAATGGTTTTTAGACAATCAGCGTTTTCTGTATTTGGTGTTATGTCTAACCCAGGAGATAGCCCCTATGGACGCAGTAAATTGATACGTCGAAGTCCTCCACCGACGTCATCGCCTGATGATCAAAATCAGATGACAGAAGAACCCAAGATTGTAACTTCCATGATTTATGAGGACACTCGGCTACTGCAGTACCTATTTTTTTTTACATCTAGTCATACCATCTCGATTCCCAAGATCAAACCTGCCCAAAATTATCTTTCACGATTTCCTCACGATTTAGTGAAATTCTTTCCAAATCTTAGCTTGGTACCTGTTCCCACTGTGCACTATCTTCCCCATCAACTACAACACTGGACGATAGCTGATCTCTCGCTCGTTCAGCGAACGTGTGAACGATTTGAAATGGGAACAAAAACGCTGATCATCTGCTGATTTATACAGGAAACATGATTGAACGCGGTTGTCAACCCTCAAGTCTTTACACAAATTAAGTTCCCAGTATTGCATTATTCCTATCATTTAGAGTATTATAAAATGAATCTTACCCAGTCATGCTCCTGTTAGCTCTAAGTTTTATGACAGGCGTTTTACATAAGCTAGTTTTAAACTTTTAAAAGCGATGTTTTTGCGTCCTTTTTGTAGCTAAGCATTTTGATGGTATTTCAAATGTCACTTCATGCTGTCGACGATATTCACTTTCAGTTCCTCGTCAAACCGAAATGCGTTTATTTTAATATCAAGGTTTAAGACACAGCCAAGCTGCTTTGATACAAAAAGCAGGCCATAGGCTAATAACACCAGAGAAAAACACTCAAAAATGCATTTTTGAATAGTAATACGTTGCAGCAACGATTGCATGAGAAACAAGTGAAAATAACATTCATACATTCAAGATCTATCGTAAGAAAGTCCTCATTTGCTTATTCTGTTTATTCATGGACGCTGAAGCCCTGTCAGCCTTATTAATTAACTGATCCAACTTACTAATTTGCGAGTCCACCTGTTTTCCAATATCTTTAACCGCCGCTTTACCCAGCAACGAAGAATTTTCTTGATCCTCCATCTTTTTCAATTCGTCTAACGCTGTGTTTATGTCACCGCCATTTTGTTTTGATTTTCCCGCGCGCGGTGTCATCTCGTTGTCTGTTGGGCCAAGGCCTTGGTTTATAGAGCCTATGTCAGAGGTTGGTGGTATGTAATCTTTGTCATAGTTGGTCTGTCCTACGTAGCTAGGTTCGCTTGAGTAAGACAGGTTGTCTTTAGCTGACATTTTCACCCGAAAGAAGTTTGTGATTGTTCCGCAAACTCCCTGTAAAGTATGAAGACAAAATTGTAGTAAGTCAACTCGGCGAAGACCGTCTTCCTCGATTTGACTCAGTAATTAATTTACAAAATGAAACTGTTGTCATTCCTACACATGATTATAAGAGAACAAGATAACAACACGATTACTTCAACGTGAAGTTTAGGCAAGGTAATAAAGTTTTGTGTCCTGGTGCATCCACTTGTTTTAGTTAAAATGACGTTAAGTGGCAAAATATCCCTTAAAACAGGGAGGGCAAGCATAATTTAGTAACCAACGAAGCTCAAACAAAAGTAGATCTCCAGACAACTATAAAAAAATTAAGAAAAAAAAATTAAAACTGCTAGTCATATTTACCTTCAATTTATTTATTTTAGTCTGAGTTGAATCCAATATTGTGTTTAATTCTGTCAGGCCCCCTTGGCCTTCTTTCAGCTGGTCATCTAACATAGCAGTGTTCTGGAAAATACATATTCGAGTAGTTAAAATTAGGTAAAAGGTAATATCAAACAAGGCTAGCAAAAATTAATGAGATATTTTTTTACTTTCAGAAATTATGATGTTTTATTAACTTTAACATATTTGTAAGATCCTTGACCTAATTTGCCCTCATTCCTAAATTAAATACTTACAAAAAAAAGTAAAGGTACCTACAGATTTTACACGCATAACAGAAATTGCACGCAAGCTGCATGCAAAGACTACATTGCGGACTATTAATTTATAATGAATTCAGTTGCACAAACAAATAATGCAATGTAGTCACACTTACAGTCAATTTCTTACATCGTCTAAATGAGGCTTAATCCATCTCCAAAAATAGCTCACAGAATTAACTTCAAAACACGGCTTTCAATCATTTTAAAAGTAAAAAAAGGGTTTTTTACCTCTGCTGTCCTAATTTCGACTTCCTCAAATTCAACGACATCCAAATGTTTATGTTTTGATAAAAAATCATCTCTATCAGGCAAAGGTTGGCCGAATAACTCGGCCCTCGTACAAGCATCTTCGTACGCCTTTAACGACATTATTAATATTAATTAACGATAAAAACAGGCACTTTTTTTAAAGAAAATTCTTATGTAAATGAATAAATCCGAAGGAAGGAAAAACTATGACAGGAATACGTTTTTGGCGCAAGTGTCGTCTTTCAACTAGACCTTCGGTTGCTAGAGATATTGATTTTTCGACGTAGAGCTAACTTTACCTGTATATGTCAAATGTAAATATCTATTTTGTCAACATTTTTGTAGAATCAAATCAATTCTTAACATTTCACACTGATCAAATTACTTTTAGGGTTTTATTATTAGGTGTTATTTTGAATACAATAAATTGTAAGAAATTAACTCGGAGAACATTTCGAATTTCGCGCTAAATTTTGAATGTTGTCATATTTATGTTGTTGCGAAAAAATAAAATGATTCTTCAATGCCTCCTCAATTTATTAAATAAAATAATTAAAGAAGAAGATTAATAATCGCTTAATTTAACAACTTTCTATGTAACATGCAATTTAATTAACTTATTACTGATTTGGGAGACCATAGATAACGACGGCGGCGTCTATAAATCAGCTGCTCGTAGGGTGAGGTCAATAACCGAACGGTGAACGAATGAACTTTTGAATGACTTTTTGCAGGATAATGAATGGGTTTGAAAGAGAAGGCAATATTTTCCTACTCAACTTTGTTGTCTGTAAAGTATTTACCAACTGTCATGGCTCTTAACTCTATAGAAATAAAGATTAAATTGCTACTGCTTCCCCGGCACCGGGAAAATGGAAATTCATTGTTGTTTTTTTACGTTGATCGAAGCTACTCTATGGTTTTCTTAAAAATTATACCAAAATAAATGCTTTTAAAATCACTTTCAACAGTGTTATTCAAGTGTCGGCCGCATCATTCGTTACGAATAGCTTCTGCAGCCATGTCTTCAGGTACATTAGTTATATTTCTATTTTGTTACAACTTGGAAACTCAAACATAACCTGCCATGCAAGTTTTAATTTGAGTTTCAATCATTTTTTTTAACTTTTTCTTTATCAAACTTTATAATTTCTGCCATGTGTTAGTTCTTTTTCCTTTCGTTCTTTGTGTCAAGTCAACAATAATACAAGAGTAAACAGAAAATTTGCTGTGTCATTTTTGCCTGCCACACAAACAGACATTCTATTTATTAATAAAATTAACATACATTAGTGCTGGTTACTATTTGAAGCCTATTTAACTTTTTTTTACAATGAAATGATTTAGTAAAAAAATAGTTAATCCTTTTTTTCGAAAACACTTGGATGAGGTTGTACACCAGTAAAAAAGAAAATAAAATACAGGTACACAATATGTCAATTTGATTTACCAAATTCATGTACAGTTCCATAGAATAATAATATGTAATTTTTACCATTTTTACAACAATCCTCTCACCATGAAATGAATAATATAATCAAGTTACCGGTAAACAATAGTGTCATTGTTAGATTAATAAGATATAGCACGCAAGTCGATCATAAAAGTGAGTTTCCCTTGACAACAATTTTTGTGCCTGCAAACCATAGTTTGATTACAAAATACTCCACATTTGATGTGAAACTTTCCCTCTATGGGGCTGACTTTAAGTCAGACTTCACACTGGTGGGTATAAATGTAGAATTTCTACTTGTCAGTAAGCTGCTGCTGCTGTCTGTATGCTGGTGTGTTTCCTAGGAAATGTTAAAAATCATCGGCCTCCCAGTCTTAACCCTCCTGAATATTTTGATCAGTAGGCTGTCTTAGAGACAGTTTTGCTAGGAAATACAATATCGCTTGATAAAACTGTTCTCAGACAGCTGCAAATCTTACCATTTCCAGTGTCTCCGTCCTCCAACAATCAGAAAGTTGACCTCTCCAATTAGAAATTCGAATTTTTAGCATAGCAATGATTTTCAGATTCCAACCAAAACATCATAGAAAGTCAGTCGGTCCACTTTGGACCTGGATTGTGGAAACTGGAGTTATTGCTTTACCAAAAATTCTTATTTTAAATGGAAATATTATTATTCTTGCCAGTATTATAAAATATCTCTCATTTACAGTCCCATTGACCTTGGACACGCTATCCAAGTTCCGCTGTGACTTCTATTCGGACCCCAAAAATGAACTCGCACAGAATGCATGCACGAGATTTGATCCATTCGAGGTTGCCATCAGCAGGAAGAAGACTGAGACCACTCTACATGTCTATAACATCAAAGTAAGTAATCTATGTATTATACAAATTAGTACAAAGCTGAATGTTTATTTGTTTTTTTTTTTTGTTTAATGCGCTAATTTCAGAAAATACTATTTCAAATTCAAAAACTTTTTGTGTAAGTAGAGAGCCCACATTTATCAATAAATGTAACATCAAGCTATGACCAATAGAAGACTAGTTATATCATAAAACTATATGAACCCAATCATCAATGCTAGATACAGTGGACTTCACTACTAGGTTCTCTGTTCCCATACTATTTTAATAGAATTCTCTTCAATTTGCCTGTTTTTTTGTCTAGCAAACAAGTTTTCTATTTTGTTTTCAAATTTTTGTATAGCACTGCATCAAAATAAACAAAATTAAAGTGTATATTCTACACAATAAAATTGATTTTCTATCAACAGATTGAGTCTGAAGCCAAGCCGGTGACAAACCAAGAAAACTCGGGACGCTGCTGGCTGTTTGCCGCGCTCAATGTTATGCGTCTGCCCTTCATGAAGAAATATGGCATTGAGGAGTTTGAATTCTCTCAGAGGTATGTTTTTTTTTCTTTTTACTTTTATACGGAGCATTATTATTATTTATCTTCAGACAGCAGTTATAGGTAGGAAGAAGACCTACAGACAGAACCATAGTCATCTTCCTTTTTTTTTATAGTGTTCAAAATCATCAAATGACTCATCCAAGGTAGGACGGGAGGGACTGACAGACTTGTACTTACTAAAATCCACGCCTCCACGGTGATCCTTCATAGCCTAGTTACATTCCAGGGTCACGGTTACTGATGAGACAGTCCCACGAGGAATCTTTCAGGATTCTGGGAAAGTCATTATTATTATGAAAAAATGAAAGACGATATCTCAATTTGTTTCGAAAAACCCTTTTTTGTCCTTTTTTCATGTGGTAAAATCATCAAATGGTTCTTCCCGCCTGGGGTGTAACAGGAAGGACTGACAGACACTTCCTGACTGAAAGTCCACCCTTTTCCTCCGGTTGCCGATTGCGTTCCAGGGCCACAGTAACCTGCTTAGACAGTCCGACGAAGTACGGAAAGACCCTGACGACAAAATAACAATGTTGTGTTCAGAATCACGATACACGAAACGTATTGGTACTTATACTTAACGTATTATCTTGTTATGTCTACCATAACCGACTTCGATTGATTCAGCTCCTTTGTTGTTTTATTTTCAATACAACCTTCTAAATGAAAGTCAGGCCTAACAGGCCAGGCAAAACTTTGAAATTGAAATGGATCATAATGTTATATAGCTTTAAGTGATAAATAAATAGATATTATCCAGAGTTGCGTGTGCGAGTAACATTAGCGTATAATTACATACTTATCTCATTGTTTCAAAATCACAGTTCATTGTAGTTTTGGAAGATTAGTAAACACTATTAAAGTAAATTAAATGGTACTCGAGCAAGTTTTGAAACATTACCGGGCTCAATATACCACCCTGAGGGAGCCTGCTTTGAAAATACTATTTTCTAGATAGTAAGTAAGTAAGTAAGTAAAATTTTATTTGTTTAAACATGGTGTACATGATACATTGCATGCAAGATATTATATGAGATACAGAGTTCTAACATGTTTAGCCGCATATCGTGGCGTACAAATTGGTCGAAAGAGATGGTGCATAAACCGTGAAATATTCATCAAAATTAACATTATAAATATATAGGTACTTATTAATTTTTTAACTTATTCAGATTTGCTAACATTACAATTCAGCTAGCATATTTCCTGTATAAAATTAAATGTCAAAATAGTCCTGGATAAAATTAAATGTCAAAATAGTCATTAAATAAATAAGTCATTAAAACAATATGAATTACTGTTATTAAAATTTAAAATCCAAATTACCATTAAACAAAAAATACATACAATAACTTGTCAAAAAAATACACACACAACATTGTCATCTCAAAGGCGAAGCAAAATTGTCCTCTTTCATAAACTCGTCTATACTATAATATGCTCTTTCAGCTAATAAACTTTTCATTTTACTTTTAAGAGAGGATATATATAATGTTCTCCAAGATTTGGGCAACTTATTAAAAATGGTCGGAGCCATGCAAAAGATGCTCTTACGCATAAGAGTGGTTTTAGCGCCGTGAACACAGAGTTTGAAATTATCACGTCTATTCCTAGGGACAGCATCAGACCAAAGCTGAAATAAATGGGAATTAGATTTAATGAACATTACTGTTTCCAGGATATATAATGAGGGCAATGTCAATATTTTACGTTCGATGAAATAAGATTTACAGCTGTCCGTTGTTTGGAGTCTAAACATCGATCTAATGCACCTTTTCTGTGCCCGAAACGCTATTTCATTGTCCGTGCTATTCCCCCAAAAGATTACTCCATATCTAAGAATTGATTCGGCTAAACCATAGTATGCAATAATTAGCGCATCTGTGTTAAGAACCGCAGCAAGTTGTTTCAGAGCATAGGCCGCACTACTCAATTTTTTACTAAGTGCCTCTATTTGCGGTTTCCAATTCAATTTTGAATCTATTATTAATCCCAGAAATTTTGTTGTGTCAGCTTCATTGATATTTATATTGTTAAATTGAATATTAAGATTGTTGATTGTTTGTGTACGTTGTCTAAAGTGCATTACGTTGGTCTTTTTTAAATTAATTATTAAATTATTATCATTTAACCAATCTATAATAGATATTAGTGAATTATTAATGTCATGTTCATATGTGTTTATGTCATTACAAGCTACTGTCATAGTACAATCGTCAGCAAAAAGTGTCATCGGTTGTTCAGTTACTTTAGGCAAATCATTTATATACAGAGTGAACAACGGCGGCCCCAATACACTGCCTTGAGGTACTCCGTACATAACTTCGCGTTCCTCTGATCTTGAAGTTTCTTCACGTTTAGTTTTTTTATTTATGGCACTGATTTCTGTAATTTGTTTACGGTTATGAAGATATGATTTAATTAATTCTAAAACGTTGCCTCTAACACCATAGGCTTCAAGTTTCTCTGCCAGGGATACAAAATGGACGCAGTCAAAGGCCTGTGTCATATCGCAGAATATGGCACAGACTGGTGTTCTCTTATCTACATTTAGTGTGACTTTATATAAAAACTCATAAATAGCCAGATTTATACTTTTATTTTTTCGAAATCCCTTTTGTTCGTCACTTAATATATTATACTTTTCTAAATAGGTATTTATTTCACCATATATATATTTTTCGAACACCTTAGACATAACTGGTATTAGCGCAATCGGTCTGTAATTTATCATTAGTTCGTGATTATCTTTCTTATATAGCGGTTTAATTATAGATATCTTTAACGCATCAGGAAATATACCTGCACTTATGCAAAGATTTACAATGAAGGACAAATGAGTACATATTTCAAATGCAACTGCTTTCAATATTTTTGTGGCAATACCATCGTAGCCAACGCTGTTTGTGTTTTTCAGCTTCATTATAATATTTAGTATATCATATGGCGTAGACGGAGCCATAAACATAGACTGCGCTCTGCCAAGAATTAATGACGTTGAGTTTGTTCCCGCGTTAATTGTTGGTTGTATTTTATCAGTAAAATAATTATTGAATGCATTGGCAATGTCCTTTGGGTGTTTGATGTTCTTATTTCCAATTTTGATGCAAGAAATTGAGTTTTTTGGAGCATTGTACTTACTCTTATTAATTATTTGCCACGTAGTTCTAGACTTATTATAAGATGTTTTAATATTGTAATTGTTTTGTGCTTTCTGAGTTAGATTCATAATTCTTTTGAGTAATTTTGAATATCTTTTGAATTTATCTCTATTAGCTTGACTTGGTTTTAATCTATATTGCCATAGAAGCTTCCGTTTGTTTTACTACACAACTTTATCCCACGTGATACCCAAGTAGGTTTTTTAGTAGTCTTAATGGTAATCATTTTGCTGGGGAAACATAATTGGTAGAATAATTGGAACGTTTCACTAAAACAGTTGTAGGCTGCATTAGGATCGTCCATCTCGTACATATCTGAGAAGGATAGACTACTTAGACAAGTCCTGAATTTTTCTATATTTACCCGACTATAGTCCCGTATACTTTTGCGATAAAATTGAAGAACATCCTTTTTTTTAACGGGGCATTGTAACAGCTGTGCGGTGTGATCGGATAGCGCGAATTCCAATACTTCCGATCTACAACGACGCTTGTTAAAATTATGGGCAAAATTATCTATGCATGTTTGGCTCGTAGCCCGAGTAGGTTGTCTCAAAGCCAGTTGTAAATTAAAATTTAAAAGAATACACTCAAATTCCGCTGACAGTTTACTTCTCTTCAAAATGTCAATGTTGTAATCGCCAGCTAAAACTATATTCTTACATCGTTGTTTGGATAAGTATGTTAAGAGAGTTTCCAGTTTATCAAAAAAGTCATTAATATTATTTGAGTTAGGTACTCTATAAATACATACAATTATAATGTCATAGTCCGTCAATTTAACGGCACAACACTCGAATATACTTTGCGAGGACATGTTTGCTACCTTGGTCAATCCCTTCCATTGAATACCATGCTTAACAAGTATACATGCACCGCCTCGCTTACTTGTCTGTCTGCTATAACAAGCACCCAGACTATAATTCGCTAATTTAGATAATTTAAAATAATGTAGCCTATCATAATATGACTAATGTTTTTTAAAGTACATAAATATTATAATTCACTTCGCAAAGTCATATCAGCCGCCCTATTTCATCCACTGGCTCTCTTTGCGTCACATTTCCCTGATATCATCATCAGCCTATTAATGTTCCCACTGCTGGGACACAGGCCTCCTCTCTGTGAGAGGGGGTGGGCCATAATCCACCACGCGGGCCCAGTGCGGATTGGTGAATGTCACATGTCTTCGAATTTTTGGTTCTAGGATATGCCGGTTTCCTCACGATGTTTTCCTTCACCGTTTTGAGAGCAGTGGTGATGAAATAAATTACCTACACAAAGTAATGCGCCTGCCGGGATTCGAACCCACGACCTACAACTCGTAAGTCGGGGCCGATACCACTGGGCCACCACTGCCCTTCCCAGATATGCTCCTTCACAATTGCTCATTATCTCCACAGCTATCTCTTCTTCTGGGACAAGATCGAGCGCGCTCACTACTGGCTGAATAACATCGTCGAAACCGCCAAGCAAGGAGAACAACTCGAAGGAAGACTTGTCAACTTTTTGCTCAAGGTAAATTGAACTTTATGTAATGGAAACTAGAACTACTCACTACACAGGCTTCGCCGTCTACTCAGTAAAGTTGAAATTCGGTCCTGAGACTCCTTTAAACAGTTTTCGTATTTGTTGGCCATCCACGCCTTGTTGGAAAATATATCTTGTTTCCTTGAGACGGGTTTTGTTTTTCTGGAGCCACTCTAAAAACAACTGATGATCTAAATCCTGCCATGTCTGGAAAAACATTTCTTTTTATTTCTGGGAGTTACTTTTCAGCCAATCCTATCGTGTAAAACATAGACAGAGCAACCGACGGGAATACGGAGCGCAGTTAAAAAGCACGTTTTTAAAATATATGTACAAATCGACAAAGTTGAATTAAACTTAATTTGCGTAAACTTACATGTCCATGGTAACGACTTTGATCTTTGTCAATGTGACGGGTTCAAACGATTTATTTTCAAAATGGGTCATGATTCAACTTTGTCGATTGTACCTATGGATTTCATATTATGTACATCTTTATCGAGGAAGGTGTATAGTACTAAAACATCTTGTACGTTTACCCTTACGTAAATATATGGGCCAGAGATATAAAACAATAAGTTGTTTTTTAATCATTGAAATAACGTTCAAATCTGATTGTTTTATATATCGGTAGTTTAAAAACCGAACATAAAAATAAGTTATTGTATTCTTCTATTTAGCCAGCAAATATAAACTTAAGTACTTGACATTTATTATTTACTTGTGAACAATTTACGTGAAGTGCCATTGCGGTTACGTTATCTCGGTTGCGAATAGTTATTTTATATCTTTTATCCAGAATGAGGACGTATCGAAATAACGTCGACGATTGTAACTACTGTGCTTTTTAACAATTTCAACTAATAATTGGGCGGTCTTATCGCCATGGTAGGATACAACAGGTTAGAAACCAGGAGGGATCTGGCGCTGGCCTCTTATGTCCTTGCGGTGTTCCGAGGTTATAAAAGCAATCCAAGTTTATTACAGTGGATCGGTTTGTGTGCGCCCGATGGGTATGTGCATCGCCGCCGCCGCCCGGCCCAATTTGTTTGCAGTCCCGCGCTGTCGAACAAATCTTTAAGTAACACCCACTCACGCGGGCATTACGCACGCTTAATCTAGTTGCTGGCAGAGTAGATTTGTTCTCCTGTTCACTGAGCGAGTTAGGGTATTAGGCTTGTTCCAGTGAGTAAAAGGGATGGCGCTAGACGACGTGTATAGCTCTGTCACTTTCAATCGCCGGAACAAGCCTGGTTTTAAGACGTTGTAATACCCCCCCTGGATTCCATTCCGAGGTAGTAGCCCAGGCTTTTTGGATGAGACTTGCCCTCCAATGTGACTTAAACGCAACCTAAATTTCTGTCCAAACCTGCCCATATTACCTGCGATATGTTATGTTATAATGATAAGAAGGACTTATTTAATAAAACATTTCACTCAGTTCTATCACAATTGGGTTATTTGCAATGATAAGAGTTATCAATGCAAATAAAACACTGAATGATACAGTGTGCCTCTGTTGCAATTTATAATTGCAATTAAACTGATTAGATCGGAGTAGGTTGCCACATCCCGCCATTATTTGAATAGAGAGAAAGAAAAAAACGCTTATTGCGCACACGCATATACAGTAACACAAAAGAAAAGCAAGAGAAAGAAAAGAGAGATAGATAAAAGTAAAATTACATTAAAACCAAACAAGAATGTAGGCATTATACTGTGTGGCTAACGGCTGCGCCAAATAGGCCCATTTCAGCATAATGTCGGACAACAGGTGCCCGACACTGGTTTTCAAATGAATAAATAACAGATAGAGTGTGACGGTTGGCGAAATGGTAAAGCGATTGGCTGCTGCGCTACGTGTCACGGATTCAATTCTTGAACGGTAAAATATTTGTAGCCAATGGACGCGTACAACACTTCACCTACATATTTTACCAGAGGTAAAATGCTTAACGGATTTGTATGAAATTTGGTAGACAGATAGAGTTAGAGTTTTTATCCCGATTTATCTTCCCGTAGGATAATTATCGAGCCGAAACTGTAAGCAACAGCTATAAAGAGGAAAGATTATTTCGTATTTTTGTGAGTGTGTATGTTTGTAACGAATAAACTCAAAAACTACTGGGCCGATTCAAAAAATCTTTCACCAGTTGAAAGCTGCTTTAGTCTTGAGTCTCGAGTGACAAAAGGGGTGGGCGAGCGAAGCCGTAGAGAAAACCTAGTCTAACATAAATATTAAATGCTCTTCTATTTTTCAGGACCCAATCAACGATGGCGGCCAATGGGACATGATAGTCAACTTGGTGAACAAATATGGCGTCATACCTAAGAAATGTTTCGCCGAGTCGTTTAGCTCCAGACGCAGTATGCATATGAACGCGCTTATTAAAACCAAGGTAATGTAATGTATATAATTTGAAGCTATTTAGGAAATGTATGTATTATTTGCTGATGAATGGAAGACGATAATGTTAGAATGTCTGCGATTCTGTGATGTAATGATTCTGGATTAAAAAAGTCAAATAAAAGTGTGTTCAGGTAGACGGAGCCCTACTGCGCGGGGCTCCTATTTCCGCGTGCAAAGTTTTTAGGAACCTAACCAAACCGAACGTTGGGGCGCACGCACAAGAATTTTGGGTGCCTTTAAAAATAGACGTCAGGGGCAACTCGAGGTTCGCTTTCACATATTTTCGGGCGTTTTTAGGAATACACACATTACCTAAATGTCACTACAGCAGTTTAGGGTTGAACCACATCTGGCAGCACGGAATCGCATTTTTCCGTCGCCCTTTCTCTTTCTTTCGCTTAGAACTGCCATTTGCTAGACCAAGACAATGCGATAGCACGCGGCCAGCTCGAGGATTCCGCCGCATGCTATCGCATTATGCTTTCTATCTCGCAAATGACAGCTCTAAGCGACAGAAAGAGAAAGGGCGACGGAAAACGGCGATTCCGTGCTGCCAGATGTGGTTCAACCCTAAACTGCTGTAGTGACATTTAGGTAATGTGTGTATTCCTAAAAACGCCCGAAAATGTGTGAAACCGAACCTAGAGTTGCCCCTGACGTCTACTTTTACCCAAACCGCGACGTTCGATTATGTGCCCCTTCCAGCATATTCCCACGCACATAACCAGGTCATCAGTCCATCTTGTGGCAAGCTTATCATGCTTTGCCTTCCGGTAACTTTTCGCTCTTATCAAATATCCGTTCTGTGGTTCTACGAGGAAATAAGGCCAATTACCACCACTTTTATTTGGAAATTATTATATTTTCCGTGGTTGGTGAACAAAAACAAAATATCAGCTACATATTAGCGGGCAAAATATGAAATCATTTACTGCGATTCTGCGTGATCTTGAGCACATTTTAACTTTATATTGATACCAAATTCATTCAAATGTCGCCATATTTAGGGACCTATCTCGGAACAATTTCATAAGAGGGTATGAAAGCTATCAGAGAACATTTTATGAATGTCAGTTGAGTTCTATTAAAAGCTAATATTATCTATACATCTAAATAAAATTGGAGTGTCTATTTGTAATATTGAAATTACCGTTTTTTACTACATGCGTATAATATGCGGTACATAGGTACACCAAAATATTTTTTTAAATTTTTTGTACGCTTTCCGTCTGTCTGTTTGTAATGCTAATCTCTGAAATGGCTGGGCCGATTTTGACGGGACTTCTTTTATTTTATAAAATCCTATATTTTAATTTAAAAAATGCATTGTTGAGTTCCGACATTCACGAAAACGAAGTCGCGGCCACAGCTAGTAGCAAAATAATTTGTTTCAGCTCCGCGAGTATGCCAAGGAGTTGCGCGACAAGGTGGCGTCTAACGCATCGGATGAAGAGATCCAAGCCGCCATCAAGAAGCAGATGGCTGTCATATACAACATTGTCGCCACTTGCTTGGGTAAGAAACATCTTCTATTCTATAATATAAAAACCAATTACTGATCGTTAGCCTCGCTAAAACTCGAAAACGGCTGGACCGATAAGAGTAATTTTTGGTTTGAAGTCCAGGGAAGGTTTAAAAGGTGACTTTGATTCGGTACGAAGTTTGCCCGGTCAGCTAGTATTTACAGCCTCTTATCTAAAAGAGAAGGTCGTGAATTAGTAACAATAACCGTATGGGTCAATCTTCAAAGTTAAGACACGCTTGCCTAGGCAGGTAGGTAGATGGATGACCCATCTCGACCCCGACCCACCCCGGTGAACATCCTTACATACCGAGTTTCCATCGTGCCTCGGCTGCCTCGGAAAGCACACTAATTAGTTAGTCTCGGCTGTCATTTTTGATATTTGACAGTAATCATGTAGTCTGGCTACCCAAAATTCTGACAGCCAGTCTTACCATAATATGGTATCCAGTACCAGCAGTTTTTGACTTTGTCGCGTACAGATGCATTTATAATAAACTAGCTGCTGACAGCGGTTTCACCTGCTACAACTCGAAACATAAAATCGGGATAAAAACTATCCTATTTGCTAATTCAGGTTATAAACTATTTGTGTACCAAATTTTGCCTAAATCCGGTCATAAGTTTTTGCATGAAAGAGTAACAAACATCCATCCGAACAAACTTTCATGTAATAAAATAGTAAGATGTAGTGATATCATCATCATCATCCACAGCCCGTCTTCACCCACTGCTGGGTAAAGGCCTCTCTCTGTTTGTGCCAAGCTTCATGATCTTGCGCCAGCCTTATCCACGACATATCCTACTACTATTATAAAGGCGAAAGTTTGTAAGTATGGATGTATGGATGTATGGATGTTTGTTACTCTTTTACGTAAAAACCACTGAACGGATTTGGCTAAAATTTGGTACACAGATAGTTTATAACCTGGATTAACACATAGAATAGTTTTTATCCCGATTTTATGTTCCCGTGGGATAATTTTCGAGTTGTAGCGGGTGAAGCCGCTGGCAACAGCTAGTAGTAAATAATATTGTAGTGATATACAATGTAAGTATTATTTATGTCCTAATTCAGGTACCCCACCAGAAAAGTTCAACTTCGAGTACTACAACAAGGAGAAGGCATACAAGAGCTTCGGTATGCTGAGCCCGCAGGAGTTTTATGAAAAACATGTCCGGCCGCTGTTCGATGTCAATGATAAGGTAGTTTATTCAATTCAATTTATTTATTTCAGATAATAATCCATAAAAATTAGGTAAACATATAAGTATAAGAAGTCCATAAAAGCAAATAATCAAAATTAAATTAAAATACAAAATCAAAAAATAAAAAAAATTAAATAACATAAAACCAAAATTGAATTAAAATATAAAATCACATATAAAATCAAAAATTAAATCAAATAATAAAACTAAATTAAAAGTAAAATTATATAAATTATGTTATTTTAACTTTTATTATAACTAAAGCTGGGTCGAGACAGTGCAGACTTGTGCTGCGTAGACTGTTGCACGGACAAAAGTATGTGCGACGCATATCCTCCACACGTCCCATTGACACTGACATAAGTCTGTACAGACACGCTGCGCATACTAAAGTCAGTGCCGTATGGACCCAGCTTAAGAAAGATATTGATGTATGGAGGGGAAGGGGATGACCAAAGAAAAGATGGATGGATTAGGAAAAATTATGAATTTAGCAATTTAAGGGGAAGTTGATGCTGTGATGTCTGATAGCGAAGAATGAATGCAGAAATCGAGTAGCGCTGACTCTTAAGTAAAATGGAATGAAAGGAGAATAATTATTATAAAACTTTACACATTCAAAATTCTTTACTATTTTCAATCATCATCACCCATTGGTATGATACCACACCACACCAATGGAACATTATATGCTATGAATTCTTAAGACTTACAAAAAGTATCAATTATATTTCACCAGATATTTAAAGCCCCGTTTAGCCAAGTTTGACTACATTGCGGACTATTAATGGCCAATGAACTCAGTTGATCAAACAAATACCGCAATGTAGTCAAACTTGCTTGCAAATTTTTGTATGTCTAAATAGGGCCTTTAAGTTCGTTCCCAAAGTACCGAGAGTGTTTAGGACGATAGAAATCCTTCTAACATCCTTCTAATACGGCCATTTTGTCTATTTTTCTCTCGAAAAAACCCGTTTCTACATGCTAAGCTACGCATGTCTCGACTTCATGCTAAACATACTTGCAACTACTATTCCACCCATTATTAATCCAATTTTAATAATTGTCAGGTGTGCCTAGTATCAGACCCTCGGCAGTCGAACCCGTTCGGTCAGCTGTACACACTACACTGTCTGGGCAACGTGGTGGGAGGCCGACAGACTGCGTACAACAACCAGCCAATAGAGACCCTCATGACGTAAGTCATTTTATGGATATCGTAGTATCAAATAACGTAAGGGACATTTTGGCGAAAATGAGTTGTATAATTATTATTGGATTCAGAATTTTGCGCTTTAAGGATTGGTATTATTAAAAAAAATCTATCATTAAAAATGTCCCTTACAGTACAAAAAGGGGTTTGCAACTTTTTGGCATCAATCTTTTTTTTTTCTTTCGCCCGTAATGAAATTTTGGTCATTAGTACCCCATAACCTAAGAAGTTCGTAAAAAATAATAAAAAAATTCTAAACCATAACTAACCAGAGATACGACGGTCTTTATTTTGTTCTAATCTGGAGTTATTTTTAGTAGGTACCTAGTACAAAATACAAACCATACCTAGCTAACCTAGTACAAAATATATACCATATCTCTGGTTGGTTACGGTTTACAAACTTAATTTATTTTTCTATGGACTTCTTAGGTACCTAGTAGTCTAATTATGGCCAAAGTTTCATCACAGGCGAAAGAAAAAAAATATGATGCCAAGGTCCGAACTAAAAGTTGCAAACTCTTTTGACAGCAAAATACGATTTCTGAAAAAAAATATGATATAACAGTCATTATTAATATCTTTTCTTCTCAAAAAATTGAAGTAAGTCAACGTATTAAATAATTATGAGCCTTACCTTAAGCCATACATAAGTCGATTTAAATGACATTGTCCCTTACCTTACAAATTCTGTTTCAGGGTTGTCAAGGACAGTATCGCGGGCGGTGAAGCGGTGTGGTTCGGCTGTGAGGTGTCCAAGAGATTCGAGAGGAAGAACGGCTTCGAAGACTTGGATGCGTGAGTACTGGTCGACCAAACACTTAGATGTACAATCGACAAAGTTGAATCATGACCCATTTTGACAATAAATTGTTTGAATCCGTCACATTGACAAAGATCAAAGTCGTTACCATGGATATGTATGTTTACGCGAATGTGGACCTAATTGTATTTAAATGTCTGTAGGAAAATAAGCTTATGGTGGGTCATGATTCAACTTTGTCGATTGTACATACATCTGGCTATATAATTACAACTTGATTGATACAAAATTAACTAGCTGTTGCCAGCGGCTTCGCCCGCTACAACTCTAAAATTCTCCCACGGGAACATAAAATGGGGATAAAACTGTTCTCTATGTTAATCCAGGTTATAAACTATATCCGTGTACCATATTTCATCCAAATCCGTTCCGTGGTTTTTGCGTAAAAGAGTAACAAACATCCATCCATTCAAACAAACTTTCACGTTTATAAATTAGGAGGATAGCACAACCAATTTTGTGCCATTTATTTTAAAGTCCAATATAGCAATAGAAAGAGCTATGCTCGAATAGTTTATTTGTGGGATAAAATCCGGAACATGGATATTCGGTGAAGAACCAGAGTTACCGATATAGCTCATAAAATTTGTAAGTTAAAGTGGCAATGGGCAGGCCACATCGCTCGTAGAACTGACAACCGATGGGGAAGAAAAGTTTTCGAGTGTCGACCCCGGACTGGAAGACGCAGCGTGGGCAGGCCTCCCACTAGGTGGACCGACGACAGGGTCGCGGGCAGCCGATGGATGCAAGTGGCGAATTGTCGTTCTGCGTGGCGGTGTAAGAGGGAGGCCTATGTTCAGCAGTGGACGTCTTCCGGCTGATGATGATGATGAATAAACTTAGAGAGAGTTAGCTTGCTTCATTCTATCAATAAAACTATTCTACATATGTGCTGTCGGAACCCAACCCTCCACTGAATGGTAGCTATTTTTGTTTTTAAAACATGTCTGTTATCGCCCACAGTCAAGACTACCGCCTTCTTTTCAACACGGAGGTCCAGATCGGACTGAGCAAGGCTGACCGGCTCATGTACAGCGACTCCTGGATGACACACGCTATGGTCTTCACTGCCGTCGGCACTGATGTAAGTGATATGCATAATTACACTATTAACTAAAAAAGTGTGACTGCAAAACGGACCTTATTTCAACGTCATAATCTGTCATTTTTTTTAGACACGTGTTTAACATACTTTTTATAGTTATTGATTTTTGGCGCGAGTAATGGAATTGAAAACTGAGCGAGCGAAGGATTCTAAGATGGAACCGCGAGAGAAACGAGCGGTTCAAATATAGAATCCTGAGCGATGCGAAGTTTTCAAAGGTACGAGACGCAGAAAAACTTTGCAGCCAGGTGCAACACACAAATTTTTCACCTCACAGAGCGAGGAAATGCAGTGGAGGCGGCTTGCCTGTCAGTGTAGAAAACAATTGAATACAAGACGTGTTCGAATTTTGAACAACACTTTGTCCTCTAGAGCACAAAATGGAGTTTTGCGCTTAGATTTCGAATGAGAAAATGATGTGAGGTGAAAAAGTTTTTGTGGTGCTACGGTAAATGTTTGTAAAGGCACCTACAATATAGGATAAGAGCGAAGTAACAGGAGTATGTGAGGTTCATAGCCAGATAGTAAAGACTTATTTCGGTTCCAGGATAAAGGCAATCCGAAGAAGTTCCGCGTAGAGAACTCTTACAGTGACAAGGAGTATGACAAGGGATATCTGCTGCTCACTGAGCCCTGGTTCAGAGAATTTGTCTTTGAGGTATGTACTATATTTCTAAATCTTATTTTTCAACTACAAACCCGCCGCAGACGTGGAACTAAACAAGGCAAAAAATACGCTCTGTAAAAAATACAAATTCATTTCTGATCTTTTGTTGATGATATTTTTAACAAACCAAATCTTTTGCGTTGCGCAGTCGGGTAAAAAAATTGGTTACTGTATAAAATACAATGTAAATAAAATATTTGTATGACCTACATGGAGTTTTTCCGAATCTAACTGTTTGTGTATGTGAGTCAAAATGTTTATAAACTCACCTACAAATAGGGAATCCTAGATTGGGGTAAAAATTTAAAAAAAAAATGGGAAAAAAGTTAATACCAAAATTTCGTAAGCGTGACTACTAAGTTGGAGAAATGGCATTCTATTCGAGGCGTGTGTCGCTAGTATCTCGACTCGCGCGAATCAGTCGTGTCAAGAGTCCCTGGGGACTTCCCCAATGTATTTTGATTTTGAATTCACGCTATGCATATGGATGCGGATTGGCGCCTAGTATCTTGCTAACATACGAAACATTTCGCGGCAAATTCTTCACTTCTGGACAAGATCTTAACAAAACTAACCTAATGCAGATGTGCTATTAATTAGGTACACCTCCATCTCCACTCCTCCAACTTACAGCTTGGCCAGAACGTCTTGAAACGGAACTAATATTTTTGTTTGCTGACAGCGTTTTAAAATCTTTGATATTTGATGTAAATAAAGAATGCAGGTTTGTTAGATTTATTATTGTGCCAGTAACATAATAAGTGAAAATAAAAAAAACATTCAAAGTGCTGGTAGCGAGAGCACAGTGGCGACTTCCGGTTTTCTACTCTAATTTGCCAAGCTGTACCGGAGATTATAGTCGTGATTTTATAATAAATACTTACTTTTTCCGTCCACAGGTTGTAGTTGACAAGAAATACGTACCAGAGGCTGTTTTACAAGTGTTCAAACAGGAACCCAAAGTGTTGCCAGCATGGGACCCCATGGGTACGCTCGCTTGCCCTTACTGTGACAAAGAATAGCTGCCCTATCATAGGTAACAAGCAAATGTATCTAAATGTAGGGAAGTGACATATCTGTAAATTTTAGATGGATGAGTTTGAGCCCGAGCTATTCAAAATTATTAATTTATAGACTACTACTATTCAAGTAGAGAGTCATTTTCCTTAAAATGTATGCCTAAAAATCTGAGACCGAGATGAATAGTCGTAACTAAGCAACAGTCAGGCCATGTCAGTGCTTAGCGACGTTCTAAGTATCCATTTCGTATAAATACACAGGCCCTATAGCCAAATGGCAAGCGACATTCGCTAACGTTCAGCAGTCGCTAATACATTTCAACTTTATGCGATGGGGTATAAAGTTGAAAATGTATTAGCAAGTGCTGAACGTTAACGGTTGTCGCTTGCCATTTGATTACAGTGTCAGTTTTAGTATGTATTTATTACTTTCGATGAAAGCCAAACTAATACTGAGTCAATACTTCGATAAGCCATACAAATTCAAGAATAAGTTTTTATGTTGAATAGGCTGAAAATGTTTCGGCAATGCCAACTTATTAGCGACATATCCACATTCCACACTAATTAATTAGTTTTTTTGGCCAACACATACACTTTATAATCTCGTATCATACAGAAATATTAACAGTTATAAATGTAAACCATTATTTGTAATTTATAGAATAACCTTGACTAGATTTTTTTGATGGCCAGTATACCAACATACTTGTCTGTTAGGGTGCTTGTACACAGCGCATGTAACCCGCGCAAGTAAAGGTGCGGGTTACCCGCGCGAGTAACATGCGCAAGCTACTTGATCAAGCTACCCGCGGGGTGCTACACGGCGCATGTAGCTTGAGCATGTTGAGCCATTTGCGCGGGTTACATGCGCCGTTTACAAGCACCCTTATGATCAGTACTGCGTACGGTCCTTTAAATTTAAAATTGCACAGATATGTTACATCTCATAATAGGAACATTTTTACTGCTATACGCATTTTCTACTGAAGATTTATGTATTTTTATTTTGTTACAATTTTTGTCGCGGAAATTATTTCATATACAAATTGACAACCAATAAAAAAATATGTGATTGATACATGTCAAATTGACGTTAGGTTGTCAATCTACGTAACGATTTATTTCCCAGACGGTAGCTATAAATCATGCATCATTGAACCGTAGTTTATAACTTTATACAATTTTACTAGCTGAAATATCATTAATCTCCATTTTATTTTACAATATATACAATTTTACTATTGAATAATTATTAATTTCCATTTATATTTTTAGCAAAATGAATTAATTATACCATTACCTTGAGAAACGGAAAGGTGTAAATAACTGACAAAGGTCATTAGGTAAAAAAAGACAGCCAGTGTAAAGTGGTCGTCTAAGTTTCAACTTAAAGTGTTCAGTAATAAGGCTCAATTTATATCAAAACTTTTTATATGCCTGTATCGAATCTCTTGAAAATTGGGGCAAGAAATCATATCTAATTTGTATTATTACTTTACCCCATGTTTATTGTTTCATGGTGAGCCGTATTTACAGTTTGCGCAGGCGCACATAGTTAAGAGGAAACAGCAAGGGCTGGAGAATTGAAAAATAGGTATTTGTAAAATCTATTGCTGTCGCGCAGTGCCCACAACAGAGTTACAGAGCGCGATAGAGACAACATTACAGCAGCTTGGACCGAAAATACCTTATTAAATGGCACAAAATCAACGATTCGTAGTCCCCTGATTACTCCTCCAAAACTTAACCGATTTCACTACTTTTTTCTTGAAAAATAAAGAAAGGCATTGACCGTGTTCCTATGTTTTCCTTTTTTTATATAATCCCGTCAAATTTGTTTTCTGGATATTTGAACACAGCGGAAAATCTGGCTATTTTTTTAGGATTTTGAATGTTCATATCTCTTTTAATAATTAATTTATGGAAAAAAGGAAAACATAGAGACATACCAATAGTGGTCATAGATTTTTTGTAAAAAAATTATTGCTCTACTGGCGTTATCCAGGAAGAAAACAGGGGACTACGTTTGTATGGAAAAATGACCGTGCTGTTTCCTCTTAATACAGGGTGTTAGAGAAAGACAGAAAGCTTCCACTTAACCATGATTTCAGATCATCACCCTAAACAAGAGGAAGGAGAAATTGTTGTCGTAAAAAAATACTTTTCATACAAAATGTACAAATCAGTATCTAATTTTGTATGGAGAGTAGATTTTATTTTAATGCATTAGTTGTTCCTTACATCCTATGTTATGAATTGTCAATTTGTGACAATTTTACGAATTTTATCGCAATTTATGTAATTATTATCTTATCATAATCCGGCTAAAGTGGTCTTTTTACGCCCCCAGTGCATAAATCCTACTTTTATCAAATTCAATGGGTAACAACATCATATCACTTTTTCACATAAATATAAATCAATAATTTTATACGAGTATGTTTAATTTACCATATTTTTACTACAATTGTGTTCAGTATGTTACCAAAACCATGTTGCTATTATTTGTAGCGAAATATATTCATTTCTTTATTTTATTTTCTATTGCCATATTATATTTGTATTTTAATCGATGTTTGCTGTCCATTTTAGGCGGCAACGTTGTTAGGGAATACGAATAATATATCATATTTGATAAATAAACTTTTGAAACATTTTTGATTTGTTTTATTGAAGACCTTGGCATCCTCGACATATACAGTGTGTCCGGGCACGAGTTAGCGATATTTGAAGGGGATATTCTAGGCTCATTTTCATCGACAAAAATGCTTTAAAAAAATTCTTACTCCAAAACTTCGCAAATGGCAGCCATTTTAATTTTTTGATCTGTGTGTACAATAAAATGCAAATATCTTTGAATCCAAAAGCCCTACATTCATGCAAATGACTTTATTGCAAAGTTAAACGTTGAGGCTTATCAAAAACTTACGAAAGTTTTTAAAATAATATGTAAAAATAACCAAAAAACATGGGCAAACACGAAATTGTACACAAAAATTACTGAATAATTTCACATTTTTAACTCTAGTTCGATAAGTACCCCGGAATCATGCTAGGATTTTTGCATCAAATTAAAAGTATTTGAGTCAGGCTATAAAATGATGTCAAAATTATCACTCTACCTACATTAAGTATCTTAGGAGTTATTCTCACTTCAACATCACCCTTCCTTGGCGCATGTACCCCAATATTACAAGTGTCGCAATCTTTGGGTGAGCTAAATCGTTCCAACGAATATTTATGAGCTGGCATTATTGACCACTGCATAAATGATCCCCAAGTAACCATCCTTAAACTGAAATAGTACAGTTTCTTGGATTTATTGCTGCGGGGCGAGACGGAAGGGTGACGTTCAATTGAGAATAACCCCTTAGATACTTAACGTAGAGTGATAATTTTGATATCATTTTATAGCCTAACTCAAACACTTTTAAATTAATGCAAAAACCCTAGCAAAATTCAGGGGTACTCATCGAGCTAGAGTTAAAAATGTGAAATTATTCAGTAATTTTTGTTGACAACTTCATGTTTGCCCATGTTTTTTGGCTATTTTTACATATTATTCAGAAAACTTTCGTAAGTTTTTGATAAACCTCAACCTTTAACTTTACAGTAAAGTCATTTGCTTGAATCTAGGTCTCTTGGATTCAAAGATATTTGTATTTGATTGTACACACCCCAGTTCGACAGATCAAAAATTTTAAATGGCTGCCATTCGCGGAGTTTTGGAGTAAGATTTTTTTTTAAAGCATTTTTGTCGATGAAAATGAGCTTAGAATATCCTCTTCAAATATCGCTAACTCGTGCCCGGACACACTGTATATGAACTTAGCCCTCCCGAGCCTAATGTAAAAAAAAAACCGGCCAAATGCGTGTCGGGCCACGCACAGTGTAGGGTTCCGTAGTTGCCCATCAGAATACTTATGCGAACTAACTAAACTGATTCGCTGAATTTAATTTTAAAAAGAAGAATTTTCAAAATCGGTCCAGGAGTCTTTGAGAAATCAGGGAAAATACATAAGAAAAAAGATTACGACGAATTTAGAACCTCCTCCATTTTTAGAAGTTAGTTAAAAATAGTTGACGATAAAAACCTACTTATCCCCAAAAAAAGTTACAGTAAAAACATACCTATTACAGCTGTAAAAATAAAGTTGACAAACTTACATTTGCAGTTGAAGAAGATGTTCTCCGATACATTTTGTTTAAGAAAACATTTATCCAAGTACATTTTATAAGTTGGTCGACTATTACTCGTAAAGTTGTAAAGCCTACATAGTCATGATAATTTTCTTTTAAACTTCGTTATATATACTACTATTGTAAATTTTTTCACACCCCCAGTTATCGTTTAGCTGGTGGAGGGGGGGGACACTCGAATCGAGCAAAATTTAGAACTTTAAAGCTTAATATTTCACAAACGAATTTTTTTATCAAAAAACTGTTAATGGAAACTATCATTATTTTTTAAAGGCCTATTTAACCACTTCCCTGTCCGATGAATCACATGTGACTCACGACCATTGTTTAAGTATTGTGTCTGCTGCGCGGACAGTGAAAGTGTTAATGATACCCCACACTAAGGGGTACGCGAGAAAAAAAAAAAGCCTCACTTTACGTGTAAGTACAGGAGGTACCCTAAAAAAAAATATTTTACGAGATTTTATTTTACCACTTTTTCGGCACAACAAATCCGTATATTTACACCAAATTACAGCTCTCTAGTACTGTGCGTCTCTGAGCTAAACTGCGGACAGACGGACGGACGGACGGACATGGCGAAACTATAAGGGTTCCTTGTTGACTACGGAACCCTAAAAAACATAGAAAGAAATAGATATACGAAGAGCATCGATAGAATAAGACAACATACAACTGAATTATCGACATTACGAATTCAATATAATAAAAATCGAATCATCAACTTCGGAAGCACAGAGGGATCCCATTATAGGACCATCTATCTCTTTAAATTACCAAAAACATTTTTATCAATGTCTTGCAATAATAAAAGGTTTTATCATCATTTGTCTCTCTTGATACATTTTTCTCTCTCAGTGGCATTTTTAGAGGCAAAAAGTGAACTCTGTAACTCCTTTGCCGCACTATTAACCAAGCAATGAACGATCCAGACGACCAACGACAATAAATGCTACATAGCTAGTGTGTGAAAGATATATCTAGGCAATTATCTCTTTCCCGTATATATCGATAATATTTATCGATGGTACCATTGGCAGTGGATTCTTGAGATTCGAGGCGAAGATAAAAAGTGGTGCAAGATTAGCACAGCAAATGGCTTTCTGTGGTTTCTGCCTACCATCATGAGAAAAAGGCATTATAGTACATACATATTTTTAGCGTTGTCACACCACTAATTTCTCTTGTATCAATGGATGCGTTTACAACATATTATCTCATATTACACAAACGCCCAAACCCGGAACAACTACATAATAGACAAATAATTGCTCCGTGAATCGAACCTGCAACACGCAGTCCAATTGCTCAGCCACTGCACCAAACGTGTGGTGCAAAATTTTCGTCAATCATTTTAGTTGAAATTCACATCACACATTATCCCTCTCCATACATGGTTGGTTATATTTTGCACTCCTCCGATTGTGTCCGGGCGTTGATGTATAATTAACTTGATATTTACAATTGAATTGAAATTAACATAAACATGTTCGAATGTTTATTGTGAATTATATTACCATGTATTTACTCAGTAGTATATGTATAATACGAGTCACGTAAATTCATTAAAGACGAAATATCTCAATGTCGCGGTCCTAGACAGTTTAGTCTAATTTCAACCTTAACTATTATATATTCTGTGATTGCAGTTTAAAGTTGATAAAGGGATCGACCAGCTAAAGTCTAAAAAATACAAGCCATGAAATAAATAAAATTTATTTACAGCATCAACAAAATTAACAAATGAAATAATCACAATTAGGTACCTACGATTTTAATCTTAGGGTGCTTGTACACGGCGCATGTAACCCGCGCAAGTGCCTCAACATGCTCAAGCTACATGCGCCGTGTACAAGCACCCCGCAGGTAGCTTGATCAAGTAGCTTGCGCATGTTACTCGCGCGGGTAACCCGCACCTTCACTTGGGCGGGTTACATGCGCCGTGTACAAGCACCCTCAGGGTGACTTACGAGCACGCGTCTGTTGTGGCAAATTATACCTTAAAACAATTGTTGTAAGAATGAAAAGACGCGCGCTCGTGAACATCAAGGATTAATAAAATAACAGATGCGACTAATTAACACATAGTTCAAAATCAGACTATCGTGATTGAGTGTTGACATAAAAAATCGAGAAGTTCTTATTAAATTATTGATAGGTAACAGCTCTTTGCTCCGGGTTTGCTCAGTGACAGAGAATTTTAGTATTGAAATATTTCAACTTATTTACTGCTGTTTGTCAAAATTAAGAATGCCTTAGATTGCACAGAATTATAACCAAGACACTGACATTTTTGGTAATTATACCCTAAGGAGGTAATTGAAAATCATACAGTGAAAATACAAAATTTTCACAGACAGGCGGAGGCTCGTGTATATGAAACCAATACCTGAATTCCATCAAATCAAACTTATCAGTATGGCACCAAGTGTATGCCACTCGTGTTCAGTTTAAATGATTATGGCAGTTTAATTCCCATTAGAAATAAATATAATTCATTTATAAATGGGACCAGTACAAAATAGAAAATAATGCACTTTTATATTGCTGGTTGAAGAGATTAATCTATCTCTTAGGGTCCATTTCCAACCAAGCGGAAAAAAGGGACTTTTTGATGTCATTCAATAAAATTCTTTTTCAATATTGACATTAGGTATACAATTTGACACAGATATTAGCATTTCCTTAGCGTGTTCTAGAGGATGTGCTAGCACACAATTTTATACTTTATACCAATACTGATAAAGTTCTTTATTTGGCGACATCAAAGTACGTGACGATTTTCCGCTTCATGCAAATGGACTCATAGAGTGACATAAAGAGAAAAATGCTTAGACATAGGAAACTTCATCTCTCAACGTATATGTCATACCGTCACTGCATTCAGTACTTTTCCATTTTTTATATCACAGTCTTTACCACGTCCATCGGCCTCATGTTTTAAAGATCTCAAGTATTTGAGCTTAGCCCAAACTCCTTGGCACATACGTATCAATCGTTTATCATGTGTTTCTCTTGCAAAGGCTGCTACATTCCTCACAATGTTCCTTGATGTGTGAAGATTTCCTTTTTGAGCTTGTGACAGTGCAGAGTAAAGTCGGCTTCTCGCTGCTAAGCCATCGTCACCGAGCATTTGTGATAGCTTGTACTGCCTGATGGATATCCTGCCTGCTTCCTCTGCCTAAAGGGATTAGTTGAATTGTATAAATAATTGTGATAAACATGAGAAGGCAAGATGTATGAATATATTGAAGGTATTAGGTAAGTTTTTGTTAGCAGTGCTACAAAACAAGCTGACAAATATAAAATAATTATTAATTTTATATTTTATACTGCAGCAACCTTAACGAAAAACTGGGGATAAATATTTTTGAGACAACCTGAAGCATAAACTGCTTGGACAAAAAAGATTTTTTTTTTTCATAAAATATTTTACAAAGAGATGGATATAGAGACCCAGAAAGTTAATATTGTTCATAATAGAAATGGTGCCAAATAGTACATAAAAACAAGTGTATAATTAAATAACACTAATCACATGTACAAAATATTTACATTGCGATTTCAATTTTATGCAGCTACCTGCATTCTACAACAATATTATATCCTATTGTGGATTAATGATCAGAAACACTAATTTTTAATAGAAATATTACTTACACAGTGATCGAAATAGTCTCCTAGTGCGGAATAAGCACCTCCAAGAGTTGATAACCAAGAAAATGCATTCTCTATTTCTACCCTAGTCCAGATCAGGCGTAGGATCCTTTCGTTCCTGAAATTACAAAAAATAGGCTATTCAAATGCAAATATAATCTGTTTATGAATAACCCTCCTTCTGGCACAGTTGGGCAACATTTACAGCCTTAATACAAAAACTTAAACATCTGTCTTTGTCTTGTCTTGTCTCTTTTTTAGACACTTGTCTAAAAAAAAGTGTGACTGCAAAACGGACCTGATTTCAATGTCATAATCTGACATTTTTTTAGACAAGTGTTCAACAGACATTTAAAAGTTTTGTGGTACCACAATTAATTTCAAAAGTATGCAGAATTTTTTTTTATTGAATACTAGCTGTTACCAGCGGCTTCACCCGCTACTACTCGAAAGTTATCCCACGGGAACATAAAATCGGGATAAAAACTATCCTATGTGTTAATCCAGATTATAAACTATGTCTGTACCAAATTTTAGCCAAATCCGTTCAGTGGTTTTTGCGTGAAAGAGTAACAAATATCCATACATCCATACTTACAAACTTTCGCCTTTTTAATAGTAGTAGGATAAATATTTGCTTAATGGAATCACTGGGTTGTGAAGATCAAATAGGCCATTGCTCCATGTAAAATACTGATATCCAGTTGAGTGGAAACAGTCTTAGCATATGGATAAGTACCTAAATAATTTGCTCAAGAACCTACATAATCATCAACAACTTTGACCTTTGCACAACCGTGAAGATTCTACAATAATTACCTATTTGTTCTTTCTAAACAGCCTACAATACTGTGCATGCTAAATTTCAAACGACAGGAATACATAGTGGAAAAAGCCAGAAAGATTTTATAATGTAATATTTACCAAGCATAATCAATTATTTCTGTATCTGGAGGTTCCAAAATCAACTTCAAAAATACTGTTCCACATTCCGGATATCCGCCAAGCATGTTCAAATGAGATACTACGTTACATCTGTAAACATCAGAATTCACACACTCCTTAACGAACGGCTGCAGGAATAATGCATTGGTCTTCAATCTCAACTTCTTCTTGACTTCGTCTTCTCCATCTATCTCTAATTCGCAACAGTCTCCAGTCTTCACACCAATAGATTTGTAATATTGTTCATCAGGCAAGACACTTAGGTCCTCAGATAAGAAGAATATTGTAAACGGACTTCGAAACAGACGAACTTTTGCTACCACCTGCATTTTAGTTTTTGATAGGTTATTTTTTTTCTAGGTATAAAAATCAACGACGTCTCTAAAGAGTCGAAGTATATCAACAATTTGTTTTAATTAAATTCGGAATCACGGAGTTTTACTGTTACTTTATATTCACAAAATTTTGCTAGTATCACCTTCGTCGAAAGACGAAAATAAAGAAGATAAACGTCAATTCAGTTTGTCATTATCATACATAACTGTCAATGTCAATATGACTGACATAATATTTATCAATTTACTTTTTTCATGATGGCAATTCTCTATTCCCGCCACATTATGATGCTTATGAAATGTGGCGTAGGCAGAGGTGAGACTCAGTCACCCCCTGTCCTAGATTCTCGAAGTTCGTGAACAAGTATCTATGTCACACACACATCACAATCACCAACAACGTCTCGTTAACCACATAGAAATACGACTTATAGGAGAAGAGTGACAATTCCACTCCTGCTAAGTTTTTTTTCTCACCTCACATTATAACAAACACCGACCCGGAACCACTTGTACCCGCAGCCACTGCGCCTGCGGCAAAAACGAATGAACATGCGACGACGATACGAGTACATCGATATTAAACCTCTTGCCTTATAATTAGACTTACCAATCTAACCCACTGAACGTTCCCACGGCATCAAAACAATCTTATTTCCTTCCTATTCGACACTATAGGCCTATCGTACGCTTTTTTTTCATAAATTCCGGTTGTGAAATATTAATATTTACAATCGGTCTCATTCTACGGTACCAATTCAAATGTAGCATGCAATATTTCACATCAAACAGGATTTAGACAATAAACAAACCGGTTGGAATAGGAACTATATTTCCGTAAACATAGACACGGTAAACAATGTTTTTCTATATATCTAGTCCGGTCTTTCCTCATTAGGTACCATTACATTCTCAAGCGTTTAGTGAAAAAAGAGGCTTAGATAAAAAATAGAGACTAAGTTTTACAAAACAAAAAACGCTGTGAATTCATCATGGTTGGTTATAAGAAAAAAATAATGTTATTTTTGTTGGCAATTAATAGTAAGTTCTGAATACATTATTCCTATTGTAACAAAAACCACAACTGAAGGATTCTGTATCCACAGAAAAAAAAACACTCTCAAGATGACCATTGTTGGGCATGTCCTCAAACAATGAATTGGAAGGAAGGAGATTTTGGGAAAGGCAATTTTATTTAAAAAAAAATGTACTTACTTAATTTTTTAGCAAGGAGGTGGTGATCCATGGTAGTCCGCTCGACTTACGAGTTGTAAGTCGTGGATTCGAATTCGAACCCAGCCCGGCGCATTACTTTGTGTAATTTATTTCTTCACCGCTGACCTCAAAAGTTCAAAACGGTGAAGGAAACTGACACATCCTAGATAGAACCAAAAATTCGAAGACATGTGACATCTGCCAACCCACGCTAGGTATCGCGTGGTGAATTATGGCCCTCTCTCCGAGGCCTGCCAGCAGAGGGAACATTTATAGGCTGATGGTGACAATGAGATTTTAGAAGCTAAAATATGTTTTTTTTTTAGTGCATATCATCGGTAGCGTGTATTGGGACCGAGTGCAGTGCGCACCTGACTCTATTCAGGAGATGACTGAAGGCACAGTGGCGGATATAGGACGGTTCCCATGGCTGGGCATTGTGCAACACTCATTCTGTTAGTATATAGGATGGATGGAAATTTGAGAGACATCTTCTTCTTCTTTGCCTTTTCCCTTTACTTGGGGTCGTATTTCGGCGCCGATCTATCCTGGGTTGTCTGTGGATTCAGCTCTGCCCGTGCCATATCCTTGGTAACGGTTGTCAGCCACGTGGCTAGTGGCCTTTCTACTTTTCTGGCATGTGCAATGCTTTCTTAACAGCGTGCTCTTCGTCTCGCCTCATTACGTGTCCAAAACCATCTTAGGGCTGACGCTCACTATCGGCATCGGCACGCCTCGGCATTTTAGATGATAAAAAGCATTATACTCGTACATCAACTTCATGGAAATTAAGTAAAAATTACTGAAGCATTAGGCTGCTTTTCCACCAGAGATGCGCTATGCTACGTTGCTAAGGATGCGTTTGATATCCACCAATCATATTCATTTGTTTTCATAACGCACACACACATAATGAGTATGATTGGTGGATATCAAACGCATCCTTAGCAACGTAGCATAAGCGCATCTCTGGTGGAAAAGCAGCCTTATCCTCAAGCATACCGAAGAGGTATTTTTGTTACAACGATCATATATCATGAAAATTTCTACTTTGAGTCGGCACATGCTGTGGCGCCTAAAGCGGCTAGGACTGCAAGTCCGCCACTGAACACCGTTGACAATACAGTCATTTCTCTCTCTCTTCTAATCTCCTCTTTTCTCAATTAATGTTCGGAAACACTTCGCAAAGTCGAAAACTGCATAAATATTTGTAATATTTAACGTCGCTTGCGTCCTCCATGTCACTGTTTTATAGACGTAGCAGGAAAGATCCACTACGCTGTAACCGGTGCCGTACTGATCCACCCCGGGTTTGCCATAGCCGCTGCTGAAGACATCGGCAAGATATCCCCTGATCGAATCACGTAAGTCATGCTATTATGGATATTGGAATCATCATTAACTGCCTAGCCTTTTCCCAACTATATCGGGGTCGGTTTCCAGTCGATGCAGCTGAATATCAGTATTTTACGTGGAGCGACTGCCTATCGGACCTGGAATGATACCGGATGGATACTGGAATATCGGTAATAATTAGTCCCAGGGTCACTTTTCAGGGTTCCGTGCCCAAAACGGAAAAATCGAACCCTATTACTAATACTGCTGTTTGTCTGTCTGTCCGCTCGTCTGTCATCAGGCTGTGTCTCATGAACCGTGATATATATAGACAGTTGAAGTTTTCACAGGATGATGTATTTCTGTTGCCGCGGTCCGGGTACTTTGAACCTTATGAGGCATTTCGAATTGACGGTAGATGTGGTCGCCGGCGACTAGACGAGCAACCTAAACAATCAATCATCATCATCATCATCAGCTGGAAGACGTCCATTGCTGAACATAGGCCTCCTCCCCCTTAGACCGCCACGCCGAACGACAAATTCGCCACTTGCATCCATCGGTTGCCCGCGCCCCTCACGATGTCGTCGGACCACCTAGTGGGAGGCCTGCCTACGCTGCGTCTTCCGGTCCGTGGTCGCCACTCAGGAACTTTTCTTACCCATCGGTTGTCAGTTCTACGCCGAGCGATGTGGATTTTGTGGTGGAGAGATGTTCACCAACAATCACTTAAATTTTATTTCATTTTCAGGAACAATACAAAGTTGATACTTTGGGACAGTAGATCAAATAAACACGCGACTGATGTAAAAGATTATATTCTTCATCCGGAATACACTGAAAAATTAACTTTCGCCACAATCGCTTTATTGGATTTAATCGCGTGGGCCGATGCTGGTTCGAGCGATTGGAAAGGTGGTATATTTTATTAAAATTAGGCTCCATTACTGCAAATAAAATACTCGATTGTCGAGCGATATTTGTGGGAAAAAGTTACACTAGCGCAATTTGGCCATTTATCAGAGAAACTTACCCAAGGCACAGGTATGAGTATAAAATCACTGGATATTCTTTTTAGTTTTAATTTTATTTCAATAATCTAGTATCTGAACACGAAAAGTTGTCCTATTTTTGAACCGTAAAAAAAAAACTTCGAGGTAATAAGATTGGAAATTACCTCTGCCATATC